>OY755041.1:34084048-35514048 GCA_963576565.1 Aspidapion aeneum
AGACAGACATACAGACAGACATACAGACAGACATACAGACAGACATACAGACAGACATACAGACAGACATACAGACAGACATACAGACAGACATACAGACAGACATACAGACAGACAGACATACAGACAGACATACAGACAGACATACAGACAGACATACAGACAGACATACAGACAGACATACAGACAGACATACAGACAGACATACAGACAGACATACAGACAGACATACAGACAGACATACAGACAGACATACAGACAGACATACAGACAGACATACAGACAGACATACAGACAGACATACAGACAGACATACAGACAGACATACAGACAGACATACAGACAGACATACAGACAGACATACAGACAGACATACAGACAGACATACAGACAGACATACAGACAGACATACAGACAGACATACAGACAGACATACAGACAGACATACAGACAGACATACAGACAGACATACAGACAGACATACAGACAGACATACAGACAGACATACAGACAGACATACAGACAGACATACAGACAGACATACAGACAGACATACAGACAGACATACAGACAGACATACAGACAGACATACAGACAGACATACAGACAGACATACAGACAGACATACAGACAGACATACAGACAGACATACAGACAGACATACAGACAGACATACAGACAGACATACAGACAGACATACAGACAGACATACAGACAGACATACAGACAGACATACAGACAGACATACAGACAGACATACAGACAGACATACAGACAGACATACAGACAGACATACAGACAGACATACAGACAGACATACAGACAGACATACAGACAGACATACAGACAGACATACAGACAGACATACAGACAGACATACAGACAGACATACAGACAGACATACAGACAGACATACAGACAGACATACAGACAGACATACAGACAGACATACAGACAGACATACAGACAGGCATACAGACAGACATACAGACAGACATACCGACAGACATACAGACAGACATACAGACAGACAGACAGACAGACAGACAGACAGACAGACATACAGACAGACATACAGACAGACATACAGACAGACATACAGACATACAGACAGACATACAGACAGACATACAGACAGACATACAGACAGACATACAGACAGACATACAGACAGACATACAGACAGACATACAGACAGACATACAGACAGACATACAGACAGACATACAGACAGACATACAGACAGACATACAGACAGACATACAGACAGACATACAGACAGACATACAGACAGACATACAGACAGACATACAGACAGACATACAGACAGACATACAGACAGACATACAGACAGACATACAGACAGACATACAGACAGACATACAGACAGACATACAGACAGACATACAGACAGACATACAGACAGACATACAGACAGACATACAGACAGACATACAGACAGACATACAGACAGACATACAGACAGACATACAGACAGACATACAGACAGACATACAGACAGACATACAGACAGACATACAGACAGACAGACAGACATACAGACAGACATACAGACAGACATACAGACAGACATACAGACAGACATACAGACAGACATACAGACAGACATACAGACAGACATACAGACAGACATACAGACAGACATACAGACAGACATACAGACAGACATACAGACAGACATACAGACAGACATACAGACAGACATACAGACAGACATACAGACAGACATACAGACAGACATACAGACAGACATACAGACAGACATACAGACAGACATACAGACAGACATACAGACAGACATACAGACAGACATACAGACAGACATACAGACAGACATACAGACAGACATACAGACAGACATACAGACAGACATACAGACAGACATACAGACAGACATACAGACAGACATACAGACAGACATACAGACAGACATACAGACAGACATACAGACAGACATACAGACAGACATACAGACAGACATACAGACAGACATACAGACAGACATACAGACAGACATACAGACAGACATACAGACAGACATACAGACAGACATACAGACAGACATACAGACAGACATACAGACAGACATACAGACAGACATACAGACAGACATACAGACAGACATACAGACAGACATACAGACAGACATACAGACAGACATACAGACAGACATACAGACAGACATACAGACAGACATACAGACAGACATACAGACAGACATACAGACAGACATACAGACAGACATACAGACAGACATACAGACAGACATACAGACAGACATACAGACAGACATACAGACAGACATACAGACAGACATACAGACAGACATACAGACAGACATACAGACATACAGACAGACATACAGACAGACATACAGACAGACATACAGACAGACATACAGACAGACATACAGACAGACATACAGACAGACATACAGACAGACATACAGACAGACATACAGACAGACATACAGACAGACATACAGACAGACATACAGACAGACATACAGACAGACATACAGACAGACATACAGACAGACATACAGACAGACATACAGACAGACATACAGACAGACATACAGACAGACATACAGACAGACATACAGACAGACATACAGACAGACATACAGACAGACATACAGACAGACATACAGACAGACATACAGACAGACATACAGACAGACATACAGACAGACATACAGACATACAGACAGACATACAGACAGACATACAGACAGACATACAGACATACAGACATACAGACAGACATACAGACAGACATACAGACAGACATACAGACAGACATACAGACAGACATACAGACAGACATACAGACAGACATACAGACAGACATACAGACAGACATACAGACAGACATACAGACAGACATACAGACAGACATACAGACAGACATACAGACAGACATACAGACAGACATACAGACAGACATACAGACAGACATACAGACAGACATACAGACAGACATACAGACAGACATACAGACAGACATACAGACAGACATACAGACAGACATACAGACAGACATACAGACAGACATACAGACAGACATACAGACATACAGACAGACATACAGACCGACATACAGACCGACATACAGACAGACATACAGACAGACATACAGACAGACATACAGACAGACATACAGACAGACATACAGACAGACATACAGACAGACATACAGACAGACATACAGACAGACATACAGACAGACATACAGACAGACATACAGACAGACATACAGACAGACATACAGACAGACATACAGACAGACATACAGAGAGACATACAGACAGACATACAGACAGACATACAGACAGACATACAGACAGACATACAGACAGACATACAGACAGACATACAAACAGACATACAGACAGACATACAGACAGACATACAGACAGACATACAGACAGACATACAGACAGACATACAGACAGACATACAGACAGACATACAGACAGACATACAGACAGACATACAGACAGACATACAGACAGACATACAGACAGACATACAGACAGACATACAGACAGACATACAGACAGACATACAGACAGACATACAGACAGACATACAGACAGACATACAGAAAGACATACAGACAGACATACAGACAGACATACAGACAGACATACAGACAGACATACAGACAGACATACAGACAGACATACAGACAGACATACAGACAGACATACAGACAGACATACAGACAGACATACAGACAGACATACAGACAGACATACAGACAGACATACAGACAGACATACAGACAGACATACAGACAGACATACAGACAGACATACAGACAGACATACAGACAGACAGACATACAGACAGACATACAGACAGACATACAGACAGACATACAGACAGACATACAGACAGAGATACAGACAGACATACAGACAGACATACAGACAGACATACAGACAGACATACAGACAGACATACAGACAGACAGACATACAGACAGACATACAGACAGACATACAGACAGACATACAGACAGACATACAGACAGACATACAGACAGACATACAGACAGACATACAGACAGACATACAGACAGACATACAGACAGACATACAGACAGACATACAGACAGACATACAGACAGACATACAGACAGACATACAGACAGACATACAGACAGACATACAGACAGACATACAGACAGACATACAGACAGACATACAGACAGACATACAGACAGACATACAGACAGACATACAGACAGACATACAGACAGACATACAGACAGACATACAGACAGACATACAGACAGACATACAGACAGACATACAGACAGACATACAGACAGACATACAGACAGACATACAGACAGACATACAGACAGACATACAGACAGACATACAGACAGACATACAGACAGACATACAGACAGACATACAGACAGACATACAGACAGACATACAGACAGACATACAGACAGACAGACATACAGACATACAGACATACATACAGACAGACAGACAGACAGACAGACAGACATACAGACAGACATACAGACAGACATCCAGACAGACATACAGACAGACATACAGACAGACATACAGACAGACATACAGACAGACATACAGACAGACATACAGACAGACATACAGACAGACATACAGACAGACATACAGACAGACATACAGACAGACATACAGACAGACATACAGACAGACATACAGACAGACATACAGACAGACATACAGACAGACATACAGACAGACATACAGACAGACATACAGACAGACATACAGACAGACATACAGACAGACATACAGACAGACATACAGACAGACATACAGACAGACATACAGACAGACATACAGACAGACATACAGACAGACATACAGACAGACATACAGACAGACATACAGACAGACATACAGACAGACATACAGACAGACATACAGACAGACATACAGACAGACATACAGACAGACATACAGACAGACATACAGACAGACATACAGACAGACATACAGACAGACATACAGACAGACATACAGACAGACATACAGACAGACATACAGACAGACATACAGACAGACATACAGACAGACATACAGACAGACATACAGACAGACATACAGACAGACATACAGACAGACATACAGACAGACATACAGACAGACATACATACAGACAGACAGACATACAGACAGACATACAGACAGACATACAGACAGACATACAGACAGACATACAGACAGACATACAGACAGACATACAGACAGACATACAGACAGACATACAGACAGACATACAGACAGACATACAGACAGACATACAGACAGACATACAGACAGACATACAGACAGACATACAGACAGACATACAGACAGACATACAGACAGACATACAGACAGACATACAGACAGACATACAGACAGACATACAGACAGACATACAGACAGACATACAGACAGACAGACATACAGACAGACATACAGACAGACATACAGACAGACATACAGACAGACATACAGACAGACAGACATACAGACAGACATACAGACAGACATACAGACAGACATACAGACAGACATACAGACAGACATACAGACAGACATACAGACAGACATACAGACAGACATACAGACATACAGACAGACATACAGACAGACATACAGACAGACATACAGACAGACATACAGACAGACATACAGACAGACATACAGACAGACATACAGACAGACATACAGACAGACATACAGACAGACATACAGACAGACATACAGACAGACATACAGACAGACATACAGACAGACATACAGACAGACATACAGACAGACAGACATACAGACAGACATACAGACAGACATACAGACAGATATACAGACAGACATACAGACATACAGACAGACATACAGACAGACATACAGACAGACATACAGACAGACATACAGACAGACATACAGACAGACATACAGACAGACATACAGACAGACATACAGACATACAGACATACAGACAGACATACAGACAGACAGACATACAGACAGACATACAGACAGACATACAGACAGACATACAGACAGACATACAGACAGACATACAGACAGACATACAGACAGACATACAGACAGACAGACATACAGACAGACATACAGACAGACATACAGACAGACATACAGACAGACATACAGACAGACATACAGACAGACATACAGACAGACATACAGACAGACATACAGACAGACATACAGACAGACATACAGACAGACATACAGACAGACATACAGACAGACATACAGACAGACATACAGACAGACATACAGACAGACATACAGACAGACATACAGACAGACATACAGACAGACATACAGACAGACATACAGACAGACATACAGACAGACATACAGACAGACATACAGACAGACATACAGACAGACATACAGACAGACATACAGACAGACATACAGACAGACATACAGACAGACATACAGACAGACATACAGACAGACATACAGACAGACATACAGACAGACATACAGACAGACATACAGACAGACATACAGACAGACATACAGACAGACATACAGACAGACATACAGACAGCCATACAGACAGACATACAGACAGACATACAGACAGACATACAGACAGACATACAGACAGACATACAGACAGACATACAGACAGACATACAGACAGACATACAGACAGACATAGAGACAGACATATAGACAGACATATAGACAGACATACAGACAGACATACAGACAGACATACAGACAGACATACAGACAGACATACAGACAGACATACAGACAGACATACAGACAGACATACAGACAGACATACAGACAGACATACAGACAGACATACAGACATACAGACAGACAGACAGACATACAGACAGACAGACATACAGACAGACATACAGACAGACATACAGACAGACATACAGACAGACATACAGACAGACATACAGACAGACATACAGACAGACATACAGACAGACATACAGACAGACATACAGACAGACATACAGACAGACATACAGACAGACATACAGACAGACATACAGACAGACATACAGACAGACATACAGACATACAGACAGACATACAGACAGACATACAGACAGACATACAGACAGACATACAGACATACAGACAGACATACAGACAGACATACAGACAGACATACAGACAGACATACAGACAGACAGACATACAGACAGACATACAGACAGACATACAGACAGACATACAGACAGACATACAGACAGACATACAGACAGACAGACATACAGACAGACAGACAGACAGACAGACATACAGACAGACATACAGACAGACATACAGACAGACATACAGACAGACATACAGACAGACATACGGACAGACATACAGACAGACATACAGACAGACATACAGACAGACATACAGACAGACATACAGACAGACATACAGACAGACATACAGACAGACATACAGACAGACATACAGACAGACATACAGACAGACATACAGACAGACATACAGACAGACATACAGACAGACATACAGACAGACATACAGACAGACATACAGACAGACATACAGACAGACATACAGACAGACATACAGACAGACATACAGACAGACATACAGACAGACATACAGACAGACATACAGACAGACATACAGACAGACATACAGACAGACATACAGACAGACATACAGACAGACATACAGACAGACATACAGACAGACATACAGACATACAGACAGACATACAGACAGACATACAGACAGACATACAGACAGACATACAGACAGACATACAGACGGCGCGACAAAAAAGTTTCAAAATCATCTGAAACGCAAAGATATATAAAAATTTTTGAAATCGGAGCAACTTTTTTTTTCTCGAAAAAATTAGGATCACAAAACCTGCAGGTGTGGCTATAAAAAATATATTTTTCCTGTTATTTTCCCTTTAATATTCTGTTTTTTTGAAGAATTTTTAAACGTGTTTATTTTTAATAAAAATACTTTATTTTTCTCCACTCTGCCATACACATATAGTCATTTTTTTTGATATTCATCTGCTGCATTACCCTATTCCCAAGTATTATCCTGTTCCAGATTCTTAACCTACCACAAAATACCGTGTACCTGTTACTTTGGATTTCGCTGTTATTACAATGTACACCTGTTGTTCCTAATCCTATTACAAAATACTGACCCCATTTCGAGCTGTACCTGTTCCAAGTGCGAACCTATTCCAGGTCCAAGTTTTTTTTTCACTGTTATTATAATATACCTGCTGTTCCTATAGTTTATTAATCTTACATTGTAGCGCCATCTATTAACATAGTAGGCAATCACGTCCACGTCTTTTTGAATAAAAAAATCATATGCTAACTTAACGGATTTGTTCTGGAAAATTAGGTCACCTAGGGTTCTCTTTATCATTCTTAGAAATAGAAACATTCAAAAGCGGAATCTGTGATCCGCGGAATCGGAACAGGTTGCCAATACCTGTTCCAAAGAAACAGGTCCAGTTCCATCGACCCATCCCTACAACAATAAAAAATCGAGGAATGACTGTTGACACACACAGTGACCACAAATATTCGATGTCATGACTACCGATTCAAAATAATTTAAACCTTTTGAATAAAAGAAGTTGTCCAGAAAGTGAATAAATAATAATAAATTACATTATCTCTGCTGTTTTTTTTCTCCGTTAAACAACCCTTGCCATTTTAAAATAACGGTTACAATAATTAATTACAACGTATTTAAAAGGGTGTTGTAACCGACCGTTGTTTTATTAAGGTTGACATTTTACCCGTTTTTTTTACTGTGAGAATGCTAAAAGCTAAATTTATATGTTTTATAATTTTGTGAAATAGTCCATTACTTGAAATGGAGCTTTGTAAAATAAAAAACAGAAAACTTTTCTCAGTGTACTCTACTAGTACAGTCATAAACCTCCCCTCAGGCAACACACCTAGACAGATTCATCAACAATGAAAGTCTTGCATGCGTAACACGGAGCTGAAACTAACTAGTCATATAACACAACTTATTTTGATCTCATCATGATACAAAAGCTGACAGGCAAGCTGACCAGCCAGCGCATACTACAAAATAACATTTTTAAAATAGTCCATTACTTACAGTGTAGCTTCGTAAAATACAAATAAGAAAACTTTTCTCACTCTTCCCCACTAGTGCTCAACCCTATTGCCATGCATTAGACCTATAGAGATCCATTTCTAGATCTAATAGTAGAGTAAATTTGTAAAATAAAGCTGCAAAAAGGAAATATATTTTTATATTTGGCAGTAGTAGTACCTAACACCAAAAGCTAAATTTTCATTCGAGGATCCCCGATTTTCAGGCTTCAGAATCTAAGATGGCGGCTGCTAAAGTTAAGAAGAAAACTGAATTCCCTTTTTTAAGAAAAATTAAATTAATTTTGATGGATTAAATTATTTTGAGTGGAAATTACTCAATTTAAAAATGTATAAAAAAATTACATCTGTCACTTCAAAACAAAATGACAGCTGTATTTCAAAAAAGTCGTTTTTCTTTAATATTTTTTTATTTTTTGTGCGATATTAATTTTTAGCACCTCATATTAAAGCCACTGAACCAAACGAAGTCTTCTGCCGACAAAAAGATGACGCTTAATTTGTCAAAATTAAAAGAGACCTTCATAACCTGTAGAACAAATTAGATATTTAGAAAAAATAATTTGAACGCCGCCATCTTGGTTAATAATAGACATATGTCATTCATTATGAAAAATTTTAAATCTGCGACCTTTATTTAGTATTAATCGATATATTACACAGCAATACTAGTTGTGTCAAACAGGAAGGAAAAAATAACTTTTTTATCGGAACTTCGGCCGTCATCTTAAATTGTTAAATGTCAAATTGTAAGTGTTTATAAATTTTTAAAAAATTTGGCTTTGTATTGATAAAATTGATTTGTTTTTGTAAAAATTTAATTTGGTCTACACGTTATAAAGACCAATTTTACTTTTGACGTATTAAGCGCCATCTTTGTGTTGGCTGAGGAACTTATTTTTTTTCAGTAGGTTTAAAGAGCTAGTGATTAGTTTTAATAAGAGGCATTAAAAAAAAATATCGCACAAAAAATAAAGGAAATATCGAAGAAATACTTTTTTTTTAAATATAACCCGTTGTTTTGAAGTGACAGGTGTTATTTTTTATATTTTAAATTGAGTAGGTCCCACTTAAAGTAAATTTACCAAAATTAATTCAATTTCTCTTAAAACAGGGAATTCATTTTTATCTTCCTAGCCCGCGTAGCAATGACTGAGAAGATATTTTCGACTATATTTTTTTTTTGAGATAACGCGGAAAATATGTTATTTGGGTGTATTTTGACCTATCCTAGCAAAATCGTCGTGATGTTTGTTTGTGTTTGTGTGTGTGTGTGTATATTATTTCGTTCCGTAACACGATAACTCCTAAGCCGCTGAACCGATTTTCATAAAATTTTTAAGGTAAAATAGTGTTCGACACTTTTACGAGCTAATTAGATTTTGGTCAAAATCCATTTATGCTAATGACAGCTTTTTGACAATTAAAAACTAAAAAAAATGCTAACTTTTTAACGAAGCATCACATCAATATACAGTTTTCGGAATATAGTAGACCATATTTTGCTCAATAATTTGTGTTATAACCAAAAACTGTTTCAAAGCTGTTTATTATCATGGCTTCACTTGAAGTGTGCTAATAGGCTAGCTAGGCAGGTATTAGATCCATTATAGATCCATTTAGTTTTCTTAACTTTGGTCGCCGCCATCTTATATTCTGATGCCGGAAAATCGAGGGTCCTGGATTGAATATTTAGCTTTTGGTGTTAGCTACTACCATGCCAAATATGAAAAAACATACCATTTTTCCAGCTTTTTCTTAAATACCCTACACATTTACTCTATACTATAATGCATGAAGAAAGGATTGCGCACTAGAGGAGAAGACTGAGAAAAGTTTTCGTTTTGTATTTTATTATCTAGTTTTTTAACAACATTTTTTATTATCCTGTGACTGGCAAGGTAAGAATTTTTATAATATTTTTAATATTGATTTGTTTTACAGGATTTAATAAAAATTATAATTATAAGAGTTTCCGGCAGAAGTATGATGGTATTCTGTCCTTAACACTAAGCCCAAAAGGATTTGTAAAAGTGAGCTCGTTTATGCAAAATTAAAAAAAAAGATTAATTAGTTATTTAGATATACTATAATATTAGAGATTATTAGCCCAGTCATATTAGAAATTCACCTGTAAAAAAATAAGTACAGGCTGGTTTTTCTCCGCCAAATCCTCCTTGAGCTTCGCTAGATATAAGGCCCCAAATGTTCTAAAAATCAGTTTTTGCAATTTGCTGGAAAACTAATAGCTTTTCAAAAAAACTTTTTAAAAAAATCGTAAATTCATTTGGTCTATACTATAAAATTAAGAAAAAACCTAACCTAACATTTAAAAAAAATATATATATATATATATATATATATATATTTAATTTAATTATTTTCCCACTTTGCAGGTAGCTTGTTTAAAAATTTTAATATCTTATAATATCAAGTTTGGTCCCCACTTGTAGGAAACATTATTTACTAAAATTAGGTTTTTGTTTTTTTTTACGTTAATAAACCTTAAGTAAAGGGTAGGAAAATGGTTAATACCAGCCGCAGCCGGACCTCCAACAGGATTTTGAAAATTTAATTTTTATTAATTAGGAACTGTAAAAAATGTTATATTAGGAATATTTAAGTTCTGGTTAGAAACAGTGTTAAAATACGCGCAAATGTGCACACTTTTATTTTATTTGAAATTTCTTCATAACTTAAATTTTAGAAAATGTAGTGTGACTAAATTTAAATGTGATAAAGGGGGTTAAACAAAATAAATGGAACATAAGGGTGGTTTATTATGGGTTGAAAATTATAAACAAAGGTACTTACAGAACGTTTTAACAAAAAATGCTCGTATTAATATGCAATTTTCAGATTTTTATATTATGATTTTTCACCAAGGCTGTCAAAAATCAAGCTATATGTACAAGGATAAATTATTTTTTATAGATATTTTAGAAACTAAAGCTTTTAGTATGCATATAAACATTATTTTTGCTATCAATAGCAGTTCGGATTTCCAATATAATAAAACTGTGAACATTTGCGCAAATTTTAAAGCTGTTTCCACTCAGAAGTTAAACTTTTTATACACCCTTTTTTTCTCGTACCGTGCTTAGTTGTATAAAAATATTTTTCTCCGAGCTCCATTGGCGGTCTGGCTATTATTGACCATGGGCCTTCCCTTACTTAAAGTTGTTTCACTTTAAAGAAACAAAAGCTAAATTTTAGTAAATGATTATTTGTACAAGTGGGGATAAACTTAATTTTATAAAGGATTAACATTTTAAAACGAAAAAAAAAAAACAAACAACGGGTTTTTTAAAATATATTAGTTTTTTTTTTAAATTTAACAAAATAGACTGAATAATTTTGCGTATTTTTTATTTATATACTTTTTTTTAAAAAAGGGATTAGTTTTCGAGAAAATCGCAAAAAACTGATTTTCAGGAAATTTGGGGCTCTATCTCAAGCGAAGCTCAAGAGGAATTTTGGCTTAGAATATTTGGGGAAATGTCCCAGACGCTAACGAATATTTACACAAAACTCCAGCTTGCACCTATTTTTTTCTTGTTTTCTTGGGTATATTCTCAAAGCCGTCCTAATATTATCCAGTGTGCATGCTATGTAACAATTAACTTTCGTGACATTGGTTCGTAAATTTTGTTATCCAAGTCAATGTTGTTTTAGAATAACATGTTACAAGTGGTATAACTTAATACCAAAAATTAACAATCCAAATAACATTACCTGGTTGGTTATAGTGTTACGGTAATCAAACTCGTTGTTTAAAGCTACAAGCAACAAACCAGTGTGCATGTTATCGTAACAATTACCATTCGATAGACTGATAGTTGTAAATTTAATAACGTTAATCATTAATGTTGTGTGAGTGTAACATGTAGCAAGTGGTATTGACTTACGTTATTAAAATGTGTTGTTGGGAGCAACATGTAACACACAATGTATTACTTTTGTCTAACACATGTACATTAGAAGAAGCTTTCTCTTCTTGGCACTAGATGGCGCAGTCTAGTCAACATCTTTGTGATGCTATTGTGAATGTCAGGCTTAAGAGTTATTTGATATCAGATTTTCTTATAAAATGATCTCTTATCCTAAAAATGACATAAAAACATGTTGCATTATAGCTGCTAAATATAGGTAGTCAAACCTTAACAAAGATAGAAAAAATAATGTCAACAAAGGCAGTTCTATCTAACAAAAAAGTTACATAGTGGTCGCATATATCATTGCAATGTTGGATTGTCACAATATAACGTAACAGAGAGAGGGACATTTAAAGTGGTGATTTTACAATGCTGTATAATATGTTACTAACTTGGTTACGTGATAAAGTAACAAAAATCTGTTAATGCGATGTTAATGTTTCAAGGTTTTGCATACCGTGTATGTATTTGAACTTGAATATACACGCAACGCCGACCAAATATAAATGCTTTAAACCTATCTGCATAATATATTATATAATTTTCAGTTTAGTAAATTTAAAAAAATATATTTTAGTACAAAAGGACACGTGTTACCCCGCTCCCATGTTACTAGTTGGAAAAAGTTTTTTAAAGGTCAAAGTTTCAAAATCCTGGATCTAGGTGGGTGAATATCCAAAAACGGACTGACGACGTAACGGACGAATTAGGATAAATCAGCTCATCTCTCGAATAGCAAGTCTCACTACTGTGATACGTTATACAATAAAAGATAATTCCTTCAATCAGCTATCCATATTGGGTAAACATTTTAAAATAGATATTTTAAAAATTGCGCGGCATCGCTGGTAATATAAACTTTAGATCCATAATTGATAATATAAAGAAGAAAATAAATATTGAATAAAATGTACCGCGAAATTTCGAAACATTAAACAAAATAACTTGATGGAAAGACACCACAGGAGAAAATTTTGAGAACAGTAGGTTGAAACCTTTAAAAAAATGCGCAAAACCATCAAACAAAAAAACTTAGCTCATTAGACTTTCTCCGTAGCCCGCTGTAAATAACAATTAAATAAAAATTTTCTTCTTACAGTCCAAGAAATAAGAATAAGATGCTCTCCCAAAGTTATATACAAATTGAGGCAATGTAAAGTATGAATATCGGTTCTTAGAATAGAATTAAATCGTGAAACTCGCTTTTAAAATTTTGAACTCTTAAGATTTACTGTGAAAAAGACCACAAGTTGGTTTTATTTCAGTTCGAAGAGAATCATTTATTTTTTGATTTTAATTCGCTTACATTAACTAAAGGAGCTGGCTGTCCAAATTTATTATCACAAAGGTTAGTTTTAGCACCCTAGATATATAAGGGATAAATAAGAAAAATAAGATATTAAAAAGTTTGAATCAAGCTCAGACGGAAGAGCATTCTGGTTAGCGAAAGGTCGCTGGCTCAAATTCAGCCTGAGGTAAATCTTTTAATTATATTATTGTTCTTATTTATCCCTTGTCCTTATGCCACTAACTTCTCCTCGTTGTGAAATTTATTATTTTTAATAGAAGAAAGTTTAGTTTATTTTACTTTATAGGCTTATTTCTCTTATTAAATGGGCCCCATTGCGTTCGATGTTTAGAATTAAGTTGGCTAGATATCTTATCTTTATGTTTTAGCGAATTGAAACACATATATTAGTTCACACGTATACTATATTAGAGTAGTGCGAGCTATGGTGATGGTGTCAAAAATTATTTTGACATTTTTTGTCACTCTGTCTTTATGTCTGTTTATCTGTCCGCCTGTAACGACCAACGCGCATAACTCAAAAACTGCTTGCCTAATTTTAATGAAATTTGGCACCTAAGTTGAGCCTTAAAAATAAATAAAATCCAGAGCAAATAATCAAAAACAGGTGTGGCGATTGATATAGAAAATGATAGTTTTGCTAAAAAAAATAAATATGAATTATGCATAAAGATCAAAAATATGCATATTTTATTTTATTTAGTGTGGTTACACTGGGGGCGGGGCAGATTATTCTCAAACTACATATATATATAGGGTGTTCCCTACGCATTTTTAAATAAACAATAGATTTATAATAACTAAATTAGGTATTCACAAAAATTGGCTGTTGGTTACTGCTGTTGACTCTGGCACACTAATTATGAGCCCATTTATTGCAAAGATAACATAAAATCCATTATTCAGTGATGGTCTTAAAAAAATATATTTATTTGGAGAAAAATGGGGTACATGTCTCTAGGTATAACAAGGTACCCGTTTTTCTCCTGTCACTAAAACACATTTTCCCCAAACCACCTTTTAAATTTACACATTCAATTTATAGGCAACTTGTTGTCCAATGTAAAGAAAATATCAAAAAGTTATATTAAATAATATTAAAAAAACCTGCCTTCAAAGAATGTGTGGGCTTTTTTTACAGTAAGCAGCAGCGCGCAACATCCCACGTCGATAAAAAACTAACTTCAGCTGTCCTCCTTTCCCCTACTCTTTTTGGTCCCTAGCTAGGGTTGTGTTTGATTTTTTTTTATTTTCTATAAGCACTAAGTTTTTTCGAGCAAACTTTCCCCCTTCTAGGTACGCCACTCTTGCAATTCTATTTTCTGGAAATAGAATGTTGTTATGGCCAAATTTTTTTTATACGGTTTCGGCGAAACAGTGCGCCTTTTCCAAAATTGTTAGGGAGTACAATACCGGTGTAATACTCTAGGAGGGAAGATCTTAGGGACATTTATCCTGGAGCAAGCTCCAGACGAAGCGAAGCATGTACACTAATTTTCTTTTTTATTTCTGAAGGTCTTTTTAATATTTTTGAATTTTAAATAGATTTTATCATTAATGTTTACTTCTCAACACAGAAATATATACATAATAGTTTGCATTCTTACCGCTAGACTAAGTTAAAACTACATCTTTAAACAAGGAATGAGCTGCGAATGTCAAATAAAAAAAAACAATACAACCAACGATATACGACCTCCTTGAATTTTTCCTACATTAACTAATACCCATTTAAAAACGCAAATGATTTAGCTATAACCCAGTTATATTAAGTTAGAAAACACTGAAATTTGGAAAAAAATCGGGGACACATCCTCAAATATTTCCGCTTTGATAGGCCCCAAAGGTCCTACAAAATAAACTAATACTTTTTTAGTGAAGAGAGAAAAAATACGCAAAATCATTCGGTCTTAATGCAAAATTAAGACAAAAAGGCAAACCAAACATTTTTAAAAATATATTAAAAAAACGGTTTTTTTTTATTTAATTTTTTTCTACCCTGTAGTTAACTTGTTTTAAAATGTTAATATTTTATATTAGGCTTGCTCCCCAGTTTTAGTTTCTTAAAAGTTAAATAACTTTAAAAAGTGCAGGTTAGGAAATTGGTTAATACCAGCCGGACCACCCATGAGAATTTATTTATATTCAGTTAGCAACTGTACGCGAAAAAGAAGCGTATATAAAAAACAACTGTGCACAATTTTATTATATTTGAAAAACCAGGAAAAATGGTGTTTCAATAAACTATAATGGGACAAAGGGGTTTAAACAAACTAAATGTAACCTAAGGGTACTTTTTTAAGGGTTTAAAATTATAAACATAGGTACATAAAGTTTAACCGAATAGTTGTTGTATCATGATTTTTTCCCCAAATATATATGTATACAACACAGTGTGCCTGAATGAAGTATAGGTTACATAAAAATGGTTCCAAAAACTAATTGCACATTTTGAATATGGACTCTTTCCTGAGTTCAGAGCCATATTCATATAAATCCTAGCTGATCCTCTTCTCGAAATTTTTGACATTTTTCTAGTTAGTCTGGGCGCTAGCTCCTGTAACGTGTGACCTAATATGTGCGCTCAGTTTGACTACGGGGCTTTGTTAAGCACCCATAGGAGTATAAAAAAAGTTTGGTCACGTGGTCGTACTCATGGTCGTTTGGCCGCCATCTTTGAAAATAGATTTTTTGTTTAAGCTTATCTCCCTACCCAGTAATTTTCTAAAGCCTGTTTAACTCCTTTTTTAAAGGCAAACAAATTTTGTTATTACATATTTTTTGATAAATTAAGTAGCTTTTGAGATATATCAAGATTATTGGTATTTCCGCCCGTAACAGAATTAAAATAATACTCATGCTCATTTTATTGTAGCTACAATATTATTGACATTTGTTTTTTTTTTGTTACATAGAAGGCTTTAAACCTTTCACAGAAGAGGATATTGACTTTATGTTTTTAAAGTTCGATGGATGGCACCCTATAGACTGCCTTAAATAGGGTGGTCTCTAAAACTGTTCACAAGATTATAGAATAAATGAATTTGCAGCGAGACGATGCATTTTAGCGAAAAACCATAAAATTAATTTTTTGTAGCACTTTTAATTCCGCTTCTTTTGATGTATTACTTAGCATCGTAGCTTTGATAGTTAGCTGGAAAATTCAGCTAAAATATACAATTTTGTAAAGATTTCAATCCAAAATCGATTTTTTTCTTAAAAATTGTAAAAGATATGACAATGATCAGAAGAAGCGGACTTAAAAGTACTATAAAAAATTATTCTTAAAGTTTTTCGCTAGGATGCATCGTTTCGCTGCAAATTCACTTTTTCTATAATCTTGTGAATGGTTTTAGAAACCACCCTCTTTAAGGCAATCTTTAGGGGTACCATCCATCGAACTTTGAAAACACAAAGTCAATATCCTCTTCTGTAAAAAGTTTAAAGCCTTCTATGTAAAAAAAAAACAAATGTCAATAATATTGAAGCTACAATAAAATGAGCATGGGTATTATTTTAATTCTTTTGCGAGCGGAAATATTAAAAAATTGGTATATCCCAAGAACTACTTGATTTATCAAAAAATGTGTAATGACTTTAAAAAAGCAGTATAAAAAGCTTTAAAAAATTAAAATCGGACGACCAAGTAGGGAGATTCGCTTAAACAAAAAATCTCAGAGTCAAAATGTGCAATTAGTTTTTGGAACCATTTTTATGTAACCTATACTTCATTCAGGCACACTGTGACAAAAAGCTTTAGTTTCTAAGATATCAAAAAAAAATCATTTATCCGTGTACATAAGAGCCTGGTTTTTCACAGCCTAGGTGAAAAATCATGACATAATTAACTAAGACGAGTATGTATTAAAACGTTAAGTAAGTACCTCTGTCTATAATTTTCAACCCTTAATAAACCACCCTTAAGTTCAATTTCTTTGGCCTAAACCCCTTTGTCACATTTAGGATTAGTCAAACTCTATTTTTTCTAAACTTTTATAAAAAAATAATTATATATGTTGAGCTGGAATTTACCCATATTTTAACACTGTTTCTTACAAGAAGTTGAATATTTTTTATTTGAAAAAAATTTTTCGTAAAGTTCCTAATTGTATAAAAATTAAATTTTCTGGCTGGTATTAACCATTTTCCTAACTTTTACTTTAAATTGTCTAACTTTAAAAAACAAAAACTAAATTTTAGTAAATTGGGTTTGATGCAAGTGGGGGAGATTAATAATATAAAGTATTAACATTAAAAAGTTATGTACAAGGTGAGAAAAAAATGTAATAATTTTTTTTATATATATTTTTAAATGTAAGGTTAGGTATTTTTTTAAATTTCAAGTATACACCAAATGATTCTGCGAATTTTTTCTTTTTGGGCTTTTTTATAAAACTTAGTTTTCGAAAGAATCGCAAAACAATGATTTTTAGAACACTTGATCTAGCTAAGCTCAAGTAGAATTTTGGCAGAGAATATGTGGATATATGTCCCAGAATGCTAAGGAATAATTATACAAAAATCCAGCTTGCACCTATATTTTCCATGGTGATTTCCTAATATGACTGAGCTAATAAATTCAGAATTCTAAAACCCTTCTTTAGTACCCAAACTTAGCAAACTTATGTCTAATTTTTTTATGTGCTTGGCGTAGAAAAGCGATTTTACTCCACTAGCATCTTTATCTTGGCTTTTTAGGATATTTGCCAGATACTTTAAGCGGCTTTTGGGGGCTTCTTTAAAATTTCCAGGCACGCCCCGCTGTAATTTGCCACGCTCCTCCAAACCGTTTAAAAATGCAAATGGACTCCAGGTCACGCCACTGCCAGTGACATAATAACTGACAGTAAACTTTACTCAGTCTCTTCAGGGCGAAGTTAGACATTTGGCCGCATTGGGCAAAACTTAACAAAAAAAAAACGTTTATTTTTATTTAGCTAGAATATTTTACATGGGTTTTGCTTATTCTAAAAGCAAAGTAGTTATCTATATGTAAAAAATACATATTGTTATTTTTACGAAAACCAAAGATGATGCTACAGTAGACTCGCGCTAGTGTGAACACGAAAAAAATCAGCAAGTTCATACCATGGAGACCGTTCACCCTACATAAGGTATATTCTAAAACTAAAATATTATTGGTAAGATATAATAAATCCATACCTATCAACTTTTAAATGTAACTATTCTTATAATTTAGAGAAAATCTATAAGTTTCTGCTGAAAATGACAAAAAAGTATCGACAAATACTACAATTATGAATTTTTATGAAACTTCAAAATTTACATATCATTAGGTAAAATACGATGTTATTTTACCAAACTTATCTAGCTAACCAATGAGTGGCTACTGCTGGGTGATTCCACCGTTACGTGTGTGATATTCAGCCTTATTTTTTTTAGAATTGTTGCTTTTAAACCCAACAAAAACACATCGTAATTATTAAATATAATTTTGCTGGGTTAAGTTGTTAGTTTTGCTTACGTTACGTTAACGCCAAAAACCTCACTGATTGAAAAATAATAATTTACTTATAAGATTATTAAAATTCGTTACGTGTGTGACCTTTATTTCTTTACAGAATAATGTATTTTTGTTATTTTACAAATTTTCTGCGAACTGCCAAATACTTAATTCAACTTTTATTTTTTAATTCATACTTGGTAATATTTTGTACAATAATATTTATATTTAAATGCCCCTTTATGCATTTTATTATTTTATTTATAAACTTAAAAGTGAGTTACGTGTGTGACAACAACGTGTTACGTGGGTGATTAATGAAAAAATACAGAAAGTAACAGCTAATAGTATTTTATTTTTAAAAAGAACTATAACTAGACAACTATAAAGGATATTTTTTTAAAAACTTATAATAACTTGACCAAATAACTTCTTCCTCAAATTTTTTGGGTTAGGCCTATTGAGATTACTAAATGGTAATCTGCTGTTGTTGTCTTCATAAAGAATTGATTTTAAACACTTGATGCAGCTTTATAAAAGTCGAGCAAATTTTGGACTACCAATTTTTCATCTTTAGATTGAGATAGTTGCCAAACCAAAGATTCTACACGTCCTCCTATACCGTCTACTACACCTTTGCCGTGGTTTGTGGAAAAATACTTTCATGTCAAATTAACATAAAATTTGTCTTTTAAAAATCGAAGTATTTATTTTTGAACTCCGATGATGGTCCATCACTAAAAATTATCACATCTTCCTTTTGACCTTCTGTAAAAATTATCTCAAACAACTTATTAACAAATACAAATATGGTATTTTTAGTCTTTTCTTTTGTGTCCGAGAATATCAAAAAGTTTTCTCTTATAAGAGAGGTTCTTATAAACATAGGTCTAAAAATGTATAGATTTCAAAATACATCAAACCTTTTTGTAAATATAATTTTTTCATAAGAATGTTACCATGTACTAAGTAAATTTTACACAACTTTGTTAAAATTCGACAGTGTGATTTGTAGAAGTAAGGGGGCAATTTAGGCCTAACTGGAATAATATTATTAGGTCTAGTAGCATTCCGCAGATGAACACAACGAATAATATAATTATTTTGTTTTTTATTTGCGCCAATGACAAACTATTCCTTTTAGAATTACTCAAAAAATAGACATTTAAGGCGAAAACTGAATAAACAAAATTATTACTTAGAAAATATTGCATTTTATTGCAAAAGTTAAAATATTCGTTACGTGTGTGACAGATTTATTTCTGTTGATAAAAAAAAAGCTTATAACATGCAATTTTTTTAAATTTTGTTTCTAGTATCTCATAAATGTGTTGGCTTTTGACAAGAAAAATTTCGTTTAATTAATGCCTATTTTCCGAGTTATACATTTTTATTTATGTTTTCGTTACGTGTGTGACAACAGTTTATCATGCCATGTATTTTTAGGCTAAACCAAGTACAAACAAGCGAACTTTGGCATGAAAATTTGTGCATTTGTTGTATATGGTACTACGGTATGGTGAATTTATTGCTTAATATCAAAAGCTTAAGGAAAAACAGTTTTTTGAGATGTTTATCTTTAAGCCAAAATAATGTATATTTTTATCTAAATTAGTTTAATGCTTATTCTTCGGATTTTTTGGAAAAATCGAAAGACTATATGAAATCCTTACTCAAGATTGTTAGCTAGGAAGTGTTGGCTTTAATTTAGGACTAATTTTGATAACTCATAAAAATATTTAAAACATATCCGCTTAGGACCACTTTCTGTGGAATCGCGCTGCTCGGTCTTAATATTTTTTAGGCTCTAACATCTATGTTGTTTGTTTCTGACTATAATGTAACCACTTTAAGTGATTTCAACACATACTTAACTGCAACTTTTTTAGGTGTCTTCATATCGTTTTCAGATTCGCCTTCTAAACTCCTCTGGGAGCAATATTTAAAAACTTATTGGTTTTCACCATTTTACAAAGCAAAACATAAAATGGTACTAGTATTTACCACAAAAAAACGAATTAAAACTGCGTAATTCTCGGTAATTCCCCTAAATTCTACAATTTAATTAACACCTCTTTTCCGTTTATATACGATTCAGACTCGTTACTCGTTATATTACTTATAATACATTGATCCTCACTGTTCACACTACTGGGAGGTTCACAGAAGCGTATGTTCACACCAGCGCGAGTCTACTGTATATCTTATTTTAGAGATACGTTGTATCTACATATAAACAGAAAAAACAAAATGTACGGTGTACATTTATTTTTAGTTAATGAACAAAAGTTTTAGTTCAATGTACACGAACATCTCTTTAAAAAAATCATAATTTTAATGCTCGTGTTCATTAAATCAATATTTTTCGTTCATTCGCAGAAAATTATTGTACAATTGAACGAATTAGGTCCGTAAACCTTATTCGTTCTGCGTAATAGGGTATTTGACAAATTTTAGAAAAGAGTTTAGAATGATACATAGATCACTAATTTGCTATGCAAAACTGTTAAAATAGTATATTTTATCATGGAACACATTTAAAATCAAGTTTTCTAATTTCCGATTTGAATTTGCCGCTAAAACGCTCATTTCTAGCATGGCGTTGCAATGACGTCACAGCGCAGTAAACTCGCGGACAGATACACGGCACTCAAGTGTTTATTTGTTTTTGGTCTGTGTTTTTACTGTTTTTTATGTAAAAAAATGTCCTACAAGTGGTGTGTAGTGCCTGAGTGTTCGAATACTAGCATAAAAACACCTCAAAAACTATTTATTCATGTGCCTAAAGCAGTAAAATAACGGAAAAAGTGGCTAGAACTTGTTCGAAGAGACCCAAGGGCCTTATCTAATACATCTTCACTTTACATTTGTGAAGATTACTTTGATATGAGTATAACTAAATTGTTTCTATTAATTTTTCTCACGTTGTCTATAATATATATAACTATTTCGTAAATGACGATAAAAATTTTAAGGCTATGTTTCTTACAAGGGCAGGCATAACTATAATAGGCAGAAAGGTGTACACATTTTTAGGCGGTGCTAGGCAGTTATTAGGCAGGACTAGGGAGTACCTCTAAATGCAGGATTAGGCAGGGCACATGCAGGCTAAATGTAGGACTGAGCAGTGCATATGCAAGACTAGGCAGTGCATAGGCAGGACTAGGCAGTACCTATGTAGGACTATGCAGTGTAACCTATGCAGTACTTCAAGTATTGCTGGTCGTTGTATACTTTTTGCCTACCTGTCCCTCCCTCGGTTTATTACATGATTTTATTTTTGTTTTTTTTTGAGATAATGAATCTATTATAAGTGGCATATTAAACAAACAAGCAAAACATATACCTTAACCTCTAAATCTAAATGAGTATAAGTAGGCGAAGAATATCGTAAAAAAACTTTCAGTTATATACAAAACAACTCATCGAATACTTACATCAACATTTTAACGTTTCTAAATTTCGCAGAACAAAAATCACTGTTGTTGCAAAGAAGCCTGCCACCATAAAGGAGTTCAGAATTGGCAAGTTGGAGCTATCGGCTTTGGAGAATCCGTTTTCCATTGAAAATATTTTTTATACGTAAAACACAAAATAAAATCTAATTTAGGACGATAATTCGCACTTTAAATCAAAGCAAACATTACCTTCCATAAGAAAATAACACAGAAAATAGGTTCGTTCGAGGCGTTTACTGTTTTGTGATCACGTGGCTAATTCTTTTAATTCAATGAATTTATTTAATTAAAAGAACTATGAATTTGAGAAATAATTAAACAAAAAAGTTTGTTTTTAGCATTCCCAAGACCTAAAGAGATATCTAAAAATAAATATATATTTATTTTTTACTACTGTCAAACACCCTATTGTACTTGTACGCTTTTTAAAGTCAAGATGTCTTAA
Source organism: Aspidapion aeneum (assembly GCA_963576565.1). Taxonomy (NCBI): domain Eukaryota; kingdom Metazoa; phylum Arthropoda; class Insecta; order Coleoptera; family Brentidae; genus Aspidapion; species Aspidapion aeneum. The sequence continues at coordinate 34,107,849 of OY755041.1, forward strand.
TTTTAATCTCCAAAAAATTGGTAGCGCCCCGGGTGCTCAGTTGTCTGGGTGTGAGAGAGAGTCCTCTGACCATACAAAAGCGTTCGCAGAAAACTTTTCAAGTCAATAAACATTAAAGAATAGACTGAAAATCTCAATATTTATTAAACAAATAATTGGAAAATACGAAGATATTTCTCAAAACCACGACAGGCAAAAAAAATTTGTTAGGCAAATTTTGATAGGGCAAAGGAAAATGGGGTACGATGGTATAACTAGGTACCGAAGTTTTATGCAAACCTGTAACCTGTTATGTAACCTTGTAATCTATACCCCATTTTGCCCCATTTTTTTTATTCTTGGTACCATCACTAAAAGTTGTATTTTATGTTGTTTTTGCAAAAAATGGGCTCAAAATTCGACAGGATGACTATTTCGCTATAATTCTTTAAAAAGTTTGTTAATACTAAATTTAATTATTATAAGTGTTTTTTTTTATTACAACTTTTTATTTTTTAAATAATTATTTTGTTATTGGTTAGTATTTTAATAAATAAGAATTACCTTACAAAAATATTGATTCTAAATTACACAACCGCCTCGCCCGTTTTGCCATACATAGGTTCCCCATTTTACACTGTATGCGGGGCAAAATGGGGCAAAGTCAACTTTTTACGAAAATAAATATAAAAGTATGATAGAGTTTTAAATCGCTTAAATTGAAAATTAAAACATAAAGATAAAATATCTAACCAACTTAATTCCAAATGACGATGTGATCATTTAATAAAAGAGACAAGTACCTTATATTGCCCCTCTTTTCCCTACATAAATTTCGTCGCAAAGCTGCAACAATTTTAAAATCGCACACACAAAAGAAAAGTGACGATTTTTTTTCTTTTATGTAGTTAAAGTAAGTAGAAATTCAACTTACAAGTAATAACAAAACTAATTTAAAAATTTTTAATCAATGCAGTGCCTAATGGGAAGCAGAAGATATTTTCTAAGATTTCCCAGCTATTAATTTCTTTGAGTGGTTTATATGTTTGGTGTAAATCAACTGTCATAGTTATTTACCTAACTAGTGCGGAAAGTGATACTTTTACGCACGCGACGGCAGTTGCCCGAACGACGCTTTGCGGAGTTCGGGCACGCCGTCAAGGGCGGAAAAGGCACTTTCCGCAAGAGTTAGGTACAAAATTTTTCCTAGTTGCATAAAAAGCTTGGTTATACATTTTAATATATTTTTAATTTAATTGAGTTTATAAATGGGTCAATAAGTCTAATTAAAGTTCTTAAGAAAGTTTAACTTTCCTCACGCAAATAGGAAAAGTATATTGAAGGCCTCTAGATTTCAATATTCTTATTTATGGTAAGTTTTGAAAGCCACTACTAATACTTTTAAAAAATAGATTTTTCTGCGTCCAAAGTTTTTTTCTAGATTTTTGCTGACTTGATTTTAAACTACTTGTTTGGCTGATATTTTAGCAATCTTCCTGTAGGGTGGTTTAAGACATGTCTGAAATATTTTAAAAGAAAACTGCAAAACCTGTACAGCGACATTATTTATTTTGCATGTAAAAAGCTTACTGCACTACAAAATCTACTCGTAGACCTACTAGATATTTTACTTACTTTCTTTGATCAAAATTTTTCTCAAGCCTGCAATAAAAACTCAATAAACTTATTTTAAAACTTCACAATAGGCCACAGGTTTTCAATTTTCCTTTGTAAAAAACCGTTTACAACTTGGAAAACTCATGACGACTATGGTATGAACTTACTGTTTGAATCCCACGGAACTTTTGAATTGGTGGTTATCATTTGGGCACCAAAAGATATACATTTTAAAGATTCGCAAATGAGAAAAACAGTTTTTCTAGTTGAATAAGTTGGATATAAATATTATTACTGCGAAAAATATTTTAGCCAAAACGCTAAATAAAAAGCTAAAACAAAAAAAAGAACCACATCGGTCAAAACACTTTTTGGTGTAAGTCGGTGTGTTTCTTGTTACTTGATTCAGATCAGGATTAAGTTGAGTAGTAGTATTTTTTACAGTTTTGAATGCAATTTAGTAGCATTTAGCATTTAGATATTTAGAGAAGGGACCCAGTGCCCCAAAAAATTTAGTATTTTAGGGTAAATAATTTTAACATTATAGGGAGGTAGACCCTGGCAACCCAATAACCTCAAAAAGCTAAATTTTGAAGAGAACTGAGTGAAACAAACTCAAAATATTATAACCAAATAGGAATCCCTATCCATCGTTGTAAATGACAAAAACAAAATCGTAATGGTCAAGTCCAATGACCAAAACGTATTTCTTAATAACCGGAGATGATACAAAAACGTCATTCATCAAAACAAGAGAAGAGCAACATCGAAGATTAGTATAAAGTCTTTTATCAAAAGCGGACAAAAACATAAAAAGGGGCCGTGCCGAGCATAAGCAACTCTCTCCTTTCTTTTTATGTATACTTGTTCCGTCTCTCTTCCTCTCATATAAATCGGTCTTGTGGAAGATTGGCGGCAAATTTAAGTCGAGAACAAAAAATATTGTGTTTTTTTTACCCAAAAATAAGAACAAAAATAAAAATTACGGTTTTCTTCCTTTAATTACCTTCCCTGTCCTTCTTTTGAGAGGTTGAAACCGGAGTTAACTGAACCGGACCGAACCGAACCTCTTGGCAATTAATTTCAAATGAATCCTAACCTATAGTTGAGGATGTATATAAGTGGCACCGCGTCATAGCTATGGTAAACCAAATTTTGCGGCAAAATATAAGTAAAGAAGCCTCAAAAAATTGATCTTTCACTTTGTACCTGAAGTGTGCCGCTTTATATGTCTAGACCTTTTAAAGGAGATATAAAATAGGTACTTACCATAAATAAAGATCCGAAACATAAAAGAGAATCCAAAATTATATTAAAATGTGCGCAAATATTGATTTAGTTGCAAAAACGGTAATTTGTTTTGTAAAAAGTCGGTCCCAATTTATTTGACATTAAAACAGTCAAAACAACAACGAATAGAAAACGTCAAAACTCGGCTAAATCAATATATTCGTAACAACCAGACAAGAGTATATATGTTCCTTTCTAATAAAATCGTTTAGAAGAAGACATAAATAAAAAGCAAGTAAAATAGTAAGCTAATGACTAATTAGTGCAGTGCCTCATTTTGGGAATCAATACCAATAAAAATATTACAGGAAGTGCGGGCCACTACCCCTTTACTCCCTTCCCGCCTATCACGGTTTTGATGACGCAGTGCCACTTTAATACAACATCAAGTATAGGGTCAAACGCCTGATCTTTTTAACAAAAAATTAGTGGGTCTTAATGCTCCGCAGGCAAAATTTTTAAGAAAATCTATATTTCTATGGGGGGCGCTGGAAAGCTCAGGGGACAGGCCGGCCCTCCCACGCCCTCCTGTAGTAGTTACGCCAGTGGGGGAAATCTCCAATTGGACGCATCCCCGTGTCGCGGATAGGGGGTTATTTTCGCGGACCAAAATGAGTAAAAATTACATAATAATTGTGTGAGCTTAGGTGCCCATTAATTGGCAGAGTATTTTTGAGAAAGATTCTTTCGGAAATGTTTAACTGTTAGTCTAGCCTAAATCATTTATTGTTGTAATCTGCAGAGTTTTTTCATGTACTGGGTGGAAAAAAAAAAATATGCCACGTTAGTCAAACTCAGTATGTAGGTACGTGGGCACAATAGATCCATTTGTGGTCGCAGTGCATGGAGGTCCAGTAGGGCCTGCCACCACTTTCGAATACATACATCTATGTTTAGTAAGAATGTAAACCAATGTCAATTTTTGCCTACCCTCCTTTGAATACCACACACGCACGCACGCAACTGGTGGTTGTCCACTGATGAGTACCTTACTTTGCCTTACGAAGGATATCCATAAATAAAGGTTATTGAGGTTCCATATAAAACGAACTCAAACAAAGATGGGTAGATATATTTTGTTGTCCAAATATTTTCCATACCGACTCGAAATGGCTTTGGGACAGGGAGATTCGCACAATGTTGTTCACAAAGTTGTTTTGCAATTTAAATTTGTTTTCGTTGAGGAATCTGTTTACCAAATTTCAATTTCCAGAACTTCAGTGGATAATATAATATAAATGCAATTCAAATATTGAGTTTTCGGTTTTTTCAGTACCTGCGAGAGGTATTTTTAATGTTTCAAATTATTAAAACAAATTGATTCATGATGGATCTAGAATATCTCAGAAACTAAAGCCCCTATAAAATTTTTGGTTATAACACAAATGATTAAGCAAAATGTAGTCTACTATATTCCGAAAACCGCATATTGATATGATGCTCCGTTAAAAAGATAGCATTTAAAAAAAATTTAATTGTCAAAAAACTTTCATTACCAATAATGGATTTTGACCAAAATATAATCAGCTCGATAGAGTGTCGAACACTCTTTTACCTGAAAATTTTATGAAAATCGGTTCAGTGGTTTAGGGGCTATCGTGTTATAGACAAAAATAATACACACACAGACACACATCATGTTTGTCGTTCTGCTAAGATAGGTCAAAATACACCTAAATAACACATTTTCGACGTTATCTCAAAAGACAGTCGATCTTTCAAAATTGAGATGCTAAATTCGAATTTAAAAATAATTTAAACAACAAAGTATAAAAGGCAATTTCAAAGGGCTAAAGTCAACCACAGACACCGTTGTTTCAGAAAAAAGCATTTCCATCCTCAGCGTGGCTTGCCTGACTACAGTAATCAAACTGACTACTCTACTGACTACAAGACACCGGTGTCCGTGGTTGACTCCTTTAAAGTTGCTTTTTATACTTTATTGACTCATTGTTTTCGGTTCAGAACCGACGCCGACGCCGTGCCATATAGACCGATGGACGTTTTCGTCCCGCCATGGACTTAGTTTCCTTGGTTCGCTGTCGTTCCACTCGTTGATTGAATAAATAGGTTTTACCTATTGTTTCATTCTCTTTGATTCACCTTGTATCTTGTAGTCAGTTTGATTACTGTAGTCAGGCAAGCTACGCTGAGGATAGAAATGCCTTTTTCCAAAACAACGGTTTGTGGTTGACTTTACCACTTTGAAGTTGCCTTTTATACTTTGTTGACTCATTGTTTTCGCTGTTGTTTCACTCGTTGAATGAATAAATAGGTTTCACCTATTTTTGCATTCTCGTATATTTAAAAATAATTTGTTTATAGTCCTCTAATAAAGAAAGGCCGTATTAATTCCGGTTCTTATAATACAGAGGCCTAATTATGAAAGAAGGCAGCTAGCTATTCCAACAAAATAAAACTGTTTAAGTACTGCCTGACTTTGTTGCAATAAGTCTCTATTAGTATTAGCTAAAGATCCAGTATGTATGTTATATCAACCTTCTTACCGGTCTGAATATTTTGAGGAACGTCGAATAGAACAACCATCTAAACAACAACAAACAATACGGCAAATGGCTTTTTTTATATCAACGAGCAGAACAGCGATCATACGTTTATGTCATTCCCATAAATGCTTTAATTGTCTTCAAATGTCTGTTTGTTGTTTTGTTTTGAACCGTCCAAACCTGCAAACTCATTCACGCCCATTATTTTGTATGTCGGTCAAAACCGATACGTGACGGGAACGCCGCGAACCGTTCGTTTGCCGAATGACTGGCATTCGCGGAACTATTTGCAAATGCGTTTGTGATCCCGTTCAAACTAATGGTATGTCCTTTGTTCGGCTCATTGCTCTGTTTGTTTGTCGAAATATTAAAGATACAACAAAGATTTCAAATGACGTTTGTCTTAAATATTATTTAATTAACATATATATATTTTTTTAATTAAATTATATTCTGCTGTATGTTCGTAGTTAGACAAAAAATGCCTAAGATTTCTTTGTTTGCAACCATTGTTTTCCCAAAAAAATTGGTTATGAATTTTATGCTATAAGATTCTTTTACCTTAAAAATAAATCTTTTTCAACAATAAGAGGCAGGAAAAAAAGTATTTCTCTACATTTATTTATACGAAAAGGGTCAATTTACCTGACAGGCTTTTTTAGAGTTTACCAATCTTAAAAAGCGCCCGAAAAAAAATCTCGTTTCGCCTGATGATTGTTTCGGGTCCCTCTTTCATTTATAATTATATCATTATTATTTTATACAGTTTTAACATTAGGGACTTATTGCAATAAAGCCAGGCAGTAATTGTGCCGGGCACTATTCTGATAGTTTTGCATTATAGGAGCAGCTATCTTCTTTCAAAATTAGGCCTTTGTGTTTTATAAGAACCGAAATTAATAGTACTTACCGCCTTTATTGATGGAAAATAAACGACTGGATTTATAAATTCAACTTTGTGTTTTACAAGAACCGAAATTAATAGTACTTACCGCCTTTATTGATGGAAAATAAACGACTGGATTTATAAATTCGACTTTGGTATGTTAATTTTGTAAGATCAACAACTGTCTTTCAATGGAAAACTGTCAGAATACTGCGCAGCACTATTATTACTGTCTGGCTTTATTGCAATAACACCCTATTAACATAAAACAGTTAAAATATTATAAACTATATCATATTTTCTTCCAGGCGGACGTCTAGTGCCGCTGGCGTGGAAAAGGATTTAGTTTCGGTTTAATTGAGTGGTTTAGTATATCCACATACGTACAATATACACATTAGTTCATAAGTTGTTTCCTCTCATATATCGAACTGTTGTGAAGTGTTTATTGGCGAAAAGCTTCATTTAAAAGAAATATTTTCTTCCAGGCGGAAGTCTAGTGCCGCTGGCGTGGAAAAGGATTTAGGTTCGGTTTAATTGAGTGGTTTAGTATATCCACATACGTACAATATACACATTAGTTCATAAGTTGTTTCCTCTCATATATCGAACTGTTGTGAAGTGTTTATTGGCGAAAAGCTTCATTTGAAAGAAATATTTTCTTCCAGGCGGACGTCTAGTGCCGCTGGCGTGGAAAAGGATTTAGGTTCGGTTTAATTGAGTGGTTTAGTATATCCACATACGTACAATATACACATTAGTTCATAAGTTGTTTCCTCTCATATATCGAACTGTTGTGAAGTGTTTATTGGCAAGAAGCTTCATTTGAAATAAAGTTTTTCCGTCTGAACTGACGTTCTATGCTGTAGGAGTTCTGGGACTGCACGATGTTAAAAACATAACGTTTGTTTTGATGTATTTGGCTATGTAAACTAGCTATGCCAATCTGTAGTTAACTATTTCAGTATAGCAACATACATTTTTTACCTATAATTTTCTGGTACCTGTGGTTTTTGAATAATGAAAAAATTTTCGGCATTTTTTGGAATTGCTTAAGCGTCGAATTTTGAATGATTCAATTTAATTTTCAGAAAAAAAAAGTACTAGGGGAGAGCGGGGCAAGATGGGCAGTGGAGCACTACTAGAGAACAAATAATTACAAAAATATGTAAAGAATCAGGAAGTTTACTTATCATAGTTTGGTGAAGATCTGCAGAATAGCAGTACAGTAGCAAATGTTTATATGGAAAATGTCTAGTTTTCTGGCAGACGTAATTAAATAACAAAAAAATTGAAAATGTGGTGGTGGAGAAAGTTGATCATGTTAAATAGAGGGCAAAATGGGCAGGCATTTTTACAATTACATCTTATAAAGAGGACCTAGTACTTGTATCAGTACGAAATGTGTGAAAGAAAAGTTACAGTACCAAACTAAAAAACTCTGCTTTAAAGAAGTAAAAAAACTTACATATTTTATATGAAAATATAAAATAAAGTGTAGGAATATCCTGCGGCAAATCTAATTTAAACAATGGAATGATACCACCTTCCTTTTGATAAAAGAGTGAGTAAAATATTTTAAATGGCAAAGTTAGGTTAAATGTTCTTGTGCAGAAGGGGAAGACGATGAAGTAAATTATATTTGTGATTGTTATAAATATTAAAAACTTTTAGGACCTGCCCATTTTGGACCACAAAAATGCCCCATAGGTCAGGCAACATGAATTTTTTGTATATTTATTAATAAAAAGGAACGTGGTCGAATTTATATAAATTTATTTGTTTTATTGAACAATAAAATATTTTTCTTCTAAAATGAGCTTAAACCTCAGAGTGCCCATCTTAACCCACCCTTCCCTAGTACTGTATTCTTTCGACTTAAATACAAATTCACACAAAAAGAGGGCCCCATTAGCACAGATCTTTGTAAGGTGATCCGTGCCATTAGTTTTATCTCAAAAAATTTATATTTATTTTTAACAGTACTGGGCAAAGGGTTGACTTAAACAAATCGACAAAAGTTTAATTCAAACTCAACTACACGATATTTAAAATCCCCATCAAATAAAAGTCCCTTTTATAAAGCGCCGGAAGGCGGGGTATCAGATCCTAATCGGTATTACGTTTGCACACTTTATAAAATTCTTCGTTATGTTTAATGTGAACTGAAAGGTGGTATGCACATTTTTATCCATCATACATGTTTTTTTTTCTTATTTGATAACCGTGACTCTTTCGCTGACACGAAGGCCGCCATTTCGGAATGCCTAATTGCATGGGTCACCTTTTTTTTTTATCCGGTCCTTTTGTCCTTTAGAATGGCCTACCGAATGAAGGAGTTTGTAAGAAATTCCGCCTTCACCTCAGGGGACAATATTACATTTTACACTCTCCAGGAATCCTATAAATGTCTGCCTCACTCGACCTCGGCAACCGACGGGGATTGAGATTCCGTAACTCATTTTTTTATTGATGCGCGAACGCACCGAGTCACCAAGGCTACATACATGCATGTTTATTATTATTATCATTCCAACTCTTCGCGGTCGATAACTACCTTCGCATGGTACCAAAAAAGGCAGTAAATAGGCCTATTTTTACGAAAAATATGTTTAAAATTATTAATTATCTTATTAATATATATAGCCACACATTTCAACAAATATGCCTACTGCCCTCTTCATGACAAAAAGTCAAATTTCTGGATCAAATTGAGCTACGACACCTAGAAAAAAAAATTTTTTTTTCCTTGGTTTTGAAAATTTTATGATTTAATGCCTTTCGTTTCAGGTCAGCATATTGAAGTGGGGTCAACTTTTACCTTCCTAGTCTGCGGAGCAATGGCTAGAGAAAGTATTATTTTCGACGAAAATGTGTTTTATAGAATATACATTCTTCTTAGTAATTATAACCAAAAACTTCGTAGGAGCTTTCGTTTCTGAGATAGAGAGAAGGTATCAGATCCGTCATGGACCATTTATTTAAAACATTTTCTTTTGGTTAGTTTTACGTCGGTATACTCTTTAGCATTTTTCAAATGTTTAAAGTGAAGATACAACTTTCTCATAAAATAAAAAAAAACAATTTATAAATTTCTGGCGTGCATCGATTTTATGTCATGATCCAAACAATTGCCCTCCCAGCGTCTTGTAAAAAATTGAGGTCAAAAAGGCATAGGTTTATTTTTAGAATACTACCAACCAGTAAATATGAGTTCACAGGATAAACATACAAATACGGTCAGTTCTTATAAAAGCAAATGTTACAGTCAGGGAAATTCACTGGTTCAAACCCGGTGGACGACCTAAAATTGTAGATAATGTCTGCTTATTAAATAAAAATATATTTTCCTTGCTCGTGGTCAAAACATTATATTTTTCTAGCTTGTTTGCGATTATGAAAAACAGTGCGCCGATCCCGGTAGCATCATTTAACATAAGCTGCTTACCAATTTAGATATTTTTTTAAATGGGTACTAGGACATTCTCTGTAGCCGTGTTCATCCATCTAGTTCCCGCATATTTCTTCAAATCGTCCGCTCATCCCATTCTGCTCTTCCTTTACTTCTTTTATTTTCCTAAGGTCTCCAATTTACAATACATTTGTTCCATCGATTGTCTATCTGTCTGATATTATAACCGGCAAATTTTCATTTTAATTTTGCTGCTTCTCCTCTGACATTCCTTACTTTTGTTTTATTTTTTATCCATTCATTCTTTTTTTTATCTGTTAGCTTTATATGTAACATTTGTCTTTCCATTGATCTTTGAGCTTTTATTACCTTCTCCGTGTTTGATTTTGTAAGTTTCTAGGTCTGGGATCCATATGTGAGTACAGGAAGGATACATTGGTTATATAATTTCGTTTGAGGTACGAAGGATATCAAAATCCAAAGCATTGGCGACTAGAATTGCCATGATAATTGCCATAATTGCTCGCGATACACACGACTCCTGAAGAAAGATAAAGATATATAGATAGTGTTAGCCGACTCTGTGCTAATCTAGGCTATGGGGTAACCAAGGCCACGCAAAGTCGGAAAAATCACCTGATCTCTCGGGACGATGTTTACATGGGCTTTAAATTTAAGTAAATTACTCTCCGATTTTAAATAAATAAAGACAACTAAAGTCTAAAATATTAATTTTACTCAATCATTGTGTAGGAGTTAAAAAAAAAAACCTAAGTTTGTGAGAAAATCCTCAAAAGTGAGGTAAGCGGTAGCTCGTATACTATACGGGAGTTTCGATATTTTAAATTCAATTCAACTAAGCTTTATTGTCCAAATTTTTTACAAAAATCATTAACAAAGCAAACATCCTAATTATATATTTAAACAATTTAGGTTTCAAAAAATTAAAATATCGAAACTAGCAATAAAATATTAGTCTCAAAATCTAAAATAAGGAAAAGTTTAAAATCTGGTTCTAATAATAAATAAAATTTAAAATAGACATTTCAAATTCAGTTTCCTTAATAAGCCAATCTTGACTGTCCATGTTCTCAATCTCAAACTCCCTTATTCATTTTTTCCTGTGCAAAAATCATCGTTCCCCCATACCCGTTACACCTACAGAACTTAGATATAATCTGATATCCTGGAACATAGCATAACTCATCCTCTTTTAGCCAATGCTCCGTTAGAAGAACAAACGTTTGCATTTTTAGATCATCTAATAGAATCAATAGTTCATCCATTTTTTGCCTAGAATAATGAATATTTAATGAAAATATTCCTAGTTCGTCTTTCAATAAGTTACCTTCCATTTGATTAGTTTCGCAGTTAATTATACTAAAAAATGCTTTGTTATATGATCAGATAAATTTTCCGCTAACTCCTCAGTGTGCAGGAACGATAAGTGGTGATTATGATGTCTGATAAGGATGATTCTACCAAAAGTGGGCTATATGGATATCATTTTTGGTCATTGCCTTTAAATAACAGTACAGCGTGTCCCATTTTCGATGGGATTAAATGGGAAACTCGGTTATTATTAGAGATATTGATTTTCTGATTGCACCTTACCGTGCTCTTTTTTTGAGCCCTTAAAAATGGCGTAATCAGATTTTTGCTATACCCCGTAGTATCGCTAATACAAGTTTTTGAAAAAATTGTATTTTTAATAAAAACCTTTTCATGGCAACTTTTTTAGAAGAAAATAATGACGTTGTCATATTTTTAAAATAAATACGGACCTGGTTTTTTTTTATTACTATTTTGATTGGTTTCATGCAAAATAATAAAAATTCAAAAAATTTTTGTTTTAAGGTAAAAAAAATATTTAATATTTTAAAAAAAATTAGTCCAAACCTGGATATTTTCAACATAAATATAAATTAAAAATTGCTAGTTAAACAATTTTTAGTTTAACTGTTTTGATGCTTAGCATATTAAAATGGTTTTACGTTAATTTACAGATTTATTTGAAACAAAGTCTACGAAAAATACAAAAAAAAAACAAATTGTAAAAAATAACTAATTTTTCTAATTACCATTATGTGTAAGACATTGTTGGCATTTTTGAGTAATTTTTCTTAACGCATTTTGCATAAAAAATATTTCTGCCATTTAAATATTGGGATTTTGTTGCTTGAATGAAGCAGTCAAACATATCACATTTTTCAAAATCTGGATATTGTCGATTTCTAGCCTGTTTAAAATAATTGTAAGCCATTCACAAAAATGACAAGTAAAATGACAATGTCAATTCCACGCTTTTGTTTTGTAAATTTCACGACCTGCTGTGCTACCATCAAATAATTAGTATGATATTAGTTTTGGAACTTTTTAACGTTTTTTACTTTATTTATAAATCTTTTAATAATCATTTCAAAACAGATAAACAACAAATCGTTCAACTAGTGTGTCTTGCAATTTTTAATTTATAATTACGTTGGAAATTTCCAGGTTCGGACTATATTTTTTTTTTCAAATATTAAATAGTTTTTTTCACCTTAAATCAAAAAAATATTAAAGTTTTATCATTTTAAGGTAATATTAGCATGGAACCAATCAAAGTAGTAATAAAAAAAATCCAGGTCCGAATTTAATTTTTTTATGATAAATACCATATCTCAAAAACTAAACAATATTTTAAAAAATGGACAACGTCATTATTTTGCCCTAAAAAAGTTGCCATGGAAAGGTTTTTACAGAATAAAAATATCTTGCAAAATAAGCGAGATACAAGGAATTAATTAAAATGCAATTTTTTCAAAAACTCCCTGTATTAGCGAAACCACGGGGTATAGCAAAAATCTGATTACACCATTTTTAAGTGCTCCAAAAAAGAGCACGGTAAGGTGCAATCAGAAAATCGATATCTTTAATAATAACCGAGTTTCCTATTTAATCCCATCGAAAATGGGACACGCTGTACACCACAGTAAATAATTTTGTTTTTTTAAATTTATGTAACTAATTAGGTGTAAGCTAAGAAACATTTATTTTCCCGAATTTTAGGAATTATTGCATAAAAATTCCAGAGGAATGAGTACCAGAAGAATGAGTTTTTTAATGGTTTTTCAATTTAAATCAAAATCTATTTAGACTACTTAACCTAAGTTTTATGTAAACAAAGTTCCTATACTTATAATTTTAAAACAATCAACAAAAAATTATACTATTGATATCAGTCGAATATTTACTTACCAGAGGGATGATAATTTAAGCGTTCCTTTTTGATTTCTCCGAAAAAAACTAATTTTCTGCCGAAAGTAAAAAGATCTAAAACTTAAACCAAACTAAAGTTGATATTATCTGTCACAACTTGTCACCCTCAAAAGTAAATTAGATATCCAGGGCCGTCTCTTTCTCTAGAAATTAACCGGTGGTATTCACAAAATTTTCCGGAGAAAATGTAAATTCGGATTTTCAAAAATATGACTGCAAACTTAAGTTTTATCAATTTTTTGAGACTTATTAAATATTATTTATTAGGATATTTTTTTCAATTTGAGTTTTTAATATTTGGTTTGGGTCTACACCAGAGGAATGAGGTATTTGCTTTCTAATAAAAAAATTATAAACTTGCAATTTTTTTTATAGATTAAACTCAAATGCTCTATAAAGAAAACATTTTGTTTTAAATCTTATAATTAAAACTATGCTTCATTTGCAGTCTGTGTTTGAAAAATATGCATTCCCACTCCACAGCACCATGTTTGTAGAATCATCCATATAAATTAAAATGTACTTATTTTCTGAAAATAGACCAGCTCTAAAAGGTTTTATTATTTGAAAAAAATATAACTTATTCAGTTTTAAATTTAGTAGAGATTTTATATTTATAAAAAAAATATAAAATTTACTACTCCAAATGTTCTCTGATATTGGCTAACACGAGGTCATATCGAAAAATAGTGTCATCAAATACCTTCCCAGAAGTCTTGAGTTAACTGTCATGGATTTTTTCTGTGGGGAGTTCCTTAAATTAGAGGTGTACACTGAAATACCTGCAAATCTCAATCAGTTGAAGCAAAGAATTCGCGATGAAATTCGGGCAATTCTATAAAAAGTCTGTCTCAGCGTGCATGTTTGCCAATTTCAGAGAAGGTTTAGAGGAGACGGTGCACGACTTAACTCAGGAGCGAAGCAACTTTCGTTTTTAAAAACAATTATATTTTTCAAAAATCAAAACATGTGTGGTTTTACTTAAATCTATCTTAAAACTAAAAGTTAAAAACTAAGAATTCCCAAGCAACATCCAAAGAATGATATATGAAGCTGCTGACTCTGCATAGTGTCTTCTTCTATAATAATATATTGGCGTAGATTACATAACACCTCCCTCCTCAAGATTCAACTCTACGAGAAGCGTGGGAGTTGAACATCTCTTAATTCAACTCTTTGTAAAACTTCTTCATTCAAGCTTTTCTTTGACTTTTTATTGATTGATAATCTTTTGTAGATTAAAACTCCAACGACAGTAATCAATAATCCATAAACGATAATTGTCCAATAGCTGGGCACTATTGATAACTGATGAAACGACAGGTCAGGCTGGTTTTCTAAAATCTGCGTTTTGATATTTTGAAGTTCATCTAGCTTCACATTCTCTAAACCCGATATCGGACTGATAACTGAATTTTCGGTAATTGGTTTATTGAGGCTGGGAAACAATATCGATTGACCATTTATTGTTTCCTGCTGATTACTGATAATTTCTTCATCACACATGATTTGACAGTTAACTGGAACTTCAAACAAATAGCTTCCACGAAGTCTGCCTATTTCTTCTTGATCCGGACAGTTCAGGTTGATTGATTGGTTATTTGGAAACATTTCGATCCATTGATTGGACCCTTCTATTGATTTGGTGATTTTAATATTAGTCTGTTTGCATATGGAGGTGTTTTTGTTCGCATGAAGTTGGATTTCGCAAGGATTATCTTCTTTTTCTTCTTGAAGTGTTTGTTTCTTACAGTAGTAGTTCTGTGACGTCAGTTGCATGCATGCTTCTTCCATAAAGGCGTGGTACAATTCGTTTTTTATTAAAAATTTGTCTTGAGGTAAAATGACCTTAAACGGACTCCCGAAAAGTATTGGAATTGAAAACAAATGATACAAATCAAAGTATTGTGAGTTCATTATTGAAATTTGTAATAAATATGTAATTTTATTGTCAATAATAAAACTTTCTATTTTTACCAATTTTTCAAAGCGTAATGTATTATCTAAGGTAATTTTAAATGGCATTTGTTTAGGATGAACATTTTTTTCTATTTTCAATAATTCTTTGTAAAAGTCCAAAGTTCTAATAATGCTGGGGTGCATTATATTTAACTTTGTGAAAGTTATCGAATTTTCAATATCTTGTAATGTTGAGTTTATAATTTCAAACATATTTATAATTTGTGTTATAGAATCTTTAATAAACATAGAGTTTTCATTTCTAGAGCTTTTTCCGATTATATAGGATATCTGCTTAATTTTTGATTCTAGAAGCAACTCATTATGTCGCAGTTGCTGAACTGTCGAATTAAACTTATCGATTATTTCAGTTCAAAAACAGTTCAACTATTGATTGGGTTTCTTGATTTTCAAAGAGTCACTCTGTTTTTAGGGTAGGGGACAATTCGCCGTAGCCGATTCGCCGCGGCTGATTCGCCGCGGCCGATTCACCGCGGGGACAATTCGCCGCGAGATTTTTTGTTTTATGATATTATCATTTTTTATTTAGCTTGACTTCATATATTATATTTTTTATTTGTCTGATCATAACTTTTTTCAAACTTTTCCAACTAGGTATTTGGTAGTTAGTAGTATTCAATTAAAATTTAATTTTTTTTTTGAAAAATAAATAAAATGGCGGATCCAAAATGGTGGATTTTCCCATTTATGAACTAATATGCATCAAACTCGGAAGTTTGCGATCTTTCAGGTGGCTGATTATTATTTTTAACTTAAACTAAAAAAAATCAAAATGGCAGATCAAAAATGGCGGACTTTTTCATTTATGAACCAATATGCATCAAATTCAAATCTTTAAGGTGTTTTAGGTAGCTGATTATGACTTCTAACTTAAACTTAAAAAAAAATCAAAATGGCGGATCCAAAATGGCGGACTTTCCCATTTATGAAACAATATGCTTCAAATTCGAAATTTTGGGGTCTCTCAGGTCGCTGATTATGATTTCTACTTAACAAAATGGACTCTCCAAAATGGCGGATTTTCCCATTTATAAACCGATTTCCATTAAACTCGGAACTTGGCGATCTTTAAGGTCGCTGATGAATATTTTTTAATAAAACTAAAAAAAATCAAAATGGCGGATCCAAAATGGCGGCTTTTCCCATGCATTCCACCAATATGCATCAAATTCGGAACTATGCGATCTTTTAGGTCGCTGATTAATATTTTTCACTTAAATTTAAAAAAAACAAAATGGCGGATCTAAAATGGCGGATCTAAAATGGCGGACTTTTCCCATTTATAAACCGATTTGCATCAAACTGGGATTCTTGAGGTCGCTGATTATTATTTTTAACTTACACAATAAAAATCAAAATGGCGGATCAACAATGGCGGACTTTCCCATTTATGAACCAATATTCAAAATATTGTTTTGGCTTTTTTTCTGATTTTCTAAATTTAGCACTAAAGGCAAGTAAAGTGCGCCGCGCGTGGAAATAATTGAAAATTTGGTAATTCTTGGGAAAAAAATTAAAAAATAAATAAATTTTGTAATAAATTGCAGTTCATCCATATGCTATCATTTTTCAAAATGAACACTTACTGACACTAAATGATTTTGTATCGAACATCGCCGAAACATGTAAACTGAGAACTGGAGTAACGTTTTCAAATGCCCCACTTGTTCCTTGATTGTCGGTACAGAATAACTTTTATATACAATTTTAGGTGGTTTCTCAACTTTTGGCCGGTACTGTATCTATAATCTACTATTTTGATTTTTTAAAACCTGTGTCGAAAATTGTAGCTAGTGAATGACCTTAAACACTGCAAAGTTTCAAGTTTGAGTCATCCGCCATTTTCATGTTTTTTAATTTTAGTCAAAAATTGAATTTAGTTACTTTAAGCGCCGCGATGTTTTAAGTTTGAGTCAAATCGGTTTATAAATAACAAAGTGCGCCATTGTAGATCTGCCATTTTCATGCATATTAGTTCATAAATGGGAAAATCCGCCATTTTGGAACCGCCATTTTGATTTTTTTTAAAGTTTAAGTTAGAAGTCACAATCACCGACCTAAAACACCCTAAAGTTCCGAATTTCATGCATATTGGTTTATAAATGGGTAAGTCCGCCATTTCTGATCCGCCATTTTGATTTTTTTTAGTTTAAGTTGAAAATAATAATCAGCGACCTGAAAGATCGCAAACTTCCGAGTTTGATGCATATTAATTCATAAATGGGAAAATCCACCATTTTGGATCCGCCATTTTATTTATTAAAAAAAAAAAATTATTGAATACTAACCACCAAATACCTAGTTGGAAAAGTTTAAAAAAAGTTATGATCAGACAAATAAAAAATATATTATATGAAGTCAAGCTAAATAATAAATGATAATATCATAAAACTAAAAAGCTCGCGGCGAATTGTCCCCGCGGCGAATCGGCCGGCGGCGAATTGTCCCCGCAGCAAATCGGCCCGCAGCGAATTGGCCGCGGCGAATTGTCCCATTCCCCTGTTTTTAACACCTCCACTAAATCAATCACCAATTTTTGGTTCGATATGGTAGATTAATCGCTAGTCCGAACTTAACTTCGCACGATGGGTAGCTAATTCTAACATCCGCACGACTGCGCCACTTAACTCAGGAGCGAAGCAACTTTCGTTTTTAAAAACAATTATATTTTTCAAAAATCAAAACATGTGTGGTCTTCTATCTATCTTAAAACTAAAAGTTAAAAACTAAGAATTCCCAAGCAACATCCAAAGAATGATATATTGTCAGGATAGAAAATAATGTCCTATTAAGTGAATGACACAAGTTACGTTTATAAGCAAGTGCACATTAACCCTAAACATTCTAAGGAAATGAACTTCTGTATATAGTTCAAATTGTATTAAAAGTAATAAATTGTATACAGATTTATTATAAACAACGTGGCTAATGGGATTTCGATGATGTTTATACAGGAAACAAAACACATCTCGATATCCTATCAATGGCAAACGGTTTGTAATAAAAGCATCTCCAAAAGAGTTTAATTTGAAGTTAATAGTGAACAAGTAGTACCTTAGTCAAGTATAAGAAGTTAAGCCTATCAAAGAAGATTTGTAGACAGCAACCTGACATAACCAAGACGTCACAAAAGGCCTAGCAAAGCGGCCAAAAAGATCAACCAAAGTAATGCAAAAGACGAAAAAGTGGTGAGCAGGGCCGATTAGCACTGGTGTACAGCAGACAAATCGCCATAGAGCCAACCCACCAAGTAGTCAACCCAGATAGAGCTAACAGCCGATACCACAAGGCAACAGCCGATAACACAAGGCAACAGCCGATACCACAAGGCAACAGCCGATAGCACAAGGCAACAGCCGATACCACAAGGCAACAGCCGATAACACAAGGCAACAGCCGATACCACAAGGCAACAGCCGATAGCACAAGGCAACAGCCGATACCACAAGGCAACAGCCGATAACACAAGGCAACAGCCGATACCACAAGGCAACAGCCGATAGCACAAGGCAACAGCCGATACCACAAGGCAACTGTCGATAACACAAGGAAACAGCCGATACCACAAGGCAACAGCCGATAACACAAGGCAACAGCCGATACCACAAGGCAACAGCCGATAGCACAAGACAACAGCCGATACCACAAGGCAACAGTCGATACCACAAGGCAAGACAGCTACCCAGAGCGCAGCATGAAAAAACCGGGGGGAGCCAACTCTAAAACCCCGCCAGTCGTGCCGCCAAATCAAACACTACGAACAGAAAAAAGGACCTACCATCCAGGTCTTCCTGAGGGAATGGACCGCACAAGTCAAAACGAGATAAGGACAGTTGGCAACAAAGCGAGATCTGAACATTTTCAAGGCAGCGTGCAAGACCCACAAATTCGTCACGGCAACACTGCGGTTGATACTTCTTTATAAACCTACATTGGACTAGGTTGCGTCACCTGAAGAATGCAAAACAATCGGAACGAGTAGATGGGAATGGATAGACAATTATTTTAGTTAATTAGTTTTATAATTTATTAGGTACATACGACTGTTATATTTTTTTTTTGTGAAAAATAGTTTAGTAGACAATCTGTGGGGACAGATTTTTTTTAAAAGCAAGGGGGATGTGTCAGGATAGAAAATAATGTCCTATTAAGTGAATGACACAAGTTACGTTTATAAGCAAGTGCACATTAACCCTAAACATTCTAAGGAAATGAACTTCTGTATATAGTTCAAATTGTATTAAAAGTAATAAATTGTATACAGATTTATTATAAACAACGTGGCTAATGGGATTTCGATGATGTTTATACAGGAAACAAAACACATCTCGATATCCTATCAATGACAAACGGTTTGTAATAAAAGCATCTCCAAAAGAGTTTAGCAGTGAGTTGTACGCTGAGAACCTAACGCTCAGGCTTAGTTAATAGTGAACAAGTAGTACTTTAGTCAAGTATAAGAAGTTAAGCCTATCAAAGAAGATTTGTAGACAAGATGTATTTAAGTACAATGTAAGTAGTAAATATAAGTATTATAATAAAACCATTACACCTAACTTAAACTGTGTTCGTCACGATAAAACCCCCTCGTGACAATATGAAGCTGCTGACTCTGCATAGTGTCTTCTTCTATAATAATACATTGGCGTAGATGACATAACACACGTTGGAAGACAGCATCTCGACGGCATAATTTTCAACAGTAAATTGCCGCATTTTCTAATCAATTTTATAAATAAAAAATGTTTACTAAATTTAAAACTAAATGTAATAATTTTTTGAAATAGTAAAAACCTTTTCGGACGTCCTGTATTACGAAGTTGAAGTTTTTTACTATTATATTTTGTATGTACTTATTTTTTTTGTAGATTTGTATGTACATAAAACTGTTGAAATTAAAAAAAGCTGGAGTTTGAAGGATTTTATATGTACACACAAAGGTCCTTTTTAGCACGACAAATAATTTTGTTCTGAATAGAATTTAGATAGTTATAAAGAAAATAAGTATCGTACAGGTGACGTAAAAATTTCTGCAAGGTAATAGACAAGGACATATGAATATCTAAATAATGTCATTGAATATAATAAACGAACATGCACGAAAATGACATAAAAAATGTAATGTACTATGACTCTCACACTGGCCTGGAAAAAACAAGCTGTGAGATCAGGTGACGTCTCCAAAGCGAACGACTCTGTCCCGCTTGTTGTGATAGCCCTGGGATACCACGTTTATAACGACATTCTCCAATATAACGCCTGACCCTATATCGGCCTCTAATACCTTAAAATCCCCATCCTCGCTTCTTGCTGATACTGGGCGCCCGATGCTTTTATTTAGGCATTAGGTTCGTGATTCAATATTCCCGACACGAAAACTTTTAAAGTGGATCAATGCATGCATTGAAGGAGAACTCTGATATGCTTGCTGATGTTCTTATAAAATTTTGAGTATCCACACAACGGTCACGGTATAAAATATAAATATGGGGTGGGCCAAAAATTTTTTACTTTTTGATCGCACTATAACTTTGGACCTGGGGTGTGCCTGACTTTTTGGTTGCCTGAGGCAAAGGGAAATCTCCTGCCGCTTATTTAAAAACAAACATCTCTTGTAATAATTTTTTTCTGTAAGTATAATTCGTTTTATGCACTTTAGAGATTAAAAGCTTATTTTGAATCTCTCTTTTGAGGTACTAAACGATACTTTTCAATTCTTCGGAGAATGAAAGCAACTCCAAAAATCTAGAAATTAACTAGGTACACAACACACAAAACTTTGTAGAAACCTTAAAACATTCTTGCTTTGGGATTAAATATGCTCAGTCTTTTCAATGTATTATTCTGGTTTGATATCATATATGAAATATGAAAGCAACTCCAAAAATCTAGAAAGTAACTAGGTACACAACACACAAAACTTTGTAGAAACCTTAAAACATTCTCGCTTTGGGATTAAATGTGCTCAGTCTTTTCAATGTATTATTCTGGTTTGATATCATATAATGATGTCTCAAATTTTTTTTTTGATTATTTGGAGGTAAAAATTTTTGGGAAAAGTGGTATCAATTGAAAAAGTTTTGTATAGTTTCAAAAGAGCCGAGTCAGAAAATTTTAGTAATTTAAACCATCGGACATATTATAATGTTATATGTTCAATGTATAAGTCGATATATAATCAGTTTGCTCCCGTCGAAATAATCTAATTTCGTTTGGGAGGCCAATTTTGAGCTAAAAGCGGCTAAGCCTCCCCTAATTGTGCCCCTACATTACTTCTGATATGACATTAATTATTAATATATTAATCACATTTTATCTGGAAACATTCCAACCGAACTACGGTTTAAATTAATGGATATGTACATACATACATTAAAATATTCATTCCCAGGTAGGCCTATTATATTCTCTGCAAATTCATCTATCAGTTTGTCATACCGTTTGTTTTGCACGACTTGCACACTAATTTTTAATTGCAGAATATTTAATTTTTTAGAGAGCGGAAAAATTTTGAAAATATTGGAATTTGGTTGCCCTCTAAAGGTGGTTGCCTGAAGGGGCTGCCTCGTTGCCTCACTATTTGACACATCCCTGTTTGGACCCAATCTGCCGATTTTCAAAATTTTTGGCTCCTTTTATAGACAAAAGCTAAAAATTTTTTTGCGTGACTCAAAATTTGACATGCGTCAAAAATCCAAGATGGCGAACAGCTATAAAAAATGAGTATATGTCACCGCCTCTGACATTTTTAAATCAGAAGTACTTAACCAAAAATTTTATTGTTTTCACAAAAACTTTTGATCCAATCGACCAATTTTCTTTTTAAAAACCTTTTTTTTGATACTAACTTTTATTAATGCCATATTAAACACAATGTTTTTTAAATATTTTTTGTTAATAAAAACAAGTCTCTAGCGAGACATAATAATAAAATAATTATTAATATTTTTAAATGAATAATTAAGCAAAAATTTATTTAAAAAAAAAATATTTTTGATACATTGTTGGAGGTTAATTTGACAGCCTTCTCTTCAACTTGTAATTTTATCAAAAACAAAAATACTACATTTTTGAATCACAATTAGCTGGATTCAGCTGGCTGTGACAAATTTTATTTTTATTGTAAAACCCTTTTTCCCCCACTCCCCTAACTTTAAAAATCCTACATCTTAATATATATAACTAAATAAAACAGAGGTATATGTTTGTTGACCCCCATGTTATATAAACTTTTTTCTCGGAAATTCGTCCTCTATCACCTGCTGCACTACGGCCGCTAAGTTATGGGACACCCTGTATAGTATCTACAGATTGTAAGAACAAAAACGAATATGTATTGTATTTGTATTTGCAAGATTACATTTTTTGTCAAACGAAGCGATTCTTATTATCTTTCACAGAAAAAAAAATGTCTTCAGTCAATGCAAATTGCTTTGATCCAAGAAAAAATCTGCTTTCCTATGCACGAAGACGATATTTTCTTAACAAAAAATAACTATTCTCTTTAACTGCTGGTTTCCGTTGAAAATACAAATTGATTTGTTTTGAACGGAAGCGGCAACCTTCTTGTTTTGTGTTTTCTAGTATTATGGAATAAATCGCCATTTTCGTTTTGAGATGCCGGATATTTTGAGTTAAAAAATTAAAAGTCTTGACGCAAAGTAAAGCTTTATTTGTGTTAAGAAGACATAAGTAAGACATTTTATATCTTGCTTCAAGACCACCTTTTCTTCGTGAAAGGCAGTTTCTTTTAAACCAAAACAATTTACCAAGACAATTATTTTTTTTCCCAAGACAAGCGGTTTACTTAGATGAAGAGAAAACAATTTGTTCGGAGACTTTTGCTTTTGGGTCAAGCCAATTTTTTCAAGAAAACTACTTTTCATAACTGAAGAACTTCTTTCTTTCTGTGTTTGCTTATGCAAAAACACTAATTGTTAAATTAGATAATACGTTTACACTGACCTTGGAAAGGCAAAATACAGTTTAACAACCAAAAGATAGGTTTAAAGCACATGAAGTTTCAACTCTGCAATGTATTTTTTATTAGCCGAAATCCCGATTCGATTGGAAAGCTCGTTCTATCTAATTCTGATTTATGGCTTTTCTTGATCCTTTAAATTTTCTTTTCTTGGGATGCTTTGATACCCTTTGAAATATAATCGACATAGTTACGGACTGGGCCTCATTCAATTTTCTAATATAATTCTTAATACTCGAGTGGTGCATGACGTGAGAAATAATGGCAACATATATGACGTGGTCGCGACGTGGACCGAAGCCTCGGTCCAACAAACAAGCTATATTGGTTCTGACCGAGGTTTCAACAACCATTTAAATACAAGAAAAATCATACCAAATTTATTATTTTAATAAAGAAACTAATTAACAATAATACGTAATTATTATACAAATAAAAAGCAAACAAACCCAAAAAAAATGGGGTTACAATATTTCTCCAGTTCTGAATGGTTGAAACTAGAGTAACGCAAGAATCCTTAAATAGATGTGTAAATTTGAGCGCGCAGATCGCTTGGCATTGTGTCGGAGTTTTAAACAAAATTTTCTTTTTTCATCGGTCTCACAGACCATACGACACAACCCACGGGTTAAATAATTTTGATCTAATCAAAAAAATGGAAATCAGTTACCAGTTAGTTAGTTAGCGCGTACGTTATACGAAGTTTAAAATTTTTCACATTGGGAGAGTTCTTAAACTAATCTGAAATCCATCTGATTGTTGCCATCGATGACAGTCAGCGATAAGGCCAACAAGAATTAGAGGAATCCCGATCTATACCTTACCATACGGTAAAGTTGGGCTACAGTCGGCTTTGCCTTTCGTCAAAATTGGAGATAATTCATTTTTATCTTTCGCCGTTACATACAGAATACACGTTCTGCTCTCTATGTAAAATAGTTTTATGCAATATTTATTATGTTGTTCCCCCCCCCCCAAATGAAGCTCCTATATCCGCCACTAACGGTTCTACAAAGTTTGATATTGATACCGTGTTAAACTTTGGTACGTAACATTGGTTAGCCTACATTTAGCTGGATGAAAGCAATGTTTTACTAATAAAAAATTTTACTGTTCTTATTTTATTTTTTCTTTTATTTTTCTTATAATTTTTTTTCTTTATGACAAGACTTAGTCAGAAAAGGTTTTTTAAACAAAAAAACCTGTGAAATAATCAATTTTTTTGAGGTAATTATTACCGAACGGTTGCGAACGAATGACGGCAGCCTATAAATGCTAAAATGTCGTCTACAAACTTATTTTTTTAATTTAAACCTCATCTCGGGTCATTCGAAAGTGGGATTTAAAGTCACTTAAACTATGTTCCACCGTTTTCTCAACATAATCCAGGATTTTACATGAGGTTTTCATGCACTTAAAAGATCATCATCATCCGAATTTGATGAATATCATCATCCTTCAATAAATTTATTTCCAATTTTGCCGCAATACTGTTTATAAGCAACATTTCTCAAAAATATTTGAGACATTTTAAAAACTTGAAATTTAAGGTTATGGTACAAAGTCATCCAACAACACGCATCGACTTTACGGGCCGATGGCTATTATTCCCAATAATCGATTCCATCGGAAATGTAAAAGAACTTGTTTGATGGCATGTGGATCGCAACAGAACTTTTCAAAAACCCGTTTGATTACATCGATTAGCTCATCGATGAGATTAAGAACTCTCCCATTATTATATTTTTGTAAAGGGATGAAAAGTGCACTTTTTATTTCGTTTTTTAGTGTGAAAAGTGACATATTAGGAATAAAAAGTAAATATCGGGATCAAAATCTATAGATCAGGGATCAGTAGAAAAAAAGTCAATATGTCCGAAACATAGCGTACCTCGTGATAAAAGAGTTCGTCTTCCTCGTCAAACTGAAGGTAGTAGTCGCTCGGTCGCCTCGGGATAAAAAGTATCAATTTTAGCCCATGGTATTTAATATTGTAATAATGTTACGTTATAAAAGAAAAGTCCTAAAATATTTTCTCTGGGATCCTTTTGTACCAGTTTGAGCATAGTATTTGCTCATCCTCTCGACAAAACCACATTAATCAAAATTTTAACCCGCCCAACTACAAATAAAGGTAGGTAGGCAAAGCCACAAGCACGCCTAGCCGAGGGAAACTCCAAAACCGGAAAATCTGTTTCTCGAATTTTCACCAAACAGGAAAACGATGTTGGAAGGGCTTAAACCATAGACTCAATATTTCCATTACTGGAACCAGAATTTTTGTAAAGGCCAAATAAACACATACAACGAACACTAACGTATTTTGATGTACATAGTTTGACTTTGGCGCTTCTTGCTGTATGAACGGTTTCGTTTCCTACCATAAACTTAGGTTGAGCGACAAAACCGTCTAATTAACTTTGCAAAGGTGTCACTCTAACCAAGTAGTGTTGTAAGGAGTCCCATGATGATGTAACAGTTAAATTTCAACAGTTATTAATCCCCCCTCCCCCACCGCCCTCTAGACACTTTTATTCATAAAATTTTTATTTATGACTTATTCGGAATCCATAATAAACTGGTACAAATCAAATTTAGAACTTAGAGTGTTTTTTTATAATACGAAACTTAAAAATACAATAAATTGGGGTTTAAGGGCACAAATTACGACTTTTTAATTAAACTTAAAATAAAAGTCAAAATAGCGGATCCGAAATGGCGGCATTAAAAATTGATATTTAATAAATTTTGGGTCATAATTAAAATTCATAAAAAAAATTAATAAAGCGTATTTAAAATGGCGGCCTTTTCCATTTATTAACAGATACGTCCTACATTTAGAACTTTATTGTATTAAAGGTCGCTGCTTGATTACGATTTTTTTTTAAACTTTCGAAAAATCAAAATGGCAGAACTAAAATGACGGATTTTTTCATTTATGAACCGATATGTATAATTTTGGAAGTTTGCGGTCGCTGATTATGATTTTTAAATTATACCCAAAAACTCAAAATGGCTAATCCATTTCAATTAAATTTGCAAAAAGTTAAAACGGCGTTCAAGTATTGCGGATTTTTTCTTTTATTAACCGACATGATTAAACTTGGAACTTTAAAGTGTTAAAAGCCGCTAATTATTATTAAATTAATTAAACCTTAGAAAAGTCAAGTTGACGGATTCAAAATGGTGGATTTTTTCATTTATAAACTGATATGTGTTGAATCATTAAATCATAATACCCACCCAAAAAATTCAAAATTAATAATTTTCGGATTTTAATTTTTTTCAAATTTAATTTTATTATCAAATTCAACGGTCTTACACAACCCAAAGTGCCAAATTTAATACATATTGGTGCATAAATGAAAAATTCCGCCATTTTGACGTCTCCATTTTAATTATTTTCAAGTTGAATTCAAAAATAAAATTATTGAACTTAAACATTTCAAACTTAAGTAAATGCATATGGGTTTATAAATAAGAAAATTCGCCATTTTGTATTAGCCATTTTAAATTTTTTTGTAATAAAAAGATATTAAATTTCATTCTTCTCCGAAATCTAAGCATTTGTCAAAATTGCAAACTAACACTACGGCGGCCGGCGGCGAATTGTCACGGCGGCGCATGAGGTCGATGCCGGCACCAGTTGCCCAGAGGCAAATTAGCCGGGGTAAGTAGACGGCAATACGGTTCGGTAGATCCGCCCCTGATCTAGCGCCCCCTAACCTTACGTCGTTGCGTGTCTTGCCTTCTTATTTTAGGTCTGTGAATTTAACAACCTCTTTTGTTTGCTGTAGAGTGCATTACGACCGCTTCTTCCTTCCTTTCTATAATGTACCTATACCGGCCATCCAATGTCAATTTATAGGTTTTAACAAAGTTCAGGGGTCAAAAGTTCTTTGGAGAGCTGACTGGAGATTAAACCTTTATTGGAAAAGATTAATAGAACCGTAAACCGAATTTGCGTTAAGCAAAGGACGTATGAGGACTGTCAAGTAGGATTGCAAAATGTTCAGATTTTCCAGGACATATCTACCGGTTGGGCCAAAAAAATTTTTTTTTCATTATAACTTACTATACAATTAATTTTAATGGGACAAACTGCACTTGGCAGAGAGTTAATTAGAATTTTGACTAAATATATTTTTTTGTTCGCCATCTTAAAATCCAAGAGTATTACTTTTTTCCCAGACAACGAGGTAGAAATTAGTAGAATTAGTGTGATCGTTCTCAAAAAGTCTATTTTTATTTCAACCATCAACTAATTTGTACCTCGTTGTGTGGGGGAGAGGCAGTGCTTTTCTATAAATTAAAATAAAAACTAAAACATTTTTAGAAAATAGAAATAAACTCGCCACTTTAAAGAATCATGTATGATCTGTCCGCCATCTTAAATTTTAAGGTACTAAAACGTTTTCGCCTACTATTATTCAAAATCTGGTTTAAATCTTTCGGTTTCGGTTGAAAACAATGACTTTCGTTGATGTGACGTTATTGAAAATAGGGTGACGTGTAAGTTCAGAAAAGCAACAAAATAAGGCACATGCATTTTTCTGCGTACATTATTGCAAAATTTCAAGTTGATACTACTAAATCCTTGGACACTTATCCCCGATCGCGGAAGCTTGCTCTTTTGTCATCTACAGAACGTCACGGAAAGTAAGAAGTGATAATCAAGGGTCATCGCCGGGATATATCGATGCGCGCTGACATATCGTGCCTTTGTTTTACCTTTCTAGCACGCAGCAATGGCTAGAGAAAGTACTAAGTTTTTCGACGAATTTTTTTTTTTTTCAGATAACGCCGAAAATGTGTGTATTTTGACCTATCTTAGTAATATCATCGTGATGTCTGTCTGTGTGTGTATGTGTCCCTAACACTATAGCTCCTAAACCGCTAAACCGATTTTCATAAAATGTTTAGGTAAAACAGTGTTCGACCAAGCTGATTGAATTTTGGCCAAAATCCATTCATGCTTATGACAGTATTTTGACAATTAAAAAAGTTAAATAATGTAACATCTTTTTAACGGAGCATCGTCTCAATATGCGGTTTTCAGAATGTACTACACTACATTTTGATCAATAATTTATGTAATAAACAAAAACTTTGTAAGAGCTTTAGTTTCTAAGATATTTACAAATGCCCTTTTCAAGGATGATATATCATGGGCTTCACGTAAAGTGTGCTAATAGGCTTGGTAAGAAGGTAAAAGATCCGTCATGGATCCATTTATTTTCGTTTATTTACTATTGTCAAGAATGCAAATAATCCCTGACTGTGCCACTATACGAAACCATCTTGGAAAATCTGTTAAGATAAGAAAGTGGTTCCGCCTCCCTCCAAAATAGTAAATAACTGGTTGCCGCCTACCACACAGCAGATGGTTAATGCGAGAATAATTACTGAAAAGTAAAGAGTGGGAGTTGTAATGGTTAAGCGTGGGGATAAATCAAGTAGAGATAGGGTTTTTCCTTTATATTGATTGGATATGGAAAAACTATGAGATTAGAAAGTGTTGTCTATAACATGTAATTTTATCTCTGTTTTTGTTTAGGTTTACTTGCTTAGCTCATTAGCTAGAATGTAAAGTAAATTTTAGGATTACCAGCAAAGCCACTGACTTGGTTCCTCCAAGCTCTTCAAAGAGGGGATGATGGATTACTTAGGTCCAACCTACCGTTTATAAAAACCCAAACTTTGAGGAGACAAGTCGGTAGTCACATTCTAACTTTTGTTGAACTTAACCAAAGCCTCTAAAGTAATTATCAGTAAAGAAACATAAGATTTTTATATTTAAAGAATATTTTGAAGTTTGTTATTTTGGTAAGTTTAAGTTTTATTTTAATATTTTGGGTCTTGTTTGTTTTATAGGTCATAAGAAAAGTCTTGTAAGAATTTGAAAATTACAACAGAGTTTTATTTTGTATTTATTAAAATTTGTAACGTTTTTAAAACTGTTTTATATTTATTTCATCCACACAAGAGATCTACTACGGTACCCTCGTTTAAGGGTTCTATTTAAAATAAAATCGTACCCGACACTATTTCGTTTTTGTGTCATGATTTTTTTCGAATGTGTGTAAAGTCATCTCTCAGCCCCTCTGTAGTAAAAATTTTTTCGCATTCTCTAGAACTAAGCCTTTTTAAAATATCCCGGCTTGTTGCGCCACTGACACTTATTTTTCAGTTTTACACATTTTTACTCTAAGTAGTTTTATGTTCCTATATTCCATAAATATTAGCAAATACTTAAGCTGGATTAAGTGTGCCATAAAATAGGCGATAAGAAATAAGAGGTAAAAGATAAGGCATAAAAAATACGCAATAATAAAAATAGGATTTTTTACTTTCAAAGAATTTGCGCAGATAAAACGGCTAATCAGAGAAACCAACTCTCGCTCTTTTTCCTCTCTCTCTCTCTCTCTCGGTTTTTTTTGTACAAACCTAACCAAACCTAGAGACCCTGTATGTATGACATATTTTTACAAAGGAAAGACGCGACAAACCCATCAAAGTCACTGAAATTAACATTTTTTGGTTATGTTATTTTCTTGCCAAGATCATTGGCGCTTCACTCAAATAATTTAAATTGTCAGCGGTGAGCGACATTAATCATCATGCAACATATAAACAACCACGTTTGTCCGTACCCCCTGTATAGGTTTTGTTAAAAATCGTTTATTTTTATTTTCCCACGCTTATGAGTTAACGAGGGCTCTCTAAACATCGCTAGAGTATAGACGACCGATATTTTCATCCTTTGATTTTGACATAAATAAATTCGACTTTGAGCAGTTTGTCGCGCCTCTTTTATTTAAAATATGTCATACATACAGGGTCTCTAACCAAACCTAACCAATATTATAGGATAATGTCGGCTTTGAAAATATACCCTTAAGAAGGATATGATATAAGCAGCCTATAAAATTTCGAGTTGTATATCACAGCTTAGGCATATCACACAACCGTGGTTTCGACGAGGAGGTAGAGAAAATATTTACTCCTCCTCTTCCCTGAGCCATACAAAGTATTAAAAATATAACAGAAGATAGAAACCATTATAAGTTAAGCCGAATCATTCTGAAGTTAATAGTATTTTTGTTGACATGTCTTGCCACAACTTTCATTTTCTCAAAAATAAAAAGTAATAATAATTTTTGAGTTGCGGTTACACTAGCTAACTTTAGAAAATCTTTCTTAAATACTTAATATTTTGGTAAAAATTCTTCCAAGATATAATTTTCGTTAAATTTTGTTACACAATGCTACTGTAAAATGTCATTAAAATGTAGGCTATTGATGTTTTATGGTTTTAAATGCCTCCGCGCTATGCGTAATCATAAAAACATTTTTTTCCTTTTTAGTTACCGCTTATTTTACCAAACACTGAATCCAGCTTTTTTGATAACTTTTAGCAAAGTCATTGTTCAAATTTTCTTATTTTTCGTCCTTTATTACTTAACAAAAATAATCAATAAGCTGTTTAAGATTATTTTTCTATGTTGTACTTTTTGAAAAGAAAACACAGGCCTCTCCTAAAGAAAACTTTATAAATAACATTTATTCTTCAAATTGCAAGTTTCCTGAATTTTAAACAGTTCCTGTAGATTTTGTACCATTGTCCCTCAAAACAAATTTTTCAACCTGACCCTCATGTTCAGCATTCAAACCTTACAAATTTTATTAAACTATAAGCAGGGTAAAGCTAAACTTACAATTTAACGCACTAAGTGCTGTCAGTTCTGCAAAAGTGATTAAACAAGGCTCTGTTTTATACTACATTATACAAAAGCCACAAACACACCAGAAAGAAGAAAAATGACAATTTTAAAAATAGATCTGAAAAAGCTAGGCTTAAGAAAATAGTAAAAACTTTGCAACATAATAATGTTGGGAAAGCAGAATGCAGAGAACCTGCGAATGCTTAGGTTTACATGGTGTTTATTTATGGCTTACAACTCGTAAAAGAAACAGCTTAAGAACTTTATCGTCGGTGAATTTTTCACACATTCTACAATATCGCAGTGTTTGTATTTTACTATCAAAACAAAGATTTTTGCATAATGTTTTAAAAGTTTAACTGTTTTTACGCTTTGAAAATGTTTTAAGCATGATTTTTTAAATGTATTAAAGTGAGTTTCAAATACAGAGGTTAAATTTTTATTCAATATCCTCAAAAACAAAGGAACGCAACTTGTAAAGCTTTTCTAATTACATTTTGGGTTGTAATTTCACTTTCGGAAAACGAGGTGAAACAAACATAAGTAGGCAAACAGAATTTGTCCTTGCAAACAAAATTTATACAGTGGGTCCACGTAAGTTGGCGGCATATGGGAAACTTCTTTACTATTAGCTGTACGAAAAAAAGTTATTCTTCATAAAAAGTTCTGCATGTTCCAAAACCTAAAATGCAACCATTAGATGTTAAATTTTTTCAGTCATATTACGAGGTTTGTCAAAAAATGTGATTTTTGCTCTAGAGTAAAGTACCTTTCTTTTTGACAATATCGAAAATTCTTATAAAGAAAAGATGTTTAGAATTAAAAATAGCTTTCAAATATTCAACATGGTTTATTTACATTAAAAAAATATTTTTTTTATTTAATGTGCAAACCGAGGTGCAAACTTAAATTTCCAACGTAATCGCAGAGAAAATGTAGAAAAAAATATTTTTTTAATGTAAATAAACAAGTTGAATATTTGAAAGCTATTTTTAATTCTGAACATCTTTTCTTTATAACAATTTTCGATATTGTCAGAAAGAAAGGTACTTTACTCTACAGCAAAAATCACATTTTTTGACAAACCTCGTAATATGACTGAAAAAATTTAACATCTGATGGTTGCATTTTAGGTTTTGGGCCATGCAAAACTTTTTATAAAGAATAACTTTTTTTCGTAAAGGTAATAATAAAAAAGTTTCCCATATGCCGCCAACTTACGTGGACACACTGTATATCTTCCTGTTTTTTAACTTTATTTACTGAAATAGTGAATTTTTTTAGTAAGAATTGATTGAGGTATTAAGGCAGTCAAACTTTATTTGAAAGACCCTATAGATTGTAGCAAACATTTGCCACTTCATTTATTTTTCAAATCCCACTTTCCTGGCGATGGTCGATGCAACGCTAGGAAAATGTTCTGGAAAATCGGGAAAAGATTACTGCTTTTCAAAATAATGCAACGAGTACAAACATACTATAACTGAGGCGAAAAACCAATCTTTAAGCAGATCGGTATAAAAACTTTTAGTATAAACAATATATTAAAAACAAATGTACAAAGTAATTTGTTATATTTTACTATCTTCATTAATATTCATAAAATGGTGTTGGAAAAAAAATCTTAAAGAATACGTAGAAATAATTTTTGAAATCGCCCTGCCCTATATTTGATAAAATTATGTGAATATGGTTTTTGAAGAGGGAGGAGAGATGGGTGGGAGTAAAGACCTGTATGTATGACATATTTTAAAGATAAAAAATATGTAGAAATATGTCATACATACAGGGTCTCTAGGTGGGAGCAGGGAGGACCACAAAGTTATTACAGCAAATTATAGGACATTTGCAATGGGTGATCAAAGGAATTTCATTAAAATCGCCAGAAATTTAAGTAATTTGAATGCCTTAAAGCCTATATCATGTGTCAAAAGTCGCCATATTGATTCTTGTTTAAAAAAATATAGCCTATAGCACCTTCGGGATCAGTAGCAAATTAACGACACCTTTTTTGTCAAAATCGGTTCACGGGTTTGGTCTCTACCGCGACACAAACATACATACATATCCCAAGCGAAAAACATTACCCTTCCTTTCGCCGTGCTGCAGTACCTATACTAGAATTTACGTTTGCTTAGGATTTTACACTTTTTTGTTATAAACAATCGGAATTACCGCTGAATTAAGCTACCTTATATTTAGAAAAATTTAAGCCAGAAATGAGCTTCCTGCCTTTTTTAGCCAAAAGAGACCCTCAAAACATTTTATGAGTGCCTACCATTTCTGAATAAATACTTCTAACTCTACTTGACATCGATGTTCATCCTTGTATATTCTTTTCAAATACCAGAACCGAGTTTTTGAGAATGTCAACCCCTAATGATATAGTCTGGAGTACGTATCTCCCGTAAGCATCGTATTATACAGGGTGTTTCATAACTGATGCATTAAACTTTAAGCAGTGGTTTGCATTAAACCGCTTTATTTTTGAGATACAAGTCGAAATTAACATAATTTTTTCGGTTTTTTAATATCACTTCCTTTAAAATCACAACAGACAGTAAAAATTTTATGGAGATTGCATACAAAAAGGTAATACTTAAAGGCTAATTATCATATTTGAGACATTTTTTTTTTGCTGATTGATTTTTAACTGTCAAAAAGTAATCTTAAAAATAATGTACCTTCTTTACAAAGTAACTAAAATGATCACGACCATGCATTTATATATCCACCCAAGGCATATAATTTTAAGTTTCTTTTATGTAAGAAGACGCAAAAATTGTAGGAAATTGATTTTTTTTGCATTCTTCTCATCTTTAGTTCTACCGACCAATAGAATTCTGTGTATTTAATAGCTCCAGTTCATAAGAGCGAATTTTATAACAGCGAAATTCAAAAGGAGTTAAGAGCGACAAATCAAAACAACAATATTAAAACAGCGACATATAGTAAAAGTAGCGACATATTGATATAGCGATATTTAGATGAGCGAAATATCAAAACAGCGATATTCAAGAAGTGACACTCGAAAAATTATATTTTAAACAGCGACATTAAAAACTGCGCTTATACAATTTTTTTCAATCTACATTAGGTTCGGTTTGGTTTCAAACCGAACCGAATGTTTGGGTTCCGAACCGAACCGAACCTGGTTCGAGGAGAGAAGAGCAGGGGCGTTCGGTCCATAAAAATCTTCAGAAATCAGACAAAATAAAAATAAATTGTTGATAGTATTAAAACTGGATGTAATCAGCGCCAGTCCTGTAGGAGTGGTAAAGGTGTTTCAAAAGCAATATATTTTGCGCTTACTTATGTCCTAGAAAAGCGGCATCTTATGTTATATCACAGGTTAGGGGAGGTCAAAATAAGAAAAAAGTTCATATGGTATGGGGGTCACAAGTCTTGTCAAAGTTGACGATTTTTTAAAGTTTTTTGTTTATATTTTTTTAATAAGTTTTTTAGAGTACACAGAAAATATATGAAATTTGGTAAAGTGATGTATCAAAATAGGAACAATAAACAGATGTAAAAATAATTTAGAAAAAAAAAGCGGGCAATTTTTTAAGAAAAATTGTTTTTTTTTTGTTATAACTTTTAGAAATATTTTAAATTTATGTAAGCAAAAAGAAAAAGTTTTAATTTTATAAATTTACCCATTTTTGAAGGTAAATGTGACTACCTGTAACTTCTTAACCAGTCATTTTATTTAAAAAATGTATACTTCATTTTTCAATCATAGTTAGCCAGCTTATCATTTGGCGGTGGTAGATTTTCTTTTTTGGTAAAACCCTTTCTTCCTCACACTTTAAAAACCGTATATCTTGAAAACATGGAGGTGTTTACCCTCATGTTATAGGAATTTTTTTATTTATTTTGGCCTCCTGTATTACCAGTCATATCGTTTAGACCCCGTATTTATATTTGAATCAAGCAAGTGTACATAAAATTACCCAGTGACTGTTTTTGCTGGGCTACACACCCCATTTACAAGTTTCTTTCCAACTTTAAAAACTTTTTGTCAAAGCCGAGTTCTTGATTGCATTTTGATTGATTGTTAAACAAGTTATAAAGCCAGCAAAATGGGCCAATCAAAAAGCTGTGTCACTCTTTATAAAAACGAGCGAAATACAGGGTGACACAAGGTAGGTATATGTTTCAATTGATGTCAAGGACGTGGTGAAAAATACAGACACGCACGGGAATTTTAATTAAATTTTTATGAAATGAAAAAAAGAGTTTATTTAAAAGTACAATATCAATATTTAAGTTTTAATTTTTTACACTGATAGAGTCCCGCGTCTTAATTACAGGTAATAACGTGCTTACAAAATTTGCTGGCTTACATATCTTCAAAACTAGACTTTTTTTAAAAAAAGTTTTGGGGCCCCCCTGCCATAAATTTTCAGTAGCGATTCTAGGATCCCCTCTAAATACTCTACTGCTAATACTGCGTGTACATGCAGCCGATTTCTGTAGCATGGAGCAGGGCATTATCCCTTAGTGATCCCCTCCACACTGGTATTTGGAAGGGGCTATAATGCCGTCGTTCATTGGACAGACAAAAAATTTCGGGGAGGGATTAAATTTTTTTATAAACATTTGCATATTGTCCAATTTTTTTCTTATTTGTGGTGCTAAGAAATCTCTTTTAACACACTTTATCAACTATTTGAGGGTATGGGGATTGATTATTCTTGATTCCACCCTATTAACGACCCTGACTCGTCCACTCTTTTCTACCTAGACAGGGAGTTTTACGACTTGTCTCGTCTCTAATTTTATTTTCTCTGCATCTAGGCCCGACGCATTAGAGATTTTCAAAAAAGTTATATGAAAGCCTACTTATCAGCTCATTTACCACCACTTCTTTTTTTTATTTGGGCTTGCTTTGACTATCTTACCCTTTGCCACATTTCGCAACATTAAGGAGAGTTTACACATGCATGGACTTGCTGGCGCCAATAAAAACTGGCGCGCCAGTAAGTTAAATTTGCGAGTGTAAACACCGACTTGCACACAAGTTATTTTTTTGCATGCATGTATCAAAAAAGTCTGCAGCTGACTGAATTTGCTGGCGCCAGTGGTGACGCATGCGCGCAGAAAAAGAAAATTTTCATGTGTAAACAAGTGCTTGCACGTCGGCTCGTCAGTTTTAATTTCATTATTTTACATTATTTTTTATTTTTATTGTGTTTGAGCTTCAAAATTTTGTTTATTGTTGTTTTTATAGCTTATTATGGCTAAAAAAAAGTGTTCAGCAGAACTGACCATACAGTTTCTTGAAGGCTATGAATGTTTTCCTTGTTTATGGGATGTACACAGTAGTTCTTATAAAAACAAAGATAGTCGAGATAAATGCTTACCAAAAAATTTGTGAAATAATGAATATTGAAGGCTTTGAAGTTGCAGAAGTAAAAGCAAAAATACGATCCATAAGAAACACATATGCTTTGGAATTGACGAAAATTAAAAAAAGCCAACGGTCCGGAGCCGGTGCAGATGAAGTATACACCCCAAAACTACCATGATTTAAAGTAGCAGACCGAATTTTCTAAGATATCTTAATGTCACTTCCAATTTCAATTTTGGGGTTAACGCATCTCTCATGTGGGTATCCATTTTTATAATTCGTGGAGTCACACACTTTAGAAGAATATCAAAATGTTGCTTTTTCATTCGAAGATGGTTTTTTTAGCTCGCAGGATCTTCTGCTGCAAATTCTCCTAAAAGTTTTTCGGAAGCACCCAAAGTAGATCGACGAGCAATCCATGCTTTACCCAGATACGGCCTTTTCATTGTTCCTTTTTCTGAATCTCTTTTATTATTTTTTTAAATAAAAGTTAAGCGACTATTTTGCAGGCTTCCGAGAGGTCAGCCGACATATCGCGTATCGTGTACACTTTAAAAATGAAACTGGCGTGTCAGTCTTTTTAATTTTCGCACAATAGTGTAAACCTTTACTGGCACACAAATAGAACTGGCGCGAACACTGGCGCCACTAAATTCATGCATGTGTAAACCTACTATTAGACTAATATTTATGATACCCGCAAATAATAACATGAAATAAAACCTTAAGCGTGCAAATTTTACCGCGCAAGCAACAAACGTAGCAAAATAAGTCTGAAGTTAAAGTTTTGCATAAGAAGTCGGATTGGCGAAAACGAAAGTTTACAAAAGTGCAGAATAAATAAGTTTTTAGTCAACTGAACATGAACATACGCGTCTTAGGTCATCATACCTCGCCGAACACCCCCAAGTAGTATAAGTTGTAGCCTGTAGACTAGATTGTTTATTTTACACTTAAAAACTGTTAGAGATTGTTACTAAGTGAAACGTCATGTTTAAAATAAATAAAGACAATTTAAGTCCGAAATTTTGTTTCTAGTTGGGATAGGTTTAGTTTGTTGATCACTTACGCTAGTATTTACTCAAGGGTATACAGTACTAAGTGCTACAATCCTAGGTCTATAAGTCTAGATTTTGGTTAAAGGTTTAACCGTGAATGCAATGGTTTTTAATATTTATATTATATTATATTATAATATATATATATATATATATATATATATATATATATATATATATATATATATATATTATAAATTATATATTTTATAATTGTTCATAAATACCTTGCGATATGGGTCATCTTCTTTCGTTGTAACAAAGACATTATTTTTACGCAAAGATTAGAAATAAATAAAAAGAATGTAATAATTTGGTTTAGAAATTGTAGGAATATTTAAGCCTCCAAACATCACTAGGAGATGTCCAATAAAAACGGTGTAAGTCAGTGTCAGCTGTCCGCTATATTTTACATCTTAATTTTTTAGACAAGTTAGCGATGATTAACCCGATCTTCAAATGTTTTGGATGTGTAATTGAAAACGGATTCTAATATATCTTGTACTTTTTACAATATTTAAATATTAATACGGTAATGCATCTACAGATTTAGTTTTAAGGTAATTATGTATTATTTAGCTTTGAAAATTTTGGTATATTACTTTTTTATCAATCATGGATTATGTCTATTGTTTCTCCAACTTTAAACCACCCCTCAGGGGTGTTACTACAATTAAATACTATTTTTAACCAGAATTCTACGACTGCCCGGACTAAATTTTTTAAAAATAACATTTCGTTACAAATTTTTTATGTCGTTTTTCTTTATTCCTAAAGTTAATTTGAATTTATATTAGAAGAGACTTAGTGAGAAATGCTTACTTTACTATCATATTGCAAATTAGAATGAACCAAATCTTGGCAATTTTTTGAACCGTGAGTATTAAAAAATACACTTAAACCGATCGGTATCCAGTCTATAGACTTGATACTTAAACCCGGTCTAAAATGCTAAGTTTTAAGGTCTTAGTAAATACTGGTGTTAGTTTCTTAGTGTGGCATCATGCAAAAAATCTATTTTTTTAATATATACAGATCACTGTTGTAATCTACCGCGAAATTTATCCTGTTTATAAAATGTGCTCGATCAGCCCTTTAAAAGTAAACAAAACTCCTCGAAGGCGCACCCTCTATATCCAGCAGCTTATAACTTTTCAAAAGACATCAAATCCAGAAGTTTTAAAAGGCAGTGTAAAAGTTCGTTTACACCGCAGCGCCTGGCCCGCCGCGCTGCCGTGCCGGTGGGGAAAGGGCGCAACCCCTTTGAAATTTCATATTCATTGAAAATTGAGCTTCTTCAATAATGGAGGACAAACGAGCAGAACAGAGTGGCTCGATTTCTTGACAAAAGCTCTTTTGATCCAGAGTATGAGCTCGAGCAATATAAGAGAAGGCTATACCCTTTGACGTAATTTTTTTGCAGGTCTAAGATTATTTTGAAACCATAAAGGGTTTGCGTGTAAGGCTTTCCAGAGTTACCTGCAGTGGCGACACAGTTTAAGTTAGCTTTGCAATATATAGTCTTCATATTAACTCCTGCTTATTTCAAATTTCCAACATAACCTATCCTAGCCTAAGCTAACCCTATTAAATGTCTTGGAACAATTTAAGTTTAATTAAACATAAGTTTAGTCTGTATCATGTGTAAATAAGGTAAGCTAATAGAAGCCTTGTCCGCATAAGGTCAATAGGATAGAAGAGTGTTAACAGGCTCGGTGCTTTGAAATAAAGTCTGTGAAGCCGGGTGAAGGCGCCCATACGCTATTCATTTGGGAATAAATACCTCTCTTATTTATTTTTATGTAAAAATTTACATGGGACAAAAAAAGAAGAAGTGTTTTTGGCCCTGTGGTTAGTGCAGTGCAGTGTTGGCGATAATTCATTTTATACGAAAAAGATTATTCAGGAACAAACGCGGTACGCACTGGTCGAATTTCTAGAAAAGCTGGTCATAATAAGGTTATAGGTTTCTCAAATACCAAATTGCAAATAATGCAAGGACCTAAAACTATAAACAACAAGTGAAATTAAAGAAAAAAAAATAAGAAAAAAAAACCGAAGACAGAAAACTTTTTTCTTATTTTTCTTTATTTAATTTCATTTGTTGTTTAAGGTTATAGGTTATTACAAGTTTAAAATAATGTATTTTAGATAAATATTCCTCAGTATTGAACTCTTGGATCATTATAATTATATACAGGGTGTAGCAATTATCCTTAACGAAAAACACGATATTTAAAAATGATTTGTAGGTTCTTAAACTGTTTTAAAACACGATACTTTAAATCCCTTAATATTTGTATGAAATATTTAAATAATAAATACTTTTTTGATACAGCCTAATTAATTATAGCTACATTCCTTAAATTTATTTCTTATGGATTTATTTTTTTTCTAAATATGAAAATAAATCAACTTTTGTTTAATGTTATTATAAAAATATAGTTAGTATATTTTAATAAAATACTCTGCCAATATATGGGCCCCTAAGCTCACACTAGGTACTTTAGTTAGTGTACGTGCTAATATAACTAAAAACTGAAATATATTTAATTCAACTCCAGACTAAATTACGTTCATTTAATACCACACAAGCCATGTTTTGACAAACTCAAATTTTTGAAATCTACCCCCACCCTTAACAAAAAACAAAAACTAAAATGTATTTTGTTTAACTCCGGACTCAATTACTTTTCGTTTGATATCACACGCGCCATATTTTCACGTAAACTCTAATTTTTGAAATCTACCCCCCCTTTAAAAAAAACTAAAATATATTTTGTTTAACTCCAGACTCAATTACCTTTCGTTTAATATAACACACGCCATATTTTCATATAAGCTCTAATTTTTTAAATCTACCCCCACTCTTTTATTTGGCTTGTGTTTGGTGGATTTTGTTCATTTTTAAATGGGACCATCTCGACCCAAGACCCAACCTAGGTATCAAATTTCATTAAAATTGGCTAAGCGGCTTTTGAGTTATGAGACAGACAGACAGACAGACAGACAGACAGACAGACAGACAGACAGACAGACAGACAGACAGACAGACAGACAGACAGACAGACAGACAGACAGACAGACAGACAGACAGACAGACAGACAGACAGACAGACAGACAGACAGACAGACAGACAGACAGACAGACAGACAGACAGACAGACAGACAGACAGACAGACAGACAGACAGACAGACAGACAGACAGACAGACAGACAGACAGACAGACAGACAGACAGACAGACAGACAGACAGACAGACAGACAGACAGACAGACAGACAGACAGACAGACAGACAGACAGACAGACAGACAGACAGACAGACAGACAGACAGACAGACAGACAGACAGACAGACAGACAGACAGACAGACAGACAGACAGACAGACAGACAGACAGACAGACAGACAGACAGACAGACAGACAGACAGACAGACAGACAGACAGACAGACAGACAGACAGACAGACAGACAGACAGACAGACAGACAGACAGACAGACAGACAGACAGACAGACAGACAGACAGACAGACAGACAGACAGACAGACAGACAGACAGACAGACAGACAGACAGACAGACAGACAGACAGACAGACAGACAGACAGACAGACAGACAGACAGACAGACAGACAGACAGACAGACAGACAGACAGACAGACAGACAGACAGACAGACAGACAGACAGACAGACAGACAGACAGACAGACAGACAGACAGACAGACAGACAGACAGACAGACAGACAGACAGACAGACAGACAGACAGACAGACAGACAGACAGACAGACAGACAGACAGACAGACAGACAGACAGACAGACAGACAGACAGACAGACAGACAGACAGACAGACAGACAGACAGACAGACAGACAGACAGACAGACAGACAGACAGACAGACAGACAGACAGACAGACAGACAGACAGACAGACAGACAGACAGACAGACAGACAGACAGACAGACAGACAGACAGACAGACAGACAGACAGACAGACAGACAGACAGACAGACAGACAGACAGACAGACAGACAGACAGACAGACAGACAGACAGACAGACAGACAGACAGACAGACAGACAGACAGACAGACAGACAGACAGACAGACAGACAGACAGACAGACAGACAGACAGACAGACAGACAGACAGACAGACAGACAGACAGACAGACAGACAGACAGACAGACAGACAGACAGACAGACAGACAGACAGACAGACAGACAGACAGACAGACAGACAGACAGACAGACAGACAGACAGACAGACAGACAGACAGACAGACAGACAGACAGACAGACAGACAGACAGACAGACAGACAGACAGACAGACAGACAGACAGACAGACAGACAGACAGACAGACAGACAGACAGACAGACAGACAGACAGACAGACAGACAGACAGACAGACAGACAGACAGACAGACAGACAGACAGACAGACAGACAGACAGACAGACAGACAGACAGACAGACAGACAGACAGACAGACAGACAGACAGACAGACAGACAGACAGACAGACAGACAGACAGACAGACAGACAGACAGACAGACAGACAGACAGACAGACAGACAGACAGACAGACAGACAGACAGACAGACAGACAGACAGACAGACAGACAGACAGACAGACAGACAGACAGACAGACAGACAGACAGACAGACAGACAGACAGACAGACAGACAGACAGACAGACAGACAGACAGACAGACAGACAGACAGACAGACAGACAGACAGACAGACAGACAGACAGACAGACAGACAGACAGACAGACAGACAGACAGACAGACAGACAGACAGACAGACAGACAGACAGACAGACAGACAGACAGACAGACAGACAGACAGACAGACAGACAGACAGACAGACAGACAGACAGACAGACAGACAGACAGACAGACAGACAGACAGACAGACAGACAGACAGACAGACAGACAGACAGACAGACAGACAGACAGACAGACAGACAGACAGACAGACAGACAGACAGACAGACAGACAGACAGACAGACAGACAGACAGACAGACAGACAGACAGACAGACAGACAGACAGACAGACAGACAGACAGACAGACAGACAGACAGACAGACAGACAGACAGACAGACAGACAGACAGACAGACAGACAGACAGACAGACAGACAGACAGACAGACAGACAGACAGACAGACAGACAGACAGACAGACAGACAGACAGACAGACAGACAGACAGACAGACAGACAGACAGACAGACAGACAGACAGACAGACAGACAGACAGACAGACAGACAGACAGACAGACAGACAGACAGACAGACAGACAGACAGACAGACAGACAGACAGACAGACAGACAGACAGACAGACAGACAGACAGACAGACAGACAGACAGACAGACAGACAGACAGACAGACAGACAGACAGACAGACAGACAGACAGACAGACAGACAGACAGACAGACAGACAGACAGACAGACAGACAGACAGACAGACAGACAGACAGACAGACAGACAGACAGACAGACAGACAGACAGACAGACAGACAGACAGACAGACAGACAGACAGACAGACAGACAGACAGACAGACAGACAGACAGACAGACAGACAGACAGACAGACAGACAGACAGACAGACAGACAGACAGACAGACAGACAGACAGACAGACAGACAGACAGACAGACAGACAGACAGACAGACAGACAGACAGACAGACAGACAGACAGACAGACAGACAGACAGACAGACAGACAGACAGACAGACAGACAGACAGACAGACAGACAGACAGACAGACAGACAGACAGACAGACAGACAGACAGACAGACAGACAGACAGACAGACAGACAGACAGACAGACAGACAGACAGACAGACAGACAGACAGACAGACAGACAGACAGACAGACAGACAGACAGACAGACAGACAGACAGACAGACAGACAGACAGACAGACAGACAGACAGACAGACAGACAGACAGACAGACAGACAGACAGACAGACAGACAGACAGACAGACAGACAGACAGACAGACAGACAGACAGACAGACAGACAGACAGACAGACAGACAGACAGACAGACAGACAGACAGACAGACAGACAGACAGACAGACAGACAGACAGACAGACAGACAGACAGACAGACAGACAGACAGACAGACAGACAGACAGACAGACAGACAGACAGACAGACAGACAGACAGACAGACAGACAGACAGACAGACAGACAGACAGACAGACAGACAGACAGACAGACAGACAGACAGACAGACAGACAGACAGACAGACAGACAGACAGACAGACAGACAGACAGACAGACAGACAGACAGACAGACAGACAGACAGACAGACAGACAGACGGCGGAACAAAAAAGTTTCAAAATCGTCTAAAACGCAAAGATATATAAAAAATTTTGAAATCGGAGCAAATTTTTTTTTCTCGAAAAAATTAGGATCACCATAGCTCACATTACTATAGTATAGTATATGCGTGAGCTAAAACTGGTAATATACAGAGTGTCCCCTTAAGGATGACTGCCGAATTTATATAAGAAATTAATACCGCTATGTCTATGACGGGATTGTTTTTGTTATAAAATCGGGTTTTGCTAATTTACCTAAAACTTATTTTTTCTTTAGCTCCCTGCCGCGCCCGGGTTCAGTAATCACATCTCCTGTC
Organism: Aspidapion aeneum; assembly: GCA_963576565.1. NCBI lineage: Eukaryota > Metazoa > Arthropoda > Insecta > Coleoptera > Brentidae > Aspidapion > Aspidapion aeneum. The sequence continues at coordinate 34,151,576 of OY755041.1, forward strand.
AGGAAAAATTTAATTTTCTGTGAAAGCAGTGTTATTAACATACAAAAATTATATCATAGTCATATTCCATCAAATAAACCTGCATAATTTGGACCCCTTACGTGTACCTCTATGCCACTTTTCCAGAGAAAGGTAAAAAATATTCATGGGTTAATATCTAATTTTGTAAAGAAATTTAAGCTTTAGGTTTGGCTCTTTTTGAAAATTTGCTGTTTTAAGAAAATAAATAATTGATTAAAAATATAGAAAAAAAGTTTCTTTTCATAAATAAAAAGTAAATTTATAATTTAATCATTAAAATTAAAAATCACATTCATTTCAATCATTAAAATTAAAAATATACTTTAACCTCCTGGACTATCTCATTAAAAAAAAAAATAGTTTTTAATTTAATCAGATAATTAAATTATGAAACTATAAAATAGGCATTTTAAAAATTATACATTATAAATATTCTGCGAAACCCTAAATAATATCGAAAATCACAAAAACACAATTCTGGCAATTTTTTTTCTTGATAGTTTTTTAGAATTGTAATGAATATTTTAGAGTATATTTGTAGTCAGAAATATGGTAAAATCATTACCAAATAATGATGATGAGTAGTCCTAGTAAAATGGTTTATGCAGAAATAATTTTTGAAATCACCCTATATTTGATAAAATTATGCGAATATGATTTTTGAAGAGGGTGGGGGCAAATGACAGGAGAGGTGATGGGTGGGAGCAGGGAGAAATACTAAATAATAACACCAAATTAGAGGAAATTTGCAATGTGTAATTAAAGGAATTTCATTATAAATTCGCCTGATATTTAGGCCTTAAAGCATAAATCCTGTGACAAAATAGCGTCTGACGACCGCCATGTTAAAATTATATTTACATCCTTACTTCATTTTTTAAATTTTCTTATACTTTGGTTTTAAAAGATAAGTTTAGCGATTATCTTCTTTATATCGACTTTTTTTCGACAAGATTTAGTCTTGCAAAAATTACCACAAATATAAAATTACGTAAATATGTATTCCGAAAGTGCGACATAGATTTAGGATGTTCACAAGCCAAAAAGAAATACTATCTATATAGATTTTGTGCTGGTCAAAGAAAAACTGATGTATTGTTTAATGCTTCCAGTTCTTTACTCCGGTTGCATTAAAAATAATGTCATTTTAGTCAGAGTAGAAAGGTAAACGGGTCCCAGGGATACGGGAGAAGACCTTATCGGTATTAAACGTGGAGAGTAAAGACCCCGGTACGGCGGACATAGCGTAGGTGGCAATCCTTCTTGTTGAGGAAAATATAAAAGGAAAATACAGCAGCGTCTGACTCAGAATGAGCGGCTGTAAGCAGCGTCTGTCCCAGAATGGGCGGTTGAATATAAACTCACCAACACGCCTGGCAAGCGTGGTGTTTTAGTGCCACTGGAACCCAATGGAAAAATCATGGCGAATTTAAAAACGAAAGGAAATGGTCCTTAGGTGGGAAGGAAACTCTCCGAATCCCACACCTCTATGGTCTGCCTCATGAAATCTGGGGGAGGCAAAAATTCGCGTATGACAAAGATTAAGCATTCAAAAACAAGACAAAAACTAGTCAAATTGACAATAAGAACATACATTATTAGATCACACCGACGAAAAAATTATTGAATTGGAGGAAGAGCTGTTAAGAATAAAATGGGACATTGTAGGATTGTCAGAAATTCGTCAAAAATCTGAAAACCGGATAAAACTGAACTCCGGTGATCTGCTATCCCATAAAGGTAACGAAGATAACGCCAACTTTGAAGTAGGATTCATAATAAACAAAGCCATAAGTAAACACGTCCAAACCATTAAATGAACCTGAAATCGCTTTGCCTATCTTACACTAAAAATTAAAAGAACATCACTTAAAGTTCCCCAAGTATACACTATACCTACCATGGCCAGCACATCGAAGCATTCTATGAAGACATCTCCAAAGCTATGAAAGAACATAAAACCCATCTTACAATAGTAATGGAAGATTTCAATGCCAAATTAGGTAAGAAAATGAACATAGAAGAAACTAAAATAGGAGATTTTGGATATGGCGAAAGGAATGACAGGGGCACAACCTTAATGAATTATCTAGAAGAAAAACACCTATATGCAATGAATTCGTTCTATAGAAAAAATTGCAACGAAAGTGGACATGGCTCAGCCCTAATGGAATAACGAAAAACGAAATCGATTACATACTGACTACTAAGAAAAACATTATTGGAGATTTAACAGTCCTAAACAGCTTTACAACAGGCAGTGATCACAGGATGGTCAGAACAAAAATCTGCATTGATAGCAATTTTGAAATAAAAAGAAAAATTAATAATAACAATGAACAACTTGTCATGAATAAACTTACACAAAATAAAGCTATATACAAAGAAAGACTAAAGGAACAGCTAACCCAAAACGTAAGGTGCGAAAATAAAAATAAAGATGAAATTTTGATACGCTGATAAGCGCTATGAATAAAGTAGGGAAAGATATCGCAAAAAAAGATAAAAAGACAGAAAATTGTATATCAGAAGAAATAAAGAAACTGATGGAAAAAAGGCGGAACCTGGAGAAAAAAGGAAAAAGAGTATTGCTAGAATACACAGAAGGAAATAAAACTATAAGAAAAATGATAAAAGAAAATAAAAGAAAGAGAGTGTTATAGAAAATAATAGAAATATGAAATGTCTAAGGCCGACTCTAGGTACATATGAAATAATTAAAACAAAGGATATGAATGGCATAGAAACTAATGCTAATGAGGATATTATAAATATCACACAACTATTTCATACAGAATTACACCAAACAATAATAAACAAACAAACAAAAATAAATAACATAAACTCAGAGCTACAACCTGATCTGAAATAAGCAAAGCGGAAATAAAGAGAGCATAAAAGAATATGAAAAATAACAAATCACTTGGAAAAGACGGAGTAACAGCAGAAATGCTCAAGTATGGTGGTAAAACTGTATAAAATACTAAAAGAAAAAATAATCCCAAACAACTGGAAAGAATCCATAACCATTATTCCACACAAGAAAGGCGATAGAACAGACCTAAAAACCTATCGATATATAACACTTTTCAATGTAATTTAAAAGCTTTTCACGAAAAGATTAACAGATAGACTAACAACAAAATTTGACTGATATCAATCAAAAGAACAAGCAGGCTTGAGAAAAGGTTTATATATTGGGTGTATAGACTTTGAAAAAGCCTTCGATATCATTGAGCACTGGGCAGTAAAAGCATCTTTGGTTAAAAGCCGAATAGGTCACATCAATCAAAATCCACAAAGGAACCAAGCCAATCCACATAAGAAGAGGTGTGAGGCAGGGTGACACTCTATCCCTTAAACTATTTAACCAGGCCCTAGAAAATGTTTTTAAAAACTTAGTTTGGGAAGACATAGGCATCAAAGTAAACGGACAATACTTGAATCAACTAAGATATGATGATGATATCGCCTTAATAACAGATAAGAAAGAAGAACTAATAAAAATGCTGGAAGAACTCTATACAGCAGCTAAAAATATGGGCTTGAATATGAACTACACTAAAACTAAAATCATGACAAACAGAGATGAAGATATCACGATAACAATAAACCAAGAGAAAATAGAACAAGTAGAGGAATATATATATCTGGGACAAATTATTAAACTAAAAAAAGAAAACCAAACAGCTGAAATCAAGAGACGAGTAAGATTGGCCTGGGCAGCATTCGGTAAATTAAGCTACATATTAAAAAATAAAAAATATCCTCAGTACCTCAAAACGAAAGTGTATAACTAATGTATCCTTCCTGTACTTACCTATGGATCCCAGAGAAATCAAACATGGATAAGGAAACAAAAGCCCAAGCCCAACATGTAAAGCAACAAATAGAAAAATGATTAAATGGATAAGAAATAAAACAAAAGTAAGGAATGTCAGAGCAGAAGTTGCAAAATTAGAATGGATCGATGGAACAAATGTATTGTAAACTGGAGACCTTGGGAAAATAAAAGAAGTAGGGGAAGCTCCCAAATGAGATGGGTGAACGATTTGAAGAAACATGCGGTAACTAGATGGATGTATGTTTTTTTTACTGGGACTTTGAAGCAAGGTTAAAGCATTTTTAAACAAACACAAACGACCAAGTACCTTGCCAGGAATCGAACCCGGACCGCCGGTTTGGGAAAAAAACATTGCTACCACTACACCACGACGGATGAACACGGCGACAGACAGGGTAGAGTGGAAGATATTGAGGGAGGCCTATGTCCAAAGGTGGATCAAAGAAGGTTAAATAGAGAGGAAAGTAAAGCTTTCTATTATGCCGGTGCCATCTTTGCGATCAGACGCGCACCGACATAGACCTTCAATAATTTAGCACGTAAGCTTATATAGCCAATCGAAAAAAATTACCCGCTGCGTTTCTTCCTTGGACGGCAGTTTTGCGGCGAACCGATTCGGAGTGTCAGATTATTCGCATTGGGTGAAATTCGTTTAGAAAACATGTCGATAGAAGAGCAATTTTTTATCCAAACCTAAAACGTGTAAAAATGAAAAATCAGAAAAAACCTATAAACCCAAATAAAAAGCGGTTTTTTGACTCGATAAAATAATTTTAACAAAAATGCTTTAAAAACTAAAATTGTTATTTGAAATAATATGTGCAGGCGAAAGTATATCGAAAAACGGATTAAGACATTTATACCAGGATTATTTTATAACAAATATTGGAAGTTGTCACAACTTTAGTTCTCAAGACACTTGTTGGCAGTGGCGGATCCAGAGGGGCCAGAGGGTCCCGGGCACCCCCATCCTTTCTGGCATATAACTTTTTTTAATTCAAGGGAAGAAAATACCAATACATCAACCGCAAGTATGGGCAAAATTTACCTGCAATACCACTTTTTTCATATTTTTTATAAAAAATACTGCCTGCGGCGCATTTTTGTTTAAATGTCAGACCTAAGAATTATTAAAAATGCATTCCAACCAAGAAATATTTGGGTTTTTGCTTCCTCCTTGGTCCCTCCCCCTGGAAATCTTGGATCCATCCCTGCTTGTTGGAAGCCCAAAATATCATCGTCGTATATTTTGTGGATATCACAAAATCTGCAAAAACGCTGCACGGTTTTTTCTTTAAATATTTTTAAATTTTCATTAAAAAAAGTTAATGTACAAGGTCAAATCAAATGTTTCATATATTTTTAATAAAATTTAAGTAAAGCGAAAATGTTACGAACATATCTGTTTTAAATATACAAACATTTCTTGCTGTAAGTAATGAGCGAAACTATAACTCCTAACTTATTTTTCTGTAAAAAAAATTATGTGGAAAACTTTCATAAATCCCAAGGCAAAATGTCTTTAAAAAAATCATCTATTTGCTCAGCGCAGCGGAGCGTAAAACTAAATCGAAGAAGTCTTGAACTTATTGATTTTCTTTCTGAACTTATTTCATATCTTATAATCCATCCCGGTTACGAGAGCGCTTTTCTCGAAAGTCCGAATACAAAGTTCCCCATTTGGTCAGTTGCGATTCGACTGTTTCATATAATTTTTACCTATATATTACTTGGCGACTTTAAATGAAGCGAAGCTACTAGCTGGTTATCTAAAATTAATTTTTTTAAAGAAATGTAAAACACGTTATTTGCGATTCTTAACAGGTTAACGCTAAATAGTGCTCCAATTAAAAACTATTCAAAACGACAAAATTAAATGCCAAAATAACTGACTAGGGGGGAGAAAGCAAAAATAACATGGAGACCAGAGAAGATGTATATATATCTGCTTAATTAATATCTTTGATACGGTTTAACAAGGAAAACTCATAAAAATAATTAAGAACAATCATCTTTTGAGTCAAATAGATTATATAAAATCCCATAAAGGTCATTAAAATACTAAGGGGTGGGCCAGGCATGCCTACTTTCCCCACTACTTTTAATATCTACAGTAAAACTTAGCAGTCTGAACTTTAGGTGTATGCAAAGAATGTATAACAATTAACGGTAAAATTTTAATCAATGATATACAGATTATGCCTTTGTTATAACTGACAATTAACAAGATCTAAAAATATTATTAGAAATTTTTTACAATGGACCGAAATTTTAAGACAACTAGATGGATGGTCACAAAGAAACGTCTAAACGAAATCAAACTCTTGATAACGCACTAATATAAGGGACGCTACAGACAATATATCTTGGTCAAGTAAGGAAGCAGACGATTAACGTGGAACTTCCGGTCCATTGTGATACCACATGAGCATGAAGAAAATGTCACGAAAGTAACCTTTACGCTATCTGTGTAGACATGAGTGACGGAGAGCTTGAGTGCTCAGTTAAACCAACCACAGCTGTTTCTAAATCTGGCGAGCACATTAAGCAAGCTCTATGTTTCTTAGTTATTCTAATTCTTGGAAGTAAGGTAGGCCCAGAGCATCACATCTCGTCCTGACAAGGCCAGGGCATTCACGCAGCAAATGTCTTATGCTCTCAGGTTCCTTGCTGTCCCTGCAGTTACATCAGTAGTGGTTTGTCGGCATGTTTCGACGGGTGACGTGTGCTCCGAAGAGGACTCCATAAGTGCCTTGTAATAACAGAAGTCACTTTCCTCAGCATCTTCCGCCTACACTTAAATAAAGTGTCTGTCCCGTTCACATCTCATTTTGGTCACAAATGCCTTGAGATGCTGAAAATTTCTAGCGCTAAATTTAATTATCAATTAATGCATAAACAGACATCCAGTACTTGATGATTGGAAAATTGCATTCACATCCTCAATTCATAAAAAAGCAAACAAGCTAGATTGCAACAATCACAGAAGAATTTCAGTAACCAATACCCTAAGTAGATTGAACAGTAGGATTCTTAGAGGTCTAATAGAGAATGATTTTCCTGAACAAGAAGAAGGATAGTGAAGTGGGTTTCAACAAGTAATTGAGAAAAGGAGTTCAAGAAATATAGAGACTCCTGTTACTTTTGTGGAAATATAAAAAGCATATGATACCGTTCCAGTAGTGAAATTATGGACAGTGTTAGAGCAAACTAATATCAGTCATACATAAAAGCGATAAAAGAACTACAAAAAGGGTCGTAATCTGAAACTTAAATTGAAAATCGACTTTCAGAATCATTCCTGGTAACGAAAGGCTTAAGACAAGGATGTTGTATCTCTCCAACAATTTTTAAAATATATATCGCAGTAGCTGGAACTGGAAACGTAAAATACACGCATTAGAGTACAACTTAACAACAGATTTACCATATATACACTACAGTTTGCTGACGACCAAGAAATTGCAGCTAATGATAAAAAAGACATGGAGTATATGATGAGAAAGTTAGCGGAAAAATACCAAAAAAGGGGGTTAAGAGTGAACGTGGACAAGACACAGTACTTATGTATTGGAAACGAATCAAGTGAGTTAGGACTAGACAATGGACACACAATATCTCCATGCAATATGTATGTATAATTGGTAAGACAGGAACAGACTAAAAGCAACTGATATGGTACGGCCATGTACACCGGCTAAATGATGAAAGATTACAAAAGTCCTAAACTTGAATGGCAACAGTAACAGATGATTGTCAGGATCGAAGGAGGTGGAGAATACGCGTCAGACATTGTAGAAAAACGTACTAAACCGACATAGTGGTATTGTTAATGTGAGATTTCACTAGACCTGCTTTGGCTCATCTATCGGCCGCCTCATTACCTTGTATGCTCGAGTAACTTGGAGCCCAACATAGCATGATCGGTTCCCCAACTCCTTTGGAGGTTTTCTAAGACGTACTCATATCCGACTGAATATACTTCAGATTTAACAGCAGCTGAGAGGTTTGCTCAAAAATGACATATCGTTGATCTAAATATTCTTAGAAGATCTCTCCAATTTTTAGCTTCAAGATTAATAAATTTTAACGTAAATACCAAAAAGAAACCTAACTAATTATGAAAGGTATTCAAGGGTACCCCAAAATGTGGGAAGCAAGACAATATCGCTTCTAAAAAACTTAAGCGAGTGATTCGGATGTTTCTTGATAGAACTTTTTAGAGAACTGGCATCAAAAAAATTAGAATTGCCATGATTGATATCATTTATCAAGAAGAGGCGTGGCGATAGAAAGAATGCATTTTTCAAAAATAAATATTAGTTCCTAATAAATTTTATAGACCTGTCGCCTGTCGCTGCAACTTGACTGGACCAAAACGGGAATCTGTTTCGAATGTCAACCAGTGATATAAACATTTTTATTCCTTTTTTATGAAGTTGCTTTTATTTTTCGGAAACGAAGGCAGAGGCACAGAAAATGAAATTTTATAAAACGAGAAATAACCGTAGACACCAGCGTCGCAAAGACATATTTATGAGGAAGTAGGTGAAGGACACTTTTCCCAACTACTAACAAAAAGCGAATGAAAAAAAAAGGACACCATTGATTAAATTTCCCAATTTACCCTAAATTTGCCAACTGCCCGACAACCTTGGGGAAAGCCCCCACTAAACCTTGTCCTTGACGACCCAAGGGAGCGTAGGTCTTTCCAGCTCCAAATTAGTTGGTGCAAGATTGTTTCCTCCCACTTTAGAGAAAAGCAGATTTTATTCTCGTCACTTTAGGGATAAAAACAAGTGCTGTTGAGTCCTGTCGAAGTCCTATCGGCATCTGTTGGGTCTTGGGAGTCCTGTCATGTCCTGTTGAGTTCTGTCGAAGTCCTGTCGGGTCCCGTTCAATCCTGTCGAAGTCCTGTCGGTTCCTGTGTAACAATGTATTAATTTTTTTTTGCATCCAAATAAAGTTGATGATCAAAAAAAACAAAAGATTAATATAAAATGTTTTCCCAAAAAAATGTTTTGTGACCACCTACAAAAAAGTGGATGACCAAAAAAAATCATCATCTATAAATTTGCAATTGTCCATCACAAAAAGTATTTACCCAAAAAAATTTGGTCCTCTCGAAGTCCTGTCGGCTCCCGTCGTGTCTTGTTGAGTACTGTCGAGGTCCTGTCGAAGTCCTGTTGGGTCCTGACATATTATTATGTCCTGTCGTGTCCTGTCGTCAAATTTGTACAGTTCCGTTGTGAGCTGATGATGATGATGATCCCTCGGATAAAAGTATTGCCTATAATCTAGACTGCTGCTAAGGGTATGTAGTACTTTATGATTAAAAAAATTATTATGCAAGTTAAGTTACGGTGTATAAATTGTATAACCCGTGCTAACTCGTTTTAAAAAGAAAGTTATCGTTTTTGTTATTCTGGTAGGCGGGATTTTTAATTAAAGTTTTTGTTTAAAAGGTTCAGCAGCGAAAAATTAATAGAGAGAACGCCACGTGCCTCAAAATAAAGCGTATTATTTTTGCCGCAAACGTAAAAAAATATTCTTTACCAACCTGATTAAAAAAATATAATTTTTTTGATTCTCAACTTCGGCATTTTTATTCTTAATAAATATTCACTTATAAAAACTGTAATTTTATAAAGAAATTTTCATTTATTAGTTAAGTTCTTTCGTGGATCATGGCCTTCCCTTAGGTTTTAAATTAAATCCTAGCTTGATCAGTACTGTATCCCGATATTTTGGTCTGTTTAGGATAGTTTTAGATCTGTAGGTTAGGATTGTTTGCTTCAAACTTTATTTCTGGGGCCAATATTAATAAAGTAGTTTATATTTGTAAGTAAGTACGTGGAAGCTCAAAGTAAACGAGTAAACCCTAAGAATCCGTAAAGTTCTATTAATTTTACCGCCTCGCTGTGCACTGAATAGTTTTTAAACCTTGTTAAAATCTTCACTGGAAAACCGAAATTTTCTTTGGAAAATCTAGGGAAGCTGGATATTATTTTGCTTAATTGATTTCTTGGAAAATGTAAACATTTTAAAACACAATATAAAATATGCTGTTAATCAAAAGCAATCAGCGGCTTTTACCCGTGGCAAATAAGCGTTTTTTACTGTTTAGAAGGCAGAGACATCATGGCTTCATTTGAAGTAAGTGAATAAGCTAGCTAGAAAAGTATCAGATCCGTCATGGATTTAGATAGACCCATTTATTTACATGAGCATATTGCCGTGGACTAGTAATGAGAAAAACTGTTTTTTTTTAAATTGGTGCAAACCGTCGAAGCTTTTTTTAAACTGCAGCTTATGAACAGCTACTTTTTGAGAGCAGTTTTTTAACGTTTTATAATTTTAGCTCGAAAAATAGTTGATGACCACAAAAAAGTTCCTCACTCAATTTTTTTTAAATATTCTCGAAAGAAATTCTATGCCCAAAACAAATATACTTTTCATTACTTAAAGCTACTTTTTGTCATTCATAGCTGTACAAAGCTGCTTTACCTTAATAGCAGTGGAAAAGTGCTCAATCCCAAAAGTAATTTATAAAAAATCAACCCATGGCTACCTTGGAAAGATGGCGTTAAATAGACAAGCGCAGCAAAGCAGGGAAAAAATTAGTAACAGTTTAAAAACGCAATAAAGGCAAATAAACTGCTCCACAAGAGTTAAGGAAATTGTATAAATATATAAAATTATTATATTATATATAATATTTTTGATACTTATTAAAAGGCACGAATCTCTGATGCTCTACTGTGTCTAAATCTTTACAAATAAATAGGTTTTTCTGATAGTTTTTTGATGGTTGGGAATGTTAGGTTTTTTGTTCAGATTAAGAATATTGTTTAAGACACCATACATTTATTTCTTCTGTAGTTGTTGATAAAGCTGTGAATTTAAAAATAAAAATGCCATGTAAATTAACAAGCGCAGAAGCCAATAGAGCATTTGGAATGTTACAAAGTGGTCGTACCCAGCAAAATGTGGCAAAAGAGTTTAATGTGTCTCAAAGTGTAATTAGTAGACTGCATACACGGTTTAATGCGACTGGTTCGGTAGAAGAACGACCTAGAGTAGGTGGTCCCAGAAAAACAACGGCAGCAGAAGATCGATATGTAACACTTAACGCCAGAAGAAACCCTCGGTCTACTTGCAGGCATCTGTCTCAAGCGCTTTTTAATGCCACAAGGACTCAAGTTTTAATCGAAACAATCGGGAGACGCCTAAATAATGCGAACTTAAGATCCCGTCATCTTTTGAGGCGAGTTTCACTCACTCCACATTACATGAGAATCAGATTACAGTGGGCAAGGGATTACGTTAATTGGGTAAATGAATGGAGGTCTGTATTATTCACCGATGAGTCTCGATATTCAAGATTCTCAGATAGTCGAAGAGTGAGAGTCTGGACCTTACCTAGAGTACCCAGAAATCGCCGTCCTGTTCAGAACGTTTATCCGTACAGAGGAGGTACCATAATGGTTTGGGGAAGTATATGTTTCAATGGCCGTACAGACCTACACATATGTAATAACAATATGAATGCTGCACAGTATAGAGACCATGTTGTGAACCATGTACTCCCAAATTTTTATGCTGCTATTGGTCCGAATTTTCAGTTTTTGGACGATAATGCAAGACTACATAGAGCCGCTATAGTTCTGGATGCTATTGAAGCCAATGGAATTTTGCATGTTATGCTACCTCCACTATCGCCAGGTCTTAATTATATTGAGCACGCTTGGGACATGCTCCAAAGAAGGTTGGATCAGCATGTACCAGCAGTTGAAACATTTCAACAGCTAAGAGTCGCTTTACCTCAAATATGGAATGGTATTCCAGAGAAAATGTTTAATAACCTGATAGATAGCATGTCGAGGCGTTGTCAAGCAGTAATTAATGCAAACGGTGGCTATACAATTTACTAAGATATTGTTTTGGAAAAATAGTTTTCTTTATTTTTTGGAAATTTTTTATTTTTCAAGAGTTTTTTGGTTTTTATTTTTGTTTTATTTCAAAAAAATATAGTTTTTGATTTTTTATAAACTAAACGTTTTATTTTCCATAAAATAATTTACCCTTATTGGATATTTCTGCAAGAATCAGCAATATCCCTAACTCTTGTGGAGCAGTTTATATTGCAGATAACAGGAAAAATAAGTTAGCCTCGATCCAAGTTATTAGGATAACATTGGTTAAATTTTAGGGGTAATAACGGTTTTTCACGGTTTTCTGCGAAACTAATACTCCTTATACCTATTTTTTACAACCCAAAATTTTCCCAGAAAAATCGAAAAATCCGATTTTTTTGGTGATAATGATTAAATAAACTGAAACGTCACAAACTAAAAAGATAAATTTTTATTGACCGATTATTAGGATCTAAAGTAAATTACAATTTCAACGGACAGGAATGTTATTTAAACTATCTATTAGTACAATTTATTATTTTAAAAGAAAAATTCTTAACTAGTACAATTACTACCGCAAGTTATAATAAAAAATAACTTTAATAGGTTTGAAAGATATTTGAATCTACTACAATCATATCTATATTATAATAAATTCGATGGTCTACTAAAATTCTTGTAAATCCTAAAGGTATATTCATCTATAATTAATTTTAACCACGCGCCCGTCTGTCCATTAAGGGTAACGCAAAAGTTTTTCTAAATAAAACAAAACAAAATTAACTCATCAAGTAAACGAGTTTCTTTTCTTTCTAAAGTTTTTAAGAGTTTTTACCGGCAAGCGATAAATCTTTTCGGAAGTTCTTGAGATTGACACGCATTTAAAACGAATTCTTCTTTTAGAAAATTTTATTCTGAAATTATTATACAGGGTTTTTTCAAAAACTTGAACCCCCTCCTAAAATGTATTTTATAAATTTATAAAACTTATATAGAATCTGAAACATCTTTAAATATTTTAGTTAAAAACACATTATATTTCCTAAAAGCACCATGGTCTGCATAAGGAGTGTAGAAGAAGGTGACCTGTGACGGCCCTGCGCCTGTGTCATCCTATCATTTTTATTTAAGTCGTGATCATTTTTGTATACAGGGTGTCCCAACTAAAAGGTAACAGACGAGTTTTTGGGTATTTTTCGTGTGAATTTGGAAAAACGCTCGGACACATCGATTTTGTTTGCGAGGGGTACACTTTTTGGCTATCTTGAAATTTTTGTAGCACACGCTATCTTCAAGGGGTATACTTTACCGCTATATTTTGAATGGGGAAAGTGGGTCTAGTGATACCTTGTTTTAAAGGCCTCTTGAATCTCATTACAACCGTGTAAAAATTTCAAAAATCTATCAATTAGTTTTTGAGATAATTGCCTTAAAACTTTCAAATTTAAGATGGACTGATAAAATAAAAATTTAATCAGAATTTTATATTTTTTGGATTTAAAATTTAAAATTTTGAAAGAAAATATTTCAGAAACCAATCTATAGATTTTTGAAATTTTTATGATTCCATGTAAATTTTAAAAATTTTAAAGCAAATATCTCAAAAACTAATCTATTGATTTTCGAAATTTTTACACGGTTGTAAATGTATTCAAAACAAGGTATCACTGGACCCACTTTCCCTATTTAAAATATAGGGGTAAGGTGCTACAAAAATTTCAAGCTAGCCAAAAAGTGTCTAGCCCTCGCAAGCAAAATCGACGTGTTCGAGCGTTTCTCCAAATTCGCATGAAAAATACCCAAAAACATCTCTGTTACCTTTCAGTTGGGACACCCGGTATATTGATTTATATTCGCTAATAAGTGTAGGTATCTACAAACGAAATTCCTAGGTATTCCTGTCTTTATAATGGCTGGTTTAAAAAAAATCCGAGTTAGATGTAGCTACCTAAATATTTACTGTTTAAAAATTCATTTTATGTTTTTATCTAAAGGAATAGACTGACACAATTTGGGAAACATAATTCAGTACTTACGTTGCTTATTAAAAATTCATTAGTGGTTTTTGAAGTCACGCTAACATAGAATTAGTTTTATGTTTTTCCATTACATAATTTTTGCCTATAATGGCCAGGCCAGTTTTTCAATGATAATCCTGAAAATTTGCATATTAATGTGATCATCTGAGGGCACGGCAGTGCCTCGCCAAGTTCGCGCTGCCTTTTCTTGAAACCTTTCAGCCCATATTTGACCTATCTAAAACTCTAGTTCAGAATGAGCTACGCATCTCAAACTTGCACAGTCGTAGATCTTTATAGAGTTAACAACCCCTCCTAGTTTCATGGACCACAAAGTAGTAAAGTAGTTACGAAATTTCAAGAAGCGTCGAAATTGCCACTCAATGTATAGATCATCAAAATTCTACTGTACTTCCAGACATGCTACGAAGCTGAAATTTGGCAGACTGATAGAAATTATGACCAAACCGCTGGAAAAAAAACCCCAAAATTCTAATTTACTCCCCTCCCATATACATGTAAAGTTATGTAAAAGTAACATTGCCCACTTCCAAAAATGCTAGAGAGCTGAACTTTGGCAGACTGTTAGGAACTATGATGAAACTAAAGGAAAAAATTAAAACAACCCAAAATTCTGATTTACTTGCCTCCCCTATAAATGTAAAGTAATGTAAAAGTAACATTGTCCACTTCCAGACACGCTAGAGAGCTGAGCTTTGTAAGGCCGATAGTAACTATGATACGTGGGCGCTTTGGATTTTTTATTGTTCTTTTCATTAAAATGTGCAAGGACTGGAAAAAACTGAAATATTTCTTACTTTGGTAAACTTATCACGTCCTTGCATTGCAACTATAGGTAAATTTAGTGGGAATAAGGACACTGTTGTTCTGGTAAATATACGTTTTAATCCATCGGTAACGTTTCGACAATGGTTTCTGTCTTCATCAGACCTTCAGACTAGATCGTACATTGGAACAACAAAAAACAAGAATTCAAGCACATCAGGAAAACAAACGGCACAAAATTAAAAACGAAACCCAACATTAATCTGCTAATTATTTATATTTTCTTTTGTTTTGTTTATCAGACAGGTTATATTATCGGCGGCAAAAAAGGCATGTTCACTAAGTAATCATATCAATCTGCAACAAAAAAGAATATATTTCTTATTGCCTTACGATAGTCAAAACCATTGCATTCCATTCTGAACTACTTGGTTATGACAAGCAAAATTTCAAACAATACAAAGAAAATCTTAGATTTGACAACAAAATTAAGTATTAAAACTGAAAATAAAGTTTTTTCTTCAGACAAAAAAAATATTATCTGAAAGGGTTTGCTTGTCAAAAATATGCTTAAAAGAGAGCACAAAAGTACTAAAACTTTATTAATATTGTGGTAGAAGAATTTCAAAGTTTTTTTTCAGATATCTCAAATGACAAAAGACAAAATGCAAGAGTAGCAAAAAATATTTCCTATTACCCCTGTTCCTTACTACCCCATCTTCCCCTATGTCAAATAAATGGATTCCGCTTAACACTGCAGTGACTCGTGCAGTTAGCACGTTCTAGGTGCGTCAAAATTCCTATGTTAGCAGTCTCTAAGTTTGCGGCGTTCAAATGTCAACTACATGTGACGTTCAAATGTCAACAAAAACAAAAACTATCTAATGTATTGCCTTCTCATATGAGATTTGTGTCTGAAATTCACTGCTCACAGATTACTGGTGTACTGTGTCACTGCTGGATGGATGTCCGTCGATCGCCGGACAATTTCTGTTGATGGCAACAGTGAAATTCTTTAAAAAAGTAGCAGTTTGGTAACACTGATATTTAAAATTCTCAATAAACGAGAAACAACATAAATTGTCCCGCTATGGCCGACCTCTTTTCAGCAGTCGTTTCTTGGCTAAAGGGCTGGCAATCCATGTTCTCTTTAAGAAATCCATTACCTTCCCGAGTTCCTGACCCAACTGTAGTTTTTTATAATAAAAGCAAAAAACAAACTTCTTATATTTTTTCTTGTTTTCAGATTCAATGCAAACTCTTTGCAAAAACACCTTCCTGCAACAACTTTACCGAAAGATAGATGGCGCCGTTCTGTGGTCACAGAACGAACGAAATCTCGACTGCGTCATTACGTTCCAAACCCACTCTATTCTCCAAAGGTTTATGCTGAGGTTCGATGGGCTGCAGCTGGATTGTAATGACCATTTGTACATTTACGATGGGGCGCACGCCGTTGGGACTTATAAGGTAAAAAATCCCTATCCATCATCATAGAGGACAAAAAAAAATCGTTCAAGATTATAAAGGAAAATGGAATAACAGTCCAATTTCAAAAATGGATTTATTAATAATCCGGTTATTATCATCATTATCAAAAACGTCATTTATCAAAACAAGACATGAACATATTCGTTTGCAGTAAAAAAAAATCGGTAATAATCAAACAAAAACAAAATGGAAATTTCGTATAACGTCTTTTCTTAAAACTGGACAAAAGCATGAAGGACAATATCATGAAAAGGGATTCGCTTGTGTGGTGTTCACCTAAAGAAAAGCGGTTTTCATACTGATATGTAAGCGTCCTACAATGCTTCCCTATAGCCCATTTTAGGCAACCAAAGAAGAAAAAAAATCCCTTTTTGAAATTGGAATGTTATACTATTTGTATTGATAATCAATCCTTATTTATCTATATTATCAATTAATTTATCAGAAAATAACTGCAGACGGAATTTTCTAAGGCAATCGTATAATCTGCAAAGCAATGGTTGAAACAAAAATTTTTATTTTGAAAACAACCAAACCTAGTTTAATAGGCATACCTCGTTGTTGGCAGCTAAATCACAGATTTTCTACAAATTAAAAAAAAACTTCCGAAACACTAGAAAAAATGAGCCACTTTAAAGGATCCTTCATTCTGTCTACTATCTCGGATTTCAAAAAATATTTATGTCCAAAAGTCCAATCGATTCTCTGCAAAGTACAGTCTGTTGTCTGTCACGCGGTATAAAAAATAATGTGCAATATTAAAAATCTTCTGATTTTTTGTTGTAATACTGCCGTCCCTAAACAGAAAGTCGAAGAAATTTTACATTTTGGGATAAACGAGTTAAAAATTTTACACTTTTTTATTATCTTATAATTTTGAAATAAAAAGTAGGGCGGTTTTATTTTTTTTACTATTTATTTCAAAATTCTAAGACAATGAAAAACTATAAAATTTTAAACCAGTTTTTATTTCAAAACGTTAAATTTCTACATGTGGCTTTCTTCTTAGAGACGGCAGTATATTGTATATAAAGTTATATTTACAGTATCCACATCTAGTGAAGAAAAAATATCTATTTTCCTAAGAAGTGCAGAAAATCGATATTTCAGCCGCCGCTTAAGCATTTACGTGCAAAAAAATAGGTTTTTACAAAGTGTTTTTCTTTCAAATGTTTTTCTACGAGCGCTGCGAGGAAAAAAGATAGTTTTTAACATTTTTATTTAAAATCTTATCAGTATTTCCTTGTTCATTTATCAGAAATTTCAAATCTATACAAGTTTTTCGGAATTTTAAAGGTCGGTGCGTAAAACGGATTTTCTACGCTAAAAATAGTGTCGAAAATGCAATTTTTTACAACCTCATAGGAAAAGTATTAGAATCAGCAAAAGCAATCGAGATGGCTTGTTTATGAAATTTCCAATAAAGCTTTAAAATAATTTCCAAATTTTGTTATCATTTAGCCTACACCTAAATCTTTGCTCAAAGCCGCGCCGAGTGTTTGCTATTTTAACAAACTTTCTTTCTTTATTACAGTTTGACCTTTCGTGCAAAAACACCAAGCAAACTTTGGGCGCCATGTTTACTCGAACGAATTACGTCACATTAAAGTACGTTACTGATAACTGGGGAACCGACTCCAATGGCTTTAAGTTGGTTATAACGGCTGTAAAAGATCCCAGTAAGTATAAAATCCATCTTTTTAATACAGGATCCAAAGGGCCATGGCCCTACCGTATTTTTCTGCAAAAACACGTTTTTTTATTTTTAAAACATCTTTATTGGTTTTTATTTTATTTCATGCATTTCTTTTTCATTTATATAAGGATGGTATGAAAAGTTTCCAGCCTAGCCTGTAGCAAGCCCGATTTGCTTTGTTGTTCAAACATGTTTGTGTAGCCTTGCTTGTGATCAGTATACGCTTGAAGTTTAAAGTGAGGGCGTGAAGTAGTTTGTGTCCTGCTTATTTTGAAAGTTTACACAGTGTGTCAATTTTAAAAGATGGAAAAAAATGAGATAAGAGCCACGGCCATATATCAAAAGGTTATTGCCGACGGAAATAAAAGCTGCACTAGATGCTACACTAGGGGAATCTGCTCCTTCTTATACCACAGTTAAAACCTGGGTATCGGACTTTAAACGTGGTCGTACTGGCACTGATGATGCTCCGCGTTCTGGCAGGCCAAAAAACGGCAACTTCTGAAGAAATGGTGCAAACAATTTACAAACTGATTTTAAAGTATCGCAGATTAACACTAGAAGAGCAAGCTGAGGCTGTGGGCATATTAAAAGAGCGAGTTCACGATATTTTATGTGAAGTTTTACGTATGAGAAAGCTATCCGCCCGATGGGTGCCGCGTTTGCTCACCCCAGATCAAAAGCTCGTGCGTCTAACCATTTCAGAGGAGAATTTGGCACTGTTTAGACGTGATTCAGGGGACTTTTTGCAGAGATTTATTACGGTTGATGAAATATGGGTTCATCATTATACCCCTGAAACTAAGCAACAGTACAAACAATAAACGGCAAATGACGAACCAGTTCCAAAGAAATCAAAGGCAGTACCGTCTGCTGGAAAGGTCATGGCAACGGTCTTTTTGGACGCTAAAAAGATACTCCTCATAGATTATCTCGAAAACGGAAGAACAATAAATTCAGAGTACTACAGCGACTTACTGGACCAGCTCAAGAAAATATAAGCGAAAAACGCCCTGGTTTGGCAAAAAAGAAAATTTTGTTTCATCAGGACAGTGCACCTTGCCACAAGTCCGCTCTTGTAATGGCTAAAATCCATCAGCTAGGCTTTAAACTGTTAAACCATCCACCTTAATCACCAGACCTAGACCCGTCAGACTTTTATTTGTTTCCGAACCTAAAAAAAATTCTTGCTGAAAAAAAAATTTCCTCAGATTTAAAAGTCATTGCAGCTACAAACGCCTATTTTGATGAGTTGGATAAATCAGACTCCAGTGATGGTATCAAATCAGTTGAACATCGTTGGGCCAAATGTATTACCTTACAAGGGGACTATATAGAAACATAAATTATTATTTGGTCACAATGGTGTTGAGTTCTATATTAGGGCGGAAACTTTTCATCCCATCCTATTACATGAAATTCGATAGCCCTGTGTAATGCAGTGGATCAAACTCCGACTCGATGTGACGGCGACGCGATGAAACCCAAATCAGAACACGCTGCCAATTTTCTCTTGACTCCTTCGAATAGAGCTGGATTTTATCTGAAGCCTAGATGAGCGACAAAGATACTAGATGAGCGACAAAGATAGGGCTAATGTTGAGCATTTAAGCGTTGTTTAAATGACTAGAAATAAAACAAATTTTGTGCCTGGCAGAGGCCATCAGTCAGTCGTATTACTCGCATTGTTTTTGTGCGTGGAGCATGGATATTGTAATTTACACTACAACATATTTCACCTATTTTAGCAGAATATTTTAATAAATTTTGAGTCATTTCGTAGAGGAATTCGGGTGGGCATGAGTAGTTCTTTAAAAAAAAATAGAATTAGAAAACACAAACATAGTATAGTTGTAGGTATGTTTTTTAAAGACTTGTGGGTTAACATTTGGACGTAACACCCCGAATTTTTTTTACTGCCCACGAAAAAATTCAAGAGAAACATAAACTTTCTTTACACGTTTAACCACGAAAAATTTTTGGATTGGAATACAGGATGTTTGTACAAAGAATACTATGAATTTTACTTTTGTTTAAAAGACTCCATTTGTAACATAATGTAAAATCATGCTGTTTTATTAATTTTTTTAATTACATTTGTTAAATGCCGGCTATTGCATGGAGCAATCCTTGATTCCCATGCTCGAGAGTAAGTATCTTCTTTTTTACTTGCTTTAACTCAGGTAAAATGTGAAAGAGAAGATATTGCACTGTACTCACCTGCACTTCACGGACTATTTTCTGCTTTCTATCCAACGCACTGTTTAGTTGAGTAGGCATTTTTAGTTCGTGCAGAGTTTGGGGTGACTTATTAATGTGTGTCTTAAGGAGCTTCTACAAAAAAAATTGGATGCTCTTACGAACTGAGCGACAGAACGAAGGACCATAAGGTACCGTCAAACTGGGAAATAACTCTAGAAGTACAGCGTGTTTTCATAATGTGCAACCAAAGTATATTGCGATTTATATAAGGGAGATAAAAAGTATAAACAAAAAAGTTGCAGGGTTTATCCTAAACCACCAGAAAATATTATCTAACAAAACAAATTAATTTTGCAAAATTATAGAAAAACACAAACATGGTAAAAATCTTACGAGACACCCTATATAATAAACTTAAAATGAATAAATCTTTTTCTGAATTCAAGACTATATAACACTTTGAGATTTGGTCCAGTCACTTTTAAAATAGTTGCATTTTTAAAACCTAATATAACATTGTAACCAGTTGTAAGTGCTATTTTGTAATAAATAAAATTAAAATTTTTAAATGCGAATGTTTTAATGACGCCTGGATCAAATGTTGACATATCATATGGTTTTAAATTTAGAAAAAGAAGAAATATTTATAATTTATATTCAATTTAATATAAAGGGGGATTCATAAGAGATTTAACATGTTTGTATTTTTTATAACTTTGCGATATTCATTTGTTTTGTTATGTAAAATTTCTTATTAGTTTAGAATAAACCCTTTCACTTTACCAGTTACACTTTTTTGCTATGTATTATAATAGGAGCAGTAGCACTGAACTTGGTTAAAATATAGAGAAACACCCTGTACATAAAGGTCAAACAGTTGGCATAGACGCACGAAAGGTGCTGGAGATCGCAGAATCAGACCTGAGTTTACCACACTGTCCTCTGCCGTTCCTTTGGCTCTTTGATAGACTCATGTAATAGAATAGAATAGAATGGAATTAATTAAAAACCCTAAATCTGCATTAAAAAAACAGGTATATATATCTAACATAATATTCTAGAATTAAATTCACTATAATATAATAGTTAAAAAAATAAAATAAATAAATAAAAATAAATATTGTCTCGAGGGGGTTTTAACGTGACGTAACACAGTTTAAGTTAGTTTGTATTAACAATACTTATAATTACGACTTACATTAAATACATATTGCTAACAAAATTATTATCCTCTAAATCTCTCGACTTTTGACTATTACTTGTCTTCACTGTTAACTACGTACGGAACGTTACGTTGTCAGCTTACAAATCACTACTAAACTCTTTGGATATGCTTTTAATAAAAACCGTTTGCCATTGATAGGATATCGAGATGTGTTTTGCTTCCTATATAAACATCATCGATTCCGTTCAATCGCTTATTGTTTTTAATTCCGTATACAGTTTATTACACGTTTTAATACAAATTCAACTATATCCTGAGGTTCATTTCCTTAGATTGTTTAGGGTTAATGTGCACTTGCTTTTAAACGTAACTTGTGCCATTTAGTTAATAGGACAATATTTTCTAGCCTGACAATATAACAAAAATAAATAAATAGCACTTCTTCACAAGTCGTTTCTTGACGAGACCAGTGAATGCTGAGATAAACCTAAGAAAACAACTAAGTTTTCTCTATATCTATATCAGTTCCAAAAACTTCAAATTTCTTGGGACGAAATTTCAATCCATCCATTTTAGATAAAAGGGATAAAAAATATAAAAAAATATTAAAATTTATAACTTTTCAACCATGAGCTCCTACACTACTACTCCACAAAATATTTCAATAGTTGTTCATATAAAGGATACTTTACCTTTGGATTCTTAAAATTAAAAAAAAAAAGAGAAACTTGGGATTACTTTTCTTAATGGTGACTTAAAAAAAAATTTTTCCATAGAACTCTTAAGTAACTGGCCTTTATTAGGGATTATTTTAGATAATAGAAAAAAAACTTTAATAAAAAAGTTGTTTGCAGAAGAGGTTTCAAACCAAAATAAAATATTCAAAAACCAGTGCAGCGTAAATTTTGAAGGCCGGCATTAGGTAAATCTCTAAGACGAACCATTGAGAGAAATTAATATCGTGTAATTAAAGCCGCGCTGCGCGAAAAGGAAATAGAGCAATGCAGATAGTGATTTTATATTTGTGTGGATTTAATTTAAAAATTTGATTATTTAACAAATAGTTCAGCATTTGAATGCACTCAATCTATCTAATTAAAAGATTTCGCGACTTTTATTTCTAATAATAGTTGTTTATATAAATTAAACTTAACCTTTGTATCCTTGAAATTAAAAAAAAAAGAGAAACTTGGGATTACTTATCTTAATGGTGAAAGGCAAAGAAAATGTATTTTCAAGTTGCGTAAAAAATTTTTTTCCACAGAATTCTTAAGTAACTAGGTAACAGGGTCATTAGTTATCTTTGCGTGCCCCCCCCCCCCCAAAAGTTGTTTGCAAAAGATGTTTCAAACCAAAATAAAATATTCAAAAACCAGTGCAGGGTACGTTTTGAAGGCCGGAATTAGGTAAATCTCTAACACGAAACATTCAGAGAAATTAACACCGCGTAATTAACGCCGCGCTGCGCGAAAAGAAAATAGAGCAATGCAAATAGTGACTTTATATTTGTGTGGATTTAATTTAAAGACTTGATTATTTAACAAATATTTCAACATTTGAATGCACTCAATCTAACAAATTAGAAGATTTTACGACTTTTATTTCTAATAATATTGATCCCAAGTCCGATCTGTAACTTCATATAGAAAACAAATATTTTTTTTATAATTGTGAATAATAAAATATTATTTGTCAGGTTTTTGATTAGGCATAGGTATACAGGGTGTAATTCAAATAATGCACCAAACTGTAAGGGGTGATGGAAAAGCTCAAAAGAAAGATTTTTTTACAATTACATTTTGCATCAAACTTCTTTGTTTTTCAGATACAGGGTGTCAAATTTTACATTTTTTTTCGATCTTTGGTTTTAGCTTCCCTAAAAATTACAACAGGCATTGGAATGTTTGTGTAGTTATGCTTCACAACGAAGATAATCATTTTGTGTTAAAGGTTTAAAAAAAATAAAATATGCGAAATTATTACCAAAAATCTGTTATGAAAAATAAAAAATACACTTATTTTTGTAAGAAAAGATGTGGTCTTTACGATTTTTGTTATGTAACTCGGTTTAGCATAGCTATGATGCGTTGCCACTGTGACAGTAATTTTTTGAAGCGCTATAAAATGGCTGAATCCTATAAAAGGTCCTTACCTATTTTAATTCGAGAAATGTTCACTGATCTAGCCACAATGCGGCTACGTGTCCGAATAAGAAATATACTTTCTAGAACTATCGGATAGCCAAAAATCAGGAACACTTTTTATCAGTTACCTTAATCAATGTTGTCTGTGTCGAATCAATAAAAATCCAAATGTTAAAAATTAAGCGACCCAGAAGAAATCGAAAAAAAAATTGTCGAATCGTAAAATGGTCCAAAAACAAAATTTCGACTCATATTTTTGTCAAAAATGGAAGGATGGAAAATAAAATAGACTAAAATAATTTAAACGAAGGGTTATTTCGTCTTTCCCAAAAAATGTCAAAAATAATATGGTCGAAATATAAACGCATCGAAACGGAGTCGAGAGCCAGAATGTTCAAACCGTGGAAAATTCGAAAACGAACGTGCGATGTCGTCATATCTAGCAGAATTTATTTGCTAAATTCATTGAACTGGCAATGACACTAGCGCTAAATAATGGGTAGATGTCGTCTGACGTCATCTTAAGGTTAAAAAGGGCTATTCATTAATTAGCTTGAGAAAGGTTGAGAAACGTTTGTAATCAATTGACCCGGTTAGTTTCATACCGATCTAGACTAAAAGGTGGACAGGGGAGGTAAGTCAAAGAAAAATAAGTTACATAATATTTTCAAGATCTTTTGTGTTTTAAGAAGTTTAAGACCACTTTAGGATAATAATTAGTTCAAATTTATACAACGAAGATCTACTATATGATGTAACAGTAGAATTTGTGACGTGGGAAGTTTTTTAAAGCTGTGATAATAAATCGACGACTCTACGATTCGATTCGAAATTTTTAACGGTTTCAACTTTTTGGGTTTCAATATTCTTCCGTTTCGATGCTTTTGCGTTTTAGCTATATTATTTTTGAAATTTTTTTCGACTATATTATTTTCGACACTTTCAAGGATTGACAATACTACGTTTCGCTTAAATTATTATTTTCGTTTTTCTATTCTCGATCCTTTTAAATCGACCAACTTACGGTTCGACTTTTTTTTTAACATTTCAATATGGCGCCAAAACTATTTTTCTTGTTTCAGAGCATACCTGTATGGATTTCCGGTGTAACCTGCGTGAGTTTTGCATAGCGACGGATCTAGTGTGCGATGGAATTAATCACTGCGCAGATGGTAGTGATGAGACGTCCAATAATTTATGTCAGCGTAAGTAAAAAATAAACATAAATAAATAATAGTTTATTTCCAATAACAAATCATTTGGCTACAATATTTACAATAGCTATGTACTCATTATTGACTAAAAATATTTACGGAAATAAAGTAGAAACCCTGCAAAAAATAAACAAAAGGCCCGCAAAATTTCATTGTATGTACATATAATAAAAAAAATTTAATTGCTGCCCAAGGATCACACAAATAAAATTGGCTAATTTCTTTGATTGAAAGTAATAGAAAATGGTTAAGTGGAAAAAAAAATTACTGCGTTAGAAAATTCAGGCCTCTAGACAAAATATTAAGAAGTATTCATCAAAACTATATTCGTAAACCAAAACTACGATATCTTCGAAAATACGAAATCGATATCAAAGGCGTGTTAGGTTTTATTTGTTTACGAAAATCATAAATTAGTCGAATTCTTGTCCAAAAAAGTTCAGCGATACTTGGTGTCAGAACCCTCATGTCTCATACTTAACAATTATGTATTTTTAAATTTTTAAAGTTATTCCAAAACTGAATCCATTAAAAATAATTCAAATAAGTTAAACAACTGAATTGAAATCTTTTTTGCAATCAACTATTTATTTTTATTATCGGTTTGGCAAATTGAAATAAATAGCGATGCTTATACAAACCAAGTATACACAGAGAACAAATGATATATTCATCACTAAATTCAAATCGCGATAGTAGCAAAAATGGCCAGAAAGATTTGATGGATACCCTGGAAGATCCAATAGCAATTAAAAATGGCTAAAAGTGAGAGAGCCCATCCGTTTATGGTGATTTAAGTCCTTCGTTCGACTTTGTCTTAATTATCTATCTTGTATCCGTTAATACCGCAGACATGTTAGCTATACTTTAAATAATCTTTTGTTTTTCGACAGACAACGACCATAGCACCATCCTAGGTTTGGCCCTTACGTGGTTTGTGGTGTTGGCAGTCAGTGCTACTCTGGTGCTGCTGATGATAGGTGTTAGCGCCACCATATGTGTGTGCAAGAAAAGAAGATGGAGTAGGCCTGTGACGCAACAAAATGCTACTTATTCAAGTAAGTATGGAACATCTTGCCAACTTCGAATGTGAACAAACATAATAATATTTGGGTTAGGGGTCTTTTGTGTGTGTATTTTTTTTTGGTGATCAATAAAAGACCTTTATTTTTATTATTATTATTTAAGGTGTCCGCAAAGAAACTTAACACTTACATTTTTCGGCTAAACAAACAAACCAGATTTACAATTAAGGGGTATTTCATTTTTACATTACAAGGACGCATATCCAAACCGCTGTTAAGCATCCTAATTAATAATGTGCGACTTTCTGATAAATTAAAATTTAAATATTATATTTTCTGTATCTAATCAATAAAATTTTTGGAATTTTAATCGTACATAAGAATGTCTGATTCCACCGCCATTTTTTGTGCATTTCAATCAAAAAAAAAAGAAAAAAGACTAGCACTAGTAACCTACCTCATCTTTTTAGATTATGTTTGTTAAAATCGACTAAACTGACTTCACTGACCTGACCTGATCTACCCAAAACCTTACCTTACTTAGGGCCACTTTCTCACTTCGGCTTATTTTAAGTTTTCACTTAAGTAGTAACTCGACTTAAGTTATAAATTTATTTTCTGATCTGAAGTTGCAAAATCACATTTAAAACGTCAATCAATGACGTTTTTGACAGAAAACAGCTGATATTTTTTCTAGAATTTTGTTTTGTTTATTATCTATTAATAAAAGAAAATTAAAACAACTTTTATTCTGATGTGTGTGCAGTCCGGGGGATGATCAGCTGAACCAAATTTCTATACCGTCCTACAGGAATTTAATAAATTTTGGTCCTGTGGTGTCCTGTATTGTCCTGTGCATGTCCTGTGCGTATAGTCCTGTGTGATCCTGTGGAAGTCCTGTGGGGTTCTGTGGACAAATTTGTACACCTACTATGGGCAGCTGATCACCCCTCGCTGCAATCTCATTTACCCTGGGAAAGCGAGTCTTTGCACAAAAGCCTAATTCGGATTTGTAACGTGGTAAATACCCCCCCCCTAGAAAATAAATAAGTACACAAATAGTTTTCCGTCCACTATTACCTCCCCCCCTAGATTTTGATCCAGATTCGCGCTTGGTAGATGCTAACTACCTTTCGGGCCCAAAAACGACTTGGCAGGACCTAGAATATGGAACCGTTTTGCAGGAGATATACAAAGTTTTAATACCGATGTACCCATCGGGGGTATTCAGTCTCTGTATTTTAACATACAACAAAAACAACTTATTGTTTTCTATAGATATTATGTTAAAAAGATTAAAAATACGATAAATAGAGATAAATATCGTAAAAAACAATCTTTGAGGTTAGAAGTTTAACTTAAGTCCTCAAATTTTACCACTTATGCAAGGTTCAAAATTTGATACTTAAGTCGAACTTTGACAGCACCAGCAAGCGCTTATCTTAAACTAAAGTAAACTTAGGACTTCATCCGTAGTGAGAAAGTGGTCCTTGACTTTAACTCACTTGTCCAAAACCTAACCTTTCTGTACCTAATCTTGACCAAACCAAGACAACTGAATTCAGTTATGCTGAACTTAATCATACTGTTGACCAGTTCACAGCATTTAAAAAAAAATACCTGTGTGACAATTGAATATTTTACATTGTTATTTAGAGTACAGAGAATTTTTGTATTCATCCTATTTTTTATTACGGTCACCACCAGATGGCGTTCAAGGCAGATTTTAATTAGGGTCACTAGTTCACGAAAATTGTGTCTTGTCTGCAGACGCGAAGCTTTTAGGATGCAGTGACCCTCATTTTAATACCTTTTATTTGTTACAGCTGGTCAAATGTACGCGTCAAATAATGGTCACACTTTGAAACAAGCTTCAAGTACCACAACACTAGCTGACGTGACAACATCGACAAACGCAACCTTCCCACAGTCGGGAAACTGTCCACGCCCTGCGGGCCCAATAGGTAAGTTACGCTTTAGACTTAACGCATACAAAAAAAACATTAAGAAAATATCAATTAAAACGCAAAGCTAAACCCCCCGCCTTCTTAAGTGTTACATAATTAAGGAATGGTCCCTAGATAATTATAATTATTGCAAATACCACAGGAAGAAATAAATATTGGGGACCTTTTGTATGTCCCATTTTTCTCTTATTTTTTATTCGAAGCATGCGCAGTTACCTAGTTTGAACCTTATCCTTTATTAATGGATAGTGTTGGACCTTACTTGTGTTCGAATAACGCAGGCTACTAGTTCCTTAATTTAAAGACAGTGTTGCCGCGCATGTAACGTTGTGAAAAAATATTTTTGATATCAGACA
Organism: Aspidapion aeneum; assembly: GCA_963576565.1. Lineage (NCBI taxonomy): Eukaryota > Metazoa > Arthropoda > Insecta > Coleoptera > Brentidae > Aspidapion > Aspidapion aeneum. The sequence continues at coordinate 34,179,421 of OY755041.1, forward strand.
ATTATTTCAAGAGCTACCAATGCGGAGTAATCCGCAGATTTAATTTTATGCCAAATATTGAAAATTATTTTTTATAAAAATTGGTTGGTGTGTGTTGTTTGTCAACACTGTTCATCAACTAACCAAAAGTCATCCATGTTCTGTGAAGTGCGTAAAAAAATTAGAAGAAGTACACAAGTAAACACATACCTAATCCTATATTTTCCTGGCGGTTTTTCACTGGTATCGCTCTTAGTTTCCCTAGTTGTTTTCAGAACTACTTAATTAATTTTACCTACAGAACACAAAACATACTTTTGACAGATAAATAAAGAATAAAAAATTGTGTCTGCATTTATAAAGGATAAAGTCAGCTAAAGGTCCCTAATAACCAGAAAAAATTTATCTTTTATCTCCGAACGCTTTCTGCCTATAGAGGTACATCGTTTTTTCAAATCTATAAGAATTTTAGATATTAGGTACATTGTACAAAACTTAAAAGTTGAGACCATTTCCGTCAAAAGCGACAGTCACTGAATCACGTGACCCGTCAAAATGAAGTAAATTTAACCTTGTATGGATTGGTGAAGTTTTATATTTCCATATTAAAAATTGCAGAACACCGCTTTGGAAAAACATCAGGAACGACGCGGAGCGGAGTTCGGTCAAGCCGTCAAGGGCGGTAAAGACACTTTCCATTACAATATTTTACTTATGAGTACCTCTTTTTTTAAATTGAATTTAATTTATAAATAAACATGTCAAATTAGATGGAACTGACATGCAAACAAATATTGAATCTGTCTTATTGATGAGTTGCTAAGGTTTCTGAGTGGTGCGCGTGCGGTAGTTACGCTCCGCGTCGTTCGGCCAACTGCCGTGGCCTGCAGTAATAGTTATTTAAACAACAAGGTTTGAAAACGACTCTTTGCACACGATCGAGACAGTTTGGTAGACCGAACGGAAGGCGAGGTCTACAAGTCGAGGGAGTGTGCAAAGAGGTTTTCAAACGAGTTTTTTACAATATTTTTTATACGACTGCTAATAAAGAAAGAAAAATCAAATTTTAATTTAACTTGTTTTTATTTCCGTCATTTTTACAACAAAACTTTAAAAATTCAACAATTTTTTTACGTATCTAATCAACAAAACATACGAGCAGTGACGGTTGCTACGGAACTAAGCCAACTTATATTGATGGGTGACAACAACAAAAATCACAATGACGGGAGACCCGCATGCAGAAATGACATAGGCGTGCGCAAAAATTACATAAGCGTGTGCAAAACGTTTTGCACACAGCGTGCGCAAAATGCCATTTTCAGATCGTGTTCTTCGTGCGCAAAACCCCCTTTTACAAGACAGTCGTATAAAAATAAAGTTATACTTTCCGCACTTATTAGGTAAATAACTATTATCTACGTATGTTATTATGTTAATGTTAACGTGGCAAAAGGGCTGAAGAACAATTGACTGTAATATCCCAATACCTACGTCATGACTTTCGAAATAGTTATTTAGCTTGGATTGTGTTTCAAAGTCATTTAAGCTATAAAGCACGCTGACTGAATTCACCTTATCTATCGTAAAGTTCCAAGCACAATTAAAAACACAGGTGTTAGAGAGCCTGGATACATTTGACTGACGTCTGGTGTAACACAACTGTCATGTTATATATTGAGGTCCTCTCATCCTCGTCAAACTGTTGCATTTAGCAATAATCTCTATATTGTCAAAGAAGTTATATCAACAAGAAGCGAAAAACTATCACAAAGCATTGTTTATATGGGAAACAACATGTGACGTCACACTGGGACCAAATGACAATAATACAGTTGTATTACACTAAAAAAAATATTGTGTAACTCTGCTTGATGGTGTAATTGTTTTAAACAGAAAAAAATAATGTACTGTAAATTAAGGGGGGCATTATACACGTATATAGCTATAATGTAGGCATAGAAAATCATCCATTTTTAAATAATAATAATTGTAAATTGCACAACTTTTTCTCTCAGTGTAATATGACTGAATTACTGTCATTTAGGTTTTGTCGCTTCTTGTTGATATATCTTCTTTGATATTGTTATATATAACTGGGTAGACCTTTACAAATATACAAAGTGCGGCAAACATACTGAATATTTTTTATAGAGAGAAGACGCTGCGCAGCAGGACGTGCTATCTTTCCTTTTTAACTTCTTCTCCTCCGATGATATTTTGTGGTTTTGAGAGTTCAAGGACGCTTGATTCTTAATCTATAACTGTATTTTACTGCGATTAGGTACTAATAAATTTTTTTAAATAATCAAAGCTACTTATTTGACAAAGGAAACCGGCTTTTCACTCCTTTTTTACATGCAACACATCGTGTTTCTATTTTCTAGTTTTGCAAAAAAAACAATTTAAAAAAAATACTGACACCCACTGCCAAACACTTTAAATGACAAATCACAATTGACAATCTTTTTGAAGTAATAAGTTCACAAAATACCACCGGTGGATAGAACTAGACAAAGAAATGTTGCAATGGTTACCATTCATGCATGTTCTCACTCTAAAAAAACTCTTAAAATTTTTGCCTCAGTGTACTATGTAATGTATACCCGTGACCATTCCAGTTACTTCGTATCTTATTCATTGGTATTTAGTTGCTTATATTTTTAATTTTGCCTTCAGTCTTATGTATCAAACACATTTTTCTAAAAGTTAAAGGAGAAACTAACTTTATTTCTTTTTAAGCAAAACCTTTTTGTAGATTTATAGTTCGCAAGATAATAGCATTATTTTACTTCAGTGGCGGCTTATGACCTTCTAAAAGGGTAGAGCTGCAAAGCCTAGGCAAAATTTTTTATTTTTATTTTTTTTTAAATCTATGGTTTTTTGTGAGTGTTCTCTGCTTTCTTTTGTATTAAAGAAATGTATACCCACCAATTTTTATAAAACTGTGCAAACATAGATTTACCTGGAATATTTATAAATATTTTTATAAAATTTTCTTGTGTAATTTTCTCACCGGCTTTAAAAAGACACTTCGATATCTAGATTAGACAAAGGACTATAGTACGTCTAATTTATTTGATCAAAGAAGTGCACTAAACTTAAATCACTAAACCCAGTAACCATACCAGCAACCGAACGATGCGATTCCGCTACACTAAAAAATTTGCAGCTCTGGATAATGACGTAGATTAAGCAATAAAAGCAACAATAAATATCCCTTCTTGGAATAGTTCCTATCGGTCGTTTCAAGGTCGAGGTATATTACCGGTAAGGTGCTGCAAGGACATTTTGACGAAATGAGGCTTAAGCGCATTGGGACCAAAATAGCGCCATTGATAAATAGATGTATACTGACTGGGTCGACAAACGATATGGATAAAATGGAAATAAAATTTATATGGAATTATTACGTTATAAAAAATAGAATTTATGCTAAAAATCAGGGAACAGGTACTGCAGATATGCAGCTCTTATATACTAGCCGCTTGTCTCACTTAAAAGCTAAGATGAAGAGCGCTAAGCTATGGTTGATTCAAGGGCGCACCCAGTGGGGATTTTTAATATATTTTCTACATATTTGATGATAAAACATGAAAAATACCTTAAAATTTGACATCAGGAGGCTTCGGGCCCCCCCCCCCCCCAACCCCAAGCTGTGGCGTAGTTGCGAAAAGACATGATGACCTTTTTTTTTTTTTGTTTTTTGTTGGTCGCCAGTTTTTTGAGGGCGCGCTTTGTATCGGTCGGCCTCCGCCACACATGATGACCTTTTTGTTTTGTTTTTTTTTTTTTTGGTCGCAAGTTTTTTTTTTGAGGGCGCGCTTTGTAGCTGTCGGGCCCCCCCCAAGACACATTCCTGGGTGCGCCACTGGTTGATTGCGACTTTGTGAAACTTCGACTTACACTTGCTGAGTTCGCAAATTCAGAACACCAACACCAGTATTTACTAAAGGGTCTACAATGCTAACTGCTACAATCCTAGATTTAAAAGTTTACATTTTGGTTGAAGGTTTAACTTATTTTTCCCGTGAATGCAATATTTATATAAATTGTTCATACATTGGGATATGGATCATCTTTTTTCGTTGTAACAAAGACATTATTTCCACACAAAGGTTATAAATAAATAAAAATAATAAAACATTTTGGTTTAACAATGGTAGCCATATTTAAACCTCCAAACGTCACTAGGGAATGTCGAATAAAAACGGTGTAAGTCAGTGTCAGCTGTCCGCTATATTTTACATGTTAATTTTTTAGACAAGTTAGCGAGGATTAAACCGATGGTCGATTGTTTTAGTGAATCTGTAATTGAAAAGGGATTCTAATGTATCTTGTGCTTTTTACAGTATTTAAATATTGATACGTATTTAATACGGTAATGCATCTACAGATATAGTTTTAAGTTATTTATGTATTATTTAGCTTTGAATATTTTTGTATGTAAGTTTTTTTGTCAATCATGGATTATTTCTATTGTTTTTCGAACTTTAAACTACCCCTCAGGGGTGGTACTACAATTTGAGACTATTTTTAGCGGGAATCCTACGACTACACGGACTAAGTTTCCAAAAAATGACATTTGCTTACAAAATTTTTATGTGGTTTTTCTTTATTTCTAAAGTTAATTTGAATTTATATGAGATGAAACTCACTGAGAAATGCTTACTATCATATTGCACTTTAGGGCGAACCAAATCTTTGCAGTTATTTGAGCTGTGAATATTAAAAAAATACTCTTAAACCGGTCGGTGTCAAGTCTATAGACTTGATACTTAAACCTGGTCTACAATGCTAAGTCTTAAGGTCTTAGTAAATACTGGTGCAAATGTTTAATATTTGGCATTTAGTGTTTTCCCATTGTCTGGCGGTATTTCAGCCCAAGTCAAATAATTGTCCCCATATAGCAATTAACGCTTTGTGTGTGCCGAACATAATTTATTGGAGCTTGTTCTCGACATTTGACATTTGGTTTTGTCCTGCAGGGTTCCAGGAAGTCAAGCCGCTGGCCCGGGGCCGCCCCTACTGCCCGGCAGGATAGGTTGGCATATGCCAACTGCTCCACCCGCCGTTAATGGGCAGGATCAACCTGCCCAAAAGGACGAGTGGTTCGTTTAGCAGTAGGTCAGTATAAAACAAAAATATTAAGTTATTTCTAAATACTATTTTGGAAATAATTTACTGTTTTCATCTGTCTAAAAAGACATGATGATAATATCCGGGGGTTGGGAGGGGAATAGATAGCTCTTAGAAGGAGTGTGCAGCCGAATTTTATGGGGATACCATGGGAATTTGTTAGTCGGCCATTTTGTGGTTGTCTTCCCCTGAATTCTTCTCCGATACCAGCATACTAAATAGCCCAGTCGCGATAAAAAAGAAAAACTTATTCACTTTTTGCCCACCACAAGATTACACACGGATAAATACTTGAATTTTTAGTTATTAAAATTATTAAAAGAATGATCTTAACACGATCTTTATTTACTCTAAAATAAAGAAGTATTCCATTAACACGAATCAGTTCTGTTTATGTAACCACACCATATGGCGTAGTCTATTAAAACCGATGTCTTGTGATAGTTTGGGCAGTCACCACGAAACCTCTATAAACTTAGCATTACCAATATATGCAATTGTCGTAAATTTGTCATAAATTTGTCGTGAAAGAAAAAATTTTGTCGCGCCACCCGTTTTCCTGAAAAGGGTATGTAATGCTAAGTTGAGTCTCAACTTAGCATTACCACCCCAGAAAAAATGAAAATTTTTAAAAACTAATCTATGGAATAATTGTCGTAAATTTGTCGTAAATTTGCCGTGAAAGAAAAAAATTTGTCGCGCCACCCGTTTTCCTGAAAAGGGTATGTAATGCTAAGTTGAGTCTCAACATAGCACTACCACCCCAAAAAAAATTAACATTTTCAAAAACTAATAAATGCGTTATTTGTCGTAAAAGATTAACAATTGTCGCGTCATCCGTTTTCCCGGAAACAAGCAGTGAGCAATTTTGAGATTTCTCAGCCAAATCTTCGTGATCTTTAAGCTTTTTCACAAAACTTACGAAGATGTAGGTGATCATATTTAACCTTTTCGCGCAATTGTAAATTTTTGGTGAAACAATCATTATATTACGTTCCGCTTTTACTTTTCAATATAACCTTTTATGGTGTTTGTGTAAATATTCATTGATCACCAGGATTTTGCGTTGTTTTAGAAATTATGAAAAAAGTGAACTTCTCAAGAAACATTTATATGCATTAATTGTCGTAAATTTGTCGTGAAAGAAATAAAATTGTCGCGCCACCCCTTTTCCTGAAAAGGGTATGTAATGCTAAGTTGAGTCTCAACTTAGCATTACCACCCCAGAAAAAATTAAAATTTTCAAAAACTAATCTATGGAATAATTGTCGTAAATTTGTCGTAAATTTGTCGTGGAGAGAAAAATTTTCTCGCGCCACCCGTTTTCCTGAAAAGGGGGTGTAATGCTAAGTTGAGTCTCAACTTAGCATTACCACCCCAGAAAAAATTAAAATTTTTAAAAACTATTCTATGGAATAATTGTCGTAAATTTGTCGTAAATTTGTCGTAAAAGAAAAACAATTGTCGCGTTATCCGTTTTCCCGGAAACGGGCAGTAAGCAGTTTTGAGATTTCTCAGCCAAATCTTAGTGATCTTTAAGCTTTTCACAATACTTACGAAGATGTAGTATATTTAAGCTTGTCGCGCCATTGTAATTTTTTTTTGAAACAATCATTATATTACGTCCCGTTTTTACTTTTCAATATAACCCTTTGTGGTGTTAATATAAATATTCATTGGTCGCTGTTTTCAATGATCAAGCTAACGCCAAGATTTTGCGTTGTTTTAGAATTAACGAAAAAAAGCGAACTTCTCAAGAAATATTATGTTGTCCTTTTAACAATCATGGGCATTTTGCTACAAAGAACGGATATAACTATGTTTTATACTAACAAAACACCATCTTCTAGTAATACTAGGTACCTACTAGTTGTATAGCTTTATTTATTTTATTGTAGGCAAAAGTTGTTACCTAACCTAACCCTTGTTACACTTTGCCAAACTTTCAGGAACCCCTCCAAATCCTGTTACGTAATTTATAGACGACCCCTAATAAAATAAAAATCAAGCATAGCATAGTCAATTGTTACGAAAAAACTTTTCGGACGCGTGTAAATGTGTTATGTCGACCTGGCAATATTGAAAGCCCTGCACCAAAGCATCGAAAAAATAATATCTTTGACCAAAGTTCTTTGAGCCGACAAGACGTTTTGGTTTAATTTTATTTATTAATTATTCCGAAAGTACACAATGAAAAGAGAGAAACCTCGTAAAATCCCACAGGAGGATATCGCAAAGACAGTGTTCAGATATAAAAAACGGGAAAATTTTAATTTTTTCTGGGGTGGTAGTGCTAAGTTGAGACTCAACTTAGCATTACATACCCTTTTCTGGAAAACGGGTGGCGCGAGAAATTTTTTTCTTTCACGACAAATTTACGACAAATTCACGACAATTAATGCATTTATTATTTTTTCAAAATGTTAATTTTTTCTGGGGTGGTAGTGCTAAGTTGAGACTCAACTTAGCATTACATACCCTTTTCAGGAAAACAGGTGGCGCGACAAATTTTTTTCTTTCACGACAAATTTACGACAAATTAATGCATATAAATGTTTCTTGAGAAGTTCACTTTTTTTCATAATTTCTAAAACAACGCAAAATCCTGGCGATCAATGAATATTTACACAAACACCACAAAAGGTTATATTAAAAAGTAAAAGCGGAACGTAATATAATGATTGTTTCACCAAAAATTCACAATTGCGCGAAAAAGGTTAAATATGATCACCTACATATTCGTAAGTTTTGTGAAAAAGCTTAAAGATCACTAAGATTTGGCTGAGAAATCTCAAAATTGCTCACTGCCCGTTTCCGGGAAAACGGATGACGCGACAATTATTTTTCTTTTACGACAAATTTACGACAAATTAACGACAATTAATGCATTTATTAGTTTTTGAAAATTTTAATTTTTTCTGGGGTGGTAGTGCTAAGTTGAGACTCAACTTAGCATTACATACCCTTTTCAGGAAAACGGGTGGCGCAACAATTTTTTTTATTTCACGACAAATTTACGACAAATTTACGACAATTATTTCATAGATTAATTTTTAAAAATTTAAATTTTTTCTGGGGTGGTAATGCTAAGTTGAGACTCAACTTAGCATTACATACCCTTTTCAGGAAAACGGGTGGCGCGACATATTTTTTCTTTCTTGACAAATTTACGACAATTAATGCATATATTGCGAATATCCAATTCTTAAGTGGTAAGTTTATAGAGGTCACCACGAATGGCTTGGACGGGTTGTTCTATTTTTGTCGGGCACATTGTTTTATATGTTTTGTTGGTGGAGTTTTTAAATGGTAGGTACAATATTTTTACGTTCAGTCCTTTTAAGAAAAGTTCACTGAAAGAGCATTTCAGTGATTCATCGTTTCTCAGTTATAAATGAATCGACTCTAGGCTGCTAGTAGTGACGTTTCTTAATGTAAAAATGGACGCCCAGGAGATCTCACCGTTAGCGCCGTGTCAAAGGGTAATCCATTCCCCTTCCATGTCTCTGATAATATTTGGTGAATTTCTGCTAGAAAATATTTAAAATACGGTTCGGTAAATCAATTGATTTTTAAGCAGAGGTTACTATCCTAACTTGTTTCTTCGTTTTTACGAATATACTAGTCAGTGCTCTAACAAACCGTACTGAAAGGAAGCAAGAACCTTTGCAAATACCCTCAAATTTATGAATAATAACGCAACTCAAATTTTAAGGCGCACAAATTTAAACTAACGAAATCACAATGCATCTCTTATTAAGCGAAAGGGAAGAAATCTCGGCTCAACCTTTCTTATCATTTCTGTCTCATATCTGATATTACAATCCAGAGATAATCTGTTTACCAAAGTGCAGTAATGCAAGGTTTTCCTCAAAACCGTTAACAACAATTCCAAGCCATGGGTATCAAAAAACGAAAAATTATAAAAAAAAGTTTTCTGTGCCTTGACAGGGACTCGAACCCGGAACCTTTCACCATACGCCAAAGGTTCCAGGTTTCGTTTTTAAGAATGGAAAAAATTATTATTGACAATCGCCCATTGCGATTAGAAATTTTAACACATAAAAGTTGATCTCATGAATAAGGGAAATGGTATAGTTTGGGGGGTATTATTAGTAGTTTTCCTTTTCACATCAGTTAGAGGGGTTTGTCAGGATGTTAAAAAACTATGAAGACGACCTCGAAGTGGTAGCTTAAACAAATGATGACCAATCAAACAAACATGGCGGACGACCTCAAAGGAATGTTCAAAAAATTATTAAAAAAGGTGATTTCTTAGCGAAAGAACGCATCTTAGCAAAATATATCAAAATTACATTTTCATAGTATCAGTAAGTCTGCTTCTGTTCATGTAATATGCAGCATTCTAGCTTACAGCTAAAATTTACAATTATGCAAAAAGTCGATGTTTTGGCTATAAAAACTGATTTTTTTATCAACAATTGTGAACGATGCGGCAATACTTGTAACAGCATTTTTTCCAGACAGTAAAATTTTTTAAAATTAGTTACATAGTTTCAGTAATATCTCTCTCAGTAATGACTGAATGTAAAACAATTCTTTAAATTACGTTACAACAAAATGTTTAGGGATGTTTTCTGTGCAAAAGCAAAAACTCAAAGAAATAATAAATAGATGCGTTGCATAGCTCAAGTAATCTGCTTTCGAAAGGTGTAACCTCTTGCTACATCGTGGGGGGAGTTAGGAAGCTTACAATAAATCCTCACATTCATTCATTCATGCAAATATTGCGCTATTCTGTGGTATGCTAAGGAAGCGTTAGTTATTAACTATATTTTAAAAAAAATTGTCATTTGTCACCCGTCAGATGTCATAACTGTGAAATTTTATTTGTTAAGTGTCATGTAACAACTATCAGATTATTGGGGGTAACATTAATTCGTGCATATATCATGTTATTTAGTATCGGCTGTATCTTTTCAAAGATATCAGTTGTCAAATGTAATATTTGTTCATGAGCTAGAGGCCGAAATATTAGTGACCGGTACCCTACTTACTTTTTTGTAATATGGTGAATTAGAAAAGATCTCGCATGACAGGTTTAATGTTAAGCTTTTAGCTCCCTTATCAAAATAGCTAGGTAGCTAGAAGTTCCGCTGTACGAAAGCAGATTACCTGGACCTTTTATTTGTATGCCTGAGCTAAGCAAAGTACCTGTTCGTTTTTTCCTCAAGTTTTTGCTTTGGGACAGAAAATACCACTAAACAATTTGTTATAACGTAATTTAAATAATAGTTTGACATTCAATCATTACTGAGAGTCATACTACTATAGCTATGTTGCTAATTTTAGCAATGTTTGAGTACTACAAGTATTGTCGTACCGTTTACATTTTTAAGGAAAACAGTAGTATTCATAGTGAAGAAAGCATCGAATTTTTGCAAAGCTACCTACCAAAAATAGGATGCTGAGTAATACACCGAAAGAAGCGGAAAAGTGCAATGACAAAGTATGTTTGATGTATTTTGCTCTTTATTTCGCGGAAAAATCACTTTCTTAAAAAATAATTTGAAAATCTTGGAAACCACTCCCTTGAAGGCAGTTTGTAGAAGTATACCATAAACCAAACTTTAAAACTTTATAACATAGAAAATTAAAGTCTATATCTTCTTCTGGCTAGTCTCTGACGTCCTTTATGAGAAAAGCGTATTTTGACGTTGATGGGGGGATTCAAATATAAAAAAAAAACTGAAAAAGCCATGTCTTCAGGTACCTACATTTTGGGGTCTAACAGCACCTCTGTAGCGGGCATATAATAATTTTGCTTTTAGAATGAAGACACGATGCAGTAAAATAAATACAATAAAAATAGTTTTTAAATACTGTTTTAAACATCGTCCGTAATCTTTGATTGGCCATTATTTGTTTAACTTCAAGATGGCCATCTTAGTTTTTTACCACCCTAGTAAGGTGCTAAGATAAAAATAAAAATTAGCACCCCCAAGTTATACCTATGCCATGGACTACGGCTAATTTGATTGCACACTTTAACAGTGGAGGCGAAAAATTATAATGTTGGTTGAATGCCTTGGTCGAGTAAATAAACTATCGTTTTTATACTATGACACCAGCCGCCGTGATATGAAGTAATTTTTTTTATTATAGTTTCGGTGGCGCAATTGGTAGAGCGTTGGCCTACGTAGCCAAAGGTTCAAGTTTCGGCCGAGGCAAAGAAAACTCTTTTTTATAACTTTTATGCACAGTCGTGCATAAGAAATAATAAAGATGACTATGGTCAGAAAATTTGTTAACGTCAATTGATTGGTCGTGATTGCTAAGACAAACTACTAAAATGAACTAAACTTTTATACAAGATGGCAAAGATATTTCCAATTTTTCGCGAGACACAAATTTTAGTTTTTGCTCGGTATTTTGAAAACCCTTGTAGATTGTAATTCTCATTTTGATTAAGCATCTGATTTGACTCGGATAGCGCAACTTTTTGCATAAAGAACCAAAATTAAATCACTTATCGTTTTCGAGATCCCCATGATGTAAACTTTAATCTGGCACACCATGTATTTATGATTTTTTGGTTCCAACTATATCTATTATAATATTATAAACTCCTTATTTCTATTTTTGACAGGTCCAGACCGGGTCAAAGCTCGCAGGGTGAATCGAGTGCAGAACCCAACACTCGACGCATGGCATTAGTTTTCACACTTTTTCTACGTCTACAATGCGTAAAAGTAAGAATACTTTATAATTTATAACAATTTTGTAAAATGTTAGTTAAACCTTTAGAAGAAAATACTCACGTTTCCTTTTTAGAAAATATGTTTTTCGGCTGTTCTTGCAAACAGCTGAACAAGACTGGAAAGTCTAAATTTCTATTGTTCATCACAGCCTGTGTTTTTTACTCTTCAGGAGAAAATATTTGTCATTTTTTAACATTTGTTAGGATCTCTGCTCCTAAAACTTCTTAAATTTAAGAAAAAAATAGGAAACTAATAATTGTTTTATAGTGACTAATAAAATCTTTATTTTCTATACGATACGTACGTAAGTATAAGTAATAATTTTCTATGATGAATTTTTTAAAGAAATACTTCAAACAAATAATATATAAGTGAAGTTAGAAAGATTTCCAATAAGAACCCTTTAAGTATTAAATAGAATACCACGATACAAAATAGAACGACTAGATTTCCTCGACAAAAAATAATAGATATGTATCATAAAAATAAGAAAGCCTAATATAATGATAATACAAAAGTTTGTAAACTGGCTCAAACAAAGAAAAAATTTAAGTAAATAATTAAATAGATTTAAATTGATTAAATTTTAACACCAGTATTTAAAAGCTAACTAGGTCCTAAGGACAAAGTTAATTTAAAAGTTGGGCTAAAATACAAAAGTTTTTGAACATCTTGGTAAGATTTAGTCGATTTTGATGTTTTTTATTTAAGAGTAAAAATGTCAATATCGAGAGCCTTAATAACATCATAAAATGTAGGCTACGTCTCTCAACTTTGCCGCCATATAACCAAAGTTGTATTTGGAAAATGCAGCGCGGACGTGAAAGTTTTTTAAAAGTCGCCCCGAGGAACCGTCGGAAAGTGGGACTTTTCGGACTTTTTACTCAGTTTCCAGTCGGTCGGGATTTTTCAAAAAGTTAGGTGGAAGAGATCTTTTTAGATCCCCTTAGTAGGGCTCCCACAGAAGTAAGTAAGTGACAGAATGAAAAAAGTATATAATATATTTAACTGGAGAGAATTAAGAATTTAACGATCTCAACTAACCAAAAACAACATCGAATCAGTATCCGAATCAGTATTCTACACCATTTTCAATATGTTTTACATTTCGCATTTTACATCTTTCAAACAAAACCCAACGCTAAGGAACGACGAGGAACTGTTACAAATGTGCTTTGAGTTTTGAGAAAGATAATACTCACGTAATTTTTGCTCCATATATTCCCAAAGATACCTTTGTAGAAATTTTGCAGCCAGATACTTACAGTAAAACTGCATACATCAAAAGTGCATAAACGTACGAAATTCCTAAAACTGAAAACAAGAAAATAATTACCATTGCCCATGTAAAGTCACACAATTATATTAACAAAACAACACTTACTAAACGTCACGTTATAAACTGAAAGATCCTGAGCAATTAATGAAAGGGAGTATAAAGCGGGGCTCTCACTTCGAATCAGTATCCGAATCAGTATTCTACACCATTTTCAATATGTTTTACATTTCGCATTTTACATCTTTCAAACAAAACCCAACGCTAAGGAACGACGAGGAACTGTTACAAATGTGCTTTGAGTTTTGAGAAAGATAATACTCACGTAATTTTTGCTCCATATATTCCCAAAGATACCTTTGTAGAAATTTTGCAGCCAGATACTTACAGTAAAACTGCATACATCAAAAGTGCATAAACGTACGAAATTCCTAAAACTGAAAACAAGAAAATAATTACCATTGCCCATGTAAAGTCACACAATTATATTAACAAAACAACACTTACTAAACGTCACGTTATAAACTGAAAGATCCTGAGCAATTAATGAAAGGGAGTATAAAGCGGGGCTCTCACTTGTCCGTGTAGCTGAAGTAGTTGACTGATTCAGTGATACTCAGCAATTAATAAACTTAAGAATACATTTTCATAAACATTTAAAAAACCTGATCGTTTATTCTAATAAAAATGTGTTCTCAGATTCCCTTTTTATTCAGTTTCACTGAATCAGTCAAAATAATTCAGGTACACTAAAAAGGGACAACCCCGCTTTATACTTACTTTTATTTATTGTTCAGGATCTGTAAATCGCGTCAAACATTTTTCGAAGCTCGCTGGTAAATAAAACTAGAAATGCACACAGCGATTTAACCGATTTGTGTTCGCGCACTGAGTACGGGTGTTTGCTGTATTTAGAAGAATCACAAACAATGTTTGTTGCAGTTGGCGCAAAGTGCGCGGTGCGTGTGGCTCATTCGAAGTGTTCTTTTTGCAAATAAATACCTACCTTAAGGTGTACAAAAAGAATAACAAATTTTTGCCTGTCTGTTTGTTCTTTCTTGTGATTCCTTCGTGTGGCTGCGACCGGCTCACTTAGGTTAAGGCTGCCATAGATATTCCGTCATACCTGCACCTTATATTAGAGTAACCAAATCTCTGGGTCAGCCTTGGAGTGTTTCAAATTAGTACTCATGTAGACTGTTGGTCATTTCGAATGTTTTAATGCCTTACGAACCACTTGGCATATCGTCGGTTTCATAACATAAGGCCCTATCATGAGATAGGGCCAAAATGTGCAAAGATTTGCGTTAGTTTCTATCTAGTGTATATTTGGTTTTAGCCAAAATTCATTTACTTGTTTACAAAACATACAAAACACATGGCCCTATCTAAAATTTTGATACTATTACATGATAAAGGCCAATCTTAAAATAACATTGTAAAAATCGACCATGAGACCGACGATATGAGCATATACATAGTCACTTTTAAAAATTTTTACCTTGGGCATCATTGTTTAAATAGCTCTTTCGAACATTTACATATATAGATTCCCCCCCTGTACCTAGTAATTGTTTAGGTAACAGTTTCGAGACATGCATCAGTATAATAGGCAATACCACACCTCTTTTCATGACCTTTCAGGGTAGTTTTAATTTTCAAAATGTTTGGCTAAAAAAACAAAGTGTAACAACTAAGAACTTTAGCGAAAACAGCGGCGAACTTCTGCTAAAGCATAAACTTGTTTTGCTAGAGTGACTCTTTTGTTTTAGTAAAGTGATTTAAAATAAAAAGTAATAATTTTTTTTCAAATACCATTATTATACCAAATTTTTATCGTTGTTTTAAGTACTTCTCTCCCATTGCGAGAAAACCCGAGCCTTTCAAACAAAGAATGTAAGTACCTATACGTTTTAATTAAATTCCTTATCTGTTATTTTGTTTAAGAGATTTGGCTGACCCTCCATCTTAAACTAGCCCAGCTAACTGGAAATAAATGGCATGACCGATTATTCTGATTTTTCTTAATTCTGTGAGGCCGGTCGCACAAAAATTCACGACCACCATAACTTGAAAATTCTACTCTGTAAAAAGGCTTTAAAGTTAAAACTTTCTGACTTTTCCTCAACTTAAAAACTTATAAAAACAGGCCTTTTATGGTTTAACAAAAAAACTTTTTTTAACATTTAGGCAACCGGTATATTGGCTTAGTCTACCACGGATAAAATGGAAGGCTTATGCATAGATGAAATAAAAATATACGCACACAGCCATATAGACAAATACTTACACTTTTTAAAATTATCAATAATTGTGTACATTTAGTGGCACATAATTATTAGTACCACCAGTAATGATATAGTTATGTTAAATTGGTTTTATAAAATAGTGAGGTTAAATTATGCACTATATAGTTGATATTTTAGTTGCATATTTATTTATTAACCTCAAAATGGATAGCTAAATTTTGTTATAACTTACTTGAGATAAGGTGAGAAATTGTTGGCAATTTGGCACACACAAATAAAATTTTGATAAAATCCATAATATAACAGTTAGAAAAAGGAAAAAAGTGAATTCCGTAAAATATGAGAACGATCAGCTGTTTATTTACAGTTAGCACATTAGCGGTGGGCTGGGTGCGGACTGGTCAAAGCCTCTATTTACGTGATGCAAACAGCGCACATTTAAAAAAACCAGTGCTGCCAACAGAAAAAGGATCCAGAACGTCAAACATGTCCAATAAGTCCCGAAATTAGTCGTCAATATTTCAACAGAATATTCTATGGCTTAAAACAGAGATAAACTAGGTTCCAAAATTACTCTGAGCTAGACACAGGGTGTTAAAGTTAACAAATAAAAATCGAGTTTTTTAAATATTATGAATAGTTTGAAACAGATTATTTTTAAAATTGGTACTCGGAGGTTTCTTACGATGTGAAACCCGAATATTAGACCCTTTTTTAGTGTGGCCATTAGGAGGCGCTACACGGTACTTCTGGTAATTTAAAATGACCATAACTTTTTCCTCAGTGTTCAAAGTTTATTTATACATAATTTTTGTTCTTATTTTTGTTCTTATACATATGTATGAATGTACATATTTATTTTACCGAAAAAAAGTCGTTTTTTTGTGACATAGTGACGTAAACACAACGACTAAACGTATAGCAAATCGAATACAAGTTACACTGCATTCCAATGCAAACCAACAAGTTAGAACGATTAGTAATTAGGGGATTTCCCTAGAAAATTCGGCTTATCGAAGTTGGTGCCACATACAATGTTCGAGTTATTAAGATATTCGACTAATCAAAGTTTGAGTTATCAAGACCAAATTACATATATATCTTACCCTTGACGCTATTGCCAACAGATTGGTTCGACTTATCAAAGATTTTGAGTTATCGAAGTTCGAGTTATCGAAGTTCGACTGTATTTTCAATAAATTAAAAAAAAATAACGGCAACTTTTAATGGGTTTTAATAAGTGAACCCCATTAGCTTAAAATTGTTTAGGAAATTACTTCCTTAACAAAAAACGTAAAAAACTCAGGGAAAAGTTATGGTAATTTGAAACCACCAAGAGTGCAGTGTGAAGCGCCCTCTAACTGCCACAATGAAAAGGTATCCATATTCGGGTTTCGCATCACAAAATACCGAGGGTACCAATTTTGGAAATAATACGTTTAAAACTGTTCACAAAATTTTTAAAAAATCGATTTTTGTTTTTAAACTTTTACACCCTGTACCTCGGAAACGAAGCAATTTTGGATCTTAGTTTAAATAAACTTCTATCTCTATTTTGGGCCGTAGAATACGTGGCTAAAATATTGAGTAATTTTGGGACAGCCTGTATATGTCAGCTATTTATTTTGGGGTTAAGAAATTCGGGTTATTAGCGAACCACAGGTTAAAATGAGAATTTTTTTTATTTATAAAAATCTAATTTAATTTTGATCTACTATGTGTGCCAATTTATTTCTACTTTTTAACCTCGCTTTTGTTAAATATTTTAATTTTCGAGAAAAAAAAACACTAGAAAAGACTATTAACTAAATTCTCTTAATAGACTTAAAGAAAAATGATAATAAAACACATTTTTTGAAATCTTTGTAAATGTATAAAAAATTGTTAGAAAATAATAAAAAAACGTAGATAAGTCTATCCTCTATTATACTGATCCCTAAAAAAATTATAAAAATAAATAAATGTCTAAATTGCTAGGTTCTATAACATAATACTTACCTAAAAAAACATTTTTTATCTATATTGTCGTATTCTTATGATAGGTAAATATCATTAAAAAAAAAACATTTAATTTTTAAAACAAAAAACATTTTGAATCGTGTAGGCCTTGGCTTTTTTATCTCATTAAATCAGCTTTAATTTTTTGTTAGACGCTTTCCAAATAAAACTTTATGTCAACAGGTGTGTAGCTATTTTGATCAAATTAATTCGAAACTAATTAGAGACTCGTTTCGATTAAAACAGAATAATTGTCGATAAAAAGTATTTCGAACTTTTTTTTATTTTGGATGACACTTTTATGGCATTTTTGGTCTTCACTGCGTCTACAAATTATTCAAGTGTATTTCGACATGTATTTTATTTTACGCATTTCTTTTTCATTTAGATATTATATAAAATTCGGTAGCCCTGTGCAATGCAGTGGACCACACTCCAACTCGTCGAACACGCTGCCACTTTTCTCTTGGCTCCTTCAAATAGAGATAGATTTACTGCAGCCTATATGAGCGACAGTGATAGGGCCAATATTGGGCATTTGAGCGTTGTTTTAATAGAAAAATCAAACAAATTTTGTGCCTGGTACAGACCATCAGTTAGTCGTATTACTCACATTGTTTTTGTGCGTGGAGCATGGATGTTTTAATTTACGCCATTTACAATACATTTCAATTATTTCAGCAGAATTTTTTGATAAATTTTGAGTCATTTTTAGGTCTATGGTCTTTAAAAAAAATAAAATTAGAAACCCCAAACATACTAGTAGTAGGTAAGTTTTTTAATGACTTATGGGCGCAACACCCCGATTTTTTTTACTGGCTCAAAATTCTGGCACTATTATGTTGTATTGGCACGAGTCGCCGCTGCTGGAGAGTTTAGATTGTAAAAAAGGTTATTTTTATGGCGCAAAAATATACATCGCTAAACAGTACCTCCTAAAAACCGCACATTTTTTAATTTTCGGTCACTAGATAAAAATTAATAATAAAAATTGTTGGTTATTTCGGTTTATACTAAATCATAATAGTAGTGTAGTAGTGGAGGTTCTGGACCAAATGGTAACCATGCCATCCACTTCTCTGAAGTGGATGACCTGCTGCTGAAGAAGTGAACTTGATCTGACCTTCGGGCAAAAGAAGCGTACAAGAAGCTGTCAGCAATGACGTAACAACCAGAGGCTGTTGAAAGGCCTTATTGGGCAATGAGTTAGCTAGCCGCTTCACTTGCTTAGCCTGGGCTGTTGAAAGGCCCTATTGGTCAATGAGGGAGTAGATAAAATGGAGTGTTTTTTTGTTAGTAAGATAGCTTCACTAGCTTCGCCTGGTCTAGGTAAGGCCTTGGCTGTTGAAAGGCCCTATTGGCAATGAGTTAGGTGCCAGCCAGTAAGATAGCCACTTCACTCGCTTAGCCTGAGCTAGGTAAGTCCTAATGTGAAAAAGGCCTTGGTTGTTGGTTAAAAAATAAAATAATTTCTAGAAATATTTGTTAGAATTAATCGGGATAGCCTGTTATTTTCTCTGTGTGTTAAAAATAAAATAATTTCTAGAAATATTTGTTAGAATTAATCGGGATAGCCTGTTATTTTCTCTGTGTGTTAAAAATAAAATAATTTCTAAAAAATGACTGCACGAGTATCTTATCGGATAACCTTAGTGACCCCACACATGTTCCTATTTTATCTAATTAGCAAAAATATGATGCAACTTTTGTAATAATTTTGTACACTGGGGAGATGTTTATAGTTTATAGTAAGCATTTTTGATTGATATACCACATTTTTTTTCAAAATAAATTTTATATAAAATGAGTCAAAAAGAGGATAGGGTATCAAAGAAAAACAATAAGTGATTTATTAAATAATATTTGGTAAGTCTTTTTATTAAAATAAAATAGTGAAAGAAAAAATATAAAAATTAGTCAAACTTGATGTTATAATTATATTTCTGTTGAAAAATTCTGCATGCCAATTTTCTTGTTTCTGGGTATTTGATTGCAGATTCCAATAAACAAAATTTGCATATCCGAAAGTTGTTTGGTACTTGTGCACGACACAGGATACATGTCTTTTGGATCTGAAAAAATAAGAAAATATACTTCAAATATTTTATTTTTAATTTATTTAATTTTAAACATATATTAACGAGGGGAAGGAGATATTTGCTCATAGCAAAATAGGTCTTGTTCACCTCTTACTGTGTAATATTTTTCTATGTTCTTATGATGTTCAATTGATTTCTTGCAAAAACAAAACATTTGCTTACAACTAGAACAAAGCCTAGTGCCAATATTGCAATGTGAATAGTTTTGACAGAAACAAATGTTTCTTTTACAGTAAACACATACATTTTTACTACTACTACTACTATCCATCTGGTCCAGAAACCCAAGTTGCTTGGTTGTCACACATTCTGCAGTCTTTTTTATGTTATTTTTCTTCTGCCATCCTTGTGGTGATGTTTTATTTGTAGCTTGATAAATTTCTAGGTTGTCTTTTTCTGTTTTTTGATGTGATGATTTCTTGTTCATTGTTGTGGTGGTATCTCGGTTAGACTGAAATAACAATTAAAAGGTAAGTATAATTTTTTACAGATTTTTTATTTATCATTTTTTTTTTCTTCTAGGTGTTAATTTTTTTTTTAGGTTGTTTACTTACCTAGTTTAATGAGTTCCTAGACACACAGGGTCCGATGTCTGAACAAGTTGAGAGGATTCTGTAGACTAGTTTAAATTTAAGATTTATTTAAGTTATTGGATAGCCCCATGGTGCTGTGTTGGTGGAGTGGGGTAATAGTTGACGTTTATCGTCAAAAGGACTTAAAGCAATCTTTTTTTGTTTGATTGTGTACACTTCGTGTTTGTGAGATCGGATCATGGTTTGAGAGATCTCTGTGATTTTATTTTTAAAAAGGCACTCAAGATAGTCATTAAATGTAATTTTTCTAAGTGAAGCCTTTTTTACACCCTTTGCCCTTTTACTAATATTTAAATTTAAACATTGTTCCTGAACCTCTGTTAATGAAAGACCTTTCTGCTCAAGTTTAGTTTGAAGATTTTGCAAATCGCTCTTATTTTCCAAAATCTTCACACTATACATTTTAGACCGTAATCCTACAAACTCTGTCATTATAGCACCATTATTTTCATCTTTCATGAGCCCCAAAACTTTTTTATTTTTTAATGGCATGTTAAAAATATTGTCTGGTGGGTAGTCAGATGTGTCAAATTTGTCAATGTCAGTTTTCATATGTTTGTATATATCATCAACATGTAGGTTATAAATTAAACTGTCTGTGTCCGTATATAGCAAAAGGGCTTTATCTCCAAAGTTCGTTTTAATATAGTTATAGTGAAATTCATAAAGAAAAGTTTTTGACAAGTCCAAAATTGTAAATCCTACATATATGGGCTTATTGAAAATAATGTTGTTTCTAGACATTTCAATAATAACCATATCTTTATCAAATATGGTTAAACTATGAAAAGTAGGTTTTGAAATATAGAATTGCGCACCAAAACGACCCGACCATCGAGTTACCAACTTAACATCCTTATATTTTCGAACATTCTCCATAGTCTTGCCAAATACTGAATTAATCATCAATTTGTAAAAGTTTTTCTCAAATTCATTTTTACTTTGCTGACGCATATGGATGTTTAATTCAATATAGGGTTTCAACCATTGAGACTGTTTAAATTTAAGGACTAAGAATTTTTCTAATTTTTAAACCCAAACCAAGGACCTGTTTTAAGTTACGATAATGGATGATATATCGCTCTTTATTGTAAAGTGTAGTCATCAGTTTGGGTAGCTTACTTTTTGAGTTGGGTGGCACTCGATGTTCAGGGCAGACAGGAAGGTCTTTATGTATTTCAAATAGGTTAGCAGGGTATGAAATGTCTGCTTCAAAAATGTACCCTATGGGACTATCATCTGAAATATTACATATATCCTCCTCAGTGAATGAATTGTTATGAACCCATTCAAAACCACCATAGGGCAATGGTAAAGTCATAGCTGTGCCATAAAGTGAATTAACATCATAGTACATTAAATATGATGTTTCCTTATTGGGGTTGTATGACTCTCCCATGTACCTATTGTTGGCTTTGGCATATCTGTTTGAACACTGTGAAACTCCACCTCTTATACCTCTTTCTATAAACATGATTATATCAACATCAGTCAAAAGTTGTAGCTCTATTTTACACTGTTTAAGCATGGCTGAAAAGGCCAATCCTGGACTGGTAAAATAATGAAGCGGATCAAGTTTATAGGTGGAGAGACAGATGTCACGGAACGAGCTCATTATTTCAGATAACAAAATTACATCAATTTTCATGTAAAAAAGCGCATATTCCAAAAGCGAATTAATATTAAAGGTATTCCAAATTGTTTGTGCCCTTTTGTATTCATCATTTGAAACACCTTTTCCTTCCAAAGTACTATAAAATGCGTCTTTAGGAGGAAGAACAGTTTCATATAGCTTTTCCCAAGAATCGAGATACTCATAGGGCAGGACACCCTTACGAGTAACTAAATTAAATTTTTCCTCTTCCTTGTAAAAACTTTTTAAAATTGTCTTTTTGGAATCATCTAAATATGAAGCTAGTTTGTCCAACGCGGAAGGCATAAACCGAAAAGAATCAATAAAACGAAAATTTACTTTGGTGCCTTCAATGTATTTAGTAAACGAAATATATTTTTCCTTGTTTACAGGGAGAAGTTGAATTCTACCCTCTACCTCCTTTGCTAAAGATTTTATAAGGAAATGGCTATCATAACCAGAAAGGTTGTGGAATACTACAGGAACACTGTGTGAATCATTAAAATTTAAATTACAACCCGGATGAGCTGCTCCCCTATATTTTCCCGTCAAGTGACAATGATCTAAATGTTTTCTGTCTCCCTCTTGAAAAGCCTTCTCACAGATATGACAATGGGTTGCATTATTAAAATCAAACTTTTCCATAGTGTTTAACGGTTTTAAAGGAACAATATTTGAAAAAATGTTACTCAATTTTTCTGCTATTCTTTTCAGCTCATGAGTAAAACGTGAAATGCAATCATTTCCTACAATTTGATGATAATAGGAGAGCGAGTTATCATATGAACATTTCACATAATACCCAATCGCAAAAGGAATATGGTGTTGAATTCTTTGTGTATTCGATGGTGATGATGCACTTTTGTCATCGTTGTCAATTTTTTCCAACAAACTTTCTAAATCAGCAAAAATTGTAAATGGCACTTGCTCTTTATTTTTAAATTCTGTAAATTTCAAAATGTCGTCATTTTTCTTTGGTAGAGTTAGTTTGGTAAAATTTAAATTTTTACAATCTAAATAATGCTTTTGCAGCACTGCCTCAGAAACAAACCAATTTAAACATCTATCACATACCCATTTTTTATGATTTTGTCTACCCACCTGACTTGATATAAGACGTGAAATATTTTTTATTAGGGCAAAGTGATAGATCCTTTTATTGGGTTGGAGAATTTCAAAATCTTCAGAATCTATATGCATCTCATTTTCACTATCAACTACATCATCATCATCACCACACGATAAAATAAGTAAATTAATTCGTTTGGAAAAATCTGATTTGCTTAAACAGATAGGTAGGATTTCATTCTTTTCAACTCCAAAAACATTTATTGATAAATTATTAAGTTTCTCAAATTTTGAAATGTCTTTTAGTCGTATAGGAAATTCAAAACCTTCATAATTCAGTCCCACCTGACTAAAATGAGGGTATGAGGAAGTCCTGCTTCTATGATGAGCAGCAGGGTGTAAAGCAGCCACAATAGACCAAAGAAAACAATAATTATCTTTATTTTGAATATTGATCACCCCCTTGGTGTTTTTAATCCACTGCGGTGACTCAACATAAGTTGAATCACCACAGTTGATTGGGGTGTGTTTATTAATATTAACCTTAAGATGGAGAATTTCATACAGAGCCCAACCAGAATCTCGCTCTTGAAAATCCTCCATCTTGGTTAATATTTTTTGAGAAACATTTTCCTCATACCATTTTTTTAAATTTGTTGTTTGGTCTATTATACTGTTTCTCGTAGAAAAAGCCTTCACATCAGTTTGCGTAGTACCTTCATGTAATTTAATAAAATTCCCCGAAAAAATGACATTAACTTTTAAAATTGAATGTTTAAGTGACTTTTTAATTTGACTTGAAAAACTCTTGAATGCCTTTTTAAAGAAAATCTTAGGGTCTTTAATGGTAAAATTAGTGATAATACCTGTTGTAATTCTACCACCAAAGCACGTTTCAACATCTTCCCAAACCAAATTTTTTTTGACCGACCTCACCCTATTAGTTTTGCCAAAATGAATTCTTTTTTTATTTTTTAGTAATATTAAATAATGTTTTAAAAGTGCCAAATTCGATTCTAATTTAGAAAAGTTTTGTACACAATCAAGTTTATTTTTCACACAACTTTTTACGGTTGAAATTAAATTTAGAAGAAAAACTATCCAATAATTAAATTCCTCTTTTGTTTTCACCAGTCTACTCACCTGTTCAACCTTTTTTACAGACTCAGACACCAACACATCAAAACTTTGGGAACTCATTTTTTCTATAATATTCAACTGTGCAAGATATGTTATGAACAACGGTCTTTGTCAGAATGAATTCATACGTTGTCAAAATATAATTAAATATTGGTTTGATAAGAAAGTTCTTCTTGAATACGAGGGAAATTTTTAAAGTAACAAATGTAAGAAAGTATAGCACATATTGCCAGATTCACGATAACCTAACTTTTTTAACAGTTGGATGGATTGATTGTGCATAGAATTGCTGTCAAAAGTGTCAAAAAGACATTTGAGTTTAATTTTAAACGCTCGGAATTTAGTTAGCAAAACTTTTCATTTTCACTTGTATAATCAAAGAACGGAAATTTCCATAACAAACATATGACTGACGTATGATTTGATACAATGTAACCAGCGCCACTAGTCTGTAAAAATGGACATTTTTTTTTATTCAAATCAAAACATAATGTTTAATAAATTTTATAAAAATGTATTATTTAGCAAAAATGTGTTTTTTATATTTAAACTAAAACATATTGGTCAGCACTTTTTAGGTGTAGTCATAGGCGACGCTACTTTAATATTGTATATATATTTAATTAATTTAAACCAACAAAAATAATTTGACTGCTTTAAAAGTCACGTGATATGTCAAAATAGTAAAATATGACAGATTGTAACCTAAAATTCAATATATTAGGGACTAATTACAATAAAGCTTGGATTTATTAGTGCCTGTCTTTATTAAAAGAAAACAAATTACTTTATTTTTCAATTCAACTTTAGTATATCAATTTTGAGAGATCAGTTGTTAGTTTTCTATGTAATACTGTCACAATACGGTCAAGCAGTATTAAATCCAAACTTTACTTGATTAACTCCCTATTAAGGAAATATAAGATGCTAAAATGTATAGGATGGAGCCAACCTACAGAAAGATCGCTGTCATCTTGGTTATGAGAAAAACTATCCCCCCACTTTAATTTATAAACTTTTAAATAATGCAACGCCTATGGACAAGTGCAAGCATTGTTAAAAAATAACCAACGCAGTGCTTATGTTAGCTAAAAATTAGGTATAAATTCCATCAAATATCAAAGCAAAAATCAATTCAAACAGTTTAACAGTTTGTGCTTATTAGTTTTGAAAAAAATAAAATAAAAATGGCAACACAACCATGCACACTTGTAGTGTCAACTCTAGATCGCATTAACTGCCCTCCGAAAATGGTATTTGTTTGCATGAAGAATCTTTTTCAGTAAGTACTTTTGATTTTTTACAGATTATTTATTATTAAACGAATACAGGATGATTTTTACAAAAGAAACTAAAAAGTAGTAAATTTTAGTTTTATATACTTTTAACTTTTTATAGAAAATTTATTATTACTAAAAACCTTACATGAATCCAAGATAATATTTATATAAAAAAATATTCCTAATTTTTTAATAGCAAAGAAATTATATTGAATTTTAATTTATTTGTCTTAGTTTTGATGTTATTATTTTTTCAGTTTTGGAGTAAAGAAGATAAGTTTAAAAGGTGATAAAGCCTTTGTCAGACTATCATATTCACCTAGAACAGAAACCATAGACAAAAAATTCGGTAGGCTGCCAGTGAAGTACTATCGAATAAAGGCGGATGATGATGAAGAAATTGCTATCCTACAGCGAGCGATAGAAAGATACCAAATTAATATTGATCAACCTATGGAGATTGAGACAACAAAAAATTTGGCTGTGTTACCACCACCACCACCCTCCGATCCGATGGAAATAACAGCTGTTGGAGAATCGTCTGGGGGGCCAACAGCAGCAACATCTACAAAAGCAGTAGATACCACCCAAGCACAAAGAAGAAGAAGCAGAAAGGGTGTGGTATCCACTGTATCCGAAAAACAAACAACAAACAAAAATACAAATATGGAAGAGATAATAAGTCTCTTCGATGAAGAGGATCCTTTAACACAAACCCAAGCTTTTTTTTAATTTTTAATATTTTGTTAAACTAAAATAAAATAAAAGGTTAAAACTGAATATGCTTTTTATTTAAATACCATCTATTTAACAAAATTACATTTTCTCTAGCACAATTTAAATAATTATTATTATGCATTTCACAGTGAAACTTATCATTACAATAATTTTTTAATTTTTTAATATTGGGACATCCCAAGTCATATAAATCTACAACATTATTATTAACTAAATTACATAACCAAACTTTTTTTTCATTTCCTTTTACAAACACAGTTTCATTTTGAATTAAATCCTTAATAAATAAAGCGAGGTTTTCAAATGGTAAATAACTAAAATCAAAAGTGTCCCAATTTATACCATGAAGTTTGTTTGTATTCCATTCAGCTTGATGTTTAAAGTCTTGATGTAACCAGATGGACTTCATGGGTAAATTAACGATATGGTGCCGAACTTCATTAGTATGGGTGTTTAATATAGCTATTTCCTTACATATAAATTCAGTGTCTTTGTATTGGAAACCTTGCACATCCAAAATAAACATTTTTTTCTTCTTTAAATTACCCTTACGGTACTGGTTAGAGGGTTGTATTTCACAAGTCGATCGTGCAATATTAAACAGTAGGCTATAGTTTTATCAGGTACAGCTTTTTTCGTTTCAAACTCAATTCTAATGTCAACTGCACCACCTTTGAGCACGTCTTCACTCTGTCGAGAGCAGTCGATAACTACCAGTGGAGCATCATTTTTAAAGCTTATCGGGTGAAAACAAGGTTCGCTTTGATCGTGGTAATAATAGGATTTTTGAAACTGGGCATACATTTCATATAGAATAGCATACTGATTGTTATCAAAATCTAAATTTAAATTATCATATGGAAAAACTTCGGAGTTTAAATAGACTTTTAAATTGGTTAATGATAAGTGGTCAAAACGGCTCATATTTTTACTAAACAAGTTTTTTCTATCTGTCTGAAATCCAATAATAATGAAACGTGGTGTCTCCAGTTGATTTGAAGTTTTCACTGCCCATGTGTGATTAGTGGTAGTTTGAAGTTGTGGATACTCATGCAATTCCCAACTTCGAAAACTAATATTGAGATCTCTGTTACCCTCTAAATACTTGTAAAGGCGTAATTTTTGATCATCTGACACTCTAACATGTGGAATTTTCCAATGAACTTTATTTAACACCACCTTATATTTTTCTTTTTTATCCTCAGTTTCAATTAAAGCGTTTAAATCGGAATTGCTGCGAATCAACACGAGTTCTTGTCGTACATTTAAAATAATCTTGTGATGGTCCTCAAATACCCCCATAAGGGTTTTTAGGGGTAAACATATATTGAAATTACCGGAACCATCTAATA
This sequence comes from Aspidapion aeneum, assembly GCA_963576565.1. Lineage (NCBI taxonomy): Eukaryota > Metazoa > Arthropoda > Insecta > Coleoptera > Brentidae > Aspidapion > Aspidapion aeneum. Next base: position 34,206,687 of record OY755041.1, read on the forward strand.
TAGGTGGATTTTCTTTAAGTGTCCAACCAGCATTTTGAAGGGTGTTACCATCACTTTCCTTGAATGAGCAGTAACCTTTTATTGTTGATGTAATCCCAGGATTTCTAACACGGTCCACAATCACCCCTCCTAACTCATAACGAATTTCATCAAATAAATGTGCTAAACCATTGTTTACAAAGTGCACATTAGTACTGGCAGTATTGTCATCTTTCAGTACTTTTCCTTCAAGGTAAAGAACACTTTCACTAGGCAGGGTATAGATGTCTTGAGTTTGTATCGGAATTCGAATTTCATCATTGTTGTTTAAGGTGGTTGAAGCATATGGTTGATGAGTGTGTAGTTGGTAACTCACAATCGAATTATCATAGAGCACGTTTTCACCCACTCGTAGAATGTTACGACTCATTTTTTTCAAAACACTTTAAACTACACCGCACTGAAAAAAATATTCTTCTTATACCACAACTGACACGTACTTTTAAATTATACCAAAATTTCTTAAGTCTTTTGCCTATGATGGTAGTTATTGTCCTTTTAGTTTAAATCCTAAAGATACTAAAAAAGCTCTATTTTCAGGTGTTAGCTCTTTGACTAGCTGTTTATTACTAAATGGTGGTACACTATCAATCTTCTTCTTATAAATTTTATTACTTTCCTCTAAGGCGGTAATTTCTTCATAAGGAATACCAAAAGTATTATGATTATACAAAAACACCATTTTTAAACGGATTTTTTTAGATGCAGCCTAATCGTGACCACTTCTCCACGAAAATTGATGGGTTTTCCATCTTGGTCAGTTATTTTAAGTAAAATATCATCAATATAATGAGTGCTGATTGGTAGATATATCACATTTGAGGGTCTTTCTATAATTTTATAACCTGGAGGAGAAGAGGGGTAAAACATGTGTAACATGTGCACTGCTTTTCCGTTATTATAAGAGTTTATAACCAAGTTGCACTCAATACATATAGCATTCACTTTTAATATATCAACCGGATTTTCAGATATATGTTTTTTATCTGCCTCTAGAGTTTTTCCTGCAAATCCTAGTAAACTTCCAATGGAATTTTCCTTTTCAAAATTAATCTTTTTATTGCATATAACCTCACACTGTAAGGTATTATGGTTAGCTGTTATACTTATTTCAAATTGTTCCTCCTTTAAAGTTTGCTTTGAGTATTTATTTAGGAAATCATTCAAGTCCTTAATTTCGTATGACCCCTCAGGTATTTTTATAATTTTATCATCATTAAAACAAAATAAATTATTTGAACTATCCACATTCGGTATTGAGTTGTAACTTTCGAAATTAATGAGCCCCAAATCATATTGCTCAAGCTCGTTTAGCACTATAGGTGGATAGATGTTTGCTGAAAGGAGTGATGATTTTCCGGATAAGGTAAAGGTGTAGGACATGTTTACTATATAGCGGTTCACTGATAAATGAAAAACCATGTAGTTTAGTAGACGTTTTTTATTAACCCTTAAAGTAATACAAAAAACTTAAACACAAGTGTCCACAATTTACAGAATCATAAGTCTGGTAGGGGTTATAATTATACAGTACTTTTGAGTCACCATTAGAACTAAAGTATCTTACTGATTCTATAGGAGGTCGTAAATTACCAAAACTATCAAAATAGTGTACATTATTTTTAATTTTCTTATAACAAGTCCAATGACTTCCTGATCCTCTGCTACTATCTAAATTAATTATCCCCGACTCAAATTTATGTATCTTTGAGGGTAGTTCATCTCTCATAAACACACCTCTAAAATGTTTAATTTTTAACAGCTTTGTATACTTTTTCAGGTCAATATTTGTAAGAGCTCGCTGTGGTAGTGAAATCGGTAAAGTTTTCTTGAAAAACTTTAGGTTTTTGTTTTTTGACATCCACCTTTGTGTAAAAAAAGACCCATTCCTAGTTTATATGGTTTGAGAAATAATCCTTTACCCATAGCAATGGACTCCATACTTTGGTTATGTCGTTGAGCCTCTTGCAATTGTTGATTTGCAGATTTAGCAGCATTAATGGCTTTCACTATTCCTGCTGTGCCACTCCCTAAAGCACCAAGGGCAGAGAGGGTGGCCATGATTGGTATTAGAGGCAAAAAACCACCCTTTTTTGGTAGTTTTATTATTCGTGCAGGTCGTACTTTTCCTTTGTTTTTTTCCGCTGTCTTGAGAGCAACTTTGACTGCAGTTTCAATGTCTTGTGGTTTTCGTTGTTTTAATCTATCTTTTATCTTTTTTGTTGCTTGACTGAAACTCAATGTTTTGATTTTTTTCTTTACAATTCGTGCCCTCTTTCTTTTAAAAGTTGATGTTTTTCTACTTTTTATGGGTTTTCTTGATTTTCTCGTTTTACTCATTTTTTAAGAATGATGTTACCACCTTGAAAGTTTACACAAGAATGAAAGCAACTGATATGTGTGTTTGAAGGTGTTAAGATTTATATAACTTTTGGTTTTTTAATGTTGCTATGCATATTGTCATTTTCTTCACCATCAATGCTTAGTCTCCGCTTTAGTGACTTCTGCTCCAATGGTCCTTCACTCAAAACAGCAGCTGTGTCGGTTTTTGGTAATTTAAAGGGAACATCAACCGAATCGCTTAACTTTCTCTTTCGTTTGACTTTTAAAAATTTTGGTAATTTAAAAGGAATATCCACCGAGTCGCTTAACTTTCTCTTTCTTTTGACTCTTAACAATGTTGGTTCTTTATGTAAAGGGGGTGAATTAGTTTCCATAGCTTCTGTTTCAGGTTCATCTTTTTTTACTTTTTTTAACCGTGGTTTTCTTGGTTTAGATGATGATGATTTTCTCGTTGTTTGTGATGGATTTTTAATTTGACCCTCTAGAGTTTCAAGAGAGCCTAAATAATTTTTTGTCATCTTTATCCCACGTTGAATCATATTTAGGCACTGACGCACTGCCTTTAAACGTGGCACTTGATCAGTTTTTGATACATTATTTACCATACCCATCCCTAGTTTTAGCTTGGTACCCATAGCAGCAGCCACACCAGAAGCAGCCAGTTTTTCATACAAGCCTGAATCCGTTGCTCGCATCCGTTCTAAAGCTTTTCTCATTAAAACTTTATCTACCTCATGACGGTCGGTCAACTCCATATTAGTTGAATAGGAAATGTCATGATCTTTGCATGCTCTATCAAGCTGGTTAATACCTTTATCCCCTCTAGCTAAACGTTTCTCTAGCTTAGTCCCAGGTCCACAATAAGAAAACCCTGGGATATGCATTTCGAAGGGCAGATTATTTATAGCACTGTTTAACAACCCTTGCCCTTTAACGTTTGAACTAACATAGTACTTCATAGCGTTTCACTTAAGACTAAATAAAAACCAGGGTCTTTACTTTTTTTTATACATTACCAGTTCAACAGTGTTAAGTTGACATAATATTTCTATAGAAAATGAAAAAGATTGTTAAACAAAAAGTGCGTTTAGAAGTTAAAAACCATGATATTAATGCAAGTACTACATCAAGACATGGTTTCCTGTTTCCATCATCTATTAGATGTCTTATCGTGGGCCCATCAAACTGTGGAAAAACTAACCTTATATTGAGCCTTTTGGAACATTCAAACGGTTTAAAGTTTAAAAATGTGTATGTGTATTCAAAAAGTCTATACCAGCCAAAGTATTTATATTTAGAGAATCTATTAAAACCCATTAAAGAAATAGGGTACTATGCTTACAACAGTGGCGAAAATATAATTCCTCCATCAGAAGCAAATCCGTTTTCCATTTTCATATTTGATGACGTAGCCTGCGATAAACAAGATGTGATGCGTGACTACTTTAGTATGGGTCGACATAATAATATTGACAGTTTCTATCTCTCTCAAACATATGCAAAAATACCTAAACATTTAATAAGAGACAATGCCAACGTTTTAATTTTATTCAAACAAGATTTACTAAATGTAAAACATATATACACCAACCATATTGGCACTGATATGACATTTGATGAATTTCAAAAGATGTGTGCATACTGCTGGAAAAAACCGTATGATTTTTTGACAATTTTTAAAGATTGTGATATTGATAAGGGAAGATATCGGTATCGTTTTGATAACTTTATATATCTTTAGATTCAAATACTTCTTAGTGTTAATAGTTATAACGCACCTGTAGAGATAACATAGATAAACATGTCAGAAGAAAACATAAAAATGGTTAGTGGTGAAAAGAACTTAAAGAAACAATTAATTTCTAAAAGAAAAATAATACGTGAGAAATTAAATTTGTTAAAACAGGGTCAGATTTCACAGGCTAACCTATTTCAACCCATTACAAAACACTTGGAAAATATTGAATCTAGTTTAACCGATAAAAAGCCTCCGAAACTGGTCAATATACCTTCATTATCACCCAGATTGACAACTCCTCAAAAAATCAAGCAAGAAAACGAAAAACAACAACAAGAAAAACAGGAAGAACTTGAAGATCTGCAAACTTCATCGCTTTTTCATAAGAATTTTGATAATAACAGTGCAGAAGAAGATGAAAAACATATGCATGAACCAAGTGTTTACATGCAAGACTTATTCCAGTCAACTCCTCGAAATCCAAATCCTACAACACCGACAACCGAAAAGAGAGCTAAACGAAAATTAAATTTTTCTTTAAGTGCTAAAAAACTAAATAAGCCCACCACAAGTGGTTACTTTTTGAGAAAAGCAGTGTTAAAAGATGCAGCAGAGAACTTTACACAGAATGAGGCCAAAAAGCAAGAAGAGTTTGAAAACGGACGACTTAGAGACTTGATGAATAAATCTGAGAATGACTACTACAGTCAGTTTCATCCTTCACTTGCAAGCTATATTAAAGAATTTTTAGATGATCCATCCACCGTGCCTTCTGACCCACAAAATTATTTTTCCAAGTTTCGTGTAAGGCGAGATGATATTGACAATTTTTATATTGGTGATTCGAAAATTGATTTTGATGGAGCTGATTTAATTATAAAAGGTAAACGCTATAAAGGTACACATGGTTTGTACAAATTACTCTTTCGAAAAAATATGCCTACAAAGTATACCCAAGATGATGCAGACGCTTTTAGAGACATCATTGAACACACCTATGCAAACAGAAAACATCATAAGGCCTCTGGAGATGTGATCACCGATAGCTACTCAACCAAATTTAAGAAACTGTTTAGTGACATATATAAAGGTGGAAATCTAGAGGAGGAGATGGAGTACTCCGATAGTCCTATAGAGTACGTGTACTGGGATAATCCCAATGAACTTGTAGAACGGTTACGTTTATTATTAGCATCTCAGACAGCTGGCAACACAGGTCACACAAACGAAATCTATGCTATAGTTGAGGAGCTTCAAGAAGCTAATATTATTGAGAAGAGAGATGGTTAATAATTTTATTACAGATGTTAAACGAGAAGTAGTTAGTGAAATACACAAACCGGCTAGAATTAATTTTTTAAGGCGCAGAGTGATTGTGAAATCACTAAATGATCTATTTCAAGCAGATCTTGTGGAGATGATACCGTACGCAAACGAAAACAAAGGTTTTAAATACATTTTAGTGGTTATTAACTGTTTCTCGAAATATGTTTGGGCCTATCCATTAAAAACAAAAACTGGAGAAGAAGTGTCGAAAGCTATAGAAAAAGTGTTTAAGGAACAGGTGCCACTTCATCTTCAAACCGATCATGGGAAAGAGTTTTACAATTCGATTATGGCAAAACTGTTGAAAAGATACAATGTCAAACACTATAGTTCATTTAGTGAAAAAAAGGCTCAAATTGTTGAGAGGGTAAACCGAACCCTTAAAAACCTAATGTGGAAGGAATTTAACTATCAAGGATCTTACAAATGGTATGATATACTTCCGAAAATTGTTCGAATTTATAACAATCGGAAACATCGAACTATAGGGATGAAACCCTCAGAGGTGCGACAAAAACATGAAAAACTATTGCTCAAAACGGTCTATAATCATATAAAGATGACATTTAAACCAAAATACAAGGTTGGTGACCATGTTCGAATTTCAAAACTACGAGGTGTGTTTGATAAGAAATACATGCCAAATTGGTCTACTGAAATTTTTACTGTTAAGAAAATTCAGCTCACTAACCCAGTAACATACCTATTGGAGGATGCTAGTAAAAGTGAAATTAAGGGAGGATTCTATGAACTTCAGCTGCAAAAAGTAAAATATTCTGATATATATTTAGTAGAAAAAATTTTAAAACGTGTCAAAAATAAGGTGTTTGTAAAGTGGTTAGGATTTGATAATAAACATAATAGCTGGATAGATAAAAGTAATGTTGCTTAGTACTAAATAAAGAGAAACATATAAAACTTATTGGTGTATTTTATTTACTAATTTTCTTAAAATATAATTACATTTAGAATAAATATTTAATGGGAACAACCATCCTCTAATTATAGTAGTTACTAAATAACTAAAATGAGCCACCCATTGATGATATTCTAAAATTTGATGGGTTATTATACAGCTTTGAAGTACCATTTAACTGTTTCTTCCCATTTCGAATATTAGTTGACTCTTCCATTTGCTCATCTTCATAAATTCTCCCCTCTTCTGGTTTCATATGTTTCTGACGCATCTCTTCAAAAAACTCTGGAGAGAGATGTGTCTGATACTTTAATAAGTATTCCCAGTCGATGCGCCATTCATTTTCTCTTATAAAATTTTCAGACATCCGTTGATAACGACAAAGAAAAGGCCAATAGAGTTCGCTTTTAAACATATGCATAAACGCTTCGCTTAAATTTTGATATCTAGACACATTGGGCCAATGCATCTTATTAATATAGGTCGCCATAAACATATCAGATAATCTTTGTTTGCGACAAATTACTTCCCAGTTCACATGGTCACAAAACCATCCAATAAAGTCCTCTGTAATAACTGGTGACGCAGAGATCTCATCCCACACTTTATTAATACTATTATTTTCAACCATCTTTAAAAGCGTTCTTTCTGAAAGTAAGAGTTTCAACTTATAAATCCCTCTATTTATAGGTTGAAATAAAAGTAACCTTTGACCTTTGATACTTCTTTTTAACCTCGATAGCCTTGTTGAATATATTTCTTAACTTCTTCGTTTTTCTTCTGTTCACAAGAGCTGTGTTTTGTTACAATCCAATCAGCAGGTCGATGTGGATTTCCTTTGGTACAATAGATGCAACGGGGTTTTTTTATTCTTGGTTTAATCCAGTCATAGGTTGGTAACATTGTATTTGGTTGAAAACAAAAACACTAAGTTTTGATGATCTACACTGTTCAACGGTTGACTATAAAATAACCAACGCAGTAGGTTCAATAGTTTTAGCATAGATGAAATAATCCTTTATCTACATCTACAATTTTAGATAAATCAGTTTTACTGTGTCTGTCGTAGCGATAGGTTGTGCGTGTGAAATGAGAAAATGTTCCCAACCACCATCAATTTATCATAATTTTCGCTGTGATAAATGTGGAAGAGTAGACATAGTTAAAATAAGCACAGGCAACAAAATTGCTTCATATTTGTGTGATATTTGTAGAAATACAAGTCCAGGAAAAAACCAAGGAAATATTTTCCGAAATACAACAACGAGACGTGGTAAATTAAAATTCAGAACACAGTAAGATGGACTTTCAAAATAATTATTGGTCAACTAAAATTGACTTTGAGCTAGAAGGACTTTTAGAAGAGAAAAGTTATGAAAATATTTATAAATGGTTAGCAGAATGGATATATTTTGGGTTTGATTCATGCAGGTACATCATTGAGGAAAAACTACCAACATTATACCCATTATTACCTAAAATATGGAAACGTAAATTAACAGAGGCAGCGCTGGAATATACAAAAATATATCCAAACTATGACGTGAAAAAACATCTTCAATCAATTATTTTTAAATTTGATGGTCGAGATGAGTGTGGTTTATATGATATATATGAATAAAAATATATAATTAAAACATACTTTGAGTTTTTTATTTAAGAATTATTTACTTTGAGACATCCTGTATAGCATAAATAACCAGCTGTATTAGATAAAATAGGAACGTGTGCGGGTCATAAGGTTATCCTATAACTGCATAAACAATGATAAGAGATACACAGACAATCCTGATTAAGTTAAACAAATATTTTTAAAAATTATTTTATTTTTAACACACAGAGAAAATAACAGGCTATCCCGATTAATTCTAACAAATATTTCTAGAAATTATTTTATTTTTTAACCAACAACCAAGGCCTTTTTCACATTAGGACTTACCTAGCTCAGGCTAAGCGAGTGAAGTGGCTATCTTACTGGCTGGCACCTAACTCATTGCCAATAGGGCCTTTCAACAGCCAAGGCCTTACCTAGACCAGGCGAAGCTAGTGAAGCTATCTTACTAACAAAAAAACACTCCATTTTATCTACTCCCTCATTGACCAATAGGGCCTTTCAACAGCCCAGGCTAAGCAAGTGAAGCGGCTAGCTAACTCATTGCCCAATAAGGCCTTTCAACAGCCTCTGGTTGTTACGTCATTGCTGACAGCTTCTTGTACGCTTCTTTTGCCCGAAGGTCAGATCAAGTTCACTTCTTCAGCAGCAGGTCATCCACTTCAGAGAAGTGGATGGCATGGTTACCATTTGGTCCAGAACCTCCACTACTACACTACTCATAATAATAATAATTTTAAATAAAAAGTCAAAGTATAAAGCACTGTCAAATATTTTATAGACGATGTTTTGTAAAACTTCTTTTTCTAAGATGTTTAATGGTATAATAGGTATTAGCTCTAGGAAAAATATTTTTTAAATTTTTTAAAGAAGTATCAGTAATTATTTCTACTAGAGCATAATTTCCCATCTATATGCGTATATGTGAATAAAAGCGTAATTAATCCTCGAAACCTACTTAGAAGTTCGACACTGACAGTTGCGACTAAAAGTGTCCATTCAAGAGGGGTGCCTGTCAAGAGATAGGAAATACAATGTATGAGAGTCGGTCGGGACCATGAGAAAGTGTCCGGTATCCGCCAACGGGAATTTCGCTGTATATTACAAGTAAAAAAGTAGGTAATTATTTTTAAAATAAAACAAAAATGTCTCCTTTTTGTGATCAAAATACCTACACTTTGCTTAAAAGTCATAAACATCATTGCTAATTATATTCAGACTTTTGAAATCTAGGTTTCAAAATAAATGTGTTTGTTATGCATTAAACATATCAAAACTATGAGTATTAAAAGCACGAATGAGAATATTCGTGATCAATTAAATTTTTAATAAATTTTATAAAGCTGACATATCAAATAATCGAAAATATCAAAAACGGCAATAAAAACATAAATTATTAAACGTTTAAAATATAAAAGCTAAGTTTTATAGAATATCAAAAAATGTATAAACAGGGTCATTCATAAAATTTTGTTTGGAAAGTGTTTTAATTGAAAATCGCATTTAATTGTTGGTTCGGTAGGTGGGTACTAAAATTCTAGGAAGTCGAGATTTATTTTAGAAAGTTGAATAATGGAGATTGCTATTTTTGGATTTTTTTTTATGCTAGGTTAGTATTACTAAAACTTTTTTCCATTTTTCATTCATCATGACCTCTATATCTAGTCTAAATACCTATTAGGTACAATAAAATCATAATAATTATAATACGAGTTTAACAAGGAATAGAAACTTTATCACAATCAACTGGATAAAAACTTTTAGAAATTCGAACTTTTGTATAGCAAAACTAAATTTTTCATGAATATCGTTTCAAAGTGAAAAGAAACAGATTTGCCCTTTTAAGAATTTCGATGCTGATGCTAATAAAAATATTCTTTTTGTGTCTATGATGGATTTTTTAGTAGTTTCTTGGAGAAAAAAACTGCAACTCCATTTACCTTTGAATCAATAAAGTGTAAGTGAAAGTAATAAAGTTAACCAGTTCCTTGTTAAACCCGATATAAAACAATGTGGTTTAAGCATTTTCAACATAATAAATGCAAAATACATGAATTTAAGTGCTAGGAAATTTGTAAAATGTAGAACATTTAGAAAAAAATATTGTACGCATCTATTTAATGTACTGTTATCATTTTTGGCGTTAGAATTTTATAAAATATCAATGTTATGTTTTAGCTAAAAATTTTAGTGTGTACGTAACATATTCATGCTTTATTTCAAAAATAAAATACAATTAAATATGTTTTCCTGTGTTAATTATATTCAAACAATTTAGAAACTATCCTGCTAGCGCTCCTATTTAAAGTGCTGCTAGTCAGTGACGACTCATTAGGTTTTGGACCACGGTCTTTAGAATAGACCGGTATATGGATCTTACATATATATGACTGGTTCGGGTTAGATAGAATATCTCTTTAATGAATTAATATTTTTTGAGTTTTTGAAGGCGATTTTCCCACTGTTTTTTTAGCATATTCTTATAAAATAATATTTTGATGACTTACATTCAATATTTTTTTGCCGGTTTTATTTTTCTTTTAAAAAAAATTAAAATTCTAAGAAAATAATGTGTTTGTTTCGGCATCAAAAATAATCCACTAAACTACACCCAATTGTTTTTCCTCCCCAAGTCCTCGTTTTACCTTTGATACTAAACGATCACCTCTTGTTTGACTTGTATTTTAAGTTTTGTGTAATGAAAAATAAAGCGGGCTAAAAAAAATAACGACAACACGTCTAAAAAGTATTATTTTATAAGGATGCACTAAAAAAGAGTGGGAAAATCGCCTTCAAAAACTCAAAAAATATTAGTTCATTCAATGGTTTTCAAAAAATTTCAAAAATATTAGTTGTTCATTAAAGAGATATCCTATATAACTTTGTTTACAAAAATCAGCTAGACCACCAGTGACGTGAAAAATTCGACATATATAATATAAGATCCATTATTCTAGGGACCGGGGTAGGCTCCCCGCTCTCGCCATACTTATATGCATGGTATACCTGTGACATCCCCAAAGATCGGAAAACGAAGCTCTATGTGTACGCGGATGACACTTTGACAAAGTCAAAGTGTAATAACATCCAATACGTCGTCACAAGGCTTCAGAGGCACCTCGTAGAAATTGAAACCTGGGCTAAAAGGTGGAAAATTAAGATCAACCCAGACAAGACTCAAGCGATTGTCTTTACACGGAAAAGGGGCAATCCGCGAACAGAGCTTGCTCTGGGTGGTCGAAGGATACCCTGGCAAAGAAGGAACGTTAAATACCTGGGGTTAGTTTTCGACAAGAAACTAACCTGGAACGACCAGGTATCAAACGCACTTCAAAAAGCAAGGGGAGCCCACAGTAGGCTATACCCCTTGTTAAATGCCAGGAGCACTCTACACCGGAGAGTAAAATTACAAATATGGAGGCAAGTCGTTCGCCCCATACTAACGTATGCAGCCCCATGCTGGAATAAGGTATGCAAAACACAAATGGGAAGGCTACAAAGCTTTCAAAATAGAGTCGTAAGACAAATAGAGGGAGCCCCTTGGTTTGTGCGTAACGTACAAATCAAGAGGGAGCTCAACATGGAGGATATCTCAGAAACGATCCAGGAGCAGAAGGATCGTTTCATGAGACGGGTCGAGGGGCATCAAAACCCCGTGGTACAGGATGCGTTCCTGTACCGGCCCGGAGACAGGCCAGGGACCTACAAAAGGCCCCTGGATGTCTAACAAAGTTGCGCCACAAGGGCGCCAAATTGAGGTTTTTGAAGCTTAGGTAAATCCACATAGAAAAGTACAGACTAAAAATGAAAGAGGTACATACCTATCATGCACAAGCATTAGTATCTTAGTAGTAGTAGGACCGCGGTTTTGGACAGGGTAGTCACAAATGTTCGCCGCAGTCGCCACGGGATGCAAATCCTCCAAAGGCGGAAGATTTTAGGAGTGCCACGCCCAATTTTTGTCCAAACCATGTCATATCGCATGATAGAAATCGGATATACAGGGTGTTTCATAATATATGAGCAGGACTACAGAATGTGATAGCTTGTCAAAAAATATGAAAAAAAAAGTTTCTATTAACATATCCTCTAAAATGCACCATTTTCGGGATACAGATTTTGTTTAATTAGTAATAAAAAAAAAACACTCTCCATTCAAAGTACGTATCACGTGATGGCCCATGGATTTGCACTGGTTTTAAATGCAGTGTCACCTGATGCGTTTTCTTAATCGGGGTGGGCATGTATTGGTGGAAACAGGGTATTAGAGGTTATGACCAAAGTACCTTTCTTGTGTAGAAAACATTGCCGGTTCCAATGGGCTTCTCAAAACCGTAATTTTTCCAGTAACATAGAAGTTGGGGAAAAAAACACCCTTTCAACCGGTTCCGGCGGTATTCGCCAAAAACTTTTTTTTTTCAATTTCAACAAAATGGAACATTTTGGGGGGTGAGTTAATACAAATATTTTTTACATTTTTGGACGAGCTGTATATCGGACATACATATATTAAGATATACACTGTGTCCCATTTAAAGCTTTCCACCCGGGATTTCCCGACAACTGCTAAAAATTTTTAAAAATGCCGAGACACGTCGATTTTGTTTGCGAGGGAGACACTTTTTGGCTATCTTGAAATTTTTGTAGCGAGAGGTATACTTTACCCCTATATTTTAAATAGGGAAAGTGGGTCTATTGATACCATGATTTGAAGGCCTTTTGAATGTCCTTACAACCATGTAAAAATTTCAAAAATCTATCCATTACTTTTTCAGATAATTGCCTTCAAACTTTCAAATTTAACATGGACTGATAAAATAAAAATTTAATAAGCATTTTAAATTTTTTGGATTTAATTTTTATTTTATCACTCCATGTTAAATTTGAGAGTTTGAAAGCAAATATCTCAAAAACTAATCAATGGGTTTTCGAAATTTTTACACGGTTGTAAAGATATTCAAGAGAGCTTCAAAACAAGGTATCACTAGACCCACTTTCCCTATTCAAAATACAGGGGTAAAGTATACTCCTCGAAGGGGGTTCGTGCTACAAAAATTTCAAGATAGCCAAAAGCAGTTCTCGAGAAATCCCAGGTGGAAAGTTTTAAATGGGACACAGATATCAATATCCAATACTTGTAATTTATAGTAAAAAAAATTGTAGTTTTATATTAACAATTATATTAAATGCAATATTTTTTACTTAATTTTACTAGCATTAAATTTAATATATTCCTATGTAATGGATTATTATTATTAATATCAATAAATTAGCATGAGCGCACCCAAGGGGGTTCTCGCGGCTCGTGCTCTTCCCAATCCTAAGGATTTTTTAGATATTTTCCACATATTTCATGAAAATAGCATAAAATATGGTAATATGGGGTCTCGGGCCCCCCAAGACATATTCCTGGGCGCGCTACTGAATTAGTGACGTTAAAAGAACATTGGCGTTTAAATGAATTTTGTAATACTTAGAAAGATCGAAAATACTTAAGTTTTATGAATAAAATTGATGAGTTTTGAAATCATAATATTTATCACAAAATCCTTCAAACCCTGCTTTTCCGAATTTGCTAGGTACCAATAATATAATTCCAAGAATTTATCACTGGTCTACACAAAAAGATACATAATTTTTGCGAAGAAAATGTGGCAAAAAAAGTCTGCTTTAATTAGTGTCAATTTAAAAAATATATATATTTTTTAATGGGCTTTAAGACTATTTTTTAGTGTTATCAGGATAAACATTTTTACTGTTATCCTCAAATTTACTGAATAAAAGAATAAAATACTATCAAATTGGGCATCTCGCCCCCCCCCCCCCCCCACCCAAGACATATTCCTGGGTTCGCCACTGCAATAAATAAACTATTTTTGCCATTACTTTTCCCTATAAGCGACATATACACAGCTGGTAATAAACTGTTATACTTTATAGCGTCGTATGTTGTGTTTGTTTAAATGTTTATTTTCCTGCGGCTCAGTAAAAAACAAAGTCTGATCCGAGGAAAATCCAGTTCAAAGGACCAAATCCAAACATACGAGTCTATCCAAGAAAAATATGTGCATGAACTTCAGGTAAATATTATAAAGTAGGTCGGTAAGCAGGGAAGAGTCTAAATTGGGGGGATGGGACAATTCGCCGCAGCCCATTTGCCGCAGTCCATTCACTGCGGCCGATTCACCGGGGGCCACATCACCGCGGGGACAATTTACCGCCGACGAGGTTTAGGATTCCAATCTTGTTTATTTCGTGTAGTAAACATAATATTTTTGAAAAATGTCTAAAAAAAAAGAATTTCTTCTGAAAATTTTTTTGCCACTTAATTGGCATCCATAAGTTGGGGTTATTTTTTAGGATCACGAAAAAAAATTATGTTTTTTAGGTTTTATTCAGTTTTCAAAAAAACTAAGCATTTCAGTGAAAAATGTTAAAATACTTTTTATAGAGAAAATAAAATGTTCTTTTAAGTGGCGCACCACAAAGTTGTGTTAAAGCTCTTATTGACACTCCAAGGGCATCTGCATATTGAGGTTATTTTCGTCTAATTATTATTTTTTATTTAATTTTCTTAAAAACTGAGTTTTCTGAAAAATCTTGTTTTACTCTGTTTTGTTGAAAATTAAATTATCTTTAAAACGATATGTGTGTTTTTGTTAACGGAGAACACCCAATATAATATAATCAATATACACAAGTTTAGTTATTTTTTTTCAATTCAGTTTTTGGACGCCCCTGGTTTATTAACGGTTGCCTCAATGTTATAACTATACACATTATTCGAAAAAAAATCCCGGTAACACTTGGTTTTAAAAAAAAGTTGGTAAAATACATGATAACAATGCTTTTGTTTGTGATGAAAAAAAATCACTAAATATGCGTATATTATATGAGTCATTGTTAAAGGAGAAGAAACGAAAAGTCCTGCTTACTTCACAAATATTTTATTGTCTAACCACGACGCGTTTCGGTTTTTTAAAAACCATTATCAAGTGGTCTGGTAGACAGTTAAGAATCATCTTTGAAACAAATGAAAAACTGGAACACACAAAAATAAAAAATTAAAAAACATTTAAAATGGCCATTAGCTGGTCTTTGTTTTATGTTATTATAGATTTTCTCAAAAGTAAGCAGTTTCGAATTCAAAGGCCACTAAATAAAAAAAAAGATCAAACTCCAAAATGGCGGCGAAGTATTTAGCGTCATAACTCGAAAACCATTCGTCTGACAAAACGTTTTTGTAGGAAATTTTATTGTCTTCAACTTTTGTCTAAAACTTTTTTTTCTAAAATGTACAGGCATCAAGTAATTTAAAAAAAACCTTTTTGTATAAACTAAATCCAAAATTGCAGGGGGAGCCGTCCCCCCCCCCAAGGTCGTAAGCTCAAATTTTTTTTTAGGACACGAATGTGAACTACATATGTCAAAATCGCGACTACACCACCTGTTGCAAGCTGGGTTTTTTTTCGCTTTAATGACTGGCCTACTATGCGTATCTCCATTTTTCTTGTGAGCGTTGGAATTAAAAATATATTACAAAAATAACCAGGGAAGAGTTATTATAAAATTAAAAATGTTAAAAATCTAAGCTCTTACACATTTCAATAGGAAAAGTAAAAAATAAGCTATAGTACGGTCGCCCACTTTTTTAATATCGTCTTAAAATTAACTAAACTCGCCCCGAATTTCAGCGAGCTTTAAAAACTGCTAAATATATCGTTTATTCTACAAACGTAGGAAAAATAAGGTGACATTAAATAAGTGGGCGGGTTTACATTCGTTTGAGCTAGGACAAAATCCGTGAATTAAATATTAACCATGTGAGTTGAATATACCCAAAGATGAAATACCAATATATAAATGCTATAACCAAGGGCGTACCCAGGGGGCGGGGGGACGGCTTCGGGGCCCGAGCCTCTCCCAAGCCCAAGATATTTTCCACATATTACATGTATAAAAGCAAAAAAATAGCATGAAATACAACATCATAGGGATGGGGTCTCCCCCCCCTAGGACAAATTCTTGGGTGCGCTACTGATATTACTTATACAGAGTGGCGCCTTTAAATAAAACGGTGCCTCTAGCTAAAGGGGCTTTCTGCCTGACGCATATTATTATAACCGAACCGAACCGAACCGAACCGAACCGAACCGAACCGAAGAAAAATATCGAAATTTTTTACATACGTTAACTGAAATGTCGAAATTATTTTTTTCAATTTTTTACTTGTGGTACTTTACTCGAAAGACTGTGTAAATAAGAAAGAAAAACAAATAAATACAATTTTTCACATACGTCAATCAAAGTGTCAAAAACTGATGTGTTTTTGTTTTTTTATCTAAAAAAGCAAGTAAAAAATTGGAATATTTTTTTATACTTTTTAATTGACGTGTATTAAAAAAAAATGTACGTTTCTTTTAAAGTCAGCACCCTGTATAACTAACCTTCCTGCAAAAAGGGGACATCTCTGCATAAAAAAGGACCTTCAGAGGAACTTCTGGTTTAAGGTCAAGCTGGGAAAACCGTTGAATAGACTGTAAAAACAGACGTCGAGACGCGAGCCGCGGTGCAATTACCGCGGGCTATTTTGGGATTAAAGCGTCGAGTTTGGAAAATAAAACATTCATAGAAGTGTAACATAGATTTCAGGTTATTGATCGGTGAAAAAATTATTAACAAACAAAATCGTTTTAATCTTATCAGATAATTTTTTATTGAGTTTATTTTATTATTTTAAAATATTTTAAATATTTTTTATAAAATTAATAAATAAAAAAATGAATAATTTTCAAAATTTGCAAAAATAGTACCTACTTTTAAAATACTTTATTCATTATATTTTCAAAATTTTAATATTTTTAAATTTTATGAAATTTTAGAAAACTCGTCCTAATGGATCTAACTTTACTACTTCAAATAAATAGTTAACAAAGCCAAAACTCAAGAAAATTGCTAACTCAAGAAAATTGCTAAAATGATTTATTAAAGATATTTCTGTATATGTATTCTGTGTAACAAAGCCCAAATTAAAGAAAACTGCTTAAATGATTTTTGCGCCAGGTTGCTTCTTCACCCTGTTTTCTGCTCCCAGTTAGCCGCGCCGGGTTGCCCTAAACCGGCAGAAGATACATTGTGTAAAGACGCGTATCAATGCCTCGTTCGCATTCATACTTCAGTAAATATGCGCCTTGAGACATACAAATGCCGTCCATATTCAACTGAATGTTCGTTTGAAGTACCCACTCCGATCGGATGGCGTCGCATGTCGTATGGGGCCATGCGTTGCGCAATCGTTAGCTGTTGGCCGTGGCTCCCACATGCGCGTGCTTATTCTGCCAGAAATGAATACGCGCATTCATCTTGCCGGATACTGCGCATGGTTTGGTTGCAGAAACCACCCAGGTCAGACGTAGATTACAATTGGGTCAGGTTAGATCGGATTTAATATTTAGGTATAATGTCAGATATGGTTTCGGTACGGTTCGGTTCATCTAAGATCTACAGAAAGTGAATAACGTAATAGAGAAACTTATCCAAAATAAGGCAACACACTTTTTTTAAAACTGTCCTACCGGTGTGCTGAAAAAAAAAAGATACATCGTTTTTCGCCACACTTTTAAAGGTCGAATCATCAGGTTGTTTAGCAGTTTCTGGATTTTTTTGTAATGTCAAAAGGCTATTTTGGCCGAGGCGGACAATAATGTTAAAAACCATCGAAAAATGGTCACAATCTATTGATGCTAATGACAGTTTTTAACAGTTAAAAAATGCGAGCATCGTATTTTTTTCAATAATTTGGATTTTAATCAAAAACTTCAAAGGAGCTTTCGTATCTGAGATATTTACAAAAAAATGTTTCAAGGCTAATATAGCGTTCACTTGGACTATGCTTAAGTGCTCTGAAGCTACAGTCAGGGACTTTTTAAATTGCTGATGTATTTTTTTTCTGTCAAAATTTATCACTTAAAAAAGTATTTTTAAATTCTTAAGTTTCTTGCTTTAAACAAATATTCTATTAAGTGATATCTTGTTTGAAAGCTCTTTGAATAGCCAACATTTTGGTTTAACTGCTCCTTGCCTATGTAAAACATGTCAAAATCTATCAACGGTCAAACTTATTGTTTTACTATTTTTCATAAATTTCACAAGCTTGGTCTAACTATAGCTTTGAAAGGTCTTTCAAAAACTAACAAGTGGACGTAGCTGTCACTTGCTTACATCAAACATTTTTTCTACATATTTTTTTACTTCAGTTTAAAGTGTTTAAAATGCCACGATCAAATGAAGATAAAATTGAAATAACTTTTTTATGGGCGAACAAGATATAAGAAAACTAAACGCCTTTTCAACAATACATTGAAAGATAGACCTATGTCTCATAAAAAAATAATTTCGCCTTTATCTTTATTTGATCGTCATCTTAAACTACAAATTTATCAAAAAGTTTAGAATATATGTTTGACGTAAATGAGTGACAGCTACGTCAACATGTTAGTGTTTAAAAGACCTTTCGAATATGCTATAGTTACACAAAAATTGTGAAATTCGTCAAAAATGGTAAAAGAATAAGTTTGGCAGTCGACAGATTTTGACACGTTTCACACAGGCAAGAGGCAGTTACGCCAAAATATTTGTTTTTTCAAAGACCTTTTAAATAAGTTATCAGTCAATAGGGTTTTAGTTTAAAACAACAAACTTGTTAATTAAATGGAAACTGAAAAAATTAGGTTTGGCAGTTCATAACTTTTGACAGATTTGACGTAGACAATTGGTAGTTATGTCAAAATATTAGTTTTTGAATGACCTTTAAAATGAGCTATCACTCGATAGGGGTTTCAATTTAAAAATTTTAAGTTGACCGCCCCTATACCTCCCCCTAATGTAGGGGCGGCACATCCGACCTTTCAAAAAATAGATATCTCAATATTATTAATCACTGCCAAATATGGTTCAGTTATCTTTAATAGTTCAGAAGATATTTGGGTGGACTCGGACTTTTGGGACACCCTGTATATACAAACAAAGGTAAGTTTCATTATTTTTTTGATTTGGTTCAAACTGTTTTTCCTAATTTTAAATAGGAATATTTTTTATTTTCGAGCGCGGCAATTTAAAAATCCCTGACTCTACAAGGACGCACCCAGGGGTGGGGGGGGGGATCGAGTCGCCCTCCCTCACTAAGCCTAGGCCTTTTTTAGATATTTGCCACATATTTGATGAATAAAAATAAAAAAATAGCGTAAAAATTTATATCATGAGGTCTCGGACCCCCATAGAAGACCAATTCCTGGGTGTGTTATACCTGATCAGTCATGGCATGGATCCACTAATTTTTGTATAAAAAATTATCGCAAAAACAAAATGGAAAAACAAAAAAATATATAGAAAACATGTCTACAAAAGCAAGCATAGAATACAAAATGTTTCGAAAACAGCTCAGATGACAATTTTCAAACAACCGTCAAAATAAGGGCTGTATTTAGATAAACAGGGACATTATGAAACCCTTATTTGGCAGTTCGTTATTGTTATTAACAATTACTAACTACTGAGACTGCGCAATAGCAATTTAGCATTCCGTTATCTTTATTAAAAATCAGGAAATCCGTTAATTCAAGATGTTTTTCTTTATTGCAATCCTTATTTTGTACAGTTCACAAATAAATTTGACTATGGATTAATTCTCTTCTGGGATTTCCAATCTCGAAATGTAATAGTAATAAAGCAGGTGCGGATCTACGGGAGGGGAAAGAGGGGAAATTTCCCCCCCAAATATTAAACTATATTTAGTTTTGACACACAGTATACACCTCCTTATAAGCTTACACCTCCTTATAAGCTTTTCACGAAAATATTAACAGATAGACTAATTCATCTAACTACAAAATTTGACAGATATCAATCAAAAGGCTTTAGAAAAGGTTTCAGTACAGTTGGCCACCTATGAACCATGAAAATCCTAATAGGACGAGCAAACGAATACAACATTCCACTATATATTGCGTTTATAGACTTTGAAAAAGCTTTCGATAACATTGAGGACTGGACAGTAAAAGCATCTCTAATTAATAGCCGAATAGATCACAAATACACAAACTTAATAGCCAATATATATAGCGAAGCAACAACATCAATCAAAATCCACGAAGGAACCAAGCCAATCCACATAAGAAGAGGTCTTAGACAGGGGATACTATATCCCCTAAACTATTTAACCAGGCCCTAGAAGATGTTTTTAAAACCTTAGATTGGGAAGAAATAGGCAAACGGACAATACTTGAACCACCTAAGATATACTGACGATATTGCCTTAATAACAGATAAGAAAGAAGAACTGATAAAAATGCTAGAGGAACTGGATACAGCAGCTAAAAATATAGACTTGAGTATGAACTGCACTAAAACTAAAGTCATAATACAAACACAGATGAGGATTTTACATTACGATCAGAATTAACCAAGAGAAAATAGTAGTAGAAGTAGTAGACCGAACCTGCGACAAATTATCGAACTAAAAAAGGAAAACCAAACGGTAAATTAAGCTACATATTAAAAAATAAAAAATATCCTCAATACCTCAAAACGAAAGTGTAAAACCAACGTATCCTTCCTGTACTTACCTATGGATCCCATACCTGGAGCAAACATGGATAAGGTAATAAAACCCTATAGATCAATGGAAAGACAAATGTTACATGTAAAGCTAACAGATAGAAACAGGAATGAATGTATAAGAAATAAAACAAAAGTAAGAGATGTCAGAGGAAAAGTAGCAAAATTAAAATGGAAATTTGCCGGTCATAGTATCAGACAGAAAGACGATCAATGGAACAAGTGATTTGTAACCTGGAGACCTTGGGAAGATAAAAGAAGCAGGGGAAGAGCCCAAATGAGATGAGCGGACGATTTGAAGAGACATGCAGGAGCTAGATGGATAAACACGGCGACAGACAGAGAAGAATGGAAGATATTGGGGTAGGCCTATGTCCAAAGATGGATCGAAGAAGGCTAAATAGATAGATACATCTCATGGACACTATGGAAATTAGCTTTATGATATGATATTTCCCCCCATATAAAGTTTCTAAATACGTCCCTGCATAAAGTGTAGCACTGCGTAGATGTCAAAATACTACTAATACCGTATTTCACTTGCAATAATTCTCTCATAACGTATAGGTAACTTCCTAAAAATTAATTTCTGTTAGATAGTTCTTCTTCTTTGCTTCTTGTTGAGCCTTTACGAGCTAAAGCTTTGGTAAAGGCCGGCATTACCTCGACATCTCAAGACAAAAGTTAAAAATGTCTTTGGCAGACTCCCAGACCTTTTCTTTGGCATGCTGTGCGGCTCTCAGTCTTGCGCCGACTGAACTATCGTGCGGGTGTGTTTGGATCTGCCGCAAGCCTTTGACCACGTGTTTCGCGACGTGATATTTAACGAGTTTTTTTTTACTACGATCAATTTCGAGTGCTTTGTTGAGTGATAATAATTTATTTTTTCGAACAAAAAAAAAGTAACGAGCGACTGTAAAAACCCAGACGGTTTTAAATCACTACCAATTTGACAGTGTTTACATCTGAAAAATTAGATTTATAAATTACCGCATCTTTTTGTGTAAAAAAACTGTGTGTAGTTAATTTAGCAAATTTTTAGATAGTGATTTTTCTCAGAACCGAAATGTGCGAGTTATTTTCGACAAACGACATTTGCCTTTGATTCTTTTGTTAATCATTGGATTCGTGGGTGACTCAGAAATGCCAAATTAAAAATAGAAAAACAAGTTTGTTAAAGTGTTCCCTGATGGTTCTTCGAAAAAAGTTGGAATAAAAAGATGTGGTGGACTAAAGAAATTGTTTTTGTATTTTGTCTTTTGCTGCTTTTGACTTTGGATTTCGCTGATGGAAAAAAACATGGAAAGAATAAAGGTGAGATAAATATACCTATAATTGGTAGAAATTTACAATTTTACAAAAGCAAAGTTTAGATAATAAATACACTGTGACAAAAGTATTTTCGGTAATAAATGTCCTTATAAATCTTATTATATTTATGTAAAATACTGGAAAATCCCGTAGACCTTAATTTGGATTCCCTTTCGACCTAGGGGCTATTCATTAACTAAATTTGAAATGATTTTAATTTACAAATATATTTGTATACGACTAAGGGTAATAGACCATCTAGTACAGAAATTCATAAAGCCATTTTGAAACGCGAATTTGACATCTTAATTGTTATGCTTATTACTGAACCTGCGCACTTCAAACTTGCCATTCCGATACATTAATAGTCAGTGGCGTATATAAGTGTCACTTCGCCTATTAATTCCATACTGAGGGGATGCTTGATGGTAAGATCGACAGACAATTGGTCACTGCTAAAACAGAGGTGGATTACATATGTAATCCATCCGCCTAATGGAGAAATAAAAATCAATAAGTACGTTAATTAAGGAGCCATTGTTTTATAGTTATCGTTATTTTATACAGTTAACCAATAAGTTTGTGAAGGGTTTTGACCAATCCTCTTCTGTGGTTTTGAATAAATGTGGGATAATTAAGGCGCGGATCTACGGGAGTGGAAAAATGGGAAATTTCCCCCCACCTCCCAAATCTCAAACTATAAACACAGAATACACCTCTTGGTCACTATGCAAAATAGTTTGATGCAATATTTAATATGATATTTCCCCCCCCCCCCCCAAATAAAGTTCCTAGATCCGCCCTTGAATAATTTTAAGATTAGTTGGTGATTGGGTTCTGCGGGCATTGTACCCAATAATAGAGAATTATTGAAATAAAGCCAGGCTATAATAGTGCCAGGCACAATTTTGAAACCTTTACATTGTAATATCATCTGTGATCTTTCAACACACGGCCTTTGTTTACTATATGAACCGGCATAAATAGTTCCTTCTTTTATTAATTTAAAATAAACGACAAAAGTTTTAAATTCGACTTTGGGATGTCAATTTTGAAGGATTAACTGTCAGTTTTCAATGTGAATGTGTCAAAATAGTGCCTGGCACATTTATAACCTGGCTGTATTTCATTAATTCTCTAATATTCCCCAACTTTTTATTTTAATAAAACATATACCTAGGTGTACTGTGCGGAACAACGGTGACATTTGACAACTGACAAGCACAGACATTAACACTGACAAGTAACTTTTAAGACGCTCCAAAAACCATTTTTTGATTTGCATAACTTTGTATTAACCTTTAAGGCTGATGGTATTACATAAGGGTTTTTTTTAACTTGGACGGAAAGGAGGAAATGTCTTTTATTCTAAGGTTTTGGTTATGTACAAAATATCACAGATAAAATATATAATAAAATGATTGGTTGACATATTAAGTTGCCTAGTTAACTTAATTAGTTAAGGTGTCGAACTTACATATGTGAAGTTTGACGTTGATGAAAGGACCTCAATATATCCTAACACCTTTATTTGGTCGCTTGTATTTTTAATTGTGCTTGGACCTTAAAGTAATGAAAAATAGCTATAACGGCGGTCAAAGTGGTCAACATTTAAAGTGTTTCAAATGTCCCTATTAATTCTTATACGTCTTGGCAATATTAATAATAATGTTATGCCACTTTTAAATATTAGCTCACACATATACTATACTATAGTAGTGTGAGCTATGGTGATCTTAATTTTTTCGAGAAAAAAAAAGTTGCTCCGATTTCAAAAATTTTTATATATCTTTGCGTTTCAGATGATTTTGAAACTTTTTTGTTGCGCCGTCTGTCTGTCTGTATGTCTGTAACGACCAACGCGCATAACTCAAAAACCGCTTGGCCGATTTTAATGAAATTTGGTACCTAGGCTGGGTCTTGGGTCGAGATGGTCCCATTTAAAAATGAACAAAATCCACCGAACAGAAACCAAATAAAAGAATGGGGGTAGATTTCAAAAATTAGAGTTTATGTGAAAATATGGCGTGTGTGATATCAAACGAAAGGTAATTGAGTCTGCAGTTAAACAAAATACATTTTAATTTATTTAAAAAAAAAGGGTGGGGGTATATTTTAAAAATTAGAGTTTAAGTGAAAATATGGCGTGTGTGATATCAAACGAAAGGTAATTGAGTCCGGAGTTTAACAAAATACATTTTAGTTTTTTGTTTTTTTAAGGGTGGGGATAGATTTCAAAAATTTGAGTTTAAGTCAAAACATGGCTTGTGTGGTATCAAACAAAAGGTAATTTAGTCTGGAGCTAAATAAAATATATTTCAGTTTTTAGTTATATTAGCTCACACGTACACTATAACTATAGATACCTAGTGTGAGCTTAGGGGCCCATATATTGGCAGAGTATTTTACTGGTATAGAAGCAGTTTGGCCTGCCTTAAAAAAAAAAACGAAGAATGTTTATACAGGGTTGCGACTTTAATAAATAAAAAACTTTAATAATAAAAGACATGAGCAGCTAATTATTAATAAGTATTTTAAATAAAATGTATTGTTTGAAAAATAAAAAATACATTTTTGTATTTTAATTTTATTTAATTTTTGTAAAAATTTAATTATTAAAATTTTTAACATACAGAAGTTTCAAAAAAATATAGACCTGTTTTTAATATTTAATGGGTTTTAACAAGGCGCCAAAATTAGATTCTCATATAAAAAATTTACATATTTACAATGGACTGTTTAGCGACGGTAAAAGTCTGGAGAGATATCAAAATGCATTTGCCTCCTTTTTAGCTATTGCTGGTTCAAATTGAGGCTGATTTAATAAAAATACATTTTAAGTAGCCTTTTAGCCAGTTGGTTTTATAGAATATGGATTGTGTCATATCAAGTTATTGGTAAAAAAATCATGGTTTGCCCTACTAGGGGTAAAATGGTGGAACATGTTATATTGCGTGAATTATTCAATCAAATCTTGTAATTGTTAACTGAAAAAATAATATAATTGACTCGGCAATCATTGATTAAAATTTAAAAACTCGTTTCTTCAATTGCTTGACTTGATATTCATTTGTGTCAGCCTCTTATAAAAAAATCGGTTTATTATTAACACGATTCTCGATACAAAGACGTATAATTAATAGGGTACTTCAAAAAGTGAAAATATATCCTAAGACCGTTTTCCCTGATTAGCTGGTCAGTTGGCTAAACGTAGAAATACTGGTTCTGTAGGTAACTAGTGATAATCAAAATATATCGAACATATCGGTTTGCCAAAATATTTCTGATAATGCTAACTTTTTAGGCATATATGACAAAAAAACTGTTTATTTTTCCCCAAAAATAATTAATTTGGTTAAGAGAGATTGTCTTGAATACAATAACTCAAAAATTTCTTAAACAATTTTCTTCAAATGAAAAAAAAAATAATTTGGCATCTGGGAATAAGGCCATTGGTGTTTGGTGGGGGTATGAGTCTTAAGGTCACTTATCGTAAAGCAGGCTTTATAAGCAGCGAAGCCTAACATTGATCGTTCTTATTTCAAAAATGTGGTTTTAACACACAGTCTACAGATCTATTTAATAATAATAGAGTTTTAGGGTAGTTTGCAGGATAACTTTTTCTTTGTAAATACATAAATATAAATATAGTTTTGGTACCTTCTATAAATATAGTTTTGGTACCTTCAGACTGAGTAAAATAGCTTCTTTAATATAAAACCGATGAAAACATTTCAAATATAATAACCAAAAAATAGAGCGGAGATTTATAGTTTGTTGTTAAATTAAGACTGCATACAATAAACATATCTCCTAACTCCAGTTGTTCAAAATTTAGTGGCCTTAATCTCCATTGCTATACTGAACTACTAACTACTAACAGACTGGCAAAAAGCCTAACAAAAAAAAGCACCCCATGTCGGGCTTCGCTTTCTATAAAACCTGCTTTTTCCACAGCTTTTACGATGAGTGTTCTTAAAAAGACTAGTAAGAGTAATTAAAAATTTTAAAAAATTTCCCAACAACTTTCACATTTTGGTTATTTGTGTGTATTAGCACGATGTTGGTGATTATTTGTTCCCGTTGGTCCAAATATTTAGATGTTTTTAAATTGGAAAACAAAAGCTGCGTATAGCTATTAATATTAGATCTGATCCAAAGGTATTTATAGTAAATTTCAGGAATCTGAATATTTTGATAATATTTAAATATTGGTTCGCATTCAATCCTAGATAATTTTAAATTTTTATTTATTACTTGGCTTTGAATTTTTTTTCTATAATTTTTTTTATCGACCATTGATTAATTCTATAGTTTTGCAAACTTTAAAAATGAACCTCACCCCTCAGGAATGGTTCTAAAATTTTAGACCAATTTACAGGAAATCCTATTATTGCACGGGCTATATTTTTAAAAAAGTGACATCATTACATTTTTTTTTCCTTTTTCTTTATTTTAACATTTATTTTGACCACCAAGTATTAAAAAATAAATTGAAACCTGTTGAGTCTAAGTCTCTAGACTTAGACCTTAGTCTAAGCGCCAACTCTTAAGATCTTAGTAAATATTGGTGCGAGTGTTTCAATTAAGTCTCACACCCAACTGCTAAATCTACTTGTACCTACTAGTCGCAGTTGTGTACAAATTGATGTATTTTTATGCAGTTGGGAGTTTTTTGTAGTGTAAACTTCTTTAGGCGCGTTTAGCAGTTTTTGTGGGTAGTGAATTAAACTGAGCCATCAGGCTCGGCTATGTAACGCTCATTCGGGTGAAATCGGCTCGAGTCGACCAACTGTGAGAAATATTCAGCGAGCGATATGATGATGCAGATGTAGGCCAGTACACAGAAGAGATCGCTTCGGTCGGCTTTGCAGAATATTTTATGGGCCAGTATTATTAATTTCGCCTTGTTGAAGTTTACAATTCTGCCGTGTGGTCTTAAGCTCACACACACACAATTTTTTTATTATTTTATTTTTAACTTTTGGCTTTAATTTAATTAATTTAATAATAATACATACATACATACATATATACATACATACATACATACATACATACATACATACATACATACATACATACATACATACATACATACATACATACATACATACATACATACATACATACATACATACATACATACATACATACATACATACATACATACATACATACATACATACATACATACATACATACATACATACATACATACATACATACATACATACATACATACATACATACATACATACATACATACATACATACATACATACATACATACATACATACATACATACATACATACATACATACATACATACATACCTACATACATACATACATACATACATACACACATACATACATACATACACACAAACATAAACATACATACATATATACAAACATATCGCAAGCGAAAATTACCCTTCCTTTTGCCGTGCTGCAGTTGGGTAAAAATTGAACTGCAATCAGTTCATCATCGAGCTAATCGAGTTTGCAACTTGCAACTACTTTTTATAAGGAGCAGTAAAGCTATACTATATAAGTGATCGTAAGACTCTTGTTATTCCAAAGCCGTTACTCATTATTCCTTTACCTACTTCATCAATTTTATTACTTCCATTTACACGTTTCTTGAAAATACCAGAATAATACTTTATAATTTGCAGTCTCCTTACCTTCGAGTTATTACTTCTTTTGTATGTCGAGATTAATTGTTATTACGGTCATTACTATTACGTTTTTAGCGCTGCAAAAAGGCCGAAATAAAAAGCTGACCCCCTTTTCATGTTGCAATTTGTTTTGGCATTTTTATAAATATATTTTTTTGACGGTATTCAGAGGCGGATTTGCTCTCAAGTCTTCTGGTTTTCTCCCGCGTCCCACTCAGGAAAATTTACTAGAATTGCTGGCCAAAAGCCCGTATTATCGATTTGGGAAAAAACAACGAATGCACCTACGGTGAAAATATAACCACGTATTCTTTTTGCGTAGGTGAATTCGTCAGCCCGGTAGACTACCTCTAAAGATTGTAGCTTTGGTGGCTCGGTGAGAGAAATGGGAAAAAAAAAGTTACAAAAAATATCAAAACACAACAAAAAAATGAAGGGTACGAATATTTTTCTAATGTTTGTACCGAAAAATATAGGAACAGAAAAGAAAATTGGATTCAATGTTTGGGATCTTTAAATTGGACCCATACGAAGCCTGTTCTGCTTATTTGGGATTCGGTTCTTATTTTTTCGATAATTGCCAGGACTAAATCATTTTCTTTGCTCATATTCTTTTTGCCCTCCTTACGAATCCGTGTTGCCCGGCCCCTTGGTCAGGCAAAATGGATAATGTGCATTGTTTTTAGTTTTAGTTTTTTTATATTTATAATAAAGTTTTTACATGTTTATATAAATTAGTTAAGTTAAGGTGCTCAATAATTTAAACAAGAAGGCCTTAAAAAACATATATTTTTGACTGATATTTTTTATGTTCAAACTTATCTTATCCGTCTTGCCCGTCCGTCCTCTACCTTTCAACCCCAATTTAAATAAAAGGTATCTGGCTATCTTAAGAGACCCTTTTTTGTTATAATCGGTTTACTTTTCATAAAGTTGTATTTGTTTAAATTTGGGTATTTTTAAGATTGATCCTTATATTTATACAATTTCGCATAACGATAGTAAACGTAAACATTTAATCAAAGTGGATTTAAAACTGAGTCCTTAGCATCTTTGCTTAAAATGACTGAATTAAGTTAGCTTTTTTATTTTTAATAGTATTTAATTTATGGTTTTTAAAAATGTTTGTCAACAAACAAGAAAAAATAATACTTGTTCACGTAAAACGGAATAATTTAGAGGAATGTCCCGGAATGTCATGATTCCAAATGATAAATAAAAATACCATCTCTCTAGTTTAATTTATTAACATCTTTTGCCCGTTTCGAATTTTTTTAAATTATCCTGTTTCGGGCGTTTTCAGTTTGTTTAATAGCTATTATCGAAACACATTTGTTTTGCAATAAAACTTAAATTTTTTTACAGATTTTAATAAATAGGAACCCATTTGAGAGTTTTTAAATTATGTTTAGGAATAAATTCCTAAATTATCGCCCTGTTGAAATTCAAGATGAGCTTTCTAAAAGTTTATATTAAAATAAAAGTCGAATTTTCTATTAAGCTGAAAAAACTAATATTTAAGGGCGAATAACTTTTTTACTTCTATTAGCTAGAAAATAAAAGTTCTATTTATTTATTTGAATTTTTAAATTTAGCGAAAAATTAGTGATATTTATTTGACACCTAACATTTTGCTGAGCTTTAAACCAGGATCCAAGCTAGAGGACAATTCCTAATAAATAAACATGGTCAAAAGCAAAATATTTTAAACAGCTATTCTCGAAAATTTTCCACTGAGCGTCGCGCCGTTGGACACTACTTGAACTCAATATCCTAGTTTTGCCACTCATCGTGTTGGCTTCCTCTTAGCGCATCTGATACAGTTCCAGAATATAGCTGCGATATTCACTTATATTAAAGTGCCTGAACCTTCAAACTCAAAATTCCTAATTTTTAACTTATCTCCTTGCTCTCGCGTAAAAGAGCAAATGTGATGCGTTAGATTATAATACAGGACTTATGGTCTCACGGCCTCTACCTCATATAGTTTCTCTATAAGAAGTGCTTTTACTTAGCGCTACCGAAAATCGTACGTTTTTGATTAACAAATATTTTTATCAATTTTTTAAAATATATTTTAACAAACTGCGTATGTCGCTCCTTCCGAAACTGTGCCCGTGGACAACTGCCCATGTAAATCCGTTCCTGACGGTATTAAAAAGTTTTTTTACAGTTTTTAATGAGGCTTTTGTTCTGATAAAAAAGTGCTGAAGTAAAATAATAACGGTACTGATCAGTATTTATTTTGTTTTGTTATAAAAAACTGCATACTTAAGTCGAAAAAATGCCCACATTCTTGTCGTGCTTTCTTGAAGTCGCATAGTAAAGAACAAATATTGAATTATGTCCATCAGCTAGCACAATCGTGAGAATATGCTTCTTTTTTTGTAAATAACACGGCAAGAAAAAAGAAAAGTTGCTTTTAAAATATTGTGTAATAAAGTAGGCATGCGTTGGATAAAACTTTGGGGTGCACACCCAAAAAAAAATTGCAGCGCAGGCGAACATTTTTTTTCAGTGCCACCCCCAACTTTTTGGGCCATTAAGCGGGCCATTATATCATATCTTCCCCTTAGTGCAACAACTAGATAACTTGAAATTGATAGTTTTGAGAAAATCTCAAGATATATTTTTATAAAATGTGCATTTTTGGAGTTATATCTATTTCTTGTCACTCTTTAAGTCTTTACTTGCTCGTACAGGATCTAGATGTTACATTAAATAGAGAAAATATAAAAAATAGATCAGCTTTAACTGGATAACTCAAAATGCACTAATTTCGAGTTATCTAGTTGTTGCACTAAGGGGACGATATGATATAATTTACAGCAAATTATTAAAAAATTAGATATTTAGATATTCCTTATCTATTATTATTGTTTTTATGTATCATACCTATTAGCTCACACATATACTATACCATAGTAGTGTGAGCTTTGGTGATCCTAATTTTTTCGAGAAAAAAAAAGTTGCTCCAATTTCAAAAATTTTTATATATCTTTGCGTTTTAGATGATTTTGAAACTTTTTTGTTGCGCCGTCTGTCTGTCTGTCTGTCTGTCTGTATGTCTGTCTGTATGTCTGTAACGACCAACGCGCATAACTCAAAAACCGCTTGGCCGATTTTAATGAAATTTGGTACCTAGGCTCGGTTCGGTTCGGTTCGGTTCGGTTTGAATGAACAAAATCCACCGAACACAAACCGAATAAAAGGGTGGGGGTAGGTTAAAAAAATTAGAGTTTATGTGCAAATATGGCGTGTGTGATATTAAACGAAAGGTAATTGAGTCTGTAGTTAAACAAAATACATTTTAATTTATTTTAAAAAAGGGTGGGGGTATATTTCAAAAATTAGAGTTTAAGGGAAAATATGGCGTGTGTGATATCAAACGAAAGGTAATTGAGTCCGGAGTTTAACAAAATACATTATAGTTTTTGTTTTTTTTAAGGGTGGGGGTAGATTTAAAAAATTTGAGTTTAAGTCAAAACATGGCTTGTGTGGTATCAACCAAAAGGTAATTTAGTCTGGAGTTGAATAAAATATATTTCAGTTTTTAGTTATATTAGCTCACACGTTAACTATAACTATAGTACCTAGTGTGAGCTTAGGGGCCCATTTATTGGCAGAGTATTTTTTATATTTCACAAACAGGTTTTATGTAAATAAAGGCGCTTGTCATTTTTGAAATAAATTTTTCAATAACCAGTTCATTAAACTTTGTAATTTCTTGAATAATTTTTTTCTAAATAGATAACATTGCGATGGCAGTTAATCTATTCCCGACGATAATAGTAAAGAAAATTTATTGCCTTTAAATATTGCACGCTAATGCTATCAGAATAAGAAACTTCTGCCATTCTCGTAGCTACGAAATCGTCGAAATCAAAACAATACGGCCCGACCGATAACGCCAAGTTGTCTCAGTGCACTAATTTAAGGTGCACATCAGCTAGCTTTAACTGTCAACGGTAAGCGTAGACGCGGGTGACATCACGCGGTTGCTGGGGGCATCGATCGCCGCAATTGATTTACAAGAGCATGAACCAGATTCTGTGTACTGTAAAATTCTAAAGGGATATTTCGTCCTCTCTTTCTATATTTCGTAAATAAAGTGCGACATAGCATCTGCACAGAATTTTGGTCCAGTTAAGCGCGGCGAACAACGAATACAAACACATACATTCCTGGTATTAATTTTTGGTCAGTATTCAACGCTTTGAATTCCTGTTGGGGTTTATTGATGTGTACTTGTGCACTTATGGAGGAACCGCCACAGACTGAAAACAGGAGAGTTAGACAAAATCAATCAGTGCAGATATCTCAAAAGAAAACTAGATCTCCCATAAAAAAAATTAAATTTGAAGGAAACAAAGCTTTTGCATGAACTGTTTTTTCACATAACCTAACTTTTTTTTGCAACATTTTTATTAATTGTATTACGAGAAAAGTTGTTTTTCTCGAAAAGTTCTGCGTATAAAATAGTCAGAAATGAATATTTTCCAATGTTATACAAAGTACCTCCAAAAATATTATTTGTTTGAAAGATTAAAGCAGCCCCTTTTTTGTATATATAAAAAGTTGTTATTAACAGAAGTTATTTTAAAATATTCATTTAAATATTGCATTTATTTGCTTAGAAAAAAGTCATTTTTTACTTTTTTACAAAATTATTAAACAAGAAAGACAATTTCTAAGGGTTAGTAGTGTGATGGGTTGCTTTGTAGGAAATTGTAAATAGACTGTAACAAAACGTTTTTTTTTTAAATCAGGTTTTTGTTTTGGCCAACAAATTTTTTTCCGCGCAAAAATTTTAAACAGGAAATTTTCAGGCGAAGAATTCAAAAGACAAGTTCCGGCACAAACCAAACTTTTACTTGTATAAAACGGCAATTAAAAGACAGCTTTTCGAAAGCTGCTATTGGGGAAAAGCTTTGACTGCTTTTGGAAAATAACAGTTTTGCCCAATCACAATCACTATAAGTTTAACAGATGGGCTGACGTTTGACGTTTCGTGCATATCTTTCAAAATAAGATAAGAACCTAAGTAATTAGATTTTTTTTTTAAAGTGGTAGGTGTTAAGTTCTTTTAAAATCAATTAATTCCTGCAGCAAGAAAGAATTTGGTCTGTCTTGTTTAATCAGTCGGTTTTAACTTTTAATCCAACCTGGTTCTAAGTGCCTAATAAGTACAGTTCACCAAATAACAAATGCCGTCTTTCATTTAAAAAAAACATTGTGGGAACCAATGCCACTTGAAAACCTATAAAAACCTCTGCATGGTGACTCTAGCCAAACAAACTTTTAAAAATCAATCTCACCATTCTTCTAGAGCCTCTCAACAGCATTCCTATAGCTATAAAAATAAAGACTAAAGACCTAAGCAGCGCGTCGAAAATCTCTAAAGATCAGTATTATTACTCTAAAAGAAATTTGTTCATAAGATTTCTTATACTCCATATTTTGTATTTCTATAACCTGCAGATTATCTAAAATATCTACACAATCAAATGCAAGTCTTTTGATACCATGAAAATGAAGAAAGTTGTTCACCTATTTTATTTAATGCCTAGACTAAGCGGAAAAAACTTTGGACACCTGCATACAATGATGAAACACTTCTTCATAAGTTAGAGACAGAGTTAAGTCTGCCACTAGTGCCATTCGATTTGAAGAAAATAAAGTTTATAAAAATAACAAAAATAGCAATATAACGAAAAGAGTCAAACGTAAGTAAGGCGAATAAGTAAAAAAGTACTCTATTTCTTGGAACTATAGTTATTTGTGATAAGGAATACACTAAAACTAATGCGAGAGAAGAATAAAGATAGAATTTTAACAGCATAAAGAATAAATAGAGTTTTAGACACTTTCCATCCAGATGCTATTTATTTATCATTCTGCTTTATAGTTGAGTGGCTTGTGGTATCCCGTAGTAGAGTTGTGAAAGATTTTTTAAAACTACCCTATCGATTGGTAATAGATAACGAAATTTTAACTCACCGGGTGTTTGCCTCCAATTTTAGTATGAGGGAAGGTGTGGCGTCATAAATCCAAGATGGCATTGTTTTACATGTTCTTGCACAAACTTTGGCTTATAAATCTTTCTAAGTTAGTTTTCCAGAAAAACTGTAAATGTCTTTTTTGTTTGAAATGAAACACCCAGTAAAATGGTAAAGAAATGAGCTTTATATCATAAAAACTAACAAAGATATACATTTTTTCAATTACTAAAAAAAATTGAGAAAGAAAGTCTTAAACTACCTCAAATCGATTGGTTACGGATCACTCAATTTTAAGAAGCCTGATGTTTGCCTCAAATTTTAGTAAGAGCGCCTGTGTGACGACATATATCCAAGATTGCGATTTTTAGCTCACACATATACTATACTACCTATAGTAGTGTGAGCTATGGTGATCCTAATTTTTTCCAGAAAAACAAAGTTGCTCCGATTTCAAAATTTTTTATATATCTTTGCGTTTCAGATGATTTTGAAACTTTTTTGTTGCGCCGTCTGTCTGTATTTCTGTCTGTCTGTCTGTATGTCTGTCTGTAACGACCAACGCGCATAACTTAAAAACTGCCTGCCCGATTATAATGAAATTTGGTACCTAGGCTGGGGTTTGGATCGAGATGGTCCCATTTAAAAATGAAAAGAAACAGATTTCAAAAATTACAGTTTATGTAAAAATATGGCGTGTGTGATATCAAACGAATGGTAATTGAGTCTGGAGTGAAACAAAATACATTTTAGTTTATTTCAAAAAGAAGGGTGGGGGTAAATTTTAAAAATTAGAGTTTCAGTCAAAACATGGCTTGTGTGGTATCAAACGAAAGGTAATTGAGTCTGGAATTGAATACAATATATTTCAGTTTTTAGTAATATTAGCTCACACGTACACTATAACTATAGTACCCAGTGTGAGCTTAAGTGCCCATAAATTGGCAGAGTATTTTTAAATATTACAAAAATTAAAAAATATCAAGATTAAGCAAAACAATTTCGAACTACCCTGGATCGATTGCTGATAGATATATCACGCAATGTTAGGACGGTGTTTGGCTCAAATTTGATAACGAAGGCCTATATGATGACATAAATCGAAATTTTTCATTTTTTTACAAACTTCTTATAGAAAAACTGCAAATGAGGTTTGTGTGCAAGAGAACAGCAGTGAATATCTTTGTTAGTTTTTAAGATATAAGGCTAGTTTTTTCACTTTGTTAATTAATGTTCTCTTGCAAACAAAAAACGTATTAACAGTTTTTCTGTGAAACTAATTGAACAAAAATTATAAGCCAACGTTTCTGAAAAGGAGCACTCCCGCAAAACCAAGTGCAAGTGCAACTTGCGCACGCATGCGATCTTACTCTCACCCCTTTCAAGAATCCATACACAGGTAGAAAATTATGTTGCCACAAGCTGGAATCTTGTATCACTCGCTCCACTCTGAAAAGTAGTAAAAAAATCCCAGGCAGTTCCGGATTTTCAACGTATAAAACCACTTAGTGCAAGTCTTAAATGTTCTAGTGTTCTCTGGATCAATTTGAACTTTCCGAAAGATCAGATGTCTTCAAGGCCTCGCATTTACGTAAAACGTGTTAAACTGTCTCCGGTTTTATAATAAAGTCGCCCCATTGAAAGTTGCCGTATAAAAAAGGGTCATAAAACTGACACGCGCTACCGGAATCCTAAAAACAATTTTAAAATTTCCAGGAGTTTATGCAAAAATTGAAAAATAACTTTTAAATTTCGGGAAACAGTTTGGTTTTTTAAGCACAACTAGCTATTCTTAATGACTAAGTAAAATGATCGAACGCACGTCATCTGGTGATACGTGCTTTATTCCTTTTTGTAAGGTTAAACAGAGGCTATCGATAGGTACCACCTGCACCCTTTAAGAGTGAGTTTTACACTTCAAATAATATGACCCTTTTTATTACGGCAAATTTGAATGGGGCGACTATACATAGTCTGCGGATGAGGTAAAGTCGCACTATTAAAATGTGTCGTATAAAAAAATGTAAAACCCATAAAGGATGCAAGTGATACCTGTCAAGACCCTCTGTTAAACCTTACAAGAAGTGGATTAGTCAGGTATAACCAGATTAGGTGCCTTCGATAGTTTAAATTAAAAACATTAGGAATACCCAACAAGGTTTCGTGGCTAATCGGGCAAAAAAGAAATTTTTATTTTTCTCATATTTTAGTACGGCGCTTCTTGTGGAAGTTTTCTCACTATCAATGTAGGATGAGAGACAAAACGGTCTAATTAACTTCGCAAAGGTGTTACATTGACCAAGGAGTGTTCTGAGGACTCCCATAAGGACGAAAGAGTTAACTGTCAACACTTATTAGGTGTCCATTAGATCTTGGACCCCCGTAAGGATAAGCTTTCGAGCTACCCACGGAAAAATATGAGTGAAACAGACACTAATTTTTTGCCCGATTAGCCACGAGAACTTGTTTGATTTTTAAATTGACGGGTATTAAAATTTACGTTTGTTTATTTGGCTTAAAATTAATTGACGCTCACGTCTTGAAGGTGGGAAAAACGCTAATCAGCGTTGATCTGACCTGAAAGACAAAAGTGCTGTCAAAGGTCATGGATGGATTCTTTTCTTTTCAATCCATCTTTTCATCGATCGATATATACAGCAGTTTATTACTCTCCTGCTTTTGTTCTGATTTCTTTCGTATTTTGGTAGTCAAGGCGCTTCTTGCGGAAGTTTTCTCACTATAAACATAGAATGAGATACTTAGCGGTCTAATTAACTTCGCAAGGGTATCATTGACCAAGCAGTGTTCTGAGGAGTCCCATAAAGACGAAACAGTTAACTGTCAACACTTATTAGGTGTCCACTAGATCTTGGACCCCCGTTAGGATAGATAAGATTTCGACCTACCCACGGAAAAATATAACAGAAACAAAAACTTATTTTTTGCCCGATTAGCCACGAAAACTTGTTTGAATTTTAATTTCACGGGTACTTAAATTTACGTTTTTTTAGGAATACCTTATCCTGTTTAAAATACTGAAATACTAATAAATTTTATAACTATTACCGGACCGAACTGAACCGAACCGAACCGAATCGAACCGAACCGAACCGAACCGAACCGAACGGAACCGAACCGAACCTATCCAAACCTAACCATACCCAACCAAACCCAATTAGCAGTGTTGTAGTTTAGTTTGGTTAGGTTAGGTTTGATTCGGTTCAGTTACGTTCGGTTTGGTTTGGTCCGGTTCGGTTCGGTTCGGTTCGGTTCAGTTTGGTTCGGTTCGGTTCGGTTCGGTTGGGTACGGTTCGGTTCGTATTCACACCCTCTAGGATCCCGAGAAAGAAGTCACGAAAGTTTTTTTTTTTTAAAAATTGTTGGTTCAGATTGCTTTGGTTCGGTTTACTTCGGTTTGGTGCGTTTCGGCTAGATTTGATTAGGTTTTGTCAGGTTAGATTTTTGAAACTTTCTATTTTTATGACGTTAGGTCAGATTAGATTTAGTTATTTTCTATTTTTAATTTTTGATATTTGTTAATTTCGATATTTTGTATGTTTGATATTTTGTGATTCGATATTTTGTATTTTCGATATTTTGTATTTTCGATATTTTGTTTTCAATATTTTGTATTTTCGATATTTTGTTATTCGATATTTTTTAGTTTCGATATTTTGTATTTTCGATATTTTGTGGTTTCGATATTTTGTAGTTTCGATATTTTGTAATTCGATAAAATGTAGTTTTGATATTTTGTGGTTTCGATATTTTGTAGTTTCGATATTTTGTGTTTTCGATATTTTGTAGTTTCGATATTTTGTATGTTTTCGATATTTTGTATTTTCGATATTTTGTGTTTCGATATTTTGTATTTTCGATATTTTGTGTTTTCGATATTTTGTGTTTCGATATTTTTTCACCCTTCCAAAAATTGATACTTAAAACAGACCTTTTTGAAAAGAATGCGTCAGAACTTAGCTATATAATATGGGTTCTTCTAGAAAATAAAGTCTTGATCCAACACTAGAAAACAGAAGTGATGTTACTATACCGTGATTCTTACTTTATATTTTTACACTGACATCTCTCACAGTTCCCAACAAAGGAAAAACTTCTTCTCAAGACGTTAAATAAGGAGTTTTTATTAGACAATTATTTTTGTCTATAAGGTACCGCCAAAAGGGCCCTACGAGCCTTTTTTGGTGAGATTACTCGTACGCCCTGTGGGTGACAAGTTTAATGGGATAACTAAAGACTTCTTATTGAGTACCTATTTAGTTTGGGGGGCTCATTGATTTTTACCTTCCTAGACAGAAAACCAACGGCTAAAAAAGTAGTAGTCCACAGAATATCGGTCTATATTTGAAGACACGTTCAGCTTTTCCCTCTGCGAAAATTCTTGAAAGTTAAATCTTTCGAGCTTCGGACAATGTTGCGTTTACATATTAACACATGTTTATGCTACAGAGGAGAAAATACCGGTTACTAATTCTTTACTGATACTTTTCTCTCGTAAATTATTAAGATAAAAAGTAACACTAAAAAGCAGTGGAGAAGCAGTGCCGAATAGGCCTGCAAGATCCAACCAACAAAGGAGTGCCGAAGAGGCCCCTATGGAGCTGGAGGTCATACCAACTCCAGCTCCAACTCCATCACCAGATCTTGAGTGGAAAAATCAACTGCTCAAAAGCGACGGTGACACCACTGACAAGGGCTCCAATATGAATGCCCGAACTCAGAACATACAAAACCAAAAGTTGTTTGGATCATGGCAGGCGCACAACAACGAGAACATCAAGGCCTGCACTTGATACAAGTAAATCTACGCCATACCAAGACAGCAACGTACACTCTTGGTAGAGTTTTCAAGCAGCAGAGGCTGGACATTGCCCTGTTGCAAGAACCGTGGCTATCAAGTACGAACCAAGTAGCTGGACTTAGCCGAACTCTTGGTAACATCATCACACATAACTCAGGTATTAGACCACGAGCATCTATTCTTATAAGAAAAGATATTAACTACTTTGTCCTCTCAGATTTCTGTGAAGATGACTTAGTAGCGCTACGATTAATCGTCCCCGGTGAGCAAGGCATGACAGAACTAGTCGTCTGCTCAGCATATTTTCCGGGTGACAGAGAAGCACCACTGCCTCCCACTGCAGAGGCAGCTTATCTGATTGCATACTGCAAAGAGAGGAACGTACAGCTCATCCTGGGCTGTGATGCGAACGCGCACCACACAGTGTGGGGCAGCACAGACATCAACAGAAGGGGTGAGCATCTGTTCCACTACATTATAGGGGAGGGGCTTTTTGTAAATAATGTTGGCTCCAAACCAACCTTTGTCGGTCAAAATAGGGCAGAGGTACTAGATCTAACAATAAGCACAAAACTAATTACCAATAAGATCACTGACTGGAGTGTTACAGATGAGCCCTCTCTGTCAGACCACAATCATATACAATTCACCGTCGGTATGGGATCTACAAAAACAATTAAAAACAGAGACCCAAAAAGCACAGATTGGAGTGGATATGTCAGATCCCTCCAAGAAAAGCTGAACTCAGCAATGACCGACGAGTGGGATCGTGATAAAATAGAAATGGCCTCTGAACAACTAAGGGAGGCTATTATAACCGCGTATCACGAAAATTCCCCTCTTAAAACCAAAACTGATAATCGCGGTATGTCTTGGTGGAACAATTATTTGTTCAAAAAAAGAAAAGAGGTTAGACGCCTATTTAATCGGGCAAAGGAGACGGCCAACTGGGAAAGCTACCGTGCCTCCCTCAACGAATATAACAAACAAATCAGAAGTGCCAAAAGAGAGTCATGGAGGAGGTTCTGTCATGGGCTCACAAAGCTTCCGGACACAACTCGAATCCATAAAATTCTGTCTAAAGAGCCAGCAAACAAACTTGGCGCAATAAAGCTCTCTGATG
Organism: Aspidapion aeneum; assembly: GCA_963576565.1. Lineage (NCBI taxonomy): Eukaryota > Metazoa > Arthropoda > Insecta > Coleoptera > Brentidae > Aspidapion > Aspidapion aeneum. The sequence continues at coordinate 34,246,215 of OY755041.1, forward strand.
GCACCTTCACAAAATCTGAAAGGGAATCCCTGGAGGCACTGGCAGAGCATCATTTCCCAGGAAGCACACTCCTTGAAAACAGGAATATTCCTGAGTAATTGACCCTTGGACATCGCCCAAAGCAGGCAGATTGGAAAATTGCAAAAGAAATTATCAATTCAAATACGATCAAAATGGCGTTCACGTCTTTTGAACCATACAAATCACCGGGCCTGAAAGTGCTAGTACCTTGCCTGGTGAAACTGTATAGAGCCAGCCTAGCATGGAATTATATTCCAACCAGCTGGACTAAAGTTAAGGTAGCTTCCATACCTAAGGCGGGTCGGGCAGATAATACTCCAAAATCGCTTCGACCCATAAGCCTCACCTCTTTTCTGTTGAAAGGCTTGGAAAATATAATAGACGCACATATCAGAGGTGGCGCCTTAATGGCCCACCCGCTCAATGCAAACCAATATGCATACCAAGCAGGGAAGTCAACAGAACTAGCTTTAAACAACCTTATTGGAAAAATCAAGGAAACCCTCGATGCAAAAGGCATCGCAGTAGGTGTTTTTCTTGATATAGAAGGAGCATTTAACAATGCACTACCCAATTCCCTCTTTGAATCAGCGTGCGCCCGAGGAATAGAATCTACCGTCACGGGATTCATCAGGTGCACATTCGAGAATCGAGTGATTGAAACAACTGTTAACGATGAGATGGTAAGCTTCAGAGCTGCTAGAGGCTGTCTACAAGGAGGAGTTTTCTCTCCCCTCCTGTAGTCTCTACTGGTCGATGATCTTCTTACCATCTTGGAATCGCTGGATGTAGAGGTATTGGGATACGCAGATGACGTAGGAGCAATCATTAGAGACATTCCAGAGAGTGAATTCTCTGGAAAGATACAAGAAGTAATAAACACGGTAAAAGACTGGTGTGACAGGGAACAGATGTCTGTAAATCCCAGCAAAACAGTAATTATACCGTTCACCCGTAAACGGAAGCTTGATTTCCTGACTCCTCCGGAGCTTAACGGTGAAATAATTCCATTTGCATCAGAGGGGAAATACCTAGGGGTCACTCTAGATAAAACTCTTACCTGGAATGCCCATATGGAAAAAGTAACCCGCAAAGCCACACTGTCCTTATGGACGTGCAAAAGAATTTGCGGAAAAACCTGGGGCACTAGCCCCAAACAAATGTATTGGCTGTATATAACAGTCATCAGACCAATGATTGCGTATAGCGCAATAGTCTGGTTCGAGAAGGGACATCAAAGAACCTCAAGGGCCAAACTAACCAGCTTACAACGACAAGCCAGTCTTGCCATATGTGGTGCAATGAGCTCTAGCCCATCGACTGCGCTTGAATGCTTACTAAACTTACCTCCGCTTCACATTTTCGGCGGAGGCACGAAGAGCAACATACAGAATAAGAACCAACCACCAAGATGGCAGGGCAAACAAAGTGATATCAACAGCCCTAATAAGGGAACAAGAGTTGGATGCAACTCTAGGAATGATATCCGTCATGCCCAACACGGTGTACAGCAGAAAGCTATACAACATTATCCTCCCAGAGAGGGAGGACTGGTTAAAGAACAGGACCAATTTTTTAAATAACGATAGCTTCTGGTATACCGACGGATCCAAAATGCCTTCGGGCGTTGGATCTGGAGTTGTTAGTATTCAAGAAAAAGTCGAGATTAAACATAGTCTCGGCCAATTGGCTACTGTATTTCAGGCCGAACTCGTAGCCATTGAACTGTGTGCCCGGTGGATTACTGACCACGAATGGACCAACAGGACAATAAAAATCTTCTCCGACAGTCAAGCAGCCTTAAGAGCGCTTGATTCCTATACGGTCTCATCGAGAACCGTGAGGAGCTGTAAAGATTCGCTGAATGCGCTTGGTAGCGCTAACAATGTATCATTAGTATGGATACCAGAGCATTCTGGGTACGAGGGAAATGAGGCCGCAGACCTAGCAGCGAGGGAAGCGGCATCTGCTGAGTTTTTCGGCCCCGAGCCAGCCCTGGGGATATCATACAATGCTGCTAAATCAACCATATTAAAATGGATGGAGAATAGCTTCCAACAACACTGGATAAATATACCAGAACTGGCTCACTCTAAAGAGTTCATTAAAGGACCTTGTAGAAACAGAGCCAGGAACATTGTTGGACTTACCAGACAGGAGATACGTATAGTGACTGGTCTTTATACGGGTCACTGTCGACTGAGAGTGCCCATGCACAGAATGGGACTAACAGAAGAGACCGAATGTAGACTCTGTGTGGAGGATGACGAAACAGTCAGACATGTACTGTGCGAATGTCCGGCTATTGCACGTTTACGTCAGAATACTTTCGGTAAACCTCAGATCGACTCAGAAGATCTGAACAGTGTCTCACCCAAACTGATAGCCGGCCTTTTTGGAGGATTAGGCATACAGTGGTGAGAAACCACTCAAAAGTGAGCCACAATAGACCCACTGGTGGTCGCAGTGGAAGGGCTGCAAGGCCCACTCACATATGAATCATCAATCAATCAACACTAAAAACATAGTAAGCAGCAATTCTTTCTGTGTGGTTTAAAAAATGTATTTGAAAATTAATGGCGACATTGTCCCCAAACTCGCATGATTAGTTTAGTCAGCTCAAAGCCCGAAGCTCGAAAGATTTCTGCGCCCGCGCACTCTTTTAAGAATCATTTTCAAGATTTTCGCAGAAGAAAAAGTTTGCGTCTCGGAAAAATAAAGCTATTTACGAATATTCATGTTACTCATCATTTAAAAAATAGACCGTACGAAAATTACGTCCATAAAGTTAGCAGAACAAACATTTAATGATTGGTAAAATTAGTGCTAATTAAATGCAAAGTTCCTCAATTTAATGCTTTTATACTCTTCGAGTTATAGCCTGTACTGCTAAATACCCGTTAAATTTAGCAGTGCACCATCATAAAAGGTTTGTACTGAAAAATTCTTTGTGCAGTAATATAGGGTGCTTAAAAAAAAAAATTGGGCAATTTTTTTTAGAAATGCAATAATCTCTCAGACTAATACAGGCTATAACACGGAAAGTAATTCTTGCCATACGCAGTTACAAAAATATATTATAAATATGTCACGTTGGTATAAAATTAAAGGTAAAACTGTCATTGTCTCTAGATAAAAAGATGCTGGCTGTAGGCTGAAAAAAAATCGCACAGACAAAAATAGCTTAAAAACATGCTATTTTTCAGATTTGATTTTTTTTTGTTGCTGTCATAAATAAAGAGCTTGGATATGTCACAAAAGTGTAACTTGTAACTGCATATGGCAAGGATTATACTAAAGCATTAAATTTGGGAATTTGGAATTTAATTAGCACCACAGCCCCCTCAGCTGTGTTAGCACTTAATAAGCACTAATTTTTCCAATCATAAAATTTTTGTACGCCTTATTTTGTGGAGTTAACAACTAACTTAATCGACGGGAATAAAACCTGACTTTATTTAAGAGTGGGCTTTATTCTGACAGATCTACAAAGAAAACTGACAGCTGAGCTCTCAAAATTAACATACCTAAGTGAAATTTAAAAATAAAGTCGCTAACTTTTATTTAAAATAAGGTCAGGTTTTATTCCAATAAGTCCCTAACTATAGCCCCTAAGAGCCGGAATCGATTTTTACTAAATGTCTAATGAGCTGAAAGTTTTAAAAAACTCACAAACGCCAAACGCAGAGAAGGCTAATACCCTGTTTCCACCAATGCATGCCCACCCCGATTCAAAAAACGCATCACGTGATCAAGCGCGAATCTGGGTGAAAATCTAGTGAGGGGGGGGGTAATAGTCGACGAAAAAATTATTTGTAGTATAATTTTTTTTCTAGGGGGCGGGGTAATTCGCCTATTTTTCCTGTAATCAATGACAAAAAGTGCATATTTTTTGTTCTAGGGGGGTAATTATCACGTTACCCCCTCTCAAATCCGCGCTTGCACGTGATAGCCCGTGGATTTGCACCGGTTTTAAATGCAGCGTCACCTGATGCGTTTTTTGAATCGGGGTGGGCATGCATTGGTGGAATAGGGTATAAGGCACCATAGACGGGGTGCTTGGTTATATTTTTATAACATATTCAAATTTAAATTGGCAAAATTATATAATTTTTTCGAAAATCGAAATCATTTAAAAATTGAAACATATACCAAAAATTTGACAAGAGATTAATTATTCATATACAGCGTGGCCAGCCTTATATTAGTATTTTTGTATGGGCAGTAAGGATTGCATGGGACAACAAAAAAGCATATAACCCATGTTGCCAGATTAGGAAAAATTTCAGTATAAGTCGCTACTCGGTTCGCGAAAGGCAATTTAGTCAATTTTATGTAAGTGCATTCATTAACCGGGCTGACACACAACCAGAATAATACCTTAAAATCTGCTTGTTTCTAAAAGTAAATAAATTACATACAAACAGAATTTTAACCTGTTATTTCTGGTCGTCACCACGGTTAATGAAGGCACTTCAAGTGTAGTTATTTATTAAGATTACATTTGGCAACGCTGGAACGCTTTCTAGGGGAATCGTGCGTATCGCGGTCTCTCATTAATACATGCTATACTCTATCTAACTTGTGTCCTCTTACAAATAATACAAAATACACAAAAGTACATACTAAAAGTAATGCTAAATAAAACCAAACGATTTCCTACTGATGCTATATTTAGTGAGGCTAAAATACTAAGATGTAATCAATTGTATATAAAAACAGTTGTAAGATTTATGTCTAAAAACAGAAAGTATATAGAATTATTTAAGCATCAAACCGAGCATCAAACTAATACTAGGCAAATAAGTAATAATACTGCCTCTATACCTAATGTCAAACTTGCTAAGTGTCAAAAAAGTCTACCATACACAATGCCCAAAATCAATAACTTGCTGCCTAGATATCTAAGGGATAAGCCATTCAACAGAATTAAAAATAAGCTAAATAATTGGTTATTGGCTAATGATATAAAATGGTTTCTAACATAATATCACAACATACCATTTAATTTTAAAAAAAAAACATAAAAATAGCAATATATTATACCAAACCTAGAAAGAAACATTAGGCTTTAAGTATATATTTAAATTAAGAGCACGCACAGTTTCTGAAGAAACCATTGTGCACATTCATTTAGTATACTGTATATCTAACTTTAAGCATTTTATTTTTTCTTTTTTACTGAATAAACTTTACTTTACTTACTTACTCTTATGGAATTTAAGCCCCCTAGATGTGGACTTGTTCACGCGGTATATCATTTTTGGTATCAAACTCTGACGTTTCAGGAAATACACTACAACTTTGCCTTAACATTGTCTTACGCACTCGTTTGTTTTCAAATAAAGAATAGAATTGGGACACCCTATATATAAAACTTTAATGTGTGTGATCAATATTAAAGGAAATAGCTATTGAGACATACATATTTAATATATTTAGAATTGTTATGTTTAACTTTAATTTTATATTTTATAAACTAAATAATTGCATGTGTGTCAATAAACTCGGTTTTTCATAAAACTGCGTTTTGTTTTTAAATTCACGCAACTGCCTGTATCTGATTGAGTAGTTTTTACATTACGTACACGTTAAAGCGTTAAAGTAAAGGCTCTTTGACTCCTTTCAAGCAATTTTCATCCATTATTCCAGCGTAATATTTCTCGCCGTTTGTTGTCTAATAAGAAAAAAAAATTGCAAAGCGCTGCTTGATGCAGTAAGCGCGGTTCTGTAAACACCAATTAAGCTGTTAAAACAAAGAGGCTTTAAATGGTTTTGTAGAAGAAATTGCAATTTTGAAGTGGAAAATTAAAAACGACAGTAATAGCAGAAAAAGAATCACTGCCAAGTGGCAAGATAACTAAAACCATATAATTATTAAATCAAACAAGTTATCGGGTAAAAATATGTGTTTTTTGTTTTTCTCGTATTTTTCCGTGGGTCCCATAACGATCAAACAGTTGACTGCCAACACTTATTAGGTGTCCATTAGATCTTGGACAACCGTGAGGTTAAGCTTTCGAAGTACCCATGGAAAAATACGATAGAAATAAAAAAACTATATTTTTACCCGCTTACACTAGAAAACTTGTTTGATTTTTAATTTACGGATACTAAATTTTACGATAATTGTTTAACTTAAGTGAAAGGGCGAAAATTCAAGACTAAGGTATTATTTTTCAAAAACCAATTTCAGATTTTAACGCCCTATTTTTGTTTGTGGCAAATAAAATAAGTTGATTTATGCAAAACCGGGCAGTAAATTGCCCTTTAATGGCCACATTTTAATACTTTTATTAAGTGTCCGCTATTGAGAAGATAAAAAGATAATTTTAGTCATTGCAAAAAAAAACTATTTTTTGTTTACACATATCTCCTAGAGAACAAATGTATAACCCGTGAAGAAGAAATGTATTATTATAATTTAATTTTTTTTGTCGCGCGTATTTGTCGATTTATGCACCAATTTTATGTATTAAATCTAGCATGGGTTGTGTAAGGCCGTTGAATTTAATAATTAAAGTAAATTTGAAAAAAAATAAAATGGTAGAAATTTTTGTTTATGAGCCGACATGTATTAATTTTAATATTTTGGGGTGACTTATAAAATTTTATGATTTAATACATATAGAAGGTTTAATTCAAAAATAAGAATCAGCGACCTTTAACACTTCAAAGTTCCAAATTCAATACATATCAGTTAATAAAAGGAATCGCTATTTTATTACATCGCTATTTTAATAGTCTCTCTTTCATTAGGTCGCTATTTTGATTGTCGCTTTTTTGATACCGCTATTTTAATACCCGCTGTTTTTAACATCGCTATTTCGTTTTCGCACTTTTGGGCCCCCTTTTAATGGAAATTGGTTGCAAAAAGCAGACTAAATTATACTGGCCTAAAAATATGAAAATATTTTAACATTTAATTTTATTTTATTGCATAAAATTTTATTAATGTTTAGCGAATACGTTTTTAGTAGTTGAAGATCAAAGAAAATATGTTTTGGGAACTACTAAATCGAATTCAATGATTCGTACCTCGTTGGGCGTGACGAATTAAAAAAAAACTTTTAGAACATAAGATAAAAGATTCTCTTAAAAAAGTCAAGTTTAAATCTGTAAGCCATCCTGGGCTTAAAAACTGCGCACAAGCAAATATTTCTGTCTAAAAATTATGCCATTAAAATTGGTGATATAGTTCAAAAATTATAACGAAGAAACTTTTGTCTGGTATTGTGTCTGTTTGTGTAGTAGTAGTAGTGGGGGGGGGTTGACCCGCAGGTCTGACAAGTAGGCCAGAGTAGGCCCTTTTTGCCATGCCCCAAGTCTGTCCCTTAACCCACTCTCTGCACTTCCCTTTGATGGTCGGGTAACTCATTGGGCCTTCCTGTTCTCTTTACAAAGTCCAGTAAGTCTGCCCATTTGAGCATGTGCAGTTCTTCCTCGCTCAGAGTTGGCGCTCCGAGTGCCCGTTGTCTCATCCTTGCGTAGGCCTCGCATTCTGCCACGAGGTGTCTTGATGTCTCTTCTTCCTGTCCACAGGCTGGGCAGGTAGGGTCATTCTCGACTCCTATACGTGTCATGTGCTTCCTCAACCGGTTATGTCCGGTTATAGTACCTATCAGCAGTCCGTGGTCTTTTCATGTCCGTCCCAGCATCCATCTAATTCTGGTCGCTTTTGGACGGTCTACGAATTCTCTGGTTTGTCTGCAACCCGTTCCTGTTTCCCAGGAGTTTAATAGCGCGTCCTGGGCCCATTTGTTGAGTCCGCTTTGCACTTGTCTTTTTGTTACGCCCAAAAGTGGCTCCGGTCCTACATAGGCGGTTCCTGCCCCGAGTCGTGCGAGTTCGTCCGCCTTCTCGTTGCCTGGTACCCCCGTCTGTCCCGGAACTCAAACCAGCGTCACCCGTTTGCCATCGCTTAGGGTCTCCAGCGCCTCTGCGCATTCTTCCACCAAGCCGTCAGCAATCTTGGGTGCGTTTAGCGCCTTCAGGGTGGCTTGACTGTCAGAGCATATATATATATATATATATATATATATATATATATATATATAAGCTCCTCTTCGCTGTTCCGAACCTCTTCTAGGGTTGCCGCCATTATTATGGCGTAGACTTCTGCTTGAAAAACAGTAGCCTGCTCACCGAGCGAGTAGCTCTTCTGAACTTCTAGTTTTTCCACGTATACTCCCGCTCCTGTGGTTTGCCTCTCTGATAGTTTGGATCCATCAGTGTAGCAAACTAAAGCGCTGTTTGTATAAATAAATTGGCAAAATAAGCCCTCTTGGTTATAGGTAATATACTATATATTGGAGTTAAATAAATCTCTATTTTTCTAAAAGGCTAAAAACAATTCGGAACAAATAACATACGGACCCAGACTTAAACAGCGGGGAGTTCCCAGTCCCAAAAGGGCGGGTCAGCCTACCCGCAGGGCTAAACCTTCGGTTTGTCCCTTTGTCTTAACCTTTTTAACACAAAAAGCATATCAAATAAACACTACTTTAAAATACGAACATGAAAAAGTTTTATATCTAAAAGAAATGAAATTAAAAAAGTTATTAAAATTTTAATACCGTAGGTTGGTTGGAACGGGCCAAAAATACATAAATTGTTTTTAGTCGATGTATCTCATTCAAGAGCTAATAACAATTCATACCTACATGAACTTACTTTGAGAAACATATCAACATGTTTTTAATTTTTAAACGTTAATAACAAGACAAACAATTTAGATTTCTATGTTTTGTTAACCCTTTCAACCAACCAGCACTCCTAAAATTGTTTATTTCACAAGAGGTGATAACAGAATCTCGAAAGGACGATCTTTTCTTTAAAACCAGACTCTAGAACAAGTCTCCCACTTGAAATTTATAGAAAAAATTTCTCCTCCTTCGCTTCATCTAAAGTAATGGTAGAACTGACAACACTAAAAAGCCGACCCTCTCCACAGCGCTACGTGATGAAAGAGTATCCCATTCCCTTCTTCATCTAAGGCCATAGCTGACGCAGCTGATCGTGGCCTCTACTATCAGGATACCAGTGGTGGTAAAGCTAGATAGAATTAACAAACCAATGGAACATATGACAGTCTTTTGGGACACACATTCAATTCGAAGTGATAATAACATTTGATCTGGTACTCAGACAGATCCAAGCTAGCGGAAGAAACCGTTTTGGAAATAACAGGTTCATATTTCAAACTCTCCGTGTCACGCTCACCATATTCCAAGCAAAAGTGTTTGCGGTTAATATATGCCGACAAGAGTGCCCAGCCATGGGCCTTAAGGGGAAGCATATTTACATACTTTCGGACAGTCAAGCAACCACAAGGGTCATGAAAGCTTTTAAGTATATGTTGAAGCTAGCCTGGGAGTGTAAACAGACCTTTAAGGGATCTCAAAACAACAAAATCACTGATGTTAGTACCAGGATATAAGAACTTTGAAATGTTTTTCTGTGGTGTCTTACTATAAACTCCGGAAAAAGACAATCAAAATGGTTTACAACCATATTAGTAAAGAAGTCTAAAAGCTTCTAAAAATTAACACACGACGAGACTAGAAGTCAAATTTCTCGTAAACTACTCAGTTAAATATCAACTAAAGGCAACAGGATAAATATAAAGCGAACGAAGAATACTGCAGATTCTGCAGCACCGCATCAGAAACAGTTGCACAGATACTAAAATAGATGATGAGCGGCATTAGTAGTAGACTTAGTAGCCAAGACGACTACTCATGTAATCCACAATCTACCTTCTATCATGGTTACCGGGTTTTAAGGTGGTCTCTCTCTCTTTAGTATGCAAGTTTTAAAATTAAAAACTGACTTAAAAAACTTTTAGCGAATGACAAAATAACAGCCAATGCCGATGGGATGAATTTTTGCATTTCCATATCGCTATCGTACATTGCTTTCACCAAAATAATACGAGGGTTGTCTTTTCAGTTTTCCATATACAGCTGGAATAAAACAGTAGATAACTTTTAGAGACTTTATTATATCTCGAAGTGTTCTCCACAAAAATTAATGCACTTTTAAATGCGCTCAAACCAGTTGTCAAGCTGTAATTCGACTCGTTTGTTGGTACTGTCAACTTTGCATTCTTAAAGGCGGCAACTGCTTCTTCTGGCAACTGAAATTCTTGACCACGCAGTCCATTTTTGATTTTCGGAAAAGTATGGAAATCGTTGGGACTTAGGTCGGGACTGTATGGAGGATGGTAAAAAATTCGAAGTTTTGTTGGGTTTAAATTTCAACTGGCATTGTTTTGGTGCCTAAAAGCGATCTGGAGTTTTCTGACACCAACTGACCCTAGCTTCTTCCAGTTCTTCGGTTAACAGATGCGGTATCCAGCGGGAAAATAATTTTCTTACCCTTAATTCTTCATGCAAAATTTTTTGAATTGAGGTCTTTGCAATCCCCAATCTGGCGATATGTACCATGTGGATCTTCCGTTATGAGCATGCGCACAGCATCGATGTTTTCCTGGATGGCAGCCGTTTTTGGTGCACCTGGCCTTGGATCGTCACTAAGGCTAATCCGTCCATGCTTGAACTTTCTATACCAACGAGAAACTATCGACTGATGTGGCGCTTTATTACCGAAAATAGAAATCAACTCAGCAAGGTATTCTTGTTGAGATAATTTTCTTCGAAAGATGTAAAAAATTATAGCCCGAAAATGTTAAACTGAGAACATTCTCGGGCTCTAATTCTATTTTTCGACTGATTTCTTAAATTGAAAAAATTCACTGAAGCTATAAAACTATGTTTATCACACTGACGTTTTGAATTTAGGTTAGGTAAAGATTGAGGTTAAGTTTTAGTAACGGCAATCGATTAGTGTCGCACTCTATGTTCATATATGCAAAATATAAAAGACATCCCTTGCATTTATCATTATTATTTTTATTTTTAATTATTTAATTTATTTGGCTGATTTTCGTTGCTTCTTATTATTTGGGTAGGGGACAATTAGCCGCGGCCGATTCGCCGCAGCGACAAATCCGCCGCGAGAACTTTTGTTTAATTTTTATTTTAATCTAACTTAACTTATTTTTTCTTAAATCATAACTACTCTCTCCTCTTGTTGGGAGATCAAAATCTGTGTTCAACCGAACCCTGATCAATTTATCACAAACATAATCTAACGGGTGTCTAGACCACCAACACCAACATTTTCCAAAAGAAAAATACCACAAAACAATAATGATTTTTCAATAAGTAATTTTTCAAAAAACCAATTTATAGAAAAAAAAATAAAAATTTTTTCAAAAATATGTTTACTACACATGAAACATAAAATATATTTTTTTTAATCTTACTTATTTAAAAAGCAGTTTTTTCAAAAACTAATATATATAAAAAAAAAACAAAAAAATGTTTTTAGAGTTTTTTTTTTAAATTTCAAAAGTATGTTTATTACACACGAAAAATAAAAAAAATAAAATTCTCGCGGAAAATTGTCCCGCGGCGAATCAGCCGGCTGCAAATTGTCTCCGCGGCGAATCGGCAAATTGATCTATTCTGTTATTGTTTAATATTAGTGTACCCTCTTCATCTTCTGATTCATGTACAGATGAAGTTTGCTTTTTCTCATTTACTGGAATCTACTTTTATTTCTGCCTTTTCGTGTTTTAATTTTATAACTATAAACTATCAAATAAAGTATAAAAATAACTAAGTCTTCGAAAAAGACCGAACTAAACTAACGTAACAAGAGATATAGCAAAACCAATTCAATTCGATGTCAGTAACAAATACACCGAGTTTTCAACCTATCACGGAACAAACTAAAAGATTTCAGATAAGAAAATCCAATAGAAACTTCTGTAAAGTCAAACTTCTTCCGTGCTATCGAGTCGATCCTATCGCCCCATTCATTTGTCAAAAAATAATGTTACCTTATGTCTTCTTTTATCTAGGATAAATTGTAGGGTATAAGGTATTCTTATACATGGGTGGTAGAGTAATGTTAGGTGAGATAAAACCTATTAGAAATAGCTATTAGTCATTTTGAATGCGTTGGTGGTAGGCAAGTGTACCGGGTGGGCCAAAAAATCGTGCAATCTATTAAAAACAGACAAACGCAGTTGGAAAACAAAAAAAAAAATTTTAATGAGATTAAAAAATAATTTATGCCATGTTTTATTAAGGATAGCGAACATGTTTAAAGTTACTAGTGTATTTATTTATGTTATTAACAAACATTTTCCATTTTTGATACACTGACGTAAACCACTGGTTTTTTGCCTACTTCAGGGCATGGGCGATCGAAGCACTTATTTTGTGCATACGTGTTAAAATAAACATGAAAGTGTCAATATAGTACAATTTGAAATTGCAATCACTACATTGCCAACCTAAGAAGAAAGCCGTATGTAGAAATATTACGTGGTCATTCATTACAATCACATTACTAGAAGAGCCTGGTCCTTGGCAAAAAAGGTTATTGGATGTCTTAACAGTATTTTATGGAGCAGAGAGAAAAAAAGAATTTAAAATTCACGGGTACTAAATTTCACGTTTGTTAGTATTATTTGGCTTAAACTTTCCGCTGACTGGCGCTCACGTGTCTTGATGGCGGGTAAAAACGCAATAAGCGTTGATCTGGCCTGAAAGGTAGAAGAGCTGTCGTTCGTAGGTCACGTATTAGTTTGTTTCTTTTTATTTGTAATCGATCTTTTCTCATTGATCGATATGTATAGCAGTCTATTTTCGCCTGCTTTTGTTTTGAATTCTCTCGTACCTCGGTAGATGATGCTTCTTGCGAGAGTTTTCTCACTATTTACATAGGATTCGAGACAAAACCGTCTAATTAACTTCGCAAGAGTGTCACATTAACCAAGCAGTGATCTGATGAGTCCCATAAGAACGAAACAGTTAACTGTCAACAGTTATTAGGTGTCCATTAGATCCTGGAACCCCGTGAAGTTAAGCTTTCAAGCTACCCACGGAAAAATATGAGAGAAACAAAAACTCCCTTTTACCCGATTAGTCACGAAACGTGTTTCATTTTTAAATTCACGGGTCCTAAATTTCACGTTTATTAAAAAAAATATTTATTTGTTTTTAGGTCATATATTAAACGCGAATAGATTATTTATTAAATAGTGGATTAAGTGTTTTTAATATAACCTCAATTTCAAGAAATTTAAAAAAGAATTCTTAAATAAATTCGCGGTTTGTTTAAATTTAATGGCAACACAGACATGCTGATTAAAATAAACAGAATTTAAGCCTTCTCCTAGAGTTTTCTTACTGTAAGCAGGTGTGTACCAAAGGGTGAGGTAATAAGACAGGTGCCTCAGCCAACCACCTTCAGAAGACAACAAAACAACTTTTTCAAAATTTTCCCGCTCTCTAAAAATTAAATATAAATAATCTGCAATGGTAAATTATGCAGCCGCGGATCTACGGGGGGGGATGGGGAAATCCTCCCCTAAATCTCAAACTGACACTCAGAATACACATTCTGGTCACTATGTTAAATAGTTTTATGCAATATTTATTATGATATTCACCCCCCCCCCCCAAATAAAGTTTCTAGATCCGCCCCTGAATTATGTGGTGCAAAAACACCTGACGGATGAAAAATTGACAGATAAGATTGTAGAGAAAAATGTCAAAGTTATCTAAACTTATGCCACTTAGTGCATTGCAAATGGGTTTTTAAAAAAGCAATTGGATTCCCCAGACGAGTTTTTGTAAGCAGATATTTTTTATGTTAGTTATATTTAGTTTAAATAAAATCTTTACAAATAAAATTTGATTGTTATATTAGTCTCCTCGAGCTCAAAGTTAGCCTCCCCAAACGAAATGAGCATAATTTATCAGGGGCGAACTAACTCTACATATAAGTCAATATAAATTTTCGACTTGGCCTCTGCTCTTTTGAAACACTATTTCATTTGATACCAGTTTTACCAGTTTACCAAATTTTGATTGCCCTTATTTTTTTCCTTTTTGCGTCCGGCGCTATTTTTTTCGTTATGTCTACAAAAAATTTTCCACAACCCGATTTCTTGCGAGAAATTATTAATTTTTCTAAAATTTTCGCCTATAACGCCTTTTTTTATTTTCTTTATACTAAGTAGTTCTTTTTTATTGCAATTATTTCCTTTATGTTAGGGTGTGTTAAGCCATCTCAGGGCCCCTGCTTTAGTAGTATTTCTCGCATCCTCTAGGGGCTTAAGCTCCCCCAAAGTAGCCTGGCTAGTTGCGCCCTGGAGTGAGAAAGTATTAGAATTATTCAATTTTTTTTTGGAGAAATCATTACATGAAAGAATTGAAAGATTAAAATGCTTTGCAACCCTCGCTGATACCTGATGCAGTGTTGCCATTTGTGGTGAGGTTTTCCATCCGCAGACGCTTGATAAAATTTAAAAAATTAATGTCCTGCAAGGGTGCTCGGCAGGACGCAGGACAAATGGCCCAACAGGAATCCAGGACGGATGGCAACCCTGCTCACTAGTATGTAGTATTTAGTCACGGTGGATAGAATAGACCGGTGTTCGGCTCTTATTATATATATCGAATTTTTCAGATCACTGGTGGTCCAGCTGATTTTTGTAAACAAAAGTTAGATATGATATGAACAACGGAACCACTAATATTTTTTGAATTTTTTGAAAACTAAGGCAATTTTCTTACTGTTTTCTAGTACATCCTTATAAACTGTAATTTTCTAGACGTATTTTCGTTATTATGTTTTAGCCCGCTTTATTTTTTATTACATAAAACTTAAACTACAAGTCAAACTGAATGTGATTGTTTAGTATCAAAGCTGAACCGAGGACTTGGGAATTAAACAAAGATGTAGGTCAGTGGATTATTTTTGGAACTAAAACGAACACACTATTTTTTTCAAATTTTAATTTTTGAGGAAAGATAAATAAAGCGGGCTAAAAAAAATAATGACTGGTCTCAAAAATATTATTTTATAAGAATATACTAAAAAATAGTAGGAAAATTGTCTTAGTTTTAAAAAAATTCGAAATATATTAGTTGTTCATATCATATCTAACTTTGGTTTACAAAAATCAGCTGGACCACCAGTGCAGTGTCGTGAAAATTCGACATATATTTATCCACCGTGGTATTTAGTACCTGGTATTTTTAATAATGCCTTCACCTTAATGGGGCATAATTTGGATCCACTTAATGTGCCTGAAAGATATTTTGACAAAATTGTGGTGTTGTGTAGTTTTAGAAGGTTTAAGATCCCAGCATCCAACATCAAGTTTATTTTACTTGATCCGCATAAAATGGCAATGTTCGTGACGTTACTTACGATAATACTGTTTTGTAATCTCACAAATTTCATTTGGTAATTTAACTTGTCGTAGTAAAGCTACCAAGCCCATGTTAGAAATCTAGAACGAAATCGCTATTATCGCTTTTGCTATCGAAAAGATCACAAAGGGCGGCAATTAAGCAGAAATAAAAATGACTTTGCAAATCCTTGACCACCGTAGTTTCCACGTTATTAGGGAGTTTTTGGAATGCTTATTTGACATTCCGTTGTGGTAGTGGTAAGCACTGAATCTGCACCCTAGCGAAATGTCATTATTGTATATTTTATAGATTTTTTTGTCGGCTTGTATTAAGAATGATAAAATATAACCAGTTTCCTATATTTAAAACATTTATTTTGCCAAATAATGAGAAAAACGACGGTAAGGCTTTAATCATTAACGTATTAATGGTTTTAATATTTTAACTTTTACAAGTGAGAGTTTTAAATGTGTTTTAATAACTTGGAGAAGGGCGAACGGTAGTGTGGTAGTGGTTATTAACCACTACAACAACGGCTGTCAAGGTTATCAAAATTTTAAGCGTTTCAAAAACTGCCTGTTACTGTCTTAAGCTCCTAAGCCTTTTTGTTGTGGTAGTGCGGCTTGTATTAAAAATAATAAAATATTACCAGATTCCAATATTCAAAACATTAGTTTTGTGAAATAAAGTTAAGGACAAAGGGTAAGTTTTAATATTTAAACTTTCACAAGTGACAGTTTTAAACGAGTTCCTAAAAGGGCGAGTTCGTAAAGTCATCGATGAGTTCATTGAAGAAAACACTCAAGTTCTTAAATTAATTAGTGTAATTCGTTGAATTCCTGAGGTAAGTAAATTATCTGAACTCCACCAAGTCTCCTGGAGATTTTTCAATTTTTTTATTGTGTTTTTTATTGAATGCTCTACGGTGTAGTAAGCAAAGTTGCGATAGACATCTTGGAAGATATAGAAGTGACTCAAAACTCGGATGATAAAGATCTGCAGTTAATTTTGGTGTCACCAAACCTTTGATGTCACCAAACCGCGGCATGCCAGGATTGGAGGTTACGTTGAACACATTGTTTCCATGTGCTTGTGCCAAGATTCTCTTATTAATAAAAATCGAAAAAAGCGTGGTTAAAAAATCTGATTTAATCGCGTTCTTTTTTATTTTTTGATGGTCACCGGACTCACCTAACAAAAATGTCAGATGAACGTCATACGTCATATTATGTCAAAAAACCGATGTAATCGGTGAGCAAAATTAGATTACTTTACAAACTCGCCCGAACGCTGAGAAGAGCAGTCCACACCACTACCACAATGTCTGTCAAAGTTGTCAAAATTTTAATCGTTCCAAAAACTCCTTATTATTTTTTGGGGGTTTAATTTTAAACTACTGCCGTCCTTAAGCTAGAATGACGCCAACTACCAATAAAATTGTTCTAGTTTTGATAAAAAAAAACCAGGAAAATAATAAACAAATGATGCTCCTTGATAACTGTAAGTTATTTGTTTTTTAAAAACCATAAAAGCTAAAGAAGATTTGCTTATAAAGATTGAAGTAGTCGTGTGTGATTAGGACGACACCAAAAAATTAAAATTGTCCAAATGTTGGATAACGGCGCGGCATTATAGTTTATGCCCCGCAGAATAGCGTTTAGTTGTGAAAGTAATACTTAGATCAGTGGTTCCCAAAATAGGGGGCGCAGATCAACAATAAGGGAGGCGCGGGAGCTCTGTCGAAAAGGTCCCATTAAATCTCATAACTTATTTTTTAAGTTTTTAGAAGATCGAGGAGATTTGAAGAGGACCTCATAAAATCTTTTAAGATCTCTCATAAAATTTGAAATTTGGTTTTATAAAATGTTCCGAAATCATGAATCAAAACTCCTCAAATACTCAAATCTTCTAAACCACTGTATGAGATTTAAAGAGAAATACTATGAGAATTGTTTTGACAGGGAGTCTTAAACTTTTTTCTTTAATTTAAAATAACAACAAATCATTTTAAGTTAATCCAAATCTTATCCTTTTTATTAAAATTATGTTTGATTGTACTAAAAATAGATTTTTTGTTTCAATATTCGGGGGAAGGGGGGCGTGACCAATTCATTATTCTAAAAAGGGGGCGCGTTAGGAAAAGGTTTGGGAACCACTGACTTAGATCCATCAGGCCCGTTTATTGTTATTCATGGGTAAGTGCTTGAACAATTTTTGTCTCCATTTTTACCTTTCGAACACAGGCATCTATCCAGGCGCGGATCTACGGGAGGGGAAAAAGGGGAAAGCCCCCCCCCAAATCTCAAACTACATTTAGTTTTTACACTCAGAATACACCTCCTGGTCACTGTGCAAAATAGTTTTAGGCAATATTTACTATGATATCCCCCCCCTTCACAAACAAATTTCCTAGATCCGCCCCTGATCCATCAGAGAAAATGACTGGAATTGGTAAAAAAATTGAGATGGCACTGGTTTAATTTTGTGTTAAGATGGCAAAATTACATACATACACAAATTGGCAGTTTTAAGTTTATTATCACGGTAATGATTTTTTTTATTATTCTTATTGATTCAATTGTTTTATGACATGATAGTAGGAACTTAGGTACATTCTAAAATGTATACCTAACTATAGACAGTTATTACCGATCACAGGAAGCCATCTTTATTTCGATTAGACATCCAAGACATATTGTAATTGCATTTAGATGGAATAGTGTCTAATAAATGTAGTCTAGTTACGATTAATGGCTTTTCAATTGATACATCGATTAACTGGCAAAAGAGAAATAATAAATTAATTGTTTGTAGCAGTAGTGTGCAGTAAAATTTGAAACGAATAAATTTTTGTATTATTCTATAGTTTTTTGGCCAACTCGTCTATAGTAACTAACTTTTTAAATGTCGTGTGCAAGTTTTACTTGTTGCAAGCTGTTTAATTTCGGGCTTGGATCTACACTTATTAATTATATTTTGTCAAAATAACATTAAATGCGTATTTATGTGATTTAAAGGACTGCGTATAGTGATGAGCGGTATCGTGATTTTTCAATCAATACTGTTTTTCGTTACTGTGATTTTTTATTATCACTGATTTTTAAACGTGATGTCGTCACAGCTTGGAAGCGTGTCGTTTGATTCAGCACGTTTCTAGTAGCGAGGTCTTAAGCAAAATGGTGTTTGTATTGATGTGACTTTAAAATGTGATGCAATCACAGTTGTATATTGTCGCGCTGCATTTAACTCTATGTGTAAATTAAATTGGTATTTTGTTTGATATTTAATGGATAAAAACTCGCTACCTTTGACATACCTCTTGTGAAGATCACGTATTATTTCACGCTTTGTTTTTAGAAAGAGGATCGGTCTTGATCTTTGACTTTTAAATATCTGAGAAAAAATCACAGATAATGAAATATCGCTGACTCTAAGTGCATATTTAACTGTTAAGTTGTGCGAGGTGAACTCTTGAATCACGGATTCCGGATTTGAACTGTTACTTTGGAAGAGGTATCGCCAACCTGTTCCGTGTACCTGTTACCTAATGCAAAATATACCTGTTCCGATACCGCCGATCACGGATTCCGAATTTGAACGTTTGGAATATCCTCTATTCGGCTTTTTATATTGAAATAGATTACCTGTTTCTCCTTGATTTAATTGTATGATTTAAAAAAAGATAACGAAAACCCTAGGTGACCTAATTTTGCAGAACGAATTCGCTCTGTTACTATTTCAAAGAAATTAATAATATGATAATAATCGCTTTATTTAAAAAGACGTGGGCGTGATTGCCTGCTATGGTAATAGATGACGCCACAATGTAACGTTCCAAAACTATAGATACAGGAACAACAGGTACATTTTAATAACAGCGAAAAGAAAACTTGGACCTGGAACAGGTTCGAAGTGCGAACAGGTACAGCCCGGAATAGGGTGGGCATTTTGTAATAGGATTCGGTACAGGAACAACAGATACATTATAATAACAGCCAAATCCGAAGTAACAGGTACACTTCCAAAGTAACAGGTATACGGTTGAAACGTTTGGGACAGTGACGGCATTGTTTATAGTATAAAACAGGATAATAGTTGGGAATAGGGTATTACTTAAAAATAGGGTAATAAATGCATCAAAGGAATATTAAAAAAATGACTAAAGGTGCACGGCAGAGTTCAGATTGCAGAAAAATAAAGTATATTTATTAAAAATAAACACGTTTAGAATTTCTTCAAAAGCTTAAACAGAATATTAAAGAGAACATGACGGGGAAAAATATTTTTTTATAGGTATAAGTAAAGGTTTTATATTTAACCACGAAAATGGGCTTATGTGGTGAATTTGGACCTGGAACAGGTTTTTGGAACAGGTGCGCACTTGGAACTGGAACAGGTCATACTAGGTATAAAACTTGTTGCGACATATCCCCAACTCTAATGCGATTATTATGCGGTTGAGCCCCACTATTATATACGGCCTGTCCCAAAGTAATTCTTAAAAGCTTCTCCTATTAATCCATCCGAAATCCATCAAAGATAGCCTGAATTTTATTTTTTATTTATGACTTCGCCTTTTAAAGTGGCTTCTATTATCTCTACCAAAAGTCGCCAAAATCGGGGATGGCTTGGACCTCGTCCCTATTTGCTTGCTTTACTGTTAGGGGCGGAACGCGGCTTTAACATCTTTGGAACACCCGGAATATTGCGTATTCCACGGCTTCATCCTTATTCATTTTCTACTTGTAAGACAAAGGCAATTGTTTACATTCTTGTCTTTTCTTATACAGGGTGTTCTAATTCAATTGTTTATTTAAAAAACGACTGTGTGAGAAAAAGTACATGAAGGTATAGGATCTGAGGGTGTAAAGCAGAGAAAAACGGCCGGCGTGTATCCAATGAAAGGCGGACAGCCGAAGCGTAGGCGACTGGCTTTCCTTTTCACGTACATTTGAACTGTCTCTCGCACTTGCTGGTTTTTGATGAAAAAATACTTACCTATTATATATAGTATATTTTGTCTGTATCTATGTACTAGAAAAGCAGGCGCTGTTTGCCGAAAACCAGCTTCCTTTCGGCTCCTCTTTGTGTGTTCGCAGATCCTTTGGGACGACATCGGCAGTTTGTTGTCGAGTTTTCATTTTAATGCGTGTTTGCTGTTTTTTCGTGGATCGTAGAAAGTTCGTTGAACGAATTCGGCGAGCGACGCACATACAACGCGCGAACGGCGCGCAAAAGGCTCACACGCGGCGCATTCGCGTATACTATTTACCTATTTGTATATAATAGAAGGGAGTATAGGAAAAGATAACCTTGTAAGCAGTTGTCTTTGTTGTACGCGTAGAAAACGAATAAGAATTGCAAATAAAAATTATATGTATTACTTTTAAATTTATAATTGTTACAATGTTTTTCTAGAGTGCGTCAACAATACATCATCAAAATGTGAAAGGGCAACAATTATAGTAACTGTGATTAAAAAAAGTATGAAAATTTATAAAAACATCTGAACTAGCCTATTAAAATTGCATAAATCAGTTAAATAACTGAAAAAATGATGTTAAATTAAACAAGTTTAATTTCAAGTGCCCTAGTAGAACTCCAATTTTAGTTTAATATGGAGTGACGGAAATTTGAAATAGTGACGGAGATGCGAAAATTGTATGGAAATTCGAAGAAAAACTAAACGTAAAAAAATCTACTAGTTTTTATTAAAAATCCTACAAAAAAACAGCGTCGTGCCCGAATTCAAGGCTTCAATCGAATAAACTGACGACCGGCAACAAATATACAGATATAGTGTTTCCACTACTTTATGCCACATAAAAACTGCTATAAAAGTGGCACGCGCCAACCTAATCATAATAACAATTTTGGGATTTTCAGGGGTATGTGCAAAAATTGAAAATTTAATTCCAAATTTTGGGAATTCAGTATTTTAAGCACGACGTAACTAATCCCTTCTTCTAAGGCTTAACAGAGGATATCGACAATTATACCTGCACCCTTTAACCATAGGTTTCACACTTTATATTTTTATACAGGAAATATCCACTTTACCGCCACCTGACTGTTACTTTTTCAACTTAAAGCTGTTGTGACGTTTTACCGGAAACAAAGCCTCTACCGATCAGTTCAACAGCTCCGACTTCAGTCCTGTTCAGTTCAGGCAAAACGTACGTTTTATTGTCTACACGAAAGGTTTTGCCTAAACCGTTTTACCTGATCAAATAAAACGTCAAGCAAAACGTTATGTGTAGACCCCGCTTAACTGTGATCGATGTGTACACTCAAATTAAAAAGTTATTGAGGACCCTTAAACCAAAGAAAATGTTTCCTATTTATTAATACTTTGCCTTAAAAAATCATTTGTAGCAATTTATGTATCACTGTGTTATTGTTTAAAATTATTATAGATTCGTGTTTTAGACTTAATATATTCCTTCATTCAGACACCCACAGTTTCCTGCAGTGTGTATGTTTCACTTAAGAATGACTAGACTAAACCTCAGACAGAACCAACATACAGAAAAAAAAACAGCAACGCCCAAATACTTATAATTTCAAGAAGTCACTACTTCAAAATGTCTGTCTGGTTAAATACCTTCCACTCAGTAATTTTAATTTTAGTTTTTTGATATTTTTTATGAGTTTGAACAAAACATCATCATACCAGTGCTTTATACAATCTTAACTTTTTTAAATGAAATCCAACTAAATAGGTTGGAAAAAGTAATTTATCTTATTTTACTAGAAAACTTGATGTTATTTTTGTGTATCCTGTCCATCCTAAATATAAATTACTAACTGACATATTTAGAAGATTAAAATTAGTTCTTGAGATAATGTTACGGAAAAATGTTTATCTTGTTGGACGATGCACCCTATAAACTTTCTTTTATCCATGGCCTGACTCATGAGCGCACCTAGGGGGGCGGGCGATCTCGGCGCCTTGGCTGTCAATTTTTTAAAAATATTTTTCCCCTAGGGGCGCAAGGTGGCAAAATGTGTTTTTAGATTATGCCGTATATCTTCTAAACTATTGCACCTGCACAACTATGTCGTATCAAATTGGTAACTCATACAATTATCCTCAGGTCGGCCATATAAAAGAAAATTTCGAAGCAGTTAACGAGGCCCCCTAGGTAGGGGGAAATTTTTTGTAATCTATGCCAGCAGAATTGCATTAAACGGTTGCGGTTGACCCCTTATTAATTTTATATACTTTGCCCTCGGCTCCTAGGGGCTGTAAGGGGGCAACATTTTCTTTTGACCCCACTGCAAAATCAAAAAATCATTGAAATATTTTATTGGCACAATCACATATTACAAAATACAAATATTTTCAACTTAAGGGGCGGCCCCTACATCGGGGTTATAAATTTCAAGTTCATGCAATTTTATTAAATGAAATCGTTGCAAATTTAAAAAAAGCTAATTGTTCTGGCAATTTAATTGGCCCCTAGGTGGTGTCAGAAGTTAAAATACTATTTCACGCTACTGCAGCTGCACAACTAGATCCCAATAAATTACAGTATTAAATACTATTGTAAGGAATGCAAATAACCCCTGACTGTGCCACTGTACGAAACCATCTTGGAAAAGCGACAAACACAATTATGGTTCTGTTGAGATAAGAAAGTGGTTCCGCCTCCCTACAAAATGGTAAATAACAGGTTGCCGCCTACCACACAGCAGATGGTTAATGCGAGAAAAACTACTGAAAAGTGAAGAGTGGGAGTTGTAATGGTTAAGCGTGGGGATACATCAAGTAGAAAGAGGGTTATCCTTTTAAAGTGATTCGATATGGAAAAACTATGAGATTAGAAAGTGTTGTCTATAAAATGTCATTTTATCTCTATTTTCGTTTAGGTTTTCTTGTTTAGCTTATTAGCTAGAAAGTAAAGTAAATTTTAGGATTATCAGCAACGTCACTGACTTGGTTCCTCCAAGCTCTTCAAAGAGGGGATAATGGATTACTTAGGTTCAACTTACCGTTTATAAAAACCCAAACTTTGAGGAGACAAGTTGGTAGTCACAAGTTTTGTTGAACTTAACTAAAACCTCTAAAGTAATTATCAGTAAAGAAACAAAGATTTTTATATTTAAAGAATATTTTGAAGTTTGTTATTTTGATAAGTTAAAGTTTTATTTTAATATTTTGGGTCTTGTTTGTTTTATAGGTCATAAGAAAGTCTTGTAACAATTTGTAAATTGCAACAGAGTTTTATTTTGTATTCATTAAAGTTTGCAACGTTTTTAAAACTGTTTTATATTTATTTTAAACACACAAAGATCTACTACGGTAGCCTCGTTTAAGGGTTCAATTTAAAATAAAATCGTACCCGACACTATTACCCCACAGTTAACTATATTAAACAAAATTGAAGCTAATAAAGCCCCCTAGTTAGCCCCCAAAATTTTGTATGTATATAGATGTCCGGTTAACTGCTTTCCCTGATCATAACGAAGGGTCAAAAATGGACGTTGGCTCTTTAGAGCCCCTAGGGGCAGAGTCTGAGGGTAAAATATAAAAAAAATATTGTTAATTACTCTAGAGTCATTCGTTCAGAATTGAAAAAATATTTTGTCACCCTAACCTTACTTTTTGATTGAGACAATTTTGGGTCTGTTAACAGGCAGAGTTGGTGGGATCATTAGTAATCGACTAAAACAAGTGTTGTAAAATCTTTATCAAAAAGCCCACGAGAGACGGTATGGCCCCGGACTATAAACCCATTTTTCATATACAGTAGGTAACCGTCAAGTGACCAAAATAACAAAAATTAAAAAACTAAGTTCAACTCGTTGAATTAAACGTCACAATACCGCTGAATTATTTATAGAGCTTTTGAAAGCTGCTAGACCAGTGAACAGTGCAAATATTGTTTGGAAACGAGACAATTAATAATAAAAGCGTAAAAATTGTTGGAAATGAAAGAAAATATACCACAGCCTATGGGATAAATAAAGACAACTGTTTTATTAAAAAACCGCTTTCAGAACGTAAGCATTTTTGTGTCATAATTAGGTTTAAAAAAAACGTATTTAAGACATACAAAGTAAGTTTCCACAAAATTTTGTGAATAAAAAGATAATTGTAAAAGATAAAAAACGATATAAATTATATGTTAGGTTATGTAGAAAAATGGTTTAGATAAGAGTTTTCTTTAATTTTTTCCTTTTTTCAAACGTATCTGCTCTGGTTACGTAGTGGAGGCAGTGGATGGGATTTTATCGGAGCTGGACAGCCCAGTGCCCAGCTGTAAGACCTATCAATATCAATAATTTTATTATTGTCTAGCTTGTAAACGATTCAGTTTTCCATTATTTGTCGGCTCCGTCGCTAATTACCTCACAACAAAAAATATCGATTTGAGATTGCTGCGGCCGAAAGTCTGCATAGTGATTGTCTTCAATTAGAAACAAGGCAGACCTTAAATTTTCAGATTGTCATTTCATTAAAATTTGGCTCTACAATCTCAGAACACAGATTAGTAGGCTATAACTTAAAGAGGAAAAGGTTGAAGATTAATCGGCTTTGTACAGACCAGCAGCTTTATTCCTGAATCCCGTATCAATTGTCGTTATTCTAGAAATCTCCCCGAGCGAGTACTCCTCGAAATTCAAATGAGAACCAATAGAGATGCGGAAATCAAGTGAAACTGGAGGCGTAGTTTGACTTTTACCCGATTTTAAGGGAGTACTCCTTCTCACTCGTCCAAGAATTCAGAAAAACATGAGTATCTTCTCACTTGCTTTAACTACAAGTTCTGAAAAGGGCGAAGTTCATAAAATTATTCTCTTCCACTCAACCCTGTTGAGAAGTGAGAGAGAGGAGTGCATTCACATCAATAAGATATGGGCTCAGGACATTTTGACGAACAACGAACATAGCAATGAATGAAACGGCAAACAAAACACCAGTTTGAACGAGAGTCCCAAATATGTTTGCAAACAATTCCATGAATTCCAGCCATTTGGCAAATGGTTCGCGGCGTTCCCATCACTTGTCTGTGATAGCCAGCCCCTAAGAGACATATGTCAGCAAAACACTGCTGGATAAAGGTCCGTCATCCTGTGACAATGTCCATTGGCAACACTGAATTTTTTTAAATTATTGTAATGTGGTAATACTGAATCTGCCAAAACAATTTTTTTCTAGGCTATGATGTTAAAGAATATAAAAACTGAAAATAGTACTTGAAAAATAAGTTAATCAAAAAAGTAACTTTAAAAACACAACAAGAAATACCAGGTTAAGTTTCCTCTCTTTAAAGAATTCAGTGTTGCCAACAGAAATTGTCACGCGATGGCCAATCTCCTTTCGGCAGTTATTTCGTGTGATTTCTCGGCCATCAATTATGTTTTGAAAAATATTTTAGAAATAAAAATAAGCAGTTACCACACTGCAATATTTTTAAAGATTTTCAGTGTTGCCAACAGAAATTATCCCGCGATGGGCGACCTCCTTTCGGCAGAGGTTTTTCAGTAAAATTTGTGCCTATTATCAGTGGCGGGTGCAGGGAGGGGCAGGGGCCCGGGCGGCCCCCCTTCCAGACAAAGATTATTTTTTAGTTCTGCCGCATCACTTATTAAAATTTGTTAACAAAATCTACTGAAGTTTTCAAAACTTTTCGTCTGCGGCGCTCACCTTTTGTCGCTAAATTTCACAGCTTAGACCTATGAAAAACCACAAAAAAATAGTTTGATGTTTGCTGACACTTTGGCCCCTCCCCCAGGAAATCCTGGATCCGCTACTGCCAATTATATGAGCCGATATGTAAAATACACACTCGTGAAAAACAGCTGATTTTTTGATAACCAAGGCCGGTATTTTTTTTGTTGGCCTGCAAATAAATATTGTTTTATGAATCGCCAAAGTTTCTTTGCATTAGGATACTGCAAAATCTTGTTGGTACGACCATAAGGTTGTACCTTTTATATTCTAGTTAGCGAAAGAACGAAATTGACATGGACTTGAGCGAGTTCAGTGACTTTGTTTAAGCATATAAGATGTCGTACCTCGTTTGGTACCATAATAGGAATCATACCGTAAGACCATACGCGATCGGGGTTTACGATAGAACCGCTGAGCCGCCGGCCGGCCGTCATCATGGGAATTTTCTCAGTAGGTAACTACTTACAACTTGCAAAGTTTACAAAGCCGCGCGCTAATGCTGGTTTGTTTTAGAAAGAACCATCTGGGTGGATTCCCGTCTCTTTCTCTTACTCTCCCTCCACAGTGTGCCTGAATGAAGTATAGGTTACTTAAAAATGGTTCCAAAAACTAATTGCAGATTTTGAATATGGACTCTTTCCTGACTTCAGAGCCATATTCATATAAATTCTAGCTAGAATTTTCAAGATAGTTTTTCGATCGATCCATGAAATTTTCAGTGTTCTTCTGTATGAACAATTCTAATTATTTTTTTTTGCTTATAGCAGCTTACAACGCAGTGGTACAAATTAGCTCAAGTTAAAATAGCGCGTACAAAATCGCACATGGCAAAATAGCGCAGGTCGTATTAGTGCATGGCAAAAATAGCGCATGACCAAAATAGCGCGGGCGCGGGCCGAAATAGAGTATGACTAAAATAGTGCATAAGCAAAATAGCGCAGGTCAAAATGGCGCATTACTAAAATAGTGAAGGTCAAAATAGAACAGATCGTGGCTATTTTGGCCATGCGCTATTTTTCCCGGGATCCTAAAGGATGTAAAACTGAACCGAAAAGAAAACTAACCTAACTGAAGCCAACCAAACCAAACGAAACGAGCATATTAAAAAAAAATCTGACTTTTTTCCCGTGATCTTAAAGGGTTCAAAAAGGCAAGTGAATGGTAAAATAATTTTTTCTTTTAAATATCCTACCTTTATTTTTTAAATTTTTTAAGACTGATTAGTGCCGGTTGATCATATTAATTTTACTAACAAGCATTGCTGAAAGATAGTTAATTTTTGTTCTCGTATTTTTTAAACTTGATTTTTCGCCAGTAATGACAATGCTTGCTTAACAAATATCATTTTGAGTTCAAAACCTATTTTTTATTATAGATCATAAAAATATGTGCCATTTTTAGGGCAAGGCAAGATAAAGGCCCAAAGGGGTGTAAGTATCTCATTAAAAACTTTTATATCACAAACCATATGGAAATGCGGATTTCGGCGTTGGATAAAACATATTTTTTTGCAACAATTTTTGTATTTAAAAGTTAATTTTAAGGCATTATCTTTTAGTTGGTATTGGTAAGGTTCTTAGAGCAAAAGCGTGCGTAACTTTTTGGTTGCCTCAGACAAAACAAAAAACTGCTGACGTCATTAAAGCCAAGCCAAGTTTAGAAAAATATTTCCAAACTAGTAAGAACCTTTCATTTTGAAATTTGTATTGGAAAACTTGGCTTTACTTTTATCTCAATTCTTTTTACGGAATGCCATTTTCGCGTACTTGGCTTTTTTTACATGAAATGTTTTTGTTATGATTTCACTTCTTTTTTAAAGGAATTAGATAATACTTAATTTTTAAAGTAGTAAAATATGCGGAATATTGTTCAAAACTTTTGCAATGCCTTTCCATGGTTTTATCGTAGTTCCATCAGCCTTCCAAAGCTCAGCTCTCTAGCGTTTCTGAAAGTGCACAATGGGACTTTTACATAACTTTACATGTATAGGGCTCAGCTCTCTAGCGTTTCTGGAAGTGGGTAATGTTACTTTTACATAACTTTACATTTATAGGGGAGGAGAGTAAATGAAAATATTGGACTTTTTAAATTTTTTTCCATGGTTTTATCATAATTTCTATCAGCATTCCAATGCTCAGCTCTCTAGCATTTCTGGAAGTGGGCAATGTTAGTTTTATATAATACATTTATAGGAGAGGGAAGTAAATTAAAATGTTGGTGTTTTTAAATTTTTTCATATAGTTTTATCATATTGTCTTTCAGTCTTAAAAAGTTCAGCTCTCTAGCGTTTCTGGAAGTGGGCAGTGTTACTTTTACATAACTTTACATTAATAGGGGAAGGAAGTAAATCAGAATTTTGGGGTGTTTTCATTTTTTTCCAAAGCTCAGCTCTCTAGTATGTCTGGAAGTAGGCAATGTTACTTTTACTTAACTTTACATTTATAGAGGAGGGAAGTAAATTAGAATTTTAGGGTTCCTATAGTTTTATCATAGTTCCTATCAGTCTGCCAAAGCTCAACTCTCTAGCATTTCTGGAAGTGGGCGATGCTAATTTTACATAACTTTTAATGTATAGGGGAGGGGAGTAAATTAAAATTTTGGGGTATTTTGATTTTTTCCAGGGGTTTGGTCATAATTTCTACCAGTCTGCTAAATTTCAGCTTTGTAGCATGTCCGGAAGTACAGTAGAATATTGATGATCTTAGTCAGTGAGTGAGTGGCAATTTCGACGTTTTTTGAAATTTCGTAACTACTTTACTACTTTATTGAATTCCTTGGAGGGGTTGTTAACTCCATGGAGATCTACGACTGTGCAAAGTTTGAGATTCGTAGCTCATTCCTAAGTAGAGTTTTAGGTAGGTCAAATATCGGCTGAAATGTTTCCAGAAAAGATGGTTACGGCGCGCGAACTTGGCGAGGCACTGCCGTGCCCTCAGATAGCTGTATCTGCGGTGCATACGTGCTATGTTTATATAAATTGATCTATGCATACACTAATACAAGATTGTTTAAAACTTTTTGCTACAAAACTGTTTTGCAAGAGTTTTTTATATTTTTTAGTAATTAGCTTTCCTGTCCTCTTTTTGGGAGCCCGAAATCGTCGCCGACCTACCCGTGGTCAATTAATCGATAAGGCCAGACAAGCCTAGGTTTCCCTCTTTTGAGGTATTAAATTTATACTTGTTAATCTTTAGGAGATTAAAATCAACCGCAAAAATCCAACAAGTATACAACACACGAAACTTTGAGAAGACATGCGCTCGGGCTAAAATATTTTAGCCTTGGTAGTAAATAGTAAAAGAAGTCTTTGGCGCCAATTTTAAAGCCTTAAAAAACATTTATTTTACGTTTTCGGCGTAAAATAACTTCATATGCCTGTTGTAAGTAATCGAAAAATGTAGCCGTATCTGCGGTGCATACGTGCTATTTTTATATAAATTGATTTATGCATATACTAATAAAAGATTGTTTAAAACTTTTTTTTATAAAACTGTTTTGCAAGATTTTTTTATATTTTTTCGTAATTAGCTTTCCTGTCCTCTTTTTGGGAGCCCGAAATCGGTGCAGACCTAACCGTGGTCAATTAATCGATAAGGCCAGACAAGCCTAAGTTGGGATTAATTTTCGATTAATTGACGAAGGTTAACTACGCTGTCGCCTTCCCTAAAGGGGATCCTCCCAAGAGGAGGACAGGGGAGATATAATTTTAGAAATCCAGCCTAAGTTATACAGTACAATCCCGATTATCCGAATCACGATTTTCCGAAATCCGTTTTATCCGAAACAAACTATTTGAAAACAAAAATCCCGATTTACCTATGCTGCTAGGTGGTTCCCCTCGGGGTTTCACGACAATACGAATTGTTTTAGTTAGCCGACAGAGTGTGACAAAAGTTTTTAAGTCGATCCAATGATACGCATCCTAAACTCCTATTTTCCAAAAAAAAATCGGCTTAACCGAAATTTCGATTATCCGAAATCACTTTGGTTCACATTATTTCGAATAATCGGGACTGTACTATATTTATTTATTATTTATATCCCATAATTTAATTCTGGGAAGATAGTGGTGAGGCATTCCTCTCCACATATGGTCGTTAAATTTATACCTCCTCAATATAGCGACTACAATTTTAATTTTTTGGATATGTTTTTTTAATTTTGAAAAGTTATGAAATAAACAGAACGCACTTTTTCAAGGTTATGCCAATATGAAATATCCTCCTTTATTAGGGTTACCAATCCTTGTTGGCGAAATAACCCAAAACATAATTTTGAAGAAACTAAAGGAGATCATTAAAAATGAAAGGCCAACATCTATTTTAAATAAGCAAGAACTTATATTTGGGAGGTTCGAAATAAACTTTTTTTTTAAATAATATTTTTTCCCATCTGGTTTTGGTAACACTTTATAGTAGCATAGCTATAGATTTGTGCATCGTTGCCAGCGATTTTGCAATTAAAGTTAAGAGGGTGGAATCTCGAAGTGTAAAGTTAGACTTAAACAATTACTACTTATCTTAAGATAACCCCAGATGAGTGACGAATTGTTTTGGGCACCAAGTGTCTTTGAATTCCGAATTATATTATCTTCGTGTCCACCGATGTGAGCTGGGAAATTGTCTATACATTAGTATAGTCAATAAATGAGCGATAGACAGAGGAATAGAAAAAGAGAGAGAGTGTCAAGCTACATTTCCAATCGTGTTTGCGGGCCGACACACACGCCAGCATGGAAGTCGTCACGGACTAGGCTACTACTAATCGTGTTGCGTGCCAGCGTGCGTGCTGTGGTTAGCGCATGCGTAATTGATGTTTTTATAGCTCACTTTTATTTCTACAACTGACTGAGTGGGCTCTGCATGCCGCTTTATATATCGCAATCAGTATAACATCGAGAATGTTTATGAAAATTCCAGATCATAACATTTCAGATATAACCACATTTTTCGGGAATGCGTATTTCCTCTGATCGCCCAAGTGCACCTTTAATATATGTTCATCTTTCTTTTACTCCTACCAATATAGGAGACAGATATAGTCAAAAAGATCTCGATCGAGATTATTCCCGATACCAATCATTTAGGTGATGGAACTGCGCATGTCTGGTACGCCGTACGGACGCCAGCACGGGCCGCAGAGTTTACAGCTTGCAAGTACGAAGACCCGTGCGGACACGGTGGTCGTCATTAGAAATGGTTACATTCTTTTCCATACGCCTAGCACGCGTGTCGGATTGCAACTCTGCCAGCGAACACGATTAGATATGCACCTTCAGTTTCAAAGATTTTTACTCTAATAGATCAGGCCAGTGCAGATAACTTTTGGAACGGAAAAAATTAGTAACGAAAGAAAATAAAAAGTTCTGTAACCTTTATTAAAAAGTAAATTAATTAATTAAACATTTTGGAGTTGTTAGGGCAGGCAGTAAAATGCCTGGCAGTATTTGGACAGTTTTACATTATAACATGACAACTGGTCTTTAAATAATAGGAATTTGCTTATTATGAGAATCGGAATAAATACTGCCTTACGTTAATTAAAGGCAAATGAACCAATTATTTTAAAATTTGACTTTTAAAAGACCAGCTGTTAGCCTACAATGTAAAACTGTCAACATACTACCTGACACTATTAACGCCTGGCTTTATTTCAATAAGTTTCTAGTATTTCAAAAAGGTATTAATTCTACGAGATTGATCAATCAAAACCCGACATTGAGAATTAAAACTTTTTCTGTGACTGTTACGAGTATATTGGATGAATCACAGATGGTTTAATTTTTTCGCAGATTTATAACTAAGAAGCAAAAGAGATATATAAAAAATGAAAAGCCATATACAATGTCCAATGTCCAATTAAAAAGAAAGTCCTGTATACCTTCCGAAGGCCGATAAATTATTACCGACTACTGCCAAAAATTGTTGTGCAACTTTCCCACATCTTTATAGCGACCTACGTAACATTTTCTCTCTTTTGTTTTTCATAAAATCGACAAAGACAAGTTGCTTCAGAATAGATTTTTAAAGACGAGAATTTGGAAACGAATAAAAGTTGCCAAAGTCGGTTAGGAAGAGATTTATTTCACGTGAGTTTTTTGCCCAAGAATATTTACGAGTGTGTAGAGTATAGAGAAAAAAATTATTTTTTTCTCTTTAAGGGTATCGCATCATTGAAGTTTGCCTTTTTCAGCAA
This sequence comes from Aspidapion aeneum, assembly GCA_963576565.1. Lineage (NCBI taxonomy): Eukaryota > Metazoa > Arthropoda > Insecta > Coleoptera > Brentidae > Aspidapion > Aspidapion aeneum. The sequence continues at coordinate 34,278,393 of OY755041.1, forward strand.
AATAAACACGGGAAAATGTTATTTAATTAACATACTCTGGCTCATAAGAAAGCATTACAAAAATTGATCACTTAACATTAACAACCAATTCTGTTCTTTATTTGAAAGGTGTAATGACCTTTTGCACGCAGTCCATTAGCTAGTTTTATCCATTATTACTGCGAAGTTAAACGACAGATGTCACGTGATATTTGGAAGTCCAATTTTTACCTTTTGCAGATATAATTTTTATTTGAGTTACTTTTTTATCCTTTATTTATCTAACAAAAGACTGTTTTGTGTTCTGTAGGCAAAATTGATTAAAAAGTTCCGAAAACAAATAAAGGGAAAAACTGAAAAACCAATACCAGTGAAAAACCGCCACGAAAATATAGGATTAGATCCGTGTACTTCTTTTTTTTACGCACTTCACAGAACATTGATGACTTTTGGTTAGTTGGTGAACACTGTTGCCAAACAATAAAATTAAATCTGCCGATTATCCCGCATTGATATTATATAATAATATTTTAAATTTATATTACATTTTTTCATAAGGTTATACAGGGTGTCCCAGAACTAATGGTACATGGTTAAACTGTATATTCCTTGAGTCAAAATATTACGATTTAGCCATACTTACCTTAGTCCAAAAGTTAAACTTTATTTTTTCAATTCGATTTTCTTTAATAACTTCTTTACTAATTAATATTTTTGCAAAAACTAACCAGCGTGTAAGTTTTTTTTAAAATTGGCAAAACGATTACGTTGAAAATTTTGATGTACAATGTACAGGGTGTTCCTTGGACCACTACGATTGCATAAAAATCAATGTATTTTTCTTGTGCCTCGGTGTATACCAGTTTTTATATAGAATAATGGTTTTCCCATCCTTTTTATGTAAAAAAGTTATACTGTTTCAAAGTCGCTCAGAGCAATGGTTTTTGAGATTTTTGCATTTAAAGTTTTTATTGCATGTGAGTGATATGCCTATTTTATGTATGATACTTTCTTCAATTCTTTCTACTAATTAAAAATTTTGCACAAAAAATTAGGTTTGGTGGTTTTTGGGCATGGACGATTTAATTTTGGTAAAAAAACTAAAATATACAAGGTGTTCTCTAAGTCGGTACCGTTACATTAAAATAGGTCTAAATTTTTTGTTCCTCGGTGTATACAAGATTCTTTTAAAAACATTATTTTTTATATTTTTTTAAGTAAAAAAGTTATAGCATTTAGATGTCGCTTAGAGCAACGGTTTTCAAGATAGTTGAATCAGAAGTTTTTATTGTATGCATAAAGAATTTGTGATTAAATTCTTACCTTCTTCATACATATTCGCTATAATCAAAACTTTTTTATAGCATTCTAAGATTGGATTTTTTCTTAAGAATATTAAATAAAAAATATAGTGTGTTAAAACAATAATTGTAAGTTATTGTCCGTTATTGCAACTGTGTAGGGGTATATTTTTAATGAGGAACAAAAACCTCTTCGTATTAGTTTTTTTAAAAATGGTAAGTACGTATACTTTATTAATGCAAGTATTTTTTTATTGTTTTGAAAGAAAATTTTAATTATGAATAAAATTAATATTTTATTATTTATTAAAAAAAATATAAAATTTTTTAAGCATGGCGCTCTCAGCAACTAAGTTAAAATTTTAAAATTGACAAATAGTAAATCAAACTTAAAATTGTTTATTATAGTAGGCTTTGAAAATAAAAAGGCTTTGAAAATAAAAAAAACAATAGAATCAAAGTTGCTGTCAGCGTCTATTCTGTCAAGCTTTCTTAAAATTACAGAAATGTTTTTTCAAATTTTAATTTTAAAATATTAATTAGTAGAAATCATTGAAGAAAGTATCATACATAAATTAGGCATATCACTCAAATGCAATAAAAATTTTAAATGCAAAAATCTCAAAAACCATTGCTCTGAGCCACTTTAGAACAGTATAACTTTTTTACGTAAAAAGGATGGGAAATCCATTATTTTACATAAAAACTGGTATACACCGAGGCACAAAAAAAATACACTGATTTTAATGCAATGGCAGTGGTCCAAGGAACACCCTGTACATTGTACATCAAAATTTTCAAAGGAATCGTCTTGCCAATTTCAAAAAAACTTACACGCTGGTTATTTTTTGCAAAAATATTAATTAGTAAAAAAGTTATTAAAGAAAATCGAATTGAAAAAATAAAGTTTAACACCCTGTATCTCGGTTAGTACGAACTTTTGGACTAAAGTAAGTATGGCTAAATCGTAATATTTTGACCCAGGGAATCTACAGTTTAACTATGTACTATTAGTTCTGGGACACCCTGTATACCTAGCTCTTGAAATAATTGTCCGGTATCAAAATTATTTTAAATTTAGATTACATTTTTTCATGAGGTTATATGCGCGGCATCCCTATCTCTACATAAGCGCCGGTACAGACACGCGTTTTTCTGCCGCGCGGTGTCGTAGCGGTACCGCAATTGCGGTCCGTGATACCATAAAATAAATGACGCAATGCACACAGTTGAACGGCAACGCGCGTTCGTCTTGCGTGCATTTTTCGCCGCCACTCCCTCCGGAAACGCAGTGGCACCGCACACGCAAGTGCAGCTCAGTACATTATTCGTAATAGAATCGTACACACGTGTAGTTTGTTGTCACCACAAAAAAGCGACATGACCTGCAATTTGGAGAAATTGTAAAAATTGCAACAACGACATCCATCTCTCAGAAGGCGTACAACACTAGCGTCATGTCGCGACAGGTGTGTGTATCGATTTTTGTGGAAACCGCTGCGGTACCGCTGCGGCACTGCGCGGCAGAAAAACGTGTATGTGTACTGGCGCTAAAGGAACTTAAGTCTGCGTTATTCGGCCACAAGTAAGGTCAAACATTATCCTTTAGTTAGTAAGGGATAGAGTTCAAACCATGCTGCCTGCGCATGTTTCAAATAAAGGATAATATGAAAAATAGGGCAGAAAATGCTTAACTTAAACTGGAGCCCCTCCCTGGAAACGCCCTTGTTAGAGGATCGAGTACTACTTTTCATAAAAATTACACCGCTCTACAAAATAAAAAAAGTTCTTGTTGCAAAAAACAAAATTGAATTTTTATTCAGTGCTACCTACTGATTCCGTACCTACCATTGGTTTGAACACTCACTTTTGTGTAAAAATAAATAAAAAACGATTTTTCTTTTTCACCGTGTTTTTCGTAAAAAAATGTCGTATAGCTTTAAAACTATACGCAGCAAATTTTCAAAATTTGGCAAAATAATAAAGTATTACCTGGAGAATTTTTGTGCAAAAAAATGGTATATTTACATAAGCGCGCTTGATTAGAATACGTTTTAAAACCAAAAAAAAGCGATTTTCCAGAAAAAAATAAATTTAATAAAAACCGCTTGACAACGTGGCTTGTCAGACATACCATTAAGTTCCTTGGAGACGTAGCCAAAAAATATGTCAAATATATTTTATCGTAAAATCGTCATGTTGAAAGATATCTAGGTTTGAAGTAGAATGTTGGTGATTATAGCGCGGAACAGGTAGAGAGATTCCATCAGGATATTAAAAGAATGGAAGAGCGTTACCAAGGCAGATGGGGCATTCATATGATGGCAGACTACTGCTAGGGGTTGCAATGGGACTGTCCTGATCAACAAAACTAAAGACTAAAGTGTTCTATTTTAAATTAACAAAAATGCCATTTCAAAAGAGTTGTCGGATTAATATCAGAGACAATCCATTTTTATTTTTGATCAACTTTAAACCAAATTTACTTCCATAATTGTGAACGTCTGAAAAAAGTGTATGGGACATTTTTTGTAGTAAATTTGTTACTTGATACAACTGTCAACCCAAATTTTTTTCTTAGCTATTCGTTTTGTTGCATTGGCTTGTTTTCAAATTTATCAATTTTTAGCAGTTTTTTGGCCATATATTCGTAACACGGCTACGGAAGGTTTTTATATTCCGCTGTAAGATACACCTAATGATCTCTAAATTTTATCCCAATTTCGAGTTGTATACCTTTAGATGCTTTCCAGATATAATTTTTTTATATAAATTTTACGAAAAACAGTTTGTTTTCTTACACAAGTGAGCCAACTTAAATAAACCAAAGGTGGTTATGGAATCAGGGTATCCTGGAAAATAATAATCCACAAAAAATATTCTTGCAACATTTTACCTGTAGAGCAGAATGGCATGTTTTTAAGAATCGGATATTTAATATTCGAATAATTTTAAAAATTTGATTATTATTCGAATGATCACTTGAATCGCTACTTTCAATAATAAGCTTTTTTTTATTCAGATGTTTTTTTATTTGAATAATAAAATGCGATTATTATTCGATCACTCGAATTTTTCAATTTTAGATTATAATTTATAAAAAATAATATTGTCGCGGTTCGCAATGCAAGGTCGTTATAGGTTTTTACGGTCCCAAGATTTAGTTTTTAATTTTTTTTGTCAGTTAAAATATATAAATATATTTCTTTTTAATAATAATTTTACATTGTTGGTTTTCCTTATCCCACTTCATTAACATAGGGCTTAGCCTTAAATTACGTGAAGCTTAAGGGGGGGAGGGGGGCTTTCGTTACACTCAATGTTTTTTTAAAGTGTTTTTTCTTGGGAATGCTTTACAAGGGGGAAAGGGGTTAAAAATCCTGAATTTTGCGCTACGTAATTTAAGAACGCTCGCCATGGTCTAACAGATACACAAACAGATGTTACGACGAAATGGCAGATTTAGTTTTAAAAAAAACGCAAACATAGCATTTTTGACAATTTCTGAAAAAAGAGTTAAATGTATATTTCTATTTAGATCTAATTAAATATATAAATTATATTAGTATATTTCAAACGTATTTACACCTCATTTGAATTATGAACTCTATAATTTAAAACCAGGCTTGGCTTATTTTTGGAAAAGTGGGAAACTTTAAAAGAGTCATATCCTGTGTGTATCATATAATTATGAATATCGATAGCTTATTCCAGTAGGATAAAACAAAGAACCCCGCAGTTGTCTCTGGAGCGTGTATATCGGTAATTTAAATAAAAATAATTTTTAATTAAATTTTTAAAAAAATTGAGATTACTCATAACAATTTTTTTTTCTTCTGGTCACTTACCCCAACTCTTACAAGGTGAGCAAGATATCGATAATAAAGTTTAAAAATTTGCTTACTCTTACGTTGTTTAAGGATGTCAAAATAAGAAAAAAATATTATATAACATAACAAAACTCTTCTGTTTGCGAGATAGAGAGCATCAAATTTGAAGATTTTTTAAACTTTTTTGGTCATAACTTCTTTAAAAAACACAGCAAAAATACAAAATTTGATGAACTCATGTATCGAAATAGTTCAGGCCCTACGGGGTCCGACACTGCGTTTAATCATAGAAGCAACACACTTGATGTGGATACACATAAGACTCGCCCGAATATTTTACGAAATGGAACAATCCCCCAACCCTGGTGGTTCCCCCTCTTAAAGGTGCTTTTTGACGGTTTTTTGCTAATAACTCGAAAACGGTCAGCTTTTCTAAAAATATTCTAAAGACCATTATGCAAGCGGATAAAATATTCTTTTTAACCATGTACCTTAGTACCTTCTAAAGGTAGTGGTGTACGTTCCATAGGCCTACGAAAAAAGGGAAATATGTTTAAAATATGTTTTTTTATATTTCTTGTGGCATTTTGTATTGTTACGGGTTCACAACGACAAATTAAAACTCGCAATTGTTGAAAACGATACGTCAATTTATTTCGACAAATTATGTACAAAAACACGCACTTAAACTTAGTAATAACTTGCTAATAATTCACTACTATAATCGGTCTATTAACTTCGTGTTAATCTCACGACCGCTACAGCACGTAATCTGTGACTGACTGCCTGGTGCGCGACCCCGGCCCTATATATAGGATCGTCCATCTCTCTCGAACTTTCCGGCAGCCTTCGACATCCGGAAAGTTCCCGCACTACCGCGACCGCAAGCCACAGACAACGCAACTAAAACCTAGACTAAGAATACAACCTTAAGATAAATCGACCTAATACTACACTAAACCTAAATAAATTCCAATTATAAAATTTAAATAACTTAAATTTGTAACACTATCCTCCTCTTCAGGTTTGATCGTCTCGATCAACATTTCCCAGGTAAGGTTTTAGTCTGTCTAGATGAACAACTTTCATCTTGGACTTCGGGCTTCTCTGGATTCGGTAGACTACATCATTAATTCTCTTAACAACTTTATAAGGCCCTTCCCATGGTGGTGTCAACTTAGGTGATCTTCCTTTCTTGCGTTGAGGATTGTATAGCCAGACTTGATCATTCTCTTTGAACCCTGAAGAGTTTGCTTTCAGGTCATATCAACTTTGCAAAGATGTTCCTCTATTGTTTTATTAAATCTTTCAACCATGCCATCTGACTGCGGATGCAAAGCAGTAGTCCGTGTTTTATGTATTCCTAAAAGGTCACAGAGATTCTGGAAGAGCTTCGATTCAAAGTTTCTTCCTTGATCTGAATGTAGTTCCAAAGGAATGCCAAATCGGCTGAAAACATCATTTACCAGAACTTCCGCAACTGTAGTGGCCTCTTGGTTAGGTAAAGCAAAAACTTCTGGCCATTTGCTAAAGTAATCCATGACAACAAGGATGTATTTGTTGCTTTTTTTAGTTTCTGGAAATGGTCCGGCCACATCAATAGCAATGCGTTCGAATGGTAGACCTACGTTATATTGTTTCATTTGACCTCTGGACCTTGTTTTGGGACCTTGGCTGGCTGCACAAGTCGAACATCGGCGGCACCAGTTTTTCACATCTTGAAAGTAATTGACCCAATAAAATCGGTTTCGAATTTTGTCCATGGTTTTATTTATGCCTAGGTGCGCGCCTGATTTTCCACCATGGTATTCGGCCATTATATTGTCTACCATGCTCCTAGGAACCACTACTTGATTAACCACAGTAAGGCCATCGGCACTTTCCCAGGCACGTTTAATGATGTTTTCCTCTACTATCAATGAATCCCATTGTGCCCACAGTGATTTGAATATCACCCCTTGGTTTGCGATATCTTGCCATGATGGTGGTGGCTTGTTTTCTTCTTTCAATCGCAAGATAGGTCCTACATCTTTGTCGTTAAGTTGTGTGGTTCTAATCGAAGCCGACATCCATTCTTCATCTGGTTCTAACTTTATCTGGCGCACGTAGGTAATTACTTCTTTCTGGTCAATTTTCCTGCAATGTTTACAATCCTCAGGGCAAGGTCTTCTGGACAATGCATCTGCATTATTATGCACCCTTCCCGCTCGGTGCTTAATTTGATAATGGTACTGTTGTAGCTTTTCTATCCATCTCGCGACTTGCCCCTCAGGTTGTTTCATTTTCATGAGCCACTATAACGCAGCATGATCCGTTCTAATCAGAAACTCTTGTCCGTAGAGATATTTGTGAAAGTGATCTACGGATTTAACTATGGCTAGGAGCTCCTTTCTAGTAACACAATAATTTCTCTCTGGTTTGGATAGCTTCTTGCTGAAAAATTCGATGACCCGTTCTTCTCCATCTTGTACTTGGGAGAGTACTGCTCCTATGCCATCGTTGCTCGCATCAGTATCTAATATGAATTTTCCTTTTGGAATGGGATATGCAAGAATCGGACTAGAACATAATGCTGCTTTTAGTCTTCTAAATGCTTGGTCACATTCGGTATTCCATTTGTAAGAAGCTTTATCTTCTGTAAGTCTATGTAATGGAGACGCTATTTTGGCGAATCCTTCTACAAATCGTCTGTAGTATGTACACAGACCCAAAAAGCTTCTCAATTCATGTTTGTCACGAGGTTGAGGCCATTCTTCTATTGCTTGTAACTTCTTTTCGTCGGTATGGATGCCTTCTCGGGAAGCGACGTGACCCAGGAACTCAACTTTTTCTTGGAACAGAAAACATTTCTTTAAGTTCAATTTAAGATTTGCGTTCCTGATTCTTGAGAATACTTCTCGTAAATTATCTAGATGATCTTGAAATGATTTCCCCATTACTATGACATCATCCAAATAGACTAGGCAGGTTTTCCAAGTAAGGCCTCGTAGAACGACTTCCATTAGTCTTTCAAATGTAGCTGGGGCATTGCACAGGCCAAATGGCATCACATTAAACTGATAAAGTCCACTTCCAGCAGAGAATGCAGTCTTCTCTTTATCTCTTTCAAAGATTCCTACTTGCCAATACCCACTTTTCAGGTCAAGAGTAGAAAACCAATATGATCCTGCCAATGTTGTTAATGTGTCGTCTATTCTTGGCAGTGGGTAACTATCTTTCTTGGTCACATCGTTAAGTTTCCTGTAGTCGACACAAAATCTAGTACTTCCATCCTTTTTAGTGACCAACACCACAGGAGATGACCAAGGACTTGATGACTCTTCAATAACACCGTCGCTGAGCATTTTATTAATGAGATTGTGAACTTCTTCTTGCTTGGCCATTGGTAGTCTTCTTGGGGGTTGTCTTATCGGTTGGGCATCGCCAGTGTTGATGGCATGTTGAATAAGGTTTGTGCGTCCCGAACTACTCCTAGTTTCGAAGATATTACTTTGTTCTTCTATAAACTCTCTCGCTTTACTAAATTCTTCTGGAGTGAGATGTTGCCAAGTTGACTCAAATTGCTGAAGTACCTCCATTGGTAACTTGCTTGTATCCTCGGAAGTTGGCTCTTCACATCTTGTTACTTTCTGTACTGGTTCAAATAATGCTACCACCTCCCCCTTATTAATTTTGACACTATTTGGGAAAATATTGGCGACTCTAATCGGGATGTCTTTATCGGTTTTAACTAGTGATTTTGCAACGAGGTAGGTGTTGGGTGTGTTTTGTTGGCTTATGAGTCCGACGCAGCTTGATGTTTTACTTTCCAGCCTCCCAAAAATTATGGTCTCACTGTTACCGACTAGTCTTGTTGTGCATACTGCCACGACCTTTATTGGTTCTTTATTGAAGTGACTATTTGACAAAATGAACTCTTCATTCCCAAATCTTAGGGTATTAAGTTTATATCAAACGCAAATCCATGTTTACTTATCAAGTCCATTCCCAAAATAAATTCGTCTTCTATTTCGGCAACCAATACAGTGTGGCGAATCTTCAATCTTCCCAGCTGTAGGTCTATATCTGTCTGCCCCAACACGTCGGCGGATTCTCCAGTCACAGTCTTAAGTGTTATTTTCTTTTCTATTGGTCGAATTTTATATCTCGTTGCAATTTTGAACTTAAGCAATGATATGGCAGCACCAGTGTCTACTGTTATATTAACTTTTCTCCCATTAATGAGTTCGTCGATGTTAAGACTGTCAGCAGTATGTTTTAGGCTCTTAATAGAGTAAATTTTGGGGGCTATATTCCCATTAGCCAACACCCGCCCCTCTGCGTTGACTAGTTTTAGTTTTCCTGATCTCTTCTTCGGTACTCTGTCCCACTAGATGGTGAGCGAGACCTCATTTGGACACGACAATCGCGTTGAATATGCCCTGTACGTCCGCATCTGAAACACTTTACATTTGGAGGGGATCGTCTACTTTCTTTCAAAGAATCAATCTTCTCTATCAGTGATTGAAACAGTTGGTTTAGCGTTTTTAAGTTGACCTCATCTCCAGTGCTCATTTCTTCTCCCTCCTGAATTGAAACAGCTCTTACTTTTGTCCTGGACATATTATTTGATGATTCAATTTCAAGGGCTCGAATCAACACTTCACTGCTGTTATGGAAGCGTTCTCGACGAAGTAATTTTGCTAAGTCCGTGTCTCGCAAGCCGTTAATAAAGCGATCTACCGTGAAGGGATCTCTGTAATTTTCTGGCATTTCTGGGTAAGCCAAGTACATCAGCCTCCTGATATCCGCTTCATACTCTTGTAATGACTCCCCTGCTCTTTGTTGACGAACATTTAATTCTGACCAATGTAAATTTCGCAAGTGTTCGTCTCCATACCTTCTTTCTAGCGCTGCCACTAAAGCGTTATAATTCTGTTTTTGTTCGACTGGAATGGACTAACAACGCTCTAGCTTTTTCGTCCTCGTCCCAACCATTTGCAGCGGCGGCAGCTTCAAATTGTTGTTTGTAGGTGGACCAGGAGGACGTACCGTCAAAATTTGGAGGCTTAATGTTCTGGTTGGAATTCACGACACATCCCTGAGCTTTTATTTTGTTGTATTCTTTCTGAAGCTGTATAAGCTGTTTCGACACGTCCTAGAATTTGTCTTCCATGGTTTGAAAAACTTCTTCCCTAACATTCTTTACCTTTTCTTCAACATTATGTACCTTTTCTTCTACATTCTGCAATTTATTTTGTACCTTTTGTTCCACACTATGCATTCTTTGAGTTATTTCTTCCTTAAGATCTTCGGTTGCAGTCTTAAACTCTTCTCTCAGCTGTTCGGAGTTGCTCTTTATTTGGTCAAAGTTTTTCTGCATGTCGTTCTGGTTTTGTTCCATATTCTGTCTTATATCGTTCTGGTTTTGAGCCATTTGAGCTGCGAGAGCCTGCATCATTTTAGTTAGATCTTCCATTTTTGCCGACCCTTGTCTAGTAAGCATCAACTTCCTGATAAATCACTTAAAACGTCTATTTTAGGGCTATAAAGCGAATGTCGAAGTCGGTTTTTCAATATCTCTTCCAATTCTTAAATAGAACCTAATGGAATGTTCTGGAATATACTGGTAAATGCTACTCTTTCTGCTACTAGGCAAATGTAGAAGTCACTTTTTGATTATCTCTTTTGGTTCTCGAATAGACCGTCGTAGAATGTTATGGAATATTCTAGAAATAATTTCTAATTCTTACTTTTAAAATAACTAAGCTACTGTCGAAATCGGTATTTGTATATCTCTTCTAGTTTTTGAATAGAACGTCGTAGAATGTTATGGAATCTTCTAGAAATTCTTCCTAATTCTTACTTTTGAAATAACTAAACTAATGTCGAAATCGGTATTTGTATATCTCTTCTAGTTTTTGAATAGAACGTCGTAGAATGTTATGGAATCTTCTAGAAATTCTTTTTAGTTCTTACTTTTGAAATTACTAAGCTAATGTCGAAGTCTCTTTTTGGATATTTCTTCTGGTTTTCGAATAGAGCGTCGTAGAAAGTGATGGAATGTTCTAGAAATTCTTTCTGATTCTTACTTTTAAAATTACTAATCTAATGTCGAAGTCGGTATTTGTATATCTCTTCTAGTTATTGAATAGAACGTCGTAGAATGTTATAGAATATTCTCGAAAATCTCTCTAATTATCAATTTTTGGACTGTAAAGTTAATGTCGAAGTCGGTTCTTAAATATCTCTTTTAGTTTTTTGAATAAGACAATATCGAACTTCTTCGAATATTCTGGAAAAAATCACTTACTGTTTTTCTGTCCAATTGTCCTATCCGGTGGTACTATGTAAGGGTAGTCTTTGCACTATTTATTTCTTTTAGTTCCACTTCTGACACCAATTGTTACGGGTTCACAACGACAAATTAAAACTCGCAATTGTTGAAAACGATACGTCAATTTATTTCGACAAATTATGTACAAAAACACGCACTTAAACTTAGTAATAACTTGCTAATAATTCACTACTATAATCGGTCTATTAACTTCGTGTTAATCTCACGACCGCTACAGCACGTAATCTGTGACTGACTGCCTGGTGCGCGACCCCGGCCCTATATATAGGATCGTCCATCTCTCTCGAACTTTCCAGCAGCCTTCGACGTCCGGAAAGTTCCCGCACTACCGCGACCGCAAGCCACAGACAACGCAACTAAAACCTAGACTAAGAATACAACCTTAAGATAAATCGACCTAATACTACACTAAACCTAAATAAATTCCAATTATAAAATTTAAATAACTTAAATTTGTAACAGTATCTTTAACACATTGTTTTTTTTTCAAAAAACTATTTTTGTTCAAAAAACATTATATACAGTTATATATTTAATAAGTAAGTGCAAACTTTTAACTTGGCCAAAAACAACAAGTAATAGATATTGAGGCGGACCAAAAGTCCTCTCTAACGATGTAGAACAGGCACCCCTTACATCAGTGGCGCACCTTTTTTAGACATTTAAATAAATAATAGGTGTGGAAAAAACAATCTTTTTTTAATTTTCTTGAATTTTATTGTCCTACATGTCTGGTTTTAAAACTCATTTTTAAAGCCTAAGAAATTTCCTTTCCAACGATGTATATCACTCCCTTCTCAAGGCAGGATCTAGCATAGACGCAACAAAAATGGTCAAATTTGGTATAGTCAAAATTATACGCATTTGTAATGACGTAATTTTTGTTTATCTTTGTTTAGTATATTATAAACAGCGGTGTCAATAAACTTTAAAAAAAGTAAAGTCTATGATTAATTCATTTTTTAAATAGGTAGGTAATTGGTTATGTGAAGTATTCGTCACTGTCAATCAAAAACATAATAACAAATATTAATTGGCAAAAATATCTACGCCATACGTTTTTTTCTCACCTGGTGACGTCATTACAAATGCGTATAATTTAGACTATATACACTTGAATCTTCATTTAAGACAACCATGTTGGAACATTACGAATATACACACTGAGTTCAATAAGAGAAGCAACACACTTAGTATGAATATACAGTATACTTCCCCGAAAATATAATGAGGAGAAACCATCAAAAAAAAGCGTGGCCAGAAACAATTTTTGAATTCAACACACGCATGCGCACTTGAAAGTTCGCGTCTGCGAGGTCAAATTTTCTATTTTTAACAGAACAAGCTATGATTGTTTCACTTCTCGATTTTTTTTGCCTGTATTAATGCTTATAGGTATAAAGCATGGTTAAATGCTAAAGGATTCATTTGAAATTATTACCGTACGTAAGATAAGGACAACTGTATATGCATACAATACAGGTAGGTAAAATGCTATTGGGATCATAGACTGTTGCTGTGCTTAAGGTGTGTAAAAGCTTAAATGTTTGAGCTAGACTTTACGTAAAAAACAGATACCCGTTTCTCACCTGTTTCGCTGCACATAACGGATTGACGAAAAACTTCGTGAAGACGAGAGGTCACGATATATTCCCTTACTTTACCACTACCAACCCGAATACAGGTCCAAAACAGCGAAAAGTATTTTAAGAGACCGCCCAAAATATATTTTTTCTCTTTTCCTTTTCTCTTACACACATTAAGCAGAGCAAGCAGTCTATGAATCTTACAGCTTTTAACCATGCTGTATATGGGTTTACCATATATATAGGAATATGCGAATTCTTTCTTATGGAAGTTCACATTTTGCTAAGGAAACAATCATATCTCATAATTATATTAATGTGTATCCAGTTGCAGAGCAATTTCGTTTTGTAATGAAAATTATAGCTGCGAAAATAAAAGTCTCTTCGCGCGAGGCAATTTACAACTTGGCTTTTAGCTGTTTATAGATCCTCTTTTTGGGGTGAACTTATGATTTTCCGCTTATATTTTGAGCTGGACCATTTTAGAGATGTGCACGAGTATTCTGGGAATGTCGATTATTAGTTATCAGTGCTACCGTCGGCGTCGTGAAATAAGGTAGAAGAACAATTTTATTTGTTTCTTAAAAGCTTAGTTTATGACAGCTAAATTCCTTTTCAATTTACAAAAATCGGTTAAAAATCAAAAGAGGTATGGCCACGTCATTTTTTTTTATTGGCAAATGAATTGAAGTTAAATGTGTTTGCTCTTCTCGGGTTAAACATAAAAATGGATCTTTGGTTTAATTTGCGTGTTGTGTCAAAAACTAATAAACCAATTTTAGTAGTTAATTTCCTGTTGACTTTAGTTTCACTAATGCACAACAAACCTAAATAATCTTAAATTTTTAAATTAGGGATATTTTTTTAATTCTAAGTATCACAATTTGTTCGACTTTTTCAAATTCACATATAAATATGTTGGAAATCAAAGAAGTTAAATTTGAAATGAAATAAAACTAAAAGTAGGTATCTAAAATATTTTTTGGGTTGGTATCTTGTTGCAGCTGTATGGTTCTTAAATAAACAAAAATTAACTTGTGGATTCAAATTGTCCGCCATCTTAAGAAACAACATGGCGAGGTGTTTCTTTTGACCTCATCAAAAATATATTTTTTTGTGTGTCTGGTTCAATTTGTAGAATTAAAGAAGCCAATCCGCCAAATCCAACTTCTTTGCTGTTGGAATTTTAGCTGGGTCAAAATCTAAAATATTTACAGTAAGTCAGATATTGCCAATGAATTTATTTAGTATAAGAGATTACTGGATATTGCTTATTATATTTATAAGGTCGTGTTCTAAAAGTCTATTAAGTTGACTTCCAAGTCAATCTTAATGATTGCTCGGTTATCTTTAATAGAAATCTTGTTATTCGAGACAATATTTTGCAAGATCAAGGTTATGGCGTTCAAAGAGGTTATGGGAATTTGTAACTTATCGTCATCAAAGTTTAACATTTCTACAGTTGGAGGTGAAAATAAGTATTGTAGTAATTAAAATCAGTTTAAAAAGATCTAAAATTATCCTTTTTCACAGAACCTTCTTTGGTATTTTTATTTTTTTAAATTACAATTTAATTTCTTGATTTCTATAAGATGGCGTCTCCTCTAAGACTTAACTTTCTTTTTAAATTAAGGTATTGTGTGATTCCTAAATTCTAGGTTAGGAACTTGTTTTTATCAATGAAAGATTTCGAGAAACCTTTAAGCAAAGGGATTTTTGTGTTATTTGCTTTTAAGTTGGGTGGATTTGATGATGATACCGTTGTTTGATAGAGATTACCATCAAACAACGATAATACTTTTATTAAAGGGATCTTCTAAGGGGATTTATGTAAGAATACTCATCTTAGGGCAATAATAGGTATATTTAGATTTATGTGATTTAAACATGGTTGCTTTATGTTCTTGTTTTGTGTGGTGTGGTGTAAGGGAGTACTTGCTGTATTTTCTTGTGTTTGTGTAATTTTAAATATATAAAATACCTGTTTTATAGCTACGAACTTCATTGTTATAGACATTGTAAACACATTTCTTAGAAACAATAAAGATAACTTGAAATTGTGTGTTTATAAGCGAATAAGTTTTGACTATATGGGCTAATGTTTTTATATGGAAGTCAATCTGTTTCTCACCTGGTTGCTTGAGTTTTCAAGATGGTTAAGGGCTCTGGGTCGATTAGCCTTCGGTGAAAGAGAGTGACGCTCTCTCTTTTTAAAGTTGCTTGTTTATTTAGCCCTATTTTAGGTTTGTTATTTTTTCTTGAGCTATATAGTAATGCTTCAGTGGTATAATTTTTTATGATTGATTTTATGAATTTTTATCGCCATTTTTAAAATCCTAATTAACGATATGGAGATGTCATCGCCTTTTTATATAGGTAGCTCACTAGATTTTTTTGATAAGACAGATGAGTTTTAAAATGTTTCCAGGACTCTGATACCGCAAAAGAAGTAATAAATAGTACCTAAGTCCTTTCTGTCAAAGTCAACTAAAATAAAATCTTAAAGAATTTAACGGCGATGTATGCAAAACAATTTTGGAATAAGAAATCCTAGAATTTCTACATTCCTGTAACGTGATCTCTAAATATACCAAACAACAGCAAAATAAGTAAAACTGCTCCATCTGTTAGTGACACGTTATCCAAAATAACTTCTTTGGCTTAGGCGTATTTAATTTTAGCAAGTAAACTTACATTTTTCAAAGACACGCCTGTGTCAAGGTAGAGTAATAAAATTGTTGAAATAGTAAGGATCTATTTACAGTTTTAATAATAAATTCCACGGTGTGGAATTTATAGATGCGAAAGCATCATTTTCATTACAGCCAGCACGACCGATCGAATTCGCTTCCTTGGCCTTGCAAACGCAGTATGTCCAACCAGTCAAAATATATTTTTTCTTGTAGGGCATTAAAACATCCCCTTTCTAGCAATTTTTTACACTTTATTCCCTAACTATGCACTATTTTCAACCATACGTTCAGTGAACTATTCAAAAAGTTGATATTATGTTAATTATGGCTGATACAAGATGGCCGACAATGTAAGTACCCCAGCTTTTTGAGTTTGTTTTTTTGGCTTATCTCTTCCAGACTAAAATTAAATCAATAGTTTTTTTATATACTTATAAAAAGTAATATTTTGGTTATTTGTGAGTTCAGATTATTCAGATATTCTTATCTTATCCTACTTCGCATTGCTATTTTCGAAATCCTTCTCACTGTTGAGTAAATATTGTTGTAAAAAATTGCAATTTAATTATTATTCCTGACCGTTAAAATTGTAAATTATTGTATAAAATCCTCGGATCGGTCAATAAAAAACTTCTTTTTTGTTCGTTTGTGACGTTTCGGTTTATTGAATCATTACTAGACATATAATTCTTTGTACGTTGCACTTCTCCCTAGAACCATCCTTGCTTTGAATAATTTCAACGGTCAGGAATAATATTTGAATTGCAATTTTTTACAACAATATTTTGTCAACAGCAGGGATTTCGGAAACAGCGATACGAAGTAGGATAAGATAAGAATATCTGAACTCACAAATAACCAAAATATTACTTTTTAAAACCATATAAAAAAGGGATGAACCAAAAAAACAAACTCAAAAAGCTGGGTGTACTTGCATTGTCGGCTATCTTGACTCGGCCATAATTTACATAAAATCAACTTTTTGAATAGTTCACTAAACGAATGGTTGAAAATAGTACATAGCAATGGAATAAAGTGACATATTTCACACGAGGCGCCAGATGAGTTCGAAAATAACACGAGTGTGAAAAATTCACTTTCTACGATCGAAAAATACTAACCCGAATTTGCTTGTTATTTCTGTTAAAATAATGTCTGTTTATTTTCATCTCTAGTGACGAAAATAAAAATCAGATTGTATGTAAGTGCAAGTGCCTATTTCACTATAATTGTATGTGGTCGTTGGAAAATTTATTTTCCTACGACCACATATGAAAATGATGGATTTCACACGATTTGCATCTTCAGAAAACGTTAAATTTTACCCGTGTTCAGAAATTTTACCGCATATGTGTGGAAAAGTACTTTTCCGCACATCTATGGAAAAGTGTACGATGACGTTAACTGTTACCATACTTTTGTGCCGAAAAGCAGTTTCATTTGATTTGTGCAAAATTAAAGACCAATTTTTACAAAAAGTGGTATAGTTCACAGTGTCCGTATAGGAAAAATAGCGTACACAACTCTAGAGAAAGTAACTTTCTTACACTCGCGTGTTGTTTCACACGGCTAGCGCCTCGTTCATAACATTCACGCGTGTGTGAAATTTGTCACTTTCTTCTCTTGTTATGTAATATACTATTTTATAGTCACCATGTTTTCAAATATCTACATTAATAATGTTACAAATTTAAGTTATTTAAATTTTATAGTTAGAATTTGTTTAGGTTTAGAGTAGTATTAGGTTATATTCTTAGTCTAGGTTTTAGTTGCGTTATCTGTGACTTGCGGTCGCATTAATACGAGAACTTTCCGGACGTCGAAGACTGCTGGAGAGTTCGAGAGAGATGGACGACCCTATATATAGGGCCGGGGCCACGCATCCAGGGTCAGTCAAAGATAACGAATGGTAGTGATCGCTAGATGTTAACGCGAAGTTAATAGGCGGATTAAAGTAGTGAATTATTAGCAAGTTATTAGTAAGTTTAAGTGCGTGTTTTTGTACATAATTTGTCGAAATAAATTGACGTATTATTTTTGACATTTGCGAGTTTTAATTGTTGTGTTCTTTTAGTATTTTTATTATTTTTACTATTGATGGGATTAAACTTTTTGCACTTACACACATAAACTAAACATTTTTCTTGCTTTTCTAATAAACAACGGCGCGGATGAAAATATAAAAGCCACAGACAAACCCGAATGGCCCATTAAATTAAAGAAAATGGCTTTTTGGTAACCGCTCAATATTTATGGCGGCCCGAAACTGGTAATTGGTTTAACGGAAAAATGGAATAAAGTGTGTGATGTAAAGTGTTTTAGCTTACGTGATTATAGGTAAATTTCAGATACTAAGAGACCAGCAAAGTAAAATGTGTATTTGAATCTAGCACGCGAATGTTTAACTATTATAGGTCAGTTAGAAGCTGCTAGACAAACTGGTGATCCAAAGATGGCCGAGAACCCGTGCAATTAGACCTTTTGTGCTGTCAGTAAGTGAAAATTTAAGGGTTATCAAAAACGAAAAAAAAAGGTGAATTTTTAAAACTAGCAATGGACTTAAGAGTGATTTAAACCACCTTGAACGTGTAGCTTAGACCAAATTAAGTGGCTAGCAGGTTAATCTGTTATAACAAAAACATTTCATGTAAAAAAAAAGCCAAGTAGGCGAATATGATATTCCGTGATAGATAGATAAAAGTAAACCCAAGTTCTCCAATACAAATTTTAAAATGAAATGTTCTTACTAGTTTGGAAATGTTTTTTTAAACTCTGCTATTTTAGCCAAACTTCTTTATGTTATGTTTATGTTTAGCAAGCAATTCGAAAATAGTAAAAACCTTTCATTTTAAAATTTGTATTGGAGAACTTGGGTTTACCTTTATCTCAATGCTTTTTACGGAATATAATTTTCGCCTACTTGGCTTTTTTTTACATGAGATATTTTTGTTATGATTTCACTCCTTTTTTAAAGGGTTTAGATAATATTTAAGTTTTGAAGCAGTAAAATATGCGGAATATTGTTAAAAACTTTTGCAATGCCTTATTTAAAAGTTTGAGATTTTTAAATTTTTTCCCATGGTTTTCTGGAAGTGACCAATGTTACTTTTATATAACTTTACATTTATAGGGGAGGGAAGTAGTTTCATCGTAGTTCCTATCGGCCTTCCAAAGCTCAGCTCTCTAGCGTTTCTGGATGTGAGCAATGTTACTTTTACATAACTTTATATTTACAGGGGAGAGAAGTAAATTAAAAATTTTCGATTTTTAAATTTTTTCCTATAGTTTTGTTATAGTTCCCATCAGTCTGCCAAAGCTCAGCTCTCTAGCGTTTCTGGAAGTGGGCAATGTTACTTTTACATAATTTTACATGTATAGGGGAGGGAAGTATTAGAATTTTGGGTTTTTTGATTTTTTCCAGGGGTATGGTTTGCCAAATTTCATCTTTGTAGCATGTCTGGAAATACAGTATTCGTAACTACTTTATTACTTTATAAAAGTCCTTGAAACTTGGACGGGTTGTTAACGCTATGAAGATCTACGACTGTGCAAAGTGTGAGTTTCGTAGTTCATTTCAAAGTAGATTTTTAGGTCAAATATGGGCTGAAATGTTTCAAGAAAAGATGGTAGCATTTGTGCGAACTTGGCCATGCACAGCCGTACCCTCAGATTTGGGGATATTGAAGGCTATAATAACTTGCCCGAGCAGTTCACTTTACAGGGGTGTAAAACAAAAGGCAATAATTAAAGCTGAAAGAATTCTACAAACAGAAATTTAAGCCAATCTACGCAGACACATCAGGATACTAGACATAATACAACAGAGCACTAGACCACATGATAGTTGCGTTGGAGGTAAATATCTTGGTTTAGGTGGTAAGAAATAACCACCAAACATGAACAAGAAAATAATAACTGCAGAGAAGAAAATCTTCGCTCTATTATCCAGACGGATCCAAGCTAGCGGGAGGAGCAGATTTGGGCATATTGGTTCCAAACTATAAGCTCTTCCCATTAATGGTCAAAATCCTTATCATATTTAAAGCGGAACTTCTCGCAATAGATGTATGTGACCATGAGTGCATAAACATGTCTGTGAATGCAAAAAGACCTTAAATCTACTATAGTTGATGTTCTATTTTAGGCGACAAATTCGATTCAGCTAATTTTTTACGCAAATGACAACAAGGCAAAATATTTAAATATCAGTCAATAGGTGGCACTACATATTAGAGTCCTAGGGACACCTATTCGGTTTCTAAATTGTGGGCCTTACTAAAAATTTAGGGATGACAAAAAACAATACATTTTGAGTTTGACACTGACGTTAATTTTTGCCCAAAAACACAAGTGGGCGGCTAGTTTTTCAATAGCAACAGAAAAAATAAAAGAATAGAGTAAATAACAAAGCCTATTTTTTTGTCAAAAACCAGGGATGACATTTCATCTTATAAATAAAAATAGAAAAAAAGTGTTTATTTACTGTGATAGAAAATACTGATAATCGCGAAGAAGACTTAGCCACAATAGGATGGAACACATAATATTCCTATGAGCCTGCCTCCAAATACATCTAGCAAAATATATTTAAAGACCTTCCGATATCATTGATCCTGAAGATGAAAACGAAAATCTTCTGATCCACAGATGCTGATATCATTGATCCTGAAGATGAAAACGAAAATCTCCTGATCCACAGATGCTGCACAGGATAAGCAGTAAAGTTTTCGGCAATCATTGTAAATTAACTATAATAAATGAGTTGTTTTTATTGTAGTACTTTACTTTTGTTTCCACAACCTCGTAGAAAAAATATTGTACCTACATACTTAACGAATGTGTTTAGTGCGTCTTCCGCACTGATTAGGTAAATTACTATTTCCTGCGACCACATATAAAAATGTTGTCTCAGAAAAATCTTCAGAAAACATTAAATTTCATCCGTGTGCATTTTTTCGCACATGTGTGACATTACTTTCAGTACTTCGGCACATGTATGGAAAGTGTTTAACTGTCACAATACTTTTTCGCACATGTATTACAAACTACTTTCCCATACATGTGCGGAAAAGCAGTTTCATTTGATTTTCGCAAAATTAAACACCAATTTTTACAAAAAATTAGTATAGTTCAACAGTGTGCGTGTGAAAAATAGCTCCATAACTCGACACACGCTCGTGTGAAATTTGTCACTTTCTTCTCTTGCTATGTAATAAATAAATAAATAAATGAAAAGGGCTTTATTTTCAGCGAAGTTAAGCACAAGCTTCTGTTAACTGAGCAATATACTAATTATCAAAAACTATCTTATAAATTGGTTCGTAATCCAGTGATTTTGTTTGTTACGCTATGGCCAGCCCCTAAAACACGTTTTGTAAATAGAAAAAATTGTATGTCTTTAAATACCTTCTTATAATCATTTAACTTATATTAAACGACATTTTATTTATTCAAAATATCTGAAAACAATGTGAAAATCCGGGTCACGTTAAATTTTCTCAATCGAATTGACTTGCCCCCGGTATATGGGGGTGGCGCTTCAGTCAGAAGGTTGATGGCTCTTCTGATTTGGTGTCCTGCAGCAAATATAAAATTGAGCACGCCTTGGTAAATCCTAATAGATCTCTTTTATAAAAAACTAGTTGAAACATTATTTCTGTCCATGTGCAAGATTTTTTTAAAATCTTCAAACGTATCTTTTTAGATTTTTGATTATCTTTTGTACATTTCCAAAAAATACAAGAATCGAAGCAATTTCACTACAGTTTTCTATAACACAACTAGGCTACTGAAATGCCAAACATTGTTTTGAAATATTTGTTGTGTTTTAGCCATAACTTTTTTATTATTTTTTGAATAAAATGATTTTGCAAAAAACTGCTAAGATACGGTTGTTAAAAATGCTTTAAAAGACTACCCCTCATTTCTATTAGAACAAAGATTTGGCAAAAAAATGCGATATCAGTGTTGTCAAATGGTAAGTTTTCGGTCGAAGTTTGTCCCCTTAAGTGGCACCGCGTCATAGCTATTGTAAACCAAATTCTGCGGCAAAATCTAAGTAAAGAAGCCTTAAAAAATTAGTGTTTCACTTTGTACATGCAATGTGCCGCTCGGGGCTTAATGTTCGAAGGATAAAACACTACGACCTTTTAAAGGAGAGATCAAATAGGTACTTACCTGATAAATAAAGATCCGAAACATAAAAGAGGATCCAAAATTATATTAAAATGTGCGCAAATATTGATTTAGTTGCAAAGACGGTAATTTGTTTTGTGAAAACCTCCGTCATTATTTGTTTGACATACAGTCAAAACAACACAACAACGAATAGAAAACGTCAAAGCCCTGCTAAATCAATAATATGTTCGTAACAACCAGATAATAGTATATATGTTCCTTTCTAATGAAATCGTTTAGAAGAAGACATCAATAAAAAGCAAGTAAAATAGTAAGCTAATGACTAATTAGTGCAGTGCCTCATTTTGGGAATCAATATCAATAAAAAAAATAAAGGAAGTGCGTGCCACTGTATGTACCCCTCTACTCCCTTCCCGCCCATCAAGGTTTTGATGACGCGGTGTCACTTTAATACAACATCAACTATAGGTGGAATCAACAAAGTCACACTGAGGTGCTAACAGGACACAAAAATTGAAGACAACGACAAATGAGCTATAATGATCCAAGCTTTATTGTGGACCAGTAAGATCAGTTGGATCTTGCTAAAAACCAACCCTAAATCCATATCATGAAAAAAGCTAAACCAACTTCTAGAACCAAAACGAAACGACATAAAGACTAATGGTCGGACTACTTACCGGACACAGCGTAGTAAAATATCACAAAGGCCACAGATCAAACAAACGACGACTCTAGCTATAGGTTCCTTGTAAAAGCAATAGAGACAGTATAAGCAAAAGTCTTGTCCTACTTTTTAATAGGTTTCATTCAATTTCTCTAAAGAGCAGTTCTGTCGCCTTATTGAGTGGGCCAACTAGTATCCATCAAAATAGCTTCATTCAGCAGAAGCTTACGGATCTTGCAGAGGTCAATCTACATAAGTACACTGTCGTTAACCGATACCTTTTAGAAAAGAAGTTGGCCAAAGTGCAAATGAACGGCACTGAAAGTGGACAAACGCGATCAGGATTTTGCCACAAGATTAATATTAACTAACCGTCTAAAGAAACTGTCCCATAAATATTATCAAAATATCAACAAAATCTCTAATAATTATATTTTAACGGAAACCTAATCTTTCTCTATATGATCTATCTATTGCTGTCTGCTTTAAGAGCAAGTTATTATTTAAGAAAAACAATGATGCTAATTATTTACTTAAGAAACTGGTTAGGGATAAAACTGTTACAATAAAGTAGATTTCAGAACAAAAAGCAGGCATACCGACGACGGAACATCGACAAGGAATTTAAACAAAAGCTCTTGGAAAAAGAGTAAAATGCAAACATTTTTAATGCGCCTTTCTGTGATATTTGTATTTCGGCTGAGTCCAAAAGTGGCCTGTTGAAACGCAAAACTTACTGTCCGAGTCGACCTGGAACGCAAATAGCATTTTTCGGACGGTTTTATCACGGATCAGCTTTTGTTAGGTGATCCGTGGTTTTACGACATATTTTAATAATTCATTAAAATATAATCAAATTTGAGCGGTTTACCGTTCTTAGTTCTCTTCGTTTAAATGCGATAATTAAAAAGTTTTCTTTGATTTTTTTAATATGATAAAGACATATAAAATGTAAACATTTATGAAATAAAACTTAATAATTTATTTTTAAGAATTTTTGAAAAACCATCAACAACACATTGTAGTTTGATTGTGTCACGTACGGACAAATACGTTTTGCCTAAATAAAATTAACCTTCTCGAGTTTTGAAACAATTCCAAAACAGTAGTTTTTTACAAAACCAATACGTTTCTTCTCATTGCATCGTGAGAAAATAATTATAGATGATATTGCTCTTAATAAAAAGCGGCAGGTTTGCAATTTTTATAAAATTCGGAAAAAAAAATCCGCACTAACGTGTTTAACTCTGACGCATTTTATTAAAATCGAAGCATGATATGCCGCTATTTGCACCTCGTTAATTGCTAATAAGAACGATAGCAACCAAGATAAGCTAAGCTAATTTATAATAATTATAGATTAGCTTTCCTCTCAATCTAAGGTTTATACCTACGTGTAAGTCAATATAGAAAGTGGCTGAATACGAGGTATGTCTCAAATATCTTTAATCTGGCTTGTGGCTAATTTTAAAGAAACAGGGCTTTTTGGTAAAGAGCATTCTTCAAATAAAACAAACAGAATCGTCAGATACTTATGACGATTCTGTTTGATATTAAATTCAGAATGTCAAAATCTACTGAAGATATAATTATATAGATTAAAACTCTTAAATAACTAAACTTCCAAAGGTAACTGTTTCTTTTAAAAATTCTGTAAATTTTTTTAAAAAGGATCGTATTAGAGCCTGGCGATAGATTTTTAAGTTTTGATGTAGAAAGTCTTTACACCAACGTGCCAATAAATGAGTCAGTCAGTATCATCAAAACAAATTGTAAATTGATGATACACTTCACGAGACAACGATGCTATCGGTGGAGGAGGTGATGAATCTATTGGAGCCCTGTATCCATTACTCTTACTTTTATGTGAAAGATAAATTCTACGCGCAATTTGATGGCAATCCAAATACCTACATGGAGTTCTTCGAGGACCGTGCAATCAACACAGCAAGAGTCAAGCCAAAACGATGGTTACGATACACATTTGTTATATAGTCAGAAAATAATTAAAAACTGCTGAATTTTTAGCACAATCTTAACAATCAAGTGCACAATGGAAATTGAAAAATTTTTGCATTTCCTTTTTTGGATGTTCTTGTCAAACGAATAAACAGTACCTACATTTTAAGTCCAATAATTCTGATGCTATGAAACAAGTAGTAAATAAGTTTGAATTAAGGAGCTGTAAATATTTGTAGTAATAATGGAGAATTAACCACAAAAATGTATAACATTAAAAAGGAGTTACAACAGAATGGTGACCCGTAGAAGCTAATAAACTCAACGATATCTAAAGTAAAAAACAAACCAAATGTAGGAAATTCTCAGAATACCAACCTTTCCGTGTTATCAACATTCAATATGTTTAAGGGGTATCAGAAAACAAAAGACAAATAGCCAAACCCTTTATTAATAAAACAGTATTCTCACCGGGAAATACGATTAGAAGTTTTGTAACTAAAACTAAACCAGAAAATCCCTGTAACTAGGAATGCATTTACCAAATCCCGTGTGACTGTGGTTAATTATATGTAGGAGAAAGAAAATACGCTCTTCAGGCTAGAGTAAAGCAACATAAAAAACAATCACTCAACTAGGGAATATTAAAAAATCCGATTTAGCGGATCATGTTTGGTAAACTGATTACGGGATTCAATAATCTGAAGCTAAAGTTTTGCATAAGGAGTCACGAAAACGAATGTTCTCTGCATTAATAATACAAAACAAAGAAGTTTTTATCCAACCAGGCACGATCATATCAAACGCATGGAAACCACTTCATAGGGAAAACAAGCGTCTTAAGATTATGGGGAAGAGTCTTCATACCTGACTGCACACCAACTAGTATAAGCAGCAGCCTGTAGACTAGATTCTTTAGTTTTCATTTGGGGGATACTTACAGCTTACTAACCGAAACGTAGTGTTTAAAATTTAAAAAAAAAAACAATGCACGTCCGAAACTTAGTTTCTACTCAACCATTATCTACAAGATTCAAACAAAAAGAACTACTTTTAAGTCATAATGTGGTCTCATAATCTATTATTTGTCTAAATTTTGTAGTCAGTTGGTTCTCGCACTGGTTCAATTTTGCAATTTCGATTTAGGGCCTCTAATTTGAAAGCACAGAAACTGTTTGTTGACGAAAATGTTTACTCTACCAATATCTTATTAAATATTTTCACTTAATGAATAACTTTTAGTTTTTAAATCAAGACAAATTTTTATATACACGCAGTATTTCATGAACATCGAAACAGAGGCCGTTTTGAGTATTTAGAGTGCGAGTTGGGAGAAACGCTTGGACAAGTCGATTTTGTTTGCGAGGTGGACACTTTTTGGCTATCTTGAAATTTTTTTAGCACGAACCCCCTTCGAGGGGTATACTTTACCCCTATATTTTGAATAGGGAAAGTGGGTCTAGTAATACCTTGTTTTGAAGGCCTTTTGAATGTCCTTACAACCGTGTAAAAATTTCAAAAATCTATCCATTAGTTTTTGAGATAATTGCCTTCAAACTTTCAAATTTAACATGGACTAATAAAATAAAAATTTTATTACAATTTTATATTTTTCGGATTTAATTTTTATTTTATCATTCCATGTTAAATTTGAAAATTTGAAAGCAAATATCTCAAACACTAATCGATGGATTTTCGAAAGGGATGTAAAGATATTCAAGAGAGTTTCAAAACAAGGTATCACTAGACCCACTTTCCCTATGCAAAATATAGGGGTAAAGTATACCCCTCAAAGGGGGATCGTGCTACAAAAATTTGAAGATAGCTTAAAAGTGTCCCAATAGCAAACAAAATCGACGTGTCCGAGCGTTCCTCCAAATTCGCACTCTAACTACCCAAAAAGGGCTTTGTTTCGATGTATGTAAAACACTGTGTATTTTGCCGTTATGTCAGTGGCTGAAAAGAGCACATTGTTGTACTTATTGCTCATTCGTGTAGGATTTCTGCACGTCAATATATATTTTTTTCGTAATTTTGTATCTTATTTTTTTGCACTACTGTTAAGTATTGTATATATCTATATCTCCAAAACCTTTTAAGATATTGTAACAATAATACTTCGGGAACTTCAATGGGAAAATCGATGCACCTAAGGTGCCAAACTAAAAAAAGTTAAATGGAAAAATACTTTTACATAACCTCATTTATGTCTACTTTTTGGAATATGAATCTTGGTCAGTTCTGCTTGGGGGCATACTATGTCACGTTATTATTATTCATTGCTGCTTCAGTTTCTTCACTGGCACAATGCTTAGCAACTTTTTAGCGCTGAGTCATTTCTAATGTGACCTGCCCCGTTTAGCAGATATTTTATGGCTAGATCTTTAAAAAAAGGAAAATCTGTTCCCACTAAAACACCTCGGGACCTCTATTTGGTCAGGTGTTACACCTAACGTGTCCTATAAATTTAATTACACAAAAAAAAATATTATTTTTCTATAGGATTTATGCTCATTTAGTAATTTATTAAAAGGCATTAAAGTTTCTCGCCTTTGGAACAAGTATCGTGTGATAAATAATACAAATTTCTAGCATATCTCGGTAATGGAAGCGATTTTTTTTACTTCAAGTCGGTCTCTAAATTACCACCAATTCGTGTAAATCGGTCGATAAATAAGATGGTAGAAGTACTTAAATTTCTTGGTATTTTATTTCCTTTACTGAAAGATATTCAACTAACGTCACCTACTAACCGTAGTCAAAGTACTGTAGGTGACTTTTCGACCGCAGCTTACTGCCTAATTCTAGAACACATTAGGGACTTATTGGAATAAAGCCTAACACATTTACACAGAAAACTAACAGCTGACCTCTCAAATTTGACATACCAAAGCCAAACTTAAAAATAAAGTCGCTAACTTTCATTTAATAAATCCGGTTCTTAAATACACAAAGGCCGAATTTTGAAGGAAAGCAGCTACTTTTTATATGTAAATCTCTCATCATATGGTAGATTTTAAAATAAGGTCAGGTTTTATTCCAATAACGCATTTTTAAAACCTAATGTGTGTCACCTTATTGCGCCACATCAAAGAAGAGGGGGACTCTTCTGTGGCCGCACGCTGGGCATGGTGGAGTCATTTACAATATACTGCCGTCCTTGCTAGTGTTGTATTTTGTAGCTAGAATGCCGCTATCTACCTATAAAATTCTCCTGGTTTTGTTTAAAAATCCCGGAAAATAAACAAATAATGCTCCTTGATAACTGTAAGTTATTTGTTTCAAGAAAACCATAAAAGTTAAGGAAGATTTGCTTATAAAAATTGATATAGAAATTTTCATCTTACCTATCAGTAGGGTACTTCAGGACTTCTTCAGTTTAATCAAGAATGTAAGAAAAATGTATTTTTCATCGTTGTTTGATGCAGTAACAAACAACCTTTTCATCAAACAATTCGAAAGGATTAAAGGCCTTCATTGTTATTTGACAAAGTTATAACAGTCTTTGTCCCCATCTCTCAGTCCCTCGAAAACCATTTTTAAAATAATTATTATAGGAGAAAAAAATTGGAAACAATAAAAAAATACATGAAAAAGTATATTATGTATGAACCTTCTTTTTATAGGATCAAATCGCTAAGCCCGCCTTCTTAACGATGGGTCAATTTAACTCCTGGTCACACCAAGAGTTAGAGTTAACCCGAGGTGGTGAAACGTTTAAACTTTTTATATTATAATAATATATATATTTATGTTATAATTAACCACTAAGTGACTCGCTAATGAGAAACCGGCCCTAAGTTGGTTAGAACAATCTCAAAAGGTATAAAGGCCAAGATTTATACGAAATTTCCTATGATAGGGGTAGGAAAAATTCCGACGGGTTAAGGGGTAGTATTGTTGGCTAGATCTTCTCAAGCAAAATACAAACTCGAAAAAAAAATGTAGCAGTGACAGTAGCGTCAAAGTGGAAAAAACTGCACTTTCTCCGATTCTGGTTTGATTATTTATTTTGGTATATAACGGCAAGACTTTTTCTTTAAACAAAATGAATTTTTACAAATCCCTAATGACAGTTATGAAATACCTTGTGTCAAGTTTTACGAATAAAATTTCATCAAACCAGTTTTTTTAACTTTTTTTATTCGTTTTAAATTAATTTTTCCCAAAAATCTCAAAGAGCCATGGAGTTAGACAACTTTTGTAAATTTTCACGAAAACCTTGACTGTCCTCTAAATATTTCTAATTTTTTAGCTGCTACTACCCAGTACTTTTCGGAAAGTGCTATTTTATATAACCGTGCTCTTGTAATAAATTTGCGGAATTCAATTGTTTTTAAGATCCTTTTGTAAACGTTGAGAATCATGCCAGATTTTAGAAACTATAAATACATATATACCTCACTGAACTACGAAATTCACAGTTAGTAAGAAACACTAGAACAGTAAATTCAATATGGTGGATTAAAAATGGGAACCTTTGAAAACTGGAACATTTTGTGTGTCCTTGTAAATAAGTATATTTGACTATTCGAGGGTTAGAGGACAGGACCAAAAAAGAAACTATTAAGATTTTGGCAACGATTCGGAATATATTTTTCCTTTTTCAAGCCTCAAACTATTGTCTATACAGAGTCCATTCGAAATAAATTAAGGCACGTCTCTTTATAACTAAGGATAATATTTTAATTTTTTTTTAGAATTTTTCGTTTTTAGTTGATCAAAAAAAAAACAACAATATGAATAATAAAATTAAAAAGGATAAAAAAAGAGTGAAAATTGACACAAGATATTTTAGAACTGTCATTAGGGATTTGTAATAGTATAAGAGCCCAGTAGGATTTTGGGCTTGAATTGCAAACCGATACTCATATATTTTAATCGATTCGTCATAAGACCATGTTCCAAAAAAAATGGAGATACCTGCGAAAATCCTGCATAAACAACCCGCCATCTTTGTTTAAAGATGGCGAAAAGGAGTTTGAATCAAATGTACGTAACTTTTTCATTATGACATCGATTTTACTCAAACAAATTGTGATTAGCTTCTACTATAATGGTCTCTCCAAATCACTATCAATACTTTGTTTTTTATTTGTCTCTATACTATAAATAAAAGAGTTACGTACATTTGATTCAAACTCCTTTTCGCCATCTTTAAACAAAGATGGCGGGTTGTTTATGCAGGATTTTCGCAGGTATCTCCATTTTTTTTGGGACATGGTCTTATGACGAATCGATTAAAATATATGAGTATCGGTTTGCAATTCAAGCCCAAAATCCTACTGGGCTCTTAGACTATAAGAATTGTTTGAAGAAAAAGTGTTGGTTTTATAGGAAAAAAAGAATCAAAGCAAAATCGGAAAAAGTGCAATTTTTCTTACTTTGGCGCCGCTGTACCCCAACCACAATGGATAGATTTTTTAAAAAATCGATTTTATATTTGTACCCCAGTCCGGTTAAATCCTGGCATAATCATGGGTAAGAAGATTTAAAATTGTGTTTCTGTACTGTAAAATTAAAAATATTTCCGATGCGCAATCAAGATAACATTTTTTGGTCTTCCTTGAAGTATTTCTTATAACTTAAATTACCGTACAGCGTTTTTTACGTGAAAATGAACAGGTGCACCAACTATGTGTGCAACACTTTACCAGGATATTTTATTGCGTTCCTTATGTATACCGGTATGATTAACTCGGGCACCGAGTTCACACTTTTTTGTCGGCTTTGTATAAAAGAAGAAAACGATATTGATCTTGAGTAATTTTGCACATTGCGGCAAGCGTAACGCTATTTTTAAAAGTGCAAGTTTAGTAGTCCAGGTGCATGAATATGTAACTACTAAGTGAAGTTTGTAGGATGGAAAAATATTTCTATAGAAGAAAAATAAAAAGGTGGTAAAAAGTATACATTTATTGGAAAAATAATTATTTAAAAAAGTGATCTAGATACATAAGACACGTCTCTTCCCTTTTGTTAAATTGTGAAAAATGTTATAGAGTACATGGTATTAAAAAAATTCCATGCTGATTTTCTTCAGAGCTAATTTTACCTTAGAGGAAAGTTCGTGAAAATGATGACCACTTTGTAAACATTATTAAAAATAATGTAAACGGGTTTTGCTAGAATAGGTGAGTTTTTAATAAACACTATGAAATTTCATCAGATCGAGGATTCACGACCTCGATCATCTGCATAACTATCTTAAATGCTTCAAAAAGGAATTCTTTAGAGAAAGTTTGCCTTTTAGTTCTTCCAGAACTTATCATTTTTTATAAAATGGGTGTTTCTTAGTTTTATTTACAGACGATTCTTGACTTATTTTATTATTAAAGTTTACTTATTAACAGAGATCGACAAACGTTGGGATTTACAAGTTATAAAAATTATTCCTGACCGTGAACATTTTTGCGTGCGCCACTAGTAAATTCTAAAATTAAAGACATTCCGGTCTTTTATTTAAAAACTTTTTGGTTACTTCTATTTTTATCAAGGCTCTTCTACAGAATAGCGCTGCTACAAAATAGCGCTCCTACAAAATAGGGCGCATTAAAATAGCGGTGACACAAACAGCGCTGGCACAAAATAGCGCGCATCAAAAATAGCGACATCTAATAAAAACAGCGACATTTAAAAAAGCATCATTAAACACTGCAACTGTTCGACTAAGGGGTCTCTTTCTAACATATTAAAAAAAACTTCCCTGACTTCTTTCCCCGGATTCCAGGGGGTGTGAAACAAAACCGAACAGAACCGAACCGGAGGTTCTGTTGGGTTCGGTTCGGTTTGGTTTCACACCATCTAGAATCTCGGTTCGGCTTGGTTGCACACCCTCTAGGATCCCGAAACAAAGTCAGGGAGGTTTTTTTTTTAAATATGTTAGAAATACGTTACCGGGAGTGGCAGTCATAAGACGCTATTTTGTAGCAGCGTTATTGTGAGGCAGCGCCATTTTGATAGGCGCTATTTTGTAGCAGCGCCATTTTCTAAGGAGCTATTTTGTAACCGTGCTGTTTTGGTGCGCGCTATTTTGCGGCAGCGTCCTTTTGATGCGCGCTATTTTGTAGCAGAGATATTTTGTAAGGTGCTATTTTGTAGCAGAGCCCTTTATAAAGTGCTGATGAATATAGGTATTTATAAAAATTATTTTACTTAAATTAAGCCAAAGCCTCTATTTATCCAATGACATCCAGGTACAGGAGTAGATTAATAAGGGCACATGGGGGGGACTTTTTTCGCCCCCACTTTTTGTGGCCAAGATACGCCACTGTCTAGGAACACCGTGTATAAAGGACAAAAAGTTTAGATTATTTATATTTGGTTATCATACTTATGGCTCCAAAGGAAGAATGTTTTAATGAATCGGTTCATTAAAAAAAATAAATAAACCATTAAATTAAACAACCCAAGGGTCATTTCTCAAAGCAGAAGCGGCGTGGCGTCTTCAAAGTGTTAAGTGCACCAAAATATTTTCGTCCGTTTATGGTGCCTCAACACGCAAACATCATAAAGCACTAAAAGAGTAAGAAGCTTGGTAACAAGAATATGTGGTACCTAAGTTTAATTTAATTTAGTGACAAGTATCTCAGTTTTAAGAATAGACTGACAGTAAATAGTTTTTGGTTGTTATCACGATACACTAAACTACATATCATAATTTTTGAGATAACTTTTTGACATTTATCAGCTGTTTACCATAACAAATAGCCTAGGCAAACAAAAAAAAAAGTTAAAAGTTGTCTCAAAAATAATGATACAGGGTGTAAGACAATGTCAGCGCACATCCAGATATACCGGAAATGATGCTTGATTGTCGTTTCTCGCGTTCCGTGACGTCATGTAGATGACAAAATTGCAAAATTGGCATGTAGCTAATGATGCTTCCCCGAGCGGCCCTAAGTGGCCAAAAAATTAATATATTAACTTGAAATTTTGCACTGATGTAGGCTTGGCCAGATCAGATAACTATAACTGCATCATTTTTGGGGCTTTTCTGAAGGTACATTTTTAACAACGTTTCAAGTCATTACTTTAAAACTAGCCAATTTAAAACAAATTTTAATCGATCCACTCTTTAAAATTTAAAAATTTTGAGTATTTTTCGAAAATGCCTTTAAACTCAAAAACTAAATCCTAATATACAATTGTTTAAAATTTGGTTTAAATTAATTGGCTAGTTTTAAAGTAATGATTTGAAATTTTTTTGAAAATGGGGTCCTGCATGAGCCCCAAAATGAAGCACATTAGTTTTTCTGATCTGGCCTCCAGTGTGGGACCCAGCCCCCCAAATATAGGATTTTTTAGACATTTTTCACATATTTTATGTATAAAAAGAAAAATTAGCATAAAATACAACGTCATGAGGGCTCGGCTCCCCCCCCCAAGACATATTCCTGGGTGCGCCACTGTTCTTAAGCATACTCAGGCATATATTTGTGCCAAATTTCAATTTAATACCAGAGAAGAGCCAGTGGTGGCTCTTCTCTGTTAATACGTTAATTCCCTGGACACTAATCTCCGATCGCAATAAAAACATTAAACATTTAGGGTAAAAACAAAATTATTGTGTGTGCTTAAGACCACACGGCAGAAGTGTAAACTTCAACAAGGCGAAATTAATAATACTGGCCCATAACATATTCTGCAAAGCGGACCGAACCGAACTCTTCTGTGTACTGGCCTTCATCTGCATCATCATATCGCTCGCTGAATGTTTCTCACAGTTACTCGAGCAGATTTCACCTACTAAGTGTTACATAGCCGAGCCTGATGGCTCAGTTCAATTCACTACCCACAAAAACCCGCTAAACGCGTCTAAAGAAGCATCCCTTTTTATTTGTCGTATCAGTGTCAGTATCGAACTACGCATGTGCAGAATCGTTACGGAACTTTCAATACCCTACGTGGAACCGGTAGCTGTGGCTAGGGTTGTCGTAACTAAGAAAATTTTACAATTCAATTGGTCAGGAAATATGCCGGTACAATCAATAATTATCATTATTTTTTAAATTCATCATTTAGGGAAACCAGAAAAGAATATGCACAGGGTAAATCCAATTCGATGTTATTGGGGGGCTGCAGGTATTTTTAGGGGATATAGAAAAAAATTGACCTACACTTGCGATCCTTTATTTTCAAAGTTTTTAAGCTACGTTGGGTTTTTAAAAGTCAAAGAAAATTTTGAGAGGGGGCCTATAACTTTTTTATTTCTAACAATTTAATTTTGGTATAGATTAATTTTTTATTGTTTCTTTTTTAACAAAGAATCCAACTACCACATTACATTTTATTTTCACTTTTAGTTTTCGAGATATTACAGAAATTCTACTTCAAACATTCTCTGAATGTTATATAGTATTGTACTATATGTTGGATCTGCATACTGTATACTATTGAAGAAATATATAGTATGCAAAGATACTATATTTTACGTGGATCTTGGTTAGGTCTATATTTTGCAAGGCCGAGACAAAAATCTGAAAAATCCCTTATGAACGTACATACCAATATGCCTATAACTAAACGCACCTTTTCACACAGAAAATCTTTTAGATGTGTTTTATATTATGTCAACCTTAAAGTCAGTGTTAACAGGCCCGGACTGGCCCGGGCGGGATGGCGGGGATCCCCGCCGGGGCCCCGTCCACCCAGTCGGAGCCCCGGGGTAACTGGCGGTAGAGTCAGGGGCTACTTTAGTCAAACAATGTTATTATTTACATTATATTGGTCTATAGTGTCCTTGTGAAAACTGCCTAAATGGGCCATTCAGTGACGTTCTTTTGAAATAACCTCTTTTGTTGTTCTGTTCGTTTTTGTTCTTATCAAGTGATCACGTGGCGTTTCCTAAGACAACGCTTGAAAAAAAAAAAGATTATGGAACATCCAGAGATTGGATTTCACAACCAACCAAAATATAAACAGTGCGTGTACCATTCGTTTGACATTACCATTGAAAAAACTGAAACTTTGGCTGAAGTAGAAGTGCACTTGTAGGCAACCCGTTATGCAGCATAAACAAACTTACTATACTTTGATGTTTGCGCGGCCCTATTAAAATGGCGGAGACTGTCAGTTGTAGTTATTTTTGTTGTGTTTTTGTTAAAAAAGAAAGAAACTCTTGGACTTTCCCTACTTAACTGTAGTAGGGAAAGTAGATTTTATCCGAAATTTAATTAAAATAAAACTGGCGAAAATACAAATAACGGAAAACAGTGTTGACAAAACGGGATTTCTAAAACAGATAACGAAATGTCAAACTGAAACGTCTGTCGGCTGCCATTTTGGATTTACGACTTTAATTTTAGTCAAATCCTATCTGTTTAAATTCAATAATCCGTGCCCTGAATATGATTTGTGTGAGTGTGGTAAATCATATGTAGGTGAAACGAAACGCCCTCTTCAGGTTAGAGTAAATGAACATGTAAAAAGTACCCAATTAGGGGATATTGAAAAATCCGGTTTAGCAGATCATGCATGGTCAAATGATCACAGGATTCAGTGGTCAGAAGCTAAAGTTTTACATAAGGAGTCGCATTGGCGAAAACGAAAGTTTATTGAAGCTGCGTTTATAATGCAGAATAAAGAAGTTTTCAGTCAACGAAGCACGGACATACCAAACATATGGAAACCACTCCTTAAGGAAAACAGGCGTCTTAGGATTAAAAAGGGAGGCGGGCCGTCACACCTGACTGCACACCAAGTAGTATAAGTGGTAGCCTAAAGACTAGATTGTTTAGTTTACACTTGATAACGGTTAGAGATACTTACTAACCGAAACGTCGTGTTTTAAAATAAATAAAGACAATGGAAGTCCGAAATTTTATTTCTAAGGATAATCACGATGAAATAAAATTTATTTGTTGAGATTGGTCACAGATTTGATTTTTGTCAGTCACTATTTTATTACTGACTAAGATTTCTATGACATGGTAGCGTCCTTTAACCTTTTTTCGACCGCCAGAAGATACGCAAACCTGAGACTTGATCTGAACGTAAAATCTTTTTCGATTTCGAGATAAAAATAGGGGTTTCTATTTAAAAAAATTAGGCGACCTTTAAATGACTTTGAAAATAAGGTTCAAGGTTAAGTTAAAGGTTACTATTAGATTCATTCTCGGGAGCTATCTAGAGTAGAACACTTGTATATTAATACTAATCCCGTTTCCATACTTTTTCCTCATGAATGATTTTGTGATCAAATTGAAGATCAAGATCAAGTGCTACGGGTGAGTTATGTTAAATGTTATATATCTTCATTGTGTTTTAAAAGTAGTCCCTCGCAGCCTTGCCCACGAGACGCCACTGTCTGTGCCTAACTGTTAACAGCCTCTTTAAGTCGCTTTATTTTATTGAATCACTTACTTAAGAAATTCTTCGAAAGGCTTTGTACCCATAAGTCTTTTTAAAGAAACTCGCGTTTTTTAAGGCATCTTGTAAACCTTAAAAACTCATTTGTACATCGTTAGTGCCCCATTAGCACATGTGTTTACCTTCGTGTTCGTCGCGTCGGTCGGCTAAAAGAAGTAAGAGTTTATTTTAGAAAAAAAAACATTACTCGAAAGAATTCGTGGGTTTATAAAGAGAGGCACGAATTAACAGAAAAAAGTTTTATCTAAGAATAGTATCTATCTTTAAAAATCGAATACATGAAAAGCAGTGTAATTCATAATAATAAGGTGGCTTGTTCATTTTAAGTTACCGAGTTAGACAAACATAAAATGAAATGAGAAAAAAAAAACGAACATAGGCCGGGGCTGCCATTCCAGATTAAAAGTAGAGGGTGTTGGTAACACAAACCAAATACTCTGCCCATTTATGGGCACCTAAGCTCACACGAATAATGTATAATGTAATTCTTAGCCCCAAATGTAACACCACTGAACAACACAAACTACAGTCGAACTATGATAACTTGAACTTCAATGGCGTCAAGGGTAAGAAATATATGTAATTTGGTCTTGATAGTAAAAAATAGTTTTGGTTCGCGAAAATAACCCACTATCCACCACCCGTGGATGAGTCCTATTAGAGATCCCCACCAGTGTAACACCACGGGACAAAACAACCTATAATGTATTTTTTTATCTTGATTCACAGTTACATTTAATATAGTAGCACACAAGTAATATTTTTACCAAAACTCTAATTTCTCAGATCTACCCTCACCCTTTTTTTCAGCTTGTGTCTGGTTGATTTTATTAGTTTTTAAACCAATTAGTACCAAATTTCATTAAAATCGGGCAAGTAGCTATGCGCGTTGGTCGTTACAGACCGACAGACAGACGGTGCGACAAAAATGTTTCAAAATCATCTAAAACGCAAAGATATTACTGGGAGCCCAAAATCTGTGTTAAACCTAACCGATAAAAATTTTTGAAATCGGATCAACTTTTTATTCTAATTTTTGACATGATCACCATAGCTCACACTACTTATAGTATGCGTGTGAGCTAATAATTTTACCTTCTTAGTAAGCCCCCGCAGCAATGACCAGCGTAGGTAAAGTCTTTGCAAAGTCAATTGAAATACCTCCTAATACGGGGTTCTATCGATTTCATGGAATTTTTCTTGATTCTGTCCTTCAAAAGTTATCAAAATTCATATAAAATGATCCTGGTATAATTTTAACCCTACCGACAGAGAAGAGCCGCGGCTCTTCTCGGTCCGACCACAAAGTGTTTGTTTTCCGACCCCCCGAGGCCAGGTGGATGGACGGCAGATTTTTTTAAGATGCGCTTTTAATTGCTTTCGGGTGTGCCTTTCGGGACCTCTGTAGTCGGCAGTATGCAGAATTAGAAAATAAATCAGCGTCGTTTCTGTAGGTGTAGGAATAGTAAGTTTTATTATCTATTTTTATTTCTTTAGTTTACGCCATAATGAAATAATTTTAGTGAGTATATCTGCCGCCGCCCATGTTTCTTTTGGATAAAGGATATGCGAATGGCCGGTTTTTATCTTTGTTCAATTGACTTTGCATACTAGGTATTGTTTCCGACGAAAAATGTTTTTTTATCAGATAATGCCGAAAATGTGTTATTTGGGTCTATTTTGACCTATCTTAGCAATATCGTCGTGATTTCTGTCCGTGTGCAGGGGCGGATCTAGGAATTTCATTTGGGGGAGAGGTAATTTTTCGCGTTTTGCATAGTGACCAGACGAAAAAAAGTGAGTGACCTTACCTTAACACATGCGAAAATTGTCTTTACCACCCTTGATGGTTTACCGAACTGACGACGCGCGTCGCCTGAAGTAAAGTATCACTTGCCGCACTTGTTAGATAAATAACTAAAAACATAGTTTGTTGCTATCGCGTTACACTTTTACCTTTTCTCTTGTAAGATGATACGAGTACTATGAATCATTGCTTTTGGTGCTACACATTGCTGCATTATTGTATCATCTACAAAAGTAATAAACTAGATATTACTATTTTGTTTATAGAACTAGGATCATAACATTTCTTTAACTAAACTTGGTACCTACCTAAAGTCCCGTTATGTTAAAATTACACCTTTTACTTTTTTGGACAAGAAAGATAAGTAGGTAGGTACTTTAAGTAATTTAATACTTACCAAAAAGAATTTTCCCAGAAAAAGAAGACTAATAATACTTAAAGCTTGTTGACGGACGCGCTGTGAGGTCCATGAAGTTTTGATTGTGCCTTTAATAAGATTTTGTATTTAAGAATGATTACAACCATCTCCGTATTATTTTGCTCTAATTTTCGTACACGTTTAATTAAGTTGTAATTTGGCGTCGGTCCATCATGATACAAAACAAGTTATAGTCCAGCCAGAATAAAATGAGGCGCAAAAAAAATGGCGCAACTCAATCTATCTCCCTCTTCTAACAGCACTTTTGTCTTACTGGGTGGTCTTTATTTTTAGCAAATTTACTATGAACAAAATTTTAATATTACAAGAAAACACGGTACTCGTCTGGTAGGTTTAACTAAATTGACTCCAGCCCGTTCATAATTCACACTCTTTTATTGGGTTTCTATTGTTACCGCTGGCTCAATTAGACTGCGGCGCGTGCACAATTCACACCCTTTTGTTGGACTTTTAAACTCAAAGCAAAGTAGGTCGCTTTGTATTGCATTAACAAATTAAATGATAAAATTCGCTTATTAAAATTACATTATTTTTTATCCTGGCACGGCATAATTCTTAACTGTATGGCAGTAAGTAATGTAATACCTATGCGATCCGAATAACTATAGTTGGAATTCTTACTGCAGTAATGACTGACTTATCGTAGTAAAGAATGTATTTACGTCACCGGACATCGTAGAAAATGTTCTAAACCGGCTTAGATCTTAGTAGTAAGTAAGTAGAAATAAAATTTCGGACTTCCATGGACTTTGTTTATTTTAAACCTGACGTTTCGGTTAGTAAGTATCTCTAACCGATTTCAAGTGTAAACTAAACAATCCAGTCTACAGGCTGGAGATACTTTTTAACCAAAATGTCGTATTAAAAAAAAAAAAAAATAAAGACGATGGAAGTCCGAAAATTTATTTCTACTCAATCATTGTCTACGAGTATCAAACAAAGAGTAATAATGTATTTATAACACCCAAATAAAAACACATATTTTTACACAGAAATCAAAAGTGACTTGCTTCGATGTGTTCAATGCAAATGTGGGAACCAAATCCTGCATGCCCAACAAAAACAAAAGAGCGACAACAGAACAAAAACATGTAAATTATGGTTCGGGTTCCTGAACCCATCACGCGGAACTCGTGGGTACCGACCGACCTGAGTCTCGTGCAGTGTGGACACCTACGCTCCCTTTTTCTGAATTTTATATTAACTAAACAGGGGCGTAGAAAAATAATAAAAATTATTACATTATTATGGAAAAAAAAACATTTTTTTCAGTGGTAGGTTAGAATTATTTTTTTACTTCGAAAAGTATTTAACCGATTTAAAAAAGAACGTTATTATCTGACGACCCTATTTCTGGTGCCAACACTGATTTTCGTGCTACCACTTATAGACTTGATTGAGATTGAGTGAGAAATTGTTGAAGTTTAAAGAACTTGGCTATACTTTTATCTCAATTCTTTTTACGAAATACCATTTTCGCTTACTTGGCTTCTTTTACATATAATGTTTTTGTTATATGAGGAATATTCTCAAAACTTTTGTAATGGCTTAGCTTTTACATTTTTTAGTTTTCCTTCTGAAATTAATAAATTTCTATTTCGATCAATTTATGCTTGTGGGAGGGGGGGAATTGAATTGACTATAATTTCTGCTAGTTTGCAAAATCCCTCTTTATATAATTTCTGGAATCGGGCAATAATAGTTTTACATAAGATAAGGGAAGTAAATAAAATTTTGATGTTTTAAATTTTTTCCCTAGTTTCGTCATAGTTCCTACCAAAGCTCAGCTCTCTAGCGTTTCTGGAAGTGGGCAATGTAACTTTTACATAACTTTACATGTATAGGGGAGGAAATGTGATTTTTTTCAAGGGTTTGTTCACAACTTTTATCAGTCTGCCAAATTTTACCTTTGTAGCTTGTCTAGTACAGTAGAATTTTGATGATATACACGAGTGAGTGAGTAAGTGGAAAATTCAACATTTTTTAAAATTCCGTAACTACTTTACTGCTTTATGGAAGTCCATAAAAGTTAGATGGATGGAGAGAGAATTGAGTTTCGTGGCTCAATTCGAAGTAGAATTATAGATGTCAAATATGGGCTGAAATGTTTCAAGAAAAGGTGGGACAGCAGTTTGTGTGAACTGGGCGGGGCACTGCCGTGCATATGCCATCTGATACCATGATTTCTGATAATTACTCAACTGAAAAAAGGAGTAGAGCTTAAAAGTAGAAAAAGTTGGCAAAAAATCAAAACTAAAATGAGTATTAATTATTATTATCTGTTTTAATTAATATTACCCAATTTGCTTAAAATTATTAGGATTAATAACGAACACCAAGATGTTCCTAACTCAATTAAGGCCTAGACACTTTTTAAAAACAGAATTATCATTGCTTTTACGTCTGTTATCTGTTTTCTAGTATCCCAAGAAAACAAACTATAGATGTTGTTTTTCTTTGCTTCTCGAAATACTAAAAAACAGAATACAGGCGTTTAAAGAAACGAGATTTTTTTTCAGAAATCGTTTAGTCCTTAATTAACTTAATAAACGCATACGCATGTAATCAATGATGATGATTCATATGTGAGTGAGCAGCCCTTCCACTTCGACCACTAGTGGGTCTATTGTGGCTCACTTTTGAATCCTTCAAAATCCTTCAAAAAGATTAGCTATCAGTGTTTTGACGTAAACGTGCAATAGCCGGACATTCGCACAGTACATGTCTAACTGTTTCGTCATCCTCCATACAGAGTCTACATTCTGTCTATTCTGTTATTCCCATTCTGTGCATGGGTATTCTTAATCGACAGTGACCCGTAAAAAATACGGATCTCCTGTCTGGTAAGTCCAATGATATTCCTGGCTCACTTTTGATATGGTCTTTTAATGAACTCTTTATAATATCCCCAGGGCTGGTTCGGGGCAAAAAAATTCGGCAGATGCCGCTTCCCTCGGTGCCTGGTCTGCGGCCTCATTTCCCTCGTGCCCAGAATGTCCTGGTATCCATACTAATGACACCTTATTAGCGCTACCAGGCGCACTCAGCGATGAGACCGTATAGGAATCAAGCGTTTTTAAGGCTGCTTGACTGTCGGAGAAGATTTTTATTGTCCCGTTGGTCCATTCATGGTTAGTAATCCACCGGGCACATAGTTCAATGGCTACGAGTTCGGCCTGAAGGGTAACGAATGGACGCCTATGCTTTTTTAATAATATATTCCAGCAGATTCCCACATAATACCTATAATAATGATAATAATCCTTTTGTAAAACAAAACCTTAATGTTAACCCGATCACCTTGCCGTGTGTTGTTGCCTGTCCGCCAAAATCAAAGTTAATTCAGTGTGACAGTTTAGTATGTCTGATCCCTTTTGCTTTCGGAGCTAATCCTTAAAACAAGTGGGTTTCGAATATTGGAATTCTTTTGTTTTACATTTGAATGGTCCTTGTTATATTTGGGATAAAAGAAAAGGATGTAGTATATTATAAAGGTTGAGTATTTATATCATGTTGATGTACATACAAATCTATCGCGTGCAAAACGAAAGATTGACAGGTGCGAGCTCAATTTGTGTGTAGGTAAATGCGTATTTATTTTTCGACGAAATATAAGAGATATTTTGACAGGAACGGATAGGGCCAACTTTAAAAGGGAACTGCCCTAGTTCTTATTTAAAAATAACTTATGGTTTAAAAAACTAAAAAAAAAGACTTCAGCTTTTAAATGCACACTACAAATGTGTAAAATAATGTAATTTGCTTAAAACATATTGTTTCATATAAAAGCGCGGGGCGCTTTAGAGTAGGTAGCGTTTTTTTTGATGTGCGAGGTGTCCCACGACTTTATATGTAATAAAATGTTTTAGGCAAATTACATTATTTTACACTTTTTAGTAACTACATTTAAAACTGTCTTATATATATTTTTTTAAAGTTTTTTAAAATAAACTAAAATTATTTTTTATGTTTGTTGTTTTGGAAGAAATGTAATATTCAATCTAAATTTAACATAAATACGCTATACCAAGTGAATCTTGCCAAACAAGTACCAAACACTTAAAGAATCCATTAAATATATAATCAAGTTATAAAATTAGCAACTGTTAAAACCAAAAACCTTCATGTATGCCAATTTTTCAACGAACTATAACAGCAGGCCATGTGTGAAATTAGTCGGCCATGTATGTATCGGACATTTTTAATTCACCATATTGATTTTTTAAAAGTTTCCTAATCTTTTTTCTCGAAAAGGGGTTTTCATACCCATTTTGAACCAAGTTGGACCAACTTGCATAGTACCTCCCTCCACTATCTTTGGCAAAAGTGGAGATGGAAACTTAGTAATAACATAATATTGAATTTTCACCGAAACTATTGTATATATAGTCAATCGGAGATGTAAAAGACTCCCAAAAGTTCGAGTAAATTGCAAAAAACTTGATCAAAATATTGTAATATTAGTTGATGAAGATAGCAAATAGGTAAATTTTCAAAGCCAAAATAAGTAGTATATTTCCTAACTAGTGCGGAGTCACTATTCCGCACGGGATTGCAGTTGGCCGACCGACGCATAGCGGAGTTCGGCCAGCAATGAAGTGCGAAAAAGAAACTTTTCGCAAGAGTTAGGATCATTCTATTTTTTGTTCGACCGCGCGGAAAACAAAATAATAAAAAACGTTAAATAAGTTCATTAGATTTGTATGCACACCACATTACAAAATTTTATTATTATTATATATAAAGTATTAAAACCTGGACAATGTCTTGATATGGGCGGTTGTTGACAACTATTTTAAAGTTGGGTTGGTAAGGACACCGAAAATAATGTTAAGGTACCGATTCTTAGGTTTTTCAGAAAGTGCGGAAAAGTAGTGCGGAAAAGTGACACTTTTCGCATGCTCGTAGAAAAAATAAGTTATTTACATTAGACTAGTTAAGAATGACCTCAATTCAACTGCGCAGAATTACTTTATAAAGCAATTTAGTTGACTACTATATATACTTTGATATTTTATAAAGCAATACATACATAATAATAATTTTCAACATTTTTTAACAAAACGCGATTTTCAGCGATTTTCAGCGTTTTTTGCATTTGTTTTTGTGTTCGTGTGATAAATTGCAAAGTTTTTACAATTGACTCGAAGTATTGGGATAATAGGTCAAAACGGACCTCGGATTTGGTTTTAGCGCATCGAAAAACTTATGATAGGTAGGTCTGGTCAAATGTTCTCTTTTGTGTTTTCGGTCAAATTTCCATGGATTTTTAAAATTCAAAAAAAAAATTATAATTTAAAAAAGCCCCAAAAATTAATTTTTAATTTAATATCCTATATTTACTTATGAAAAACTTACCTTTATTGCATCGCATGATTTTTTTATTAGTGAAAATTCCTCATTGTACTCGTGTGATTTCTCTGTCCGCTGTTTTACTGTGTGCTCTTTTTTACGTGTGAGCTCTTTTCCTGTGCGAATATTAACTCTGTGCTTCTTTCTTGTGCCTTAATTTACGGTTACCGCTTTACTATTACCCCCCCCCCCCTACAGAATTTGGTTAGATCTCTTAGACTTTAAGTTAAATCGCCTCTCCTGTCTCGCCACCTTTATCCATCCTTGATGTTGAAAATGTTTGTTAAGC
This sequence comes from Aspidapion aeneum, assembly GCA_963576565.1. NCBI lineage: Eukaryota > Metazoa > Arthropoda > Insecta > Coleoptera > Brentidae > Aspidapion > Aspidapion aeneum. The sequence goes on from OY755041.1 coordinate 34,322,140, forward strand.
CTAAAGCCTAAAACCAGCCAAAAGAGTTTGTTTATGTTATTTTCTAGATACAGCCACCCACATGAAGCGGAATTTTATAATGAAAGAGCGCTACGTTAAAAAATAAACGTCTATAAACGCGAAATTATGCAAAATGCAAGCGCCAAAATAACAATGCGTTAGGGGTAATAACATAGTGTGTTTACAGTAATTTTAGAAAATACCTTCGAGAAACATTCTTGCATGTAGGTGGGAAGCATAAACTGCATTGACACGGGTCATGTGAGATGAGTATTTCACTTAAATTCATGGGGCACGGATCTTCAGACGTTTCAAGTAGCAAGCAAGTTACTAAATTTACTTTAAACGTAAAATTTAGTAGCCGTGAATAAACAAAACAAAATTTTTTTATGGCTAAACGGGTATAGAAAAATTATGTTTCTCTTGTATTTTACCGTAGGCAGCATAAAAGCTGTAAATACACGGCGGTCCAAGATCTAATGAATACCTATTAAGTGTTGACAGTTAACTGTTTCGTCCATAAGGGACTCTTCAGAACACTGCACGGTCAATGTGACACCCTTGTCAAGCTAGAAGACGGTATATAAATCTTACGATATGAGAAATGAATAATAATGCCTGCGATAGTCAGCGAACTGAAAGCCCGAAATACTACAAACGTAAAGTTTAGTACCCGTGAATAAAAAAAACAAAAATTTTCCACGGTTAAGCGGGTATAGAAAGATTTTGTTTTTCTTGTATTTTTTCGTTGGCAGCTCCAAAGCTGTACAACCACGGGGGTCCAAGATTTAATGGACACCTATTATGTGTTGATAGTTAACTGTTTTGTCCCCAAGGGACTTAAAAATAATGCATGGTCAATGTGACACCCTTGTCAAGCTAGAAGACGGTATATAAATCTCATTTTACGATATTGGTAAGAGAAATGAATAATAATGCATACGATTCCGTACGCTTTTCACAAAAGTGGCGACATCTACCAAATACAAAAGAAGTAAAAACAAAAGGCAGACAGATAAAACGAAGCCGCTTATCCACGAAATACAAAATGTTTCAGTATAGTATCTCGAAAACTAAGCGTTTGTTGACTTGTATAAACTTTTTTGTCTTGGAAGTTGAAATTAAAATTATGTCTTTGAATTTTGAAACACCCTGCTTATCGATACAAAAAAAAATAAAAATAAAAGCAGTAACAAAAATCATTGATTTACTAAATCTACGTAGACGTTGATTTTGACCTAAAGCTATTATTTAGCGCTACGAGCAATTTTCATCAACTGGTTTCGCACAATTATACCGACACTTTTGCTTCTTACTTATCAAGCCAATTTGCCCGCAAGGTCCACCATTTGTCTTGCGTAGGAAAAATAGAAGGCTTGTCGAGTCTACTGCTTATCTAATAGTCCTTTTTACTTTCCTAACAATAACCATATTATACATGGGCGCACCCAGAGAAGGGGCTCAGGGCCCGGGCCTCTCCCAAACCCACGATTTTTACGATTAATTACGACATTATGGGTTCTTAGGCCTCCGCCAAGGCGTATTCCTTGGTGCACCACTGCATTCTAGCTTAAAGACGCAAGTTCTTTCTCTTGGATTTCCTTGACGCCCAGAGCTATGGAGAACAATGCTCGACATTGGGCTAGAGGGAAAAATCAAACCGTCAACACCAAATAAACCGAACGGAGTATACCTTGTCATTATCGTTCTAATTATTAATTAATTAAAAGATGTTTAAGGCCCAGGGCCATCTGTTTACTGTAACGCAACGCAACAGCTTCATCAGTAAAATAATTTTATTTCAAAAAACCTCTTTTATCTTCTAAACATCATAAAAGCCATGCAGAAAAATCCAAGCGCTGATTCAAGTCTCTTTCCATTAAAGTGTGAATAAATTTTGGCTTAAATGGTTTGAGTTTGTGCTTTTGTAGTATTTTTCTTAAAAACTTGTTGGTTATATTTAAAGTTCGAGATATATGTTTAATGCTTTGTTTGGGGTTTTCTTGAAAAGCCAGAAGAATGTCTAACCCTTTTTCATCAAAATTATCATCATCCCTTCTCACTTGTTCAGGTTGGTTAAAAAATTTGGTATTGCAATTTCTAAAATTCTGCATAACAGAAGCAACAGTTACATGGAAGATGTTTGGTCTTTCGGAATGATTATTATTAAATTCTGCAGCAGCTTGCCGTGTTGTTTGATAATTATTATCTACAATTAGTACTATTTCTAACTTTTCTTGATTATTAAAGTTCATTTTGATTTAAGAAATACGTTGACTGTTGAATTTACTCTACGCATGCATTGTCAAACTGACAAAAAAAATCATACTTGTTGTCATGGGTGAGGGTCAAGGATACATTTTTTGCAATACGTTTTTTATGCCGAAAAGAAAAACCCTTAAAAAATCTCAAAAAACTTCAAAATTTATAAAAATTCAATTTAGAATAAAATAAATAAATTTAAATGATTTTTTTTTGCTTGATAAAAAATTGCCTTTTTTAGTAGACCGTGAAGAAAACTAAACATATCTCCTAGGAAACGAAACCGATTTTAAAAATTTAAAATGTGTTGTATAGAGAATCAAAATACCTTTTAAAAGAGGTATTAATTGCCCCCTCCTTCCAATTTAAAAATTTTGATGTTATATCAAATTTTTGACATTAGGTTAGTTTGACGACATAACTGTCACTTAGCTCAAATATCCTCAAACAAAGTCCCATTAAAAAGACTTTTTATCAGAAATCGATATCTCTTTTTGTTCAAAAGTGAAGAAGGGGGGTGTCTATTTAGGTCCGCACTGTATATTTACTGGTAAAGGTTTATTTATAATGCCCACACTGCTATTTCCAATATTTTGCTGAATATTAAGGATTTTGATGCATGTATCTATCAGTAACCAATATCCTGGAAACTGCTAAATATGTATTGTGTTATCTGGACACAAAGGGCAAGAGTTACCAAGAGCAAGCATGGTGTTAGTTGTGAGTTGATTAATTATGTACAGGGTGAGGAATTAAATAATATTAAATGCTACCAAATAAAGATTTTATTTATAGAATTAGAAATTACTTACTTTTGGGGGAGGGGGGGGGGGGGTAATTACTTGCTTAGTAGGCATTTGATTCCTTTTAATTTTAGCCCCAAAACTTTTTTCCAAAATCGAACAAAATATAGAAAATACAAAAGAATTTATAAAAGATCACGAAAAATCGATTTTTTTTATACGGTTGTAGATTTTAAGATCAAAAACGTTTTTATAAAATAACTTATTTTAAAATGCCTTTTAAATAAAATATTAGGTTAAATCTGTTTAGGTTAACATGTTAAACTAATCTAACCAAATCAAGTTTTAGGCTAGGTTAGTTTTAGTTTACCTAATCCGATCAGGTTAGTATTTTACTTTTCGGACACTAACCCAACCCATTCAGGTTAGAATACTTACTAAACTAAACCTGACCGACTTGGGTGAGTATTCTAAAACTACTCACCAGGTCAGGTTAGTATACTTAATAAAAAAAATTGTAATACTACCCTGACCCGGTAGAGCTACTATCCTAAAAAGAAAATAATAAGCTGAAAATAAAACTAACCTTATGAGTTAATATTAATCTAACTAGAGTTTTGTATTTGCCATTTATAACTCAATTAGGTCAGGTAAGTTTACTTGCTAAAAATAATAGTATAATACTCACCTGCCTTGGTTGAGTTGGAGTCAAACAAATAAAATATTAACCTCATTAGTTCAGGACCAGGTGGATCCTTTAAATACCAACCCCAGGTAGCAAAGCATGGGCGCACCCAGGGGAGGGGGGCCCGGGGTCCGCCCCCCCAAGCATTAGATTTTCTTACATATTTTCCATATATTTCATGAAAAAAACACGAAAAATAGCTCAAAATCTGACATTTTGAGTCTTCGGCCCCCCACCCCAAGAGCCCCCCCACAAAGACAAATTCCTGGGTACGCCACTGCAAGGGGTCATCAAATGACGTCCTTTTTTCGTCGAAAGGTGGTGATTTGGATGACCAGAAGGTCATCTACCAAAAAATGTTGTCTTTAAGGCGTCAGTTATTTGACGTTTTTTCGCCGTGTAGATTTTGACGTCTTAAACACGACATATATTGGTCACTACCCACACTGCACACTTTCTCCAAGGAACATACACTCATACTTAAAGCCTTCTTCCTCTAGGTTACTAGTCACTCATATAAGTAACTCGAAATGACGTCACGGTTACTTGGAGTGGCCAGTTGTATGACATCACCGGTCAGTGACAGATATTTTTTCTCTAATTTCATTGATGTAAAATACACTTCAATTTTAAAGATTTTGAAATTAGCAAGTTTGAAATCAAAACAAACCCACTTAACCTTAAAATTTTGAAGCAACCACGTCTGCTAAGCTGTTAAGCCTGTGTGGTTACTTGTGACGTCATGGTTACTGTTATTAAGCGAGGAAAAACCTAAAATGAGTAACCAGGTTACCTGGTTACTTGTGGTTACTTTGAGGAAAAAGGCTTTTACATAGATGGTACCCCAGTTAGTACTCGACCGGATTTATACGAGATGTGTGGGTATTAAATTAAATATTAATTCAAGACGAACTTCGAGGCTTCTTTCGCTTCCAGGTGAAGATGTCTACGTCTAGGTTTAGGTCTATTTTGATCTGTATCTATTCCAGGATTTCCAGTTTTAAGTTTCCTTCAGTGTTCTCAACTGCATGGAATATTTCATATATTCAGACGAGTTTAAAAAAATTCATAAATAGGTCACTAATGTTCTGTTTTGGTCCCAAATACGTCATACGTCATATTGTTAACGTCTAAAAATAACGTCATTTTGATCAATCAATGTGTCTTTTGAACGTCATAAAAAGGTAATTTACACGTCAGGTTAGAGACGTCAAAGGTCATTAAAAAAATTTTTTAACGTTAAAAAAACGTCACCTTGCTACAGGGGACCTGACTAGTTCCTGTCCTGATCAGTTTAGTATTTTGTATTTAGGATACCTGCTATTCTAGCCTTCGCCTTCGAGAAGACATGGAGTATATGATAAGAAAGTTAATGGAAGATTATCAAAAGTGGGGTTAACAGTGAACGTGGACAAGACACAGTACTTATGTACTGGAAATGATTCAAGTGAATTAGAACTAGACAATGGACAAACAATATCTCCATGCAATGAGTATGTATACTTGGGTGTCACATTTAAAAAAGGTTATTGGTTGTCTTAACAGTATTTTATGGAGCAGAGAGATAAAAAAGAATCTAAAATTTAACATATATGAAGCAATGATGAAAAGCACGCTGTTGTATGGAATACAGACTTGTCGCGTAACAGAAAAATTAAATGGAAAACTGGAAAGTGTCGAAATGGATGCAATAAGAAGATCAATGAGAATATCTAGAACAGATCATATAAGAAATGAGATCATAAAGGAAAGAATAGGAATCGAGGGAAGCATAACGGATGACATCACTAAAAGACAACTGATATGGTGCGGCCATGTACAACGAATGAACGACGAAAGATTATCAAAGCAGTTCCTAGAATGGCAACCAATAGGGCGCAGAAAAAGAGGACGTCCTAAACTGAAGATGATTGTCAGGATCAAAGAAGGTGGAGAATAGGCGTCGGACAACGTAGAAAAACGTTCTAAACCGACATAATAGTAGTATATTTGTTTCGCCACCCATAAAAGAGGACTTACTGGTATAAAATCATTGCTTACACTGTGGTTCTTCGACAATGACTCTCCCGAAGATAATCGCGTGTCTAACATCGTAATTTGTATTATCGGCGCCCTGTAAACCAGGCGTTATTAATAAACTCGACTTGCCGATAACGCCAGCGGCTAAACGTCTCTTTCTCTCCCTTTTAATTTTTTAATCAAACTCGCTGACAAGCCACAAAAAGAAGAACTATAATCAGTGGCGGCGTGTGGTAAAAAGCTTTGGGAGTGCACACCAAAAAAAAAATTGCGGCGCAGGCGAAATTTTTTTTGCAAATAATAAAAAAATGAGATATTTAGTTAGATATTAGTTACCTACCTATTATTATTGAAATTATAAATAATTAATAAATGTATCATACCTAGTTTACATATTTTCTCTTCTAATGGCAAAGATGAAAATTTTATTGCCTTTAAATATTGCACGGTTATGCTATCAGAATTAGAAACTTCCGCCATTGTCGTAAATACCAAATCGTCGAAATCAAAACAAACCGCCAGCGCCCGACCGATAATGCTAAGTTAGTGGTGTGTAAATACTATTTACTCGATACTTTAAGATCTGATACATGGGTGGATTCAAAGTAATCGAATCCTTCGACGCCAAATACTCGTTAATCGAATCCCGAATGGGACCGAAGCCGAAGTGTTACTTTCGTATCAATTGTATCGGCATCGGCCGTATGAGTAACGAGTTTGGAGTACTTGTAATCATTTGGACCGATATTTATTTACTTAAATTATTAAATGAACTATTGCGTATACATATACGATTGACAAAATCTCAGTATTTATTGGGTTTACCGATAATATAATGATTACTTAGTACCGAATACAAAAATCTGATAGTCGAATAGGAAGTATCAGTATCTACTCCATACTTGGAAAAGTAATCGTTGCACATAACTACTAAGTGCCCGTGATCTGCTCTAACATGCAACGCGAACCGATGACGCAGGGGTCATCATGGGGGTGCGGGCGATATCGAGGCTAGTTTTTGTATACGCGCTGTGCCGAAGGAAAGTTCAGATTCTATGTACTGTAAAATTCTATTGGGACATGTCGTCCTCTCTTTCTATATTTCGTAATTAGAAGGCGACATAACATCTACGGTGCAAATAAAAGTGAATAGTTAGATTCGAATCAACTATATAGCACATCAGCCATGCACCGCAGGTGGTTTGAACACGAATACAAATACATACATACCGGGTATTAATTTGTAGTTAATATTCCAGTCTTTAGTGAATTCCGTTTGGGGTAAATATTAATTAAATTAAAGAATGATCAAATTTTAATATTTTTTTAGGTAAAATTTGGGAGTGCACATGTGCACTTATGGAGAAACCGCCACTGACTATAATAACACATAGTCATGTTTCAAACAAGTGTTAAAGCCTATTAAGCAATCAGTTGTTAAATTTTGCAAAGATGATCTATACAGAAGACTAATGGGGCATTTACATTATATCAAAAGGGTACCGTAAAACGGAGTTAGTTTGGTAGTTTGTAATACAAGTATACACTGTGTCTAATTTAAAACTTTCCACCCGGGATTTCTCGAGAACTGCTAAAAATTTTTAAAAATGCCGAGACACGTCGATTTTGTTTGTGAGGGGGACACTTTTTAAATATCTTGAAATTTTTGTAGCACGAACGCCCTTCGAGGGGTATATTTTGAATAGGGAAAGTGGGTCTAGTGATACCTTATTTTGAAGCTCTCTTGAATATCTTTAAAACCGTGTAAAAAATCCATCGATTAGTTTTTGAGATATTAGCTTTCAAATTTTCAAATTTAACATAGAATGATAAAATAAAAATTAAATCCGAAAAATATTATTTTTTTTTATTTGTCAAACACACTGTATTTATTATATTACAATCTAGTCAGTAAGACCAATTAGCAATTTTATTTTAACTCAATTTACTAGAAAAGTCAGATTTAAACTTAGGGTTCACTCAACAGTTCTCCCCGCTTTGTTTAGTCTGTAACTCACAATTGTGTTGTGTTTATAGCATTATTTTGTTTTATGTAATTCACTTAGTTTACTAGCTCAAACGGCTTCACTCTTTTTAGTCTTCGAACTAGCATAGTATTTTCTAGAAGCTGAATTGCTTCCACATTCAGATGCCGATGGAGTCTATCTTCATGGCTTTTTGCGTACTTCTTTATAGTCACTGCTACAGTTTCGATTTTTAGATCTCGATGAAGGTCACTATTTCGAACGTACCAAGGTGCATTTATAATGTTTCTTAATACTTTATTTTGAAATCTCTGTAAAACTAGAATGTTACTCTCTCTAGCACAACCCCATAGTTGAATACCATATGTCCATACTGGTTTCAGTATTTGTCTATAAAGCAGTAACTTATTATGAATTGTTAAATTGGACTTCCTTCCAATTAGCCAGTTCATTATTCTATACCTTATCTCAAGTTCTTCTTTTTTTTTCTTAACATGTGCAATAAAATTCTAATTAAATTTTTATTTTGTCAGTCCATGTTAAATTTGAAAGTTTGAAGGCAAGTATCTCAAAAACTAATTGATAGATTTTTGAAACTTTTACATGGTTGTAAGGACATTTAAAAGGCCTTCAAAACAAGGTATCACTAACGCACTTTCCCTACTTAAAATATAGGGGTAAAGTATACCCCTCGAAGGTGGTACCTGCTACAAAAATTTCAAGACAGCCAAAAAGTGTCCCCCTCGCGAACAGAATCAACGTGTCTCGGCATTTTTAAAAATTTTTAGCAGTTCTCGAAAAATCCCGGGTGGAAAGTTTTAAATTAATATATTATTTAATTTGCTATAGCCCTTTCATTTCTTGTTAGTTTTTTTTAGTGGGCTCTTGCGATGTCAGATCTATCGCGTTTTTAAGCAAGCTGACCTTGAAAGGGCGTTAGAGGCAATAAGAGGTGACATTCAAAAAGTTTAAACCCTATTAAATCACATGATTAATAATTCCCTCTTGCGCGGGAGAACGGAGACAAGTCGAAAAATTTGCATTTTGAGTTAACTAGCTTTTGGTGGTTTTCGAGGGGGGAGGGGGGTTTATTGGGCACATTAAGATTAGTAGATTTCACTATCCTAACCTAAGTTTTTGTTTTTTGTTTGCTTTTTGGTCAGGAAATGAACTATGAAATGTACAAAAAACTTTAACTGGCAATTTCTCAAAAATGTGCTTTTCGACTTATCTGCGTTCTCCCGCGCAAGGGGGAGACATTAATCCACGGTTACCATTGGTCGAAATCAATCTGACATTGATTTGATCGTAATGACATGTTTTTCTAAGTGTTTTTCAATAGAAATATCACTCACTCCAATAAGTTATCCTATTGCAGCAGGAGAGCAGTTATGTCAAATGTTCTCCCAAAAATGATCTTTTACGCGGACTTTAAACTCAGATACTATAAATTGACCAATGGTTACCGTGGATTGATATGAATATTTACTACCGGGCCCGCGGGAAAGACTATAGAATAAGCACCCATCACAGCGCTGCACAGAGGGCTGATTGAACAAACTTGCATTGGCAAAAGTAAAAAAACATAATTATTTATATAAAAAAAAATGATCGAAGACATCCTGTGTACCTTAAAAAAATAAAGTACCTGTTTAAAATGTGAACTGTTTTAAGAGTTAGAAGTGACACGATACGAAAAAATCCAGAAAATTGCAATACCTTTTGACCGAAAGAAACCATTCCAAATAAAATATAGATATCGCAATATGATTTGTACAGTTAACTTTTTAACACTTATAAAAGATAATATGGGTATTTAGCTATCGTGTTATCTGATTTTAAGTGTAATATTTTATTACTAGTTGCAAGTTCTGGTCAAATTGTTTATTGTTGGTCAATTCAAGGTACAAAAATTTGATTAGTTTGGTAGAGAAAATCTTAATGAGTACCCCAAACAGTGGCGTATATAAAAAAAGTTTTGGGGTGGGCCCGAAACTGTTTGGGGGGGGGGGGGGCTGAGACCCCATGAGGTCGTATTTTATGCTATTTTGTGTTTGTGTTCATGAAATATATGTAAAATATCAAAAAAAAAATCTTGACTTCCCCCCTTATATACGCCATTGATCCAAAAGTATCAAAAAGAACCAATAATAAATAAATGTCCTTTTTGTGACCCCATGATACTGTATTTTATGTTATTTTATTATTCTGATCATAAAATATGTGGAAAATATCTAAAAAAGGCTTGGGGTAAGTTAAGAAGGTAATTTTTGGTTATAAACTGAGTTAATTGGCTTAATGAGGCACTGAGTTAATATTGTAATGTACACAAGAATAATTATTATTATTAACAAATATTTTCCTAAATAAAACTGCAAAATCTAAAATCGTAATAAGGAGGCAACAACAAAAGAACACGAAGAAAATTTAGCAAGAGCAAATAAATTGCGCCACAGACAATTTTTTTTTCAATTGATTGGGTAACTTACAAAAAAAAGTTTGTAAGAAATGGCGGATTAGCACTTGCTATGTTTTCCAATGGAACTAAAAAGCCCCCGGGATCACTGTTTTGCATTGTGCAAAAATGAACAAATAAAACTTTGGCAACATGTTTTATTGAATTATATTCAATACATCAATATATTTGAATAAAAGCTTTTCCAGAGAAAAATCCATAACGAAAATAATTTTTGTTTTTTGCATTTTATGCTTGCAGTTTTTCACATCACAATAAATTTAAAGCTAAATTGAGTTTTTGAACCGGAGCCTTGCGAGCCCTAGGCTATTGCCTAGAGCACCAGAGGCGGATCTAGGAACTTTATTTGGCAGGGGGGATAATATCATTAAATATTAAATAAAACTATTTTGTGTGTAAAAACCATTGACTTCTATACCCTACGGGTAGACCCGGCATGGGCCTAAATTGCCATTATATCAAGCTTTTATCCCAATTGACCAAATACAAGTAAGAATTTAATGAAAAAGACAGGGATAAAAATAGAATTTCGGTTTGGTAACTTTGAATTCATGCAACATCGCAAAAATATTCTATTTGCTTGTCTTGGATAAAAAGTGGCGGCGCAAAATAAAAATTTTGAATTCCACTAGCATTTTTTTATCAACAATTTTCTGTTTGATTAATAAATAATTCATGAACATACTATGTTTACAAAATTCTCTTTTTTTTTCATTTTAGAACTTTACAACTGTTGTACCTTCCAGGTAAAATATTTTCTATCTTTGAACAAGGGTCTTCTTCAACTCTTCTCTTCTTGGGTGGACTACAAGTTATGCTCGAGTCAGATGAAATTTCGGAACTAAAAATTTCAATTCGGAATGGGACAACTGGGCGCCGGGCCAACTCGGCGCAGCCAACAGGGCGCCACGCCGGGCCTAATGGGCGCCGGGCCAACTCCGCGCCGGACTATTTTTTTTTTCAATAAAATGTGCAGAAAAAAAAACAAAATAAATATGTTATTTATACAAAATTTTCAACATCTATTAAGTCGAGTGTTAAAATTTGGTAGGTGTAGTGTTCTGGTAACCTGGTAAAAATACCAGTTACGTTTTTTATTTCAAGAATGGCGGATCCAAAATGGTGGATTTCTTTATTTTTAAACCGATTTATCTCAAACTTGAAAGTTTGCAGTGTTTGAGATCTCTTAATACAGTTTTATCCTCTAACTAAAAAAAATTAAAATGGCGGATCCAAAATGGCGAATTTTCTTATTTATGCACCAATATTCATCAAATAGAGAACTTGGCAGTGTTTCAATTCACTGAATATGATTTTTGACTCAAACTCAAAATGGCGGATTTCTTTATTTTTAAACCGATTTAAATAACGGATGGAAAATGGCAGATTTTTTTTATTTATGCACCGATATGTATGAAATATCAAACTCATAAATAATTAAAAATGGCGGATCCAAAATGGTGGACTTTGCTGATTATCATTTTTGACTTAAACTCATGAAAAAAACAAAATGGCGAATCTAACATGACAGACTTTTTTATTTACTAACCGATTTGTCTTAAGCTTAAAATATTACATTTCTTTCTTTAAACTTGAGTCATATTTTGTATTAAGCTATAAAAGTCTGCCATTTGCAAGTGTGAGTCACAAATTGTATTAAGTGACCTTAAGCACTGCAAACTTTTAAGTTTGAGAAATTTGAGACAAATCCGTTGAAAAATAAAGAAACCCACCATTGAGTTTCAGTCAAAAGTTCTATATTTGATACATATCGGTGCATAAATAAGAAAATCCGCCATTTTAATTTTTTTAAGTTTTAGGATAAAACTGTATTAAGTGATCTCAAGCACTGCAGACTTTCAAGTTTGAGATAAATCCGTTTAAAAATAAAGAAATCCACCATTTTGGATCCGCCATTTTGAATTTTTTATGAGTTTGAGTCAAGAATTATAATCACGACTTGAAACACCGCCAAGTTCCATATTCGATACATATCGATGCATTAATAAGAAAGTCCGCCATTTTGGATCCGCCATTTTGGATCCGCCATTTTAATTTTTTTAAGTTTGAGGGTAAAACTGTATTAAGTGATCCCAAACTTTCAAGTTTGAGACAAATCGATTTAAAAATAAAGAAGTCTGCCATTTTAGATTCGCCATTCTTGTAATCAAAAACGTAAATTTTATGTTATCAGGTTACCAGAACTCTAGACCTACCAAAATTTCAACACTCGACTTAATGGATTTAACTCTAACAAAACCAAATATCAAGAATATTACGTAAAGGATTTTTTAAAGATGTTTTTGCATCAATAATAATATATCTATTTTGTTTTTCATCTGCACATTTTATCAAGAAAAAATATTTTAGTCCGGCGCCCAGTTGGCCCGGCGCCCAGTTGGCCCGGCGCCCAGTTGTCCTGCCGCCCAGTTGGCCCGCCGCCCAGTTGGTGGCGCCGAGTTGGCGGCGCCCAGTTGTCCTAGACTGCAACACATTCCAGGACAAATTATTATTAAAAAATAATCTTATAAGTGCGGGGAAGTGACACTTTCTGAATCAAAATATGTGAGGTTAAAATTGCACGGTCGCAGAAAAAACTATCTATTGTGACGCTACTGAACTTTCTCGTGTTTTAGTAAAAACTATCCGTCAAGACGACTTACCCATGAAATGTTGTTTTTTCATCGATTTTTTTTTCTTCTTTTGCACAAAAAACAATTTCGCACCATGTTTGAACTCAAATAGTTACTTCTAAACTTGTTTTTAAACGTTTTTAAGATTTCTTTTTGTAATATTCCCGCACGAAATTCAAAAAAATTCATTTCCGTACTTAGACAACATTGTCTATCAGTTTTCCCTGTATAGAACGACTAGCAGGTTGAATCACTCAAAATACGGCAGGTGGATTAAAAGTAGCCAGCTGCTTTTCTGTCGCACTTATGCCGTCAGTGTGAAAGAGATAAGAGTACCCATATATTATCTAGGGTATTATTAGCATGCAAAATCAGCCTATCTTTGTCCGTTTCACATGTTCAATAATGTCTATCTCTGTTTTTATTGTAAAAGAAATACCCGCCCCAGAAACCAAATTGGATAGGGTCAGTAAAAAATGCCTTGTCTTTCCGTTTCTAAGGCCCTTTCAGGGCCTTATACAACTCTGAGATGGTAAAAACTAAATATAGTTTGAGATCCGCGCCTGATAGTTCCTATAATCTGTCAATCTGAATGATTTTATATTGATTATAAAATTTTGACACATTCTTTCCTCCTTTTAAAGCAGTGGTTTTTAAATTTTATCAAGAAAAAATCACAGTGGTAAAATATGTGTCGCCTTCTTCCGTTTAAGGACTATACAAATATTTAATAAAAAAATATTTGTTGACTGAACAGGTACTACAGAAGAAGATAAACAAACGTTTAAACAGGTATAATAGTTATACAGTGCCTTAAAACGTTCCATACCTCAACAGAATGAAGAAAAAGTAGACCCATAATTCTCAGAATACCTTTGATGAGCCCACCTAGGGTGTCTAAAGAATACGAGTACTGTCGAGTTCGTGAAGTACCAAATTTAGTACGGTTTTTAACGTTTTGGGATGGCACTTGAGATAACCAGGCGGTGTTGAATTTGGATCAAAAAGCGTGAAATTGTTTTTTTTTATGTTGCTGAAACGAACTGTGTCGACTTAGCACCTGCTGTTTGCCTGGCGCCTAGATACGAAAAAAACTTTTTTTTAACTTAGTCAAGCGATTTTACGCATTGTCAGAAAATAACAAAAACTTGGCTTTTGACAGACATTTAATTTACTGATAGGGTATAAGCTTAAAGTCACGAATGAGAAATATTAGACACTTATTGAAATAAGACCTGACCTTATTTTAAAATCGACCGTATTGTGACAGATTTACATATAAAAAGCAACTGCTTTCTTTCAAAATTCGGCCTTTGTGAATTTAAGAACCGGATTTATTAGTGTCTGTATTTATTAAATGAAAGGTAGCGACTTTATTTTTAAATTGGACTTTGGTCTACCCATTTTGAGAGGTCAGCTGTCAGTTTTCTTTGTAAATCTGTCAGAACAAAGTCGACTCTAAAATAAAGTCAGGCTTTATTCCAATAAGTCCCTATTGCCAGACTAGTGCTATATTGGGCCTTACCTTAATTGTAATATATATTTTCAGTGTCGGACTGCTCAACTGGGTAACTGCCCGGTAGCCTTTTTCAAAAGAGGGATATAGGCGTCTTCCTAAAAAACAGGCCCTTATACCTGGAAGGGAGGGCCCTTAAGGCGTCAGTTTTGGTTTGTTTATGTTTCAAAATGGTTCTTCTTTTTCACTACCTATTTTTTTTATACTGCAACTTTTCACCCCTACTAGGATCAATCGCCCAGTTTTTTTGTCAAAGTTTTTGCATGGAAAATAACCTTTTAGACATAACAACACAACCTTTGACACAACTATGCGAAATCGAACCCACAAACTCTCCAGGCAGTCCCGTCGAATATGAGCTATCATTGTAGAGTAAATTTGCAAATAAAAACATTTTTAAATAAAAAAAACACCCAACTGCTAAATCTACTTAGGTATAACTACTAGTCGGCTTCAGATTCCAAGATGCCTGCTGCCAAAGTTAGAAATGAAATTAATTTTGAAGGATTTGCTTTAAGTGGGACCTACTCAATTTGAAACTATAAAAAAATTGACCTCTGCCACTCCAAAACAAAATGGCGGCTGTATTTCGAAAAATTTAATTTTCTTTGATATTTCTTTTAGTTTTTGTGCAATATTTAATTTTACCGCCCCTTATTAAAGATTTTAACCACGTCATTAAACTTACTGAAAAAAAGTTCCCTAGCCGACAAAAAGATGGCGCTTATTTTAAAAATTTCTTAATAAAAGACAATATGTTTCGTAAGGGTTTTGTAATAATAATTATGTTGGCATCTGTTTAGTTAAATTTTTTACGTGAATTTTTTTTTTTGTCAAAATTCAATTTGTCCCTCTGCGGCTTTGTGAAGGGGGATGGGTCTTACCGCTAGTGCCTAGGGCCGTAAGGCCCTTAAACCGGCACTGCCGGCGATGGTGGTTGCAGCAGGTGCAAAGGCGTCCTGAGTACCGCTGGTAAAATTCTGGCGGCAAAATTAAACTAAATATTTGTGATGTTTCATTGTGTATCCCCTACATAGATTCACATATTTTTTGTTCTTTGGCTTTTAAGTCTAGTTAGGTTTAATCTTTTAAGGTTAAGCTTTAGATTTTTCAATACCAACAGAAACAGATATGTTTTGTTTCTTAGACAAAAAAATATTACAAAACATACCAACGTGGGCAAATTACATTTATTGTCGTGCGACAAATCCTTTTCATTTTATTTCTTTCTTTGCTTTATTAAGTGGTCTTTTATAAACACAACAGGTGCCTCGATCGTTTATCTCTCTCTCTTAATAAACTGGAATTAGATGCCGCAGAAGTAAATATATTAATTATAATGGGATTAATAGGCAAATAATATGATAAAAAATCATATATACAATATTTTATTCAGATGATATTACGCAGAATCTCTGTAGGAGCAAATTGTAATAATTTTTACCATGATACCCAAAGTTTTAAATTATAAACAAATAAATAAAGTATTTATCATAACAAAAACCTTTCATGTAAAAAAAACGAAGTACGCGAAAATGGAATTCCGTATACTTTTTTAAGCTTTGCTATTACTGCCAAACTTCTTTATGTTCAATTTAGCACTGTGCCTAAGAGTCATTTACAGCCGTAATAATCAAGTTTAGAAAAATCTTTCCAAACTAGTAAAAACCTTTTATTTTGAAATTTGTATTGGAGAACTTGGCTTTACTTTTATCTCAATTCTTTTTACGGAATTCCATTTTCGCGTACTTGGTTTTTTTTTACATGAAATGTTTTTATTATGATTTTACTTCTTTTTTAAACGAATTGGATAATACTTAATTTTTAAAGTAGTAAAATATGCGGAATATTGTTCAAAACTTTTGCAATGCCTTACTTAAATTTTTGAGGTTTTTAAATTTTTTTCCATGGTTTTATCGTAGTTCCTATCAGCCTTCCAAAGCTCAGCTTTCTAGCGTTTCTGAAAGTGCACAATGTTACTTTTACATAACTTTACATGTATAGGGGAGGGAAATAAATTAAAATTGTCGTGTTTTTAAATTTTGTCCTATAGTTTTATCATAGTTCCTATCAGTCTTCCAATGCTCAGCTCTCTAGCGTTTCTGGAAGTGGGTAATGTTACTTTTACATAACTTTACATTTATAGGGAAGGAGAGTAAATGAAAATATTGGACTTTTTAAATTTTTTCCCATGGTTTTATCATAATTTCTATCAGCATTTCAATGCTCAGCTCTCTAGCGTTTCTGGAAGTGGGCAATGTTAGTTTTATATAAATTTACATTTATAGAAGAGGGAAGTAAATTAAAATGTTGGTGTTTTTAAATTTTTTCATCATATTGTCTTTGAGTCTTAAAAAGTTCAGCTCTCTAGCGTTTCTGGAAGTGGGCAGTGTTACTTTTACATAACTTTACATTTATAGGGGAAGGAAGTAAATTAGAATTTTGGGGTGTTTTAATTTTTTTCTTTAACTTTATCATAGTTACTATCGGTCTTCCAAAGCTCAGCTCTCTAACATGTCTGGAAGTGGGCAATGTTACTTTTATTTAACTTTACATTTATATGGGAGGGAAGTAAATTAGAATTTTGGGGTGTTAATTTTTTCCTATAGTTTTATCATAGTTCCTATCAGTCTGCCAAAGCTCAACTCTCTAGCATTTCTGGAAGTGGGCAATGCTACTTTTACATAACTTTAAATGTATAGGGGAGGGGAGTAAATTAAAATTTTGGGGTTTTTTGATTTTTTCCTATAGTTTTATCATAGTTCCTATCAGTCTGCCAAAGCTCAACTCTCTAGCATTTCTGGAAGTGGGCAATGCTACTTTTACATAACTTTAAATGTATAGGGGAGGGGAGTAAATTAAAATTTTGGGGTTTTTGAATTTTTTCCAGGGGTTTGGTCATAATTTCTATCAGTCTGCCAAATTTCAGCTTTGTAGCTTGTCTGGAAGTACAGTAGAATATTGATGATCTATACATGAGTCAGTGAGCGAGTGAGTGAGTCAGTGAGTGGCAATTTCGACGTTTTTTGAAATTTCGTAACTATTTTACTACTTTATGGAATTCCATGAAACTTTCCATGGAGATCTACGACTGTGCAAAGTTTGAGATTCGTAGCTCATTCCGAAGTAGAGTTTTAGGTAGGTCAAATATCGGCTGAAATGTTTCAAGAAAAGATGGTTATGGCGCGCGAACTTGGCGAGGCACTGCCGTGCAAATCAGGCTAGAAAAACAGCTATTCAAAAACAAATTTTAGTGTGAAGTTTAGCTGCGGTAGTGTCATGGCGGCAACGTAATCTTTCCGCTGTTATTTTTGAATACCAATACCTATTTATTCGTTTAGTATGATTAACAACCATACAAAATATTGTTAAATATTTTGCCTTTCAGATCTGAAAAACCTAAGAAACAAGAGCAACAAAAGAAACACAAGCGGAACAAATGAGGGACTCTTTCCAAAATCATTCAATTTAGCCAAAAAGGCGTTTATATCAGCAAACGCCACATGCGGGTCAAAAGGTAGGTAGTACACTCAAACTCCAAAATTTGTTTTGTTAAAATTCAAAGAAATTAGATAACTTTTGGACAGTTATCATAAAAAGCAGCATAAGCCAGGAAAAGAAAATTCTCTCAAAAATTATGAAACGAACTTACTATCACAGTTCATTTGGCATTAAATATGGTAGTACTTAGTTCCCCAATACAAAATAATCTGTTAATTAGTGAGTTCTCTAATAAAATATTATGGCGGAACTAGTTTTATCAAAGTTTTGGTATTTTCAAGACTTTGTTGTGAGATTTTAACGAGCATGGGCGCACCCAGGGGGGACCGGACCCTTCAAAGATGCTCGTTTATTCTTGTGTTGCGAACATGTTTTAATTATTTTTCTAGATTAGCAAAAACGCTGCATTCTTGCCAGGGACAAGTTTAGTGGTTTTAGAAAAAACAATTTTGTTTCAACCATTGTTTTGCATATACGATTGCCTTGCCAATCATGTCTGCATTTATTTCTTTAACCGATTTTGATGAAATAAAAAACATCCTGGTTAGAATTGATTTCTTTTTAAAGATGATGATCAAAGTTTATCGCCATCTTAAAATTTAAGAAGGTGGACAGAATCATACGTGATTCTTTAAAATGGCGTGTTTATTCTTAAATTTCGAAAATTCTTTAGTTTTTTATAATTTATAGAATAAATAAACTTTTCCCGCACACACCGAGGTACAAATTAGTAAAATTGGTGTGATGGTTCTCAAAAAATCTATTTTTGTTTAAACCATTGTTTTACAGATTAAACGATTGCATTGCCAATCTTGTCTGAATTCATTCATACTTTGTAACTTGTTAAGCGGGAGAAAAGAAGTGCTTTTCTTTAAATTAAAAAAAACTAAAACATTTTCGGAAAATAAGAATAAAGTTGCCTCTTTTAAGGGTCAAGTATGATTCTGTCCGACATCTTAACTTTTAAGATGGCGGCAAATTTCGCTTATAATCTTTAAAGAACAATCAATCCTCACCATGATTTTTTTTTATTTCACTAAGATCGGTTCAGTATAAATGATTTTATAAGGAAATTAATGCAGACAGGAATGGCAATGCAATCGTATAATCTGTAAAACAATGGCTAAAACAAAAACAGATTTTTTGAGAACTACTACACCAATTTGACTAATTTGCTTTTCTATAAATTAAATTAAAAAATAAAACATTTTTAGAAAACAAGAATAAACACGCCATTTCTTAAAAATCAGGTATGATTCTGTCCGCCATCTTAAACTTTAAGATGATGTGCGAGGCAAGAATGCAGCTTTTTTACTGATTTAGAAAATATATTAAAACATGTTCGCAACACAATAATAAACGAGCATCTTTGAAGGGTACAATTTAATTTCGTCCGCCATCTTGGATTTTGAGATGGCGGTCAAAAAAATATATTTGCTCAAAACTCTGATTAATTCTCTGCAGTGCAGTTTGTCCCATTAAAATCGATGGTTTTCAGGTGCACGTTACACGTTAATTTTAATTTATTTATTTACTTTTTGGCATTGAACATTTTTGTCTATAAATTCTTTTATCGAGCATTGATTATTTCTATAGTTTTTCAAACTTTAAACTACCCTTCAAGGTATGGTATTACAATTTGAGACATTTTGATTGCACAGACTAGATTTCCAAAAAAAGATATATCGTTTCCAACATGTTATTTAATTTTTATTTATTTTTAAAGTTAATGTATTTTTTTATAGAATAACGTCACTAGAAATTGCCTAATTTACTTTAGCGTAACCCAAATCTTGTTAGTTATTTGACCTCTAAGTATTAAAAAGTACAGGGTAACCGGTCGGGAATAAGTCTATGAACTTAGTACTTAGACCCTGGTCTAAGTGTTAAGTCTTAAAATCTTAGTAGTTACGGGGTTTAAAAGTTTTGATTGGTCATTTTAATAGGAAGGGAAGAATTCTGCCGACTCTCTGAATCAGGAAAAACGAGATGCGGAGTTTGTGACGATTTCAGTATAGATGCAGGGAAAAAACACAACATTAACTTTGCCATCGATGGAAGCAATAGATGGTGGCAAAGCCCGGCCCTATTTTATGGCTCTGAGTACGAATTTGTAACGATTACGGTGGATTTAAAGCAGGTAAGTCCGTACCTACCGACTTTATAAGATACCATGCAGTCTTTTTAACTAGGTAAAACATGATAGTACACAAAAATGGTATTCCGTAAAAAGAATTGAGTTGTAAAGCCAAGTTCTTCAATACAAATTTCAAAATGAAAGGTTCTTACTAGTTTGGAAATGTTTTTTAAACGTTGCTATTACAGCTGAACATCTTTATGTTCAATTTAGCACTGTGCCTAAGAGTCATTTGCAGCCGCAACAGCCAAGTTTGAATCAATTGTTCAAAATTTTTGCAATACTTTATTTAAAATGTTAAGGTTTTTAATTTTTTTCCCATGGTTTTATCATAGTTCCTATCAAAGCTCAGCTCTCTAACGTTTCTGGAAGTGGGCAATGTTACTTTTACATAACTTTACATTTATAGGGGAGGGAACTAAATTTAAATTTTGTTATTTCTAAACTTTTTCCTATAGTTTTATCATAGTTTCTATCACTCTTCCAAAGCTCAGCACTCTAGCGTTTCTGGAAGTGGGCAATGTTAATTTTATATAGTAACTTCACATTTATTGGGGCGGGAAGTAAATTGAAATTTTGGGGTTTTTTAATTTTTTTCTATAGTTTTATTATAGTTTTGTCTGCCAAAGCTTAGCTCTCTAGCATTTCTGGAAGTGGGCAATGTTAAGTTTAAGGGGATAAATTAGAATTTTGGCGTTTTTTGATTTTTTACAAGGGTTTGGCCATAATTTCTATCAGTCTGCCAAATTTCAGCTTTGTAGCATATCTGGAAGTACAATAGAATTTTTATGATCTATACATGAGTGAGTGTGTGTTTCTGACAATTTCGACGTTTTTGAAATTTCGAAACTACTTTACTACTTTATGGAAGTCCATAAAACTTCGAGGAGTTATTAGCTCCATGAAGATCTACAGCTGTGCAAAGTTTGAGATTCGTAGCTCATTCCGAAGTAGAGTTTTATATAGGTCAAATATGGGCTAATGAAATGTTTCAACAAAAGGTGGTACAGCAGTTTGCGTCCCATCAGATATATCCGTTACTTTTAATTGTTGAGTTAGTATTTTTTTATCTAGTTACTCTCTTTTCATTTGCTTTTCGAATTTAGCGAAAAACTCCTTTAAAATGACGTTTCACCAGATAATTTTTTTATTGTTTTATTATACAGGGGTTTTACAACTATTCCGACAAGTTTTAACCACCAGTACTGGGTTACCTCAAGCGTAGATTTATTTTTAAAAAACGTAGCAAGCTTATTCTAAAATAAGCAGTATTGTGACATATTTACATATAAAAAGCAGCTGCTTTCTTTCAAAATTCGGCCTTTGTGTATTTAAACTTGAGTTTGGTATGTAATTTTGAAAGGTCGGCTGTCAGTTTTCTTTGTAAATCTGTCAGAATACAGCCGACTCTAAAATAAAGTCAGGTTTTAATTCAATAAGTCCCTATTTACTGTATAAGTTTTATTTTGTTTAATTTATTAGCATGTTATCTGTTCTTTATATTTCTTTATAAATTTTGTCCGTATTTGATTGATTTTATTTTTTTCAGTTATTTAAAATTACTTTCAAAACAGCAGCTAAATCAAGAAATAAATAAAAAATAACGTAATATTAAGGCCGCTGAATCGTAGTGATTTCTTTGGATTACAGGATGTTTCTGAATAAGATGCTAATATCTAATAAAGGGGGTAATTACTGTGCCCCAACTTATAAATTATAAAAAAATATTTCATCAAGGTACCTGCTTAAACTTAGCATTACCACTTAAGAATTAGATATTCGCAATATATGCATTAATTGTCGTAAATTTGTCGTAAAAGAAAAAAAAATGTCTCGCCACCAGTTTTCCTAGAAACCGGTGGTAATCCTAAGTTGAGTCTAAACTTAATACTACCTCCCTAAAAAAAATTAAAATTTTTAAAACATCCATGAAATAATTTTGGTAAATTTGTAGTAAATTTGTCGTAAAAACA
The DNA here is from genome assembly GCA_963576565.1 of Aspidapion aeneum. Lineage (NCBI taxonomy): Eukaryota > Metazoa > Arthropoda > Insecta > Coleoptera > Brentidae > Aspidapion > Aspidapion aeneum. The sequence continues at coordinate 34,344,070 of OY755041.1, forward strand.
AAAATTTTGTCGCGCTACCCGTTTTCTGAAAAGGGGTTGTAATGCTAAGTTCGATCTCAACTACTACCACGCCACAAAAAATTAAAATTTCAAAAAACTAATTTTTGGAATAATAGTCGTAAATTTGTCGTAAACTGGATATTCGCAATAATATGCATTAATTGTCGTGAAAAAAAAATTGTAACCAGTTTTTGTATAAAGGGATGGTAATGGTAACTTGAGTCTCAGTTACTGGTTTGACCAAATTACCTCTCCCAAGATTATAGCCTGGATACGCCATTGTCTCTATAAGTCTTTTACCAGAATACATCTAGAAAGTGAGAAAGAGAGCTGCAACATTTAAAATTTATTCAAAAGAATTTCACCGCCCATGCAGGAAACCAATCCTAGATACCGATCAAAACTCTAAACATGTTTGTAACCCACATTTAACATTATCTAAATTCAAATTAGTCCAATTTTAGTGTCAATTTGTTTTGACGTGATAGAAGTTAGAATTAATGAGACTTAAAAAATGGGTAGATTTCAATTTGTTCTACGGAGAGGAGCCTAGGATGTGGTAATTTTTCCTAACAAGTGCGCAAAGTGATACTTTTCCTCGTCCAAATACTGCTAGACAAACACAACGACAGAGAATGAAAGCCCTTACCGAGGTTGTGTGTGGGTAGACCTTAAGCCCCTTAATTTCTATGGGCTGAAAAATCTCCTAATTTATGTTGACATAAGATGAATTTTGGCAACATATTCTTCTAAAAACAAAAGACAAAAGATTAAGATCAAGAATTTCTCCGACATAGTTTTGCAAGAGTAAAAGCTATAAACTTGAAAAATATTTTAAAAAACAGCACTTTATGAATAGGTAACAAAGCGGACCTATGTTTTTTTAGTCTTGGAATAGGGCAAAGAATAAACCCACTTTTTCTGTATATACGCGTGTCGCAAAATATTTTGTAAGTAGAAACGATAAAATAAATAATCTCCATAGTTCTTCCAAATATTTTTTCTAATAGCTGGTTGAGCAAGAAGCAAAAGCGCAAAAGATTCTTCATTCTTTTAAGGAAACGGCCTCGATTTATCCCAAATTACAGCCGCCAAAAATGCCGTATTTTATCTTAGATAAATCTCAGAGTATAGGAATCGGTAAATTCGCCTGAACTTCTTTATTGAGCTCGCATTTACTTTTTTAAAGGACTACTAAAAACGGATATTTTACATGGTCAGAGACTTTTGATTATTGTTCGAAAATTGACCTTTTGCCGAGGGGTCATCGGCACCCTAAAATTTTGTACAGCGTCCAACAGGACTTGGGTCCTGACGTGTACTGTTGGGTCCTGTTGAGTACTGTTGGGTACTGTCGTGTACTGTCGAGTACTGTTGGGTACTGTCATGTACTGTCGAGTACTGTTGGGTCCTGTCGTGTACTGTTGGGTACTGTCGTGTACTGTCGAGTACTGTTAGGTCCTGTTGCGAGGTACAAAGCGCGCCCTTCAAAAAACTTGCGACCAAAAAAAAAAAAAAAGGTCATCATGTTTGGGGAAGGCCGACAGGAACCAAGCGCGCGCTCAACAAATTTGCGACCACAAAAAAAAAAGGTCATCATGTTTGGGGAAGGCCGGCAGGGACAAAGCGCGCGCTCAAACAACTTGCGACCAAAAACAAAAAAAAAAAAGGTCATCATGTTTGGGGAAGGCCGACAGGGACAAAGCGTGCGCTCAAAAAACTTGCGACCAAAAAAAACAAAAAAAGCTCATCATGTCTTTTCGCATCTACGCCACTGGTTGCGGTTGAGGGGTAGTGTCGAGTACTGTCGTGTACTGTTGGGTCCTATCGTGTACTGTCGAGTACTGTTGGGTACTGTCGTGTACAGTACTGTTGAAAGCTTATGACCCCTCGCCTTTTGCCCAGTATTTTAAACTACGCAAGACAGTAGAAATTTAAGAAATAATTCACACATAAAGTCACAGCAAAAGGATGTGGATGTTACCAAATTATCACTGAGCTTTTGAAATTGTGGGTACGAGCAACTATTTATTTCTTTCCTTTGTCTGCGCGCTTAATTAATTTAAATTTCGCGCTATTTAAATATTCAGTGGAAAAACGATGAGGTTCCATTTTTCAAAAAGTTGAGTAAAACGAAATTTAAAGTTGGAGTCTCATCGTTTTTTCACAGTGCTGCCTATTTTTAGCCGTAGCTTTTAGTGGAATCTCATTGTTTGTCCCCTGTAAGGTTTAGTGTGTTACTACTTCACGTTACAAGCTATCGCATGGCGTCAAAATGTTGATTTATGAAAAAAATTGAATCTCATCGTTTTTCCATTGGACCCTTCATATGGTTTTCCCGGCACTGAACACCTGGGGGGGACAAGAGTGCGCATAAAACAACCGGCACAACAAGAACACGTCGTAAAACACGTTTCCGAAAATAGTGAGAATTTTGTGGTGAAAATTTAGACATTCCAACGTTAAGTGGAGCCCCAAGAGAGTCCTAGGTAAGTGCCATTCCATAGATTTCATATGCATCGTTTTTCCTATTGTTTCTAACGTCAATTCCGACAAATTACTTAAATGTGTATGCAAAGCCGAACCGGCAAACCTATCGAAGGGTAATTACATTATTTTCAGTCCTTGCACGCACATAAATTTTTTGGGACAAGAGTATATCCCTGATTATAACGAAGCCTTATGCTTTTCATACACAAAAAGACGGCAACCTTAAATGTAAACACGACAGAGAAATAACGTATTTATCCGGAGAAAATTCTTGGAAAGTATCAATGGGGCTATTTTCCATTAAATATTTTCAAAAAAGTTAAATATGATATAGAGCATAGGGTGTCCCATAACTTAGGGACCACAGGGCAACAGGTGATACTAGAGGCTAAAATAAGAAGATTCGTGTAATAAATGTGGTGGCGAATTTTAGTCGTTAAAAAGAGACAGGGTGTTAAAAGTTAAATTTATTTTTCGAAAAATTACAATAATTTTAAAACTGATAAAGCTACGGTATCCAAAATTGGTATGCTAGCATTCTTAAAGGTAAGACATTCGATTTTGGTATTAGTTAAAACCTAACTTCTACATACGAATCCATAAATTAAATTGTTTATATTTTTTCACCCTGTAAATCTGAGACTTTTTTGATTTCATATTAAAAAAGATCTGATTTAAGAAATGTGATTTGCGTTTATGCGCAAGAAAATTATAACTTAGTGCAGTAAGGAGGTATGCAGAGCTCTATTTTATAGTAAAAATCCTGGTGGACGACCCAACACAATAACCGTGGAACAAGAAAGGGCATTTTGGTTCGTATCGTAGAAAATCCTGAGTTAAGCACTAGGCGTTTGGAAGCAGTTACGCGCATAAGTAAATATTCCATTTCAACAGTTTTACACACGAAAAAGTTATTTCCCTACCATTTTACTCCTGTCCCAAATTTGTTGCCACAAGATTTGCCAGCTAGATAAGAATTCTGCCAAAATATGGTAAATAAAAAAAATTAAAACATTATGTTTTTTTTTTAAATATTGTTTACGGACGAAGCAACGTTTACGAGGCGCGGAATTTTTAACTGGAGGAATAATCACCATTATGCCCTGGAAAATCCGCATCTACCAAGGGAGAGACACTTCCAAGATGAGTTTTCCATTAATATTTGGTGCGGCATTATTAGTAACTTTTTAATTGGCCGGTTTGGGCTCCCGCAGAGACTTAATGGAGAACAAAATTTGCAGTTTTTAGAAAACGATTTATTTGAGCTTTTAGATGGTATACCATTTAACCTAAGGCAAGACATGTGGTTTATGCAGGATGGAGCATCACCGCATTTTCGAGCTACATGGCGAAATCACTTAAACCAACGTTTTCCACGTCATTGGATTGGACGCGGTAGTGATTTTCCTTACCCACCCCGCCGCCCTGATCTTAATCCATTGGATTTTTACCTTTGGGGTCACATGAAGGCTTTCGTATATAAAGATAAAATAAATACCCCACAAGAACTTTCACAAAAAATTCAAGAAGCTGCCAATATTATTAAAGATTCTAAAAATACCCTTGTAAATGTGAGGCGCCACTTGACAAAGAGATTAAGAAAATGTATTGAGGTAAATGGCGGACAATTCCAATTTCTATTAAAGAAAATTTAAAATTTAGTTTTTTTTTTTAATTAATTAAATTTCATACTGTGGCCAATTAAAATGCGTTGGGTGACATTTTGACACTGAAAATAGAACAATAACAATTTGCCAATTTGTGACACTAAAAAAAATTACTGAATAATTAAACAAATATCTGGAAGCAGAACTGTATTTTCCAGCTAGGTAAAAAATTGATATGCCCGGTAACTTTTATACAGTGGAGAAGGGGGGTTTCAGAAATAAGAAAATTTTAAGTGCGCCACAGTGTTTTAATACCAATGTTTTACAAAGAAGATCTTAAATAAAATCTTAAAAACAAATGAAGTTGCCGGAAATCGTTTCTAGATTTGGTGGGGACAGTACTTAGTACCAATCAAATTTTCCCGGTTAAATTCAAATAAGAATGCAAACGCATTTATAAAAAACCGCTCTCGCCGAAAAATCACTAACTCCGGTTTACGAGCCTGGAGAAAAAAACCCGCGGTTTTCAAACTAACCAATGAGGAAATACACTAATACTTCCGTACCCTGCGCATGAGGTGTTGTCGGATCGATTTCCACGGTTGAAATTTTTATAACAAGGACATCGAGACACCCCCCATACATAGACCGAACATTTGCCTACCGGACCCCCGCCAACATAGCAAGTAGGAGGAAAATAACCAAACGGACTATAAGAAGCTCAGCATTGAAACCATCAACTGTAAAATCAATTACTGGAGATTAGAGCTTGCATCAAACCCAGGAATATTCGAACACTCAACCAATTCCCATATGAGTAAAGCTATACTAAGTGTAGAATTTAGTTGTATTTTAGTTACAGTTTTAGTCAAAAGTTTCCTTTGCTCTTTATATGTGTCTTCTCTAAGATTCATATGGTTTGACGCCATTTTTGTAAAACATTTCTACATTAATAAAGTTGTTTCTGAACTTGAACCTAAAAATACACATTGAACTACTGCTTAAACCCGGCCTAAGAATGTTCAGATGTTAAGTTTGCTCACCACTAGCTAGCCCTACACAACCTTCCAATCCGACTGAGTTAGCTATTAACTTTATTTAACTATGATTATATATAAATTTATATAATATAAAAATACGATTTTGTTTATTCTTTTAGTCCTGGTTTTTATCCCTCGTTTATCTCCCATTTACAAAAGTGCATAACTCGTATTTATTTTATCTTCTCCTTATCAGATTAATAAAGATATCAAAGTGGGCCAATATCCTCGAAAATAAACACAAGCGAATGAAATGTTCATCTAAATGTTTTCTTCCTGTTACTGAAACCATTTGTGATGCGGCAACGCCGCCATTCCCCAGCAGAACAGCTGTTTATTTTCATGAACGTCAAAGAAAATTACGAAATTTTACAGATAAACAAAACAGTCGAAAGTTTTTATGTGATTTTTCCCGAAACCTGTGATCTCAAGTTCCAATTACGATGCCCAAACAATACGATTTTAATAATTGGATATTGATTTTCTTTTTGTATTTTTTTGTTTAAAGATGAATATCTCGCAAACAGTTTAACATATCGATATGGACTAAAATACGATTTTTATGCACAAATAACGACCCCTTTTTAATATTACGTTAAAATAGCTTTAAAGGGTGAAAAAATATAAACAATTTAATTTATGGCTTCGTATGTAGAAGGCGCCCGTATATGTAAGGTTGAAACTAATATCAAAATCGGATTTCTTACCTTTAAGAAATCTTGCATGCCAATTTTGGATATAATATCTTTATCCGTTTTAAAATTACTGTAATTTTTCGAAAATTAAATTTACCTTTCAACACCCTGTATCTTTTTAAATTTGCCACCACATTTATTGAACAAATCTTTTTATTTAGGCCTCTAGTATGACCTCTTGCACTATGACTCCTAAGTTATGTGACACCCTATATAAAGACAAGCAAATGATATTGAGTAGACTCTCACAAATCTTAGCACTACAGCCAAAGAAATAAATAAAAATAATAAATGGGAATAAAAGCAAATAGAGCTTATTTCATCATCGAAAAGTTATTGCGCCTCAAAATATTAGGATACAAATCCAAATTGCAGACATCAAAAACAACGTCAATCCAAGTTTTGCAAAGGGAGTCGAATAGAAGGTTTTATCACGGATCACCTAACAAACAAATAGGGAACTCAGGTGGTGGGGGGTGCTACGCGCATGTTTCATGCAACCTGCCATTTTGGGGTCAAACAGTCCAGAGGCGCATTCTATCTTAGATTCTGAAGCCGGAAAATCGGAGATTCTCGAATGAAAATTTAGCTTTGGGTCATTAACAGTACTATAAAAAAAAGTACCATTCGGCAGTTTTTTTTTTACAAATTTATTCTACTAAAATGGAAATACGTTTCTTTGTATATAAGGACAAAGGCATTTTTTTAATAGCCCAAAAGTGTAACTAATATAAATTGCACTGCTAATTTTTAAATAGTAAGTGGAAAACACATTGAAAACAAAGGGATTTCTGATTTTTTTTCGTTTTTTTTTATATATTACGACGAGTTTATTTGAGTTTAGTTAGGTATTAAAATATAAATAATACAAAAATTTTATGTTTTATATGCACCTTAAAAATGTTTAGGTTAAAGATCCAACATTCTTTAGAAAATGTCAAATTTTAACCCAAGCTTATAGAATATATATATTATATAACATTTATAAAAGATTTCTCGTTCTTTACTGATTTTAAAAATATTTAACACGTCTATGCTCTGATAAATTCATTACTTATGTTATTCTATGCGTTATATCTGAAAATGCTGTGAATAATTTTAAAATAACAAAGAAACAAACATCAAAAAATGTAGGGTATTTCGATTAAAAAAAGATCCTGTCAAAATTTGACATTTACCAAATTAGTAAAAATGTTGTTTGGTTGGTAAAAATGTACGCAAAAATCCTGTAGATAACTCTTATATCAACACTTCCAAAGGACTTAAGAGCAGGTACTTAAGAGCAGGTATAATTAGAAATGTAGAAAAACCGATTTCGCTGTTACTTGGAACTTAAATAACTGTAATAATTGTATAATAATAAAATTAAGTATGATGTTAAAACTTACTACCTGCAAATAAATAGATCTATGTAAGCTTATAGCAAAAGAAAATTTAGCTAAACGTGTTTAAGTACAGAAAGGTATTTTGTGACTATTATTGTCATTATGCTCAAAAAATACAACAAATTGTCATCTAAGATGACACAGCTGTAGGGATCAATTTTAATGAATTTTTAACTTTACATTCTTAAGCAAAAAAAAACACATATTATTTCCATAGTCCTCTACAGAGGACAAACTTTAATTTTTTTCGCAACCTAAATTTAATTTTACCACCCATTTTTAAGAGCAGTACAAAACTTTTAAGGTTTTTTTTTCTGGCAGTATAGAAATCTTTTCGTAAAAACAATGTGAAATATTCATATTTTATAGAATATTTATTTTAATCTGGCCCTGAGATTAACCCCGGATGACCAGCCATCGTTGATGTCACCGAGATTAAAGACCGCCAGCCAGCTTATTTATCTTTCTTGGATAACCTGTGGTTTTATTGAAAATTAATTGTTGTTTAAAATAGATTTACATGTATGGAATTTTCAGCAGTAATGAAAAGTTGCATCTAAAACATATTTTTTCTATAGAAAGCACTAAAAGAAATAAATTCGGATTTGCTACTTTTACACAAACATTATGCACCAGATTTTTGTCTGAATTGTCTACCGTCTTCTCGAAAAACACAGGTGACTGGTTATTGGAAGCCAAAATTAATGGTCTCCATTGAATCTTCCGCTCTTATCTCGTTTATTTCGATAAATTACGGGGTCGGTGGCGCTTGCCGTCGATTATCAGTTAGGCCACTAAATCAGGACAATGTTCTGACTCAAAAATGGTCATGCAATCATAATATAATGTCTAATAAACATATGGTTCCTTTGTTTATACATATACTTATTTAACTATTTATTATTATTACTACTATCATGATATGAATAGTACAGTTAGCAGAAGCACTGACCGAGGGGGGTAGGGGACAATTCGCCGCGGCCGATTAGGCTAATAAAAAAATCAAAATGGCGGATCCACAATGGCGCACTTTCTTATTAATAAACCGATTTGCCCTAAACTTGAAACATTCGGGCGCCTATAAGGTAACTCAATACAATTATCGAATTTCGGTTTGGTAACTTCGGACTTATGCAACATCGCAAAAATATTTCTATTGGCTTGTCTTGGACAAATAAGGTCAGTGACGGCGGAAGATAAAAATTTTGAGTGCCACTAGCATTTTATTATCAACGATTTTCTATCTTTGAATAATAAATAATTCATGAATACTTACTTAACTTTAAATCTATCTGTCTGTGTATTTACAAAATTCTCTTCACTAAAAAAAGATAAAAGGAATTTGTTAGCATGCTAAGATTGCTAAGTGCAGTGGATGTATTAAACTTTACAAATGTTGTACCTTCCAGGTAAAATATTTTCTTTCTTTGAACAAGTGTCTTCTTTAATTCTACTCTTCTTGGGTCTTACAGTTTTTAAAGTGTACATTTTTGGAATTGTTAATAACTTTATTATTCTGCAACTTTTATAAAATAATTTTTGGTGCAATTACTTATTTTTACGAGTTCTACAACCTGTTAAAATAAATGACTCAAATTTGAGAACACCCTGTATAACAATAAGTATAAGAGAGTTTTATAAACCAGTGCAAATAATTTCTGCAAAGCATAACAGCATAACGCGACGACTAACCCCGCCCTCCCCCTTTGATGCGTTACGTAATTTATAGACAGGCCTTTACGAGAATTTTTTTTTAAATAATTTTTTATTGAATAGACTATGCATAATTTATGGCTATCTTTTGGTTAAGAAGGTCTTAGTTTTCAATATCCACTAGAAAACAAACTAACATGTTTTTTGTTTTGATGCAAATAGACTTGATTATATTTTACAAAAAAAATCTAGGTATGGGAGTCTGAAACTGCTATTGCTCTCATGTATTGTACAGCAAAGTTTTGTTCTATCGGAGATCTACATTATCAAATCGTGCTTTTCGAAAATCGTGATAGCACGTACTCCAGTCTTGATACGTTTTAGTACGTGTTTCGATATTTTTTAGGGGAACGAAGTATACATTTTTTTGTTTTTTAGGCATCCATATCACAATAAAAAAATACTCTGCTAATATATGGGCACCTAAGCTCACACTAGGTACTATAGTTATAGTGTACGTGTGAGCTAATATAACTAAAAACTGAAATATATTTTATTCAACTCCAGACTCAATTACCTTTCGTTTGATACCACACAAGCCATGTTTTGACTGAAACTTTAATTTTTGAAATCTACACCAACCCTTAAAAAAAAACTAAAATGTATTTTGTTTTACTCCAGGCTCAATTACCTTTCGTTTGATATCACACTCGCCATATTTTCACTTAAACTCATTTTTGAACTCTACCCCCACCCTTTAAAAAAAAAACTAAAATGCATTTTGTTTTACTGTAGATTCAATTAACTTTCTTTTGATATTACACTCCCCATATTGTCACACAAACTCTAATTTTTGAAATCTACCCCCACCCTTTTATTTGGCATGGGTTTGATGGATTTTGTTCATTTTTAAATGGGACCATCTCAACTTAAGACTCAACCTAGGTACCATATTTCATTAAAATCGGGCAAGCGGGTTTTGAGTTATGCGGGTTGGTCGTTACAGACAGCCAGATAGACAGACAGACAGACGGCGCGACAAAAAAGTTTCAAAATCACCTGAAAAGCAAAGATATATAAAAAATTAGGATCACCATAATAGCTCACACTACTATAATAGTATTGTGGTAGTGTGAGCTAATTATCTTAAAAACACGGACACGTATAAATGACAGATCCGGAGCCTCCGTTAGACCATAAATATGAGGCATACCCATACATTGTCACACACGATGCTTGAAGCCAGGACCCGCTGTTACTTTTTTCGGGTAGACAGGGTTTCGGTTACTGCGTATGCGTCAGTTTTGGTGGTTTTGTATCATACTCCGTTACGTCACTACATTATTTGACAATTATTGTCAAAAATTTAGGTTTATGTCTATTATTTTTTTCCTAAAAACTAGTTTATTGGGTAAACATTGTGGATTAAAATCAAATTGTGGATTAAAATTGTAGTTTTTCTAAAATTAATTGTGCAGATATATTGTGGACACCATGGACACCAGAGTGTTAAATTGCATCTATAAACTACTCTCAACTTTATGAACAAAAAATAGAAGTACTTACCATTGGAATTGGACACTCCTTTAATTCTCCAGAATATTTTCGTCAAATATTTTTCATTTTTTACAGAAAAATACATAATTTTACACGACAAACGCAAAATCTTAATAAACAGCAAATATGGCGTCCACGAATTTAAATTTGCCATTGTTTCCAAAGCAAGCTATCAGTGCTTCACTTCTCGATTTTTGGACATATATTTATACTCTAACGTATTTGGAACGATTTAATGTTTTATGATAAATAAAAGTGTAAAATCAGTGGCGCACCCAGGAATATGCCTTGGGGGGGCCGAGGCCTCTTGGGGGGGGGGGGGGTTTGCGAAGCCTCAGGATGTCGAATTTTAAGCTATTTTTTGGGTTTTTTTCTGAAATATGTCGAAATATGTAAAAAAATCTAAGCCTTAGGGGGGGACCGGGCCTCGGGGTCCCCCTCTGGGTACGCCCATGGTAAAATGATTTGTTAGTGTAGTTTAATTACTTAATGCCCAGAGCGTCTTATTTTATAAGAAATAAAAACATATTTTCAGTTCTGTATGAGTTGAAAAGGTTTGAGGTTACATTGCCTAATTTTTCAGCGAATTTTTCGTGCAAAAAGAACTAATTTAATTAAAAGCACAAAACCTAATAAAAAAAACCTTGCAATATACAGGGTAGGGTGTAAACGGTATGAAGCACAATATTTTAATGGGTAATAGAGGAGGCCAAAATCAAAAAAATTGACAGTTGTTTGGCTCAAACATGTACTAGCAAACAGTAACATATCTTGAAAACTACTTACACTAGGATAGTGAGGGCTTATATATTATATGAAAGGCCTTCAAACTACTTTTCGAATGAGTTAACACATTATCCATTTTTACCTTCCTAGCCCGCGCAGCAATGGCTAGAAAAGGTATTATTTTCGGCGAAACAATTTTTTTGAGATGACGCCGAAAATGTGTTATTTGGGTGTATTTTGATCGATCCTAGCAATATCGTCATGGTGTCTGTCTGTCTGTGTGTGTGTGTATGTCTGTCCGTAACACGATAGCTTCTAAACCGCTGAACCGATTTTTATAAAATTTTTGGTAAAATAGTGCTCGACACTGTAACGAACTGATTAGATTTCAAATATTTAAAAAATAATTTTTGAGAAATTTAAAAAATTTTATTTTTCAAAAAGTAGAGTTTTGTATTTTATGAAAAAGGAAATTATATGATACCTTATTTAAAATATATTTTACAGACCTTTTAGAAAAGCGCTATATCACTACTCTGATGTAAGTACTTCTCGAGATATCTTGTTTTTAGTAGGTAAATGTTTCAGACAAAATAGCAGTTTTTTAGATTTTGAATAAGTAATAACTTTAAATTTGGTATTTTTTATCGCCAAAATTCACCATAAAAACAAACCGATCAGGTGCTCTGCCAAACCTTCATTTTTTTTGGGTGATTTTATATAAAATGTGTTGACTTAGCTATCGATCGAATAGCGGTTCACGAATAAAAAAGGCAACATCCCATAAATTAACACAACAATAATAACAAAGTCAAACAAAACTAAATACAACTTTTTCAAAAACAGAACTGCAAAATATAGTTAAAATATTTTAAAAAACTCAATGTAAGTATACCAATTAAATTTTTAGAGTCTTTATAGTAGGGGAGCCGTGAAGATTTTGGGAACTTATTTTCTTTGTCAGCAAATACCCATAAAACTGTTCCTTGATCAATTCTAAGTAAAATTTGTTATATTAGCCCTTTGAATTGGTTAAGATTTTAATCGACACAATGTAAAAACTGCCCAGGTTTTAATAACCTGCGGTTAGGTCAGGTTAGGTTTGTGGTTCCGTGGGGTTAATATTTGTATAAAATTGGACGGTTGGCAACCTTGCTTATACCCCTCATCTACCATATGTACTTTTCAGTATAATTTCTGTTTTTATTATATATCATATTTAATAATAGCCCGAGGAGGGGTTCGGTTGAATTCACCGTCATTAAGCAATAACAAAGAAAGTTATGGTTCCTCATTGCACTCGTTGCTTGATATAATTTTACTGGGAGATTTTTTATAGTCCTACCGCTAGCACAGTGTTTTAAGTTATCTATCTCTAGACTTATTTATTTTTAAATAAAATGAAATAAAAGTAAAATAAATTTTAAAAATTTTTATATTTTACAACAAAATAAAAGCAAAAATTCTTGATTTGAGCTAGTTTACTTGAGTTTAGTTTATTACACCAATAAAATATTTTATAAAGAAGTTTGTTAATATACCTATATTTTTTTAAATATATTCGAGAGTATATTCCTCTACCCTATATTTTATAAAAAAAAACTAATATTTTATTAAACATGGACTTATTACACTGTCAAATACTTTATCAGGGAATTCTATATCCAATGGCCAAACCAAAAAGCGATTTGACACCAAGATCCGACTTCTTGTATAGCTACCTAACAGATGAAGAAAAAATAAATAATTTAATGAAAAACGATATTGGTTCTTAACTTATTGTTATAATTTTGTATTTTGTTCACTATTTCTTATTGTAGTCCTTATCCTCTCTGTTTTACAAACAGATGTGCAATTGTCTGAATCCCTTGAGCTATCACATTGAATTGCCTTTTATAATGATGTTATTTATATATTTGTATATATCAGTGGAGGCTCCTGACTTGTAAAACTGATGAGGCACCAAGGCCTAAAACGTACAAAAAATTAATCCTGAAATGGGAATAATGGTTGTGTATTTTTTTTCCAATTTTCCCTTTCCATGATTGTCGAAAAATTTTACTGGAACAAATTTTTTATTAAGTATTTGTTTTTTACAAAGATAATATACTTAGGTACTCACTTTAAATCTAAAAACAAAAATGAAAGTTTGTTTCATACAAAGTCTGTAAAAGTTCTTTTTCTATGGAAAAAATTGCCAGCGCGGAAAGTCTATCCTGTGTCATTTTTGATCTTAAATAAGATTTTATTCTTTTTAAACATGAAAACGACCTCAGCACTGACGCTTGTAACTGGAATTGTTAAAACAAGTTTACAAAGTTTTTAGTCTCACTAAACATTTCACATAGACCCATATCTATTATTAATTTTAAAATTTCATGGCAGTCTTTTAGGCATTTAAAATCATCGTCTTTATAAATTACTGATAATTCATTTCAATTCACTCAAAACAGGTGGGCGGGTGTTACATAATTTGCATGGATGCGACAAAATCTTAACAGCGATTGATTTAATTGATAGATTCGCATTATAGAGATTTTAGTCTTCGAACGACCTCGATAATTTTTCGCCACGTGCTGTGGACCGGAGGCGATGACCACCCGCAGCGTGGTGAAGTGGAGCTTCCCGCCGCCTCACGGACACCCAAAATTTAGCCAAGTTTATGCAAGGAAAAATATTTTTTTGAAATTTTTTATTATTTCATATTATATTGTTAAAAGCATTCCATTAAAACAAAAAGCTAAGGGTTTTGTGCTTTAAATTATGTAAGGGCAGCACGGCATGCTGGTGCACATAAATTTACGAGTTTTACGATCGCCTCACCTACCAATGCAAGCAGTCAATCTCGCGAGTTGCGAATGATTGCTGACGGCCCTAGGCGACCGAAATGAGACGATTCAGTTTATTTATTCATTTCATGATTCCTTTTTATCCGGGTATTTAATGATACAACACAAAGTATTTACGAGTTTTACGATCGCCTCACCTACCAATGCAAGCAGTCAATCTCGCGAGTTGCGAATGATTGCTGACGGCCCTAGGCGACCGAAATGAGACGATTCAGTTTATTTATTCATTTCATGATTCCTTTTTATCCGGGTATTTAATGATACAACACAAAGTTTAAGTAGCAAAGAGGGCGAAAAAGTTTGATAAATAATTTAAAATTTACTTTGGTTTTGTTGGGGTTCATATATACCAGTGGCGGCTCGTCAGATGAGGCAAGTGAGGCGCTGCCTTACCAACAAAACCAAAGTAAATTTTAAATTATTTATCAAACTTTTGCGCCCTCTTTGCTACTTAATATATATATATATATATATATATATATATATATATATATATATATATATATTTATATTTATTTTATTCAATTATTTCGGAGGAACTGAGACATTGCTAGACCCTTAGAGTAATAATAATATAAAGAGAAGAAGTAAACCGCGGCCCCGTGTAAATTTTCCCTATTCGTGGCGGTCATTCCTGAAAACTTAGAATTTGCAGAATCCCCGGCGATGGCAACATAGCTGCGTCATTGGAATCATCTCGAAAAAACCACACTGGGCTGAATTTTCACAGTATTTTCAGAAACATAGCACTTCTTGTTTATTTTTACGTCTAACTAAGTTCTTTTTTACAAAAATAAAACTCAGCGCACAGAAAAAAAACACCAAAAATTCAATATACCGAGTCCGACGGCCAAGACAACACGGCATTTAATACAAACACATGTTACTGTCAGTGTCGACCTTAGAGCTTAGGAATATCTGGGCTAACCGTTCACGACTTGAGGACCCACCTAATTAGACTTGTTGCCATTATATAAGTGAAAAAATAATCTTTTGTTTAAAACTCGTAGACAATGATTGAGTAGAAATAAAACTTTGGACTTCCAATGTCTTTATCTGAGGGCACGGCAGTGCCTCGCAAAGTTCGCGCTCCCGTACCATCTTTTCTTGAAACATTTCAGCCCATAATTGACCTATCTAAAGCTCTACTTCGGAAAGAGCTACGAATCTCATACTTTGCACAGTCGTAGAACTTCATAGAGTTAAAAACCCCTCCAAGTTTCATGGACTTCTATAGAGTAGTAAAGTAGTTTCAAAAAACGTCGAAATTGCCACTCACTCACTGACTCACTCACTCATGTATAGATCACCAAAATTCTACTGTTCTTCCAGACCTACTATAAAGCTGAAATTTGGCGGACTGATAGAAATTATGACCAAACCCCTGGAAAAAATCAAAAAGCCCCAAAATTCTAATTTACTCCCCTCCCCTATATATGTAAAATTATTTAAAAGTAACATTACCCACTTCTGGCAATGCTAGAGAGCTGAGCTTTGGCAGCCTGATAGGAACTATAATAGCTTGAAAACGATTGTAGATTGGCAATCGAAACGTAGCGTATTTAAATTCAATTAAAAGATAAGTGGTTTAGGTTTTACTAGGCAATTATTTATTTTTATAGAAAGCCACTGACAAATTAGTGATTTTTATTTTTCTAGGAGAAACGCAGTGGTTTTTTTAATTTTTTTAAATAATTTTTCCTTGCTAGTGGCGTAATACCCAGAAAAAGTTGTGTTTGTAAAATGAATCCGCCACAAACATATAGATTTTATTTACTAAACAATCCAGTCTTAAGGCTACTACTTATGCTACTTGTTGTGCAGTCGGCCCGCCCCTTTTTTACCTTCCTAGCCCGCACAGCAACGGCTAGAGAAGGTATTGTTTTCGACAAAAATTTTTTTTTTAGATAACACCGAAAATGTGTTATTTGGGTGTATTTTGACCTACCCTAGCAATATCGTCGTGATATCTGTCTGTGTTGTGTGTGTATATATATCTGTCCGTAACGCGATAGCTCATAAACCGCTTAACCGATTTACATGAAATTTTCAGGTAAAATAGTACTCGATACTGCAACGAGCTGATTAGATTTTAGTCAAAATTCGTGAATGCTAATGACAGTTTTTTGACAGTTAAAAGTTTAAAAAATGCTAACTTTTTAATAGAACGTCGCATCAATATGCGGTTTTCGGAAAATAGTAGCGCAGAGATATAGTCCAAGTAGCTCAAAACGAAACCCGGCCCTGCTAACACGAAATCCGTAATATGATGTCATACACCTGTTGCCACGTCCTGAAAAAATTGTGGGAAAAGGGGCCGTTCATAAATTATGTTGTCTAAATGAGTTTTTATCGCAGAGTGTAATAATAAATACACAGCATAAAGCTACGCGACGCGGGCTAATAAGCGCATGACAAGTTATCGCACGGTTTAAATAGCCTAACCAACTCAAAGCACTAAAAATTTGGTAAGGTAAGAAGTTGAACCTTACTTATTATTTATAAAATTTTACAGAGGCAGAGGAGCCGGCAATAGCGGAAAAGCTACATTGTTTACCAACAAATGAATGAATGACCGCCGAAACCGGGGTTACTACTTCTCTTTATATGTTATTACTCTGAGGCTAGACCCCATTTTTTTATCCAACGAGCTCAAAGATAATTTTAATGAAAGCGGCGTTATTGACTTACCCCATATTTCGGATTACAAACTTGTCTTTTGTACATTGTCCATTAAAAAACCCAAATTCCTGCAAAAAACTGTCACTTACAGATGCTTTAATAACTTTAATTTTAATAATTTTCGACGCGATCTTTTAAACAAAAACTTTTATCAAATCTACCAGACTGATGATATCGACTGCAAAGTACAAACGCTCACTAAATTGATTAACGAAACATTTAATACTCATGCGCCTAGAAAAACAGCAAGAGTAAGCAAGCCTCCTGTTCCCTGGATGTCACCGGAGCTAAAAAAAAATTAATTAAGAGAAAAGACGCTGCTAAATGTAAGTACAAAAGAACAAAAAGTAATTTGGATGGACAGAGGTTTAAAGAGCTCCGGAATGCAGCTTTAAGTTTAATCCGACAGGAGAAGAAAGCGTACTTGAATGCAGTTTGCTCACAGGGTACCCAAAAAGAGAGATGGAGGGCTCTCAAATCCTTAAACATTGTAGGGACTAAAAATAACCAAACAATTCCCAAAGACTTTTCAACAGCATCAGAAATCAACAGCCACTTTGCATCAATATTTAAACAAAACTTTGCCGTTGATCGTCATCAGTTCGAAAATCTTTCTTTTTCTGACAAATCATTTCAATTTCAACTAATCAATGAAAATAATATCTCAGAGGCTATGCGATGCCTCAAAAGCAATGCAAGGGGATCTGATGATGTTTCATAATTTATGTTGAGGTATTGTGAGCATTTTATTGAACCCTTTCTTGTCAACATTTTTAATAGCTGTTTTGTTCGGGGCTATTTTCCAAAGGCATGGAAAACTTCCAATATAATACCGCTTCCCAAGAAGCAGACTCTTGACTCTTTAAATGATTTACGGCCGATAAGTATATTGCCTGCACTCTCTAAAATTCTTGAGAAGCTAGTTTATAAGCAGGTTTATGATTACGTAACAAAAAATAATATTCTTTCTGAATATCAGTCAGGCTTTCGACAGGGTCATGATGTTGCTACTGCACCAACCAGAGTTGTTGATGAAATTTTTACTAGTATAGATAATAAAAAGGTTATGGCAGTGGTACTACTCGATTTTTCGAAGGCATTTGACACGATTGACCATCAACTAATGTTGCAGAAACTAAAATACTACGGTTTCGATCATAAATCTTGTTTATTTTTTAACGAATATTTAACTAGCAGGCTACAGCAGGTAATATTTAATGATGATATCTCTGAAAAAGAGGAAGTACTATCAGGTGTACCCCAGGGGTCAATACTCGGGCCTCTACTTTTTAACATATACCTTGCAGACATAATTCGTTCCATAAAACACTGTCAGGCTCAATCATTTGCTGATGACACGGAGATCCATATAGAAGTTGACCCCAAAAATCCACAACAACCTAACCACCTACTTAATTTAGACCTTGATCATATTTCAAACTTATCGGAGAAAAACTCCCTAAAGCTTAATTCAGAAAAATGCAAGTTTATGCTGTTTGGATCCAAAAATAACATTAGGCAAGTTGAACAAAATTTTACTGTTCGTATTCAGAACAATATTCTTAAACAAGAGAAAGAAAATGCTAGACATCTTGGTCTGCATATGGACCCACATTTAAAGTTTAACACACATGTTTCTTTAATGTTAAAACGAGCATACGCTTCTCTTAAACTGATATATGCCAATAAACAATTCTTATCAAACAAAAACAAAAAAGAGCTGTGTGATGCTTTGGTTTTGTCACATTTTAATTTTTGTGATGTTGTTTACGGAAATTGTCTAACTAAAAATGAAAAAAGACGTATTCAAAAAGTTCAAAACACTTGCTCTCGATTAATAGTTGGATTACGTAAATATGATCATATTTCGCATACGTTTCAGGAACTGAATTGGCTAAAAATGGAAGAAAGGCGTAAACACGATTTTCTGGTGTTTACACATAAAATACTCAAGACACAAACTCCTTCATACCTGGCAAAAAAATTAAAATTTACGTCACAGTGTCATAATAGACATCTGAGACTTTCGCAGTTACTTCACTTGCCAAAACATAAAACTTCATCTTTTAAATCAAGCTTTTCTTATAATGCGCCACATATTTATAATAAATTATCGAATAATCTGGCAGCACTGCCTATTGAAAAGTTTAAAACAAAAACTAAATTGTTGCTGTTGAATGGTGAACTAATATAACTTTGATAACCAGTATAATATCTCGGCAAATAAATTTCCTTTGTCTTCGTCTGTAGGTTTAGTCATTTTGCTTACATATATAAGAGCATATTTCTTATTTAAATTTAAGTTAAAAATAATTAAATATCTATTAATTATAGTATAAATTATTTATTAAGTTGTTATATAAAAATAGTCTACTTAAAAGGTTAGATGTAAGAGTAGCAATTGTTCTCCACCGAGAAAAAAAGCTAAATCTCGCCTTGTTGATGTATATTTTTTTTATATCAATAAAAGACGTTTCATTCATTCATTCATTCATTCATTCATTCATTCATTCATTCATTCATTCAATTAAGTAGATATTAAAGAATCAAATACACATGTTTTGTAATCAGATTCAAACGCCTGGTTCAAGTAGGCAAAAAAATTCGCAAACGATCCAAATATTATTCATTTTCTTTAACGTTTTTTGTCTTATACCTTCACATATCTTTAAAAAAAACAGCACTTTCAATATTGCTTAAACTATTATGAATAAAATTTTAATTTAAACATTTGCGAAGGACTACATTCTTATTCTTTATTTTTATTTTTTTTTATACGGGAGAAAATCGGACGGTTATACTGCTTCTACATCAAAACCAACAAATAGCTATTATTAGAGGCCTTTAAGTAATTAGTAAAGTAAGACCTTTAAAAACACTGAAAACATATTTAATTTTGCCTGATTTCAATTTTTATTTTAAATGAAAAATTTTAGAATTTGGCCGTTTAAAAAAACTTTTAAGAGTAAAAAAAATGCAAAAGATAAAAAGTATGAAAAACTTAAAACTGTTTGGTTTTCACTTTCTCCAACGTCGATCACGAGGATACGAGTGATCCCCATCTGGAACACGTCCTGATAGTCAGGAACAAGCGTTCCATGCCAATCCACTATAATAATTCAATGCCGGTAGGGGTATTTTCCCTCGGAGTAGTTGTTTCTGGTGGTTTCACACAACTTATGAAAAACTTGTTATTGCAAAAATAAAAAATCAGGAAAAAGCAGTCAATCATTTTATTAGTTACAAGGTTAGATGTTACTAATCTAAAAATTAACTTCTTTATGTAAAAGAGGATTTGCTTATACTACTCTTGAACATAACTTTCAGATGACAGCCGGCCCAAGCGAGGCCGACGCGGCGTTCGAGATTTTCGTTAACCCTTAAGCTTCCCTATTAGCATTGTGGCACGCCTCACGAGAATGCTATTATATTTACGTGTCAAGTTCAAGTTTACTTTTTATGTGTGCTTTACTCTTCTTTTCAACCTAGTTATTTCGGGCTTCCTGAAATTCTGCTTTGCATGGCATCAGTGGCGGCTGCTACAGGGAGGGCAACGGGGCAGTGCCCTCCCAAAACTAGACAGTATTTTTAATTGATTTATTTAAAAAAAGTTAAATCTTCCCTTACGACATGATTGTCTAGTTCTTTTTATTATCTGTGGTTAACAATTAATTGGGTGAACTTCTTCAACGTAAATTATTACAAGTCGGCATCGCTGCGCGGGGCAAGGTTTTAATTACGATAACATAATTAGCTGTTCAAATTTAAATACGTTGACATATGAACTTCAATTACAAATAAAATCTTTAGGGCCACATAGACCGGACCTAAAAATTAACCAAAATTTTAGTATAAGTATTGAGTGGTGTTCTATAAAAACTTATAACAGAAAATTTAATAAAAATTATACGATGCTGAAAACTGGTTGTGCCTTTGTGAAAAAAGAAATACTTTTTTTGCTTTATTTGTCTTGTTAAGAACAATCCACAAAGTTATCCTGCGTACAAAGGGAATGTGTGATATCAAGCAAGTGAAAAGTTAAAAAGACACAAAGTAAGTGGTATTTATTTAAATAACCACAGAATTTTCTATGCTTGGAAAGACTGTTATTAGGTGCCAATTGAATAGTGCCTATAGGCAAAACATTACCGAACATAATAAAAATGTGACAAAAATTAGACATATATCTAGTAGGCTGTAGACTGTTTAAAATTCTGTGGGATTTTTGAGGTTGGTCTACGGGGCCATAAAACAGGAAGGTGAATGGACTCTATCTATAAACAAATAAACTAAAACTACACCAAGTAGCTGCTTGTTTGAAAAATACTAAAATAAAATGGTTTCGATAAGTTTTTTATCTCATTTTTCATGCAATTTAAAGTTCTGCCCCCCCCCCCCAGTTTATAACGTCAACAGCCGTCACTGCATGGCACATTATTTTACCTCTTGCTTCACATGGCAAACGTATTGCAGTTTATTACATTTAATAAATTTTTAGTGGCATTGTAGAAATATTATGCTCTACACTGTGCTTTACCCAAGTAACATTATTACAACTCAAGGTTTTATTAATTTGGTTCCAAGGTTATTTAGAGGGTGCTGTTATGGCTTTTAGGATCAATTTGGCTACAAAAAGGTAATTTATATTGCCAATTACCTAAAGAGGTGTTATACAACCAAAAAGTGTTCTTCTGTTTCTTTTAGATACTTTTGGTTTTATTGATTTCTGATTTATAAAGATGGTCTTATAAAACACTTTTACACAAAAGTGTTTTATAATAGAGCTAAAAGGTTACCTTATATCCTTTTGTTTTTGTAGTTACCAGTAGTTTAATAGTAAATATGATTATATAGGCGGCCATATAGAACCTAGTTTCCTTAAGGTTTTTAAGAGTGGTAAATATAAACTTTAGACTTTTGGTTTTTGCCATTACTTTTAGGCATTTTAAACAGGCTTTATTGGAAGGCTTAAAGGTAAACTTAATTCTTTTGTATTTATGAATGAATGAACCCATAGCTGCATATTAAATATTATTTAAATAGGCGGTCATATAAAACTTTGTTTCCTTAAGGGTTCTAACAGAAGTAAATAAATACTTTCGTATTTTAGTTTTTACTAGTACTAGTACAGATTGGTATCTACCTATTGCAAGATTGATTATTTATTATCCTCCTGGGTAGGGCACCCAAGCCTAGATAAGGCCTGTTTAAACGGCCAATATAAGAGGTTTCCCTCCAACCTGCAGGCACAACGGCTATCATTGCACTGGCCCTCCTAATTGTGTGCAAATTGCACGATAAAAAATATTTAAATTTAACACAACACTTTAAAAAACAAATACAAAAAATTTAAGTGAGGTTATGTTCACTATGTTTACCTTCTCTTTTTTATTGGTTTCATAAGCGCACTCAAAAATCCTTGTTGCGATAGAGTAACAAATAAAACCAAGTGACCACTATAAAACTATAATGGCGTATATAGAATTATTTTAAAAATATTGTAAACAGAAAATATTTATCTAGTCGTTTTAGCAGTGTTTTTTAACAATAATTTTACTTTAATTTTAATTTATGTAAACCAAACAGACTTTTTTAATGGTGAATAGTGTAAATTATTTTTTTTAATTTTTAATATTTGTTATTTAGTTATCAAAAAACTATTAAAAAGCATTTGTGAGCTTGCGCGCTTGTTTTGTGAGCTTTTAAGATACGATTTTATCAGAAAAATAAGTCTGGCAGGCAATTTGATGATCCACAAAACGACAAACTCCTCATATATAGGTATATTTTTATGTGATACAATAATTTTGGGACATTTTTGGCAATTTTATGACCTAAATTATTTTATATAGCCATTGTGAATCTAAAATATCGCTAAAGCTTTTATAGGAAAAATTCTTTACTCTAAAGGTATTATGGTATTTAACAGAATTGCCAGGATACCAAATTACCAAATCTAGTTTTATAACAGGATAGAGGACGTTTCTGAGTTGCTTTTAGAACCTGGCATAATAGCTTTAGGCTCTAAAACGTTCTATACTGGTGGAACCGCTAGAGGGCGAAGCTAGCGTTTATTTCTTATGGTTTTATTATGAGTTTAATACATAGGTTGTCACCACCAATTGGGGAGTCCCATTTAGGAGGTCTAAGGGGTATATAAGCGTAATGGGAACGTGCTAACGACCAAACATTGAAACTAATGGTTTTAAGGAAAGGCGCTGGCAACTTTTTAGCTTCTGCTATAAATAAAGAAATGTTACTTGAGTAGTCCTCTTAGAAGTTTTAAGTAAGCTGTATGACATCTGAAGTATTTTTCTGTACATCTACATCTTATCTTCTCCACTTGTCGGATCAGCTTGTCTTTGACACATATCTGTTTTGTCTCCATCCACCTATCTAAATTTCTTTATACCCAAGTCACCCAAGGAGCTGCTTAACAGTTACCCCAAAATTGGGACAATAAATTTAGCTAGCAATATTGCTTTGGCTGTGTGTTGCCTCAATATTCTCAAAATATTTTTAAAATATTGGGGTACCTTAGAAATTGCTTTTTCTAATAAGCCACTAAAGGCCAGCCTTTAAGTTTGAAAATGCATCAATTACAAATAGAAATGATAATAAATCTGCTAGCAATTTGTCTAACAGATATAAGACAATTATTACCGCACAACCAATTTTAACCAATCTTAACCAGAACATATTAGCGACCGCTATTTGAACCAAAGTAGCGAAAATTTTGCTGTCAATAATAATCTTTGGTTAACTTGATAGCACAGTGTGTTAAAATATATAATTTATTATTTTTTTAATAATAATTATTATTATGGTTTTGGTAATGGAAAACATTTGAGACTGCATTTCAGGAAGTGTCGTGAGATATTATTTTTTATATTTTTCATTAGAATAAGAAAAAGAGGTAGTATTTCTCCGGCCTACAATTATACTTTTAATGCAGTGTCTAAAACAAGTGCGTTTAGCGATAGGGGGGATTTACGGATTAACCCCCCCCCACGAGGTAAAAATTGTGTGCACTGTTAATGAACTTGCTTGTTCGAAAATTTTTTTATCAAATTTTCATCTATCCATTGAAAACCCCTCTCATTGGATAGCTGGGGCTACGGTTATGGTCTAAAATTAAGGGAATTTGTGAGATTGGGTTGCCTTGGTATTATACGCTTTTGAACCGCTGACGCTGGATATTTGTTCATGCTATTTTCATTAAAAAAATAGTATTTGACCTTGCAGAAACAGAAAGGTGCTTTTAATTATCTATTTATTTAATGGTTGTTAATTTTTAAGTGGAGGGGGTAATGACATATGAGATATTTTGTTTATTCACTACAAGGGCGGATCCAGAGGTGCTTCTCGGGGGGGGGGGGGGGCACTTTAGGTGACATTCTCTGTTGGGTAAAAACGGTATATATTTTTTTAAGCAGCATTTTATTGAATTAGTCAGTGGTTGTAATTGAATTTTTATTAGCAAAAACATTACTTTTTACTAATTTTTTGTATATTCAAAAAATTCTCGGGGGAGGGCAAGTGCCCCTAGTGCCCCCCCCCTGGATCCGCCACTGATTCACTAAGAATTGGCTACATGGTTTGTAAAAATAAATGATAACCCAATATAAATTAGATTGTAATTCTAGGCATGTTGTATACATTGGACATTGGATACTTGGGCAAACTTACCTAAAAAAATTTATTGCGAAGGCAAGTTTACTTACTAGCTGGCTTGATACCGCATAAAAATGTTAATACTTTTTTGATTGGGACCCAGACTTAATTTTTCACCAAAAATTAATTTCTTTTCTAACAGAATCTTTTCATCAAATTTTAGCTTTTTAATCTGCTGTATTTTGAAAAGGGCGACAAGTGAACAGTGTACTTAAATCTCTGGGGGGTAATTACTCCACGTACCCCCTTACCCTAAAACCGCCGGTGCTTACATTCTGTGATACTTGAGTAAGCAAATAAAATAGTTTAGATGACATAACCATGGCTTACACCTATTTTAATTTTGATTGTAGTAATCTGCAGCACAAGAAAGTTTCCAAATTTGTTGATGGATGGATGGACTCTGTCAAATGAAGCTCACAAAACAAAACCAGAGTGCAATTTCGGATAAAAAGCTATAATAAGTAACAATTGGTTTTCAGAAAATTAGAATTAATTTTTTAGAAAAATAACATTTTATATAATTTATTTAAATTTTTATCACATGCAAAGCAAAATATAAAACGCTTACAAACACGTCTTCACATAATAACTTTTAAACTATTAAAACGTCATAAATTCATTTTTATCGGTCATTTTGTTGTAATCGTTAATTGATTTTTAAATCGTATTCTTTTGTTTAGTCTCAAAGTTCGTCACATTCACACCAGTGCCGGCGCGAAGCGACGATCCTATAACTAGAGTCCCATCCTATAACTAGAGTCCCTGTAATGTCATCCAAATATGTCAACATACAGGGACTCTACCTATAACTATCTTCGAATCGTGCCAATCGTGGGAAAGTGTCTCCATTAAAAAATGCCAGTGGCTTGCACGTTGGAGTTGAACCTTGGCAACCCAGCATTCGTTTAACATTCATAAGGTTTGCCTAAGGATACTCATCGTAAAGCTTGCCTTTATGATCAGTGTCCTCAGGTTTGCCCTAAAACCGAATCGTTGCCTTGAGAGCTGACGCAAAGTTGCTTAAATCGGGAAAGTTCTTTTTTGCTATGTTAACCTAACCGGGTCAGGTTAGGGTACTAACCTAATAGGTCCGCTTAGGTTTAGATTTCTTCTTCTTTTTTAAATTTTTCACCCTTTATTATTTTTCAAAATTTTTTTGTTGTTTGATCTTTTCTCTTTCGATACTTTTGTCATAATAACTTGGTTTCTAAAGGCCGTAGATATTTTTTTAACAAAAATGGAAGGCAACGAAGTTTTCTACAAAAATATTAAAATGTGTTTTTTGTAAGACTAATAATTAATTAGTATTAAAATGTGTTTTTTGTAAGACTAATAGGTATTATTTTTGCAAAAATTCCTGTATGAATTTATGATTTGCTTTGAAATTGATTTAATAACATTTTTTATTTGTTTAAAAAAAAAAATAACTATGGGGCAAGATGAGCATTTGTGCGGGGGCAAGATGGGCAGGTCTTGAAAACTCCCATTATGTTAAAAAAATCGCAAATGTGATTCACGTTATCGTTTTCCTCGTCTTCTCCCGCACAGGAACAATGAGCCCCAGACAAAATTTTATCCACAACTAATTAACGACTAATTAGCGGCAAATTATCCACCATATTTGATTTCGATAGGTCATGTCTAAAGCCATTTTTGAGGAGGGTGCTTCGCTGACTTCATATGAATTTAGCGAAGCACCCAAAAAAACGGTCAAAAATAAGAGCGACAAAATTAATTTTTCCACAACTTATTTACGAATAATAATTAACGGCAAATTATCCACCTAGTCGCGATTCGATTTGCAATGGGTGCCAACACATGAAGTTAGCGAAGCACCCATAAAAAACACACAAAAATAAAAGCGACCAAATCAATTTATACACAACTAATTAACGACTAATTAGCGGCAAATTATCCACCTTATTTGATTTCGATAGGTCATGTCTAAAGCCAGTTTTGATGAGGGTGCTTCGCTAACTTCATACGAAGTAAGCGAAGCACCCAAAAAAATGACAAAATTAATTTTTCCACAACTAATTCACTACTAATTAACGGCAAATTATCCACCTAGTCGCGATTCGATTTGCGATGGATGCTTCGCTAACTTCATGCTCATTCTGTTTTTATGATAGATGCACGTGACAGGTGTCAAGCCAGGGAAATTATCACTTCTGTCGGTATGCACCAAGGCAAAAATTCGCTAATTAAATTTTAATCAACAATTACTTAACAATTTTCAATTATTGCTTATGAGCCAATCTAAAATTTTCACTAATCGGCTGTTCTTACTAATTAGCCAAAATCCGCTAATTGCTGATGAAACAACAAGTGAGGTTATGAAACTGTCATATGTTCATTCAGGTTACCTTTCTCTAATATTATCAAGAAAAACACTGGGAATGTAGTTTTAACGTGAACTTATAAGCTTCCATAAAGTAAAAAGTTAGAAGAAGTAATAAATAAGTAAGGAAGGGTTCCGATTCATAGTTTTAAACCGTAAGTGATGTTAAGCTGGATTTGCACAGCAAATAAGAAAAAGAAGTTAAAATGAGAAATGGTCCTACTATTTGGTAAGACATCAGTTTCCTATTGGCTGCCCTAATTTCTTCTCATTGCTGTATAAACTTAACTTAAAACGGCGTCTTCTGGTATATAAATCAAAATTTGTCCCCACTGCTGACTTCTTAATTTACGGAACTATGAATTCGCTTTTAGCTTCCTCCAACAAATGACTATGGAGCAAAAAAAATATGTTTAGAAAATGGTCTCAAAATCTAATCTAATGAAAAAGTAACATTATTTGAGGACTGAGATACGGCTCACACCACAAAATATTCGAAAAAAAAAATCCATTTGCATAAAAAACATATATAGATTCTTGGTTTAGGTTAGGAAATCCGTCGCGACCAACAAAAAAAATGCAACTTTTTGCTAAAAAGAGCTTTTATTAAAATCACCCCACAAATTGGTAGTGTTGCCAGCTTATTTGAGTGAGCTCTGATTACGAAATCACAACTAACTAATCAGAAGAAAAAATCCTTTGGTGCATACCTCGACTTCTTAGCCGTGATTACCAAATTAGCCGTGATTAGCTAATTGCAAAATCACGCAATCATGGTGCATACGGGCATTAATAATTTGGCAACTAGGTCACGTGAACAATAAAAAATTTAACTTATTAAAATCAAGGCATCTGATTGGCTTGAAACAACAAGAAAAATTTTTCCGGGTAATTTATTAGTCAAAAATCTTAAGATTTGTTAACTTTGAAGTTTCTGCTGTGTATTATAACAACGTGGAACTTCCGCTGTTATTTTAAAATATTTAGTTAGTAATTCCGTTGTTTGATCATCAAACGAAACCAGTTGACTGATAAACAATGCATGACTGAAATTTTAGAACTCAATTTACCAACAATGGAAAATAAAAAAAATATTGTTATAACCAAGGAAGTCAAATTAATTTGTGCCTATTTTTTGCAGTTTCTTACTAATTTACCGATGTTTTTTTTTGTTTTGTCTAAGAGGCTTACCTTAACTTAGAAGCAAAATGTCTTTCGACGTACGAGTTAATAGTTACATTTATCGCAATATGCCGTAAAATAACAGTACAACCATTTTTTGATTATTTGAATTCATCTGAAACAATTTTTTTAATAATTGTCCTCAAAATGGCAACGTCGGCAGTTAAATGGCTAAAATCCATCAAAAATTTTGGTGGTCAGATTACCTTATTTTGAGTTTTAAAAAAATGACCATCTCAATAGCCTTTCTACTTAGGACATTTTGGTGACAATTTCAGTTTTTTTCCTATATCTCGAAACAGAGAGGTGAAAGCAAAAAACTTATAATAATATCTATTATTGATAGACCCTAATAAGTTCTATTAAAGTCAGAGAATTTTTTTTTATCGGTTCAGTATTTTTTAAGTTTTAGTAAAAAAACATAAAAATTTTGCTATTTTGAAGTGTCATATTTTACGACACCCTACATGGATTTTCATGCTTGATGCGCTGTAGTGTTATCTATCAAAAACTCATACAAAATTAAAGGTTACGTTAAAACTGCGCCCTCCAGTTTTACCCTAATGGCCACATGTGAAATTTTGTTTTAACAAATTTATGCCCATAGTGGGCAGGGGGAAAGAGCTCAAGAATCTATTTCGATTTTGTTTATCGATGGATTGAATCTCAAACCAAGCGACTCGCTTGCACTGTTTATGTAGGTGACGTCATCAAGCCAAAATACAAAATTTTTTAAAAAGTTAAATTTTTAAATACGCGAACGGTCAAAACGACAAAAAACCTTTCAATAAACTTTTTTGTATTTCGAACCCTCTTCCCCCCAGGGGCCCCTTAAATATAAAAATCAAAAATTGGTTCAAATTTGACAATTTATATCTCAGAAACTATTAATTATTTTTTATCAAAGTGACAAATCAAACCGGTGATCATATAGTATGTCACCGACTCCCCAAATAAACAGACAAGAGGTGTTTTTCAAAAACACATTCTGGTAAATTTCAGTTTTTCTCCTATATCGCGAAACCGAGAGGTCAAACAGGTGCGCTATAGTCGTCAAAACTGATTTAGAGCAAAAACAGAATATAGATTGTTAAAAGAAAAATGACAGCTCTAAAAAAGTTAAATAACTTTTTTTTCCGATCGAGTTTTTAGGGTACCTCCCCCTTTCTTCAAAGCTGGGAAAATCAAATTTTTTTTGACAGGGATCATAGCTACAGCGGTATCCTACAAGGCGGGTTAAAAATTTATAAATGACGCCAAAATTGTGCCCTTGAGTTTTATCATAATGACGACAAGTCAATGTTTTCCAAAGATTAAACAAGTCACTTTAGTCCCTAAACCTCTTTAGTCTCTAAGTGAATAAAAATTCTTTTAACAAAAAAGTTTCACGGGCAAGACCTCAGAGGTAAAGGTAGCTACGGGGACGCGTTTCTGCCTCATTAGGCTTCATTCAGCCCGAGCATAACCATAAAATGGAAGGAGATGAAATGATGATGTGGGTAACTGAAAAAGAAATATGAAATATGGTGTTTACTGAGGAGAGACCAACTGTCAATTTGCAGCTTCGGCCAGGGTTGCCTCGGTTTTGAGGCTAATTTTGACGTCGCGACGGAGACAGATATAATCTGCTCCCAGAAAACAGCCTGAGCCCTGGATTTTTTTAAATTTGAAGGAAGTTCACGAGGTATAAAGTCTTAACAAAAAAGTTTCACGGGCAAGACCTTAGAGGTAAAGGTAGCTACGGGGACGCGTTTCTGCCTTAATAGGCTTCATTCAGCCCGAGCATAACCATAAAATGGAAGGAAATGAAATGATGATGTGGGTAACTGAAAAAGAAATATGAAATATGGTGTTTACTGAGGAGAGACCAACTGTCAATTTGCAGCTTCGGTCAGGGTTGCCTCGGTTTTGAGGCTAATTTTGACGTCGCGACGGAGACAGATATAATCTGCTCCCAGAAAACAGCCTGAGCCCTGGATTTTTTTAAATTTGAAGGAAGTTCACGAGGTATAAAGTCTTAAAAAAAAAGTTTCACGGGCAAGACCTCAGAGGTAAAGGTAGCTACGGGGACGCGTTTCTGCCTTATTAGGCTTCATTCAGCCCGAGCATCGCAACGTCAAAATTAGCCTCAAAACCGAGGCAACCCTGACCGAAGCTGCAAATTGACAGTTGGTCTCTCCTCAGTAAACACCATATTTCATATTTCTTTTTCAGTTACCCACATCATTTCATCTCCTTCCATTTTATGGTTATGCTCGGGCTGAATGAAGCCTAATGAGGCAGAAACGCGTCCCCGTAGTTACCTTTACCTCTGAGGTCTTGCCCGTGAAACTTTTTGTTAAGACTTTATACCTCGTGAACTTCCTTCAAATTTAAAAAAATCCAGGGCTCAGGCTGTTTTCTGGGAGCAGATTATATCTGTCTCCGTCGCGCCGTCAAAATTAGCCTCAAAACCGAGGCAACTCTGACCGAAGCTGCAAATTGACAGTTGGTCTCTCCTCAGTAAACACCATATTTCATATTTCTTTTTCAGTTACCCACATCATCATTTCATCTCCTTCCATTTTATGGTTATGCTCGGGCTGAATGAAGCCTAATGAGGCAGAAACGCGTCCCCGTAGCTACCTTTACCTCTGAGGTCTTGCCCGTAAAACTTTTTTGTTAAGACTTTATACCTCGTGAACTTCCTTCAAATTTAAAAAAATCCAGGGCTCAGGCTGTTTTCTGGGAGCAGATTATATCTGTCTCTGTCGCGACGTCAAAATTAGCCTCAAAACCGAGGCAACCCTGACCGAAGCTGCAAATTGACAGTTGGTCTCTCCTCAGTAAACACCATATTTCATATTTCTTTTTCAGTTACCCACATCATCATTTCATCTCCTTCCATTTTATGGTTATGCTCGGGCTGAATGAAGCCTAATGAGGCAGAAACGCGTCCCCGTAGCTACCTTTACCTCTGAGGTCTTGCCCGTGAAACTTTTTTGTTAAGACTTTATACCTCGTGAACTTCCTTCAAATTTAAAAAAATCCAGGGCTCAGGCTGTTTTCTGGGAGCAGATTATATCTGTCTCCGTCGCGACGTCAAAATTAGCCTCAAAACCGAGGCAACCCTGACCGAAGCTGCAAATTGGCAGTTGGTCTCTCCTCAGTAAACACCATATTTCATATTTCTTTTTCAGTTACCCACATCATCATTTCATCTCCTTCCATTTTATGGTTATGCTCGGGCTGAATGAAGCCTAATGAGGCAGAAACGCGTCCCCGTAGCTACCTTTACCTCTGAGGTCTTGCCCGTGAAACTTTTTTGTTAAGACTTTATACCTCGTGAACTTCCTTCAAATTTAAAAAAAATATTTTGCTTAGTCGGGAAATAATTTTGACAAATATAATTTGTGCATCTAATTATTCCTGTATTTTTTTTTTTACTCGTTTTCAAGCAGTTGGTTTCCATTCCGTTCTATTGCAAAAAACTGCATCTCGTAATAAGGTGAATAAATTATATTTTTATTTCAAACTAAAACTTTTCTTAAGGCAGTTCTTTGAACATCTTAAAACAAATCCAGTTACCGTAGAAAGTAACTGAAATATTATCAAACCAGATAATATGAGAGACGCGGGAACAGCTAGTGAAGTAATAAGTGAGGAGCTAATGATTTCCAAGAAT
Source organism: Aspidapion aeneum (assembly GCA_963576565.1). Taxonomy (NCBI): domain Eukaryota; kingdom Metazoa; phylum Arthropoda; class Insecta; order Coleoptera; family Brentidae; genus Aspidapion; species Aspidapion aeneum. The sequence goes on from OY755041.1 coordinate 34,375,618, forward strand.
ATGATTTCGAAAATGATCAAAATGATTGTTACAATGGAGTTGAAAATGATTAAACAAGTAATGTCTGTAAAAATTCCTAGGAGTCCTCCCGTACTCAATAAAATCGTAATGATGGCGCACAATATCACTGCCGGTACTGCGTATTGACCGTCATACTGTGTTATTCCTCCTCTGGTATACATAGCTCGAAAACTAACTATTATTGACCCCATGCTTACTAAAATTGTCCAAATGTTGGAAGCAACATAAGCAAAGTTACATGGAGTGTTTTGAAAGGAATCATATATTGCATCGGGCCTACCAATAGGTCGCTGTACTGGGTATCTGTTTAATTCTTGTTGATCTCCAGGAGATGTATTGTGAGTCGGATACATTTTTTTATCTCTTCGTGTCCTTAAATAAAGTTTTTTTATTAATATAGAGATATATTGGAAGTGAAATATGTAAGGTCTAGCAGTAATAATGCTAGCAGTATAATTATTTTAATTTATTTTATTTTTCTATTTCAACGGCAGGGCCAATTTACAATAATATTGCAGAGTAATTAATTAATAACAAGATGGCAAAAAAAGTAATAAAACTAATTAAAACAAACAAACAAAAAACAATAATAAGAAACTAGGACTAAGAAAATTGACTAAAGACAAAAAATTTTCTCTTTAATTAAAATATAGGAACTGTAGGTTATACTATAGTAATTCCCTAATACTACCCTTAAAGGAACTGAGACTGGCTGTGAATGGATTAAGATTGTTCTGGTTGTACAGACGAAGAGTACGAGTCAATGGTGAATAATAGCCATAATTGGCATGATGGAAGGGAATGCGATACATTGGCGAGTTATGCCTACGCTGAATAGTGTTGAAACCGATAATCTCCAATAAAGAAGGACAAAAGCAGATACCGTTTAATATTTTATAAAAGTTATAATATGTCCTTCTTCTTTCCAAAGTATCAAGTCCAAATGGATATCTAATGGCATTATAATTTATGTTATAATTGTTGTTGTATATGTCAATATCAGCCCTGAATGCAAGAGAACGAAGAAAAGTTCTGTGTACAGACTCCAAGCGATCAATGTGGCATAGTGTGGTGACCATACCACTGTCGCATATTCCAGTACAGAACGAACTAGTGAGCAATACAAGAGCTTAAAACAATATGGTAATAACTCGGAGCTGTTACGAGTGATAAAGCAAGGGTTCGCATACCCTTATTAATAATATCGTCATAATGAGGACTAAATGACAACTTGCTGTCAAATAAGACACCCAAGTCCCTGACTGCCGCTACTGTATCAAGAGCAGTACCATTTATGACATATATATGCTAAATCGAATAAGATGATCGACTGAAAGTGATACTTAGGCATTTTTTAACATTTAAATCTAGACCATTATTACTACACAACTCACTAATGTTATTAAGATCACTTTGAAGTATTGACATCTACCTTTGGCTTTATTTTGACGGTTCGTTGAAATATGTCAGCTGAATTGTCACTTTTTTATATGGGCCTTTTTCAAACAACTTTGCATTTAAAAATTTTTTAAAAGTTTTGTGATTTTTTTTTTTTTGATTGTGTTATTCTTTGGGATGTAAAACAACAAATGTGCGGATATCGGGAGCTTTTGAAAGTTGATATTAACTGAGAAACTTGCCATTTGAATCGTTTAATTATGGAATACATGGAACCAATAGATTATTATAATAATCTGCACTTATTTTTCCCAGAACAAAAACAAATAAAAATAAAATTAGTTTAGTGTCCATCTTAGTGACATTTCTAATCCAAACCATACCTATATTTTAGCATATTTATTAATTATTTGTCATTTGATGCGCAAAATAGAGATAGTCAAAACAATCGAAACAACATTACTTAAGCTAGGTACCTGAAAATACTAGAAAATAGGTCAATCAAAATCAATTTTATCTAAAAAACAAATGCTACTCAGATAACATAAATGAAACCAAATTGACAATAAAATTGCCCACCTACAAACTAACTACTAAATGTACAACCATTAAAAAAAATCCATAGTAAAAATCTTACAGAGACCATGTTAGTAACACACTGAAAAAACGTCTTATGCCGTCAAACCAACAAAACAAAAACATCAACGAAACAGCAACACAACAAAACTACAACTTTTAGAAAACACGACCAAATTGTCAACGGATGTCCACCTATAGGAAAACAGTGAACTTTTTATGATCCATGATAGAATGATTCAATAACTGATAATTTCTGTGTTCTCTTTGGAGTTTTTATTCTTCTGTCCACTTCCTCTGAAGAAATATCACAAAATATTCCTATTTCCTTTAAGGCGTCTGCCTTTTTATAAAGATTTTTATAATCAGGGTGTCTGGCGTCCCATACCAATCTAGCTTCTCGATAAAGCTCAATTAATTTAAATGTATTTTCAACACCCCTTTAAATTTTTCCTCCGGACATGGTAATTTTGCACACAGAAACTACACAAACAAAGTTGCCCAAAACGAAAACAAAACATCAACACTTTGATCTTTACCGACAGGCGACGGGAAAATAAAAAGTTGCTGAAAACGCCAACAAAACAAAAAAGTTGCCGAATTGTTCTCATTTTGTTTCAAAAATGTTGGAAAACGCGCAATCTAACCTTCTCAAAAGCATATAGGTTACTACAAGTTCAAGAATTCTCTGGCCACTACAAAAAAGTTGGAATGGACGGAAGAAGTGCATTTATTAGGGGCTATTAGTAATGAGGTTGTTTATTGTTTAAAACCTTTTGAAATATTAAAAGTTTTTTACAAAAACACTGGGGACATCTAACCATTTTGAATTCTATCTTTGTCTTTTTTTGGGGAGCTTTTTTACAGATTTTTTGCATAGTTTTTTTTTTATTATTGTTATTAGTTATATATTCCAAGAACTCATTTGTCCTAGCCGCGTTAAGGTATAGCACTATTTAAATAAAGTTGTTGCCTTATTACTGCTAGCCTTGTTTTGGGATTTTCATTAAATCTCTATTATTCTATTGTGCGTACTTATTTTTTTATTATTTAATTAATGGTTTTTTTCGGATTGCTATAAAATGTTGTACTTTAAGTGTTTCTTAAACGCAATTTGTTTTTATGTTTCTTGAGGGTGGTGGTGGTTGGGAGTTATTTCTCCAATTTTTTATTTAATTTTGTATGAAGGTTACAAAGCTAAAATGATTTAAAATCTAAATATACTGTTTTTTATTATTTATTTATATTAATGAAACTGATTTTTATCAAAATCTACCTAAGAAACTAATAAACAATTTTTTTTTCATTCCAATAAATGCATTTTTTACTCCCTTTCTTTAAAATATTTACATTATAGGTTGAAATTCTTGGAGATCAAGTAACCAACTTCTTTTAAAGCCTTAAAACTTTTTTCACATTTTTCCTTAAAAAGAAACTCTAAGAAATCAATAAACCACAATATGTGGTACAAATTTCGCCTGGTAATTCTTAAAAACATCGCAAAAAATCCGAAATATAAAATAATTTCAGTGGACACATAAAAATATCTATAAAATGAGAGCAAATACAAAATATTTATAATAAAGAACTTTAACTAAATTTTGTTACTTACCTTATTGCTTGATATGCGTTTTATTTAGATTTCCTATGTTCAAAATTTAATTTTATTCATTTAGTAGTTAACTATTGCAATGCTTTTCTTCACAGATTACTGCTTTTCTTGCTATTTTATACATAACAAAAATTACTCTGATATATGGCATGAAAATGACATAATTCATCATCATCATACAATCAGTATTACTGAGTCTTCAATAATGTCAGTATTTTTTAGTGATGTAAATGGAAATATTTCCGTTGGAAATATTTCCATGGAAATGGTAATATTGGAAATTTGCTGCACGAAACCACACCCACCAATTTCCGAAGGTGTCTCGAAAATATTGGAAATATTTAAAAAAATATTATCTTTCATATTTTGTAACCTTAGGGAGCGTTCTTAAATTACGCAACGCAAAAATTCATGATTTTTGACCCCCACCTTAACGCATTGTCAAGAAAAAACACATTAAAATAACATTGAGTGTAACGCAACGCCAAAACTCCCGTTCCCCCCTTAAGCAGTAATTATAAGCATTAAACTTACTACAGAACAATTTTTATTTGTGATACTATTGAAAATTTTGAGGAAGTAGACTGGCAAGAAGATGTTCTTGAGTATGATGCTGATGACAGCGATGAATATATGCCTCTTGCTCGACTAGTGAATAGTGTAGTGTGTCATAAATGAGATTTTTGTTGCACAAATTTGACCTTATTTCTGTATATTTGTTTGAAGAATAACTCCTGATTTGTGTTCATGTATAAGCCTTCTGTGTTTTCCGGTGTTTTGTTATGATTTTATAAATAAATATTCCTTTTTTTCTTATTTTTTTAATATTTAATTTATTTCCAATATTTCCATATATTTCTAATGTCTCAGGAAATATTTCCGGAAATATTTCCGAAAATATATTTCTGGAAATTTTACAACAATAGTATTTTTCGCACTACCTCACAGGGACAATTATTTATCAGTCATCAGTTTATATTTGACCCACCCTCTCATATGTCTCATATATACCAGCTGTAGTTAGGGTCAGTGCATCCTGGCAGCCTGGCGTCTTCAGGATGCAGTGACCTTGAGTAGGTTTGATAATGCCCTCATTATATTAGAGTGCACAAGTTTTAAACACAAGAAACAAAGGCGACGACGGACCAAAACATTTAAATTTTGAAATAATTTAATAGAGTAAAAAAAAATTAAGAAGCGCTTTGTATTTTTCATCTCTTTTGTGTAGTTTGCAAAGTATGCTTGCAAACTACTGTTCCATAATTAAAGCATATACATACATAGGCTGCTGATTCTGGGCTCTGAAGGATGTGGTCATTTACATCGCCCGATAAGAAGTGCTTTGGCCAAAAGAAAGCTTTGAACCATCCCTCAGTTGTCACGTGTTATGCGAAAAGACCTCTATCTTGCACGCTCCTCTTGCGAACCGCCCGCAGAACATTCTAGTGCTTCGAGGTCATAGATATAGAAAAATAATCAGATCGCGCTTCAACTACTGCGCAACCTCCAATAGCGGCAACGGAACGTTTGCCGACATTTTTGCACAGATTTTTGTTACAAGTACCTTTACCCTTACCCGTAGAGGTCGTCATGGTGAACAAGCATATAGGTTCACTGGATTATAAAAACTGCGTCGTCAGGCTTCAGAACGCAGTGACCTTACAAGCGTAGTATAAGCCAACAACCGAAGAGGTCGCTGTTGAAAATATGCAGTGATGCTCTGCCAAATATATTTAATTGAGATCAGTGGCTTTATATGATGTTTTACCACGAGATTAGTTCAACGCCGCCGCCTCTCAAATCGTGTCTGTCAAATTTGGCAAATTTTACAAGCGCTCTATTTATTTTGCCATGGGCACACCCATGAAGGGCCTTGACGTTCTGCACCGCAAGCCTAATTTTTTAAAGCATTTTTGACATATTTCATAAATAAAAAAATAAAATAGCTTAAAATACGGCATCATGGGGGCTCAAGCTCTTCCAAGACATATTCCTAGATGCGCCACTGACTTTTCTCTATTTCCATGTTCAATGATAGGTTGATAGTCCCTCAAAAGGTCAGATTTTCTATCAATGTTTTGCCTCCGCCCAAGGTCTCTGTACTTTTAAGCAGGTTATCTACAGAATTTGAAAGGTCATTGAACCTAATTGGCCAACTGTAATCGGATTAAAAAATCTACGTCACTGGGTTGCCTTAAACCATTTGTTTTATGGAAACCCGATGACGCAGCTACAGTCGTTCAGTTAAGTTCACATGACTGGTCAAATCCTATAGACAACCTGTGTAAAAGTATAAAGAACCAGGACATTTAGAATCCCAAACATCCATCAATCATTGACCGACAATTTATCAATATTTGCCTGCATACTGTAAATAATACTGATCGTGTATGGACCGCTTAACTAAATATTCTCTCAAACAACTCTTGGGAAAATTACTTAAAAACTTAATTACTTTTAAAATACGCTAAAAAAAATCAAAAATAAGTCTTTAAGTTGATATATTCAAATTATGATGACTCGTTTTTCTTTCATTTGAAACCACACACGTTCTTAAAAAAGTGAGTTTCAAGGCAAGATTAACACTCAAAATAAAAACATGTATAGGAGTGATAGTACTGGCTTGTCGTTTGCTTAAACAGTCCGGCTGTCGCATAAAGAAACCAAAGTTGTTGGGGCTTTAAAAAGCTCAGCTCTGACAAGTTCTTAACTTTAATCCAGTTAAATTTGACATTAACTTAACAAAAGATTTGCTCACAATGTTAAACCCAACAAGTAGGTAGGTATATAAGTGTAATATAGCTATGTAAAATAGATTTAAACAAATAATGGTTGATTTCACACTAGTCTACCCACATAGCACGATCCCGTGTTTAACACGTAAAAAACGCGTGAGAAAAAAAACGTTGATTTTAAAAGCTGCTAGAAAAAATGATTTATTTCATAAATAAAAACAAGCAAATTAATGTTATAAAAAATAACGTTGCTTAAAACGGCGTTGTAATAACGCCATTATCAAATCAAAACAGCAATGCTTTTACGTTATTTTCAAGTGAATTCTAAGTAGATTTTCAGCAACGTCAAAATCATATTAGGTTCGCGCCTTTTCTACACGAATTTTAAAACGCGACTTGCATGGCTTTACCAGTGATGCTTTTGCATGAGATCTCCTGTTTTTCAAACAAATCTCATGTTATCATTATTTTATTGCAAAATCTCATGCTTTTTAGCTTACGGAGACAAAAATAAATTATACTAAAAAATCAATTATAGAGGTAACTATGTACTACAAATAACAAAGTAATCATAAGAGAATTCGGCTTGCAACCCGGCATTTGGGATCGTTGGATCGCGTTTCATAATCGCAAGTTGCAACCTCGCGCCTGGTTGAGAGTATGACGTACAAATGCGCGGTTCGCTTATTCGAATATTCCCTGAAAACGATAATCGATTAATTCTGTTATGTTCCACACCTTTACGTCGTACGCGTCCTACTATATAGAGCTGTTTTCAAGTGTAAAGGTATTAAGAGATACATAGAATATACAAAATGGTACTAAGTGATAGTGCCACTAGCAGTGGTAGTGAAACTGACCAAAACTTGCCCGGACCTAGTTCTGCTAAGAAGAGAAAGATTTACAAACAACATTTTAAAAAAGACTGGGAAGAAGTGCCTTCAATAATGAATGAGCACCATGCTAGAGGCAACTGCGACAATTCCGTCATCTCATGCTTTTTTTTTGAAATCTCATGCTTTGTCGAAATATTTCTCATGCAATATTTCTGTGGGACCTGGCAACACTGGGCTTTACCTCAGAAGAATGGTGGCTCTTCTGTGGCTTTACTACCAAATATTTTTGAGATTTTACTAGAAGCAGCGTCACCTATTGGCGACATTTATCACTTCAACGAAATCTATCCGGGAGTGCTTTGGCCCTAACCTCCGAAAACCAATTCATGAACTGATCCCTGAGATCCATCCACGTTCACGACGCATCAGGTATTAACCTGATAAAGACATTAATATTGTGTGAAGTGGTTACTGTTAAAAAATCTTGTTTAGCTTTTAAAGAAAACATAATGTATCTATAGAGATTTTGTCTTGCCTTGAGCGCCATCTTTTAAAATTGCCTTGAAGTGTTGAACTTTTCTTTCGCGTCACATTTTACTTAAAAAAAGGACAACCTAAAATGAAAAAAAAGCTCTTCCCCAAGTCCCATCGCCGTATTTTGACGACAGAAAAAAACATGTCTTGAGTCCTAGCCGCCGTATATATACGTTCATATTGAATTGGACGTATTTTGACCAAAACTTAGACAGTAAAAAAATGTGGCCTCTTAGTAGGCCCAATTTCGCACGAATCCGTTGCGTCGTTTTCACTTCGAAATTATTGTTTGTTTTGCTCAAAGCCGCAGAATTGCGAGCTTCAAGATAGGTCATGCCGAATAAATCCGTGGTTCAATTTCAATTTATTTCTTAGATACATAAATTTTTTTTTTGGTTTTAGTACAACTTATCATAACAAAATTTATGCTCCTAGAAACATCACAATCCTAAAGACAAACGTTGCGCTAGGCATTGTTGTATAGTTACACAAGCAAATCCAATATGATAAAGATTTGCTTGTGTAACTATACAAAAATGCCACACTAATTTTATAAATTATTTTTTAACACTTAACACAAAATTTTAGTTCAGTTTAATACCAATATTTTAATTTTTTTACTAATTATAACTGGCTTATTTTAAATAAAACTTGCGTTTTTTCGGCAAATTTTTTTCAGGTTCGGTGTGGTCTTTCTACGCTGTTTCGGTTCTTAAGTTGTGTTTTTACTATTTTTTTTGCTTGTTTAACGAGTTTGTTATATAAATACTTCATGTGTGTATGCAAAATTATTTATTGTTAAGGATTTACTTACAATTTTTGTATTTTTTACGGAGCTCTTTAACAACAAACCAACACATCTAAAGTTGCACACACACATGGTTGTTTAATCGAATAAGGGCCTATGTGCCACAAAAAAGCTTTAACCAGTAGCGCACTTAGAAAGTATGTTTGTGGGTGGGGGTTCGGTTTGGATCGACAACATAAATTGTGAATAAATAAACATTTAGTGACAACATATCAAAATTATTTTTATTTCAAATTTTAGAGTCTGGGGGGGCCCTGATTTTTTCAGGGTCGTGACCTCTATTTTTGTGTTGGCCTTGTTTTCATTTCTAGAAAATATGTCAAAAGTTAAAATCATCAATCAAAGTCATTTATATAAAATTACAAAAATAAATGGTAAAAAATATGAAGGCAAATTATAAATATAACTATTTTCCAGCTAAATACCAAATAAAAATTCAAGGTCTCGTTCTGTAACACAGGGACAATATCTGTAACACCGAAATATAGTGTTACCGAACGGGACAAAACGTGTTACAGATGGAACAATTTCTTTACATTTTAGAATTTTCCGGCTAAGACAAATCTATGGCACAATTGTTTATCCAGTTAGTTCAAGATTTCAACGTTTTTTTTTCGGGAATATGTTGATTTCATTACTCTAATCAAGTTAAACGTAAGATAATTCACGTTACAGAAAAAACAACATTTGCTTCAAAACTATAAATTTTTATATTTCAAATACAAAACGATTTATTATCAATATTTCAAAAACTCTCCGACTTTGTGCGTCGCGGTCCTATAACCCACCCCTTCTGTTCTTGCTGTTCCCGCCTGGGACAGATTTCTTGTGACAAGTTATTTTATTTCTTATTCAATTTTCTATGGATAAAATTATACAAGGTGATAATTTAAAAAGGATCTACCTGGATTTTCTCGAAAACACGTCGATTTTGTTTGCAAGGGGAACACTTTTTGGCTTGATATTTTTGTAGCACGAACACCCTTCGAGGGGTGTACTTTACACTATTTTGAAGGCCTTTTGAATGTCCTTACAACCGTGTAAAAATTTCAAAAATCTATCTATTAGTTTTTGAGAATTGCCTTCATACTTTCAAATTTAACATGGATTGATAAAAAAAATGTAGTTAGAATTTTATATTTTTCGGATTTAATTTTTATTTTATCATTCCATGTTAAATTTGGAAATTTGAAAGCCAATTTCTCAAAAACTAATCGATGGATTTTCGAAATTTTTACACGGTTGTAAAGATATTCAAGAGAGCTTCAAATCAAGGTATCACTAGACCCATTTTCCCTATTCAAAATATAGGGGTAAAGTATACCCCTAGAAGAGGGTTTGTGCTACAAAAATTTCAAGATAGCCAAAAAGTGTCCCCCTTGCAAACAAAATCTACGCGTTTCGGCGTTTTTTTAATTTATTGATAATTTTCGAGAAAATCCAGGTGGATCCTTTTTAATTTGTCACCTTGTATAGACTTAATGGTTTCAGACCTAAAATGATTCGAGTTCATTATCATAAAATTTAAAAAGCTTAGATAAGCCTCTAACAAATATTTTTTTTAGTCTTTGACAGCCAAAATTAAGTTTTGTTCCAAAACAAGTGTCATAGGTACTGTTGAAAGCTGATGACTCCTCGGGGAGGACATACAATCGAGATACCTTTTAAAAGATGCATGTTGTCTCCACGTCTCATTCAAAATGTAATTATGTAAAAGTTATCAAAGCACCCGGGTAGCTATTCTGGGTCTTGAACGATGTGACCATCCACATCATACGCTTTGACCAATAACAAACTCTAAACGGTCGCTTGATGAATTTTACGCGTTTGAAGTAAAATCCTGCGCAATGGAGGTCTTTTCGCAAAGCACGTGACGGCTCGGAGCTAATTCAAACCACTCTTCTTTTTCTATGAGCTAATTTAACGCTTGCCATTGGCTAATGCAGTTTATGGGAACTATCACATCGTTTAAGACCCAGAATAGCTACACAGAAGTCGATATATCAAATCCTATTCCTCAGTGGCGCACCTAGAATTATCAGTCTTGGAGGGGAGCGAAACGCCATCATTAAATATGTCAAAAATGCTTTAAAATATTTAAGCTTGGGTGCGCCCATGTATTTCTCGATGCTGTATGGTTTTGACTATTATTGTATTTAATTAGTGATAGTGACATCCTTAATAGGCAACCGGTCTAGCTTTTGTCATTGTAACTTGGCTAATTTGCTGCCCGATTTGAAATAATTAAAAAAAGAACTGCACTACTGCACAACTATCATACTAAGGAAACAATAGGACCACAAGTATATAAATATAAGTAGTATTCCAATTGAATTAGTAATAATACTTAGAATAGGTATATATACCAAATGCCATAAATTAAAAGTTTACACTACACAAAAGTTTAAAAGTTCAAAAAATCAAAACCCAACAGATAGAAGCTGAAAAGTTTCTTTCAGACTGTTACACTCAGCAGTCTGCATTTCCTAACCTATAAAATAATCAGCTGATCGCAAAATTTACAATTTTTTCATATCACCGTTTTATCCATGCACTGTTTTCTTAAGATGCTTTTTTCTTAATCCAGTGAACCTATTGTTAAACCTTTCAGTGCGACGTTGTCTGTTCCTCCGCATCTAATTTTGTAGTTCAGCCAGCGGCGAGTTCAAAACCAGCCGTCAAAACGTAATGGTGGACACAAAAGTGTAGAAATCAGCAGTTACCGTCCGTACATCCTTATTGTATCAAGAAATAATTAATTATATGACAATATGTTCTTGACGGTTGGTTGACAAATGCTGAACTGTGTTACATTCCAAACTATAAAACATTATTAATATATTTTGCAGGAAAAAGGGCTCTCGAGACACCAAAGAGTTAATTGACCTACTGTGCTCTTTTAACTTTAAAGTCTTCGTCAACGAACCAACTTGCATACATTCATCCATTATAATGTAGCAATTTTAATGTGGATGAGTTGCAATGCAAAGTTCTACCAGCAGGTCTGTAGGATCTCGAGGCTGTGATAGCCAACCTAACAGGTATTAACAACACATTAAAAACTACACTAAAAATAACTTCGATCTCATACAATCTTTCCAAAGTAAGGTATCAGAAAGTTAACAAAAGTTTTCCTTTATGAAATATTAAAAGAAAAAAATAACAAAATTTGGTTGCCTAAAGGTATAAAGGTTTCGGCTGGGAATATAAGATGTTTACACAAAATCAGAAAATTCACAAACCGTCAAGGTTTTTTAGTCCATTTTAATATTTACAGAAAATTTTACAAGCCACTTTTACATAAAGCAAAACGATTACACTACGAATAAAGAATAAATAAAGCTAAAAATAAAAGTAAAGGATACTGGAAAATAACTAACGAATTCAGGGGTAAAAAAAATCTGAAGGTTTTATTGATATAATCAATTTATACGTCCATTGTGCAAAATTTAACACAAAACTGAAATTCTAATATCGATCCTTTGTCTTATTGGCCAGAAATCACTCACACAGAAAAGTTATAAAATATTGTAATCAAAATAAAAAAAATCCTACGGAATAGATAACATATCAGTTAAGATCCTTAAAAATTTACCAGAAAACGCTCTGAATGTATTGATAGCATCAAGAAACTCATCCCTTAGTATAGGAATAGCCTAAAAAAATGATTATTCCGATTTATAAGGGGGGAGAAAGCAATACTCCTTCCAATTATCGTCCAATTTATTTACTCAACACAATATCAAAATTAATTGAAAAAATCGTTACAGGACAACTAATGCAATATCTAAGCCTCAGATGCATCGTAAGCAGCTAAGCGCGATTATGGGTTTAATCGCGATTAAGTCCTTGTTCCTCACATACAAAACAACAAAGAGAGAGAATTGATTAGCTAAGCTTTGTTATGATTCATCTCGGGGTAAATCGACATTTTTTAAATCATGAACAGTTTGGTTGGTTGGAGTTCAAAGAGCACAATCGCATTTTAGGAAAACACTATTTCAGTCTAAATGATGGACAGGTTGCGGCGGTAGTGTTCTATGATTTTTCAGAAGCTTTTTATAGCGTAAATCAAGGAATACTGTTGCGGAAATTTCATCACTACGACATGGCATTTAGGACACTCTGTAAACTGGCTTAATTTTAGGCTTACAGAAAGATGCCAATTTGTAAACTTAACTGGAGTTAACCCTGAATGTAATAAAGTTGTGCATGCGGTTCCCCAAGGAGCCGTCTTGGGGTAACTTCTGTTCCTTATGCATTAACGACTTGCTACCACTGCCGATAAAACATAAACAAAACTAACAGCTTCTGCTGATGATACAAACTGTGAACTGCGGAAAAATCTAATTTAGATCAAAGCTTAGACCAGTTTAAGGCAACAATCGAAGACGATTTTTTGGAGATAAAGAAATGGTGCGATGCAAATAAACTGTGCTTCAATGTACAAAAAATGAACATTCTAACATTTAAGTGCAATATAACAGATGATAAGTTGCAGGATGAAACACTCGAAAGCAAACCATCCGTGAGGTATTTATTACTGCATATAGATGCACTTCTTAAATTTGAGGGCCATATTGAAGCTTTAAATAGATGACTGGCTAGTGCTTTCTATATTATAAGAACCAATGTACACCAGCTTGGCAAAACTACTGCAAAAAATGCATATTTTTCTTTAACGGAGTCACATTCAGGTGATGTAGCCTTCTGGGGCTACTCCACTAAAAATCACTCTAAACAGTGTTTGTTCTTCTTACTTGTGCAAAAAAAAGTGAAGACCATTGTTTGTAAAGGAAGGAATAATTACTATGCGATCTCTTTTTATTTTGCAATCGAAAAGCTTGTTTATAAAAAAAAATCCGGTTCTGTTCAGACAAGTAACTATAATCAACAAAATAATTTACCAATCTCTAAATTTACACGAAAAATTCAGTATTATGTGAAAACACTAAATGTACAATTATTTACCGCAACCAATTAAAGTTCTAATTATAAAGCATTTCGTTTACATCTAGTTACCAACGTTTACATCTAGTTACCAACGTTTACATCTAGTTACCAACGCCTTCTAAATAGTCTAAGTGAATTTTAGAAAGCAAATGGTTAAAAATTTAAAATTATTAAAAAATAGGTCTTTTTTCCTTTTAACTGATTTTGTACTAGATGGATTTCTTTATTGAGTGAGGTTCATTAAAATGTTTTTATGAATTTTATTTTTATATCAGATATAAATTCATCTTAGACAAAATTATTTTAGTTAACTCGAACATTTTATTTTATCTTTTTTTTTCCTAAAAACACTGAAGTGTTTTTATGTTTCAAGAATATTGGTTGTCTATGCTTTGTCAATGAAAAATATCATTATCTGGTCAGCAAAGCTTATTTAATTTGATTTGATTTAAAAGAAATCGTTTTTAAAAGTGAGGTTTCTTTCTTGGACCAAATACTTGTAGATGGAGTTGACGGAGACTCCCGTTGAGAATTTTACCATAAATGGATTGGTCACGTTTTTATTTGGTTAGCTTTAATACCTATTAGTTTGTTTTGTCGCAAGATCAATTTTTCTGCGGGTCTCTAAGATAGGATCTTCGCATCCAAGTTTATACAATGAAAAAGAGGCCGTACTAATTTGTATGGGCTATTTAAATGCCGTTTTGTGAGTTAATTAATTACTTTTCCCATATAAATTTTAGGAGTATAATCGTGGCTCCTCTGATTTTATCTGACGATGTCAATTAGGTATTATTATGGGCAATGGCCGCCAAGATAATTGTATGTTATTACCTTCATGTGGCGAAATGTTGGTAGGGAATTTGTTTATTAAAGAAGAACTAGGTAACTAAAGCCGGTACGTTATAAGAAGTCCGATATCGGATTAAATCTCCAAAAAATATTATCGCTTTTTGAACAGTAAGTCAGTTAAGTTAGAATGCCCTCGCTGTACTTGATCGTACCAGAAATTCCACTGGTTCCCTGTATTCGGCATAATATGAGTGGGCTAAATCAGCGGTCTTAAAACAAAATTATTTAAGAATTACGCGTTATATTTATACCAGGATAAATATTTATATTTTATTTTATTTTTAACTTAAATTTTTGAAAAGCTTTTTGCGTCAATAAGTGAAAGATTTTGTCAGGTACTTTTTCCGAGAATTTAATTATTTTGCGGTCAGTACAGGTAAATCTGGAGCTGTGGTCAATGCGAATAATCATGATTTTCCAAGAAATAATTAAAATTTGCTCCAGTTGGGAATGGTATGTTCTATTATAAATAAGTAGGTATGCTTTTATTTACTTTTAGTTTGGTTCCTATTGTGTGTGAATTTAAAACAGTTATAAAGCAAAGTTATGGAAAATGTTCAGCAAGGTGACACAAAGCCTAGAAGGTGTTTATCTCCAAGTGATAGCCGTTTGGTATTAGAAGTGGAACGTTATTTTACTTTAGAAAAAAATAACTCGGGCCCGTTAGTGTCTTTTTTGGCAGTGCAGAAAAAAATGTCTGATGCTTGCGACATTTCAGATAAGACCTTAAGCAGACTTTGAAAAAAGAGTGAAGAGGAATTGGACAGAACATATAAAAGAGGTTGAGAGCATTCAAAAACATTTGATCTATCCCAAGAGGGATTAAACTATCGATTAGAAATATTGTTTATGATATGTATAAGGCAAAGGAATATGTTACCCTTAAAGCTATTCTAGAAAAGATAAAGGAGAAACAACTTTACGATATTGGAATTACCAGTTTGTCCAAAATTTTAAAAGAGATGGGTTTTAACTATAAAAAGACGAACAACAGAAAAGTGCTTTGCGAGCAATCCAATATTGTGTAAAAAAAGGCAATTTTTAAGAGATACATAAAAAACAAAAAATCGGAATTGCCAAGGCAAGTTGTTTTTCTTGACGGAACATGGGTATTTGCACACGGAACTTCAACAACATCGTCTTGGCAGGATGAATCGAAACATTGCTATTCCAGTACCCGTGCAAGTAATCGAAAAAGATATATAATAATACATGCAGGTAATGAAGAAGGGTTTACTTCAAATGACAGTTGTGTTTGTGTGTGTTGTGTTTTCATCAACAAAAAAACTGACGATTAATACGGGTGCTCAAATTTTTGAGCATTGGTTTGAGAAAAAACTCTTAAAAAGTTTAGAAAACCCTTCCTTAATTGTTTTGGACAATGCGTCTTACCATACGAGACTGGAAGAGAAATTTCCTACAAGCAGTTGGAAAAAACAGGAAATAAGAGATTGGCTGAAAAACATAAACCATGAAAATTTATTTTTAAAAAGTGATCTTGTAAGCAAGTGTAAAGAGCAGCCATTTAAAAAAAAATATGTTGTTGACGAATTAGCCCTTCAATATGGACATCAAGTTTTAAGATTACCACTCTACCATTGCCATTACAACGCAATTGAATTGGTATGGGGTACTAACAAAAATTACTATGACACACGTGCCTGTAAAAATATCGGTGAGCCTAGCGTTATAAAGTTATGGGAGGAGGTACTTAGCAAAGTGGGCAAAGAAGAATGGCAAAAATGCATTGAACACACGGAAAAAATGTTTTTTGAATCTTATGAGACAGAACAGGTTATGATGATAATGATTCTGAAAGCATGAATGATATTTCAGATGCAGAGGAAGACTATTTATTTTGAGTATGGATTTATCAGTAGGTGCGTTCTATCGCAAGACTGCAATATCGGTTCTTTTTAGAACCAAAACTTTATAAAAAAGAATTCGCCCAAATACTATAAAAGCTAAGAAATAATCTTTTCTTACCTTATTATTTTTTAATAACTTTAAATAAGTACTAAGTACTGTAAGTCTTTCCTAATTACCCATGCAAAAACAATAATTTTGTATCCACTTGTTCTTTAACTCAACGCTTGTAAACAAGCACTACTTGTTTTAGCCACTAGATGTAAAAACTACTATTATTTAGAAATTATTTAGAAAATGTAATTCATGTTCCAAAAATATAATTTATTGTTTGAGAACCACCGACTTACCTGCTCAAGAGATTTTAGTGCTTAGCGGACTTCATACAGCGTACCGACTTTAAGAGAAAATACATTTACTGGAAACCTAACTAATAAAACATATTGAATTTGGTAGAAAATACATTTGATAGAAATCATGACGCTGGGCTGTGTGTTGGCTCTTACCTGTTTATTAGTTATTTAAAACAAATAATTTAAATAGGCTAAAGGAAAGCTGTGTTGATTTTAATTTAATACATTTAGGTAACTACACTTAAAGACTCTGTATGTATGACACATTTTAAAGAAATAGAGACACGACAAACTTATCAAAGTCAAATTTATTTAAGTCAAAATTAAAGGAGGGAAATATCGGAAAGACAGGTTTTTACAAGCCTGGAGCATCCTTCGACAAGTTAGTTCAAGACATTGGCTGTTACATTAAAGACTTTACTATCAAAGATAATGGACTGATATAAGTAATTACTTAAAAAGGGCTATAAAAAACCTATGCTTTTTTAGAAATTTAATATTTTGCTCAACTCCTATAAATAATAATAACTCAGGCCCACCACGGTATTTTTGGTCCAAAAAAATCAGATTCTCGACTGCTTACTTAACATATCGCACAATAATATTAAAGTAATAGCCCTAAATACGAAGCTAAATAATTAATACTTTGTGACAAACTCACATTTTCTAAACAAATTTGACTTAAATATATAAATTATCACATAACTTAGGTAAAACTATTGAAAATATTTATCAAAAAAAAGCAAATATGTACTTAAACCTAATTCATATTGAAAAGGGAAATGATAACGCTGCTGTGTAATGCGGTAACTAATCGACTTCTTCTTACTTAGGGGTAATAGGTCAATTAGAAACTAGTGTGGAAGTTGTGGAGAGTTCTCAAAGTAAGGGTCACGATTTTTTAGACCTGACCAGACCGGAACAGGTAAATGGATAAAGGAAATAAAAAATGTAAACAGAATATCTGCCCTCATCTTTAATACTCACGGCCATATAAACAAAGTTAACAAATTTTATCTCCTATTACCAGAAGTAAATTTTCCTGATATGTTACTTCTTTGCGAACACTGGCTCAGGGAGGGTGAGTGCGCTTATCTTGAAAACTATACTGAGATCTCGAAATTTTGTAGTAAATCTTATGAACGCGATTGGACAATTATATATGTCAAATATGACTTTCTAAAGAATGAACACTTCATATCTTTAGATCAGTACAATTATCTGATTAAAGATAAATTTTTTAAATTCTCTATTATATTTCATAAGTCTCATAACATTTATGCACTCTGCTTATAAAAAAATCCATCAACTAGCCCTTTTTTCCAATTAAAACTTTTTTAAATAAAAAAAACACTCAACTGCTAAATCTACTTATACCTACAGTTGGGTACAAAATTGATAGGTACACCTGTAGTGTACGACATGCTTCAACTTTTAGTTTTGATGCCCAAACTGCACTTATATTATATTTTTTATTTTTTGGCGGAAAATAAATCAATATAGTTTTTTTTATCCCTTTAAATGAAAGTCCTTACAATCCGTGTCAAGTTTCATTGTTCGAGCTTTACATTTGAATTTTATACGGAATTTTACTGAGATAGGTGTAATTAAAAACAAAACACCCTGTATCTTTGGTCTGCATTGGGTTCGGGATGAGGACCATTTCGTAAAATAAATCTTTGTTGTTATACTATAATCTTGCCAAGTTTCATTACAGGAAGCAAAAATGCATACAAAAGTGGCTTAGGCTCCCAGCTAGTAAGGCTATAACACAAAACAAACTTTGTTATTTCAGTGGCAAAGCATAATTTAAAACCATATTAAAAAAATTGTTAAGTTTTAGCTTTAAAAAACTTGATTTATCTGATTTGCACATATATACAGTAAATTTAGCAGCAATTGACGTTGTTAATGCCAAAAACCAAGCGATCAATTTGCGGTGATTTGCACTTTACTGGATATGTTTATTGAGTATATTATGCCTTTGATGTCATAATTTGAAAGGACGGGAATTTCTCCGCTTGAAAACATTTAATTGAGTAGTACTTTGCATTGGTTTTCTCATTACATTCAATTAGTTTTAGTTAAATTACATTGATTACACCCAATATTGGTGGTTGCAGCAAAGCGGTAGCTAAATGAAGGAAGAAATTAATGAATGGAATTTTGTGGGCTTGCTCTTTCCCACTATTGAAGTTTAAAGGAGGGTTGCCGGGGCGCGCGATCAATGTAAGCAAGGGAAGCATTGCTTCCTTTAAGAAAACAAACATAATAAAAATAAATTGTTAATAGTTCACTATGAAAACTTGACGTAATTAGCGCCAGTTCTGTAGGAGTAGTACAACACTGTATCAGAAGCAATATACTTTGCATGTACCCATGTGCTAGAAAAGCCGCATTTTATGTTATATACCTATTTGTATATAATAGAAGGGCGTATAGGAAACGACCACCATATAAACAGTTGTCTTTGTCGTATGCGTAGAAAACAAATAAGAATTTATTGACTGTCGGTCTTGATTTAACCAGAGAGCAGCGTCGCTTCCGCGACAACCGCTGGCTTCTCTCCTAGAATTCAGTTCGCACCCTTTAACCTTGAAATAAGCAGTCTGATCGATTACGTACATACGTATTTCACAATGACGTGTCAGCAAGAGGCTTCGGTTTTGACGGTAAAGGTTATTGCAACGGTCGTTAAAACATATACAGTTGTGTGATTGTCCAAGCCCGAAATGAAAGAGCTTACAACGAAAATTAAAACTTGCACACGACATTTTAGTGCCAATAAGTATGAGCAGTGCGAATGGCTAACCGGTTGTGAGGAAAAAAAACTGTTTTGTTGGCCTTGTTTACGTTTTGCTAATGAAATTGGTGTCTGGAATCATAGCCGTTTCAGCGATTTAAATCATTTGTAAGGTAGGTAAATCCTAATAATATGTGAACATTTTCTCCTTAGGTTGATCACAAAATCCCACTTTCTTTCTAATTCTCAATTAAACTTTGATTTCGACAATGGTGGGTACGACTGATGATTTTTTGGTCAACAATACTTTCTAGAGGCCTTTAAAACAACAGTTGTGTAGACATAGAGTGTATTTTTGTGTATTTTTACTGAATTTTTTTTTCCCAAAGTCTTATAGAAAGATAAATAGGTATTATAAATAACGGTAAGCTAAAGCAAGAAATTAAAGTTTACCGAAAACTAAATAGGATAGAAAAAAACAAATAGGCAAGTTTAAAAGTTTCCTTGTCTTTAATTTTACCGCACGCCCCTGGAGGGATGCCAGTATTGTAACGGCGGCGGCGCCTAAATTATATGACCAGCATATTGAAGAATCTAGGTAATATAGGAAAATGTTGCAACGTGCATTGGGAGAAGAAACCAATGCTGGAGTAGTGTTGTTATGTGAGAAGATAAATATTTTTGAGTGCTTAATTACAATTTTTTTGTTGGTTTCTTAAGGCATTTGTAAAGACGGCTGACAACTTAGGTTCATTATTGTTTACCTTCAGTATATCTGAAGGCTTGAAAATAAATCATATTTATTTAATTTACTCTAAATAATTTTAATACAAATTTAATTATATTTATATGAAAAATTGTAAAGTGTTCTAGTTTCTAGGTACTTTTTCATTTTCCTTTGTTGGCCCTGTACAAGGAAACTTATTTATTTCGTATTAGTTTGAATGGTATAAGGTATATTAACAATCCGAGTGATGCCTCTTTGGCGCTATTGGGCATTTTAAAAAATCCAAGATGGCGGCTATTTTTAAATAAAAAAATTGGAGAAAAAAATATCTGAACCAAACATAGGTGTGTGGCACATTATTTTACTCGGTTTTGGGCCGCTGGAATTCCAGGGTTCTTAGGTCCGCTGAATCCAAATCTGCAGTTTAAAAAAAAATTGGGGTAATTTAAAGAAACGAAAGCGGAATTTATAAAAAAAATAATTATAAAGTTTATTTGCCGAGTCTACATTTAGTGTTTACCACATAAATATCCTTCACTCCTCCATATTACATCCAAATATCTTCTTACGAATTGATTTGGTTTCAGCGGACCCCAGAACCCCATAATTGAGGTATCATTTGCACATGCTCTAAAAATACTTTTTGCACACGGTCGCCATCTTGAAAATTTCAAAATGGTGGATGATACCCAAAAGCTAATGGCTACTTTTTTAATGTGGTTGAGCAGAGCTGTCAAAATCTGTAAAGAAAAACTTTAATAAAGTTTGTTCGTTCATTCTTCGCATACTGTTTACCTCATAAATACCCCCCACTCCTCCAGATTACCCCCAGATTTTCTAACAACAAAGAATTAAAAAAATATATTTTGTTCTTTCTAAAAATTAACATCAAGTGATGCATCATTATTCAAAAGGAATTTTAAAGACCTTCGAAACAAGCTACATATCATAACGCTGATATTATTTCATTTGTTCAGATTTTCAAAAGTTAATTTACTAAAAAATTTTGAAATCTGTTATTTCTCATCCCTTTGACCGGTAGAATAAATTTACCATAAAGAATTAATATAAAATGAATTCTGCCACACCTCCCTTTTACCTTCCTAGCCCGCGTAGCAATGGCTACAGAAGGTATTATTTTCGACGAATAAAATGTTTTTGATCTAACGCCGAAAATGTGATATTTGGGTGTATTTTGCCTATCTTAGCAATATCGTCGTGATGTCCTTCTGTGTGTGTGTGTGTGTGAGTGCGTGTATATTATTTATGACCGGAACACGATAGCTCCTAAACGGCTTAACCGATTTTCATAAAATGTTCAGGTAAAATAATGTTTAACATTTTACTTTTTAACGGAGCATCGCATCAAGATGCAGTTTTCGGAATATAGTAGAATATATTTTGCTCAATAATTTGTGTTATGACCAAAGACTTCGTAAGAGGTCTAGTTTCTGCGATATTTACAAAAACCTGATTTCAAGGTTGATATATCATGGCTTCACTTGCAGTGTCCTAATAGGCTAGCTAGGAAGCTATATATCACATCCGTCATGGATCCATTTATTACCTTCCTAGCCCGCGTAGCAATGGCTAGAGAAGGTATTAGTTTCGACGAAAAAAATGTTTTTGACATAACGTCGAAAATGTCTTATTTGGATGTATTTTGATTTATCTTAGCAATATCGTCGTGATGTTTGTCTGTGTGTGTGTATATTATTTCTGTCCGTAACACAATAGCTCCTAAACCGCTAAACCAATTTTCATAAAATTTTCAGCTAAAATAGTACGACACTCTAACGAGCTGATTAGATTTTGGTCAAAATGCTAATGACAGTTTTTTGACAATTAAAATGTTTTAAAAATGCTAACTTTTTAACGGAGCCTCGTATCAGTACGAAGTTTTCGGAATATAGTAAACTACATTTTGCTCGATAATTCAAGTTTTAACCAAAAACTTCGTAAGAGCTTTAGTTTCTGAGATATTTACAAAAAACTTTTTTCAAGGCTAATATATCATGGATTCACTTGAAGTGGGCTAATAGGCTAGCTAGAAAAGTATCAGATCCGTCATGGATCCATTTATTTTTAATTGATTTCATATGAATTAACCCACTGCACTGAGAAAAATTCCAGACGTCTTGGGACTTTTTTGGCCGCGTATTTAGAGTCAGCGTCGAAAAATACATGGAATATTATCTGTCTGTCTCTGACGGATTTACATTTTTTCTTGTGAGGTATTTTAGTGAACTTTTCTAACAATAAGTTTCTTGCCATCATACAATAAAGGTTTGATGGGTCTAATATCTTCCGAAACCAAAAATATGTTAAAATATTTCATAAAGGTTTTTTTTGTCCTCCTGCATGAGATTCGGTGCTCAAAAAGTTATCTGACACTTTTTATAGTATCCAGTTTGAATTAAGATCGATTTAAAATCAGCTCCAAATAAACGAAGTAAGTTAATCTAATTTAATTTATGATTTTCCTGCAAACCAAATTAACCTCCTTGATGTGACAATGATATCACTGACGATTTCAATTTCAAACGGCATAGTAAAATAGTCCTACATTAGATACACTACTCACAATTTTTACCTAAATCTAACCAGTCTGTTCACTATCGCGATTTTCAATTTTATTGAAGATATTTGCTTTCAAATTTCGGACAACGATAAATCTTGAAGCAAATCTCAAAACTAACTTTTTTTTAAATTTTGCAATAGTTAATTTATATGTTTCCTATATCTTGAAGAGTGTTACGGCAACTACCTCAGAAAACTCACTCGAAGATCAGTTCTCACCCAATAACATTCAACACCCGGATCCAGATTTTGATCATAACATAAACACAACAGTGCACAAATTCATAGCCCAACCTGCCAACCAAATCCTGCAGAGAGAATACACCAAATTTATACCGAAACTACAAATTCAATCACTAAGGCGTCAAAAACAAGAAAAGCATCTAGAGAAGATGGCATTAGCAACTTTGCCCTCAAAAAACTCAAACAAGATCTTCAAACAACAACACTACCCTATATTATGGAAGGCAGCCACAATCACCCTCATCCACAAAGCTGGAACAGGCCGCAATTCCACAAAACTACAGGCCAATCAGTCTCCTATCCAGTATCAGCAAAGTAGCCGAACGTGCTTTACTGATTCCGCTGAACTTTTACCTAGAGGAGCTCAACCTGATCCCTAACTCTCAGTACCGTTTCAGAGCAGCGCATTTCACAACACAATACACAATCTTCAGGCACGATATACTACAGAACAGAAACACCAAATTGTACCAATTCGCCGACGACACCATAGTAACAGCCAAGGGAAAAAGCACGAGACTCATTACACTAAAGCTCCAACAACACACAAACCAGCTCACCAGGTGGCTCCGTGACTGGAAAATCAAAATTACCCCGCCAAAGACCAAGGCAATTCTATTCACAAAAACCAGAACAACTCCACACAGACACATCATAATAGAAAACCAGAATATAGAATGGTCAGACACAGCCAAGTACTTGGGACTGCAGTTTGACAAGAAACTAACATGAAAAACCCACCTTACAAGCACAAGAGTCAAAGCAGCACGCCAAATGAGCCTACTCTACTTTCTAATACGACGGGAGAGCAAACTAAGCATGAGACACAAACTCACCATATAGAAAACTATGATCCGTCCCATCCTCACATACGGATGTCAGTCATGGTCTACAGTCGCCAAAAGATATCTCAAGCGGCTGGAAGCCCTGCCAAGTAAAACACTAAGAACCATCGTCGGGGCACCTCGGTTCGTTAGAAATGAAACAATTAGAAACGACCTACAAATAGAGACACTTCAAGTACACATGAGAGCGCTAAATGACACCCATTTCAAAAAAACAGCAGAAAGCAGAAATCCCACTATAGTTCAAAGGCACCAAAACCCACAGAGAGAACAAACCTACAAAGTGCCAAGCGGCAACCTGCCGCTTTTCAGATTAAGTTAGATATAGGTAAGTTAGAATAAGTAGAACATGAGTTGTAAATCATATGTAACTTTAGCTTTATCAAAATTTGTATTTTTAGACCAGTAATTGTAAAAAGTTTTGTAATTTAAACTAGCAAAAATAATAAGATTTAAACAGGCAACTACCCCGTCCCCATTCCTTCTGTTGTAGTATCCTTCGCATTATATAGGTTAAAGAGGCTCAAGCCCCTCATAATGGCCAAGCTAGTTGCGCCCCTGATCATAACTAAAAAGAAACAAAGAAATATTCGCCAACGCGCGCCTGCGTGATAAGCACTGAGTGCTTGCACCTCGCGGCTTGACGACGGTCTTAGATTATTATGTTCAGTCTGGAAAAAAGTTAGGAAAACCCACTGGTATTACATTATTTACACTGTGATTGCAATCCTGTTATAAATGTATATAGAGATCACTGGTTATAATACCTATGCATTTATAAAACAAAACAAATCAGAAGTATTCAATTTTGATATGCATCATGTCAAAATTGAAATTGTGGCCTTATTTAAAAAAATGATAAGATCTAATGGATAAGCTGGCCTAATGGATTTAATTTTCTTGGTCGTTTATTTCACATATATTATAAAATTTAAAAATATGCAGGGTGCTATTATGGGCTATTATACGGGGTGTTCCACCGAAAAGTGTCAATGTCCTATATCTTAAAAACGATAATGAATTTGAAAAAACCCACGGACACGTCGATTTTGTTTGCAAAAGGGACACTTTTTGGCTATCTGGAAATTTTTGTAGCACGCACCCCTTTCGAGGGGTATAGTTTTCCCCTATATTTTAAATAGGCAACTGTGTAAAAATTACAAAAATCTATCCATTACTTTTTGAGATAATTGCCTTCAAACTTTTAAATTTAACATGGACTGATAAAATAAAAATTTAAGTAGAATTTTATTATTTTTCGGATTTAATTTTTATTTTATCATTCCATGTTAAATTTGAAAATTTTAAAGCAAATATCTCAAAAATTAATAAATGGATTTTTGAAATTTTTACACTTTTGTAAAGATATTCAAGAGAGCTACAAAACAAGGTATCACTAGACCCACTCTTCGTATTCAAAACATAGGGCTAAAGTATACCCCTCGAAGGGGTGCGTGCTACAAAAATTTCAAGATAGTCAAAAAGTGTCCCCCTCGCAAACAAAATCGACGTGTCCGAGG
The DNA here is from genome assembly GCA_963576565.1 of Aspidapion aeneum. Lineage (NCBI taxonomy): Eukaryota > Metazoa > Arthropoda > Insecta > Coleoptera > Brentidae > Aspidapion > Aspidapion aeneum. The sequence continues at coordinate 34,400,820 of OY755041.1, forward strand.
GTTTTTTCCAATTCATTATCGTTTTTTAGCTATATGCCATTGACAGTTTTCGGTGGAAACAGTGGCGGATCCAGGGGGGGGGGCACTAGGGGCACTTGCCCCCCCCTCCGAGAATTTTTTGAATATACAAAAAATGAGTAGAATGTAAAGATTTTGCTAATAAAAATTCAAAATTTTTGCCTGCGGCGCATGAAAGTATCTATTGTTATTATGATCGAAATTACAACCACTGACTAGTTCAATAAAATGCTGCTTAAAAAAATATATACCGTTTTTGACCAACAGAGAATGTCACCTAAAGTGCCCCCCCCCCCCCCCCCCCGAGAAGCACCTCTGGATCCGCCCTTGGGTGGAAAACATCGTATATTAAAGAATGGGGGGTGAAAAGAAAAAAAGAGTCTGTTTCATATTTGCAGAAAATATATTTAATTTAAATATCTACGAAAAAGTGATATGTGAGGGTTGAAAAAAACTATAAGAAAAATCTTTAAAATCTTTTGGATTTACTTTATTTTTGTCGAATATTTGTAAGTTACGAAACTTACTTCTAATATTAGCACAAACAAAGATGAATGAAAGTTCTTGATACACTCTTGGGAACGTCCTTAAATTATCAAACAAGTTTAATGGCTAATCGGGCAAAAAGGAGTTTTTTGTTTCCCTTATATTTTTCCGTGGGTAGCTTGAAAGCTTAACCTCACGGGGGTCCAAGATCTAATGGACACCTAATAAGTGTTGACAGTTAACCGTTTCGTCCTTATGGGACTCCTCAGAACACTGCTGGTCAAGTGACAAATCTTGCGAAGTTAATCAGACGGTTTTGTCTCTAATTAAATGTAATTAGTGAGCGAACTAAAGCAAGAGGCGCCATCTACCGAGATACGAGAGAAACAAAAAACCAAAAGCAGGGAAAACACTGCTATACAATATCGATCAATGAAAAGATCGAATGCAAATAAAAGAAAACAACTTATAGTCCGTGACCTACGACAGCTCTTTGTCTTTTCAGGCCGGATCAACGCATTTTGCATTTTTACCCGTCATCAAGACAGTGAGCGTCAATCAACGGAATTTTTAAGCCAAATAATACTAACAAACGTGAAATTTCGTACCCGTGAATTTAAAAATCAAACAAGTTTAATGGCTAATCGGGCAAAAAGGAGTTTTTTGTTTCCCTTATATTTTTCCGTGGGTAGCTTGAAAGCTTAACCTCACGGGGGTCCAAGATCTAATGGACACCTAATAAGTGTTGACAGTTAACCGTTTCATCCTTATGGGACTCCTCAGAACACTGCTGGTCAAGTGACAAATCTTGCGAAGTTAATCAGACGGTTTTGTCTCTAATTAAATGTAATTAGTGAGCGAACTATAGCAAGAGGCGCCATCTACCGAGATACGAGAGTAACAAAAAACCAAAAGCAGGGAAAACACTGCTATACAATATCGATCAATGAAAAGATCGAATGCAAATAAAAGAAAACAACTTATAGTCCGTGACCTACGACCGCTCTTTGTCTTTTCAGGCCGGATCAACGCATTTTGCATTTTTACCCGTCATCAAGACAGTGAGCGTCAATCAACGGAATTTTTAAGCCAAATAATACTAACAAACGTGAAATTTCGTACCCGTGAATTTAAAAATCAAACAAGTTTAATGGCTAATCGGGCAAAAAGGAGTTTTTTGTTTCCCTTATATTTTTCCGTGGGTAGCTTGAAAGGTTAACCTCACGGGGGTCCAAGATCTAATGGACACCTAATAAGTGTTGACAGTTAACCGTTTCGTCCTTATGGGACTCCTCAGAACACTGCTGGTCAAGTGACAAATCTTGCGAAGTTAATCAGACGGTTTTGTCTCTAATTAAATGTAATTAGTGAGCGAACTATAGCAAGAGGTGCCATCTACCGAGATACGAGAGAAACAAAAAACGCGTTGATCCGACCTGAAAAGACAAAGAGCTGTCGTAGGTCACGGACTATAAGTTGTTTTCTTTTATTTGCATTCGATCTTTTCATTGATCGATATTGTATAGCAGTGTTTTCCCTGCTTTTGGTTTTTTGTTTCTCTCGTATCTCGGTAGATGGCGTCTCTTGCTATAGTTCGCTCACTAATTACATTTAATTAGAGACAAAACCGTCTGATTAACTTCGCAAGATTTGTCACTTGACCAGCAGTGTTCTGAGGAGTCCCATAAGGACGAAACGGTTAACTGTCAACACTTATTAGGTGTCCATTAGATCTTGGACCCCCGTGAGGTTAAGCTTTCAAGCTACCCACGGAAAAATATAAGGGAAACAAAAAACTCCTTTTTGCCCGATTAGCCATTAAACTTGTTTGATTTTTAAATTCACGGGTACGAAATTTCACGTTTCTCCTTAAATTATGTTATGCAAACATTCAAGATCCCCCCTCCCCCTTCGTAACGCATTTTCAAGAAAAAACACATTAAAAACCATTGACTGTAACGCAAGGTCTTCCCTTCATCGTTACGTAATTTAAGGATAGGCCCCAAGGCAAGGAGACCATTTTTAAGTATTTTTGGAAAGCGACAAAGGAAGAACCCCGGAGTTGGCTGATTTAGCATAAATCGCAATTTATTTAAAGAAGGGAAATGGGGAAACCGTATATACATGTACAAGTATTACTTTCTAAACTGCATTATGGTAAAAAAAAAAGCAAAAGCAAAGGTTTCAGAAGCACCTGTTTACCAGTTAATAAAATTAAATTTGTAAAAACGAAAAACTATGCAAGAAACCATTTCTAAACCACATTGCATGCATTGTAAAGCTTTTTATTAATAAGCTATTAGATTACAGCGGTTAATCAATAATCAGGTATGAAAAAGCTCAAGAATTTCCTCTATTAAGTACTGCTATAATATCGTAAGAGAAAATATTTAGGATTCTTCCGACGAGCTAAGCCTTTAATATTCTTTTATGTCATATTTGTTGTTTTGTTAATTATATGGTTTACTAAGCATTAGTTATTTTTTCGTTTTCTGTCAGTTGGTTTATAATTTTTTTAGACACGCGGTAAAATTATTTTTTAGTGTTTTCGGCATTGCAAACAAGAGAGCGATTATTCTGAAAATTTGCTGTTTGCAGGGTTTACTGTAACTGACTGATTTATGCAAAAAAGGTTAATTTTTTTCACAAATAAATAAACTAATAAGGAGACTTCTCCTATAGTTATTTGATTGCCTAACGGTTCTATAAGGCTACTAATTTAAAAACTTGGAAAAATAAAACCAAAACAATAATGTCTATATTTTTATTACAACAAAAAAAATGTTAAATTAGACGCCGGTTGATGCAAGGCACGGACTTGACTAAAATCAATGCGCTGTCATATTATTAGCAAATTTAAGAAACATAAAACTGAACCGAACCATCGCGCATCGGCCTGGATAATACTTGCTAGTCTTAAATTTGCTAAATTTTGAAACACATTTGGGTTTGCCTGAAAGTCTTCATGTGCTTGTATAATAAGCTCCATAAGGTGTTTCGAGTTTCTAGGAGTAATAATTATTTTTGTTAATTGTGGTTTCAAGAGAGCAATGTCGACGTTTTGTCCTGGCCAGCCAAAACCCCCGATGCCAATCAAATCGAAAACATGTGGGGACTTATTTCAAGAAAACTAACAAAAATAATATAAACAAATATTTGGACTTCCATTGTCTTTATTTATTTTAAACATTAAAATGTATTTAGAGTAAATAAAGACAATGGAAGTCCAAAATTTTGTTTTTATCAATCATAGTCTACGAGTTTCAAACAAAAACGAATATTACTCCTACAAACTCTAACCACCTCATGAAACTTATTATACAAGCATATAAAGACCTCATTCAGGTAAACCCAAATTTGTTTCAAAATTTAGCAAATTCAAAAAAATAGGTAGATATCTTGGGATAAAGTAAACACTTTGTTTGCTGGCAACGCTTCGTGGGCTATCCTACCCCTATAACCCAAGATATCTACCTATTTCAAATGCAAAGGGACGAATCATTTCAAAATTTAGCAAATGCAATGCCTAGAAGACTAGCAAGTATTATCCAGGCCGATGGTGCAATGATACGTTATTAAATCTTTGTTTTTTTTTCTATATTTTTTAATATACTAATATACCATTTTTTGTTGTTGTAATAAAAAGAAATAAATTATTTTTTTTTGTATTATTTTTAAAAAAATTTTATTATTACTTATAGAACCGTTAGATACTAAGATAACTACAGGAGGTCTCCTTATTAGCTAATTTGTTTGTCAAAAAATTTACCTTTTTTGAAAAAATCAGTAAGTTACTATAAGCCCTGCAAACAGCAAATTTTCAAAAAACCCATATCAGCGGCTAACTTCTGCTGTATGCATTTTATGTCCAATCCAATTTTTTTTATTTTCTATCTGCAGTTGGATCCTATAAATATCGATATTTTTAAAACCATCCAATGAAATATTTAATCAACGGCAAGAATATTTAGTTTTAGTTTAGGTCTTGAAAATAATTATTTTTCTATTTTATCCTAATCTTAAAATCCTCTACAAAATTATTAAACGGAGCCCAAATGATTTCCTAGTCATTGTTTTGTATATAACACACACTAAAGCTCCATTTGTAAATAAAACCGACTATTATTTCTTATATGACCGCTTGCTTAAGAACAATGTGGTGTACTACAGCATGAGCACACTTGTGTAACTTAAGTAAAGTGTATTAGATGTGTTCTACCCGAGCTGATTAATAAGTTGGAAAAAGTCATGCAGGATCCTCCTCTTTTAAGCTACAGAGTGCAGAAGCAGACATGTGGCAAAGGCCCCACTTGAGCGATTTGCCTTACTGATGAGAGGTACACACAGAATCCTAAATATGCATCTATACTGATGCTCATCCAGTTATAGTGCCGTAGGTAGCGTTGGCGCCAAGCGCTAGAAGGCGCCTCAATAAAGATTTTAAAGAAAATGAGTGCCCCAAACGATATGAGAATTTATCAGGTGCAAACTCACGAACTGTGGCGCTTATGCTTTTGAAACTAATCAAAACTTTTGCATTTGATTCTATTTTCACCGAAAAGTTTTGGTGCGGTGCCTTTTCTTTAAATTAATTTTTCTAAAATAGTCGCTTGTCATTCTTTTTCATTTTTGTCAAAAACTCTGTAATAAATTTTAATTTTTTTCTAAAAAAAATTGTATTATTTTTTTGTTATGACTGGTTTGCGGCGGCATTCATTACTGCGCGGAATCACTACAGATGGTAAATATTAATAAATTATATTACCTTACAAAAGCAACAGCATTTCTTTTTGTATCACTGCGATAGTCTTTTTCATGGATGCCTTGATGTTTTAAAGAGTATCAACATAAGTTTTTAAAACTTTTAAACGCATATATCTCCAAAACTAATGAATGAAATAATATACATATATATTTTTGAAATAAAGAAGAAAAAATTCATAAAAATATATAGGGTGTTCAATTAAAAAAAAACATCGACCTGTCAAATTTTGACATTTAGAATTTTTTTTCACATTCTGACCCTTCGTAAAAAATTATGAAACTTTTGTATGTATCATATTTTGATATCTATTCAAATAAACGTTTTAGATATGGTGTAAAAATATACGGGAAAACCCTGTACAACACAGTCGAACGACCCTGCAGTATCGTGAGTTGCCCATGTTAAGCAGGTGTTTTTGAATCTTTATTTTCTTAATAATAAAAAGCGCGCTGTTGTATGGAATAGAGACTTGTCGAGTAACAAAAAAATACAAAACGAAAATGGAAAAGGTCGAAATGGATGCAATAAGAAAATCAATGAAAATATCTAGAACAGATCATATAAGAAATGATATCATAAATAAAAGAATGGGAATCGAGGGAATCATAACGGATGATATCACTAAAACACAACTGATATGGTACAGCCATGTACAACGGATGAACGACGAAAGATTACCAAAGCAGATCCTAACTTGGCAACCAATAGGGCCCAGAAAAAGAGGGCGTTCTAAACTGGAATGGCAACAGTCAATACAAAGATCAGTGAGCCAAAAAAACCTGACAGAAGATGATTGTCAGGATCGAAGGAGGTGGAGAGTAGGCGTCGGACAACGTAGAAAAACGTTCTAAACCGACAAAGTAATAGTAGTAGTAGTTCTAGATCCACCACTGATGAATTAGGAACAGTAAACACAGAAACTTTTGGCGCTTACAACATAGGTTAGGTTAAGATATGTAGGAAAGGTAAAAAGGCAACTGATATGTTACGGCCATGTATGTAATAAATTTAGACGCAAAAATTCACTATTGGTAGTTGAAACAATACCTATATATATATTACATTCTTCGTTAAAAAATATAAAACAAAGTCTATATATATATGTTGAAAAAAAAATGTAAAAACTTAAAACCTCTACAAATCACTCTTAAAACTAATAACAAAAAATCAGGGGCGACTCTAGGAATTTTGGTGGGGCGGGGGAAATATCATAAAACAAAATATAGTTTTAGATTTTGGGAGGGGAAATTTCCCCTTTTTTCCCTCCCGTAGATCCGCGCCTCAAAAAATAGTCTTATAGGCTATGTCATTCGTGACTTGTATACCAACAAAACGACGTATCGTCATACCTACTTACTTATTCAAATTTACTATACATACATACAAGAAAAGTACTCATGAACTTCATTTTGCTTCGCGTAGTGGGGTAAATAGTGATGTAATAAAAAAATGACACAACTCATTTCATAATTATTTCTCTGGCGAATTTGGTCGCGTCGTTAGGATTTTTCTAACATTACATATAACGTAAATGGTCGCGTGTTTGATTTAAAACAATCATCACTAACCCACCGCGGGCGAGACCAAACTGAACGCCCCTCACCTCCGCATTACAACTACTGGCTTCAAGGCACTTACTGCGGCAGGGCCTTATTACAAAATTTTTGTGGGAAACAATGAGGAACTTTATAAAATGTTACATTTTTTCTAACAACGCGACCGTTCCCGTGTTACCACAGGAACTTTTGGCGCTTACCTCGTAGGTTGGGTTAAGATATATAGGAAAGGTAAAATAAATTTATACCGGCAAGAAATTCGAGGAGCAATTTTAACGCTGCTACTCGCTGCGCTGGGAGAGAGAAAACGCTCATTGTAATTTGCTTTAAATGTTCCGGAAGCAGGATGCTCATTATTATCGTAAAGGTTTTAAACTTTACAAGAAAGAAAAAAGCACAAAAAGTTTTTGTAGGTAACTACCTCAGACACTTTAACGGGTAATTGAAAATTTTATGAAAAAAAATATATACAGTATCGGCCAAAAGCAGAGCAACTTTAGGGAGTTGTTGGAGTATATAAATCCGATCCTATACAGATTCGATACAGTTCGCAGTGCATCTCTTTTGGCGATTTTTCTTATATAAGCATATAGTGGGTTTATGTCAAGTTGGCAAAATGGCAAGTACCGTTCGAAAGAGACGTAAAAAGGATGCAAGTCCTGAAGGTTTTACCACAATTGGACAAAGGAAAGTCTAAACAAGGGTTATTTTCAGCAAATTTAAAATTTCAGATCTATACTAAGGACTTTTATTTAGTTCAAGCCCCCCACCACCTTGGATTTAATGTGTACAAAAAAGGTTTTTATTACATTACTTGGTTACTTAGTTTTTAAGAAAATCGAATAAAGCAAATAAAAATTTAAAAAAAAATTAATTAAAAAAAAATTGTGTGTGTTTAGACCACACGGTAGAAGTGTAAACTTCAACAAGGCGAAATTAATAATACTGGCCTTTATCTGCATCATCATATCGCTCACTGAATATTCCTCTCACAGTTAGCCGACTCGAGTCGACTTCACCCGAATGAGCGTTACAAAGCCGAGCCTGACGACTCAGTTCAATTCACAACCCACAAAAACTGCTTAGCGCGCCTAAAGAAGTTTACACTTCAAAAATAACCTCAATAATATATTTAACACAACTTTGTGATACGCCGTTTAAAATAACATTTTATTTTCTCTAAAAAATGTATTTTAACATTTTTCTCTAAATGTTAAAACCTAAAAAAACATATTTTTTTTTCGTGATCCAAAGAAATAACTATAATAATTTATGGATGTCAATTAAGTGCTAACCGTAGACTTGGCCCACTTCGATGATACATGGTTTAAAGATAACTTAATTTTCTATAATAATGTTGATTACACACTTTTTGTAAAATACTTACCTTTTGAGAAAATCACATAAAACTGAATAATTTCGGTTTATTTTGCCACAGCCCCCTAAAATTATATTCGAAGGCTGACAGGTCTAAAATTTTGACTATTTTGAAAACAAAAAATATAGGCTGACAAGAAAACAATGAAAATGTCAGCCTTCGACAGTGTTGTATTTCAAAGAAGGATCGGGCTTGTTAATTTAAATGGGCTGTGATTTTGCATATACTATGGAAACACATAGGAAACGGGTGTACTCCTAACGCTTCAGGATTCGTATCTCAGCGAGGGTACTACCCAGAGAACTCAGTAATGTCTCATTTTATAGGCTATGAGTTGGTTTATCTTATGTTGTTACAGATTTTTTCAAAAATAAGCAGTTTCGAAGTTAAAGACCACTAAATAAAAAAATAGGTCAAAATTCAAAATGGCGGCGAAATGTTTAGCGTCATAGCTCGAAAACCATTTATCTAAAAAAAAGACGTACAATAAATAGCGTCTTCACAGGAAATTTTATTGTCTAAGCTTTTGTCTAAAACTTTTTTTTCTAAAATGTACAATGGCCAAGAAATTTAAAAAAATACCTTTTTGTGAACACTAAATCCAAGATGGCGGAGGGAGCCGGCTCCTCCCAAGGTCGAAAACTCAATTTTCTTAGGACTCCAATGGAAAGCAAATCAAGAAATTGAGAAATAAAAACGCTACGAAATAACGACACCCAACTGATAACAAATAAAGTCGATATAGCAAAATGTTTCAATATGTTTTTTACCGAGGTGGGGCAAAATCTGCCATCAAAAATTTTAAAAAAATAATTTGAATGTTCCTAACAGAATCATAAATAATGATAAAATAATATTTTTGTCAACTTCTAAACAAGAAGTCTCAAAAATGAATAAAGAGCTTAAACCCAATAACGCTTAGATGAGGTGCGAGCAGAGTTTAAAAAAATATATAATAATTTTATATGCAGTCCACTAACACATATTTATTTAACCTTGCTATTAAAGGACACTTTTCAGCCTTATTAAAAAAGCCAAAATAAAACCACTTTTTAAATCAAGAGACAAGAAAACAGTTGGCAATTATCGACCTATTTCTATACTTTCGACAATCTTAAAATTACTGAAAAAGATATTAAAAAACAAATAATTGTAGGATATTTAAAAGAACATAACTTTATAGTAGCAAACAGTTTAGTTTTCAACAGGCGATATCCACACAGGATGCACTGGCTTGTTTAAGTACAAATATATATGAGGCGATAGATAATAGTAAGCCTGCCTTGTGCATCTTTGTGGATCTCGCTAAAGCATTCGATACGGTTGATCATGAAGAAATGCTTGCAACACTGTATTGGTTGGGATTTAAAGACTCAGCATTTTATGATCTTATAAAAAGTAATTTTTCTGGTAGAGAACAGTGTGTTGTCGATGGTGTATTAAGTGAATTTCCGGAGAGTTGAGTGTGGTGTTCCTCAAGGGACAGTCCTTGAGCCTTTATTTTTTACTGTGAATATTAATGGTATATTGGATATTGAAATAGATGGGAAGGGTATTGAATTTGCAAATGACATAGAGGTAGTTTTTGAGGGAGATGACAGGCAGGATGTAAACGTAAAAGCAGAGAATTGTTTAAAGAAATATAAATTGAAAAAAAAAACAGTTTTTCTTCAAAAAAGTCCTCTTAAACAATCAGAAAATAAGTTACTTATGCAAATAAATACCAGGGCATCTATCTTGACAGTCATATGAAATCGGACTGTCATATAAATTATACAAATAAAAAGGTAAAATATACCAAAAAGTTCTAAATGTAAACCACACACTATGGAAATTAGCTTGGGGTGGCGTGTTTAATTGTCATTTTGATGTATTTGAGAAAACCATAGACCAATGGAGAAAATGTATCCTCAAAATTACTCTAAATAAGCCTTTTCTGTACCCAACTGACATGCTTTTTCAAGAAAGTAAAATATTACGACACCAACACCAGGCTACTATTTTATAATCAACTTTGAATATCCTGGTACAAAAAACAAAAAAATTTAATTCATACTGGCAGATATGAATACCACACTCGCTCTAAGAATCAACTAACCGTGCCTAGAAAACACAAGGTCATTGAGCAACGCTGTCACACATTTAAAGGACCAAAAGTTTATAATCATCTTCCCGAAAATATAAAAAATCAACCAACTTTAAAACAGTTTCAAGAATCAAAATTCATTCAGTGATTGACCTAAAAAATATTTACAATTCTTAATAAAAAAGAAAAAGAAAAAACGCAATTTAGTTTTAAGTATTGTTTGTTTAATATTTAATTGTTATTATCAGGTATGAATTGGAAATGTTTGTGTAGGAGCGGACAGACCCACGAGCAAGGAAACTTTTGTGGAGTTTTTGTTTATTTTATTATTATTATTAAAAAGTAATAAATTACATATTTGTTTCGAACATTCATAGTCGAGTAAAAATATAAACCCTCAAACTACACAATGCTGTCAAATTAACCAAAGCAGGGTTAATTTTGGTTTAAACCAAACGTGAAACAGATAATTATTATTGACATCGAAATTTTAAACCACGACGCTAATATGCTCTGGTTAAAATTGCGTATCCGCTAATGATTGGCTTTATTTGTCCAAATGGCAACAAAACTATTAGATATATATGTTTAACGGTATTGGTTTTAAATATTTCTCTTAAGACTGCAAATACATAAATTTATATTGACGCAATGCGTAGATAAGAGATAGCGGCGCATCTCAAATATAATAAGATGGATTTTCCAGCCATAGCTCCTACCTTAAACATCACTGTTTTAACGACCATCTTTGGAGAACTCTATCTTTGTCTTTTGTAAGGCGTTAGAAAGAAAAGACATTAAGCATTATATTATGGGGGACCAAATGAGCGTGGGTAATATATTGGCGATGTAAATGAAGAGATTTTGCCGGGATACAATTTGTTTACATTGTGCAACCTAAAAGACGTTAATCTTGAGTTATGTGCTTCGGTAGGTCGCGTTTGAACCTCCTTAAATAAATTGTAAAGCCCATAGCTTACGCTCTAAACATATTAACCACATCAATACAATATTATTGAATTGTATAATAAGGTTTGTAAGTAAAGTTGAACCATCTCATTTATTTATCTTTATCCAACTCCAACTTTATCCAACTCACTACCCACATAGCACAAATATCACATCAACATTAAATTAACGTGATTAAAAATAATAAAGTTCTTTTACTAGAAAACAACCTTACACCCTGTAATATTTGTTTTGTTTAATCTACATGCTTAAAGATAACTTAAAAACAAGCAGGAATCAAGCTAGAAGAATGTAATTTTTGTTGAAGTTGCTGGTGCTGTGTATATAACGTCTTTTTTACCTTCGTTATTTTCATGTGCCAAATTCACACTTGAAAACTCCTCCACAACATATTCTAAAACGCCGCCAGATTAAGACTTCTCGAACCTTCTAACTTTTTGCATATTATTTTGTCACGTTTTTTTCTATATCTTTTTTATATCAAAAAATGGCGCGAAAGCCTGTTCTAAAACACCTCTAGGGAAAGACTTGTACTAACTTTCTGCGTCTTTTTTTGTACGTTTTTCTGAGTTTTTTTTTATAATTTTTTTAAATTTAAAAGTAACGCGAAAAAGTGCACTAGTTTAAGACTACAACACTTCAAGACGAAAGATGGCGCTCATGGCAAGACAAAGTTTTATGTTTTCTTTAAAGCTAAACGATTTTTTAACAGTAAACAACTTTCATACATTTAAGTTTAGTCAAACACTATTTTTTTCAAAATTTTATAAATATTACTTTTATATCTGTTAAGCTGGAATTTCCAATAAAATAAAAAGTGTGCGTATTTGCGCGTATTTAAACACTCTTTCTAACCAAAAGTTAAATATATTTAATATTACGGTTTTGTGTGTCGTACAGTTTCTAATTGTATTAACTATTTTCCTAGCCTTTACTTAAAGTTGTTTAACTTTAAAAAAACAAAAACTAAATTTAATAAATGATGTTTGATACAAGTGGGGAGCTTAATATTATAAAGTATTAACATTTTAAAGCAAGTTACTTATAAACTGTGAAAAAAATTAAATATAAAAAATATATTTTTTAAATATATATTTTAAAATGTTAGGTTAGGTTTTTTCTCAATTTTATAGTATAGACCGAATAATTTTGCATATTTTTTCACTCTTGACTTTTTTTTAAATAGAGTTTTTGAGAAAATCACAAAAAACTGATTTTTAGAACATTTGGAGCGTTATATCTAGCGAAGCTCAAGGAGAATTTTAGCGGAGACTATGTCGGGATGTGTCCCAGATGCTAAGAAATAATCATACAAAAATCCAGCATGCACCTATTTTTTTCCAGGTAAATTCCTCACATGACTGGGCTATAAGTATATTAGTAAAGTTCAAAACAAGTAAAATGCAGCTCCAGCAACAGAATTTAGTGTGAACAGAACTTTGTTTGAAGGGGAAGAAAATTTAAAAGAAGATTAAGTTTTCCTAAAAAGGCTTCTACGAGCATATTACAGTTGAACCTCTATTACTCGAACCTGAAGGGACAACCAAAACAGTTCGAGTTATGGAGAGTTCGAGTTATAGAAACTCGAGTTACATAGGTTAAAATACATGTAAAAAGTGCAGGGACCGCTTCAAAGGTTCGAGTTATAGAGGGGTTTGAGTTAAAGAGGTTCGAGTTAGAGAGGTTCGACTGTATTTGAATGAAGAGTGTTTTAAATATTTAGTTTAACAAAAACTTAAAGCAAGAAAATAAAAAATAACTAGAATTTAAGAAAAAAAAATAGAAAATAAAAATGCCGAAAAAGAGTTTTAGAAATGACACACAAAAATATGACTTTTGAGCAAATTGGGGAAAAACCAGTCCTACAAATACTACAAAAAATTAAGAACGGATTTTGTCATTCTCGAAAGCTTTTCTGAACAGTTAGGCCTTCTACATAAACTCCTGCACATGTTTTTGTTTGGCTAAAAGGCATCTGTTAGTGCCCTTCTTTCCTCTACTTCTTTTATCGAGCTCTTAAAATTTTGTAAATTGAGCAGCAACAGCGAAATCAAAATTTGAACGACACATTAAAATGAACAGCTAACGATAGTTCTTGCGAAATAAAAAATTTGCAAGTTACGTCGCTGCATCGCCTATTGGTTGCTAAAAACACGGTTGAAAATATGCTTAAATCTTGTGATTTTTCCATAAGTAATTACTTATTCATGTATAGCATACATGGTGGGTTCACGATATCGCGTCGTCTGGGTTGGTTAATTTATGCATTTTGTTCACGTTTTAAAAATAAAATGTTTGCTGGGTGCCAAGCTGTCTATATTTTGTAATCCGCTTGCAAATTTTAGGTTTCTATACTTTTAACCATACTTTTTTATATTAATTGTAGCTATATCGTTTTATATATTAAGATGCCATAATACTCTGAACTCCCCAATTTTTTTATATTTTTTTTGTTCCGGGATTTTGCGTCCTATTGGATTTGATATAAATATTATGGTATACACTTAAATTTGTTCTAAGCCTGCCAACATTTCCCTCATGGATAAAGCGAGAAGCTGTGGTGGGGTTGATGTTCCTTATGTGAGTGGGCCTTGCAGCCCTTCCACTGCAAGCACCAGTGGGTCTATTGTTTCTAATGAGGAATACAGGAATGTGGGTAAAAATTGGGTCAAACTCTGGACACAGGAACATTGCTCAAATAGTGGAGCGTGAGATACTCTCTAAAGGTTAAAAAACTCTCTAGAGTCTTAAGCCCCACAAGGTCACTTTACCAATTATACAGGACTGGAAGGAGAAAAGAGTGAAATTTCCTCGTCAGCTTTACAGACCGCTCTAAACTCTAAGTCAGTACTTCACGGGTATTATTTGAGATGTTAACGTATGTAGGTACGAAAATAAATTAAATAGTAGCTACATCAAGACAAATTTCGAGGCCTTCGAGGCTTCACTTCAAGGTGGAGATGTATAGGCACTAGGCAGCCTAGGTCTAGGTTTAGGTTTATTTTGATCTGTACCTGTTCCAGGACATCAGGTTTCAATTTCCTTCGATGTTTCCAATTACAGGGTTTAAAGATGTCTAAAAATGACGTCATTTTGGTTGTGTCACGTTTCTACCTGATGCTACACCCTAGCAAGTCAGGCATCAGTCGTCCAAGCAGAAGTTTACGCCGTAAGAGCTACGGTTAAAGAGGTCAGGAGAAAAGCGGAACAGGAAACGACCATATCATCAAATCTGTTCGATCGGATAGCCAGCCAGGCTTTAGGGAAGGTGTTGTTTATTTTTTTTTTACGGGTATGCGCACTGGCAAGGAGATCCCTATCACGCTCGAGAAGCGGCAAGTGCGCGGAAATGTTGGTGTGTGTTGGTTTTGAAACGGTTCAGGTTGTAACCTGCAGGGAAAACTGTCGCAGGGAGTTTATTCCACAGCGATGCTGTTCTCCAAAGATATGAATTCTGATATAATGAGGTTCTTGGTGCCTCTATTTTGACAATAAATTGGTGGTTACCGTCTGTTTGACGTGTTCGCCTAGTAGGTGCTACTCCCGGGGGATCATACGTGCCAACTCTTCAGAGCATTTTCCGTGATAATACCTGTAGAAGAGAGATAGATCGCCCATAGTTCTTCGATGTTCGAGACTATCCAAGCTACGGGTAAGTGCGGGGTCATTGATCAGCTTGATAGCTCGTTTTTGCACGGTGTTCAAAAGCATTAAGGTATGTTTGGGTGCCGCACTCCATATATGTGAGCAGTACTCCATAGTTGGTCGAATCTGGGCTTTGTAGAGTGTCAGCAGTTGGCTTGGTGTATACAGAAGTCTTGTACGAAATAGCACCC
Organism: Aspidapion aeneum; assembly: GCA_963576565.1. Classification (NCBI taxonomy): domain Eukaryota; kingdom Metazoa; phylum Arthropoda; class Insecta; order Coleoptera; family Brentidae; genus Aspidapion; species Aspidapion aeneum. Next base: position 34,415,914 of record OY755041.1, read on the forward strand.
CAAGCTTTTGGGACGCCCTTTTAGCAATATCTGCCACGTGACTGTGCCAAGACATGTTGGTCTCTGCAGTGACTCCTAAGATGTTCAACTGGCTCTGCAATGCGACAGCACTTCCAGATAGCATGATGTTTGGCTCACCGGTGCTGGTCTTTTTTGAAAACAGGGCTGCTTGGGTTTTCTGCGCGTTGAACTGTACAAGGTTCTTGTTGCCCCAGTCGTCCATTATCTCCAAGTCGTTATTTATCTGTGATATTTCAGTTAGTCTAAGGTAATGGAATTCACGTGCGGAGAGACATGTGGGTGGTATGACTGAGGAGACTACATTGCCATCATCTGCAAAGCAATAAAGTGGATTTACTGTTTTTTCTATGAGGTCATTTATGTAAATCAGAAAAAGTGTTGGCGAAAGGATTGCTCCCTGTGGCACACCAGCATTTATTTGGTAAGAGTTGGAGTTCCGGCCATCCAGTGCAACATAAATGGATCTATCCTTAAGGTAACTTTCAAACCAAGTGCAAAGCCTCGGCGACAATCCCGTTGCTTTGAGCTTGTTGAGCAGATTTTCATGCCAGACTTTATCGAATGCTTTAGATATATCTAAGGCAATTGTTCTTGTTTCACCTCGCAACTCAATCGCGTTTTTGCCATTAGTGAGTGACGTATGTAAGTAAATCGCCAGTTGACCTATATCTTCGAAATCCGTATTGCTTGTCGTTGATAATTTTGTACTTTTCCAAGTACTTGGTTAGGTGATTGTTCACAACTCTTTCCATCACTTTTGATATCACCGGAAGTAGAGCAATTGGTCTATAGTTTAACGGATCTGTCTTTTTTCCTTTCTTTGGAATGGGTTGTACTGCGGCAGACTTCCATGATGATGGACTCCTTGCCTATAAGATAAATTGAATAATTTTGCGAAAGTTGGGGTGAGTTCTCTAGCACAATTTTTGAGTACTATCGCGGGAATGCCATCTGGACCCATTGCTTTGTTTGTATCCAACTTTTTAAGGGATTTTCGTATTTCTTTGTGACAAAAAGGTACCTCTGGCATACTGTGGGAAACCCTTTCAATGAACGGTGGAGTTATTCCATTTGGCACTGTTAGGTTTGAGTTGGAGGAAAAGATTTTGGCCAGCATATTGGCTTTTTCCTCTGATGTTGTGGCTAAGTGAGTATTTTTATCTGTAAGTGGTGGTATGGATGACTTGGTGAAGTTTGATCCAACGGCTTTTGCAAGAGACCAAAAGGACCTAGAACTACTTGGACATTTCAGCAACCTGTTTTTTATTCTTTGTTTGTATGTTTCTTTGGCGGCATCAATAGTAATTTTGCAACTATTTCTGGCTTCTATAAATTCTGTGTGGTTTTGAGCGGTTTGTTGTCGTTTCCAAAGGGTATATGCTGTGTGTTTTTTCTGTACAGCCGTTTGACACTGGCTGTTGAACTAAGGTTTTGCATTAGCTCTGCGTTTTATTGTATGTGGGATATATGCATCCATTCCAGATAAGATTACTTTTGTTATTTCATTACAGCAAATAGTAGGATCAGCTGTTTTAAAGCAAACCTCTTGCCATGGAAAATCCAGGTAAAACTGTTTAAGGTCATTCCATTTTGCCGATTTATAGTGCCACATTTTACGAGGAAGTGATTGTGGGCTTGGCGGTATGAACATTTCGCACTTTGTTCTTATAAGTTTATGATCGGATGAACCAAGTGGGGGATCTACTTGAATTGTGTACAAGTCAGGATTTGTAGTTAGGAACAAGTCTAAAAGCGCTGCAAATTCACCCCTTTCTGAGATACTGGTAGGTTAATCGACAAGCTGCGTTAGACCACAACTTATGGCAAAAGCTTCTGCTTCCCTGCCTTCATTATCTGTTTTGTTGTGGTGTTTTAGCCAGAGTATGATAGCTCCTAGATCAGCACCGGTTCAGGAATGCTCCGAAGCATTTCAGGAACTGACCGATACGAAGGACGTCAAGCTCCTGTGAGTTCCGGGCCATATGCGGGGATCTCACTAAGTTTCGTCGGCCCTGAATCCTTTCTAGAGCTGAAAAGAGGTCAAATTAAATCGAGCCTTAAAGAATTTATACTTTAGAAGCTTTTTTTTAAATTTATTTATACTGGGACTTTTCATCCAATCAGGATCAATCGCCCCGTTTCGCAAAGTTTTAGCAAAGTTTAAGCATTTGTAAACAAACACAAATAACCAAGTACCTAGCCAGGAATTGAACCCGGACCGCCGGTGTGGGAAACAAACATTGGTACCACTTCACCGCGACGGCGACTACTTCAGGAGCTGCATAGATTTGGGAAAATCTGAACTGCTGTAGACAAGCAAAGGAGTTTTTCAGCAGCTTTAGCTTAAGAAAAAGGAATTAGTTGCTGGACAAGGAAAGAGAAGTTTGTGTTCAAGAATGGTTATGGCACACGTGAGGCTCATTTCTCTCTTAGTATGCTGACTTAAAGGTGTATCATTGATTATCGTAAAGCTTTCGATTGCGTAAAACACGACAAACTTATTGAAATTCTTAGTAATATTGATGAAGGAAGAAACTAATATTATCTCACAGCTGTATTGGAAACAAACAGGGCTGCATCTTATCGCCATTGCTGTTTAACATTTATTCCGAAACTATTTTTAGAGAGGCTATGGATAACATGTTAAAAGGTATAAAAGTCAATGGAATAGTAATAAACAGCATCCGATATGCAGACGAAACCATGATTCTTACAGATAATATAGAGGACCTACAGTTTATGAAGAACATGGTTTATACATCAACGCAACAAGACAAAATTACTAGTGTTTGCAAAAACAAATACTGTTGCCAACTTAACAGTCAATAGACGTATCTTAGAACCAGTTAAACGTTCAAATATTTGGGTACAAACTTCAATTGACAGTGCGATCCCAAAATAGAAATTAGGTCTCGAATTGAACAAGCGAGAAAGGCGTTCATAAACATGAAACAGTTTTTTTTCCCTCCCGTGACGTTAACCTCGACCTCCGATTGCGAATGGTAGGATACGGTGTATTTTCCATTTTGTTGTACGGGTGTGAATGCTTAGAAACAAGGCAGAAGATCAGTTGGAAGAGGAAAAAACTCTTGGTTAAAAGACTTGAGAAGATGGTTCGGCTGCACGTCTACTGATATTTTCAGAGCACCGGTTCTAGAATTATGATTGCCAGATGGATCAACAACCTTCCATAAGGAGACGGCGTACTAAGAAGAAGAAATTCAACTTCATCGACAGCCTAATAGATATATGTGTAAATCCAAGTAAAAAATGAAAACCCTGCCACCGCTAAATAATTTTTTGGCTAATTTATTGTGATTTCAAAATGTAGTATTATTTTTTTTTTTGATAAAATAACGAGAGAGGAGATACAGGCTATCTTGAAAAAAATAGCTTGCATAATTTTTTCAAAATCATTTTTATATTTAATCATTGTTTCTATTTTGATACACGACTTCACCGAATTTCTTATTTTTGCTTGTTTTTAAAAAAAGTTATAACCAAAAAAGTTTTAAAAATCATCAACTTTGATGCTCTCTATCTCAAAAACAAAAAAGTTTTGACTCCCATGTGATTTATGATGAACTTTTTTTCTTGATTTTACCTCCTCTATTACTTATTAAAATATTGTGTTATACTTTTTACACCCGGTATATTTTAGATATTGTAGTTTTAAGATTAGATTGGGAAATAATATTTGTTTAATGTTTTTGTCTCAAATGACGTTTTGCTTATGATGGTTCCAGGTTAGAATTCCAATGAAACATTAGGAACATAGAATTAACGTTCTTTTATTTAAAAAGGACTGTAATTTTTTCGTAAAATCTTTTTTCAGTTTCTGTTTTTAAGAAGAGGCCCATTATTGAATAAAATACGTCAATGATGGCCCTGGACTTTTAATATTTACATTTTTTACTCCAATTCGGAAGTAAAAGAAACCTATCTAATGATACAACCACCATCTAATTTTTCGTCAAAGCTTTTTTTATATCTCAAACGTTTTTAATTTACATCGAAAAATAGGGGAGCCATCATAGATTACCTTCCCCTATTAATGTATTTAATTAGGCAGTTGACGAAGATATTCAGACGCTAATTTTTCCATTTGTAAGTTTCGTTTTACTTTTTTTTTATAATTAATTGTTGTCCTTCAAAAACTAGATAAAAGCAGAAAAGGTATGGTTGGAATAGAGACATCCTACTTATCTTGTCATGTCAGATAAACCTTAAGAGAGATATAGAGTTGCATAGGGCACTAATTAATTGACCCCGCTTAACTGTGAGTGCTCTAAAGACGGACAGGTTGACGTGAAAAGAGCCGCTATATCAACGCACAGTAGAAATATAATTACTCTAAGGAACGGAGACGAGCGAAGTTGGTTAGATCGGCTCTAACTATAAAAATTTAATAAATTTTTGATTATGTTCCGGGTCTAATATCAGCCCATATTTGACCTATCTAGAACTCTACTTTGGAATCCTTTAGATTTCATGGACTTCCATAAAGTAGTAAAGTAGTTACGAAATTTAAAAAAACCATCGAAATTGCCACTCACTCACTCACTCACTCGTTCATGTATAGATTATCAAAATTCTACTATACTTCCAGACATGCTACAAAGCTGAAATTTAGCAGACTGATAAAGATTATTACCAAACCCTTGGTCATAGCAAAGTTTAAAAAAACATTTCGAAACTAGTGAGAACCTTTCATTTTGAAATTTGTATTGGAGAACTTGGCTTTACTTTTATATATAGGATAATATTTGAAGACAAAAACATTGTTTTTTTTATGTATTTTTCCACAAACTGACAACAATTAATAAACATTAATAAACATTTTAAAAGTAACTTGCTATATACATATTATATAGACACATTAATGTTTTAAGCGACATACACCATACAATATGCGCAAAAATTTTAAAAAATGACGTATGATTGGATTAACCATAGCTATGACGCGATGCTACTTTAAATATATCCCGAACTATAGCTATTTCTATTCGGCATTTAATCTCTATGAAGCGATCTCACTGTTCCTGCATCATGCTTCCTAACGTAGAAAAGAACAAAGTCTTCTATACTACTGCGCGTTGACAGATTCCAAATTATTCAGAATTACCTAAGGTCAGCTCGATTTGACTCTGGACAGCCTCAAATCGATCTTTGACCTCTTATATAAAGCAAAACTATCTAAATCCTAACATTTAATACTAGTTATAATACAGGGTGCCCCTGAACCAATTATGCAGAATAAAATAGTAAAAATATTGAGATTTAAAGACAGAAACTAATATTCATAGTTAGCTTATAAAAACCTATATTTTTGCATAAAATTTTGTGCTACTTTTTTTGGGAAGAGGAATTTAACACTTTTTCGAATATCTTGATATAAATTGTACAGGGCGTTCGCATCGTTAGTCTCACTATATGAGATACCCATCAAATAGAAATGTATGCGCGTCACGATTTTTTATTGAACTTAACAATATATAATGTACCATTAACGTTATTGGTAAATCAATATTGTAGTAGTCACAGAAGTCTGCCAAATTATTTTTTACTTTTTAATATAATTTTTTGATAAAATATTATTTTATTTTTATCTTTTTAGCCTTTATCAAAAGAAAACAAAATGTGGGATATATAATTATTGAAATAAAATTTCGGACTTTCATAGTCTTTAGTTATTTCAAAAACACGACGTTTCGGTTAGTAAGTATCTCTAACCGTTATCAAGTGTAAACTAAACAATCTAGTCTCTAGGCTCCTACATGGCTACTACTTATACTACTTGGTGTGCAGTCAAGTGTGAAGGCCCGTCCCCTTTTTAATCCTAAGACGCCTGTTTTCCTTAAGGAGTGATTTCCTTATGTTTAGTATGTCCGTGCTTGGTTGACTGAAAATTTCTTTATTCTGCATTATAAACGCAGCTTCAAGCTTCTGACCACTGAATCCTGTGATCATTTGACCATGCATGATCTGCTAAACCGGATTTTTTAATACCCCCTAATTGGGTTCTTTTTAGATGTTCATTTACTGTAACCTGAAGAGGGCGTTTCGTTTCACCTAAATATGATTTACCACACTCACACGGGATTTGGTAAATACATTCCTTATTATCTGAGGGATTGTCTGGTTTTGTTTTAGTTACAAAACTTCTTATCGTATTTCCCGAATAAAATACTGTTTTTATATTATAGTGTTTAGCTATTCGTCTTATGTTTTCTGAAATCCCTTGAACATATGGAATGTTAATAACACCTAACGGATTATTATTTTGAGAATTTGGTACATTTAGTTTGTTTTTAATTTTAAATATCGTTGAGTTCATTAATTTCTCGGAATAACCATTCTGTTTTGTTTTGTCCTTTTTAATGTTGTTAATTTCTGTGGTTAATTCTTCATTATTACTACAAATACTTACGGCTCTTAAATGCAAACTTCTTATAACTCCTTGTTTTGTAGCAACAGAATGATTAGACTTAAAATTTAGGTACTGTCCCGTGTGTCTAGGTTTCCTATATACAGTGGTTTGAATGTTTCTGTCTAATCGTTTGACAAGAACATCCAAAAAAGGTAAGGCCGAATCTTTTTCAATTTCCATGGTGCACTTGATTGTTGGTCGAATACCGTTTAAATGGTGTAGAAAATTCTGTAGTTCGTCACCATTTTCCGGCCATATAATAAATGTGTCATCCATGTATCGTAGCCATAGTTTTGGTTTGACTTTTGCTGTGTTGATCGCATGGTTCTCGAACCACTCCATGCAGATGTTTGCTACTGGCGAAAGAGATGAACCCATTGGGAGTCCATCATTTTGCGCGTAAAACTTATCTTTCACTTGAAAGTAAGAGTTACGGAGACAGATCCAAAAGATCCATCACCCACTCCACCGGTAGCGTTGTTTTCTCGTGAAGTGTATCATCTGTTTGTAATTTGTTTTTGATGATACTGAGTGACTCATTTATTGACACGTTGGTGTAGAGACTTTCTGCATCAAAACTTACAAATCTATCGCCGGGATCTAATTCGATACCTTTTAAAACCTCGACAAAATGTTCCGAGTTTTTGACAAAAGATTCGGACTTACCCTGTAGTGGTTGAATTATGTCCAACAAAAACCTCGAGAAGGTGCTGGTCGGTGAGTCCCTGGAGCTGGTAATTGGTCGCAGTGGTACATCCTTCTTATAGATCTTTGGTAATCCATAAAAATGTGGTGCCTTACTGTAGTGTGGAATCAGGCGGGATCTAATTTAGTTTACACTTGATAACGGTTAGAGATACTTACTAACCGAAACGTCGTGTATTTAAAATATATAAAGACAATGGAAGTCAGAAATTTTATTTCTACACAATCATTGTCTACGAGTTTCAAACAAAGGATATAATTATTGCTTGCGCACCCTTTCCATTTCTAATAATGCCTTACTATTACAAGGTTTATTTTCTGTCAATTTTGTACAATCCAATTTCTCGATCGTAAGTTCATTGAATTTACCCCTTTGTTGCCCGCAGTTAGAAAAACGATAACTGCAATGGACTGTATATATTTTAATTAATGAAAGCGCGAACAAACATAAATATATTGATATGAAATTACGAAACAATTAAAAGGTCCATAGGTTAATTGTGGGTACCACACAACGGAAATCAGAAACAAAGTACTCACCAGTTTGCAGCCAATTTCTCCACTTCCAAGGGGCCCCTGTCTGGATCTAATGATGTCACCACGTAGCTGAAGGGCTGAAGTTTCTAGTTCTATGCTTCAGTACACCAAAATCGAGCACTTTCAAGTGTAGAAATTTGAAATAGTCGGAGAAAGTAAATTAACACGCCATTTCTCGAGGCGGTCGAAAAAGGATCTCACTGATTGTTGGTGCGCATGTCCAAATGCGCGAAAAATGTACTCTGTCCGTCATCCAATTGTGTGGTTTTAAAATTTACAAACAATCGCGAAATTTAGCGGGAGCTAACATAACTGCCCTCCAAAACACACAATTTTAGAATATCAGCCGGACAGATATAGATATAAGAAAAATGATCGACCGATAAATATAAATGAATGAAAAACAGATAAGTAGCGTAAGTTTAGTTAGAGATAACGAAAACCCGAAAAAGTCAAAACAAACAAACAAAATTAAAAAAATAATAATAAAGAATTACCTATTGTAATAATTGACTTCAATAGGTAGAACAAATTAAAATTACTTTTAATTCGGCAAGAGGCACAGTTTTACAACTGGCCGCTTGTAAACATCGGTAACCGTTTGTACCGTCGCAACACGCACCTGACCGTCTCCGCCGGGATGCAGTTCGATGACCCGACCGACCGGCCATTTCAAAGGTGATTGGATGTAATCACTTGTTATGATAACCAAATCATTTAATTTGATATTTGGGAACGAATCAGCCCACTTGTGTCGCTGTTGTAGCGTATGCAAATACTCTATAGAATACCGTTTCCAAAAATCATTATGTAGTTTTTGGATTAGTTGCCATCTCGAGAGCCGATTTAGGGGAACCTCGGGCAAATCTGACTCCGGAATTTCTGAATTAAGGGGTTTAAGGGTCAAAAAATGCCCAGGGGTAAGAGGTTGAAGATCGTGTGGGTCTGAAGAGGCAGGAGATAAAGGGCGACTATTAAGTACAGCTTCTATGCGACATGTAAGTGAGTTTTAAAACTTTTGACGCCAGCTTCTGCCAGGCCATTGAAATGTGGACTGAGAGGAGGTCCCAGATGCCAACGAATAGAAAGTCTGGTGGCCGCACTTCTTGCGTAATCAAGTAATTGGTTACGAAACCCTATAAAATTACTGCCTTGATCTGACCAGCATTGCGTCACGCTTCCACGTCTGGAAATGAATCGATGAAATGCACCTACCAACCCTTCGGTGGACAGTTCCATGGTTAATTCCAAATGCACGCAATGTGTAGCCGTACAGACAAACACACAGACATACGATTTGAAAGCTTTACAACCACGGTAACGATGAGGAATCACAAAGAAAGGTCCACAAAAGTCGATAGCTACACTCGAAAAAGGAACTCATTATGGGCGGTCTATAGGGTTTAGGGTTGATTCTAAAATATTGCAAACACTTGGATATGGTTCTTTGAATTGCCCGTCTGGCAGATAATATCCAAAATTGCTGTAAAAGCAGATTATGTAATGTTTTAAACCCAGGATTAAGGTATTGTCGATGAGTGGATTCGATAAGAAGAGTAGTTAAACGATGGTTACTCGAGTAGATATACTATACGGGTTCTGGCTCACTTTTTCCATGTAAAGCCCCATAAGACGAAAACGTGGTCATTTTTTTGGATATGTCACAGAATATTTAATTCGAGGCAGTAATTTCCCCATAAGACGAAAACGTGGACATTTTTTCGATATGTCACAGAATATTGGAGGCAGTAATGTCTCCATGTCTTTTTTGTACTACCCAATCTAACCTTCAATAAATGTTTGACCCGCAGTTGACTCTTTAGGTGTTGCAGTTCATCTTGTACCTTAGGCAGACCTGTAACTTGCTATCTTTTTGCTTGTTACAGGACTGTAGTATTCACCTAAACAGTGAGTTACTTGAAAGCGATTTTATTGCTTTAACGAATGTCTATTGATTCTTTCAGTTTAAAGCCCTTTATTTTCTCCACTTAAAGATGTTAATTGTTTTAATAGATAGTTCGTTATTTTTTAAATTGTTAGTATTACTTACTTGGACTAGGTTCATAGTAAACACTTTAGAATATTTTTTACTTGTTTATTTTAAAAAATTTTTATATACAGATACAATTAATTATATAATCTTATTCATAGCATAGAGAAATATATTATGTCCTTCTATGATCATATAGACTTACAAGTTCTATTAATCATATTTAGACGGTATATTATAATAACATTACAGGTACTATGACTATCATTATATATATTCATTTTTACATGAACATATTAGGCGCTACTAAACTTTTGCTAATTTTAGAGGTTTTATAATATAATCTATAGGCAAAACCAAGATTAAATTTAGGTTATACTTATATATAGTTCACTATTAAAAATATCTAACCAAACACAATAAAAACATAAACAAGACACCATTATTAAAATTACATTTAACCTAAGTTATCACTAAATCCTGTAGTGCCCCCACGGTAACGTTTCATAACAGTCCTTTGAAATACATCTTTTATCATCCAGGGGACTTAGTCCAATTTTTGTTTGTTTAATGGAGTATAGTCTGTGCTTTTCGGATCTTATAAGATTTTGCGTAATCACCTTTTCTTGAAAGTTATTTAGGCAGTCGACATAGTCCTCAAATAATATTTTTGATTTTACAACGTTTTGTTTTACACCCTTGGCCTTCTTAATCACTTTTGCAGCTTTACTCTTGCTGTCCACTACTTTTGTAGCATACATTTTAGCTCTAAGGCCAATAAAATGCGTCATTATTTCGCCACTGTTTTCATCTTTCATCATGCCTAAAACTTTTTTATTCACCCTCGGAATGTTATATATGTTATCTTCAGCATAATCTGAGGTATCAAAGTACTTGTCACAGTTGCGCTGTGATATACTATACGGGTTCTGGCTCACTTTTTCCATGTAAAGCCCCATAAGACGAAAACGTGGTCATTTTTTTGGATATGTCACAGAATATTTAATTCGAGGCAGTAATTTCCCCATAAGACGAAAACGTGGACATTTTTTCGATATGTCACAGAATATTGGAGGCAGTAATGTCTCCATGTCTTTTTTGTACTACCCAATCTAACCTTCAATAAATGTTTGACCCGCAGTTGACTCTTTAGGTGTTGCAGTTCATCTTGTACCTTAGGCAGACCTGTAACTTGCTATCTTTTTGCTTGTTACAGGACTGTAGTATTCACCTAAACAGTGAGTTACTTGAAAGCGATTTTATTGCTTTAACGAATGTCTATTGATTCTTTCAGTTTAAAGCCCTTTATTTTCTCCACTTAAAGATGTTAATTGTTTTAATAGATAGTTCGTTATTTTTTAAATTGTTAGTATTACTTACTTGGACTAGGTTCATAGTAAACACTTTAGAATATTTTTTACTTGTTTATTTTAAAAAATTTTTATATACAGATACAATTAATTATATAATCTTATTCATAGCATAGAGAAATATATTATGTCCTTCTATGATCATATAGACTTACAAGTTCTATTAATCATATTTAGACGGTATATTATAATAACATTACAGGTACTATGACTATCATTATATATATTCATTTTTACATGAACATATTAGGCGCTACTAAACTTTTGCTAATTTTAGAGGTTTTATAATATAATCTATAGGCAAAACCAAGATTAAATTTAGGTTATACTTATATATAGTTCACTATTAAAAATATCTAACCAAACACAATAAAAACATAAACAAGACACCATTATTAAAATTACATTTAACCTAAGTTATCACTAAATCCTGTAGTGCCCCCACGGTAACGTTTCATAACAGTCCTTTGAAATACATCTTTTATCATCCAGGGGACTTAGTCCAATTTTTGTTTGTTTAATGGAGTATAGTCTGTGCTTTTCGGATCTTATAAGATTTTGCGTAATCACCTTTTCTTGAAAGTTATTTAGGCAGTCGACATAGTCCTCAAATAATATTTTTGATTTTACAACGTTTTGTTTTACACCCTTGGCCTTCTTAATCACTTTTGCAGCTTTACTCTTGCTGTCCACTACTTTTGTAGCATACATTTTAGCTCTAAGGCCAATAAAATGCGTCATTATTTCGCCACTGTTTTCATCTTTCATCATGCCTAAAACTTTTTTATTCACCCTCGGAATGTTATATATGTTATCTTCAGCATAATCTGAGGTATCAAAGTACTTGTCACAGTTGCGCTGTATTGATTCATAAATATCATGATTTTTTATGTTATAAACTAAACTATCAGTATCTGTGTATGCCACAGTACAATCCTTCCCAAAAGCTGGTACCATGTAGTTGTAGTGAAAATCATATATTGTTGTTTTGGCAATGTCCAAAATACACATTCCCACATATATCGGTTTATTAAAATATATTTCGGTTTTTTCAAGTTCTACGGCAACCAAGTTTTCATTGAATATTGTAATGCTTTTGAATTCAGGTCGAGAAATCAGTGCTTCTGCTCCGTATCGTCCATCCCATTTCTTGATTAATTTAACAACACTATGTTTTCTAATATTTTCCATGGTTTTACCAAACACGGCGTTGTTCATTAATTTAAAAAGGTTTTTCTCAAAATCATTTTTAGCATTCTGTCTTAGTTGAGTATTCAAATCAATGTAGGGTTTAAGCCATGCAGATTGCTTAAAGCATAAAATTTTATGAATTTTTTCAAGTTTTATACCAAGTTTTAACGCTTGCTTTAGATTTCTATAGTGAATTACGTATTCCGTTTTATTATATAGTGTGGCCATAAGTTTCTTATTTTTAGGGTTTTTCTCGTTAGGTGGGCAGCGATGTTCAGGACATAAGGGTAAGTCTGAGAAATAGTCATGTAATTCTACAGGAATGTACAAGTCGACTTCCAGGATGTATCCATTACTCGAGTCATCTTCAATTTTATTAACATCAAAATTGAGCATTTCTTCACTTTCTAACCAATTAAATTTTTCATACGGCAGTTTCTGACGCATGCTATATCCATATTGGTTATTGATATCAAAATACATCAAAAAAGATGTTTCTTTGGTTAAATCATAGTTGGCCATATATTTATTATTGGCCTCCACATATCTTTTAGAGCATTGGCTTAACCCTCCTCTAATGCCGCGTTCTATAAAAGTCACCATATTATAGTCAGTCAAAAGCTCTAATTTTTGTTGCGTGCAATACAGCATGCAATCCCACGTATAACCAGGAAGCGTATAATAGTTAGCAGGATCCAGACCATACGTTTTATGACAGCTCTCTCTAAATCTCTGAAATACCTGCATTAAAAGTACTATGTCAACTTTCATGTAGAGTTCCATGTAATCTTGTAGGGTTTTACAACCAAAGCTTCTCCATACATTTTGGGCATGATCATAATCAGCAGGCAATGTTTCTCTACTTTCGAGTGTGTTAAAGAAATTAAGTTGCTCAGGCAAAGATGTATCTCTTAATTTTTCCCAACTATTCATATAGTCATAGCAAAATACTCCTTTTTTAAAAATAAGTTTGTATTGTTCGTCAGACAAGTTGGGAAATTCGTTTCTTACTAGTGGATACTCCTCAAGATATGAAGCTAGCTTGTCCAAGCTACTGGCCATGAAGCGGAACGAATCAATAAATCTAAATTCGATTAAATTTTCATTAATTTTTTTGGTAAATGCTATATATTTTTCTTTGTTAATTGGTAGCAAATTTATTGATCCGTCCAAATTGGCGATGTTTTCAATTATCAAATGTCCATCATAGGAGCTAAGATTGTGGAATACTACAGGGACAGTATGACTATCCTGAAAGTTCAGATTACAGCTTTCATGGGCTGGACCACGATACTCAGATGTAAGGTGACTATGATCGCGTATTTTCTTTTCACCAGCTAAAAAGTCCTGTTCACAAATATGACATTTTTTTGCATAGTTAAAGTCAGTTTTTTGCTTTTTACTTAAAGGCTCAAGGGGTAAGTCACAGAGAAATACAGTTTCCAAGTTTTCAGCGAAATCTAGTAACTGTTTACTGAACCATTCCATACAGTCAGGCCCCGTGTAAGATTTATAAAATGATAAAGAATCATCGTAGGCACATTTTACATAATATCCTACCGAACAAGGCACATGACTTTGATATTTTTGGGTTCTTTTTCCAATATTTTCTGCAACAGGAAGCAGTAAGCACTCAATATCCGAATAGATAATGAACGGTGCAAATTGTTTATTTTTAAAGTTTTTAAATTCAACAACTTTTTTATCGCTACTTGGTAATTTCGGAACCACAAAACTGCCAATAACTTTGCAGTCTTTTATATGTTGAATAAGTCCAGCTTCAGAATAGAAGTAGTGCAGGCATCTATCACATACATAGGTTGCTTTTTTGGATTTGCTGATTTGACTACCTATTAGCCTTGAAAGATATTTTACCCATACAAAGTGGTAAATTGGTGGCGAAAGGTCTTTAATCTGTTCATCATCCAAATAGTAATTATTTTGAATCATTAGCAAATTAACATGTTTTTCGTTCCTTTCTTCAGAAATGTACGCAGGCAGTACTTTAAAACTGTTTTTATTAGGTTTTTGCAGGCGATACACATTTACGGATACATTATTTTGCTTTTCGAATCGGGCGACTTGGTTTAAAGTCATTGGAAATTTTATATTTTTTAAATTTAACACCTCTTGAGGACGCGGGTAGGATGAGATTCTATTTGAGTTTTTTTCAACAGGATATAATGCTGACACAATAGCCCAACCAAAACATAAATCGTCATTGTTTTCCACATTTACACAAGCTTTACGCTTAAGAATTTCTTTGGGTAGCTCTAAATAAGATCCGGCTCTCATGCAGTTATATTTATTAACAGCAACAATAAGATTATTAATTTTTGTAAGAGACCATCCAGATTGATTTTGTTCAAATTCTTCCAAGTCAGTCAAAAGCAAAGTTTTTACATTTTTCTCAAACCAGTTTTTTAAATTTGTATTACGGTCAATAACCGCATTAGCGGTATTAAAGTGTTTTGTCTCACTTCCATGTTGTCCTTGTTTAATTATTTGAAAATCTCCACTTAAAATAGTGTTAACTTTTAACATATCCTCTTTTTTTAATGTATTTTCTATTCTTCGTTTAAATAAACTAAAACAATCCTCTAAAAACTTTTTGGGATCCTTATGACGTAAATTTGTAATGACAGCACTTCTTACTCGGCTTTCAAATGCTGATTTTATGTCTTCCCATTGTACGCGATGTTTGGCTGTTTCCTTGGTGCCAATCGCACCACCAAACTTGAGGCTTTTTTGTTTTAAAATGTGCTTGCACTGTTTAACTTGTCCCAGGCACGCCGTCAAATGAGATTTTTCAGCAACTGAAGAAGCTTTTTTTAAAGCAATGCTTATTTGTCTACTGGCCAAAGCACAATCTTTTAGAATTTTTAAAATTGAAACATTTTTATCCATATCTTCTACCATACCAAGCTGACACATAATTTTATAAACCAATTTCGTTGCAAAACTCATTTTATTTTTTTGAATAGCACCAACTTCACTAAAACACTGTGTTGATAGAACTCAATAATGCACTTTCCTTGAAAAGTTATACCTAACTGACTGCAGTTCAACACGCTCAGCCCTTTTATAAGTGCTTTTCAGATTTACGTTAAGACTTGTCGAAAACAGGTTTATACTTGTTAGAAATGGGTTGCAGCTGTTTTAGCCCAATACATTTACCGCAAAGTTTTTAGTAAATCATGCAAACTTTAGTACCAACAATCATAAAATATATGTTTTTTTGTTAATTAGCGGGCATAGTACAAGTTTCCGTCAATTTTTATTTGTTTTGTTTGCTTCCTTTAGATATTTTCTACAGCCCACCTTGAGTAGTAATACTTTTACCTTCGGGTACATACTTTTAGCCCTTTGAGTACCATCTTTCCCCATTTGAGTCTCAACTTTCCACCCATCGAGTATCAACTTTATTCTCTTTGAGTACCAACCAATCGAACCGAACCCCCTTCGAGACTCTACTTTGCCCCCTTCGGATACCAACTTTTTCCCCTTTGAGTAGCAACGTTTATTCCTTCGAGTACCCACTTTACACCCTTTGAGTACCAACTTCGTCTTCTTCGGATACCAACTTTCCCCCCTTCGCGTCTCAACTTTCCCCCCTTCGAGGCACAACTTTTCCTTCTTCGAGAATCGACTTTCCCTTTTTTAGTACAAACTTCATCTTCTTCGAATATCAACTTTCCTCCCTTCGCGTCTCAACTTTCGCCCCTTCGAGTCTCAACTTTTCACCAATCGTGTGTCAAGTTTCTTCTCTTCGAGGCACAACTTTTCCTTTTTCGAGAATCGACTTTCCCTTTTTTAGTACAAACTTCATCTTCTTCGGATATCAACTTTCCTCCCTTCGCGTCTCAACTTTCGCCCCTTCGGGTCTCAACTTTTCACCAATCGTGGGTCTAGTTTCTTCTCTTCGAGGCACAACTTTCCCCCTTTTGAGTATCAACTTCTCCTTTTTTAGTACCAACTTCGTCTTCTTCGGGTATCAACTTTCCCCCTTCCAGTCTCAACTTTTCACCAATAGTGTGTCAAGTTTCTCCTCTTCGAGGCACAACTTGTCACTTGTCACTTGTCACTTATCACTTGTCACTTGTCACTGGTCACTTGTCACTGGTCACTTGTCACTTGTCACTTGTCACTGGTCACTTGTCACTTGTCACTTGTCACTTGTCACTTGTCACTTGTCACTTGTCACTTGTCACTTGTCACTGGTCACTTGTCACTTGTCACTTGTCACTTGTCACTTGTCACTTGTCACTTGTCACTTGTCACTTGTCACTTGTCACTGGTCACTGGTCACTTGTCACTTGCCACTTGTCACTTGTCACTTGTCACTTATCACTTGTCACTCGTCACTTGTCACTTGTCAGTTGTCACTTGTCACTGGTCACTTGTCACTTGTCACTTGTCACTTGTCACTTATCACTTATCACTTATCACTGGTCACTTGTCACTTGTCACTTGTCACAGGTCACTTGTCACTTGTCACTTGTCACTTGCCACTTGCCACTTGCCACTTGTCACTTGTCACTTGTCACTTGTCACTTGTCACTTGTCACTTGCCACTTATCACTTGTATCGTGTCACTTGCCACTTGCCACTTGTCACTTGTCACTTGTCACTTGTCACTTGTCACTTGTCACTTGTCACTTGTCACTTGTCACTTGTCACTTGTCACTTGTCACTTGTCACTTGTCAATTGTCACTTGTCAGTTGTCACTTGTCTCGTGTCACTTGTCACTTGTCACTTGTCACTTGTCACTTGCCACTTGTCACTTGTCACTTCTCACTTGTCACCTATCAACTGTCAACTTTCAATTGTCAACTGACAAACATCAACATGTAGATTTATGCACTTGTAAAACCCAGTGCAAATGTCTATTTTTGGTGTGTAAGACTCTTTCCAGAATTGAGCTACATTTGTACATCGCAATTAGCTTTGCAATTTAACTACCAATATGTGCCTATAGAATGAGTTCTAAAATGTGAGGCATAATAGACTTGCTTGTAGTTAAAGTAAAAAGTGTAAAAAAGACAACAATTATTAGGAATTGGGTCATAATTACGGTTTCAAAGCTCGAGTATCCATGTCAACAATGTTCATTTTTTTATATTTTTTAACTGCATCTATTTATCTATAATGAAAATAGCGATTCATTCCATTATTTCTTTATTTTCTTTGCAGATTATTAAGGATTTTTATGAATAGATAAATTAGGCTTTTTAAAGATAATTCGTCTAAGTACGAAATGTCGTTTAGCTTTTATTACAAAAATGATTTCGTAGAGCTGTAAATTCAAAGTCTTAGTATCTCTACATTGTTACTAGTGCCTGTGTGCCACTATACCTAACTAATATAGTAAAACTGTGATCCCTGGTAGTTCGTAAGTTTTGTGCTAGATTTCTGTGTTCGGATCTAGCAAAAATGCCTATATGCCTGGTGTACGTCTTTATATGCGTCATATTTCATACATTCATCATAAATTGTTTGTAGATTCCGCCTACCATGCGTCTTTACTATTCTGTTTTGTTAGTTAAAAAGGCGGCATAAATGCATTGTTTCCCTATGATATTGCGGCCTTTTAACAGGGGCAGAAGTCGTACATGATTTTCTAAAAACACTAGCTTTCAATAGGTTGCAGCTTCTTTCCTACATTCTATGGAGTGCCTCTGAAGAGTCTTTATGTCGGTCGGTATATCTCTATGTCTGTCTGTATGTATGTATGTATGTCTCTTTGTATATCTGTCTGTTCGTCTATCTGTATGTCTGTCTGTATTTTTGTCTGTATGTCTATCTGCCTGTATGACTGTCTGTAAAAACCATAAAACCATAAACTCAGGGGAAGGGAAATCTGAGAATGAATGAGTGTTAGAGTAAGTGGAGCGAGAGTGAAAGACAAAGACAAAATCTATATATGGCATTTAAAATCGAAGATTAGGCGTAAACCGAAAGATAGGTAGCCTAGCCATTTCCGGGAGGGGTCCACTCGATCCGATAGCTTGACTACGGCGACACCCCCCGTATGTCTGTCTGTATGTATGTCTGTTGAAATAAAAGCTCTAAAATGGCACGATTAACTATGTATCCACCTGAGAATGGGCCAATAAGGCAGAAACCGGTAATCGATTAACATGGATCAATGTATCTGTAGCTTGTCAGAGCATGTTTCAGACATGATTCATCATATCCTTGTGACCGACGTTGGGAAAGGTGAAAACCACATAGTGTTAACTATACTTCATATGAATACAGGATAGGGCCACAGTATTGGCCTCTCAAAAGGTTTACAAGAAGCAAATTATGTTCGGGCTTAATTTATTGTGATCAAAATATCAAATTAGGTTTAAAAGTTCATTAGTTTCTAAATTATCCTTGTTAAAGCGAGAATTAAAAGTTGTTTTTTATATATTATGCCAGTCGTTTGTTCTGATTTAACACCAATCAGACAGTAATACAAAATCATACATTTTAAAAGTTTAGATTTTAAATTGAATTTTACATATTTTATTAATTCCCAACTGTAATCTGTTTTAATAATAAACTTTAAATCGGACTAATAATACATTGTAGAGAGTGCAAAAACACTCCTTTAAGGCCAAAGTCTTTAATTTTTATAAATATTTTTTAAACTATATTTGCGTAATATTAATTAAGATTAACCTAAAAAATACTAAACTTACTATAATATGAGAAACACAGGTTTTAAGCAAAAGGTGAGTTATCTTATGTGTTGTGTTCCGACTTTACGAGCTGGAGTTCCCATCCCGTTTTTTTTGGCACATTTGGCAACGCCAAGCCTAATAGATAGAGCACAAACAGTATTGCGTGCATAACAGTAACTTACCGCGAAACATTTTTAATAGGACAAATATCTTTTAATCTTTAATTTAATCAAACCTTAAACTATTTAGACGTATCGCGACGACATAAATTCTATCAAAAACATAAAAAATTGAGCGCAGCCTAGACAAAGAGGAATAGAAAAATGGGAAGTTCTCCCTGAGGCATGACACAAGGGCACACGAGGTGGCATACTTGCTTGACCCTGGGACCAAGTCTCTAGTATGCCATTAATACACTACCAATTAAAAAGTTGACGAGTACACAGCTTCAAGTCTAATAATATACCAAAACCAGAGCAAGTTATTGCTACTGTATTACGTCTTTAATATATTTTCTACATAATAGTTTAAACATTCGTAAAATTTTTTATATTTTGTTAAAAATATTTTTAGTTTAATTTACCTGTAAGTTTTAACTTAATAACATAAAGCAGAGACATGTCTTTATTTACTTTTAAGCTTCAAAGTAACACTAATATTTTTACATGCATTACTGCAAAACTAGATACCACACTTAAAAGAATAATGAACCTTCTGTTGAAAAGAATCATATTTTGAATTTATTTTAAAATAATCTAACACTAACCATGCTAGTTTTTTTTAATTTACAATAAAAATTAAATAAAAATTTCATAAAACAAAACCAATTTTTCCATAACAGAACTTTCTGACACATTAATTTAAGCCGAACATTTTCTGTTTATACCTACTGCGCCTGCATACATTGAAAACCGCAGTTAGAGAGAGTTGAGAGACGAAGAAACACAAAAAGGGTCTGAAGTACCCAAGTATCGTTAGACACGCTTGCTTGGCTCTGACCATATTCAGTCTAGCCAACAAAGCGGGTGTTGAAACAAGAGGAATGCAAAAGAAAAAGAGGAGACGAAAGCTAGAGAAAGGGCATTTTAGTAGTCCTATACTGTAGTATGGCGTTTTAAAACCACCCAACCAATGAGAGACAAGCAGCATTCTTATTGGTCGGTGGCATAGGCAGAGGCTACCCATGATTGATTGACTAGTCAGAGACAATCTTTGTCCTTATTGGTCAACCGCCATTTTAATTTCCCTCCCTTCAGGAGAGCTCGCTTCTTAATGGTTGACCCCAAAATAGAGATTGCTCACTTCGACTCTATTGGTCAACCAATGAGGAACCAGCTCCCTTCTTATTGGCCGACAATCATTTTGACTCCTCCCCCAGGAGGGAGCTCGCTTTTTATTGGCCGGCCGCCATCTTGGTTTCCCCCTCCAGGGGAGTAGGGAGGGGTAAGGCCCCGCCTCAGGGGGTTAGAGCGAGATGGGAGAGGGAAAGTGGGCGTGGCCACGCCCCGCCGGAAGATTATGGGAAAAGTGGGCGTGGCTTACGGTGGTAGGAGAGGGG
This sequence comes from Aspidapion aeneum, assembly GCA_963576565.1. Taxonomy (NCBI): domain Eukaryota; kingdom Metazoa; phylum Arthropoda; class Insecta; order Coleoptera; family Brentidae; genus Aspidapion; species Aspidapion aeneum. The sequence goes on from OY755041.1 coordinate 34,436,388, forward strand.
GCCGCTGTATTCAAGTATAGGACTACTAAAATGCCCTTTCTCTAGCTTTCGTCTCCTCTTTTTCTTTTGCATTCCTCTTGTTTCAACACCCGCTTTGTTGGCTAGACTGAATATGGTCAGAGCCAAGCAAGCGTGTCTAACGATACTTGGGTACTTCAGACCCTTTTTGTGTTTCTTCGTCTCTCAACTCTCTCTAACTGCGGTTTTCAATGTATGCAGGCGCAGTAGGTATAAACAGAAAATGTTCGGCTTAAATTAATGTGTCAGAAAGTTCTGTTATGGAAAAATTGGTTTTGTTTTATGAAATTTTTATTTAATTTTTATTGTAAATTAAAAAAAACTAGCATGGTTAGTGTTAGATTATTTTAAAATAAATTCAAAATATGATTCTTTTCAACAGAAGGTTCATTATTCTTTTAAGTGTGGTATCTAGTTTTGCAGTAATGCATGTAAAAATATTAGTGTTACTTTGAAGCTTAAAAGTAAATAAAGACATGTCTCTGCTTTATGTTATTAAGTTAAAACTTACAGGTAAATTAAACTAAAAATATTTTTAACAAAATATAAAAAATTTTACGAATGTTTAAACTATTATGTAGAAAATATATTAAAGACGTAATACAGTAGCAATAACTTGCTCTGGTTTTGGTATATTATTAGACTTGAAGCTGTGTACTCGTCAACTTTTTAATTGGTAGTGTATTAATGGCATACTAGAGACTTGGTCCCAGGGTCAAGCAAGTATGCCACCTCGTGTGCCCTTGTGTCATGCCTCAGGGAGAACTTCCCATTTTTCTATTCCTCTTTGTCTAGGCTGCGCTCAATTTTTTATGTTTTTGATAGAATTTATGTCGTCGCGATACGTCTAAATAGTTTAAGGTTTGATTAAATTAAAGATTAAAAGATATTTGTCCTATTAAAAATGTTTCGCGGTAAGTTACTGTTATGCACGCAATACTGTTTGTGCTCTATCTATTAGGCTTGGCGTTGCCAAATGTGCCAAAAAAAACGGGATGGGAACTCCAGCTCGTAAAGTCGGAACACAACACATAAGATAACTCACCTTTTGCTTAAAACCTGTGTTTCTCATATTATAGTAAGTTTAGTATTTTTTAGGTTAATCTTAATTAATATTACGCAAATATAGTTTAAAAAATATTTATAAAAATTAAAGACTTTGGCCTTAAAGGAGTGTTTTTGCACTCTCTACAATGTATTATTAGTCCGATTTAAAGTTTATTATTAAAACAGATTACAGTTGTGAATTAATAAAATATGTAAAATTCAATTTAAAATCTAAACTTTTAAAATGTATGATTTTGTATTACTGTCTGATTGGTGTTAAATCAGAACAAACGACTGGCATAATATATAAAAAACAACTTTTAATTCTCGCTTTAACAAGGATAATTTAGAAACTAATGAACTTTTAAACCTAATTTGATATTTTGATCACAATAAATTAAGCCCGAACATAATTTGCTTCTTGTAAACCTTTTGAGAGGCCAATACTGTGGCCCTATCCTGTATTCATATGAAGTATAGTTAACACTATGTGGTTTTCACCTTTCCCAACGTCGGTCACAAGGATATGATGAATCATGTCTGAAACATGCTCTGACAAGCTACAGATACATTGATCCATGTTAATCGATTACCGGTTTCTGCCTTATTGGCCCATTCTCAGGTGGATACATAGTTAATCGTGCCATTTTAGAGCTTTTATTTCAACAGACATACATACAGACAGACATACGGGGGGTGTCGCCGTAGTCAAGCTATCGGATCGAGTGGACCCCTCCCGGAAATGGCTAGGCTACCTATCTTTCGGTTTACGCCTAATCTTCGATTTTAAATGCCATATATAGATTTTGTCTTTGTCTTTCACTCTCGCTCCACTTACTCTAACACTCATTCATTCTCAGATTTCCCTTCCCCTGAGTTTATGGTTTTATGGTTTTTACAGACAGTCATACAGGCAGATAGACATACAGACAAAAATACAGACAGACATACAGATAGACGAACAGACAGATATACAAAGAGACATACATACATACATACAGACAGACATAGAGATATACCGACCGACATAAAGACTCTTCAGAGGCACTCCATAGAATGTAGGAAAGAAGCTGCAACCTATTGAAAGCTAGTGTTTTTAGAAAATCATGTACGACTTCTGCCCCTGTTAAAAGGCCGCAATATCATAGGGAAACAATGCATTTATGCCGCCTTTTTAACTAACAAAACAGAATAGTAAAGACGCATGGTAGGCGGAATCTACAAACAATTTATGATGAATGTATGAAATATGACGCATATAAAGACGTACACCAGGCATATAGGCATTTTTGCTAGATCCGAACACAGAAATCTAGCACAAAACTTACGAACTACCAGGGATCACAGTTTTACTATATTAGTTAGGTATAGTGGCACACAGGCACTAGTAACAATGTAGAGATACTAAGACTTTGAATTTACAGCTCTACGAAATCATTTTTGTAATAAAAGCTAAACGACATTTCGTACTTAGACGAATTATCTTTAAAAAGCCTAATTTATCTATTCATAAAAATCCTTAATAATCTGCAAAGAAAATAAAGAAATAATGGAATGAATCGCTATTTTCATTATAGATAAATAGATGCAGTTAAAAAATATAAAAAAATGAACATTGTTGACATGGATACTCGAGCTTTGAAACCGTAATTATGACCCAATTCCTAATAATTGTTGTCTTTTTTACACTTTTTACTTTAACTACAAGCAAGTCTATTATGCCTCACATTTTAGAACTCATTCTATAGGCACATATTGGTAGTTAAATTGCAAAGCTAATTGCGATGTACAAATGTAGCTCAATTCTGGAAAGAGTCTTACACACCAAAAATAGACATTTGCACTGGGTTTTACAAGTGCATAAATCTACATGTTGATGTTTGTCAGTTGACAATTGAAAGTTGACAGTTGATAGGTGACAAGTGAGAAGTGACAAGTGACAAGTGGCAAGTGACAAGTGACAAGTGACAAGTGACAAGTGACACGAGACAAGTGACAACTGACAAGTGACAATTGACAAGTGACAAGTGACAAGTGACAAGTGACAAGTGACAAGTGACAAGTGACAAGTGACAAGTGACAAGTGACAAGTGACAAGTGACAAGTGACAAGTGGCAAGTGGCAAGTGACACGATACAAGTGATAAGTGGCAAGTGACAAGTGACAAGTGACAAGTGACAAGTGACAAGTGACAAGTGACAAGTGGCAAGTGGCAAGTGGCAAGTGACAAGTGACAAGTGACAAGTGACAAGTGACCTGTGACAAGTGACAAGTGACAAGTGACCAGTGATAAGTGATAAGTGATAAGTGACAAGTGACAAGTGACAAGTGACAAGTGACCAGTGACAAGTGACAACTGACAAGTGACAAGTGACGAGTGACAAGTGATAAGTGACAAGTGACAAGTGACAAGTGGCAAGTGACAAGTGACCAGTGACCAGTGACAAGTGACAAGTGACAAGTGACAAGTGACAAGTGACAAGTGACAAGTGACAAGTGACAAGTGACAAGTGACCAGTGACAAGTGACAAGTGACAAGTGACAAGTGACAAGTGACAAGTGACAAGTGACAAGTGACAAGTGACAAGTGACCAGTGACAAGTGACCAGTGACAAGTGACAAGTGATAAGTGACAAGTGACAAGTGACAAGTTGTGCCTCGAAGAGGAGAAACTTGACACACTATTGGTGAAAAGTTGAGACTGGAAGGGGGAAAGTTGATACCCGAAGAAGACGAAGTTGGTACTAAAAAAGGAGAAGTTGATACTCAAAAGGGGGAAAGTTGTGCCTCGAAGAGAAGAAACTAGACCCACGATTGGTGAAAAGTTGAGACCCGAAGGGGCGAAAGTTGAGACGCGAAGGGAGGAAAGTTGATATCCGAAGAAGATGAAGTTTGTACTAAAAAAGGGAAAGTCGATTCTCGAAAAAGGAAAAGTTGTGCCTCGAAGAGAAGAAACTTGACACACGATTGGTGAAAAGTTGAGACTCGAAGGGGCGAAAGTTGAGACGCGAAGGGAGGAAAGTTGATATTCGAAGAAGATGAAGTTTGTACTAAAAAAGGGAAAGTCGATTCTCGAAGAAGGAAAAGTTGTGCCTCGAAGGGGGGAAAGTTGAGACGCGAAGGGGGGAAAGTTGGTATCCGAAGAAGACGAAGTTGGTACTCAAAGGGTGTAAAGTGGGTACTCGAAGGAATAAACGTTGCTACTCAAAGGGGAAAAAGTTGGTATCCGAAGGGGGCAAAGTAGAGTCTCGAAGGGGGTTCGGTTCGATTGGTTGGTACTCAAAGAGAATAAAGTTGATACTCGATGGGTGGAAAGTTGAGACTCAAATGGGGAAAGATGGTACTCAAAGGGCTAAAAGTATGTACCCGAAGGTAAAAGTATTACTACTCAAGGTGGGCTGTAGAAAATATCTAAAGGAAGCAAACAAAACAAATAAAAATTGACGGAAACTTGTACTATGCCCGCTAATTAACAAAAAAACATATATTTTATGATTGTTGGTACTAAAGTTTGCATGATTTACTAAAAACTTTGCGGTAAATGTATTGGGCTAAAACAGCTGCAACCCATTTCTAACAAGTATAAACCTGTTTTCGACAAGTCTTAACGTAAATCTGAAAAGCACTTATAAAAGGGCTGAGCGTGTTGAACTGCAGTCAGTTAGGTATAACTTTTCAAGGAAAGTGCATTATTGAGTTCTATCAACACAGTGTTTTAGTGAAGTTGGTGCTATTCAAAAAAATAAAATGAGTTTTGCAACGAAATTGGTTTATAAAATTATGTGTCAGCTTGGTATGGTAGAAGATATGGATAAAAATGTTTCAATTTTAAAAATTCTAAAAGATTGTGCTTTGGCCAGTAGACAAATAAGCATTGCTTTAAAAAAAGCTTCTTCAGTTGCTGAAAAATCTCATTTGACGGCGTGCCTGGGACAAGTTAAACAGTGCAAGCACATTTTAAAACAAAAAAGCCTCAAGTTTGGTGGTGCGATTGGCACCAAGGAAACAGCCAAACATCGCGTACAATGGGAAGACATAAAATCAGCATTTGAAAGCCGAGTAAGAAGTGCTGTCATTACAAATTTACGTCATAAGGATCCCAAAAAGTTTTTAGAGGATTGTTTTAGTTTATTTAAACGAAGAATAGAAAATACATTAAAAAAAGAGGATATGTTAAAAGTTAACACTATTTTAAGTGGAGATTTTCAAATAATTAAACAAGGACAACATGGAAGTGAGACAAAACACTTTAATACCGCTAATGCGGTTATTGACCGTAATACAAATTTAAAAAACTGGTTTGAGAAAAATGTAAAAACTTTGCTTTTGACTGACTTGGAAGAATTTGAACAAAATCAATCTGGATGGTCTCTTACAAAAATTAATAATCTTATTGTTGCTGTTAATAAATATAACTGCATGAGAGCCGGATCTTATTTAGAGCTACCCAAAGAAATTCTTAAGCGTAAAGCTTGTGTAAATGTGGAAAACAATGACGATTTATGTTTTGGTTGGGCTATTGTGTCAGCATTATATCCTGTTGAAAAAAACTCAAATAGAATCTCATCCTACCCGCGTCCTCAAGAGGTGTTAAATTTAAAAAATATAAAATTTCCAATGACTTTAAACCAAGTCGCCCGATTCGAAAAGCAAAATAATGTATCCGTAAATGTGTATCGCCTGCAAAAACCTAATAAAAACAGTTTTAAAGTACTGCCTGCGTACATTTCTGAAGAAAGGAACGAAAAACATGTTAATTTGCTAATGATTCAAAATAATTACTATTTGGATGATGAACAGATTAAAGACCTTTCGCCACCAATTTACCACTTTGTATGGGTAAAAAATCTTTCAAGGCTAATAGGTAGTCAAATCAGCAAATCCAAAAAAGCAACCTATGTATGTGATAGATGCCTGCACTACTTCTATTCTGAAGCTGGACTTATTCAACATATAAAAGACTGCAAAGTTATTGGCAGTTTTGTGGTTCCGAAATTACCAAGTAGCGATAAAAAAGTTGTTGAATTTAAAAACTTTAAAAATAAACAATTTGCACCGTTCATTATCTATTCGGATATTGAGTGCTTACTGCTTCCTGTTGCAGAAAATATTGGAAAAAGAACCCAAAAATATCAAAGTCATGTGCCTTGTTCGGTAGGATATTATGTAAAATGTGCCTACGATGATTCTTTATCATTTTATAAATCTTACACGGGGCCTGACTGTATGGAATGGTTCAGTAAACAGTTACTAGATTTCGCTGAAAACTTGGAAACTGTATTTCTCTGTGACTTACCCCTTGAGCCTTTAAGTAAAAAGCAAAAAACTGACTTTAACTATGCAAAAAAATGTCATATTTGTGAACAGGACTTTTTAGCTGGTGAAAAGAAAATACGCGATCATAGTCACCTTACATCTGAGTATCGTGGTCCAGCCCATGAAAGCTGTAATCTGAACTTTCAGGATAGTCATACTGTCCCTGTAGTATTCCACAATCTTAGCTCCTATGATGGACATTTGATAATTGAAAACATCGCCAATTTGGACGGATCAATAAATTTGCTACCAATTAACAAAGAAAAATATATAGCATTTACCAAAAAAATTAATGAAAATTTAATCGAATTTAGATTTATTGATTCGTTCCGCTTCATGGCCAGTAGCTTGGACAAGCTAGCTTCATATCTTGAGGAGTATCCACTAGTAAGAAACGAATTTCCCAACTTGTCTGACGAACAATACAAACTTATTTTTAAAAAAGGAGTATTTTGCTATGACTATATGAATAGTTGGGAAAAATTAAGAGATACATCTTTGCCTGAGCAACTTAATTTCTTTAACACACTCGAAAGTAGAGAAACATTGCCTGCTGATTATGATCATGCCCAAAATGTATGGAGAAGCTTTGGTTGTAAAACCCTACAAGATTACATGGAACTCTACATGAAAGTTGACATAGTACTTTTAATGCAGGTATTTCAGAGATTTAGAGAGAGCTGTCATAAAACGTATGGTCTGGATCCTGCTAACTATTATACGCTTCCTGGTTATACGTGGGATTGCATGCTGTATTGCACGCAACAAAAATTAGAGCTTTTGACTGACTATAATATGGTGACTTTTATAGAACGCGGCATTAGAGGAGGGTTAAGCCAATGCTCTAAAAGATATGTGGAGGCCAATAATAAATATATGGCCAACTATGATTTAACCAAAGAAACATCTTTTTTGATGTATTTTGATATCAATAACCAATATGGATATAGCATGAGTCAGAAACTGCCGTATGAAAAATTTAATTGGTTAGAAAGTGAAGAAATGCTCAATTTTGATGTTAATAAAATTGAAGATGACTCGAGTAATGGATACATCCTGGAAGTCGACTTGTACATTCCTGTAGAATTACATGACTATTTCTCAGACTTACCCTTATGTCCTGAACATCGCTGCCCACCTAACGAGAAAAACCCTAAAAATAAGAAACTTATGGCCACACTATATAATAAAACGGAATACGTAATTCACTATAGAAATCTAAAGCAAGCGTTAAAACTTGGTATAAAACTTGAAAAAATTCATAAAATTTTATGCTTTAAGCAATCTGCATGGCTTAAACCCTACATTGATTTGAATACTCAACTAAGACAGAATGCTAAAAATGATTTTGAGAAAAACCTTTTTAAATTAATGAACAACGCCGTGTTTGGTAAAACCATGGAAAATATTAGAAAACATAGTGTTGTTAAATTAATCAAGAAATGGGATGGACGATACGGAGCAGAAGCACTGATTTCTCGACCTGAATTCAAAAGCATTACAATATTCAATGAAAACTTGGTTGCCGTAGAACTTGAAAAAACCGAAATATATTTTAATAAACCGATATATGTGGGAATGTGTATTTTGGACATTGCCAAAACAACAATATATGATTTTCACTACAACTACATGGTACCAGCTTTTGGGAAGGATTGTACTGTGGCATACACAGATACTGATAGTTTAGTTTATAACATAAAAAATCATGATATTTATGAATCAATACAGCGCAACTGTGACAAGTACTTTGATACCTCAGATTATGCTGAAGATAACATATATAACATTCCGAGGGTGAATAAAAAAGTTTTAGGCATGATGAAAGATGAAAACAATGGCGAAATAATGACGCATTTTATTGGCCTTAGAGCTAAAATGTATGCTACAAAAGTAGTGGACAGCAAGAGTAAAGCTGCAAAAGTGATTAAGAAGGCCAAGGGTGTAAAACAAAACGTTGTAAAATCAAAAATATTATTTGAGGACTATGTCGACTGCCTAAATAACTTTCAAGAAAAGGTGATTACGCAAAATCTTATAAGATCCGAAAAGCACAGACTATACTCCATTAAACAAACAAAAATTGGACTAAGTCCCCTGGATGATAAAAGATGTATTTCAAAGGACTGTTATGAAACGTTACCGTGGGGGCACTACAGGATTTAGTGATAACTTAGGTTAAATGTAATTTTAATAATGGTGTCTTGTTTATGTTTTTATTGTGTTTGGTTAGATATTTTTAATAGTGAACTATATATAAGTATAACCTAAATTTAATCTTGGTTTTGCCTATAGATTATATTATAAAACCTCTAAAATTAGCAAAAGTTTAGTAGCGCCTAATATGTTCATGTAAAAATGAATATATATAATGATAGTCATAGTACCTGTAATGTTATTATAATATACCGTCTAAATATGATTAATAGAACTTGTAAGTCTATATGATCATAGAAGGACATAATATATTTCTCTATGCTATGAATAAGATTATATAATTAATTGTATCTGTATATAAAATTTTTTTAAAATAAACAAGTAAAAAATATTCTAAAGTGTTTACTATGAACCTAGTCCAAGTAAGTAATACTAACAATTTAAAAAATAACGAACTATCTATTAAAACAATTAACATCTTTAAGTGGAGAAAATAAAGGGCTTTAAACTGAAAGAATCAATAGACATTCGTTAAAGCAATAAAATCGCTTTCAAGTAACTCACTGTTTAGGTGAATACTACAGTCCTGTAACAAGCAAAAAGATAGCAAGTTACAGGTCTGCCTAAGGTACAAGATGAACTGCAACACCTAAAGAGTCAACTGCGGGTCAAACATTTATTGAAGGTTAGATTGGGTAGTACAAAAAAGACATGGAGACATTACTGCCTCCAATATTCTGTGACATATCGAAAAAATGTCCACGTTTTCGTCTTATGGGGAAATTACTGCCTCGAATTAAATATTCTGTGACATATCCAAAAAAATGACCACGTTTTCGTCTTATGGGGCTTTACATGGAAAAAGTGAGCCAGAACCCGTATAGTATATCTACTTACTCGAAAGTAAGACGGGGTGTTTTGCAGAATAAGACAAAAGGTCAGATTTTTGTAATCTGCCACCGACTCTAATGATATTATTTTCATCACGAAAAGGTGAAAGTTTTCGGAAAGGTTTCGGTATTGGTTTATCCTTAGATAACGCGGAAAAAATCTCAGAAAAACAAGAACCTTGAACGCGTTTGATAAGAAGGTATAACGCACTTTGCATCTCACCGGTGGTAGGAAAAACAATATTTTCAAAAAGAATTTTTTGGTCCGGTGGCTTAGTGGGTTTTTGATAGGAATGGTTTTGAAAAAGGTTAACTATTCGAAGGACATAACAAATGATACGTTGAATTTTTGATATAGATGAATATTTGATAAGAAGCTGATCTAAGAAGTTGACATCAATTATCGCATTGCAACAGACCTTTGGCTTTCCCTCCAGATTAATATCTCCGAAATCAATCGGCATTTTTGATTTATGAAAATCGGACCATTCGTTTTCGGGAGACACAAAAACGACGGTGCGTTCCACCATATGTCATGTGACATGAGCTGTGAAGGGGTGGCCCCTCGTGACGCAATATCGGCTGCATTTAAAGCAGAAGGAATGTAGCGCCACTAGTTTGAGGGAATAATTTCTTGGATTATACTGACTCGATTTCCAACAAAGGTTTGCCAGCGATTAGGAGGGGATAAAAGCCAATGCAATACGACTTGCGAATCGCAGAAAGTAACGATATTTGTAAAAGTTATTTTTCCTTCATAGCTAGATAAAACGAAGTCAATTAATTTGCTTAAAAGAAATGCGCCTAGGAGTTCTAGCCTAGCCAAAGTTTGTGACTTTATAGGCGCGACCCTAGATTTTGCAGATATGAGAGAAACAGAGATATTGTTTTCCTCTTCTACACGAAAATATACGACGCCTGCGTAGCCTCGAATTGAAGCGTCACAGCCGATGATTTGACAGGTATTGATTTTTGACAGTTTGATTTGTCGGGGTAATTGAAAATTGGAAAGAAGCGGGAATTTAGAACGAAGTTTGTTCCAAGAGTCGATGATAGAAGAATCTGGTTCTTCGTCCCAGCCTATTTTCGATATCCACAACTGTTGCAAAATAAATTTTGCTTGTAGCAACAAGGGACAAAGAAAACCTAAGGGATCGAAAATTGTTCCTATGAAAGATAAAATAGAACGTTTGGTTGGGGGTTTGTCCTTCATTCGGCATTGATAAGAAAAAATGTCGTTTTTTGGATGCCATTGAAGTTCTAAAACTTTGATAAAGTGTGGTTCCTCCTTGTCAAAAGAGAGAGGCATTTGACGATCGGATTCTGGCAATGTTGCCAATAACTCAGGACAATTGCTTGCCCATTTCTTAAGTTCAAATCCTCCCGACTTCAACAAATCATTGAGTTCCGTTTGAAGGGAAAGAGCTTCAGAAAGCGAAGGGCTAGTTCCCAAGATATCGTCGATGTAGATTGACGTTTTTAGAACAGTACTAGCCATAGGAAAACGTTCCTTTTCTCTCTCTGCCAGCTCATTTAAGGTACGCATGGCTAGAAAAGGTGAGCATGTCATGCCAAAAGTGACAGTAGAAAGTTCCGACACTGAAAGTGGGTCCTGTGGAGAAAACCTCCACAATATCCTTTGAAAGGACGGTGATAAGGATTGATAAGGACTTGACGGAACATCTGTTTGATATCAGCAATGTAGGCAATAGGATTAAGACGAAACGTAAGGAGTAAAGAAGCAATATCTTTTTGAAGTTTCGGTCCCGATAACAACGTGTCATTGAGACTAATATTTTTTGGGGTGACCGCCGAACAATCCCAGACTACCCTTAATTTTGTACTTAAGCTTTCCGGCTTTAGTACGCAATGATGTGCTAAAAAACATGATACGTCGACTTTTGGTTGACTAGATAAAACTAGACTCATATGATTAGAATCGATATAGTCTTGCATGAAACTTGAATAGGCAGTGTACAGATCAGGATTTTTGAGTAATCTATTTTCTAGAAGTAAAAATCTACGATAAGCTTGCGGATAAGTATTTCCTAGGTCAGGGTTTATTTTATCTTTAAACGAAAGATCTACACCATGAATCTACCGCTCGGTTGCCGTACTACACTCGCAGTAAAAATTGATTCTGCTTATTTTGCTTCCTTTGATAAGATTTGTTTTTTAGGCAAATGTTCGATTTCCCAAAACCTAGGGAGAATGACCTCTAAAGGAGGTGAATGACTCGTTAAAAAACAACTGGTTCGTTCCGTAAGACTACCTACTTCGTCAACTTTTCCCATGACGACCCAGCCAAAGATAGTTTCCAGGGCTGAAGGTTGCCCTATTTGTCCAAGAACCCTGCCCTCCTTGAATATCTGTGCGAATAGCTCGCAACCAATAACTAGGTCCAGAGGTCTAGATTTGAAACAAGATGGGTCGGCAAGTTTAAGGTTTTCCAAGTGTTTCCACTGATTATCGTTCAAAGTGAATGTAGGCATATTGGAACATAATTGTGGAACGACAATTGCTTCGAAATTAAGTAAAGGAGTGACCTGTGGCTTAATGTGACATTGAACGAGCCCTTTGGAAGTAGAAAGAAGACATCTGATTTAATCCGAATATTTCAGTGGTGTAACTTCGCCTAGGAAGATTAAGACGCTGAATACACTTTTCACTGATGAATCCTGTCTGTGATCCAGAATCAAGCAGTGCCCTTACAGGTTGAAAATTTCCGCAACCGTCCATAACATCTATTATGGCGGTGCATAAAAGAAAGGTACCTGAAGGTCCTGAGCTATTTAATGACACATGAAGATTATTGACAGGTGGTGTGTGAATGACAGGACTAGTATCTTGGCTTCCAGAGTCTTGATTAGTTTTTAAGATATGAGTTAAAGTGTGGTGCCTTTTACTATTGCAAGTTCGGCATGAATATTTTGATTTGCACGTATCTACCCCATGCAAGGGATGAAAACACGCTAGACATAATTTTTTCTGCTTGACGAAAGATAGGCGATCGATAGGTGAGAGATCAAGAAATGTTTGACATTTTGAAAGCACGTTACCTTGATTACACCGGAAACATTTTATTCCCGTACTTGAATTAGTTGAGGTGCCAGCCAGTCCTATAAAAGGCGAATTGGATGATTTATAGGTAGGCTTTTGCCCAAACTGATTTTGCATAGAATTTGAATTTTGAAAGGTAGGCTTTTGCCCAAACTGATTTTGCATAGAATTTGATTTTTGATAGATAGGCACCTTTTTGGGTGCTGTTGATTAAGGAAGTAATTCCAAAACTTTACATCTTTTTTCTAGAAATTGAAAAAGTGACTGAAAAGTGGGAATTTCGGTATTAGTATTGGCGTGACTCATTTCGAAATTTGAACGAGTCGGAATATCCAATTTTTCTAACAAAATGAAAAAAATAATAAAGTCCCAACTGTCAACGTCAAAGCTAAGTGATTTTAAAATTTCTAGGGATTCAGAAAAGGTGTCAATTAAATTACGCAATTCTTTAGCTGACTTGTTTTTTAATGTGGAGTTCATAATTGTGCTTAAAGCATCATTTGCGAGGTCTCGCTTGTTTTGATATCTATTGACTAATTTGTCGTATGCAATTTTATAATTTTGATCAGATAAGCTAATCCCTGATATCAATTTTAAAGGCTCATCCTCGAGATATGAAAATAAATATTGAAGTTTTCGAACGTTACTTAGACTTTGATTTTGATCTATAATGTTATTAAAAAGATCGAAAAAGCTTGGCCATAATCACCTCGAAATATGGGAATACCTAACTCTTTGAGTTTTGGAGTTTCGTTTTGTCGAACATATGATCCCGAAAAGGATGAGGCCTCAACCGGAAATATTTTACAGTAAACCCCCTTACACGCATAAAAATATTTACGAGCTTCTGAAAGGATCGCATCTTGCGTTTTAAACTCCTCGTCGTCCGAGTCGTCTATCAACATAATGACATCATTATGTGCCAGCATGCATTTATCGAAGGTTTCGTCCAAATCGGAATACCTCACTTGAAACTCGTTTCTCGCTTTTTCGTCTGTTGCCGCGGTCTGTGAAACACATAACACTCGGTGATCGCAGTTAAAAAACCCTTGCGTTTTTGCACGGCTTTTTTGACAGACATGATTTTACCTTTGAAATGACGAAATTGTCGGTAAATATACAATTAACGCTAAATTAATGCTTCTGAAATAGAAAAATGACGAATTGTCGAAAATATGCACTAATTTATCGCAATTGATGAAAATTGTTTTAAATATCGAAATGATATGGAACACATCTAATCACAGAAATGTCGGTAAATATACAATTAACGCTAAATTAATGCTTCTGAAATAGAACAATGACGAATTGTCGAAAATATGCACTAATTTATCGCAATTGATGAAAATTGTTTTAAATATCGAAACGATATGGAACACACCTAACACACTGAACATGTGCTTGTTTGTTTTGATTGCTTCGATTTGTTTACTGAATGACCACGCGGTACGTTACCATAGCAGCGGACCGAAAGCAGGTGAACTGCGCCGCTACCGAAGGTCGAGCGAAAATCTTTCTCGTTTCAATACGATTGGCAAAATTCAAGGTCTTGTGTCGCCGTGTGAAAAAATGGTCGACTTATTAATACCGTCGTATGGAGTAAAATTTAAATAATTCGGGTCGAAAGGAACACTTATGTTTGCCCGCAGCTAGAAAAAGGATAACTGCAATGGACTCTATATATTTTAATTAATGAAAGCGCGAACAAACATAAATATATTGATATGAAATTACGAAATAATTAAAAGGTCCATAGGTTAATTGTGGGTCCCACACAACGGAAATCAGAAACAAAGTACTCACCAGTTTGCAGCCAATTTCTCCACTTCCAAGGGGCCCCTGTCTGGATCTAATGATGTCACCACGTAGCTGAAGGGCTGAAGTTTCTAGTTCTATGCTTCAGTACACCAAAATCGAGCACTTTCAAGTGTAGAAATTTGAAATAGTTGGAGAAAGTAAATTAACACGCCATTTCTCGAGGCGGTCGAAAAAGGATCTCACTGATTGTTGGTGCGCATGTCCAAATGCGCGAAAAATGTACTCTGTCCGTCATCCAATTGTGTGGTTTTAAAATTTACAAACAATCGCGAAATTTAGCGGGAGCTAACACCCCTTTACACACCTTAAACACCCCCTTCCCGTTTATTTTTCACAAAATTATATTGCCAGCAAAACAAATCATAAATCTGAAAACCGCATGTTCGTATCTGTTTTGATTCCAAAGTTAAGAATTTAAGTACTTTACACCCGTCACCTACCCCCACCGTTTTTTTTCATAAAATTATATTGTACCAAGATCAAATTATAAATCTGAAAACCGCATATTCGTATCTGTTTTGGTTCCAAAATTCTGAGCTTCTTCCCTTTACACCCCTCTTACTTCCATTTTTTTTTGGATAAAATTGTATTGTTCGTATCTGTTTTGGTTTCAAAGTTATGAATTTATCCTCTTTACCCCTTCACCGACCGCTCTCACCCAAATTTTTCTATAATATTGTATTGTCATCTGACCTACATTATTATGCCAAATTTCATTAAAATCGGTTTGCGGGAAAAGTGTCAAAAATTAATCGCAAAATTTGATAGACAGACAGTCAAGGAGCTCTGTCGTTTAATTAAAAATCAGCGACTTGTTTAAACAGTTTTGAATCAATTATTGTGTCATGTTTCAAAATAAGTTTTCCTTACAATAGATGAGCCAGGGATGAATTTTAGACGGTTAAACGAATTTTTAGTTTTTTGGGTTAAGGTTTTCTATTTTTAGCTTTAAACTACTAAAGATGACTCCATAGGTTAAAACCGATTTATCTAAAAACAATTAGAGGAAGACTGTATTTATCTTTTTACTATATGCTCGTTAAAGGTTAATAAAATCTGTACCCACTCGTTTCTACCATCATTGTTTAGTATGTTGAAAGTGCTATACGATACGCCTGCGCCGTTTATACAGGTTTAAATAAAACCTTTTTTTAATTGTTTCAGATCTACCAAATCTCCGACATTATCCTAAAAGCGGCAACGTCACCTCGGCCGGGCTCTTGGATTTTAGAAAAGTCGTTAGATGGCGAGATTTTTCAACCATGGCAGTTTTTTGCCAGAAGCGACCCAGAGTGCCAGGAAAGGTTCAATTTACCAGCGACCAAGGGCCGGCCTCATTTCTTAACTGATAGTGAAGTAATTTGTACGTCGTACTATTCCAAGTTGCTGCCATTGGAAAATGGAGAGGTAAGTAAAATAGGAGTATATTAAAGCGTCATATACATTAGGCTCCACTGCGACTCAAGTGATCTATTGTGGCTTATCCCAAATTAAGTATCACCAATACCTATCTCCGTTAGACCAGTTCGTTTGGTGACATTTCCTTAAGGTCCTGAGGCTCTATCTGTTCAGATCTGAATAGTTTCGCTCTAGTTTTCTGTCATGCTACGCAGTAGCAGATTACATGAAGTAGCGTTTCATCCTCCACACCACAGAACTTACAGCCTGGTGTGTTACTTACTCCCAGCCTGTTCATGTGTTGAGTCGGCGTTGGTCTGTGTATAGCCCTGTGATTATTCTTAGGTTATTTCTGTTTCATCTAAGGAGTTGGTTTGTTTTGTGCTTGTCTGGTTTGTTTAGAAAGGCTTAGGAGTGTTGTTGTCCAGGAGTTGCCCGCCAGTTTTGAGTCATCTTTCTAGCAACCTACTCTCCTATTTCTTTCGCGACTGTGGCTTCAGGTAAGCCGAAGTAAGGCTCCGATCCAACCCCCGGATTCTGCTCTAGTGCATCTGCTTTTTCATTTCCGTCAACTCCTGTGTGACTTGACACCCAGACAAGACTAATTTTGCTGGTTCTGCTGACCTGTCTCA
Organism: Aspidapion aeneum; assembly: GCA_963576565.1. Taxonomy (NCBI): domain Eukaryota; kingdom Metazoa; phylum Arthropoda; class Insecta; order Coleoptera; family Brentidae; genus Aspidapion; species Aspidapion aeneum. The sequence goes on from OY755041.1 coordinate 34,452,724, forward strand.
GGGTTTGAAGGCAATTCCGAACTAGTCTAGATTGAGCTTTATATGAGCTTTATGCTTTTAGAGCTTATAAGCTATTTGAGATGATTTTGATGCTTTTCTTTGAGAGGCTCCTGCGAGTAATCTCTCTACCGCAGACTTCTATTGCATTTAGTTCTTCTTGAAATATGGTTCCTAAGTTTCCTGTATTTGGGTAACATGTAGTCCGTTGGTATTCGATTATTCCGAAGTATCTCAGCCAGTCCTGCAAAGTTACCCTTAGCTTGTCCAGGTTGCTCTTGGTTTAGGCTCTTGAACTTTGTCACCGCTGCCCTGGCCTTCTTCTCTACCCAAATGTGTAGGGAGAAGGTTTATCATTACCTCAATTGCCTCCACAGTTGTCGATTTCATTGCCTTGCACGCGTGCCAGTTTATCCCTGGTTATTTTTTGCTTAGTTTTTACCCACCAAGTAATAGAGCTATATGTGATCGTCGGTCTTACTACCGTTAGATAGAACCAGTAGGTTTGTTTTGGTTTCATTTCCCATGACTTCCCACAAATTCTGGTACATACATGTCCACAAGACTAGTTCAATGTAGCAAGTTACTTCTACCAGTACTTGTACTAGTGGACTAGCTGGGTAAGTGAATAGATTTTCTAGGTTATTTACTGACCTGCGGGCTTTCCTCCACTCGCTTAAATGTACGAAAATTGATTGTTTACCGGTCGGTTTTTAAAAAATACCTAATGGGTACACACTGGCAAAACTACTTACCAAGTCAGTGTCGTATATAGAAAAAAGTTTCGGGGGGGTTCGAGACAGATTCGGGGGGGGGGGGGGGCGAGACCTCATGAGGCCGTATTTTATGCTATTTTATGTTTGTATTCATGAAATATGTAAAAAATCTCTAAAAAAACCTTACCATTGGGGGGCGCCCGGGCCCCCCAGGGCCCGCAGACCCCGCCCTATATACGACACTGTACCCAGTAAATGTTTAGTGAATTGTAACATTTAAAGATTGTTAAAATGTCAAAGCTACATAGCTTGCATTTTAACCTTATTATGACACCATAAAATGATGTAACAGGCTGACGTCGCAAACCAAAAACTTTATACTTTTAAACAGGTTGTTTACAATCATGTGAACTTAACTGAACGACTCTAGCTGCGTCATCGGGTTCACATAAAACAAATGGTAATTGATTACAGTTGGTAGCCTATGTAAAAGTATAAAACTTAGGTGACAAACCCCCTTTTAATGACGTCAGTATGTCACAAGTAAAATGACGTCAGTTTGCAACGTTACTGAGCGGCCGCAAGATGCCCTTCGAGACACCTTATGGGTCGTAAAATAACCGATTCAGAATGTAAAAATACCATTTTTGGATGTCTTTGAGGCGTCAGTAATATTACGTATTTGAAATTAGTACGTATTGCATTGTGCGCTTGCTTAGTATTTGACAGAGTACGTTGCGCATTACGCGCGACGTAACGTTGCAAAGCTTAACGTGCTACCTATAGTAGGTTAGAAATGTAACCAGAACCAAATCCCTCTACTTTCTCTCTCTTTATCTAGCGCATGAGAGTTAAGCAAACAAAACTCGTGTGTTAGTACGAATTTTCTTTTGATTTTTACATTTTTGCCTCAGGTGGCTAACGTATAGCAATGCGTTGTCATGCCGTATCCCTTCCAGTTACTATAATAATTTAATGATATCAGTAAACATTTTACTTTTTAATGTCCATTCTTCGCGACGCATGTTTCTAGGCTATTTACATAGTTATGATAATTATGATAAATGTTTATCGATGTCCAGTAACTGTATATCAAATTATGCTTATATAAAACTGCTTGATGCTAAAAGGACATATCTTAAAATTGTTTATTTCCCTCAATTTCTTTAACTTTTAGAATTTCAAACATTTTACCTAGTACAATAGTAAATTTTGTATTGTAAATTATTTCAGATCCTGGCAATCGATCAAATAAAAATCTCTCTTTTTTGTTTGTGACGTTTCAGTTTATTACAACCATCATCAGACTATTCTAAAATGTAAAGTTCTACACTTAAAATTTATATAATATAAATAATTTTTCTTAGACAAAACAATAATAGTTTATGATAAAAAATAGTCTGATGTTGGTCGTAATAAACTGAAACGTCACAAACAAAAAAGAGAGATTTTTATTTGACCGATTCCCAAGATCTGAAATAATTTACAATTTTAACGGTCAGGAATATTATTTTAAAAGTTTTGCATGTGTATTAAGTAATTTGTGTCCGTTACAAGTTAAAATTAATATGTTTTATTTCTATTTTAAATTGTTTATTCTTTGGATTGACCATTTAAGTTCTGATAATGTCAGAAATGGCAAAACATTGAAAATATTCTTCGATTAAGACCGGTCACTTTTTTGTTATTACATCAATTTAAGTTTGATTGACCTTTACCTAGGTAAATCGAAATTTAGGCTGGCCTCACTGACATCTAGCATTTCCACAATTTTGTAAAAACAAGCATCTTAAATGGACTACAGAGAGATCTGAAAAGACATAAATAAAAGAAAATAAGTGACGTGCTCACCACGGGGAACCACTTATCTGACAGGCGAGCAGTACCAAGTGGAAGGTACTACCTGCTTCTGTAATTCTTTAATTAAGCAGAAAATCCAAAATCGGGTCAGTAAGAAAAACATAAATTCTATCTGACAAACAGGAATTTTTATAGATTAAACTAATAATGAGATTTGATCGTAGTTTTTACATTCTATGTATAGAAACCAGTTGCTAATATAAGGTTGGTATATAATGGTTCTACGCCTTTCTTAACAGTATTGACAACAATCCATGTTCGTAGTGTGAAACCTATTATATTGAATCCAGTATAAGTACCGAAAAATTAATTTTTCTTTTTAGGTGCACACATCACTTATCAAGGGGCGTCCAGGTGCGAGTGAGTTAAGTCCAGAACTCCTGGAATTTACCAAAGCCAGATACGTTCGATTTCGATTGGTAGGATTTAGAGGAACTCAGGTACGGTTTTAACTACAGTTTATAAATTAAAAATTTTCATTTGAATTTAAAGGACCACTTAACTATGGTTGAGCCATTAACAACAGTGAACTTTATATCCATAGACTTAATTAAAAACGGATATCGAATAGTTGTTATAACTTGTTTGCATGCGTCGTTACATTATTAGAGCATCATACCTTTTTAACGAGGGCGCTTAGCGAGCGTTGTGAACCAGGCACTCGTTTCCAAACTGTTAAAGTGGCGGACTTTGTAATAGATTTTTTCTGCAACCGCGCGAGATTCTAGACAATTTTTTTGTCGTAGAGCGTTCTATAAATTAAATAATTTAAAAACTGTATAAATGGAGTGAAGAATATGAGGAAGTGAAAAAAATATTTTAACCAACTGCGCGTCCGTCGTTCGGCCCCGACTGCAATCACGTACGGAAAAGTGACGGAAAAGTGACCCATTTCGCACTTGTTAGAGAATATACTGTTTACATATTTTAGGAACCTTTGCCAACATGGATAAAAGAAGACGAATGGATTAGCAAAAAGCTGTTTTATACAATAAGAGACATAACTATTGGAGGTCAATGTGTCTGCAATGGGCATGCGGAGAATTGCCGACATAATGTAGCGTCAGGGGTAAGTATAACTCCGTTCAGTAATCACATCCCGTCTTTTCTAAGTTTTGGCTGCAGTTCTTCCCCTTTTGGTTGTCCTTGGGTGCAATGCAGGACCATAGCGCCTAGTGCTTGCTCTGGCCCTGGAAGCCGAAGGATCCTTGAACCTTAAGTTGTATAAAATCTACCTGTGGGTCGATTTTGACAACGTTTTTGTAAATCTCTGTAGTCAACTTGGAAATTAGGATTGTGTCTTAAATCTTTTTTGTTATCCTTGCTATCTTTTTAGATACTTTTATGGATTTTCCTTTATAATTTGACCCCTTAAGTTTCCTTTTATCATTATTGTTGTATTTTTTCGTGATTTTCTATGATTGTATTGCATTGTTTTTAATTCTGAGCTGTCACATTTAACAATTTAACAAAAACAGGGCAGAATTTATTATTTTTTAATTAAAACTTTGTTATATTATTATTAAATTAACAGCAACTTAATGCACTTTTTTCTTAAACAGGTGTTCTGGGTGTCATATTTATTTTTCAACGACAGGTATATTAGCCTATAGTGTACCATCTGACAAGATTTCATGTCATGTTTAACTATCTATTTTAAAAGTAAAAGACTTTGTCGAACAGACAAATTAGTGGCGATCAGGCTTTCGATTTTCTCAAACAAACCCTTCACAGGCCAAAAATTCAAATCTTTTTAAATTTCCCGCCATTGGATGACGTCACCCAAACAGTGCTGCTGTTTGCGTAGAACTAAAACATGAAGTCGGTATGGTCAGTTTTGGACCTAAAAACCCCTGGGTTTCTTGGTAATCTGTGCCAGGAACTCATGAAAATGATACTATACGTAATAGTAGTTTTAAAAGTCCATACCCAGGTTATTTTTAGAGATTATACTCGAGATTATTCTTTAGTTAAATCTCCGATCAAAGATTTATCAAAACGTGGTGAAAATCGACCGCTTTTTTATTTCGTAATTTATGTTTATTTTACTATATTGTAAATAATTTACTTTTGTATTTAAAAAAAATGTTTTCCTTGGAAGTAGGTAGAGGGAGGTAGAGTCGCATCCTGTAAGCAGTGACTCTAGAGGGAGTAATTTACCGGACTTTGCTAGGGTCACTGCATCACGAAGACGTCGCCAGGCTTCCAGGATGCAGTGAGCCTAGACTTTGCCATTGTGCTGCTATTTTCTTTTACTTATTTTTTTTTTCTACTTGCTGAAGTGGGACATGAATAGTAGACAAGAAGTAGTAATAAGACTAATGAATAACATACAAATGGAGTGGTAAATCTGTAATTTTATTGTAAAAATATAAAAATGTGTTGTTTTATTTAACAAAAAAAGTTAGTTAAGTGTCTTCACAATATCCCAACAATTTTTAAACTTCTTTACAGAAGTCGAGCCTTATTAAGTTCCAAACAAGACATGGCCAAAGACAAGAGCAGACAAGAAAAGGCTGTGGACTGAGATGTAGTCAACACAATATTTAAAATTGAAAACTAGATGGGGAATTCCTTTTCAAATAATATCATTATATGGACACTTAACTGCGCCTTGTGACCTTTACTGTTGCCTACTCAATTAAAATTGAAAATTAGTGTGATCGAATCTGTAATAATTATTTTCCTCATTGAATTTTGTGGGTTTGTTTTTTCTTGATTGTGATTTATTTCTTTTGATTCTGTACTACATAGTTCGGATATCATAGAAAAATAATTTCTGTAGTGTTAACTCGTAAACAGGTATCACCATATTGCTGTGATAGACCAGTGAGTTTGTCGTTAGATCCTACGATAAAAATCTTGCTATGTCTTAGCTCCTATTTTTATAACCAGTGAGTTTTTGTTCTTCCGTCACCCAGAGATATTGACTTAATATACAGGGTTACTGGTAACTCGATACCAAGGAGTAAACTTAATCCTATAATATGCATTATGCAAAAGTTAATAGTTTTAAGATATTTAATTTCTCCTTAAACTTAGTTCTCGAAAATCTGCTGTACATATATATATATATATATATATATATATATATATATATATACACTATGATCTTAGGTTTCCAATAAAAAAAATCTGGAAAAAAATTAAATAGTAAATAATATGTTGTAATTTTTTTTAATAGTGTATTACAATTTCTAGCGGTTGTTTTCCAATAATCTTATATATTTATCGGTTTCCAAACGTTCTACGTCTTCCGATACCCAATATCCACTCGTTTCTGTTTGCCCATAATTCATCATCTAGGCCTCTTATTCTTATTTCACTGTCTATTCCTTCTCTCCAGCTTCTCCTCGGCCTTCCTCGTTTTCTTCGGCCAGTTGGTTTCCATTGTAATATTTGTTTAGGTAGTCTTCCATCATCCATTCTTTGTACATATCCGTACCATACCAGTTGTTTTGTTCTTATATCATCCACTAAAGTACGTTCACCCACTGTCATAATTTCTCTTATTCTTTGATTTGTAACTCTTTCTCTTTTTGATTTCCCTGCTGCTCTTCTCCAATAGTCCATCTCCGTAGCGGAAAGCATTTTTTCTGTTCTATCTTTGATTGGCTATACTTCTGAGCCATATGTAATAATACTGTTTACAATGGTGTTATATATAAGCTTTTTGTTATGTTTTGATATACGTTGCGTTGGTCCCAAATTATTCCACTTAATAAAGTTATTGCTTTTCTTCCTTGTACGTTTCTATCTTTTATAGCTTTGTCTAGTGTTCCGTCAGCTGTAATTTTTAGACCTAAGTATTTATACTCATCACAGGACTAAATTCGCTGCCCAGTATTTAAGATTAGATCCTGTTTCGTTCCACCAATACACATATACTCTGTCTTATTGATATTAACCTCTAGTCCCACTTATAGTACTATTAGTTTTCGTGTCATATATTCGAGATCGTCATAATCCTGAGCCACCACTATCTGATCATCGGCGAAACATAAAGTATACAAGGTGGTTTCATCCAACGGAATTCCCATGTTTTGGCATTTTCTCTTCCAGACATTAAGGACTTGTTCCAAATATAACTTGAATAGCGTAGGCGAGATGCAGCAACCTTGTTTAAGACCTTTATTTACTTGAAAGCCTTTGGTTAGTTTTGCTTTTATTTTAACTTTTGCCTTACTATTGCGGTATAACTCTTTGATGGCCTTAATTAGTTGTACGCTTATGTTTGACTTTTCCAACGCTTTCCAAAGTAGATTTAGTGGTATACTATCATATGCCTTCTGCAAATCTACGTAAAGCAGATGCAGTTCTTATCCGTATGCCATTTTCTGTTCAATAACTTGGGTTATACAAAAAAAATGACCTGAAGTCGATCTACCCGCCCTGAAACCGGCTTGTTCTTCTGCCTCCATATCTTTATATTCGCTCTCCACTTTATTTCTTATTATTTTGCCATATATTCAGCTTAGCGTACTAGTTACAGATATACCTCTATAATTGTCACATATATCTTTCCTTTCTTTTTTGTGTATTGTGGATATAAATGACGTTTTCTACTAAGTTGGTACTACAGCTCCATTTAAATATTTTTGGAAAAGATTCCGTAATCTCCAAAACAGTTCTTCAGTGCCATATTTAATAAGTTCAGCTGGGGTATTTTCGGGTCCGGCAGACTTACCGCTTTTTAAGGTTGTGCACACGTTTTTGACCTCAGAGAGGGGTACTAGAGATCCCATCGTTCTAATGATATTGTCTCTTTCTGAATTCTGCTCTATCTTCAATTAAAAGTTTTTTAAAATGCTTATCCCATTCTTTATCTGGTATTGGTGAAATAATATCTCTGCATGTTTATTTTTTGATCGATCTCATAGTTTTCCAGCTTTCGGTACTTCTCCTACCTCCTAAGTAGGAATCTATTTTCTGGCACTTTTGCATCCACGATTGATTTTTCTTATCACTGATCATTCTTCTCACCACCCGCGATTTTGTATTCTTCTCTGCTTCTATCTGTCTTTTGGGATAAGTAGGTGAGATATAATTTCCTTTTTTCCTCTACTTCACTTTCAATCTCAGCATCCCACCAGTATGCATTTGTTCTTTTAGGAGTTTCTTCCACTAATTCTAGTGCTTCTTTTGCAGCTTCATGTGATACATTCGTATTCCTCATCTGGGGTTTCACCTGAACTTGAATTTAGTTTTTCGTTCAGTCTCTTTTTGTATAAGTTTTTTACGCTCTCATGTTCTAGGCTTACTAGATTATATTGACAGTTATCAATTTCCTCATTCGCTGTATCATCAAGATGTTGTTGATGCAGGCTTCGGCCTTGATAACGAAAGAGAATTTTGGTCTCCAGAAAATAGTGATCACTTCCGCATGTTGATCCACGCTTTGTTCTGACATCTTGAATTTTTAGTTTTGTCTTTTGTTTAGTGATAAGATAATCAATGACGGATTTCAGGTTTTGTGAGGGTTTGGTACAAGGTATATTTATGTATTTCCTTATGTTGGAAAAAACCGTTTTGGATTTTTAGGCCTAATTGCTCACATACTGTAATTAGCCGGTTTCCATTGTCATTAGCAACATCTTCTCCATTTTGGCCAATAATCTTAAAGCTACATTTATCAAAATTTCATAAAAGGAAATTCGGCTCCGTTGCTTCTAAAACTTAAATTTTAAATAGTACGTAAACAATAATTTTGTAATAAGTGCCTCGCTGCGAGGCCAAACGAATGCCTTGTTCGCATTCATGCTCCAGTGAATACCCGCCTTGAAGCAAACAATATTCAACTGAATGCTTGTTTGAAGTTCTCACTTTGATCAGATGGTGTCTCATGCCGCGGGTCCATGCGTGTTGCTATTAGCCACGCCTTTAAAGCACGTACATATACGTATGCGCGTTCAGTCTAGCAGCAAGGGATGCAAATTCTGCCTCAAGTAAATACGCGCCGCGGCATGCGACGCAATCTTATCAAAGTGGAAACTTCAAACGAGCATTCAGTGCAATATAGTTCTTCTCAAGGCGCGTCTTCACTTGAGCATGAATGCAAACAAGGTCTTCGTTTGGTATCGCTGCATGGCATGCGAATTCTGCCTCAAATGAAAGTGGCTAATTGGCCGCCGCGAATCGTCGCATTCCCTGTCTGATTACCTATAACGTTGGTGTATGCGATATTTCATACAAAACCATTTTTTTCACTTGAGTTTACTTTCCTTACCTTATTTTGTGTTGCTTCATTTAAATCACTGCATACCTATTTGTTGTTCTTTAATTATACCATCTTTCCCACACAAATATGTATTCACTCTTATTATTATTATTTTGTGCTTTTAATTTGTCACGTTTGTTTTAACAAAAGGCAAATATTTTATCCAAAATAACACAAATCGTCTCTTTTACTGAGTCGTATCAACGCAGCGAAACGCAACTAAAAATGGCGATGGCCATGTAGTTCTGGTAGCGGAAATAAAGCAGCGCCCTCTATAGTTTAATTTTTTTTAATGTTAAAAAACAAAACATTTAGTAGCTTCAAATATTGAACACGAATTTGTGCTAGAAAAAAAACGTTTTTTTTTACATTTTTTTTTTCACGTTTTTAGCGATTTTGTGCTTAGTGGGCAGTAGAGTGAAGAAAGGGGCACGAATACGTAGTCGCTTTTGTAGAGGTAGATCTCCCTAAAGCACGTCTCTAATTTTTCAACGTTTAGCAGCAAATACTCTTTTTCTTTGTATTGCTTCATCTGTTGCTGCAAATTTTATATCGACAGATGTACCACATGAAGTTTTTTCTCAGAAATTTGCGCTGACTATTAGCTGTTTGCTCGCTTTGCTCTTATTTGGTATGATTTTGTGAAAGATGATATCGGATTGTGGGAATGCCATCAATCAAGTAAATTGAGGGTCTCCCCAAAAATTTTGATATCTTTAGCCAAAAAAGCCTAACAAAGTATTTAATGCATTTCAAATTAAAAGACAATTCTAATTAAAAAATAGTTCAAGTTTAGGGTGGGGGGGGTGCCCGTAGATCCGATAAGTAGGCCAGAATAGGGCTTTCTTGCCATGTCTTACCTTAAGCCACTCTCTGCACTTCCATTTGAGTTCCATGTAGCTATTTGGCCTTCCTGTTCTTTTTACAAAGTTCAGTTGTCTAGTTGTCTCATCCTTACGTAGGCCTCGCATACTGCCATGAGGTGCCTTGATTTCTTTTCTTCCTGCCCACAGGCGGGCAGGTAGGGTCGTTCTTGACTCCTAGCCGTCTCATAATAAAATACATATCAGCAGCCCGGCATTTTTCGTGTCCATCTCAGAAATCAGCTAAGTCGGGTTGATTTTGGTCGGCCTACGAATTTTTTGGTCTGTATGCAACCTGTTCGTTCTCAGGTGTTTGTTATGGCATTTTGGGCACAGTTAATGGGTGAGCTATGCACTAAAAATTACAAGGAACTAGTGCGAACCAATGTAGGAGGAGGTTTGAATGTATAAATGTAGATTTCAAAAATGTTATAACAAAGATTTTGAAATAAGTTTAATAACAAAGGACACAACTATTTACCTAATGTGGGAGCAAGGAACTTTTAAATTCTTATAAAAAGGAGAGTTTTTGAAAGGTTTTTTCAATAATAGAAGATCCCTAATTTAAATATTCGGTAGATACATTTTGTAATGCCTGAATTTAAAAACGGAATTAACGCATATTGCCTCTGCCATATTTCGTAGATTCTAATTGTCTTTTTCTCAATCAATCGCCAACGTTATCGAATGCTGTTTGCCGCTCCTTGAAGGCACGTACACATTCGGCCTGGCAGCGATGCACGCAGATTCGTGCTTAAATAAATACACGGTTTAAGATTTTTTTACCTTCCTAGCCCGCGTAGCAACGGTTAGAGAAGGTATTATTTTAGACGATTTTTTTTTGAGATTGCCCCGAAATTGTTTTATTTGGGTGTATTTTGAGATATCTTAGCAATATCGTCGTGATGTCTATATGTGTGTGTGGGTGTGTGTATGTCTTTTCAGGTAAAATAAAATTCGACACTTTTACGAGCTGATTAGATTGACAGCTTTTTGACAATTAAAACATTTAAAAAATGCTAACTTTTTAATGGAGCATCGCATCAATATGCGGAATTTAATAGAACCTATTTTTAGTTTATGTTATAACCAAAAACTTTGTAGGAGCTTAAGTTTCTGAGATATTTACAAAAAACTGTTTTCAAGGATAATATAATCATGGCTTTACTTGAAGTGTGCTAATAGGTTAGCTAGGAAGGTATCAGATCAGTGATGAATCCATTTATTTTTTATAAATATAGGTTTACAGCTGTTAGAAATAAACAATTCTTGCATATTTCTCTATGAAAATGGAATTTATTTTTATCTTTAATTTTCTGTTAAATTAGCTAAAAACTTTCCGCCTATCTTTCGCTTAAAGTCCTGTAAGATTTTCAAGCGTGCAGTTTGTTCGATCTATTCGTAGGATAATGATCGGTTCTAATGAAATTCCTCCTTTTTCAATTAAAATTCATATTTTATGAATGCCTTCATGACGCCCTCCGTCTTTCTAAACGACTACGTGCAGTCACTTGATAAGATCCTTTTTTCACAATTACCTGTTTGCACACCTGAAGCGGAAGATATTCCTGTTCAGGACTACAGGGTGACTCAAATTGAACACTTGCGGGGTTTTAGAAACTTCTACACCAGTATTTACTAAAGGGTCTACAGTGCTAGGTGCTACAATCCTAGATCTACACTAGATTTTGATTGAAGGTTTAACCTATTTTTTCCGTGAATGCAATAGTTTTAATATTCATATAAATTATTCATAAATACCTTGCGATATGGGTTATCTTTTTTCGTTGTAACAAAGACATTATTTCCACACAAAGGTTAGAAATAAATAAAATAAATATAATATTTTGGTTTAAAACTGGTAGCCATATTTAAACGTCCAAATTTCATTAGGAGATGTCCAATAAAAACGGTGTAAGTCAGTGTCAGCTGTTCGCTATATTCTACTTGGTAAGTTTTTAGAGTTAAGTTAATGATGTATAAACCGATGTTCAATTGTTTTGGGGGTGTGTAATTGAAAATGATTATTATTTCTACTATTTTTTGAACTGTAAACCACGTAATGCATGTATTTACCAAATCCCGTGTGAGTGTGGTAAATCATATGTAGGTGAAACGAAACGCCCTCGTCAGTCAGGTTACAGTAAATGAACATCTAAACAGGTACCCAATTAGGGGATATTGAAAAATCCGGTATAGCGGATCATGCATGGTCAAATGATCACAGGATTCAGTGGTCAGAAGCTAGTTTCCTATAAGAAGTCGCATTGGCAAAAACAAAAGTTTATTGAAGCTGCGTTTATAATGCAGAATAAAGAAGTTTTCAGTCAACCAAGCACGGACATACCAAACATATGGAAACCATTCCTTAAGGAAAACAAGCGTCTTAGGATTAAAAAAGGGGGCGGGCCATCATACCTGACTGCACACCAAGTAGTATAAGTAGTAGAATAGATTATTTAGTTTACACTTAAAAACGGTTTACTAACCGAAACATCGTGTTTAAAATAAATACAGACAAAGGAAGTCCGAAATTTTGTTTCTACCACTTTTATGATACCGATAGTGTACAATGCTATTTTGCAGATATTCTAAAGCAGAATGCACCTGTCACCATTAATTTAACATATTGCTTTTAGTTTCCAAGTTATAACTCAAAGTTATAATTTTTCTTTTAGAATGACGTACTTAATTTTTGAAATCTGTTTTCCTTTAAAATGATAACACTTAGTTTTTTAAAAATATTTTTTAAATGTTTATCTGTTTTTTCTTATCTAGATACATAGTTTATTTATTTTATGTCAGAAGATATTTTTTAGTGCACTTTATAAAAATTAAAACAAAATATAAAAGTATTAAGGATATAAAAAAATAATGACAATAAAAAATATAAACACAAATAAAACATAGTGTGTCACATTGTTTTGAATGAAATTTTAGGCTTATTTAAAAAAAAGTAATTCTATAAGAAAACATATAACTTTGTGTTATATCTTGTAAACTAAAAGTGACAGATAAAATTCTGTTTGACAGTTGCATTAGGCATTTATAAAATCTGCAAACAAGCAATTTTCAGCAAAAGCACTTTTGAGAAATACAAAAGTTATAGACCCCAATCTTTTTACTATTTCTTGCATTTTTGCAGACTTCTCAAAAAGCCCCTGTAGCGCAAAAACGAATTGACATATCAAAATGCACTTTTCGTCATAAATTTTGTCTTAAAACTTGAGGCTCGAAAATCAGATTTTCATTATCTTTCCCTGGAAGTAACCTCCCCAAGGGACCAATCAGGGACACCCTGTATAAACATGCTCATATCTAATAAAAATATATAGTCTCTAAAGTTTGTAAATAAGCTTCTTTAGACAATTTACTAAGAAGTAAATCAAAAGAATGAAAAGATAGGTTTCACCAACGAGTAAAACGGGAGCGAACCAAGGAAACTCCATAGCAGGTTAAAACGTCCACCGGTCTAAACATAAGAAAGACGTTTCGTCACAATTCATCCAGAACATGCTATCACCGTCCCCGCGGTGGCGTCGGTTCAGAACTGAAAAGAATGAGTTAACAAAGTATAAAAGGCAACTTCAAAGATGTAAAGTCAACCACGGACACCGCTGGTTTGAAAAAAGGCATTTCCATCTTCAGCGTGGCTTGCCTGACTACAGTAAATCAAACTGACGACAAGATACAACGTAAATCAAAGACAATGAAAAAATAGGTGAAACCTATTTATCCATTCAACGAGTAAAACGACAGCGAACCAAGGACCAAAACGTCCACGGGTCTATACGAAATGTCTTTCTTCCGTTTTTGGCATCCTATCCTCCCCGGATTACCAATTTTAAAAGAAAAAAAAATTGTGTGTGCTTAAGAAGTGTAAACTTCAACAAGGCGAAATTAATAATACTGGCCTTCATCTACATCATTATATCGCTCGCTGATTGTTCCACTCACAGTTAGTCGACTCGAGCCGACTTCACCCGAATGAGCGTTACATAGCCGAGCCTGCGGCTCATTTCAATTCACTACCCACAAAAACTGTTAAACGCGTAAATTTGTAGGGTATTTCAATAAAATGCTGCAAAAAGGGTATATTTTTTTATATTTGGCATGGTAGTAGCTAACAGCAAAAGCTAAATTTTCAATCGAGGATCCCCTGATTTCCGACATCGGAATCCAAGATGGCGGCTGCCAAAGTTAAGAAAAAAAATTAAATCCCTGTTTTAAGACAAATTAAATTAATTTTGATAAACTTACTTTAAGTGGGACCTACTTAATTCAAGAATGTAAAAAAAAATTACACCTGTCACTTTAAAACAAAATGGCGGCTATATTTTAAAAAATCGTTTTCGATATTTTATTTATTTTTTGCGCGATATTTATTTTTAATACCTCATATTAAAGCCAAAGTTATTAGTTTCTCAGCCGACACAAAGATGGCGTTTAATATGTCAAAAATAAAAGAGACCTTTATAACCGGTAGACCAAATGAAATTTAAAATTTTTTTGGATTTTATCAATAATAAGCTAAGTTTTGTAAAAATTTCAAAAAAATTACAATTTGACTTTAAAAATTTTAAGATAGCGGCCGAAGTTCCGATAAAAAAGTTATTTTTTTGTTCTTGTTTGACAGAACTAGTATTGCCGTGTAATATATCGATTTATACTAAATAGGGGTCGCCGATTTTAAATATTTCATCATAAATGACACATATCTATTATTAATCAAGATGGCGGCGTTCAAAATATAAAAAAAACATTATCTTCTTGGTTTGGTAATTTTTTTTACGAAGATATGTAGCTTTATATTACTCTTAATTAGTTTTAAGTCATAATGTACAAAAATAATATAATTTATTTATTTTTTAAAGATGGCGGTCGAAAAAGTAAAAAAAAAACATTTTTGTTTATTTTTTCGAAATTTAACAAAACAAACTGGGAAAAACAAGACATCTCGGTATACAAAACACAGATATTTTAAAAATGTCAAAAAAGTTGACATATGTCACGTACCGGGTGATTTGATTGAATTGACCATATTTTACTTAATAGCTATCTTCGCTAATATTAATCTAACAGTAATGTTTAAATAAGCAAAGTTAAATAATTTTTTCTAAATCATCAGAATCTGATGTCAAAAATGACATATGTCAAACACTTGTCAAACTTTTGACATATGGTTTATTTTTTTAAAATAAAAAACCCTGTATATAATGTTTTTAATTGATAGGGCTCCTTTTTCTGATTTCAAAAATATATAATATGTTGACATTTAACCAGCCGTTATTGAAATATTTGCATTTTAATAACTTAAATAAACAATAAGGATGTTGCCATTTTGTTAATAAATATATTTTTTAAAATGCAAATATTTCAACAATGGCTGAAATAAATGTCAACATATTATATATTTTTGAAATCAGAGAAAGGAGTACTTTCAATTAAAAACATTATATACAGGGTGTTTTATTTAAAAAAATAAACCATATGTCAATAGTTTGACAAGTGTATGACATATGTCATTTTTGACATAAGATTCTGATGATTTAGAAAAAATTATTTAACTTTGCTAATTTAAACGTTACTGTTAGATCAATATTAACGGAGATAGCTATTAAGTAAAATATTTCAATTTATTCAAATCACCCGGCACGTGACATATGTCAACTTTTTTGACATATTTAAAACATCTGTGTTTTGTTAAACGAGACGTCTTGGTTTTCTCAGTTTTTTTTGTTAAATTTCGAAAAAATAAACAAAAATGTTTTGTTTTTTACTTTTTCCGCCGCCATCTTTAAAAAATAAACAATTTCTATTTTTTTTGTTCATTACAATCTAAAACTAATTAAGATTAATATAAAACTACATATCTTGGTAAAAAGATTTACTAAACCAAAAAGATACTGTTGTATTTATATTTTGACCGCCGCCATCTTGGATAATAATAGATAGAAATGTCATTTATTATGAAATATTTACAATCGACGACCCCCATTTAGTATAAAACAATATATTACACGGCAATACTAGTTGTGTCAAACAAGAACAAAAAAATTACTTTTTTATCTGAACTTTGACCGCCATTTTAAAATGTTAAATATCAAATTGTAACTTTTTATAAATTTTTACAAAATGTGGCTTACTACTGATAAAATCTAAAAAATTTTTTTGTAAAAATTTAATTTGGTCTACTGGTTGTAAAGGTCTCTTTTATTTTTGACAAATTAAGCGCCATCTTTGTGTCGGCTGGGAAACTTATCATTGCATTTAAGCAGGTTTAAAGAACTGGTCAGTAGCTTTAATATGAGGTATTAAAAATAAATATCGCACATAAAATAAAGAAAATATCAAACAAAAACGATTTTTTTTTAAACATAGCCGCCATTTTGTTTTGCAGTGACAGGTGTAAATTTTTTTTACATTTTTACATTGAGTATATCCCACTTAAAGTAAATTTATCAAAATTAATTTAATTCCTCTTAAAACAAGGAAATCATTTTTTTTTCTTAACTTTGGCAGCCGCCATCTTGGATTCTGAGGCCGGAAAATCGGGGATCCTCGAATGAAAATTTAGCTTTTGGTGTTAGGTACTACTATGCCAAATATAAAAAAATATACCCTTTTTGCAGCTTTATTTTACAAATTTACTCTACTATAACGAATTGTATTTGAACATATAATAACTGACTATGGTACATATAAGTTTGTTATTTAATTTTGGAACTTCAAATTAGGTTCTTTTTCTGCCAAGGTTTCAGTTTTAAGGAAATGTTTTACAATAGCGACTGAATCGATTTAATGTAATTCTTTTTATTTACTACTTCTAATACCAAAGACACGAAAAGAAAATTTCCATTAATTTTTCTCCAATTCTTTAAATATTGTAGGAGTATTTCTCCATCTTTTTTTTGTTAAAATTTGCACGATGCTTTAAAAATAAAAAATTGTATAGCGGGTCTCTAGGCTTTAACCTAGTGAAGTGAGAGTTTTACAATCTATGTTACTGATATAATAGTGATGTTACGTATTTTTTTGAAAAGCCGTATTAAAAAGGGGTCACTGCATCAGTGTTAACATATTTTTAATAAAAGTATAATATGTTCAAGGAGCTTATTTTTAATTTTTAGGGCTTTGATAATTTACCGCAAACCGAAACGCCGACATATCGTGGGCTGAATGCAATAGTTGGATAACTCGATTTTTGTAATTTTGAGAAAATCGATAAAATGTAATTGGTAGTATAAAAGGAGTCGCCTGGAGAAGGGTTGCTGGCACAATATGAGATAATTTTCATTTTTAGGGTTTACACAGTTGTCTTCTTTTATAAAATAAAAAGATCAGAAAATAGAGAAAAACATACTGGTATCTAAAGTTATCTATTTATAGCTCCAAAAAAGTTTGCATGTTTGAATTGTCTACTTTTTACCTTTGCAGATAGACGTCGCCAATTTAGAATAATGTATTATCCAGCATTTGTATTCGATAGCCCTTGATTCCCACTATATGAAAAAGTAGATAACTCAAAATCACGAAATTTCGAGTTACCCAACAATTGCATTCAGCCCACGATATGTCGGCGTTTCGGTTTGCGGTAAATTATCAAAGCCTTAAAAATTAAAAATAAGCTCCTTAAACATATTATACTTTTATTAAAAATATGTTAACAAAGATTTAACGAATTTTGACAAAAAACAGCTAGACACTTTTAAAAGGCGAAAATTTTAGTTCATCTATCAAATCTCGGTGAGCCTTAAGTTGGATGCATTATATATCCAACCAGGGCTTAGAAATAAGAAGAATGGTTGGCGAGCCTTCACTTTGGTCATAGCCGTGAAAACGATTAACGTATTGTTTTTCTTGTGCTAAATAATAAAAAAATAGTGGGAGGTACATTAGCCGTATGTGAAATGATCTCCTATAGATTTTATTTTACTTATTTCGGCTTCGTTCGGTTATTAATGTAACCATTTTTGCCCATTTAAAGGAAGTTTATCGAGGTAAGTCAAACGACTAAGAAAAATAGGTTTAACGGTCAAATCCTGAGCCGTAAAGGTCGAGCATAATTATTATAAAATGAAAGAAGCTGAAATGGAACTATAATCTCCATTTTTTATCTATCCAAAGGCATCTAGTTCAGTTAAATTAATAATAAAGGAATGCCCCACACAAGCCCGTAGAAATGACTGCTATGCCTGATAACGTACTTTTTAGCTCAATATCTTTTAAAAGGTCATGTCTTACTGGCTCTGTAATGAAAGCGCAAGAGACAAAATTGCGAATAACAAAAATCGCGACTGACAAGAGCGCGCTGTGCGTGTAACTGGCGATAGGTTTATGCCCATAGTTATAATCGTTAGTTAGTAGTTAATTAATAGTATAACTGGCGATACGTTTATACGATCTCTTCATTGATTGATATGTATAGCAGTTTTTCGCCTGCTTTTGTTTTTTGTTTCTCTCGTGTCTCGGTAGAAGGCGCTTCTTGCGATAGTTTTGTCACTATTTACTTATGATTAGAGACAAAACCGTCTAATTAACTTCGCAAGAATTGTCACATTGACGTAGCAGTCCTCTGAGGAGTCCCATAAGGACGAAACAGTTAACTGTCAACACTTATTAGGTGTCCATTAGATCTTGGACCCCCGTTAGGTTAAGCTTTCAAGCTACCTACGGAAAAATATGAGAGAAACAAAAACTCGTTTTTGCCCGATTAGCCACGAAACTTGTTTGATTTTTAAATTCACGGGTACGAAATTCCACGTTTGTTAGTATTATTTGGCTTAAAAATTCCGTTGATTGACGCTCACGTGTCTTGATAATGGGTAAAAATGCAATATGCGTTGATCCGGCCTGAAGGACAGAAGAGCTGTCATAGGTCACGGACTATAGTTTGTTTTCTTTTATTTGTTTTCGATCTTTTCATTGATCGATATGTATAGCAGTTTTTCGCCTGCTTTTGTTTTTTGTTTCTCTCGTATCTCGGTAGATGGCGCGATAGTTTTCTCACTATTTACCTATGATTAGAGACAAAACCGTTTAATTAACTTCGCAAGAATTGTCACATTGACCTAGCAGTGTTCTGAGGAGTCCCATAAGTACGAAACAGTTAACTGTCAACACTTATTAGGTGTCCATTAGATCTTGGACCCCCGTGAGTTTAAGCTTTCAAGCTACCCACGGAAAAGTGTAAGAGAAACAAAAACTCGTTTTTGCCCTATTAGCCACGAAACTTGTTTGATTTTTAAATTCACGGGTACAAAATTCCACGTTTGTTTATTTTTATAGTTAATAGCGCATGACTTCTTTACCGTCATCCTAGAGAGTGTGAATCCTAACCGAATCGAACCGAACAGAACCGAATCAGCTTATTTAAAAAAAAAATCCTAACTTTCCCAGGATCCTAGAGGGTGTGAATTCAAACCGAACCGGTTCGGTTCAGTTCAGTTTGGTTCGGTTCGGATTCACACCCTCTAGGATCCCAGGAAAAAAGTCAGGGAATTTTTGTTTGAAAAAATATGCTGGATCGGTTCGGTTTATGAAAAATTTAAATTTAATTTCACATAACATTTATTAAATCGCACTTTTGTTACTTACGTTTTTATTACAACGCGCTGTTGTTACTTGCTCTTTTGTTATCGCGCTTTTGTTACTCGCGCTTTTGTTATCGCGGTTTTGTCACTCGCGGTTTTGTTACATCTCGGGTTTGTTACATTGCGCTTTTGTTACATCGCGCATTTATCACTCGTGCTTTTGTTACCGCGGTTTTGTTACTCACGATTTTATCACTCGCGCTTTCACTACAGAGCCGTCGTACCTGACCACAGATCTACCTGACGTCGCTTTTAAACGTCAAATTAACAAATTATAAACGTAATTTCTTCTGCATAATTTAATTTAAAGCTTTTACCTTTACAAAGAAAATCCATATGTTTGGCAAAACCAAATATGCGCTTGCCAAAACCGTGCCACAAACAAAAATCGCGCAACATATAAAATTTGACTATAAGGTTTGGGTCATCAACAAACCTATATATGATTCGACTAAGATATCTCATCCTAACATATTTTATATATTTTTTTAAATATACCCTCCTGACCTCTTTCCCGAGATCCTAGAGAGTGAACAACCTAACCGTTGTCAATTGATCGCCGTCATATTATCACGGTCGCCTATCCTCCTCAATGGACTGCTTTCCGGAACCGAACCGAACCAAAACTTAGATTCCGTAAGATATTTTCCACATATTTCATGAATTCACAAAACTTTTTCCTAAATACGCCACTGATAGAGAAACTCGCTTGGTTTTTCCGGGGTAGGCTTTGTACAGTCGGGTTGACGGTAGCTATTCTCTATTTCTCGATAGAGCACTACACGCCGTCAGGTACCAATGAACCAAGTACGATTTAAAATTGGGAGAGGTTGGAGGCATAAGGGGTTGTTGGTTTAGATTCTTAACAACAACATACTTGATTTTTAAATAGAAAATCCTAAACCGTGCTGGGTCGCTTGCTAAAGTTTTGTAGGACGGTCTATCAGTTTTCAAGAACTCCTCAAACTTTGCCTCTCAAAAACCGAAATCACCTCTTCCTAAAAACAGACTAACTATCGCCCAGTTTTGGATCCTCGATCTTTTTTTCGTGTCTATCAAAAGCGCTGACGGTGTGACATCCCGTTTACAATTATTTATCAATTTTTACCAAAATATTTGGATACATCTTTAACTGATAGAGTGTCGTTCGGATTAGCAGGCTTGTACCCGATTCTTAGCATTTTTTGGGATTAAGCCTTTAATTTGTCCAATCGCTATTATATCCTAACCGTGTCAATGAAGATTACGGGTCTATACTGACATGGTTAGGATACGTTAGCGATCAATTAAAACTCTGAAGCAGGAAAAAGGTTCGGGTAAAAGTATGTTTTTAATGTTGCGATAACTTGGTATATTGTGCTTGCGCGATTTTGGGTTGCGCGGTATTGAAGTACTCGGTTTTGGTCTTGCGCGGTTTTGGTTCGCGTGGATATGGGTCGCGCGGTTTGTGTGTTGGGGCGAAAGGGTCGCAAATCTTATAATAGATATATTTGGCGTACATACATTTCTCCTGCAGAAATATATATAAAGTAAAAATAGAGATTATACTAGAAATCTTATCGCTATCGTGTTTTTTCCATAGCCTCGTAGGTGCCTCAAACTTTTCCATTTCTTGGCTGATTTTTTTTATATTTTAGCATCCGGAATGTGAATGCCAACATCATACATGTGGGCCAAATTGTGAACGGTGCTGCCCCCTATTCAACCAGCATGCATGGGCCCCCGGCTCGTCCAGAGATGCGCACAAATGTCTGCCGTGCAACTGTCACGGTCACGCTGACAGCTGTCACTATGAGGAGGAGGTCGCCAGAGCCGGGATGAGTTTGAATGCCGAGGGCAAATTAAAGGGAGGAGGAGTGTGTGATAATTGCACGGTAAGCAAAGCTACACGTTGCACTATGGTCCGAGGGATCAATATTTTGGCCAAAAATAGACTTTTGCAGTTAAACTCTCTGATCACTTAAACGCAAATCAATAAATTGCTAATATACAATTAAAAAGTATTTTTTAATACTCTCCCACTCTTGTCACCACCCTTTTCGTGATTTATACTGCATAAAAGCCCTTTAAAAAAGTGTATTATTTTTAATATGGTCTGCAAATTACACAGCCTCACAAAAAATTGCAAAACTCAGAGGGTAGACCCCCCAAATTCTCCTAATATTGGTGCACTAAAATCCAGTTCCCCAAAAAAAAATGTTTTAATTATCGAATTTTCCCCTATTCCCCTGGGGGGGGGGGTCAAATAAAATTTGATCTAATATAAAAATTCAAAATACATATATTCTTAAGTATGTTGGTCCGCAGAACTAAAATTTAAGGATTAAACAGTTTTGTAACCATTCAGTAACCCAATCCCCCCTTTTACTCCGTTTATTTGGGGGTCAAAACTTACCTTTTTTGATGGACATGAACATGTGTATTATGGAAATATTTCTATTTGCTAAATTCAACAAAGACAATAAAAAAAAATAATTCACTCAATTATCCCCTAAGTCACCCTTAGCACAAAGGCGTATCCAGGGGGAGAAAGAAGGGCAGCTGTTGAGCTCTCCCCTCTTTTAACCAGGTTTTTTAAAATCGGACATTGATATTCAATTAGAATATGAATTCCCCCCCTCTAAATTAAGAAGGCCATGCAATTCAGCAACATGCCCCCTCTTCTGTTTTGGGTTGGATACGACCTTGCCACAGCAACCCTTTTTCCTCCCTAAGAGGAGAAGCCGTAAACACTAAAATAAAAATTCATATAGAAGTTTAGTCGTGCCCATACTAAGGTTCATACAAAATTTATTTATAGACTCCCACTCCCACGCCTTCCCCTGCCAGGGGGATGCTAAACAGTTTTTCTTGTTCTGGTTGGATTCAGCGAATACCTAATATTGCATTAAAAACTTTTAATGTTCCTAAAAAGTTAAGTTTTTACCTCCACATACAGGGTGAAAAAGAGAGAATGGATCCGATGAATGATTTAAATTAGGGAACTGAGGATAAATTTATATTGATCATCATATTTTAGTTTGAGGGGTAATAGGAGCAAGTTAAATAATTAAAACCTATTTTTTTGTTTCATCACCTTAATAATTTTTATCCTAGTTAACCCCCCACCATTCTAAATTGATCTTTTCCTCCCCCACTAAAAATTATTCTATATTTGAATTTAAATGCTCCAAATATCCCAAAACCGATGTTAAATGTTTGCAGTTTCTACTAATTTCCTCTCTATTTTGGCGGCCATCTTGAATTTTTTCCTTGTTTTTTAAAGTTCATTGCTAAGACCGGAGTTTTGATATCTATGATTCATTTTGCTTCTTTAAAGGTACTTATCTCTATAGAAGACACACGGAAACAAATTAAAATGCACTAGAATAGGTACTTTGTGTTTATCAGAATATGTACGGTCATGTTTAATAACGAATTTGGAGACTATCGCACCTTTTCGCACCAACAGTGTATGTACTTCGGAAAGTACATATCAGGACGAAAATATTTTTACAAAAATTAATATGAAAGTTCGTGAAAGCTTTTTTGATAGTCCAATGAAATATCGAGAAAAAAAAAATCATACACTTCTGGCACAATTTTTGTATCATTGGTATTTAAAGAATAAGTTTAAAATCCCAGTGACTAAAATTATCACAAAATGATCTACTTACCTTTGGTTAAAAAAGCCATTTTTAAAATCTTTTATAACTCTTCGCACTTCTTAGAAATAGCACATTAAAGTTAGTAAAAAATAATGAACAATAAAACAACAATTGCTGATTGTCAGGAAATGTCAAATTCAAACAACGATATTTCGAAGCCTGCTTTGCCAATGAAGCCAATTATGCTGGAATTTTAAAGTGTCATTATTTAGCTTTAAAAAATATGTAACCAAACAGTTTTATTGTTAAGTTAGTTTTTGCTATTTTTGGTCAAAATATTGGGGTTTCAGACTAAAGTGCGTTGTTACGGAAAACGATATATAATCGATATACAAAACAAAAAATATATTATAGTTATTAAATAATAAACACGCACTATCAGTTTCAACTTATTTAAAAATTTAAAAAATATATGTATCGTAAACCTTCCATTTATTGTTACTCTTATTTTATAGCTTTTTTTGAATATTCTTATCAGTGCCTTTTGTAATATTGTTCTAGCTGACTGACAATGGACTGACCCTAGAAAATCCTTGACTCAATAAATCCACATCACACGCGTCACGATGTATTAATCTTTCTTTTATCTATAGCCTACGGCAACGGCCGAAATCCGGTTGCGTTCCGGGTTTTCAGCCTAATGAGCCGTTTCCACAGCTTCCGAAAGCTCTAATGTCCGAAAAAAGCTAAGTAGCTGAGAGCGGTTACTTCGAGGATGTGAGCAAAGTTCTTATAGACCATGAACCTTGCTATAAATATTAATGTTTGAGAACACTAAACTCTCCAGTCTCTCAGAAATAATGATGTTGATGCCAAAAAAATCCTTTCCGTCCCACCAAACTATCGAAAAGCAGTAAAAATAGGTAGGAGGGTCTCCCCCAAAAATGGGGGGGTGATGGGGAAAAATGGAGTTCATATTTGGATTCAGGTCATTTTACATAAGAATCGGCAAGAATGGTGTTAGGGCCGATTTTCATGCCGACCAGTTTTATTAAATAATATTTAACTTCTCGTTAGAAACAGTGTTAAAATACGCGCAAATGCGCACACTTTTATTTTATTTGAAATTCCAGCATAACAAATATTATAGTAATTTTATAAAATTTTAGAAAAAATAGGTTTTGACTGAACAAAGGGCTTTAGACAAAATAAATGGAACATAAGGCCAATGATCTCTATCATAAGGGTGGTTTATTAAGGGTTAAAAATTATAAACAGAGGTACTTAAATAACGTTTTAACAAATACTCGAATTAATATGCAATTTTCAGTTTTTTATGTCAAGATTTTTTGCCAAGGCTGTCAAAACCCAGGCTATATGTACATGGATAAATTATTTTCTGTAGATATCTTAGAAACTAAAGCTTTTAGTATACATATATATTTGGGGAAAAATCATGATGCAACGACTATTCGGTAAAACTTTATGTATAGTTTTTGCAAAGTCACCTGAAATGCTCCTAATACGGGGTTCTATCGATTTCATTAAATTTTGCTTCAATCTGCCCTTCAAAAGTTATCCAAATTCATATAAAATCTTCCTGGTATAATTTCAGCCCTACCGACAGAGAAAAGGCGCGACTCTTTGCGGGCCGAGCACAAAGTATTTGTTTTCTGACCGACCCAGCACAGGTGGATTTAATTGCTTTCAGGTGTTTGTTTCGGGACCCCTTTAGTCGGCAGTATGCAGAGTTAGAAAATAAATCAGTGTCGTTTCTGTAGGTGTAGGTATACAAAGTTTTATTATCTATTTTTATTTCTTTAGTTTACGCCATAATTAAATGAAATAATTTTCATGAGTATATCTACCACCGCCCAAGGCACTTTCTTTAAAGGATATGCCGATGTCGGCTTTAACCTTTGTTCAACTGACTGCAAAAACTATACTCATGCTTATAATTTTACACCCTTAAAAACCACCTTTAGGTCACATTTATTTTTTTTTAAATCCCTTTGTCTCATTAAAGTTTAGTAAAGCACTATTTTTGCTATCAATAGCAGTTTGGCTGGAATTTCAAATATAATAAAAGTTTGCATATTTTGCGCATATTTTAAAGCTGTTTCTACCCAGAAGTTGAAATTTTTTATGGATGCTAATTTTTCACGTACAGTGCTTAATTGTATAAAATAATTTTTTCAAGTCCCATTGGCGGTCCGGTTATTAGGGAGATTATGGGTCGCGTATTTTACACTTTGTTACCGTTATTGTTATTACTGAGTCTGCGCATTAGCAGCTTCTCGCTCCTTTTTTGTTATGTACGGTAACGGCGCCCGGTACTTACGGTGGGCGGCCTTTAATGTTACCGCTATTTTTTAAGATTAGTTTTGTATTGTTTTGTTTAATGCAGTCGAATTTTTTACTATAATTCGGTAGTTTGGTTTGTAAAAAGCCATAAATCTAATAAAAATAAATTAACAAATATAAATAAACAAAAAGTTGAAGGTGTGTGAAACTACTAAATTAACGTTTGTGTTGTGTCTATCTTTTTTGCCCTGAATGTTGCCGTTATTCTTAGTAACAATAACGGTAACAGCTGTCAAATTTTCTGTTATTTGACCTGACCCAAAATGTCTCTATTATTGACCATTGGCCTAACCCTTAATTAAAGTTGTTTAACTTTTAAGAAACAAAAACTAAATTTAAGTACATGATGTTTTGTACAAGTGGGGATCAAGCCTAATGTTATAAAGTATTAACACTTCAAAACAAGTTAACTACAGGGTATTGAGTTTTTAAAGTTTTAATAATATTTTATAGACAATTTTGCGTACTTTCTAAATAATATAGTTTTGTTTTTTTAAACAAAAACACTTTTATTTGCCTAAAGTACCTTTTAGATGTATTTTTTATATGAAAAAGCCCAAAATAGCTTAAGTTAATTGAAATTTTACATTGTAAATTAAACCCCATTTTATGAACCTAGAGTACTCCAAATAAGGATAACCTATGCTCCTAATATGGGGTAGGTAACGTTTTTTTTAATGCTACATATTTTCTTGTGTATTTATTTTTTAACCTATTTATTTTTAATAAATGCTTCAATAGCCTAAAAAAAGCTAAAATTCAAAAATAGCGCCTATAACTTACTGTTAGCTCCCGCTAAATTTCGCGGTTGTTTTTACTTTTTAAAACCACACAATTGGATGACGGACAGAGTACATTTTCGCGCATTTTGACATGCGCACCAAGAACCAGTGAGATCCTTTTCTACCGCCTCGAGAAAATGGCGTGTAAAGTAAATTAACTTTCTCCAACATTTACAAATTTCTACACTTAAAAGTGCTCGATTTTGGTGTACTGACGCATAGAACTGGAAACTTCAGCCCTTCAGCTACGTGGTGCCATCATTAGATCCGGAAAGGGATTTCCGTTGTGTGGTACCAACAATTAACCTATGGACCTTAATTATTTCTTGATTTCATATCAATATATTTATGTTTGTTCGCGCTTAAATAAATAAAATATATACAGTCCACTGCAGTTTTCGTTTTTCTAACTACGGGCAAACATAAGTGTTCCTTCGACCCGAATTATTTAAATTTACTCCATACGACGGTACTAATAAGTCGGCCATTTCATTTTCACATTTTCGCCGTGTGATCACAGCCTTGAATTTTGCCAATCGTATTGAACGTAGATTTTCGTCGTTCGACCTTCGGTTTCGGCGCAGTTCACCTGTTTTCGGTCCGCTGCTATGGTAACGCAGGGTCTACCGCGTGGTCATTTCAGTAAACAAAAATCGAGAATAAATCAAAACAAACAACATTTCTCATTTCTGTGATTAGATGTGTTCCATTTCATTTCGATATTTAAAACAATTTTCATCAATTGCGATAAATTATTGCATATTTTCGACAATTCGTCATTTTTCTATTTCAGAAGCATTAATTTAGCGTTAATAGTATATTTACCGACAATTTCGTCATTTCAAAGGTAAAATCATGTCTATCAAAAAAGCCGTGCAAAAACGCAAGGGTTTTTTTATCTGCGATCACCGAGTGTTATGTGTTTTCACAAACCGCGGCAACGGACGCAAAAGCGAGAAACGAGTTTCAAGTGAGGTATTCCGATTTGGATGAAACCTTCGATAAATGCATGCTGGCACATAATGATGTCATTATGATGATAGACGACTCGGACGGCGAGGAGTTTAAAACGCAGGATGCGATCCTTTCAGAAGCTCGTAAATATTTTTATGCGTGTAAAGGGGTTTACTCTGAAATATTTCCGGTTGAGGCCCCATCCTTTTCGGGATCATATGTTCGACAAAACGAAACTCCAAAACTCAAAGGGTTAGGTATTCCCATATTTTGAGGTGATAAAAAATTATGGCCAAGCTTTTTCGATCTTTTTAATAACATTATAGATCAAAATCAAAGTCTAAGTAACGTCCGAAAACTTCAATATTTATTTTCATATCTCGAAGATGAGCCTTTAAAATTGATATCAGGTATTAGCTTATCTGATCAAAATTATAAAATTGCTTACGACAAATTTGTCAATAGATATCAAAACAAGCGAGACCTCGCAAATGATACTTTAAGCACAATTATGAACTCTACATTAAAAAACGAGTCAGCTAAAGAATTGCGTAATTTAATTGACACCTTTTCAGAATCCCTAGAAATTTTAAAATCACTTAGCTTTGAAGTTGACAGTTGGGACTTTATTATTTTTTTCATTCTGTTAGAAAAATTGGATATTCCGACGCGTTCAAATTTCGAAATGAGTCACGCCAATACTAATACCGAAATTCCCACTTTTCAGTCACTTTTTCAATTTCTAGAAAAAAGATGTAAAGTTTTGGAATCACTTCCTCAATCAACAGCACTTAAAAAGGTGCCTACCTATCAAAAATCAAATTCCATGCAAAATCAGTTTGGGCAAAAGCCTACCTATAAATCATCCAATTCGACTTTTATAGGACTGGCTGGCACCTCAACTATTCATTCAATTCAAGTACGGGAATAAAATGTTTCCGGTGTAATCAAGGTCACGTGCTTTCGAAATGTCAAACATTTCTTGACCTCTCGCCTATCGAGCGCCTATCTTTCGTCAAGCAGAAAAAATTATGTCTAGCGTGTTTTCATCCCTCGCATGGGGTAGACACGTGCAAATCAAAATATTCATGCAGGACTTGCAATAGTAAAAGGCACCACACTTTAACTCATATCTTAGAAACTAATAAAGAGTCTGGAAGCCAAGATACTAGTCCTGTCATTCACACACCACCTGTCAATAATCTTCATGTGTCATTAAATACCACAGGACCTTCAGGTACCTTTCTTTTATGCACCGCCATAGTAGATGTTATGGACGGTTGCGGAAATTTTCAACCTGTAAGGGCACTGCTTGATTCTGGATCACAGACAGGATTCATCAGTGAAAAGTGTATTCAGCGTCTTAATCTTCCTAGGCGAAGTTACACCACTGAAATATTCGGATTAAATCAAATGTCTTCTCTTACTTCCAAAGGGCTCGTTCAATGTCACATTAAGCCACAAGGACAGGTCACTCCTTTACTTAATTTCGAAGCAATTGTTGTTCCACAACTATGTTCCAATATGCCTACATTCACTTTGAACGATAATCAGTGGAAACACTTGGAAAACCTTAAACTTGCCGACCCATCTTATTTCAAATCTAGACCTGTGGACCTAGTTATTGGTTGCGAGCTATTCGCACAGATATTCAAGGAGGGCAGGGTTCTTAGACAAATAGGGCAACCTTCAGCCCTTGAAACCATCTTTGGCTGGGTCGTCATGGGAAAAGTTGACGAAGTAGGTAATCTTACGGAACGAACCAGTTGTTTTTTAACGAGTCATTCACCTCCTTTAGAGGTCATTATCCCTAGGTTTTGGGAAATCGAACATTTGCCTAAAAAACAAATCTTATCAAAGGAGGAAAAACAAGCGGAATCAATTTTTACTGCGAGTGTCGTACGACAACCGAGCGGTAGATTCATGGTAGATCTTCCGTTTAAAGATAAAATAAACCCTGACCTAGGAAATACTTATCCGCAAGCTTATCGTAGATTTTTATTTCTAGAAAATAGATTACTCAAAAATCCTGATCTGTACACTGCCTATTCTAGTTTCATGCAAGACTATATCGATTCTAATCATATGAGTCTAGTTTTATCTAGTCAACCAAAAGTCGACGTATCATGTTTTTTGGCACATCATTGCGTACTAAAGCCGGAAAGCTTAAGTACAAAATTAAGGGTAGTCTGGGATTGTTCGGCAGTCACCCCAAAGAATATAAGTCTCAATGACACGTTGTTATCTGGACCGAAACTTCAAAAGGATATTGCTTCTTTACTCCTTACGTTTCGTCTTAATCCTATTGCCTACATTGCTGATATCAAACAGATGTTCCGTCAAGTCCTTAGCAGTCCTTATCACCGTCCTTATCAAAGGATGTTGTGGAGGTTTTCTCCACAGGACCCACTTTCAGTGTGGGAACTTTCTACTGTCACTTTTGGCATGACATGCTCACCTTTTCTAGCCATGCGTACATTAAATGAGCTGGCAGAGAGAGAAAAGGAACGTTTTCCTATGGCTAGTACTGTTCTAAAAACGTCAATTTACATCGACGATATCTTGGGAACTAGCCCTTCGCTTTCTGAAGCTCTTTCCCTTCAAACGGAACTCAATGATTTGTTGAAGTCGGGAGGATTTGAACTTAAAAAATGGGCAAGCAATTGTCCTGAGTTATTGGCAACATTGCCAGAATCCGATCGCAAATGTCTCTCTCTTTTGACAAGGATGAACCACACTTTATCAAAGTTTTAGGCCTTCAATGGCATCCAAAAAACGACATTTTTTCTTATCAATGGCGAATGAAGGACAAACCCCCAACTAAACGTTCTATTTTATCTATCATAGGAACAATCTTCGATCCCTTAGGTTTTCTTTGTCCCTTGTTGCTACAAGCAAAATTTATTTTGCAACAGTTGTGGATATCGAAAATAGGCTGGGACGAAGAACCAGATTCTTCTAACATCGACTCTTGGAACAAACTTCGTTCTGAATTCCCGCTTCTTTCCAATTTTCAATTACCCCGACAAATTAAACTGTCAAAAACCAATACCTGTCAAATCATCGGCTTCTGTGACACTTCAATTCGAGGCTACGCAGGCGTCGTATATTTTCGTGTAGAAGAGGAAAGCAATATATCTGTTTCTCTCATATCTGCAAAATCTAGGGTCGCGCCTATAAAATCACAAACTTTGGCTAGGCTAGAACTCCTAGGCGCATTTCTTTTAAGCGAATTAATTGATTTCGTCTTATCTAGCTATGAAGGAAAAATAACTTTTACAAAAATCGTTACTTTCTGCGATTCGCAAGTCGTATTGCATTGGCTTTCATCCCCTCCTAATCGCTGGCAAACCTTTGTTGGAAATCGAGTCAGTAGAATCCAAGAAATCATTCCCTCAAACTCATGGCGCTACATTCCTTCTGCTTTAAATGCAGCCAATATTGCGTCACGAGGGGCCACCCCTCCACAGCTCATGTCACATGACATGTGGTGGAACGCACCGTCGTTTTTGTGGTCTCCCGAAAACGAATGGCCCGATTTTCATAAATCAAAAATGCTGATTGATTTCGGAGATATTAATCTGGAGGAAAAGCCAAATGTCTGTTGCAATGCGATAATTGACGTTAACTTCTTAGATCAGCTTCTTATCAAATATTCATCTATATCAAAAATTCAACGTATGATCCTTCGAATAGTTAAACTTTTTCAAAACCATTCCTATCAAAAACCCACTAAGCCACCGGACCAAAAAATTATTTTTGAAAATATTGTTTTTCCTACCACCGGTGAGATGCAAAGTGCGTTATACCTTCTTATCAAACGCGTTCAAGGTTCTTGCTTTTCTGAGCTTTTTTCCGCGTTATCTAAGGATAAACCAATACCGAAACCTTTTCGAAAACTTTCACCTTTTCTTGATGAAAATAATATCATTAGAGTCGGTGGCAGATTACAAAAATCTGACCTTTTGTCTTATTCTGCAAAACACCCCGTCTTACTTTCGAGTAACCATCGTTTAACTACTCTTCTTATCGAGTCCACTCATCGACAATACCTTCATCCTGGGTTTAAAACATTACATAATCTGCTTTTACAGCAATTTTGGATATTATCTGCCAGACGGGCAATTCAAAGAACCATATCCAAGTGCTTGCAATGTTTTAGCATCAACCCTAAACCCTATAGACCGCCCATGAGTTCACTTCCCGCTCATCGAATCAATCAACTTAAACCTTTTTCGAGTGTAGCTATCGACTTTTGTGGACCTTTCTTTGTGATTCCTCATCGTTACCGTGGTTGTAAAGCTTTCAAATCGTATGTCTGTGTGTTTGTCTGTACGGCCACACATTGCGTGCATTTGGAATTAACCATGGAACTGTCCACCGAAGGGATTGTAGGTGCATTCCATCGATTCATTTCCAGACGTGGAAGCGTGACGCAATGCTGGTCAGATCGGGGCAGTAATTTTATAGGGTTTCGTAACCAATTACTTGATTACACAAGAAGTGCGTCCACCAGACATTCTATTCGTTGGCATCTGGGACCCTTTCTCAGTCCACTTTTCAATGGCCTGGCAGAAGCTGGCGTCAAAAGTTTTAAAACTCACTTTGTTCGAGTTGTCGGCGACCAGAAGTTGTCTATCATGGAAATGTCCACCCTTACATGTCGCATAGAAGCCGTCCTTAATAGTCGCCCTTTATCTCCTGCCTCTTCAGACCCACACGATCTTCAACCTCTTACCCCTGGGCATTTTTTGACCCTTGAACCCCTTAATTCAGAAATTCCGGAGTCAGATTTGTCCGAGGTTCCCCTAAATCGGCTCTCGAGATGGCAACTAATCCAAAAACTACAAAATGATTTTTGGAAACGGTATTCTGTAGAGTATTTGCATACGCTACAACAGCGACACAAGTGGGCTGATTCGTCCCCAAACATCAAATTAAATGATTTGGTTATCATAACGAGTGATCACATCCAATCAACTTTGAAATGGCCAGTCGGTCGGGTTCTCGAATTGCATCTCGGCGGAGACGGTCAAGTGCGTGTTGCGACGGTACGAACGGCTACCGGTGTTTACAAGCGGCCAGTTGTAAAACTGTGCCTCTTGCCGAATTAAAAGTAATTTTAATTTTTTCTACCTATTACCGGGTATTACAATAGGTTTTTCTTTATTTTAATTTTTTTTTGAATTTTTGTTTGTTTGTTTTGCCTTTTTCGGGTTTTCGTTATCTCTAAATGAACTTACGATACTTATCTGTTTTCTATTCATTTATATTTATCGGTTGTTTGCCCGCAGTTAGAAAAACGATAACTGCAATGGACTGTATATATTTTATTAAATGAAGCGCGAACAAACATAAATAGATTGATATGAAATCACGAAATAATTAAGGTCCATAGGTTAATTGTTGGTACCACACAACGGAAATCAGAAACAAAGCACTCACCAGTTTGCAGCCAATTTCTCCACGTTGCGGGGGCCCCTTTCTGGATCTAATAATGGCACCACGTAGCTGAAGGGCTGAAGTTTCTAGTTCTATGCTTCAGTACACCAAAATCGAGCACTTTTAAGTGTAGAAATTTGAAATAGTTGGAGAAAGAAATTAACACGCCATTTTCTCGAGGCAGTAGAAAAAGGATCTCACTGATTCTTGGTGCGCATGTCCAAATGCGCGAAAAATGTACTCTGTCCGTCATCCAATTGTGTGGTTTTAAAATTTACAAACAACCGCGAAATTTAGCGGGAGCTAACATAACTGCCCTCCAAAACACACAATTTTAGAATATCAGCCGGACAGATATAGATATAAGAAAAATGATCGACCGATAAATATAAATGAATGAAAAACAGATAAGTAGCGTAAGTTTATTTAGAGATAACGAAAACCCGAAAAAGTAAAAACAAACAAACAAAATTAAAAAAAATAATAATAAAGAATTACCTATTGTAATAATTGACTTCAATAGGTAGAAAAATTAAAATTACTTTTAATTCGGCAAGAGGCACAGTTTTACAACTGGCCGCTTGTAAACACCGGTTGCCGTTTGTACCGTCGCTATACGCACTTGACCGTCTCCGCCGGGATGCAATTCGAGAACCCGACCGACTGGCCATTTCAAAGGTGATTGGATGTGATCACTCGTTATGATAACCAAATCATTTAATTTGATATTTGGGGACGAATCAGCCCACTTGTGTCGCTGTTGTAGCGTATGCAAATACTCTACAGAATACCTTTTCCAAAAATCATTATGTAGTTTTTGGATTAGTTGCCATCTCGAGAGCCGATTTAGGGGAACCTCGGACAAATCTGACTCCGGAATTTCTGAATTAAGGGGTTCAAGGGTCAAAAAATGCCCAGGGGTAAGAGGTTGAAGATCGTGTGGGTCTGAAGAGGCAGGAGATAAAGGGCGACTATTAATTACGGCTTCTATGCGACATGTAAGGGTGGACATTTCCATGATGGACAACTTCTGGTCGCCGACTACTCGAACAAAGTGAGTTTTAAAATTTTTGACGCCAGCTTCTGCCAGGCCATTGAAATGTGGACTGAGAGGAGGTCCCAGATGCCAACGAATAGAAAGTGTGGTGGACGCACTTCTTGCGTAATCAAGTAATTGGTTACGAAACCCTATAAAATTACTGCCCTGATCTGACCAGCATTGCGTCACGCTTCCACGTCTGGAAATGAATCGATGGAATGCACCTACAAACCCTTCGGTGGACAGTTCCATGGTTAATTCCAAATGCACGCAATGTGTGGCCGTACAGACAAACACACAGACATACGATTTGAAAGCTTTACAACCACGGTAACGATGAGAAATCACAAAGAAAGGTCCACAAAAGTCGATAGCTACACTCGAAAAAGGTTTAAGTTGATTGATTCGATGAGCGGGAAGTGAACTCATTATGGGCGGTCTATAGGGTTTAGGGTTGATTCTAAAACATTGCAAACACTTGGATATGGTTCTTTGAATTGCCCGTCTGGCAGATAATATCCAAAATTGCTCTAAAAGCTGATTATGTAATGTTTTAAACCCAGGATGAAGGTATTGTCGATGAGCGGACTCGATAAGAAGAGTAGTTAAACGATGGTTACTCGAAAGTAAGACGGGGTGTTTTGCAGAATAAGACAAAAGGTCAGATTTTTGTAATCTGCCACCGACTCTAATAATATTATTTTCATCAAGAATAGGTGAAAGTTTTCGAAAAGGTTTCGGTATTGGTTTATCCTTAGATAACGCGGAAAAAAGCTCAGAAAAGCAAGAACCTTGAACGCGTTTAATAAGAAGGTATAACGCACTTTGCATCTCACCGGTGGTAGGAAAAATAATATTTTCAAAAATAATTTTTTGGTCCGGTGGCTTAGTGGGTTTTTGATAGGAATGGTTTTGAAAAAGGTTAACTATTCGAAGGACATAACAAATGATACGTTGAATTTTTGATATAGATGAATATTTGATAAGAAGCTGATCTAAGAAGTTAACGTCAATTATCGCATTGCAACAGACCTTTGGCTTTTCCTCCAGATTAATATCTCCGAAATCAATCGGCATTTTTAATTTATGAAAATCGGGCCATTAGTTTTCGGGAGACCACAAAAACGACGGTGCGTTCCACCACATGTCATGTGAAATGAGCTGTGAAGGGGTGGCCCCTCGTGACGCAATATCGGCTGCATTTAAAGCAGAAGGAATGTAGCGCCATGAGTTTGAGGGAATGATTTCTTGGATTCTACTGACTCGATTTCCAACAAAGGTTTGCCAGCGATTAGTAGGGGATGAAAGCCAATGCAATACGACTTGCGAATCGCAGAAAGTAACGATATTTGTAAAAGTTATTTTTCCTTCATAGCTAGATAAAACGAAGTCAATTAATTCGCTTAAAAGAAATGCGCCTAGGAGTTCTAGCCTAGCCAAAGTTTGTGACTTTATAGACGCGACCCTAGATTTTGCAGATATGAGAGAAACAGATATATTGTTTTCCTCTTTTACACGCAAATATACGACGCCTGCGTAGCCTCGAATTGAAGCGACACAGAAGCCGATGATTTGACAGGTATTGATTTGACAGTTTGATTTGTCGGGGTAACTGAAAATTTGAAAGAAGCGGCAATTCAGAACGAAGTTTGTTCCCCGAGTCGATGATAGAAGAATCTGGTTCTTCGTCCCAGCCTATTTTCGATATCCACAACTGTTGCAAAATATATTTTGCCTTTAGCAACAAGGGACAAAGAAAACCTAAGGGATCGAAGATTGTTCCTATGATAGATAAAATAAAACGTTTGGTTGGGGGTTTGTCCTTCATTCGGCATTGATAAGAAAAAATGTCGTTTTTTGGATGCCATTGAAGTCCTAAAACTTTGATAAAGTGGGGTTCCTCCTTGTCAAAAGAGAGAGGCATTTGACGATCGGACTCTGGCAATGTTGCCAATAACTCAGGACAATTGCTTGCCCATTTTTTAAGTTCAAATCCTCCTGACTTCAACAAATCATTGAGTTACGTTTGAAGGGAAAGAGCTTCAGAAAACGAAGAGCTAGTTCCCAAGATATCGTCGATGTAAATTGACGTTTTTAGAACAGCCATAGGAAAACGTTCCTTTGCTCTCTCTGCCAGCTCATTTAAGGTACGCATGGCTAGAAAAGGTGAGCATGTCATGCCAAAAGTGACAGTAGAAAGTTCCCACACTGAAAGTGGGTCCTGTGGAGAAAACCTCCACAATATCCTTTGATAAGGACGGTGATAAGGATTGATAAGGACTTGACGGAACATCTGTTTGATATCAGCAATGTAGGCAATAGGATTAAGACGAAACGTAAGGAGTAAAGAAGCAATATCTTTTTGAAGTTTCGGTCCAGATAACAACGTGTCATTGAGACTAATATTCTTTGGGGTGACTGCCGAACAATCCCAGACTACCCTTAATTTTGTACTTAAGCTTTCCGGCTTTAGTACGCAATGATGTGCTAAAAAACATGATACGTCGACTTTTGGTTGACTAGATAAAACTAAACTCATATGATTAGAATCGATATAGTCTTGCATGAAACTTGAATAGGCAGTGTACAGATCAGGATTTTTGATTAATCTATTTTCTAGAAGTAGAAATCTACGATAAGCTTGCGGATAAGTATTTCCTAGGTCAGGGTGTATTTTATCTTTAAACGAAAGATCTATCATGAATCTACCGCTCGGTTGCCGTACGACACTCGCAGTAAAAATTGATTCCGCTTATTTTTCTTCCTTCGATAAGATTTGTTTTTTAGGCAAATGTTCGATTTCCCAAAACCTAGGGATAATGACCTCTAACGGAGGTGAATGACTCGTTAAAAAACAACTGGGTCGTTCCGTAAGACTACCTACTTCGTCCACTTTTCCCATGACGACCCAGCCAAAGATGGTTTCAAGGGCTGAAAGTTGCCCTATTTGTCCAAGAACCCTGCCCTCCCTGAATATCTGTGCGAATAGCTCGCAACCAATAACTAGGTCCACAGGTCTAGATTTGAAATAAGATGGGTCGGCAAGTTTAAGGTTTTCCAAGTGTTTCCACTGATTATCGTTCATAGTGAATGTAGGCATATTGGAACATAATTGTGGAACGACAATTGCTTCGAAATTAAGTAAAGGAGTGACCTGTCCTTGTGGCTTAATGTGACATTGAACGAGCCCTTTGGAAGTTAGAGAATACATTTGATTTAATCCGAATATTTCAGTGGTGTAACTTCGCCTAGGAAGATTAAGACGCTGAATACACTTTTCACTGATGAATCCTGTCTGTGATCCAGAATCAAGCAGTGCCCTTACAGGTTGAAAATTTCCGCAACCGTCCATAACATCTATTATGGCGGTGCATAAAAGAAAGGTACCTGAAGGTCCTGAGGTATTTAATGACACATGAAGATTATTGACAGGTGGTGTGTGAATGACAGGACTAGTATCTTGGCTTCCAGACTCTTGATTAGTTTCTAAGATATGAGTTAAAGTGTGGTGCCTTTTACTATTGCAAGTCCTGCATGAATATTTTGATTTGCACGTATCTACCCCATGCGAGGGATGAAAACACGCTAGACATAATTTTTTCTGCTTGACGAAAGATAGGCGATCGATAGGTGAGAGGTCAAGAAATATTTGACATTTCGAAAGCACGTGACCTTGATTACACCGGAGACATTTTATTCCCGTACTTGAATTAGTTGAGGTGCCAGCCAGTCCTATAAAAGGCGAATTGGATGATTTATAGGTAGGCTTTTGCCCAAACTGATTTTGCATAGAATATGAATTTTGATAGGTAGGCTTTTGCCCAGACTGATTTTGCATAGAATTTGATTTTTGATAGGTAGGCACCTTTTTGGATGCTATTGATTGAGGAACTGATTCCAAAACTTTACATCTTTTTTCTAGAAATTGAAAAAGTGACTGAAAAGTGGGAATTTCGGTATTAGTATTGGCGTGACTCATTTCGAAATTTGAACGCGTCGGAATATCCAATTTTTCTAACAAAATGAAAAAAATAATCTCAACTGTCAACGTCAAAGCTAAGTGATTTTAAAATTTCTAGGGATTCTGAAAAGGTGTCAATTAAATTACGCAATTCTTTAGCTGACTCGTTTTTTAAGGTAGAGTTCATAATTGTGCTTAAAGCATCATTTGCGAGGTCTCGCTTGTTTTGATATCTATTGACTAATTTGTCGTAAGCAATTTTATAATTTTGATCAGATAAGCTAATCCCTGATATCAATTTTAAAGGCTCATCCTCGAGATATGAAAATAAATATTGAAGTTTTCGAACGTTACTTAGACTTTGATTTTGATCTATAATGTTATTACAAAGATCGAAAAAGCTTGGCTATAATTTTTTATCACCTCGAAATATGGGAGTACCTAACTCTTTGAGTTTTGGAGTTTCGTTTTGTCGAACATATGATCCCGAACACGATGGGGCCTCAACTGGAAATATTTTAGAGTAAACCCCCTTACACGCATAAAAATATTTACGAGCTTCTGAAAGGATCGCATCCTGCGTTTTAAACCCCTCGTCGTCCGAGTCGTCTATCAACATAATGACATCATTATGTGCCAGCATGCATTTATCGAAGGTTTCATCCAAATCGGAATACCTCACTTGAAACTCATTTCTCGCTTTTCGTCCGTTGCCGCGGTCTGTGAAAACACATAGCACTCGGTGATCGCAGATAAAAAGCCCTTGCGTTTTTGCACGGCTTTTTTGATAGACATGATTTTTACCTTTGAAATGACGAAATTGTCGATAAATATACAATTAACGCTAAATTAATGCTTCTGAAATAGAAAAATGACGAATTGTCGAAAATATGCACTAATTTATCGCAATTGATGAAAATTGTTTTAAATATCGAAATGATATGGAACACATCTATTCACTGAAATTGCTTGTTTGTTTTGATTGCTTCTCGATCTTTGTTTATACTGAATGATCACGCGGTAGACCCTGCGTTACCATAGCAGCGGACCGAAAACAGGTGAACTGCGCCGATACCGAAGGTCGAGCGACAATCTCTCTCGGTTCAATACGATTGGCAAAATTCAAAGCCGTATGATCTCGGCGAAAATGTGAAAATTAAATGGCCGACTTATTAATACCGTCGTATGGAGTAAATTTAAATAATTCGGGTCGAAGGAACACTTATGTTTGCCCGCAGTTAGAAAAACGATAACTGCAATGGACTGTATTTATTTTATTAAATGAAGCGCGAACAAACATAAATAGATTGATATGAAATCACGAAATAATTAAGGTCCATAGGTTAATTGTTGGTACCACACAACGGAAATCAGAAACAAAGCACTCACCAGTTTGCAGCCAATTTCTCCACGTTGCAGGGGCCCCTTTCTGGATCTAATGATGGCACCACGTAGCTGAAGGGCTGAAGTTTCTAGTTCTATGCTTCAGTACACCAAAATCGAGCACTTTTAAGTGTAGAAATTTGAAATAGTTGGAGAAAGAAATTAACACGCCATTTTCTCGAGGCGGTAGAAAAAGGATCTCACTGATTCTTGGTGCGCATGTCCAAATGCGCGAAAAATGTACTCTGTCCGTCATCCAATTGTGTGGTTTTAAAATTTACAAACAACCGCGAAATTTAGCGGGAGCTAACATCGGTCGATCATTTTTTCTTATATCTATATCTGTCCGGTTGATATTCTAAAATTGTGTGTTTTGGAGGGCAGTTATGCTAGCTCCCGCTAAATTTCGCGGTTGTTTTTACTTTTTAAAACCACACAATTGGATGACGGACAGAGTACATTTTCGCGCATTTTGACATGCGCACCAAGAATCAGTGAGATCCTTTTTTACCGCCTCGATAAAATGGCGTGTTTATTTACTTTCTCCAACATTTACAAATTTCTACACTTGAAAGTGCTCGATTTTGGTGTACTGAAGCATGGAACTGGAAACTTTAGCCCTTCAGCTACGTGGTGCTATCATTAGATCCGGAAAGGGGCCCCTGGCACGTGGAGAAATTGGCTGCAAACTGGTGAGTGCTTTGTTTCTGATTTCCGTTGTGTGGTACCAACAATTAACCTATGGACCTTAATTATTTCGTGATTTCATATCAACATATTTATGTTTGTTCGCGCTTCATTTAATAAAATATATACAGTCCACTGCAGTTATCGTTTTTCTAACTACGGGCAAACACTTACTACGTTTTTGTTTTATGGTGAATTAAAAAAGTACCACATATTAGGCGACTTTTCTCTAAGAGATACAATTTTGATTAAATGAGAAAAATTCCGAGCCCAGTCAGATGTATCAAAATTTTATTATTTAAATCACATTTTTCTTGACGCAAAGATAGGCTTGTTATAAATGGTAAAAAAGCTGTTTTATGCTCCATTTTATGACGTCTTGGAATCAAATGAATATGGCGACCAAAAGAAATAATAAAGTTGGTTATGGTTTTAAAAATTCCCTAGAAAATACTTGTTAACATCATCGTTTGCCCGAGCATAACCAAAAAATGGAAGAAGATGAACTTTGTTCTTATTTCGTTAAGTTCAGCGAGCGTTTGGCCATATTGCATTAAGTATTTTTTTAAAAGTCGATTTTGACACCTTTAGCAGAAAAAATGGCGATATTTTGACATATGTGCAAAATTTCAGGTAATTATATAAGTTTGCTTGTCAACCATAATAGCTCTTTTGTTAAATGTACCAAATTTTATAAATGTAACCCGATCGGGAACTTGATTGTTATTTTTGTAACGTTGAAAACGGTAAAAAGTACTCTTTTTTAAAAAACATGACCTTCTAAAATAAATAATTGCATATAGAGCGCCATCGCGCAGATAGACAAATCTAACATTTTTTTATTTAGACATTTATAAGAAACAATAAAAATATTACCAGATAAAATCCCCAGTAGAAATGGTAATGTTATGAGGTAAACACTGACAAAATTTAAATAAAATCAAAAGACACCAAATAGGCATTTTTAAAATTTCTGATTATGTGTCTGGCTTATCTAGAATTTAAAAAAAAAATTTTGTGAAAGCGCCGTA
This sequence comes from Aspidapion aeneum, assembly GCA_963576565.1. NCBI lineage: Eukaryota > Metazoa > Arthropoda > Insecta > Coleoptera > Brentidae > Aspidapion > Aspidapion aeneum. The sequence goes on from OY755041.1 coordinate 34,493,200, forward strand.
AACCTGCTTAAAATTTTTGCTTAATTCATTTAAATAATTAAAGCAGTTTTTAAAAAAATTGATTAATCCGAGTCAATACAATATCTTCAAGAAAATGCGATTTGGCTCTGTTTTTGTCATAATAAAAACTTATAGTATTTCCCCTGTAGCATATTTAATTTTATTTTTATGATTTTTTAGTAGCAGAGAGATCTCAAAAACTTTTTCTGGTAAACCGTATTATTTGTTTTGTGTTTTCTGCTTTTGAGAATAAAAAAACAAAAAAAAATATTTTAATAAAATCGCAAATTTTTTAGAAAAACTAAATACTCATATTTTTCCTTAATTTCAAAAAAATCTGTCATGCTGTAATACACCATTTTATTAGAAATTTTAACAGCTTTTAAAAATATATTCAGGATATACAGGGTGGTCCCGGTTGTGAAGAACTTTAATAAATAAGAAACTTATGTTTGTACGAATCTCGTATATCAGTAAATGGCCTCTGCACCATAGAAAAGTTAACAAAAGACTTAACGAAGTATGTTCTTGGAACCGCGAAAGGGTACTGTATATGTGTACAAAATTTAGTAACGAAGGACTATTGTTTGGAAATCCTAAATTTTTGCCTGGTCTATAATACAAAACTATAAAATTTATTTACTACAAGATCAATATTCCTGTGAATATTTTTATTTTTGATATGATTAACACACCTGTGGGCTTGGAATATTAGCCATCCGACGACGACCGTCAGCATGTCTTTTAATTTGTCCGTATCGGTATTAAACTGCGCTTGTGTAGAATCGGTACGGGACTTCCAATACCAACCCTAAAGTCGGCACCGGGGTAAGCCGGCTGGTTATCCTAAAATGTGCAAAATCGTGACCCATGTGAGTAATAACTTTTAGGGCATGTTGCCATTATTTTCTCTAATTTTGTGAAAAATACGTATCGGCTAGAGCCACAACCAACCCTACAAGAAACAAAAAATGTCGAGATCCGTAAAATGATGACATTTCTATGTATGCTGCTTTTCAAAGAAATTGTACACAAAAGTACATAATATACCTATTTTGAAGATTTTTAATGCAGGTTCTTGTTACTTGAAAGTAAACAAACGATGAGAATTTCAATCCCGGCAAAAAAATTATAAGCTAAGCTACCCACGGAAAAATATGAGAGAAACAAAAACTTCTTTTTACTCGATTAGCCACGAAAACTTCTTGGATTCTTTAAATTCACGGGTACTAAAATTTACGTTTAAAAATATTTTATTGGAAATTATTCACGCTAAGGTCACTATATAAGGAAGTTCATTTACTTCGTTATATAGTGACCTTAATTCACGTTAGTAACAAGTTGTTTAAAATATCTCCCTTCAGACATCGTGCTCCTTTCAGGCAATTAAGCCAATTTGAAAGAGGTCGTATTGTTCGATTGAGAGAGGCTGGTTAAACTCCATATCATTATTTTTAAGACAACTTTTTACTACTTTGTTTCGTTGGCCTATGCTATTTGTTATGGTAAACAGCTGATGAGTGACAAAAAGTTATCTCAAAAATTATGATATGAAAATTACTCTTATCGTGAGATTTTTCGTGCAGTAAATCGGTCTGTGTATGCGGTACTTTTGTGCGTCGAGCGTGGTTTGTAGAGCATCGTACACAATGAAGAGCCGACTCTGGAAGAAGTAGAGGCACTAATGCAAGGCAGGATCGATACCTGAGATTGTTAGCTTTCACGAACAGATTCCAAACAGTAAGAAGCATAGCCAATAACTGGTTTCGTGCAGAAGAGAGACATATAGCTATCCAATCTATTTACCGAAGAATAAAATCTTTTGGGCTCTATCCTTACTTAGTGCTTCCTTTGATCTTATTTCATAGAGGAGCCAGACTCCAATGGTGTCAAGAAAGAATGCAAATGAATAATAAATAGCATTCATTGATTTTTTCTGACGAATCCAGACAAACGCGGATCTGTGCCAAAATCTAGGGGGGGGGGGGTAAAAGTCGACGAAAAAATTATTTGTAATATATTTTTTTTTCAGGGGGGGAGTAATTCTCCTGTTTTCCCTTTAATTATTATTCGCAATACAGTCGAACCTCTATAACTCGAACTTAAAGGGATAACTACAGCAGTTCGAGTTATGGAGTGTTCGAGTTATAGAAATTAGAGTTAAAGAGGTTAAAATACATATAAAAACTGCAGGGACTACTTAAAGGTTCGAGTTAGAGAGGTTCGACTGTACTTATATGCATTAATTGACGTAAATTTATCGTGAAAGAAAAACATTTCTCGCGTCGCCTGTTTTGCCGGAAACGAGCTATAAGTGATTAAAGATTTCCACCATAAATGTCAGCGATCTTTAAGTTGTTTAATGCGATGATACAAATTGTGAAAGGCTTTCGCGGCCATCGTCCAATGATGGGTGTGCTTTCGGGCAGTTCGGCCGTCGTCGGAGATTCGTTCTCGACGTTTCGACATCTCGAGTGGATGGCATCTTCAGAAGATGTTGACTGTTTGTCGGCTTCTCGAAGATTGGTGGTTAGTCTGTCGCGGGTGCAGGTTATATACGCTATGGTGGGCGGGGCGTATATCAGAGCTGGTCGGTGATTGGTCACTTTTTCGAGATTCAGTTTTGTTGTTGTAAGCGAGGCGTTTAGTGTTTTTAAGAACCGGTACCCATGTTCTGTTAATTTTTAGAGTTTCTTCAGATGTGTTGAAGTTCTGCTGCTGTTAACGAATTTCGATTGCTTCTCTATAGAGTCTTGGATAGTATGAAGAGGACGCGCAGAGAACTTGTGTGTCTTCGAATTTTATTCGGTGGTCTTCATTGTTTAGTGTGTGCTCTGCAACTGCGGATTTTTCCGTATGTCCGAGTCGACAGTTGGCTTTGTGTTCTTTGATACTTGTGTTTACGGACCGTTTGGTTGTTCCGATGTAGACACTTCCACAGGTACAGGGAATACGGTATACCCCTAAAGAACTTAGTGGGTCCCTTATATCCTTCGCAGATCTGAGGTGGTTCTCGATCTTCTTAGATGGCTTGAAGATCGTTTTTATGTTGTGTTTTCCCAGAATACGTCCGATCCTATCCGTCACTCTAGGGATGTAGGGTAGAAACGCTCTTGAAGTAACTTTTCGGCTGCTCAGTCCACAGCTACTGTTACTTCTAGTGCTCGGCTTTGGTCGTATACATTTATCTATGTCGCTTTGAGTGTATCCATTTGCTACGAGGGCGTTTTTAAGATGGTTTAATTCTTTGTCTAGAAGTTCTGGTTCGCATATTATTTTCGCCCTCTCTACCAATGTTCTTATTACCCCTTTTCGTTGGCACGGGTGGTTCCTCGTTACCAGTACGTCAAGGATTGCCAATTCTCTGTTGTTCTTTGTTTCCATTGTACATTGTATACTGGGGTGTATGCTGTTAATGTGGTTGAGAAATTCATTAAGGCTGTCTCTACCATAAGGCCAAACGACAAAAGTGTCATCTACATATCGAAACCAGACTTTGGGTTTATGAGGGGCGTTATCCAACGCCTTCTTCTACATCGGAACAACCAAACGGTCTGTAAACACAAGAATCAAAGAACACAAAGCCAACTGTCGACTCGGACATACGGAAAAATCCGCAGTTGCAGACTACATACTAAACAATGAAGACCACCGAATAAAATTCGAAGACACACAAGTTCTCTGCGCCTCCTCTTCATACTATCCAAGACTCTATGGAGAAGCAATCGAAATTCATAAACAGCAGAACTTCAACAGATCTGAAGAAACTCTTAAAATTAACAGAACATGGGTACCCGTTCTTAAAAACACTAAACGGCTCGCTTACAACAACAAAACTGAATCTCGGGAAACTGACCAATCACCGACCAGCGCTGATATACGCCCCGCCCACCGTAGCGTATATAACCTGCGCCCGCGACAGACTAACCACCAGTCTTCGAGAAGCCGACAAACAGTCAACATCTCCTAAAGATGCCATCCACTTGAGATGGCGAAACGTCGAGAACGAATTTCCGACGACCGACGGCTGAACAGCCCGAAAGCACACCCACCATAATGCGATAATGTTTAAACATTACGCGCAATTATAATTTTTTGTAAAAAAATCATTAAATTACGTCCCGCTTTTACTTTTCTACATTGAAAAAAACACATACTATAATTACTAATTTTAATTTTTATCTAGGGTGGTAGTGCTAAGTTGAGACTCAACTTATTATTACCACCCCATTCTAGGAAAAGAGGTGGCGCGAATTTTTTTTTATTACGACAAATTTATGATAATTAATGCATATATTGCGAATATCCAATTCTTAAGTGGTATTGCTATTGTGAAGCTGCCTCAGGGTATCGTAAAAAACCAAGCGAATATTTTTCTTATTTTTCCTGGTTGCAGTTACAATAATCTCAACCTCGTTTAAAGCGTAAGCGTTTTAGTGTATTAGCTTTGATCACAACACTTTCTTTAAAACAAGTAGTTATATATTGAGAAAATAAAATATCGGTACATATTCCAAAGTATAAAGATTAAATTCTTAACATTAAAATAATCATTTTCATTAACAACCTTTTATCCAGAGTCTATCAGTTAATATAATAGCAAACGTCCTTATTCACAAAAGCTTTTATTGTATAAAGCAAAACGATTCAAAGTCAATTTTCATAATCCACGAATTTTTGCCAACAACCGATAGATACTAGAATACATTATAGTTCAACATTGTTCAAAATAAAAGTCTCACCATATTTACAGCCAGAAACCACCACTTCACAATATTAACATTATAATTTTTACTTGCATTAAAACTTTGTCATACATTTTTGCACTGTTATGTTGTTTATTCACTAGTACGTTTACTTAACCATAGTTTTATTTACTTTTAATAATATTTTTCTGTTAACTATCTTAAGCTCTGTTTAAGTTTAAGTCTAGTCATAGGTAAGAAGAATCTAAGACAAACACAACGAAGAATCATCTTGAATGTTTGAATTTAAGAATAAATTACTCAAACTAATAACTAATTACAGAATATCGAATCAATGAATGATAGAATAATCATCTCTCTACGAAGGATCACGGGTATTTAAGCTCACCCCCTTACCGGAAAAGACGATATAATTCTCGTGTCGGCCTCATTATGGCGAAACACTAAGTGGTTTTTGTTTAGTTTTCGCCTTTATTTTTGGGACATGAAATATAGTCTTTGGCAGTCGAATTTTAAAAAGAAATCCATGACAAAATCTTTTTGTTGTGCTAATTTTACGTGGTAACCAACTTTGTCTTTGTAGGCCCGACCTCAAGAAAAGCGCGCGTGTATCCTGTTGATGCACTTTAGTTTTGGGTAAAAATGGAACAGAGGTTTGGAGGATGTTACGTAAGAACCGAGGTATCAAAAAGGCAAAGTGATTATGATTTTCATTTAGTTTCAGTTTATAGATGGTAAAGTCACATCACATCTATAGGTCAGTGCTAGTCACTGGTCAGTTTATCGAAGTCTGCGTATAGTGATGTGATGGGTTAAATACAATACTGTGAGTCATTTTAACTTTATATTGTTCAATTGTTATTATTTTTTTTTATTTATTATAATCTTGTGATATATACATTTATGTTTAAACTAATATATCAGGGACATACAAATGAACCCATTAGGTTTGTGTGTGTATGTCCCTAACTTATGCCACAAAGCAACTGTAAATCTTATTCTACACTCTTACTCATTTAATATATTTGGGCTACACTAAAAGAGAATAAATAATGTCAATGCAATTTTTGAATACAAATGAACTATTATCTATTTATATAAATACATAACTATTATGTGATTAGCTCACTTATGATAAAAAGGCTATTGGTAAAAATCCAGGTTTTAATTTTTTTCTTTTTAGATTTATAATTGGTTCCTAATTCAATGGGAAGCGCATTGAATATTTTGGGACCTACGTACAATACATGTTTTTGGGTTTTTGTGTAATGCATTCTGGGTACAGCCAATCTATTTAAATTTCTTGTAACATGGACAGAATTACTTTTATTTTTGTAAATGTCATACTTGACCATAAATCTAATCACAGTCTTTGCTGTCAGTAATGATATGGAAAACAATTCAGTTTCATCAAAAAGAATTCTTGATGGATACCGCTTAGGTTTAAAAAATATTATTTTAATAAAAGTTTTTTGAATAACGTTTAGAGGACTTAACGCCTTTTTTGTTGCAAGACCCCATACCACCAACCCATAACAAATGATCGATTCAATGAGTGAAAAATAAACCATTTTTAATGTTTTCCGATTTAGGACCTGTCTTAATTGTAAAAATTTATAAAGAAGTTTCCTTAGTTTTTCAGATACATACTCAATGTGTTTTTTATACGTAAGATGTTGGTCAAGGTAAACTCCTAAGTATTTTACTGAATTTTTTCTATAAATTTTGATGTTGCAACAACATTCTCCCATCATGCCACATTCGGCGTCATGGATTGTTAAGTCTTCCTGTTGCGGTTGTGTTGTTGCTGTTTTGCTAAATGTAATAAAATTTGTTTTTTGTGAATTAAGGGTCAATAAACTTTGATCCAGCCATTGCTTTATTTCCCTTATTGCTTTTTCAGCATTCTTATAGGTAATATTCCAGCTTTCAGATCCTATCAGTAGCACAGTGTCGTCAGCGAAACAGATTATTTTGGCAAATTTTGATACTTGTGTAATCTGGTTAATATATATGGTAAATAAAACCGGACCAAGGACAGTGCCCTGTGGCACACCAAACTCTGCTACAAGAGGGTCACTAAAGTTGTTTTCTATTTTAACTCTCTGTGGTCTTTCCCTAAGAAAAGAACTAAATAATTGTAGCTGTCTGCCTCTTATTCCAATGTCATCCAAACGTTCTAGCATTATCCGGTGTGACACAGTGTCAAATGCCCTGGTCAAGTCTAAAAATATGCCAATCGTTTTACTATTTGTATCAAAATTTTTAACTATGTACTCGGTCACCTGACACAGTGCATTTTCGGTTCCTACTTTTTCTTGGAATCCATATTGCTCAGTGGAAATAATTTTGTATTTATGCAAAAATGACATTAATCTTAGCTTAATGCACTTTTCCACCAATTTAGCGATGGTGCTTGTTAATGCTATGGGTCTGTAGTTTGTCATTTCGTCAGTACTACCTGCTTTATAGATTGGTATTATTACAGTTTTTTTAAGAACTTTCGGAAAAATGCACTTTTCAAGAATTAAATTTACTAGGTGGAGCAATGGAGGGATAAACAGTTGGTGATACATTTTTATAATTTTAGAGGTTATATCATCACTACTAGAAGCGCTGGATTTAAGTGAATTTATAAGCGAGATAAGCTCATTTCTAGTGACGGGGTGAAATTCACACATATAGGGATTTCGCCAGGCTTTGCCTTGTTTATTAATGGGTTGAACACGACCTGCTAAATTTTTTCCAATGGTACTAAAAAACTTGTTAAATTCATAAGCTATTTCTTCAGAACTTGATTTTAAAAGGCCAGTGTGTGATTTTACGTTTTTAATTTTTTGTTTGTGATTTGATTGATTTGTTATATCTTTAATAACATTCCATTTTTTTTGCGAATCGCCCTGGCATCCATCAATACGCCGTCTGTAGTACTCAATTTTAGATGTTTTTATTAGTTTTGAGAGTTTATCCCTGTGCGTGATATAGTTACTACGAAGAATGACATTTTCTGGGTCCCGAGCTAAGCGCTTTCGTAATTTATCCCTTTGCCTTATTGATATCAGCAGGCCGGCAGTTATCCAAGGTTTAAGCCGGAAGCTTTTATTGGGAATAATATAAGTTTCTGTTGATAAGTTAATTTTTTTTTCTAGATTTTCTATAAGTGTTTCAGCACACTGATCAGTATCCAACTTATTTAAGATGTCAATCCAATCCTCTTGCTCAAGCATAATTTTTAAGTTTAAATAGTTAATCATCATCATCATCATCATCATGAGTATCTGTGACCTTTGACTTAATTATAGCTGTTTTGATTTCGCGGACATTATCAGAGCTTTTAACAAAACAGTGATCAAGACAGCTTTTTTGATTACCTCTCTCTCTAGTTATTCCCCTTACTTTACACAAAAACCCATGTTCTGCCAAACAATCTAGATAGTTATTTAATATTCTGCTTGGTTTACCCAAAAGATTTATAGTTTCTTAGTTTTCAAAAATGATCGAATTTTCTTACGGGTCAACCTCCAACTGGATAAAATTAATATTTAGGTTGCTTATTTAGCTTTTGAAATTTAATCTGTTAGCTGACCACTATACTATGTTTAAGGAGGTGAAACTTAAAATGGATGGGTAGGATTCAGCTATAGTATAGATAGCTTCTATGTACTTTTTAAAGCGATCTCGTGCTATCAAAAGTTACACCGCTTTACTGGGTAGACATGCTAAGATCAATTGGAAAAATAATGGTTTCACTCACTTGAAAGAGCAAATATTATCCAAACGTAAATAAATTTCAGAAACCTGAGAAATGTATAATAGAGGCATTTAGAGGAAAATTCGGGTTGAAGCCTGTAATTCGGAGTGAAATGTGGAAGCTTTTTGTTTTAGGTTCACAACAATGGGATATTAGAACCAATTATTAATTAGTAAACTTAAACATAATAGACACTTAAAATGGATACGCACTTCGTATCGCGTTATCCTTATCGTAACGACGTAAATCCCTCAACTTGATTGGTGAAGCAGAAGGACGATACTGTGCCTACGGGTCTTGCTGAACTTAAATCAGTTTAATTACAAAGTCGTTTTATTGCAAAAGTACATATTACAAAGCCACGCTTACATATTATTTTCAAGTATTAAATAAGTAAAACAAGTAGTCAAGTCATGTGTTCACATATTACAATATTATAAAATACATATTATACATATTCCAAGGCCCTAATGGGGACTTATTGGCATAAAGCCATACAATAATAGTGTCAGGCCGTATCTTGACAATTTTGCATTGGAATATATGACAGCCAACCTTTCAACATAAGGATTTTGTTTACTATACGAACCGAAATAAGTACTGTCGACTTTAATTATAAACGACTTACCAGAAATGTGGGTATTTAGTATTTAGTGACACCACCTCCAGCCTTTACCTGGAAAGTTCATTGCCGTTCGTGAAAATTACGTGTTTTTACCATATAACTATACGTAATACTAAATTTTACCAAAACTACAAAATTAAGATACAGCATATTGTCAGGTACGATTTTGTTATGAAATCAAGCCCTTAAACAAGGGCACCGTATTAGATCTGTTATGTGTATAAAATAAATATAAAGCAGTTTCAAAAACGTTACAAACTTTATTGAATACAAAATAAAACTATGTTGCAATTTAAAAATTTTTACAAGACTTTTCTTATGACCTATTAAACAAGACCCAAAATAAAAACTTTAACTTACCATAATAACAAACAGCAAAATATTATTCAAATAGAAAAATCTTATGTGTCTTTACTAGCAATTAGTTTAGACGTTTTAGTTTTAATTTAAAAAAACTTAGAATGTGACTAGCCACTCGTCTCCTCAAAGCTTGGGTTTTTATTAACGGTAGGTTGGACCTAAGTAATCCATTATCCCCTCTTTGAAAAGCTTGAAGGAACCAAGTCAGTAGCGTTGCTGATAATCTTAAAGTTTACTTTACATTCTAGCTAATGAGCTAAGCAAGAAAACCAAAACAAAAACAGAGATAAAATGACAGTTTATAGACAACACTTCCTGATCTCACAGTTTCTCCATAGCCAATCACTTTGAAGAGAAAACTTAACCATTACAACTCTCACTCTTCACTTTTCAATAGATTTTCTCGCATCAACCACCTGCTGTGTAGGTAGGCGGCAACCAAATGTTTACCATTTTGGAGGGAGGCGGAACCACTTTCTTTTCTCTGCAAAACCATGTTTTGCGCTTTTCGTGTTTCCAAGCTGGTTTCGTACAGTGGCAGAGTCAAGGGTAATTTACATTCCTGACAATCATATGTAATACAAGGCCTAAACTACTTTTGAAAGTTCGTTACACACTAGAACAAAAACAACCGTTTATTTGACCTACGTTACACAAAGGGTTAAATCAGCACCTAATTCGTTAAAGACAACTTTATTAATTCTTAAAAAAAATCCGTTGATACCTTTTTGTGCACACCCAAGATGTAACTTTTCAGACAACGTTTAAAATCAAGAAGCACATAAAAAATTTGGCGGGGGGGGGGGGGGGGGGTCTGAAAAATGGCTAATATTTAAAATCATGCACCATCTTGGCTTTTACCAAAACTACAAATTTAAGATACAACATATGTAGTACAAGGCCAAACTTCTTGTAAAGTCCGTTACCGTACAAATTGAATAGTCTTTGATAAATCCACCGTAGAACAAAAAGAACCGTTTATTTGACCTATGTTACATAAAGGGTTAAATTGGATTTTACAGGAATATCAATTTTGACAAAATATCCTCCTGCTGAAGTGTCTAATAGTGTAAAAAAAATGTGATCTCCGTGACAAAGGTTGCCCATCATCATGAATATTTTATACTTGAATCCGACTTTTCTCCCACGGAGGTCAAACATATATTTTTTTAAATATTCTTGCAGTTACAAAAGTTAAAATAATAACTATTAGCCCGCGGTTATAAAAACGATAACTGCAATGGACTGTAAATATTTTAATTAATGAAAGCGCGAACAAACATAAATATATTGATATGAAATTACGAAATAATCAAACGTCCATAGGTTAATTGTTGTGCCACACAACGGCAATCAGAAACAAAGGCACTCACCAGTTTGCAGCCAATTTATCCACTTCCAAGGGGCCCCTTTTTGGATCTAATGATGTCACCACGTAGCTGAAAAGCTGAAGTTTCTAGTTCTATGCTTCAGTACACCAAAATCGAGCACTTTCAGGTGTAGAAATTTGAAATAGTTGGAGAACGAAATTAACACGCCATTTCTCGAGGCGATTCACAAAGGATCTCTCCGGTTGTTGGTGCGCATGTCCAAAATGCGCAAATGCACTCTGTCCTTCATGCAATTGTGTGGTTTTAAAATATATAAACAACCGCGAAATTTAGCGGAAGCTAACATAACTGCCCTCCAAAACACACAATTTTAGAATCTCAACCGGACAGATATAGATATAAGAAAAAGGATCGACCGATAAATATAAATGAATGAAAACAGCTAAGTATCGTAAGTTTATTTAGAGATAACGAAATCCCGAAAAAGGCAAAACAAACAAACAAAAAATTCAAAAAAAAATAACGAAAAACCTATTGTAATACCCGGTAATAGGTAGAAAAATTAAAATTACTTTTAATTTGGCAAGAGGCACAGTTTTACAACTGGCCGCTTATAAACACCGGTAACCGTTTGTACCGTCGCAACACGCACCTGACCGTCCCCGCCGGGATGCAGTTCGATGACCCGACCGACCGGCCATTTTAAAGGTGATTGAATGTGATCACTTGTTATGATAACCAAATCATTTAATTTGATATTTGGGGACGAATCAGTCCACTTGTGTCGCTGTTGTAGCGTATGCAAATACTCTATAGAATACCGTTTCCAAAAATCATTATGTAGTTTTTGGATTAGTTGCCATCTCGAGAGCCGATTTAGGGGAACCTCGGACAAATCTGACTCCGGAATTTCTGAATTAAGGGGTTCAAGTGTCAAAAAATGCCCAGGGGTAAGAGGTTGAAGATCGTGTGGGTCTGAAGAGGCAGGAGATAAAGGGCGACTATTAAGTACGGCTTCTATGCGACAGGTAAGGGTGGACATCTCCATGATAGACAACTTCTGGTCGCCGACAACTCGAACAAAGTGAGTTTTAAAACTTTTGACGCCAGCTTCTGCCAGGCCATTAAAATGTGGACTGAGAGCAGGTCCCAGATGCCAACGAATAGAAAGTCTGGTGGCAGCACTTCTTGCGTAATCAAGTAATTGGTTACGAAACCCTATAAAATTACTGCCTGGATTTGACCAGCATTGCGTCACGCTTCCACGTCTGGAAATGAATCGATGGAATGCACCTACGAACCCTTCGGTGGACAGTTCCATGGTTAATTCCAAATGCACGCAATGTGTGGCCGTACAGACAAACACACAGACGATTTGAAAGCTTTACAACCACGGTAACGATGAGGAATCACAAAGAAAGGTCCACAAAAGTCGATAGCTACACTCGAAAAAGGTTTAAGTTGATTGATTCGATGAGCGGGAAGTGAACTCATTATGGGCGGTCTATAGGGTTTAGGGTTGATTCTAAAACATTGCAAACACTTGGATATGGTTCTTTGAATTGCCCGTCTGGCAGATAATATCCAAAATTGCTGTAAAAGCAGATTATGTAATGTTTTAAACCCAGGATGAAGGTATTGTCGATGAGCGGACTCGATAAGAAGAGTAGTTAAACGATGGTTACTCGAAAGTAAGACGGGGTGTTTTGCAGAATAAGACAAAAGGTCAGATTTTTGTAATCTGCCACCGACTCTAATGATACTATTTTCATCAAGAAAAGGTGAAAGTCCTCGAAAAGGTTTCGGTATTGGTTTATCCTTAGATAACGCGGAAAAAAGCTCAGAAAAACAAGAACCTTGAACGCGTTTGATAAGAAGGTATAACGCACTTTGCATCTCACCGGTGGTAGGAAAAACAATATTCTCAAAAATAACTTTTTGGTCCGGCGGCTTAGCGGGTTTTTGATAGGAATGGTTTTGAAAAAGGTTAACTATTCGAAGGACATAACAAATGATACGTTGAATTTTTGATATAGATGAATATTTGATAAGAAGCTGATCTAAGAAGTTGACATCAATTATCGCATTGCAACAGACCTTTGGCTTTTCCTCCAGATTAATATCTCCGAAATCAATCGGCATTTTTGATGTATGAAAATCGGGCCATTGGTTTTCGGGAGACCACAAAAACGACGGTGCGTTCCACCACATGTCATGTGACATGAGCTGTGAAGGGGTGGCCCCTCGTGACGCAATATCGGCTGCATTTAAAGCAGAAGGAATGTAGCGCCATGAGTTTGAGGGAATGATTTCTTGGATTCTACTGACTCGATTTCCAACAAAGGTTTGCCAGCGATTAGGAGGGGATGAAGGCCAGTGCAATACGACTTGCGAATCGCAGAAAGTAACGATATTTGTAAAAGTTATTTTTCCTTGATAGCTAGATAAAACGAAGTCAATTAATTCGCTTAAAAGAAATGCGCCTAGGAGTTCTAGCCTAGCCAAAGTTTGTGACTTTATAGGCGCGACCCTAGATTTTGCAGATATGAGAGAAACAGATATATTATTTTCCTCTTCTACACGAAAATATACGACGCCTGCGTAGCCTCGAATTGAAGCGTCACAGAAGCCGATGATTTGACAGGTATTGGTTTTTGACAGTTTGATTTGTCGGGGTAATTGAAAATTGGAAAGAAGCGGGAATTCAGAACGAAGTTTGTTCCAAGAGTCGATGATAGAAGAATCTGGTTCTTCGTCCCAGCCTATTTTTGATATCCACAACTGTTGCAAAATAAATTTTGCTTGTAGCAACAAGGGACAAAGAAAACCTAAGGGATCGAAGATTGTTCCTATGATAGATAAAATAGAACGTTTGGTTGGGGATTTGTCCTTCATTCGGCATTGATAAGAAAAAATGTCGTTTTTTGGATGCCATTGAAGTCCTAAAACTTTGATAAAGTGGGGTTCCTCCTTGTCGAAAGAGAGAGGCATCTGGCAATGTTGCCAATAACTCGGGACAATTGCTTGCACATTTTTTAAGTTCAAATCCTCCCGACTTCAACAAGTCATTGAGTTCTGTTTGAAGGGAAAGAGCTTCAGAAAGCGAAGGGCTAGTTCCCAAGATATCGTCGATATAGATTGACGTTTTTAGAACAGTACTCGCCATAGGAAAACGTTCCTTTTCTCTCTCTGCCGGCTCATTTAAGGTACGCATGGCTAGAAAAGGTGAGCATGTCATGCCAAAAGTGACAGTAGAAAGTTCCCACACTGAAAGTGGGTTATGTGGAGAAAACCTCCACAATATCCTTTGATAAGGACGGTGATAAGGATTGATAAGGACTTGACAGAACACCTGTTTGATGTCAGCAATGTAGGCAATAGGATTAAGACGAAACGTAAGGAGTAAAGAAGCAATATCTTTTTGAAGTTTCGGTCCCGATAACAACGTCTCATTGAGACTAATATTCTTTGGGGTGACTGCCGAACAATCCCAGACTACCCTTAATTTTGTACTTAAGCTTTCCGGCTTTAGTACGCAATGATGTGCTAAAAAACACGATACGTCGACCTTTGGTTGACTAGATAAAACTAAACTCATATGATTAGAATCGATATAGTCTTGCATGAAACTTGAATAGGCAGTGTACAGATCAGGATTTTTGATTAATCTATTTTCTAGAAGTAAAAATCTACGATAAGCTTGCGGATAAGTATTTCCTAGGTCAGGGTTTATTTTATCTTTAAACGGAAGATCTACCATGAATCTACCGCTCGGTTGCCGTACTACACTAGCAGTAAAAATTGATTCTGCTTGTTTTTCTTCCTTTGATAAGATTGGTTTTTTAGGCAAATTATCGTTCAAAGTGAATGTAGGCATATTGGAACATAGTTGTGGAACAACAATTGCTTCGAAATTAAGTAAAGGAGTGACTTGTCCTTGTGGCTTAATGTGACATTGAACGAGCCCTTTGGAAGTAAAAGAAGACATCTGATTTAATCCGAATATTTCAGTGGTGTAACTTCGCCTAGGAAGATTAAGACGCTGAATACACTTTTCACTGATGAATCCTGTCTGTGATCCAGAATCAAGCAATGCCCTTACAGGTTGAAAATTTCCGCAACCGTCCATAACATCTATTATGGCGGTGCATAAAATAAAGGTACCTGAAGGTCCTGAGGTATTTAATGACACATGAAGATTATTGACAGGGGGTGTGTGAATGACAGGACTAGTATCTTGGCTCCCAGACTCTTGATTAGTTTCTAAGATATGAGTTAAAGTGTGGTGCCTTTTACTATTGCAAGTCCTGCATGAATATTTGGATTTGCACGTATCTACCCCATGCAAGGGATGAAAACACGCCAGACATAACTTTTTCTGCTTGACGAAAGATAGGCGATCGATAGGTGAGAGATCAAGAAATGTTTGACATTTCGAAAGCACGTGACCTTTATTACACCGGAAACATTTTATTCCCGTACTTGAATTAGTTGAGGTGCCAGCCAGTCCTATAAAAGGCGAATTGGATGACTTATAGGTAGGCTTTTGCCCAAACTGATTTTTCATAGAATTTGAATTTTGATAGTTAGGCTTATGCCCAAACTGATTTTGCATAGACTTTGATTTTTGATAGATAGGCACCTTTTTGGGTGCTGTTGATTGAGGAAGTGATTCCAAAACTTTACATCTTTTTTCTAGAAATTGAAAAAGTGACTGAAAAGTGGGAATTTCGGTATTAGTATTGGCGTGATATGGGAATACCTAACTCTTTGAGTTTTGGAGTTTCGTTTTGTCGAACATATGATCCCGAAAAGGATGGGGCCTCAACCGGAAATATTTTAGAGTAAACCCCCTTATACGCATAAAAATATTTACGAGCTTCTGAAAGGATCGCATCCTGCGTTTTAAACTCCTCGTCGTCCGCGTCGTCTATCAACATAATGACGTCATTATGTGCCAGCATGCATTTATCGAAGGTTTCATCCAAATCGGAATACCTCACTTGAAGCTCGTTTCTCGCTTTTTCATCCTTTGCCGCGGTCTGTGAAAACACATAACACTCGGTGATCGCAGATAAAAAACCCTTGCGAATTTGCACGGCTTTTTTGACAGACATGATTTTACCTTTGAAATGACGAAATTGTCGGTAAATATACAATTAACGCTAAATTAATGCTTCTGAAATAGAAAAATGACGAATTGTCGAAAATATGCACTAATTTATCGCAATTGATGAAAATTATTTTAAATATCGAAATGATATGGAACACATCTAATCACAGAAATGTCGGTAAATATACAATTAACGCTAAATTAATGCTTCTGAAATAGAAAAATGACGAATTGTCGAAAATATGCACTAATTTATCGCAATTGATGAAAATTGTTTTAAATATCGAAATGATATGGAACACACCTAACACACTGAACGTTTGTTTTGTTTGTTTTGATTCCTTCTCGATTTTGTCTACTGAATGACCACGCCATACACACGTGCACTGCGCCGCTACCGTTGATCGAACGACTTTCTCTCGTTTCAATACGATGCGAAAAATTCAAGGCCGCCTTGTTTTCGGCGTGAAAATAATGGCCGCTTACTAATCCCGCCGTATGGATTTAATTTAAAATAATTCGGCTCGAAAGGAACACTTATGTTAGCCCGCGGTTATAAAAACGATAACTGCAATGGACTGTAAATATTTTAATTAATGAAAGCGCGAACAAACATAAATATATTGATATGAAATTACGAAATAATCAAACGTCCATAGGTTAATTGTTGTGCCACACAACGGCAATCAGAAACAAAGGCACTCACCAGTTTGCAGCCAATTTATCCACTTCCAAGGGGCCCCTTTTCGGATCTAATGATGTCACCACGTAGCTGAAGAGCTGAAGTTTCTAGTTCTATGCTTCAGTACACCAAAATCGAGCACTTTCAGGTGTAGAAATTTGAAATAGTTGGAGAACGAAATTAACACGCCATTTCTCGAGGCGATTGACAAAGGATCTCTCCGGTTGTTGGTGCGCATGTCCAAAATGCGCAAATGCACTCTGTCCTTCATACAGTTGTGTGGTTTTAAAAATATATAAACAACCGCGAAATTTAGCGGGAGCTAACAATAACTTAAATTTACTTAGAATTTTTTCTTAATTAATTTTAGCACCACACAACAGGAGTCAACTGCGACAAATGCCTGAACGGCTATTACAGGCCTTTAGGGGTGTCTCCAGATGCCCTTGTACCTTGCATACCTTGTGACTGTTATATGCAAGGAGTGGAACTACCTCAGACATGCATACCGGTAAGTTAAGGTACTTATTTTACAAAGCAGTATACAGGGTTCGTCAACGATCGTTTAGCCATTGAAAAATATGTGAATTAAAGTAAGATCGCTATTTAAATAAATGGCATCAAGATATATAAATAGTTTACCGCTGTTGTCAAGTTCATTCAAGAAAATGGTTTTCTTTTCACGATCTAATGACGTTACTCTTACCGGCTGAGTAGACCAAAAAAAGTTCATAAAATCCTTAGAACCCCATGATTTTAATTGCTGTAGCGCCATCTCTTAGATATCATTTGAACTGTATGACTAATAATCAATACTGCGATTCCGTAATTAAGTGTACAGGTAGAGCGGGTTTAATGTTCGAAGGGTAGAGCTTTCTAACCTGGCAAACATGTTAAAGGAGGTTACTACACGCACAACAAAATATTCCACAAATTCAACTTTATGGATAACAAATTTCTTGGTCTTTATCTGTACCGATTTATTCTCATCCAGAGTTAGAAACCAATACTTTGAAAGGTAATTATTACATTACAAATTACTTTACAGGAATGTACTTAGAAAACTGTCTAATTAATTACAACAAAAAAATAACTTGATTATAAATTTCTTACTTGCAAAATAGAAAAAAGTGGTTGACATTTACTTTTTTATTTATTTCTTCCACTTTTTCATAATTTACAAAATGTGAAAATGCTTAATTTAGGAGCCCTCTACCTTCGTAATACATTCCAAATTTACCTCTTAAATTCAGTACGAAACGTGGATTGCTTTAAATAATAAAAGCAAAATTGCTTTTTACAATTAATAACAATCACTTCGTACATCCTTACCCCCAAAAATGTTGTCCCCTATTCTGCAACTTGATTTCGTGAGCCGCCGCCAGGAGATCGAACGGCACAAGAGTTTCACAAAACACACTTGAACGGCATTTAAGCGCGACTTTAATAAAAGAGCAAGGTTATAGTATTAGAAAAAATTATTAAAAAATTGAAATTTTCTCGATTTAATATTTCTTGATTAAAGCTAAAATAACAAAATAAATAATAATGACTATTTCTTCGTCTTTTAAAAGTGGATATCTTACTGTGATTGCTCCTGTTTAGTAATAAAAAACTATTAATAAATTTTGAGTCACAGCGGCAAACGCGCCTGCATATGCGCGTCTATGGTCCCTCACTGACTTCTTGCTTTCCATAAGTTCATCCTTTTTTATACGCTTTTTATAAAGGCTAAACGTTCGAAGTCGAGCCCTGTACATTAACTAACGCAAAATATAATACGTTATTTTGCCATTGTTGTAGATTCGGGCGTTTCCAAAAGTGAAGTTTTAGGGGGAGACCATTTTTTTAAATTGGCTCGACGCTTACAAGTATCTGCGTTCGGACCTGTTAAAACAGGCAATGCCAAAATCGGGAATGTAAAAAAATCGATAGAATTCAAAATAACAAGTAAGAAAATATAATAGTTTTAAAATTCCTATTAGAAAAATTAAGGCAAAAAATTAGTAACGGTATGAAAACTGGAAATGAATGGAAATATAGCCAACAGAAAAAATAAATTAGACTCAATGCAAGTTATAAGGGTAAAATGGGTTGAACTTTTAGGGGCTGATAATAATTTGTTACGGTTTTCAACAAACCTAGACCTTCTATCGAAAAAATTTAACATAATATTTATAGGTGAAATAAACGCATACAACTTTTACGTTATTGTATCCAAGTCAACATTTTCTGAGAAAAATTAAAAAAAAACTATTTATTTTTCTGTTTTTGATTATTATCTCTCTCAAATTAATTTTTATTTGCAAAATTTTGTAAAAACTTATTTCTTGATTTCTTTAACGCATTGTAATTTTTTTAAATTACAATATTTATTTGTATATTTTATTCTGATTTTAAACCTCCTTTTAGGCCCTATTTTTTAGTTTGATTAGTCGACGAGACAGATGTATCTTTTTTTTCGTTTTTTTAAATAGTGTAAAACAAATAAACATTATTATAGAAAAATTTTCCAGGAAATACGAAAAAAGACACGACAAAAATTAATACAAACACAAACGAGGTAGAATTTTGTTTAAACTATATTGCAGTATGCCATCTAAAAATAGATGTTTTAGCAAAAACTCACTGTTTTTTCCACAGAAACTGTTTCCAGAACTTCAGATAAAAATGGGGCCTTTTTAGTTTTAAAATTAAAATATAAAATGTAAAAATAAATATTATGATTTAAAATACTTACAACGTGTTGACGATTTAATAGGATATGTTTTCACCAAAGTTCGTCAAAAATAAAAAAATCAAAAAGGAAAAAACCGTTTTTCCGATCTTCCTCAGAAAATTTTTGGTTATGTCAAAAAAAATTTTTATTCAAAAGTTTTGAACTTTTTTTCGCTACGACCTCTAATTTAGCGAAACAATGAGAAAAAACCATTATTTGTCCCTGTTAACTCAAATTCACCCTAATACCTCGGATCGAGTCTAATTTATTTCGAATACCTTTCAAGCTGTTTTTCCCTTCGAAAAGCTATTTGCACTTGTCTCTCTGTCATTGCAAATGTTTGAAAAATATTTAACAGTTATTATAAATAACTTTTATTGAGTAACATTTTGCTTCTTGGTATTAGCATAGCCTACCTAACAACAGATAGGCTGTGGTATTAGTATACTTTATAGACTATTATTTTTAGAATGGGGATCTAGCTGGTACTTGCAAATGCAAACCAGGCTACAGAGGCCTACGCTGCGATTCATGTGCTCCAGGTTTTAGAGGTTTCCCGACATGCGAACCATGCCCATGTGATCCCAAGGGGGTTCTAGAGGTCACTGAATGTGAAAATGATTGTGCGTGCAAGGTAAGCATTTGTTTTATTACGTACTTATGTAATAGGTAACTGAGTACCGAATAGCTACAACTAACTTAAACTAATTAATAGTCCACAATATACCGGTCGTCTATTTTTTAAGTGATAGGCAATATATTTTTGTAGATAACTTCTTTTGGCCGAGATCAGTGTTGCCGATTCAGTACAATTGTACTGAATTCAGTACGAAAAATGTTGATTTAGTACGCAAGTACTACATTTTAAATTGACCCATTTTCAGTACGAAATTGAATGAATACCAGACATCATAATAGGTATTGCCCATACGAAAATAAATTTTTAAAATAAATAAGAAACTGTTTAAAATAATTTATTGGCAAAACTTCTATTAAAAATAATAGTTGTTTTGATTCGTAACCCTGTGAATCCCTTATTTAATTTTCAAAGAAAATTACTTTAAAATTGACCCTTAGTAAAGATCAAATATTACAGCCCATAATATTATAATATAATTTTAGCCTAGGTAAGTGGATTTTAAATGTTTAAAAAAAAAGTTATTTGAAATATTTTGTTATTTAAATATGTGTTTTATTACCGCTTAAGCATTTTGCAAAACTTTTTGGAATTGGCTTATGCATGGTAAGAAATCTAATTTCACAGTGAACCAATTTATTTGCAACCAAAAAAGTACATTTTCAGAACATTTTTAGTACTTTTTTAAAACTTGCTGCGGCAACACTGGCCGAGATGCCCGACTTGCGATAATTTTTGTAAGTAATTCCTAACAGAGTGAGCAAGCGCCAAACAGAAACGACATCTATCGATCGTCGGACTAACGACTAACAGAACCAAGCAAACGATTTCTATAACAATCATGCCATTTACTTTAAAACACATTTTCTAAGACACAGGAAAAAATATCCGGATACTAATCACCTCATCATCTCAATAGTTCAACTTGTTTGGGAAGCGGGCTAAGGTAGCGGTTAAAAAAAGTTTTTTTCATCCACCAAACTGACATGTTAAGCGCCTGCGAATTCTTAGGAATAACTTTCAAGAATTTTCGCGCAGGAAAAAGTTACTTATTACTTACCTTAAAAATAGACTGATGTGCTGTAACTATAAAATAAAATAAAAGCCCGGGCTTTTTATTCTGAAGATACCGGAGAAAATAACGTTTTGCAAAAAGGTGCGTTTGGACCTCGGCTTAAGTAGTACTTACAACAATTAAATGCCTTATTTGTTAAAACGCAAGGACAAAGCTTACGCCTACAAAGTAGAAGTGTTGTTTCGCAAAAAAAAACTAACAAATTAATACTTATGTTTTTTAGGAAAACGCAGAAGGCAAATACTGCGACAGGTGCAAACCCGGATATTTCGGCCTAAGTTCTATGAATTCGGAAGGTTGTTTATCATGCTATTGCTCTGGAGTGACAACTTTATGCGAGTTAGCTGTGGTCAAAACTCAAACGGTAAGAAACCCGTAATTTATGTTTTACCAGGTTACTTTTTTTTAAATTTATATGGAAATATGTAACTCAGATGTCCCACACTCGCAGAACGAGGAAAACTCTTACCAACCTTATTTGGATCCTAACAAAAAACTGGCACCAGGCGTTTCATTCCAAATGAATACAAACTTGCCTAATTTAATTTTCTAAAGATACAGCATTTTTTTAATGGTATGCAACTTAATCTGCAATATAAAAAATGAGTTCTTTCAATAAAAAAGAGGTGATGAGGTCAAGTGGTTATAATTAATTGTATTAATTTTGTAGCTTTTTTCGACTATATTATTAAAAGCCGACAATTCCACGCCTTTTTTTCATTAATCCTGTTAAAGATAAATGCGAATTATTTTTATTAAAATAAACAGCACCAGTGTCAACGAGACAGGAAACTCTACACTAATGTCATGATGAGCTGTTTAATGGCAACTGGAGTACAAAATCAGCCTTTTTCCATAAGGCGTAACGCTAATATAATTCAAAATTGTGCCAAAGTATGAAAAGTGTAGTATAGAACAATCCTTTCTGAATCCCACAAGAATAAGTATTTTCCTGAAAAATTAATAGGCCTAGATTCACGGTTTAAAATACCTTTTCTTTTAGCCTTCTCGTACATATTGACTGCAGGCAAGCGTTCTCTCTTTCGGTCAGTTGCGGTTTCTCCATAAGTGCACATGTGCATGTCCACTCCCAAATTTTACTTTAAAAAAATATTAAAACTTGATCACTCTTTATTAATTATTAATTTCATCATAAAATATCAATAAACCCCTAAAGGAATTCATAAAAGACTTGAATACTATCTTTTTTTTTTTTTACGGGTATGCGCACTCACAAGGAGATCCCTATTACGCTCGAGAAGCGGCAAGTGCGCGGAAATGTTGGTGTGTGTTGGTTTTAAAATGGTTCAGGTTGTAACCTGCAGGGAAAACTGTCGCAGGGAGTTTATTCCACAGCGATGCTGTTCTCCAGAGATATGAATTCTGATATAATGAGGTTCTTGGTGCCTCTATTTTGACAATAAATTGATGGTTACCGTCTGTTTGACGTGTTCGCCTAGTAGGTGCTACTCCCGGGGGATCATACGTGCCAACTCTTCAGAGCATTTTCCGTGATAATACCTGTAGAAGAGAGTTAGATCGCCCACAGTTCTTCGATGTTCGAGACTATCCAAGCTACGGGTAAGTGCGGGGTCATTGATCAGCTTGATAGCTCGTTTTTGCACGGTGTTCAAAAGCATTAAGGTATGTTTGGGTGCCGCACTCCATATATGTGAGCAGTACTCCATAGTTGGTCGAATCTGGGCTTTGTAGAGTGTCAGCAGTTGGCTTGGTGTATACAGATGTCTTGTACGAAATAGCACCCCAAGCTTTTGGGACGCCCTTTTAGCTATATCTGCCACGTGACTGTGCCAAGACATGTTGGTCTCTGCAGTGACTCCTAAGATGTTCAACTGGCTGTGCAATACGACAGCACTTCCAGATAGCATGATGTTTGGCTCACCGGTGCTGGTCTTTTTTGAAAACAGGGCTGCTTGGGTTTTCTTCGCGTTGAACTGTACAAGGTTTCTGTTCCCCAGTCCTCTATTATCTCCAAGTCGTTATTTATGTGTGATATTTCAGTTAGTCTAAGGTAATGAAATTCACGTGCGGAGAGACATGTGGGTGGTATGACTGAGGAGACTACATTGCCATCATATGCAAAGCAATAAAGTGGATTTACTGTTTTATCTATGAGGTCATTTATGTAAATCAGAAAAAGTGTTGGCGAAAGGATTGCTCCCTGTGGCACACCAGCATTTATTTGGTAAGAGTTGGAGTTCCGGCCATCCAGTGCAACATAAATGGATCTATCCTTAAGGTAACTTTCAAACCAAGTGCAAAGTCTCGGCGACAATCCCGTTTGCTTGTTGAGCAGATTTTCATGCCAGACTTTATCGAATGCTTTAGATATATCTAAGGCAATTGTTCTTGTTTCACCTCGCAACTCAATCGCTTTTTGCCATAAGTAAGTGACGTATGTAAGTAAATCGCCAGTTGACCTATATTTTCGAAATCCGTATTGCTTGTCGTTGATAATTTTGTACTTTTCCAAGTACTTGGTTAGGTGATTGTTCACAACTCTTTCCATTCCTTTTGATATCACCGGAAGTAGAGCAATTGGTCTATAGTTTAACGAATCTGTCTTTTTTCCTTTCTTTGGAATGGGTTGTACTGCGGCAGACTTCCATGATGATGGATATACTCCTTGCCTATAAGATAAATTGAATAATTTTGCGAAAGTTGGGGTGAGTTCGCTAGCACAATTTTTGAGTACTATCGCGGGAATGCCATCTGGACCCATTGCTTTGTTTGTATCCAACTTTTTAAGGGATTTTAGTATTTCTCGGTGACAAAAGGGTACCTCTGGCATACTGTGGGAAACCCTTTCAATGAACGGTGGAGTTTTTCCATTTGGCACTGTTAGGTTTGAGTTGGAGGAAAAGATTTTGGCCAGCATATTGGCTTTTTCCTCTGATGTTGTGGCTAAGTGAGTATTTTTATCTGTAAGTGGTGGTATGGATGACTTGGTGAAGTTTGATCCAACGGCTTTTGCAAGAGACCAAAAGGACCTAGAACTACTTGGACAATTCAGCAACCTGTTTTTTATTCTTTGATTGTATGTTTCTTTGGCGGCGTCAATAGCAATTTTGCAACTATTTCTGGCTTCTATAAATTCTGTGTGGTTTTGAGCGGTTGGTTGTCGTTTCCAAAGGTTATATGCTCTGTGTTTTTTCTGTACAGCCGTTTGACACTGGCTGTTGAACCAAGGTTTTGCATTAGCTCTGCGTTTTATTGTATGTGGGATATATGCATCCATTCCAGATAAGATTACTTTTATTTCATTACAGCAAATAGTGGGATCAGTTGTTTTAAAGCAAACCTCTTGCCATGGAAAAACCAGGTAAAACTGTTTAAGGTCATTCCATTTTGCAGATTTATAGTGCCACATTTTACGAGGAAGTGACTGTTGGCTTGGCGGTATGAACATTTCGCACTTTGTTCTTATAAGTTTATGATCGGATGAACCAAGTGGGGGATCTACTTGAATTGTGTACAAGTCAGGATTTGTAGTTAGGAACAAGTCTAAAAGCGCTGCAAATTCACCCCTTTCTGAGATACGGGTAGGTTCATCGACAAGCTGCGTTAGACCACAATTTATGGCAAAAGCTTCTGCTTCCCTGCTTTCATTATCTGTTTTGTTGTGGTGTTTTAGCCAAGGTATATTGTGGACGTTGAAATCGCCTAAAAAAACAATTTCCGCATGTGGATAGTTAGACTGTATACTATCACAGTTTTCGGATAATGTCGCAAAAAAGTTTTGATACTCGGTGTTACTTGGCGGTCGGAAGAGGCAGCAAATGAACTTGGTCGATGACTTTGAGGTGAATTTCAGCCATATGATATCGAGGTTCGCTGGTTCTAGCTTCTCCTCTCGATGACATGAAAGGTCATTTTTAATGTACACACAGATCCCAAAATTATGTCGAAATCGGTGGTGTAGGTCATAGCCGGGATAAAGATAGTTCACAATAGGTGTTGCAGAACTGATTTTAGTTTCAGTGAGAACAAGGATGTCAGGTCTTTGTTCTTCAAGATGTTGGTGAACTGAATTCATCTTGGTACTTAATCCTCTTATATTGCTAAAATCAATTCTGAGTTGAGTTTTTGGTCTTCTTTTAATATCTTCGCATGAAGGACCCCCAGGTCACTCGACGCCCGGAGATCCGAGTGGTCGGGTATTTTACCTCCGGAATATTTTGATCCTGTAGGCGCCATCATGCTATCTGTTACTTATTGTTGGAACCGGACTGCCAGCGCAGTAGCGGAACGTGGTGATACCACTTAGCGCTACTCACTTCTGGCATGGTGGTATCTCACCGGTCGACACCCAATGAGTAAAAAGCGTCTACCACCTACCAATCTAATAATTAATACCCGGTATGTATGTGTTTGTATTCGTGTTCAAACCAGAATGCGGTGGATGCGTCGGCTGACTCACGACGCGCTTTACTGGTACCAAATTCTATGGTTTGTTCCCGCCTCTATTTCACTTTTGCAATTAGAAAATAGTTTTTGTTTTTACTTTTTTTATTATTTTCAGTTTTTTATTTTTACTTTTGCTTGCACTGCAAGTTTACTTAATTTAATTAATTTTACACTCGATAAGCTTTTAGTGTTTATCCCAATTTCTACAATTACCCTATATCCTTTGGGCCCTTTTTTCCTTGCTATCCCCTCTTTACCTTCCCGTAAAGCAGTGCGCGCTAGGCGAAAAGGACAAGAAGCGCGCGAACGTCTCCCGACTGCACGGAGAAGTCGACCCATCGATCGACAAAAAAACAACGTCGACGAAAGGTATCGCCAATGCCACGTGCGAACCCAATCAATTTTACTACATGTAAAAATTACAATTTCCTTTAAGAAAATTACGGATTATTCCAAGAAAAATTAGTGAAAGTGCCAAATCTATACGGATTTCCTCTTTTACCCTAGTAAGTCGAGTGTACTTTTTTCTTTGCGAATTTTCCTAATTTTTCATATAAAATTTTATATTCAAAAATATTATTTACAAGTGCTATACGGCACATCATTCATTATTGCCAATTACGGCAGCAGACATCACCAAATAGTCGAGATATCCACGGGAGTAGGATTGACGGTTGTTGGAGAGTTTCCGAACTAGTTTCCCTTATTTTATACAGTCCACCCTTTGATTTCTTAATTTAGGACTGCCCACCTTGTCCACCCCGAACATTCTATGCACCGTAGATGTTATGTCGCATTCTAATTACGTAATATAAAAAGAGAGGACGACAGGTCTTTATAGAATTTTACAGCACATAGAATTTGAGCCTTCCTTCGGTTGTGCTCTTATGCAGAAATTGCGCTCGATGCCACCCTCGCCCCCGTGATGTCACTCGATTCCAGGGTTAGCATTGCCTGTTACAGCAACTCATGTGCAAATTAGTCAGGCCGGTTGTTTTGATTTCGACAATTAAATTTTCTTCTTTACCACAATGGGTGAGAACAGATTAACTGCCCTCGCAACTTTATCTATAGAAAAAAAAAGAAAAAAAGACAGAAACAGAGTTTAAAGAACAGCAAATTTGGTATTTAAAACTGTGAATATAGATAGCTTATTGTTAACCATTCAGGAAAGTACCTTTTGTTTGGGGTTCAGAAAGAATCGCTTTATATCAAATATTAGCCAATTTGTTTGATCTGTATCTTAATAAACTTTCTACACAATTTTGAATTATACCTATTAGCATTATGCCGCAAAAGACCCTAGCTCTCTTTTCATCTTATGTAAGTATTTTTTTTCTTTCTTTTGAGGTGAGGAAGATTTAAATATTTACCTTAAAAGAAATGATAGAGAGACAGAGAGAAAGGGAGAGAAAGAGAAAGCGTTCCTGTAGTTACTCGCTTATAGCGACATACTTCCAGCTTGCCGCAAATCATTTAAAATAAAATTTTAAGTTTGATAACATTTTTAATGAGAATGGCAATTCAACTTTTCCTTATCAAAAAAATATTTCATGGAAATTCTTCCAATATCAACTAGACCCTCGGCCATCTTGGTGTTCAGGTTTACTAAACAATAAAGGTGGCCGTGTTAAAGCTTCAAGACTGGTTGAACTTAATTTGATTTCAAGAATAGATCCTGAACACTTTTTTTAACTTATTTAGATTCAATTACATGAAAACTGGCTGATAACCGACCTCAAAGTATCTCAGACCGTAAGACCTCGTAACCAAGGTGATAGCGTCTATTTGGATAGCGAAAATCCATTTCCTGGATTAGAAAATTTTTATTGGTTGGCACCAGATGGATACTTAAAAAACAAGTTGGAGGCATATGGGTCCAATTTTTTGTTTAAAGTAAAATGGGACATACTAAGGGGAGACACTAGTGGGGAACCAACCAGAGGACCTAACATGGTGCTAATAGGTTCCAATGGCCTAGTAATAGGTAAGACTTCAAAAATGAGATTTTACTTACATCAAAACCATCACAAAAATGTTGTTTTTAATTTTAAATTATTTTTTAGGTTATGGAGATGAATCTTACCACATCCAAACAGTGACCTTTGAAATACCCCTTACAGAACGCTACTGGTACCATATTGTCCCGAGCATACCCGATATTACAACTCGAACGCCATTGGAAAACTTCAATAAAGGACCTGTTACACGCGCGGAGTTTTTAGGCGTGTTAACTGACGTAAAACATATATTACTAAGAGGATCGTTCCATACAGATCAGAGTGAAGCGATGCTGGCTTTAGCAACCATGGTTTTCGGAAATGAGAATGAAAATTATGAGCTGGGAAATGTGGAAAAGTGCTCGTGTCCCTCAGGTAATCCCTAAGTTTTATTTGATGTAAATTGGAAAAAGTACAGAATTCTTTCGGCTTTGAGAATTTCAAAAATATATTTTTTTTTATAGCTCATAATATAATCCCTCACACACAATTTATTTAGTAACTAGTGGCGAATACTTACTGCTTTTACTAAATTCTTTGGGGTACGTTGAAAATAATGTTTTCTTCCATAGGATTATTAAAAAACGGGTATCCCATTTTATGGCGGAGTTACAGGAATTAAGATTTCAAATATTATAGTCTTCCTCCAATTTATAAAACAAAGTGTCTCCAAATGTGTTGTAAATAAAGATTCATATATTTGGAGGACATTGTTGTAAACCACATTTTAAATTAACAATGAGGCAAGGAAGAGAAGTTTAGGATGTAAGGTCCTCTTGTGTACTTATTCAATAGTACCAGTGAACTTTTGACCTTCATTTTTTTCTTTTTAGCAAATATCACCATTTAATAGTCTTTAACTCAATAATTCTCCAGTTTGTAGCACATAATAATATTCTTTAAACAACATTTTATTGTATTTAATATTTTGTAGTATCAATTGTTTTTAATTTACTTTTTATTTTATAATTTAGTTTACTTATTTTGAAGCCAAAATATAATTTAACTTTTAATAATGTATTCCGGTGATGAATGATAAATGCGTGGCCCGCGCATACTTTTGCGTATTAGTTGGGTTTTTAGTTTACTTGGAAATATTTTTTATGGATTATACCCATGAAGATCCATCGATCGAAATAGCAGTGATATATATTTCACTAAACTCTCCGACAAACATCTTTCACCAAACTGCCCGATATACCTCATAAAATAATTGCACAGTTGCGTATTTGCACAAAAAAGTACACTAAGCTTTGTGACAAAAAATAAATACATAAAGTAAAACCGCAAGAAGTCTGCTCAATTTGCAACCTCTATTAACCGGAAAACCTTATTCACCTAATATTTGAATGCCCCTTCTACAAATATTTACGAGCAATCTACAATTAAGTCTCTCGACGACATCATAGCGGATGCTCTGGAATCAAACTCATATGCCGTGCTCTCCTCAGTCGGCGAATATGTCATCGTTATGCTGAGAGTATCATTTCTTTTTAACGAATAATATTTCTTGCCTTATTTTCTTATTTAATGCATTTTTATTTTATGTTTTTAATTTTTGCTTCATTGTTTTGCTAATAGTAGGTACTTTCCTTGCTATGCTCACATGCTACTTACTATCAACCGAGCTATAAACTATAAACATATAGAACTAGTAACTATTAACCGAACAACCTTTTGCTGTAAATTAGCATTAACTTTAAATATTTTTTCTTTAATGCTGTATCAACAAAAAAAAAACAAAAATTGTATATTTTTTTTGCTCTTTTATAAAGCACTTATATAAATAGATGTATATCTCTAAGTACTATATTTTAAGAACAACCGTACTCTTGTAATAAAGATTTGTATTAGCATTAACTTATATTTTTTTCTTGTATTTTTTTTTTTGCTCTTTTATGAAGCACTTATATAAATAGATGAATATTCCTAAGTACTATATTTTAAGAACAACCGTACCCTTGTAATAAAGATTTGTAATGAATTTTTATATACAATAAAGAAATAAGATAGCAGTGCGCACCGCACATTGGTTATTCACATACTTTCAGAGCAACCATTCTTACAAAATCCAATTGATATTGTTCATGTCGAGTTATTTTACGAACTGAACTTCTTCTAGAATTACAGTAACGCATATACAACATCAAAAGCAGATAAACTTTTTGCCCGATCACGTGGTTTCACATTTAAAACAGAGAATGTTTCTCTAAACATGGTATTTTTTAATGATTTTTAATTTTGCAGGTTATGCAGGCTTATCCTGCGAGAAGTGCTCGTTTGGCTATGTCAGAATTTATCCAAACGTATCGAGTGCAGAAAGCTTTTGCGCCAGTTGCGATTGTAATGGTCATTCCGAAACGTGTGACATATTAACAGGTAATTTTTTGAATGCTCACTTCGTTTGACAGAGTGATCATCTGTCTGTATTTTTGAACGCCCGTCTGTTCAAAATTCGCCGATTAACGTTCTTGTGCTATGAGACGGGAGAATGGCGCTTTAATGACAGGGAAGATGAGACAAACTTGCGCAGAAAGTAAAACATTTTGTTTGACATATTCCGTTTATATGTTAATGTTTGTTTGTATCATTGTTTAATGGAGGATTTCTTTTTTTTTTCGTTTTTGTTTTATAACGATCGTTGTGTCGGATCCTCTCGGTATGGATTTTGATCTTCCGGTTATCGTTTCCCAAATTTGTTGGCCAGTTTTATATGTAAATTCCGAAGAAAATGTCCGCGCGCCCAATTTCGGAAGTTTTTGCAAAAACTCGATTATCATTTTTTTAAATTGAGCTTAATTGAGCCCATCTTTTTACGGTATTTACCTGCATTAGTTTTAAAAAACCGAAATGCTTAAAAAAAACTAACGGGTTTACACCTAGATGCACTGTAACAAGGCTTTAAGTAAGATTTGTGCGTAGTAAATCTAGTCAGGGAAGGTTGAAAAAAAACGAGGAACATTGATCGAGAGAACACGATGTGATGGGGTCAGACTCAGGAACGAACGTTCTTTCCTATACAATTCAAGAATTAACTTCCATAATCCATAGGTGAGGTGAGGTGTTCAATTTTTTTATAGCAAGCTTTTTTTGAAGTGTGGAGGTCCTGAACATGAATTACTTACCTATTTTTATTAAAAAAATTTGAAGCCATCAAAACAAAACAAAAAACTAAATGTAAGCTTAGAAGCGTCACAATAACTCCAGAGGATTCATTTCCCCGTGGACAAAGATGGTGAACTTAAGTCCACCAGTGATCTTAAGGCCACGTGTATAAGTGAACATTTTGTTACCGAACGGGCAGCCAAGAATAGACGTCCAAGTATGGTTTGAAATGAGAGGCCGTATATGATGTAATAAAAGACGCTAAGCTAGTCAAAGAAAAATGGGAAAAAAAGCTTGACAAGTTCTACACTAGGCGCTGACTCGTGACGTAGGTTGACATTAGCACCCCGACATAAATTGTAATTTTGGAACATACTCATTTGCATCTCTTTTTAAAGCATAGCTTATTTTTTATTGCTGTCCAACTCATAGCGCTGCACAGTGGGCTCCCGGATCTGATTTTTGACCAAAATTAGAAAAATAGGTTTTGTCACAATATTTGGTTTTGAAATGAGAAAGAAGTAATTATCAATCAAAATGGCGAATCCAAAATGGCGAAGTTTCCTATTTATGAACCGGTAAGTATGAAATTTAGTCCTAATATTCGCTAAATGTGATTTTTGACCTAAATTTAAAAACAACTTATTTACCAGTAGGTTTCAAATTTGGAACCTTAGCGTGTCTAAAGTCGTTGAGTATAATTATGAAATCAAACTTAAAAATTACATGACGAATCCAAAAGGGCAGAGTTTTCTATTTGTGAACCGATATGTATCAAAATTGGAACTTTGGGGTGTATAAAGCCGATAGATTTCTCACTCAAACCTAGAAAAAATATTATGGCGGATTCGAAATGGAGAACTTTTACATTTATGAACCGATATGTATTAAATTTGGAACTCTGTGGTTTTTAACGGCGCTTATTATTATTCTTTACTTAAACAAAAAAAACGGCGGACCCAAAATCTTTATCCTATAGACTATCCTATATTTATAAACCGATTTGTGTCGAACCTAGTACTTAGATTATTTAAGGTTAAAGCGCACCGTGTAATGTGGAAAAAAGCTGCGTTGAAAAGGATGAGGTGTTTACATAACTAACTAACAAGCTAAAAATCAAACTAGAAATTAAAAATATTAAAAAAAGTTAAGCGGTATTATTTTTTGGCTCTACCAAAAACTAGAAAATAATACGAACGTAGCCCTGACTTTGTAGCGGATAGGAATCTGCAAGTTTAATGACTGCATAATCAAATAAGAATGATTTTTCTAGAAAAATTTGTTTTTTAGTGCAACAAAATAAATATTTTTAAAGCGTCCACTTTTTTATACTAGTTTGTTAAAAGTCAGGTTTGGTAAACTGCTGATGATTTAAAATAGAACCGTTTACTTTAAAAGCTTTTTTACCTAATTCGTCTTTCATAAACAATCCACCTGTAAAAGTTAATTTTATCTGTAATTTGGTTGGTAAAGTTGGGTTTTATTATGGAGTGCCATATTTTTATTTGATTTTTGAAATTAGTATATAGTTAGTATTTTTATACATAATTTATATTTTTTATATATATATTTATCGGTTACACAAACTTCTACGTCTTCCGATACCCAATCTCCACTCGTTTCTGTTTGCCCATAATTCATCATCTAGGCCTCTTATTCTTATTTCACTATCTATTCCTTCTCTCCAGCTTCTCCTCGGCCTTCCTCGTTTTCTTCGGCCAGTTGGTTTCCATTGTAATATTTGTTTAGGTAGTCTTCCATCATCCATTCTTTGTACATGTCCGTACCACACCAATTGTTTTGTTCTTATATCATCCACTAGAGTACGTTCACCCACTGTCATAATTTCTCTTATTCTTTGATTGGTAACTCTTTCTCTTTTTGATTTCCCTGCTGCTCTTCTCCAATAGTCCATCTCCGTAGCGGAAAGCATTTTTTCTGTTCTATCTTTGATTGGCCATACTTCTGAGCCGTATGTAATAATACTTTTAACAATGGTGTTATATACAGGGTGTTCCTTAAAGGTTTGCGAATATTTAAGGAGGTGATTCTACATTAAAAAATAATGATAATTTGTCGTATAAACTATGGTCAAAAAATACACCGTTATAAAAATACAGGGTGTTAAAGTTTTCAAAAAAAAATTGAAATTTATTAATAATTTCGAAATCATTGTGGATATTTTATTCAAAATTGGCACATAACCATAAATGTCTAAGGCGCATATTTTCCAAGAAGAAAATGATTGTTAACTTCGACAGTGGCGTGCGTACGGGCACTAGCTTTTTTATTTTTACAGAAAAAAATTGTACGCCACTGGTTTGTTTTAAAAAGGTTATACTTTTTGAATTATCCACTTAATTCGAAAGAAAAAAGGTCTCTTAATTTTTTTCTCTACAGGGCGTCGTTCTTGAGTAAAAAAATAAAAACCGTTGTTCTGCAAAAGCAAAATAATGTGACCATTTAAAGAATACAATTGATCAAGTTGCCTTAGAAATATCTCGATTTAGTTCAAATTTAGAACGTAAGAATAGGCTATTAAGATGCGTTTTTCTCAATAAAAGAATAATGTTTAGCTTCATCAGTGGCGTGCGTACGGGTACTAAATTTTAAATTTTTAAAGAAAAAATAGTACGCCACTGGTTTTTTTCAAAACATTTTTATTTTTTGAATAGTGCACTTAATTCTAAAGAAAAAAAGTCTCTTTATTTTTTTTTTCTACAGGGCGTCGTTTTTGAGTAAAAAAATAAAAACCTTTGTTTTGCCAAAGGAAAGTAATGTAATTTATTAAATACAATTTTGCAATTAATCATGCATTTGAATATCGTCATTGACAATCCAAAACCTGCTGTGTGCAGTTGTATAAATTTTACAGGAACGCAAAAAAAGGCTTGCAAAATTAGAATAATTTTAAATCAATAATTTAATACAATACATATTACAAATAACGTTTTTAAAAAAATTGCTGAAAATGGCCCCCTCCACTTAAAATGCATGCTTCTGCCCGCCTTCTCATAGAACTGCGTACTCTTTGGAATATTCCTGCAGTATTTCTTATTCTGTCGCAGGACAGAACTATTCTTTCTCTTAATTCTTCAACGGTATTAATAGGCGGATTTGTATAGACCAGGGTTTTAAGATGTCCCCACAAGAAAAAGTCTAAACTGTTAAGGTCGGGGGACCTTGGTGGCCATTCTTGGGTTCCACCACGGCCTATCCAATGATTTGGATAAACAGTATCTAAATGATTACGAACTTCAAGACTGAAATGGGCAGGTGCACCAACGTGCATGTACCACATTTGATTTCTTGTGGCCAGTGGAATATCATCTAACAATAAGGGCAATTGTTCTTGTAGAAAGTTTAGAAAAGATTGCCCGTTAAGCCGTCCTGGCAAGAAGAACGGACCAATTAAATAATTATGAATAATGCCTGCCCACACGTTAACCGAAAATTGTTGCTGAAAATGCGTTTGACTTACCGCATGAGGATTTTCTTCTGCCCACAAATGATTATTACGTACATTTTGAATGGCATTTCTTGAAAAATTGGCTTCGTCTGTAAACATAAATAAATTTTCGAATTGCGGATTTCGTTCAATATTATGAACATACCACTGGCAGAAAGTTACTCGCCCTGGAAAATCTCTTGGCTGGACTCTTAAAATATGGTAAGGATACAATAAAAAATCCACTAATATCCTCCATACAATTTGGTGGCAAATGTTTAGGTTTCTGGCGATTTTCCTCGTGCTGGTTTCAGGATGTTCCTCCACTTCCTGCAATACCGCTTCCTCAATTTCAGGTGTTCTTACAATTTGAGGTCTACCTTCAGCTGTACCCCATCTAACACTGCCAGTTTCAACCAGACGCCGATGGATATTAGAAAAGGTTCGGCTGTCTGGCAAAACACGGTTTGGATACCTCTGGTGGTACAGACGTCTGGCTTCCTCTGCATTACCATCGGCGAGACCATACATGTAATGCATTGGAATAAATAACCATTTTTGGAAAGATTGTAAAAATAAATTAGCAAAAAAGATAATTTACAGCAAACAGACCTAACCGATCATAAACTAGTGCTACAAAATGACAAATACATATAAAAACAATTGAATAAGTGTCATATTTTAAGTATTTCCAAGGCAACTAGGTTAATGTATTCTTAAATAAATTACATTCTTTGGCAACACAACGGTTTTTATTTTTACTCAAAAACGACGCCCTGTAGAAAAAAAACTAAAGATACTTTTTTTCTTTTAAATTAAACGAGGAATTCGAAAGAAGAAAAATGTTTTAAAAATAACCAGTGGCGTACTATTTTTTCTTTAAAAATTTACAATTTAGTACCCGTACGCACGCCACTAATGAAGCTAAACATTATTTTTTTATTGAGAAAAATGCATCTTAATAGCCTATTATTACGTACTAAATTTGAATTAAATCGAGATATTTCTAAGGCAACTTGATCAATTGTATTCTTTAAGTGGTCACATTATTTTGCTTTTGCAGAACAACGGTTTTTATTTTTTTACTCAAGAACGACGCCCTGTAGAGAAAAAAATTAAGAGACCTTTTTTCTTTAGAATGAAGTGGATAATTCAAAAAGTGAAACTTTTTTGACAAAAACCAGTGGCGTACTTTTTTTTTCTAAAAAAATAAAAAAGCTAGTGCCCGTACGCACGCCACTGTCGAAGTTAAAAATCATTTTCTTCTTGGAAAATATGCGCCTTAGACATTTATGGTTATGTACCAAATTTAAATAAAATATCCTTAATGATTTCGAAATTATTAATAAATTTCAATTTTTTTTTGAAAACTTTAACACCCTGTATTTTTATAACGGTGCAGTTTTCGACCATAGTTTATACGACAAATTATCATTATTTTTTAATGTAGAATCACCTCCTTAAATATTCGCAAACCCTTAAGGAACACCCTGTATAAGCTTTTTGTTATGTTTTGATATACTCTGGTCCCAAATTATTCCATTTAATAAAGTTATTGCTTTTCTTTTTTGTACGTTTCTATCTTTTATAGCTTTGTCTAGTGTTCCGTCAGCTGTAATTTTTAGACCCAAGTATTTATACTCATCACAGGACTGAATTCGCTGCCCAGTATTTAAGATTGAATCCTGTTTCGTTCCACCAATACACATATACTCTGTCTTATTGATATTAACCTCTAGTCCCCACTTATTGTACTCTTCTATTAGTTTTCGTGTCATATATTCGAGGTCGTCATAATCCTGAGCCACCACTATCTGATCATCGGCGAAACATAAAGTATACAAGGTGGTTTCATCCAAAGGAATTCCCATGTTTTGGCATTTTCTCTTCCAGACTTTAAGGACCTGTTCCAAATATATCTTGAAGAGCGTAGGCGAGATACAGCAACCTTGTTTAAGACCTTTATTTACTTGAAAGCCTTTGGTTAGTTTTCCTTTTATTTTAACTTTTGCCTTACTATTGCGGTATAACTCTTTGATGGCCTTAATTAGTTGTACGCCTATGTTTGTCTTTTCCAACGCTTTCCAAAGTAGATTTAGTGGTATACTATCATATGCCTTTTGCAAATCTACGTAAAGCAGATGGAGCTCTTGTCCGTATGCCATTTTCTTTTCAATAACTTGGGTTATACAAAAGAGATGATCTGAAGTCGATCTACCCGCCCTGAAACCAGCTTGTTCTTCTGCCTCCATATCTTTATATTCGCTCTCCACTTTATTTCTTATTATTTTGCCATATATTCTGCTTAGCATACTAGTTACAGATATACCTCTATAATTGTCACATATATCTTTCCTTCCTTTTTTGTGTATTGTGGATATATATGACGTTTTCCACTCAGTTGGTACTACAACTCCATTTAAATATCTTTGGAAAAGATTCCGTAATCTCCAAAACAATTCTTCAGTGCCATACTTAATAAGTTTAGCTGGGATATTTCCGGGTCCGGCAGATTTACCGCTTTTTAAGGTTTTGCACACGTTTTTGACCTCAGATATTGTGAGGGGTACTGGAGATCCCATCGTTCTAATGATATTGTCTCTTTCGTCTTCCTTGAATTCTGCTCTATCTTCAGTTAAAAGTTTTTTCAAATGCTCATCCCATTCTTTGTCTGGTATTGGTGTATTGGATCATTCTTCTCACCTTTGATTGCGCGATTTTGTATTCTTCTCTGCTTCTATCTGTCTTTTGGGATAAGTATGTGTGATATAATTTCCTTTTTTCCTCTATTTCACTTTCAATCTCAGCATCCCACCAGTATGGTTTTGTTCTTTTAGGAGTTTCTTCCACTAATCCTAGTGCTTCTTTTGCAGCTTGATGGATGCTTAATGTGATACATTCGTATTCTTCATCTGGGGTTTCACCTGAACTTGAATTAAGTTTATCGTTCAGTCTCTTTTTGTATAAGTTTTTTACGCTGTCATGTTCTAGGCTTAGTAGATTATATTGACAGTGATCAATTTCCTCATTCACTGTATCATCAAGATTTTGTTGATGGAGGCTTCGGCCTTGATAAGGAAAGAGAACTTTGGTCTCCAGAAAATAGTGATTACTTCCGCATGTTGATCCACGCTTTGTTCTGACATCTTGAATTTTTAGTTTTGTCTTTTGTTTAGTGATAAGATAATCAATGACGGATTTCAGGTTTTGTGAGGGTTTGGTCCAGGTATATTTGTGTATTTTCTTATGTTGGAAAAAACCGTTTTGGATTTTTAGGTCTAATTGCTCACATACTGTGATAAGCCGGTTTCCATTGTCATTAACAACATCTTCTCCATATTGGCCAACTGTGTTATATTTTTTATTAATATATATTTTTCAATATTTATTTGTTTAATTTAGCCTAAAGTGCTTTAAAAATAATAGACAAAAACTTTTGTAGCAGCAGATTTTAAAGTACAATTTTTTAAAATTATGTATACATACTTTATAAAAATAAAAATTTTAAAAACATGGTTGATGAGGGAAGCAAAATATTTGTCCAACATTTATAAGAAATCTATATTTTTATAGAATTTCAGAAATGCCTAGCAAAAACTATTGTCTGACCTGTCTACACATCAAAATTGGAATCAAAATGTACAGGTAGAAAGTATAATTAGGGGAAAGGGGGACAAAATGGGATACTTAATTTTATAGGCCCTTTTCTCCTAGTGCGTTCGTCATTTGAAATTAAGTTGGCTAGATACGTTATCTTTATGTTCTAGTTTTCAGTTTAAACGATTTAGAACTCCATCATACTTTTATTTTTATTTTTGTAAAAAGTTGCCTTTGGTAAAATGGGGTGCCTATGTGGCGAAACGGGCGGGGCGGTTGTGTAATGTAGAATCAATATTTTTGTAAGACCAGTCTTATTTATTAAAATACTAAACAAGTTAAAAAAGAAAAAGTTGTAATATATTGTAAATACATTTATAATAATTATAGAGAATTACAGCGACCAAGTCATCGCTGTCGACTCTCCTACACGAATTTTGCGTCAATTTTTTGCAAAGACAACATGAAATACGAGTTTTAGTGATGCTATCAAAAAACAAATTTTTTTTTGGGGTATAGGTTACTAGGTATAACAAGGTACCCCATTTTGCCCCCATGAAAAAACCCCGTATTGGCCCAAACCACCAATTAAATTCAAACAAAAATCATACATAGTAAAGGACTAATCTTACGGGCGATGCATTTAATTATGAATAATACATAAACCCACTAATCGTTCAATGTAAACAAAATTTTAAAAAGTCTGTAAAAAATGTACTTACTGTCACAAAATGCGCAAGCAATTTCTACAATAAACATCACATGTTGAGCAAAAACCAACTTAAGCTCAGCCGACCGGCACCAATCATATTGCAGAGAGTTGAACCAGTTATAGGGATAAAACATCTGATATTAAAAGGTTTTATTTTTGCGCAATTTTCTTAAAACTGCGATATCACGTTTTACCCGCGTACCCCATTTTGCCCCCCTTTCCCCTACC
This sequence comes from Aspidapion aeneum, assembly GCA_963576565.1. Classification (NCBI taxonomy): domain Eukaryota; kingdom Metazoa; phylum Arthropoda; class Insecta; order Coleoptera; family Brentidae; genus Aspidapion; species Aspidapion aeneum. The sequence continues at coordinate 34,531,717 of OY755041.1, forward strand.
TTTTTTTACAAGATCTATTTTATGCGAATTTTATACAACATAAAATATTGTGGTAAAATGGCTTAAAATCTGGATCAAACCGCCACACAAATATGGTACTTTAACGCGTTCCTTTGAAAGGAAAAATGACACTTCTAAAAAATAACTGAAAGTTACGTCAATTAAATCATAGTTTTTTTCAAGGCCTGCTGGACTATCTACTGTTTTTTGTAAAGGTATTAAGAAGTTTCAGTATGTTTTTCATTTAACCCTTTTTGGCCAAAAATTAGATCTGCGAGCCCACTGTGTGCATCAGAAAATTCATTGACGTTGATTGAAAGAGAGAGTAAGTAGCTGGATGACAATGTGTGAGTTTAGTAAATAAAACGAGTAGACCAATGTTTAGTTATTAAACTCATGTGTGTTTAATATTATTAAGCGCCCTTACTAATACATTAGTTTAAAAAGAGATGGTAAATAATCGGATCATAATGTGTAAGTTCAGTTCATGAACCGGAATCATATTTTGTGTCGGGGTGCCGTGCTACGTCACAGTCAGCGCCTTAAAATGAATTTATGATTTTGATACAAGGGGGTTCTATTAGTTACCTTTTTTATAAAAAAATGTGAAGTCATCAAAACAAAACAAACAACTAAATGTAAGCTTAGAAACGTCACTACAACTTAAGATGATTCACTTCCCCGTGGACAAAGATGGTGAACTTAAGTCCACCAGTGATCTTAAGGCCTCCTATATAAGTGAACATTTCGCTACCTAACGGGCAGGCAAGAATAAACGTACAAATATGGTTTGAAATGAGAGCCCGTGATGTGATGTAATAAAAGACGCTAAGCTAGTCAACGAAAAATGGGAAAAAAAGCTTGACAAGCTCTACCGAGGGGTCATCAGCTTTCAACAGTACTGTACAAATTTCACAACAGTACCCGACAGTACCACGACAGGATCCAACAGTACTCGACAGTACACGACAGTACTCAACAGTACTCGACAGTACCACGACAGGACCCAACAGTACTCGACAGTACACGACAGTACCCAACAGTACTCGACAGTACACGACAGGACCCAACAGTACACGACAGTACCCAACAGTACACGACAGGACCCAACAGTACCCGACAGTACACGACAGTACCCAACAGTACTCGACAGTACACGACAGGACCCAACAGTACTCGACAGTACACGACAGTACCCAACAGTACACGTACACGATAGAATCCAACAGTACTCGACACAACCCTCTGTCCGGAAACGAAACAGTGGCGTAGATGCAAAAAGACAGGATGACCTTGAGCGCGGCGCGGGTCCCCAAAGATGATGACCTTTTTTTTTTTTTTTTTAGTCGCCAGTGTTGTGAGGACGCGCTAAGGCCCTATCGGCCTTCCCCAAGATGACCTTTTGTTTTGGTCGCAAGATTTGTGAGCGCGGCGCGGTTCCCCAAAGATGATGACCTTTTTTTTTTTTTTGCTCGCATGTTTTTTGAGGGCGCGCTTTGTCCCTGTCGGACCCCCCCAAGGCATGACGACAGTACTCAACAGGACCCAACAGTACACCGACAGGACCCAACAGTACTCGACAGTACCCAACAGTACACCGACAGGACCCAACAGTACTCGACAATACACGACAGTACCCAACAGTACTCGACAATACACGACAGTACCCAACAGTACTCGACAGTACACGACAGTACCCAACAGTACTCAACAGGACCCAACAGTACACGTCAGGACCCAAGTCCTGTTGGACGCTGTACAAAATTTTAGGGTGCCGATGACCCCTCGAGCTCTACACAATTTATACTTTTAGCAGTTGTCACAAATGAATTTATGTTTTTGATACAAGGGGGTTCTAAACTCCATATCATAGTTTTTGAGATAACTTTTTGACAGTTATCAGCTGTTTACCATAACAAATAGCATAGGCCAACAAAAAAAAGTTGTAAAAAGTTGTCTCAAAAATAATGATATAGGGTTTATTAGTGACCATTTTTTATAAAAAAATTTGAAGCCATCAAAACAAAACAAACAACTAAATGTAAGCTTAGAAACGTCACAATATCTCAGTTGTCAAAAATGAATTTATGTTTTTAATACAAGGGGGTTCTTTCTTACTTCTTTTAGGCGAATGTAAATGCCAACACAATACCATAGGAGAAAAATGCGAACGCTGCGCTCCTGGATTCTATGGAAACCCGCTTCGAGGAACCCCACACGACTGTAAACCTTGTGCATGCCCGTTGGAAAATGCAGAAAACAATTTTAGTCCAGGCTGTCAATTGGATTTGTTAACTGAAAACAACATAGATGGCGGAAGTTACTTTTGCAATCAGTGTCCAGAAGGATACACTGGAGATCATTGCGAAATGTAAGAGAGTTTTAAAGATTTGATTCTACTGATTATCTTGAGCAAATTTTCCTTTCTGAAAATAAATCTGGTTTTCTTTTTTAACTTTTTTCGTTTAATATTTATACTGACTATTATATTCGTATTTTCTAAGAAGTGCAGAATAGGAAATCACTGTGCGGTAAAGTTACTTTACCGCACGCGCACCACTTAGAAACCTTAGCAACGCATCAATAAGACAGCTTCAATATTTGTTTACATTTCAATTCCATCTAATTTGACATTTCTACTTATATATTACATTCAAGTTTTTGAAAAAAAAAGGTACTCATAGGTAAAATATTGTGCCTAGCACATGCGGAAAGTGTCTTTACCACCCTTGACGGCTTGACCGAACTCCGCTTCGCGTCCTTCGGCCAACTGCCGTCGCGTGCGGTAAAGTATCGTTTTCCGCATTTGTTAGGTAAATAACTATTTTCATAGCAGCAAAGAACTGAATTTTACGCTGACTTCTTTTTCAAATTTTAATAAAATTTTTCATTTTAGATGTGATGATAAATATTATGGGGACCCAACAGAGGTGGGCAATACATGTCAACCATGTGATTGTAATGGAGGCCCATGTGACAGAAAGACCGGACAATGCCTGAGCTGTAAAGGAAATACTGAAGGTATGAACCAGTGGCGTGCAGTGCTAATCAAAGCAGGGTAGGCAAAATTGGCATTGTTTTGTCACTTACACGCTTACTGCACTCACATAAGTACTAGACTACAAGTTAAAAATTTCTGAAAAAACAATTCCTCACAAACTCTGTTATCAAATATTATAATAAAATGAGCTCAACAAATTTATTAGTTAAAGTCGATTTTTCAAAAATTTCTTAATTTGCAGATTCCATCTTTCTCTATAGTGGACAGAATTAATTTTAATTAAGCAACGCACTGAACTCGTACGCAAAAAAACACGCGATGCCTCCTTGTCCCGTCTCTCTCATTCTTCAACGCCGGCGGTCTTCAGAATACAACTTCTTTCAAGAGACGATAAAGGCGCTGTCTTTTTTATCCCATTAGCGATAATAGAAATAAATCACGTAGCATATATAAAAGTTTTATGAAACACCTATTAGGAAAATATTAGATGAGAAATAAGCGATAATGCAGTATATGCAATTAATCAAAATATGTCTTACGCAATCTTTGGAATCAAAATTAATGAAAAAATACTTATTATAAATGTTTTCTAGGATAGCCACGCCTTTCCGCCTACATTGCATGCAGGCCACTGCACTGGTATGAACAATTCTGGAAACATAAAAAATACAATCAAGGGACCTCATTGACTACCGATTGCGCCTAGTCCTGGTTCTACATTTTTAAGAAATATTATTTTAATTTTTTTATCGCTTATCAGCCGCCATCTTGAATATCTCACAGTTCTCGAGGGTAATTTTGTTGAATTATCATTTTTAGCGCACCAAAAACTATAAAATAAAAAACAAACAATAAGTACACCAAAACTTTCCCAGTGAAACTATCATTATATTGGACTAAAACTAAAATAAAGTTTTAATGGAAATAGTTGCCCTTCCTACTAGTCAAAAAACGAGAACGAACGTTGAATTTTTTGACAACTTTTGCTTCTTTTTCTGTTTTTCTAAGGTTGGAAATGCGAAAAGTGTAAAGCAGACCACTACGGCGACCCCTCAACATTTAGCTGTAAAAGTTGTGAATGCGATCCGGTAGGTTCAGAGTCTAGACAATGCAACAATGTTACCGGACAGTGCAGCTGTAAGGAGAGGTTTATAGGACGTACTTGTGATCAGTGCGAGGTAATTTTTCGTAGCCTTGTATTAAACGGCGATTACCATAAGGAGTTACGTAATAGTTTTAAGAAGAGTTCTTGTTTAATTTTCGATTGTTATACCATGCATTTATGTTAATAAATCTTTGGTTATACTTTTGCTTAATAGATAAATTAACCCTAATCTTCATAACATTATCGCTATTTAAGAATAGAACTGACTAAGTATATTCTGTCGTTGGTTAAAAAACAACACGTTTAATCCATTTTTTCTTACAACCATAGTGAAAGTTTAACTGTTCAAACTGGACTTAGCTTCCAGTGTTGAACAAATATTTAAATTGGTTAATTTTTCGTTGGCTCAAAGTTTTTTGATGTACTATTTTAAAGGGCTCCGGAATGAAATAGCGATGTGCAAAATAGCAGGTATTGAAATAGCAGTATCGAAATAGCGACAATCAAAATAGCGATGTAATGAAAGCGCGACTATCAAAATAGCGATGTAACGAAATAGTGATTGTAACAAAATATCGATGTAACAAAATATCGATGTTGCAAAATAGCGACTATCAAAATAGCGATGTAACAAAATACAGTCGAACTTCTATAAGTCGAACCTGGAGGGACAACCAAAACAGTTCGAGTTATGGAGAGTTCGAGTTATAGAAACTCGAGTTACATAGGTTAAAATACATGTAAAAAGTCTCGAGTTACATAGGTTAAAATACATGTAAAAAGTGCAGGGACCGCTTCAAAGGTTCGAGTTCTAGGGGGGTTCGAGTTATAGAGGTTCGAGTTAGAGAGGTTCGACTGTAGCATATTTAAAATATTAAAACTACCCTGATTTTTTTCTCGGGATCCTAAAGGGTGTGAATCCCAGGAAAGAAGTCAGGGAAGTTTTTTTTTGAAGAAATATTACGGTTCGGATTTACACCGTCTAGGATCCCAGGAAAGAGGGCATGAGCTATTTTCTATTTTGATACATCGCTATTTTGATTGCCGCTATTTTGATACATCGCTAGTTTGGTTGTTGCTATTTTGATAAATCGCTATTTTGATATGTCGCTGTTTTGTTACAAACGCTATTTTGATACTTCGCTATTTTGATAGTCGCTCTTTCATTACATCGCTATTTTGATAGTCGCTACTTCATTACTCGCCATTTCAAACGTCGCTATTTTGTACATCGCTCTTTTCTTCCGGAGTCTTGTTGAGTGACATGTTTCTTTAGTTTGACAAGAAACTCAAAGTTAACCCGTTGTTCTAACAAAATGAAGCGTTTTCTGTCTTTAGACTCCAATTAACCAAGTATGTTCCTTTTGACTATGTATACGGAAAAATATTTCGCCAAATATATTTTCTTTATTTATCCATAAAAAATGTATCTTTTCTTTCTCTATATAGCCTGGTTACGGAAACATAACTGCCCTATGTCCGCCATGTTATTGCAGTTCCATTGGTGCCAAATCAAACATTTGCAACGCACATACGGGTACCTGTGATTGTCAACCAGGAGTAGATGGATTCCATTGTGACACCTGTCAAAATTTTCATTATGGTTTCTCCAGTGAGGGTTGCACGGGTAAGTACATAGAATTATAAAATATTAATTAAACCTCTATTTTCTATTTGGCTGTTTTAGTATTATCAATAGGTATTCCTTATTCATCTTTTGAAATTTCTTTTTAATTAATTCGGCAGTCTACGTTTATAGCAACCCAGCCGACAGATTTCATAACCAAAGTGATCTCGGATCCATATTGAAAACATTTTGTTTTCAAGATCATTCGGTGTGTCTATGCAGCTCCTAACAAGATAGGCTACGACCACATATGTCATAAATATATATGTACAAGGAACTAAATTGAAACTTGATTATATTGGACGCCTTTAATTCGAAAGATATCGCTTTTAAGAATGTGAATTGGACACAAAAAAGTACAGTCACACCAAGGTATGTCATGACTTTTATTCGTTTTCGATTTTTACTTGTTGGCTCTGTCCGCTTATTGCAGACAATTTGGTAGCTCAATTCGGTGGACATCAGGATAATCTGACTCGAAGTCACTTGGTGCCCGGGACAATCACAACTCATTCACTCTTACATTCATACTACATGAAGAGTCAACAGGCCGACCCGTCAAACACCCCCACGGTAGGCAATTTTCGTGCCACCGCCATCTACCCTCTTAACACGGGACCACCGGTTTAACGTGACTTTCGAACTGCGGCCTTGTATTGATCATCAACTGTGCCTGCTTCCAATGTTTACACTTGTGCGTTCCAAATCACCAATTTTTTTTAAACGACCTATAAAATGACATATTAGCATGCCGAAATATTTTACACGGATTGAACGACGTTAAATCACGCAACAGTTGGTGGTATTAGAATGCCTTTATTTTAAAACAGTTTGAAATATATATGACATTTTGACATTTGTATGTTGATATGGACTATCACAGCCCTCTTAAATTATCAAGCCTGATCCTACTTTGAATGGCAACAGTTTCGAAGGCTGACAGATCTAAAATTTTGACTATTTTATAAACAAAATAAATATAGCCTGACAAGAAAATAATGGAATCGGCAGCCTTTGACAGTGTTGTATTTTAAAGAGGACACACAAGGCAATTTAAGTCATGTGACAGAAATTCGCTAGGACAAGCGGCAGTTTTTTAGTTTTGGTAAATTATTAATAATACAATTCTGGCACGCACCCTGTAATACGTTGATCCGATTGTTATTAATACATATAAACCAGACATTTTGTATAGTCCATTTATCATAAATACGGACAATCACTATCATTAGGCTCTAATGGTAAGTGAATCTTCGAGTCAGTGCGTTCACAAATTATGCTAAAAATCGACGATAATGATATAACTTAACTGTAAAGCGGAATTACGAAAGGATTTAATGCTGAGATCGTTATACCTAATATTTTATCATTTTAATATAAAATGTTATTAGAACATAAAAATCCTAGTATTGGCGATATTGCATAAAAACTCTGAGAGCAAGTACGGGCTGGACAACTGATGAGGCGCGGATTTGAGGGGAGGTGGGTAACGGGGTAATTCGGTTTTGAAACGAGGAGTTGTCGCAATTCTAATAAGTTTCTAGTATTCTTCAACCTTTATGTCCTAGATTGTTTGCATCCAAAAAGTAATCAGGTAAAATAGTATAAAACTATTTTTGGGCATCAAACATAACACTACAAGCTCTTGGAAGTCAGGAAGTACTTGGCTTGCAAGTAGAGTTTCAAAAATTTTGCTCCAGCCCTTCTATTTACACACGTGTGTGACTCGTAAAAGTACCTCCAAACCATTGACTTCTATACCCTACGGGGTCCAAACCGAGCAACATTTAACAAAAACATCGTGTTGCGAAAACACACCTGCGACAGAGCAACTTCCTGGCCGGCGAAAAATCAAATGATTTTGTAGCATCATAGAGAAATATATACTATACGGGGTGGGCCAAAAAAAACCAAACAATTTTTTTTCAATCAATCAGAGTTTTGTTTCAACCATTGTTTTGCGTATTATACGATTGCCTTGCCAAACATGTCTGCATTTATTTCCTTATAAACTCATTACTACTAAACCGATTTTGATGAAATAAAAAACATCCCAATGAGAATTGATTGCTTTTTAAAGATTATGATCAAAGTTTATCGCCATCTTAAAATTTAAGATGGCGGACAGAATCATACTGGCGGCAAAAAAATATATTTAGTCAAAACTATCATTATTTCTCTACCAAGTGCAGTTTGTCCCATTAAAATCGATTGTATAGTTCAAAAGTTATAATGGAAAAAAATTGTCCGGTTTTTTTTTGCCCACCCGGTATATTCCTCTATGGTGGCATGTTGCAACAAATGTTTTTTGGTTTGAGCGAGGCTTGAGGGTAATTTGCGCAAATTTATTTTCACCTAGCTTAATTCATATTTAATGAAGTTCTTGTATCTTCTGGTAAAGTCCCACCTTTGCGTATGGAATTTGTTAAAGTTAGGTAAAGCATTAAAATCATTATGGTTAGGTACCTATTTGAGCATCTTATGGACTAGAAATATAGGTTGTTTCGTGGTCATTAAAATACTTTGTTTATTATCTACTTCCGATGTTAAGGTTAGTAACTTTATATGTATAAGTAGGCAGTATTGGATGGGCCAGGGGTGCCCTTGTAACCGGGGCCTAAAGGAAATATGGTAAGTAACAACCTCGGTAACAACTTATTTTTTTAATAAAACACTTTTTGCTTCTGTAATAATTATTTACAAATATATTTTTTGTCTACAACCTACATTATAAGACTTTAATAGATAAACCATACTTAAGTGTATTTTAGGTATGTAATAAGTTGTGTTATTAGTAAAGCAGTAGGTTCATTCCTTCTATAGTGTTGTAGAAATCTCATTTTGTAACTTATACACAGATGATAGGTACTTTGTTTTTTTTTTGTTCATTCAGTCAGTTTTATTTTGCATGTGTGTCCCATAAAACACAACAAAAATAACAACAAATGACGGCCGCCACCATTGTGACAAGGCCGCGATAAAATCAAATTATACCGAGTTTGGTTGGGCTGGGGTGTCAATTGGCAATGAGAAGCGTATGCAGGGCTATCAAAACGAACGGGCCACGATCCTCCACTTTGTTGACGTCACATCCGGGGCTGATTTTTTTTTTGATGGCCACGTCACGACACCGCTGATTGTCATTGAAATATTGAAGTTGGAATGACGGTTCATGAATATTTGATTTTTTTTTAAATAAAGCCGGTTTTGAGATTGTTTTTACTATATTCTTTTAGAACAATTTTTTTTTAAATCTATAGTAATCCTTAATTTTTAAGAGCCACTTCACTAGCTCACACAAAAATTAAGTTTAAAGCAGAAGCGAATGTGACAATCACAGATGACAAAGTCAAATACATGTCAAATATAACAATTGGCATGTGGTAAATGGCGGGTAATTTGAATTCAAAATAAAGAATGCTAAATCTTGAAGATTTTAACCTTTTAATCATGTTGATCCCTTACAAAACTTTGGTGGAACATCGGAATGGTGTCTGAGAATATTTTACTGAAATTTCGCGGAAATCTGTAGTGCCATTTTGAAAATATCATAAAAAAAACGTCTGACCTCCCATAAGATCCAATGTAAAATTCAGCCCCCGGAGAACAGCTGATTTTTTTAGGGTCGTGGCCTCTATTTTTGTGTTGGCCTTGGCGTATGGTGTACGTGTCTTTTTAACTTGGTTGGTTGTGAAGAACTAGAACCTATGTAGATATGCACGGGTAACGATCTACCAGTTTGTTGACGTCACAAGCCAAGGCTCGATTTCTTTTATGGTCAGTTTTGCTTGTTTATGTAAGTTCGGTTTGATACATTTTATTGTAAAAAATCGAAAAATAGTTTGACATTGACAACTAAAACAAAAGTTATAATACAACTTGACTAAGACAATCAATAGCGGCCCATTCACACCCACCCTTTCACGTGGTTTATCCTAGGTAGCATTTGGTACGCGGCGGTTAGTTCGAAAAAGAACGGATGGCACACTTGTATCCAAATAATTTAACATGAGATAGCGCTATTTACACTTTATGTTTGTTTGCTAGTTGTCAACTTAAACTTGCCAAAAATTGGTTTTATTTAGGATAAAAAGAGCGCCCGCTATTGAAGATAGTACAGATAACAGCTTTGTAGGAAACTTACTGCTTTTTAGCATTTTTACGGAAGGTTTTTACACCGCTCCACCACTGAAGCGGTTCGGAGTTGGGACGTTTAGTATAAACTATAGTTGATGTTCTATTTAAGTAGCACCGCGTCATAGCTATGGTAAACCAAATTTTGCAGCAAAATCTAAGTAAAGAAGCCTTAAAAAATTAGTGTTTCGCTAAGTTGATGTTCTATTTAAGTAGCACCGCGTCATAGCTATGGTAAACCAAATTTTGCAGCAAAATCTAAGTAAAGAAGCCTTAAAAAATTAGTGTTGTTGGTACATGCAGTGTGCCGCTCGGGGCTTAATGTTCGAAGGATAAAACACTACGACCTTTTAAAGGAGAGATCAAATAGGTACTTATAAAACTTAAAAACCTGATAAATAAAGATCCGAAACATAAAAGAGGATCCAAAATTAGGGTCTACTACGTTTTACCTCGATGCTTGAAAATGGGTGTTTCTTTTTTTAGTGATAAGTTGAGGTCGTTTTATACTGTTTTCAAGAAAAAAAAATGCGGATTTTTCGCATTTTTTTTAGAAATTTTAAAATTAAAAAGTTAGTAAAAACTCATACAAATTGCTATAGAAAGAATTTATTTGACGTTTGTTATTTCGAGAAAGAGAGGGACGGCTCACAATCGACGGAGCTTTAAATAGGTGGTAATTTAGCTAAAAATAAGGTGACCAACTGCCAGCGGCGTAGCGTGGCCGAAAGGGCGGGGGGGCGACAGCTAAAAAGGGCGCCTCTGAAAACTGATGAAAAATCTTGCGACAAAAAAAAAAAGGTCATCATGTGTGAGGGGCCGGCCGATAAGTCACAAGGGCGCCTCTCACGAATCTTGCAACCAAAACAAAAAAAAAAAAAGGTCTTCGTGTCGTTAGTTTCCTTTGGCACCCACTCAAGTGGCCATTACCGGCCCGACTTAATAACGCTGAGGGCGCTTCGGCCACCTATGGGGCGCCACTACCCTCGGGGCGGGGGGGGCGACGAACCCCCCGCGCCCCCCCCCACGCTACGCCGCTGCCAACTGCCTGGCAAGAGGCGATAAAAAGTTTTTTAGAAATGTATTTGCGCATAGAAAAATGGTTACACCATATTTTTGAAATCTAACGTTCGACCTGACATCTTGCTCCAACATTTTAATTTGTCGCGCATTTTTGACTCCGTAAAATCGTCCAAAATCGTCTATTGAGCATTTATAATGAAAAAAATGATGCAGAAACAATTATGATAATGATAAATTTACAGAAATTCAGCAGTTCGGTTTGGTTCGGGTCGATCTTAGATTAGGTTGGTTGTGTCTTAAAGTAATTCAGCAGGAGTCGGCGCAGCCGACTCCTGCTGAATTACTTTAAGACCCAACAAACCTAACGTAAAACCAAACCGAATGGAACTTAACTGAATCAAACTGAACGGAACCGAACCGAACTAAACCAAAACGAACGGAACCGAACCAAACCGAACCGCACAAGCAATCAGCAAGAATCGGCTGCGCCGATTCTTGGTGAATAGTTCTAAATAAATAATTTCCTATAATTTGGGCCTTTAACCCTCAGATGCACTGTAACAAGGCTTTGCTAATCCATTCTCCATCTTTGTTGTTTTGTATGTGAGCAACAAGGACTTAATCGCGATTAAATCCATGATCGCGCTTCAGTGCTTACGGTGCATCTGAGGGTAAGTCAGCGTAAGCAAATCCAATTGGGAAATAAGATATGGCCGAATGACCTGGAAAGTGTCGGCCAAGCAAAAACTTTCTATCAATGTGTCAAAACATCTGTGGGAAGGTTAACTGTACAAATTTTCAAAATTATGTGAAAAAACCACAAAAAAACACGAAAAACTAGGTATGTAATTAATTTAAATTTGTTAAATTATTAATCCTAAGCTAATTTATATATTTATGTCGAAAATTTGACGATGCAGTGATAGAAATTGATTTTTTTCAACCAAAACAAGTTAAAGAAAATCACTATGCAACGTTTTTTAAAAAATTATTTAAAAAAAAAACATACTTTTTTTTTTAATTTCCCGTATCCAAATCGACTAAAAATAGTCCAAAGAATCATTTTCATACAAAAAAATCGTTATATAGGGCGTTTTGACGAGCGAGGTATAACGTAGTAGAACCCAAAAGTATATTAAAATGTGCGCAAATATTGATTTTGTTGCAAAGACGGTAATTTGTTTTGTGAAAACCTTCGTCATTATTTGTTTGACATACAGTCGAAATAACACAACAACGAATAGAAAACGTCAAAGCCCTGCTAAATCAATAATATGTTCGTACCAACCAGATAATAGTATATATGTTCCTTTCTAATGAAATCGTTTAGAAGAAGACATCAATAAAAAGCAAGTAAAATAGTAAGCTAATGACTAATTAGTGCAGTGCCTCATTTTGGGAATCAATATCAATAAAAAAATTAAAGGAAGTGCGTGCCACTGTATGTACCCCTCTACTCCCTTCCCGCCCATCAAGGTTTTGATGACGCGGTGTCACTTTAATGCAACATCAACAGAGAATAAAATATAGAATATTTAAAAACAGTGTCATTTAACGTCACACTGCAGAGAAAATTCCCGTCCAAATTCGTTTTCGTTTAATTATGGTTGCTACGATGGTCACATACGGCCACTGACGCACATGATAAACCGCATTAAAGAACGCATGTCTATGGCTAATCGAACGCGGCACGTAGCGGGAAATTAGAACTCAAATATTAAATTTTTGACATATTTGAAGCTTTAAATCATCTTTAACGTCATAAAAGTATGATAAAATTTATATAAATATTCTACTAAAATTTCATAAAAATTCAGTACCATTTTAAAAATATCGCGAAAAAATCTCAATTCTCTCATTAGAGCCTATGTAAAAATCCCCTTAAGATATGGACTGTTTTTTTACTTTCCTGGTATTAGTTCCGACAAATTTTTTTTTTCAGATAACGTCGAAATTGTGTTATTTGGGTGTATTTTGACCTATCTTAGCAATATCGTCGTGATGGCTATCTGTATGTGTGTGTATATAATTTATGTCCGTAACACGATAGCTCCTAAACCGCTAAACCGATTTTCAGGTATAGTATTCGACACTCTAAAGAGCTGAAATCCATTAATGCTAATGACGTTTTTTTGGAGCGTCGTAATTGTTACGACGCTCCAAAAAAACGTCATTAGCAGCATGCGGTTTGTGTTATGACCAAAAACTTCGTAAGAGCTTTAGTTTCTGAAATATTTACAAAAAAACTGTTTTCAAGGCTGCTAGCTAGGAAGTTATCAGATCCGTCATGGATTCATTTATTTTATGTTCTCGGTTTAACCAAGGCCAATAAAAGTGTTATGTACAGTCGAAACTCTATAACTCGAACCTGAAGGGACAACCAAAACAGTTCGCGTTATGGAGAGTTCGAGTTATAGAAACTCGAGTTACATAGGTTAAAATACATGTAAAAAGTGCAGGGACAACTTAAAAGGTTCGAGTTATAGAGGGCAGAGCATCTTTAATTGATTTTTTACTGCGTATCCAAATTCCGTAAAGGGCCCGCCGCTGTTTTGTGTCTATCAATTCTATATACATTAATTTCCTCATAAATTCATTAATCCTGAACGGATTCAATAAAATTTATAAAATCGGTTTGATGGTTGTTTAAATAATAGTTGTTCTAACAACTGTTGCTTTAACTTCTGTCTGCAATAATTTTCTTATAAATTCACTGAACCGATTTCAATGAAAAAAAAAAATGAATGATGGTGATACTCGATTGCTCTTTGAACAAAACTATTGAAATTTCGAGACATTTGTAAATCCAAAATGTTGAAAAAAAAGTCTAATTTGTCCTTCTACCTCGTTGTGAGTGGTGGACCTGCATCTTTTAAATAAAAAAAAAGGGTCGAAAAATTTTTCGTAACATAAGAAACAACTATCCTTTATGAAGGGTCAAATTCGATTTAGTAAGCCATATTATATTTAGACATGGCGGAAAATTTAAATAGTGATCTTTAATAAACTTGATCTTCGCCATGATGCTTTTTATTTTATCGATGAATTTATGAGAAAATGAATGCACATAGAAATTACAAGGCAATCGTATTGCAAAACATTTCTATGCTTCCAAAAAAATTCAAAACATTTTCGGAGTATAAGAATAAACGAGCCTTTTTAAAAAGTAACGTTTTTATTACACGTAAATTTAGTGGGAATAAGGACACTGTTGTTCTGGTAAATATACGTTTTAATCCATCGGTAACGTTTCGACAATGGTTTTTGTCTTCATCACACATGTGAACCATTGTCGAATCGTTACCGATGGATTAAAACGTATATTTACCAGAACAACAGTGTCCTTATTTCCACTAAATTTACGTGTAGTTGAATTGCAAGGACGTGATAAGTTTACCAAGTAAAGTTTTTATGTCCGCCATCTTGGATTTTACAATGACGGCAAATTTTAATTGTGACCTTTTAAAAGCAATCATTCTGTTCCATGTCACTTAATTTTTTCAAAAATTTATTTATGAGGAAAATTAATACAGACAGGAATTAGAATACAATCGTTAACCTCTAAAACAACATAGTTGAAGCAAAAATTAATTTGTAGGGACCGAAACCGTTTTTGAAAATTCATCTCGTTGTGCGTAACAAAGATAGAGCTTTTATACAAACAAAAAAATATCCAAAATTTCTACAAATTTCCAACATAAAAATGAACGAGCCTCTTTCAAGGGTCAAGTTTGATTCTGTCTGCGATCTTGGATTATAAGATGGTGGACAAAAATATACTTTTACACAAATGTCCGATCAATCAATCCCTAACAACTACTCTTTGGTAAAATTGGTGTTATAGTTGGAAAATTATAACGAAAAACATTTTGTCGGGTTTTCTTGCCCACCAGGCATATTTGAAAAGCACTTTTATAAATTATTTTTTTTCAGACCAATTTGACTTACCATAAAATATAAACATTTATCATAAAGTTACTTACTTTATAGAATTATTATTTTTTGACACAATAAATATCGGTATTGTATATTTGGTTTTTTTTTTGCCCTAATGTCAGGGTGTAATAATAGCAAACTTTAATAGGTGGTAGAAAAGATCAAAAGAAGGATTTTTTTTATTATATTTTGCATCAAACTTCTTTGTCTTTTAGATAACGAGTACCAAACTTAACAGCTTTTATTTTATTTTTTGTTTTAACTTCCTTAAAAATTAAAACAGAAAATTGACATTTTCTGAAATTATGAATGACAATAAGGGTAATAATTAAATAGTAAAATTATTTCAAAATAAATAGAAATACTCAAAATTATTACTAAAAATCTGTTTTTTTCTTCAACAAATTTTAAGAAATCGTTAAAATGTAGTGCTAATATTACTATTTTATGTTATTATTAAGAGGCCTTTTGTGTAAATTTAATAGCTCATAATAATATTAATTCTTAAATTAATTGACAAATTTATACCTATTCCAAAGGATATTTGGCCACACTGTATCCTTAACTTATCTATATTTTCTTGGAAAAAAAGCAATAAAGTTTGATATTTTAAAAATTCATCGTTTTTTCCTACTTTCCAAACTTAAAAAATGCTATAACTTGGCCAACTTTTTGTCTGCTTTGGACCTTCCGCACCATCTCTTAAAGATTGGTTCATCACTTAAATTACACCCTATATTTTAGGTATCATATTTTAATTATATTTTATAAAAGGCCAAGGCCCAAAAGTAGGTATCCATTTCCTGTTTACTGGGTATCCAATCTGAAGGCCTGCGTATCCAAATGGATACACAATATAGTCTAAAAAGATGCCTTGATAGAGGGGTTCAAGTTACAGAGGTTGGAGTTAGAGAGGTTCGACTGTATTTTCATGAAAATTACAAATAAGCTTTTTGCAACAACTTGTTTTTCTTTTTTGCAAGTCCAAGTCCTTTACATTAAATAAATGTTTGTTTCTTAAAATGGTTAAAAGTAGGTACCTAAGTGTAGGTGATTAGTAGTTTGTCTAGGTTACGTATTCATTTGAGGCAGAATTTACTGCGAGACCAAACGAATGCCTCGTTCGCATTCATGCTCAAGTGCATACGCGCCTTGTGACAAACAATATTCAACTGAATGCCCGTTTGAAGTTCTCACTCTGATCGGATGGCGTCGCCTGCCATAGGTCCATGCGTGTTGTTGCTGTTGACCATGCCTTCAGGGCATATACACATACGTATGCTCGTTCGGTCTCACAGCGAGGCATGCAAATTCTTACTCAAATGAATACGCGCATTAAAGCTAAAACCAAAGGCAGACATTTTGTAGATAAGCTAAAGGATTTAAAAACATTCAAACTCCAACTTAAAATAAAGAACTTATGCTAGACAAGGCTTAGCTGCTTTGATTGTAATCATTTCATTTTCCTACTGCACTTTACTACCGAACAAACAGTTTTTAAAACTCTTCGGAAACTTTATGTTTAAATCCGATTTCCAAAAGTTATTTTAATTTTAGATTGAGTTTCAATACAAGTAGGCACGCTTTAATGCACCTTTGAAATTTTAATGTAGTTTTCATTGTCCTTCTATTTATTTCATCAATAAATTTAAACATATATAATCTTACAGAAGAAACAAAACAATTAATTGAATCTACTATAGGTCCCAAAAGTTAACAAAATACTTATTGCTAATAATAAGTATGCAAAAAGGGTAAAAGCATGACTTAGTTTCCTTTCATAAGAGGGAGCTCTGCGTATGGCATATAATGAGCGTGTAAGGGTTTTGAAATAACACTTTTATAGGAAAAGTATTTAATTTAATTTGTTTAATAAAACTTTTGACAATTAGTTAAAAAAATAATTCATTAGCGCGCATTTAAATCCCCAATAAAAATAATAAAACTCAACCCTCAAAAAACGTGCCTAGATTACTGAATTTTTAGTAAATTTTTTATATATTATTTTTTCTAAAATCGTATCACTACCGATTCGCAATGGGGTTTGAAACGCGCGGTGCATTTAGGTCTTTTTTTACAAACGCAAAAAATAGTTTTGCAAAATTTGCACAACTCAATATAAGTTTTTTAATGTGCTTTTTCTTGAAAATGAGTTACGAGGAGGGGGGGAGCGGGGGGGTCAAAAATCCTGAATTTTCGCGTTACGTAATTTACGGACGTTCCCTTAAGGCCGCTTGGCATGGTGCATGACGCGCCGCAAATATTTGCAGGCAAAAAATTTCGGTCAAATTGTCGCCTGCAAAAAAATCTTCTTTTCGTTTGACATTGTGCATGGCCATGCATTGATTCCCCAGAATCTAGGTAAAAATTCCCCAGTTTGCATGCAAGTACAGTTTGCATGCAAAAAAATGACACCGGACCGATAAAAATGGATTGCCTGCAACAATCAGCTGGATTTGTACTGCGCATGCACCTGGGCAAAATTTCATGCATTTGCCTGCAAATTTTATTGTCATGCATCATGTCAAGCGGCCTTTAGAGAGCTTTGTGACGCTGCATGCAATTTATGGAAAAGTATTGCATATTAAAGTGTACTTCAGCTAGTCCAATAAAAGATGTTTCTGTGGATATGATGAATTATTGAAACTTGGTGTAGCATCCAAGTTGCAACCGTGAGCGACCGTTTGTCGCTTGCGGCGTCGCTATTTTGAAAACCAATGGTGTTTTTTAAATATCTTTTTTCTAGTAGGTTTTAGAAAACGAAGCTTTATCCTTATCCAAAAGGTAAAGACTAAAAATTCGAAACAAAAACTTCGAATTCCAACACTAAACACATTTGGCCGCCATTTGGGACTATGCCCGATTTATTTCTTTAGTCCATGGCTTTTAACCTTTAACTCAGAAACTAATTACTTTAGATGAAAACCTATAAGTTATCTTTGACTGGCCTGGCTAGTACGATGAATTAATTTCCTACCTATTTCAACCAATTACATGCAGAATGTGACGAAATTATTAAGTTTTATCTTAAAATCTAAAAAAATATATAAAAACATTATTTTCGAAAATTAACTCCAGTTTATAATTGACCGCCGTAAATTGGAATAGTTTACACGGATAATTAAAAAAAAACTTGAAAACAGATGCTTGGAGCGAAGTTTACATGTGTGGCAGAATCTCAAAATTTTTATTTTAAGTTTTAGTCTGTATTAATAGTGCTGGGACACCCTGTATAACAAATGGACTAGACTAGTTTTTGGACATGAGTAATTTCAATAAATATTTTTGTTAATTTTGTAGGCAGTGTTTTTATTATCGTATCTACCGTTTACGTAAGCGAAACTCCTAAGTGTTCCTTTGATCTATACAGAAGAATTTTGTTTGTATTTTTTCTATTTAAAAAGTGGATTCTTCAATAAAAATGCTCTAATATCATGAATTTTTACTTGGTGCTCTCTGCTCGAGATATGTACTGAGAAACTGAGAATGATTATATCGAGTGTCCTAATTTTGCACTGAATCTAATCTTTGTGGGTATTTGACGAATTAAAAATAACTTTTTTGACTAGCAAATAGATAAATACTCTTGGCTAGAAACTAGTTTAATAATTTATTTTTTTGAAGTGTAAACTTCTTTAGGCGCGTTTAGCAGTTTTTGTGAGTAGTGAATTGAACTGAGCCGTCAGGCTCGGCTATGTAACGCTCATTTGGGTGAAATCGGCTCGAGTCGACTAACTGTGAGAAACATTCAGCGAGCCATATGATGATGCAGATGAAGGCCAGTACACAGAAGAGTTCGGTTCGGTCCGCTTTGCAGAAAATGTTATGGGCCAGTATTATTAATTTCGCCTTGTTGAAGTTTACACTTCTGCCGTGTGGTCTTAACAAGCGCGGATCTGGGACAAAATCTAGGGGGGGGTAATAGTCAACGATTTTTTTTTTAATATAATTTTTTTTTTCTAGGGGGGTAATTCTCCTGTTTTTCCTTATTTTATTTCGAAAAAGTGCATATTTTTCTTTCTAGGGGGGGTAATTACCCCGTTACCCCCCCCCTCAAATCCGCGCTTGTTCTTAAGCACACACAATAATTTTTTTTAATTAAAAATGTGGAGGTGAGTTTTTTAACAATTACCTGATTTTTAGTATCCTATTTTGGGGAAAGCGATTTTAGTGGCATCTATTTGGAAACCTTTTTCGGTCATGTGACCTTTGAAATCGCGAAAAATCACGTTAAGGCTTGTTGGACATGCGAAAAGAAAAGTCGTCACACTACTTCCATCAAAACATTCGCCCTGTGAAGATCGCACAAAAAACCTAACCTTTTCGGGAGTGGAAAACCTGACCGCGGCTAACCTGATCTAAAGGCAAGAGATGTTGCAACTAATCTTAACGGAGGCAAGTTGAAATTCAGAAATTTAACCATTTTTATAGAAATCCCAGAGGGTGATTTTCGGCGAATTTTTGTTTTTGGAAATAACAAAGACCGCTCTTTCCGGACGCGATATTTCCTTCGTTTTTATTTATTTTAATGAAAAAAATGTAAACCTTGTTTAGGTTTAAATGATAAAAATCGCTTAGGCACTTTCTAAGATATGACTATTGTTAACTATTAAACCATTGAAAATTAATAATAATAAATAAATAATAGCTAATTAAATTTATAGAAGATCTTATCTTGGTCTATCGAAATGCGATTTTGGAATTAGGAAAAAATCTACAAGATTTTAAAACTTACGATGGCTACTAGGGACAAAATTTCGTGTTGATTAATGATTGATATTTGGATTGCATGTGGTTTGCATGAGCTTCAGTAAAAAACACCAATTTTTTTAATACCAAAAAAATATTCTATAACTCGTACCTTTCAGTTGGTCCCTGCATAATTAGTTGAGTTAAAAAACAAAAAGACATTAATGCAGTTTTTAAGTATCTATACATTTATTTTAATACTTTTCAACTGTTTGAATGCAATATTTTTTTGAATATATGATTTTTTTATGTTTGTTAGCATTTAGTTCAAAATTGTAGTCGCTATCTTGTAATATAAAAACAACGGAAAATTTTGCCCATTTTTAAAAAAACCAACTTTTCCATGGTATTAAACCCTATTTTTTCTAAAAAAAAAATGTGCAAAAGCCCTGTACCAAAAAGTCTTTTAAAGTTTCAATAAATCAGAAAATCGTTAACAAACTAATGGTTATTGACCGAGGAATGTTGAATAAATAAACGGCTTTTCGAAATTTCGAGATAATTGCGGTTTAAGTGTGTTTTGGAGAGTGACCTAATTATTTCAGGAGTATCCAGGGAATCTGTTTTAATAAATTTTGCAAACGTTAAATAAGTAAGTATCTACCTATCTATGACAACACGATGCAATAATGGAAAACTAACGACATAATTAAATATGTACTAGCGCACTTCCTGTCCTCACATTAAAATAATTTAAGGAAATATTGCTTGGTGTCAAATGGGTATTATGATTTTATAAACGACTTTCTTGGACAGTTTTTAAAACTCGCTAAAATGTCAGAATATCCGGTCGAATCAATGCAATTTCACAAGGACATTAAAAAAGTGTACATATATGATGGCGACTTTAAATAAAAATGATTTTAAAATATGTATACTACATATTTAATATCTCGCAAACTAATAATAAAAATAAACTTTTGAAAAGAGGATTTTGTAAGCCATTATAAAAATAAAACAGTTACCTTTTGCGCATATATGAACGGATAGTATAGATTCAAAAATATAAGCAGTAGCATCGTTGGGCAAACCGGGGTTCCAACGTAAAGGGGGCCCCAGCGGCCCTAGTCAAAACATCGTTTTTAAGCGGCAATAAATTCGTAATTTAAGTGTAACAAAAACTTATTGTTAAATTAAATTTTAACTTAGAATCAACATTTTGTTATTTTTTTTTTCAAAAAACTACTTAACTTTTATTAATTTTTTTTCCTGCGGCGCATTTTATTTTCATCTGGTTCTTAAGTTCACACTTAAAAACAACAAAAAAAATTGTTGCGCCTTCTGCTTTCTGCCTTTTTAGTCCCTCCCCGCCGCACATCGTCGATCCGCCACTGTAAATATATATTTTATATTCATAAGTTTTATAAAATAGCTTGCTTGAAAAAATGTAGCTTTAAAATACGTAGTAAAACGATAATTAAATGAATGATTTTGCATGTTGAAAAGCAAGAAAAAGATTTTATTTTGTTATTATGACAAAAGACAAATTTTTGTTTCAAGCATTTTATATTTTTATTGACTTATGAGGGCCCCCAAAAAGTTGTTTGACCCGGGGTCCCATGACTTCTAGCTACGCCGCTGGCAGTAGCTATCTATTGACAGTAAAATCATCACTAGTTATCAAAATTTAAGCGTCCAAAAGGGTCGACTCCAGAGCTGTCCACCAGAGCGATCGCCTGGGGCGCAACGATCCAGCGGCGCCAAAACTGTAAAGAATACTAGTAATTAAAAAAAAATTAAATAAAAAAAACACCCAACTGCTAAATTAACTTGTAAGTACTAGTCACAGTTGAGTACAAAATTGATAGGTATACTTATAATGTAAGACATGCTTCAACTTTTAGTTCTGATGCCTAAAACGCACTTACGAAATTATACAGTTTTGTATTTTCATGAATCAGGTTATTGGGTAATTTTGTACCCAACTGCGACTAGTAGTTGCAAGTAAATTTAGCAGTTGGGTGATTTTTTTGTTTAATTTTTTTATTTCCAACTTTTAGGTTTAATTCTTATTTAGCCTTATAAAAAGCACTATCCATTTACCATTCATCTAGCTTTACTCAAAAAGTACGTGTAGATTTTCTACGGACGCGAACAGGGTTACCTTCCATTGAGTGAAGGTGGGGAAGGAGAGAGAAAGGAGGTAACTAGTAAAATGATGTCAAAAAAAAATCTTAAAGCGTGTGCAGAAAGAATTTTTGAAATCGCTCTATATTTATGAAAGGTATAGCTACAACTATTACCAATAAGGAGGGTGAAGAGAAGAGAATGAGAGGGAGGGGGAAACTAGTAAAATGATGCTGGAAAATAAGTCTTAAAGCGTGTGCAGAAAGAACTTTTAAAATCGCTTTATACTTGCGAAAGTTATAGCTACAATTATTACGAATAAGGAGGGAGCAGAGGAGAGAGGGAGAGACGGGGGGGGGGGTCAATAGTGAAATGATGTTGGGAAAAAATCTGAAAGCGTCTGCAGAAAGAATTTTTGAAATCGCCCTATATTTCATAAAATTATGCGAATATGGTTTTTGAATAGGCTGGGGGGAATACCCGGAGGGGAGTTGGGTGGAAGCAGGAAGGACTACAAAGTAAGTACAGCAAATTAGAGGACATTTTCAATGGGTGATCAAAGGAATTTCATTAAAATCGCCTGAAATTTAGATAATTTGTAGTCTAAAGAACGCCATGTTAATTCCTGTTTAAAGAAATATAGCCTATAGTACCTTCGGGATCAGTAGCAATTCAACGACACCTTTTTCGTCAAAATCGGTTCAGCCGTTTAGCCTCTAGCGTGACACAAACATACATATTTACATACTTACATACATATCCCCAGTGGCGTATATAGAAAAAAGTTTCGGGGGGAGCCCGAGACAGTATCGGGGGAGGGGGGGGGCGAGACCTCATGAGGCCGTATTTTATGCTATTTTATGTTTGTTTTCATGAAATATGTGGAAAATCTCTAAAAAAATCTTAGCTTCGAGGGGGGGGGCCGGGCATATCCCAATCGAAAAACATTACCCTTCCTTTCGCCGTGCTGCAGCTCGGTAAAAAAGAAAGCTAGGATCTGCGGAATGGATAACGCAGAGGCAAATGCAAAAAGAATTAAAGGAGGTCCCAAATGTCGGTTTGCTCCGGGGCTCAAAAATCTCTAAGGAACTGCTGCGTCCAAACATGGTCAAAATATAGTGGATAACCCTGTACAAGTTAATTTCATTAATTACATATTCAAAGATAATAAAATAGTAACAGTTATAATCATTATCAACTGTGGTCATTAAAAGTCACAAACAGACAAACATACAAACAAATCATCCATTCATCTCAAGCTTCGACCACGTTACTCTGTAGATGGCCTATTTTAAAAGCCTTAATAATGCACAGGCTGAAAATTTTGGAAAATAATCCTTTTCAAAATGAAATCCACAAAATGAAGGAGGAAGTTTTCCGACACATTTTTCCGGTTCTCCTTTTTACAGCTGTAAGCGTAAGGTTCACCCCCACTTTAAAATATCAAATTGTGCCATTTGTATTGTATTGTAATCAAGTGGTGGCAGTCCTAATGAATCTTATGCACCCAGGCCCTTATAGGCCCATTGTGCCCACTTGCCCACGTTCCTCCTGAGTTTGGCTAAAGTTTATTTTTTTGTCACCCAGTTCAAAGAAAAACTCTGACGACTACAACAAAAAATGATTTAGACTTAACACTTTGCGTCAAAGATATACTACTAAAAGCCTAAATTACCAACACTCTTCTTATCAAATTGTACTAGCATAATTGTTAAGCCGCGTCCACACCTGAACATTTCGACGAACATTGAGCCTACGAGTAGAACGGCGAGCAAAACCTCGAATGGGCTTTTTTGATTCCGACGAGCAGAACAAAGAAAGGAGCGGTTGTGCTGTTCCCACAAATGCTCTCAGTTTTTTTTCCGTCAAGATTCAAATTTCTGTTCCCCATTTTATTTTGTCCCGTCCAAACCAACGAACCCCCGCGCATTATCTTTGATATCTGGGAAAAACCGACAACGATGCGTTGCGTGGCTCAAGTTTCGATAAAATATTCAGGTGTGAACGCGGCTTTCTAATATTAATGACAAGATTTTTTTGGAAACTAACCTATAGTTGTTAAAAAATACTATTTTGCATTATGTTTTCACAGGGCTAGTAATTTAACTTTTACAGGACATTTCAAACGAAAAGCTCAAATCAGAATTCTGAAAACTGAGATGTGCAAAAACTGCGCAAGACTTCGTTCGACGCAGTGGAAATATCAAACCAATCAGGGATCAAATAGAAAACGCCATATTGGATTTAATGGATCGTTGATTGGTTAGATCTTAACGTGACGGCTTACGAGTAGTTTTGTGTGCAATCAGTTTATTCACAAGTAAGTTTCTTACCTTCAAAAGTTAAAAGAATGGAACAGGGTCTCTATAAACTAGAAGCATAGGAAAATACGCAAAATGTAAAACTTAATTAATCCATTGATTTAAGCAAATTACTGATTGCAGTAATGACTTTCAATGATGTTATCTTTGGTTCCGTTTTTACTTAGCTGTTCAATGCTTTTCCTCCTTTTGCTCTTGAAACTGTATGGCAACGCTATAGCTTATATTCTGGCCTATCGTAATAATATACTAAATGTAATAATTTACTAATTTTAATAATATAAAAAGCTGTCTATTTGTTGCCGAACTGGCATAACTCAAAAACTATCTTACTAGATAATAATAATTTAAAAATATACTTAGATATATGTAACTACCCTCTAATTAATTTTTTTGGGGTATATCTGGGAAAAAGAGAAAAAAACTCACTCTTGCTGGCGAGTCTTGATTTTTAAGTAAAATCTAACACCAGTATCTACTAAAGGGTCTAAAGTGATAAGTGCTACAATCCTAGGTCTACAAGTCTAGATTTTGGTTGAAGGTTTAACTTATTTTTTCCGTAAATGCAATAGTTTTTAATATTTATATAAATTGTTCCAAAATGCCTTGCAATATGGGTTATCTTTTTTCGTTGTAACAAAGACATTATTTGCACATAAAGGTTAGACATAAACAAACAAAATATAATATTTTGGTTTAAAAATCGTAGCCATATTAATAAACCTCCAAACGTCACTAGGAGATCTCCAATAAAAACGGTGTGAGTCAGCGTCAGCTGTCCGCTATATTTTACATGATAATTTTTTAGACAAGTTAGCGATGATTACCGATGTTTACATTCTAATATATCTTGTGCTTTTTACAATATTTAAATATTGATATGTATTTAATACGGTAATCCATCTACAGACATAGTTTTAAGTTATTTATGTATTATTTAGCTATGAAAATTTTTGTCTATAAATTTTTTTATCAATTATGGATTATTTCTATTGTTTTTCGAACTCTAAACCTACCACCTCTCAGGGGTGAATTTAAAACTATTTTTAACGGGAATCCTACAAATGCACGGACTAAATTTCACAAAAATGGTATAGCAAGCCGTTTTTAATAACAGTCCCACAAACAAAAATACGTTATGAAACCCGTAGTAGATCCCTTTAATTCTGCTAATTTTGGGGACTGAAACCTAATTTAAAAAAAAAACAAGTTTTAATTATCCAATCCAAGCGCCTCTTCCCCCTGGACCTGAAGGATAAAATTAAAGATATCATAAAAAAAACTCTGCCAATCTATGGGCACCTAAGCTCACACTAAGTACTATAGTTATAGTGTGAGCTAATATAATCAAAAACAGAAATATGTTTTATTCAACTCCAGACTCAATTACCTTTCGTTTGATACCACACAAGCCATGTTTTGACTTAAACTCAAATTTTTTAAATCTTTTAAAAAAACTAAAATGTATTTTGTTTAACTCCAGACTCAATTACCTTTCGTTTGATATCACACACGCCATATTTTCACTTAAACTCTAATTTTTGACATCTACCCCCCACCCTTTTTTTTAAATAAACTAAAATTCATTTTGTTTAACTCCAGACTTAATTATCTTTCGTTTGATATCACACACGCCATATTTTCACATAAACTCTAATTTTTGGAATCTACCCCCACCATTTTATTTGGCTTGCGTTCGGTGGATTTTGTTCATTTTTAAATGGGACCATCACGGCCCAAGACCCAACTTAGGTACCAAATTTCATTAAAATCGGACAAGCGGTTTTTGAGTTATGCGGGTTGGTCGTTACAGACAGACATACAGACAGACAGACATACAGACAGACAGACAGACAGACAGCAAAACAAAAACGTTTCAAAATCATCTGAAACGCAAAGATATATAAAAAATTTTGAAATCGGAGCAACTTTTTTTTTCTCGAAAAAATTAGGATCACCATATTTCACACTACTTATATAGTAGTAGTGTGAGCTAATACAAGTTAAGGTATATTCTTATGATTTGGTCCTGTAAACTAAAATATAATGATCAAAAATGATTATTTGGTCACTCCAACCCCAACCCCCGTTTAACCCATGTATGTGGAGCTTAAAACTTCACTAACTTCTCAGTTGGGAACAGTAAAACGGCTCACTGTCGACTAAGAGTACCCATGCATAGAATGTGACCAACAGAAGAGACCGAATGAGTATGGAGGATGACGAAACAGTCAGACATGTACTGTGCGAATGTCCGGCTATTACACGTTTACGTCAGAACACTTTCGGTAAACCGGCAAAATAAAAACTGTCTCTTTTCACTCAACTAGCCCCGAAGCCACCCTAGCACCTCCCTACCAAAATAAACCGAACCAAACCAAGCAGAACCGAACCGATCTCAATAAATTTACTTTCAGAACCCATTTAATATTTTTGTCAAAACTGAACAAATAGTTTTAAAGCATTTATGGCACAGACAGGCAACATGATAAAACATGATCTTTGGTCTATTGGTCTATTGTGACTATAGTGACTGGTCTTTTTACGGGTCACTGTCGACTGAGTGCAACGATTATAAACACACAGGATTGCCTATTTGCTCGAATCTTTTAGCGGTAGGCGGCGCCTTACTTACGTCACTAGTGGACCTCTGCTCAGCGCGCTTCATATAATACACATTGCAATCGTGAGTTTTTCCTGCTTTTTTCTTGCTTATTTGCAAACAAATTTTTTATTCGTGTTAGTAAATATAATTAATAATTTCATTTATTCAAAACAAATGATTTGATAAATCAAGAGTTTGCTCTGAGAGCTGAATTTTCCTACGAGACGATATGTTGGAGTTCGTTTTTTAAATAGTTGAAAGTTTTAGAATAGAAGTAGGGTTTTTTTAAAAAGTTTAATCAATTTAAATCATTAGATGTATAATTTATTGTTTTTGTTGCCGATATAATAAAATACACTTATATTATGCAGTAACAAAAAGGTATTTATTTGATATTTCAGATCTAAAATTGCAATATTTATTATATTATTATATCAAAAACCAGTCAGTTTTTGGAGAAAACAGCCAAATAAGATGTGTTTTTCAACTTCTTATGCTTTAAATCAATAGATTTTCATAAGTTTTTTTCAAATGATTTACATTGTTTGTGTTATGAGTTGTTTTTATCCCACCCAGCGCCCGTTTTCACTCCTTCTTCTGTAACATGTTTCTGAAAACTTAAGGAAAAAACTGAAACTAAACTTGGAGAAACTGTCTACAAAATAAACTTTCCAATAATCAGTTTAAGTACGTTTGCGGCATAATTACCAATTTTCTTTAATGTGAATAATTTAATAAGCAAGGAGTTTCCAAAAATCGAAAAAAAAATTCAGTTCATATAAATATATTAATATAAAAGTATATATATTTATATTTCTACACTGAAAGAGGGAACACAAAGCTTTTATTTGAACAAAAAATTGTGCTTTCTTTATATCAATTCACTTAATTCACATTTATAAAGGTTTATCATAACAAAAATATTTCATGTAAAGAACAGCCAAGTACGCGAAAGTGGTACCATAAAAAGAATTGAGATAAAAGTAAAGCCAAGGTTTACAATACAAATTTCAAAATGAATGGTTCTTACTAGTTTGGAAATTTTTTTAAAACTTTGCTATTCCAGCCAAACTTCTTTACGTTCAATTTCCTAAGAGTCACTTGCAGCCGTAATAGCCAAGTTTAGAAAAACATTTCCAAGCTAGTAAGAACCATTCATTTTGAAATTTGTATTGTAGAACTTGGCTTTACTTTTATCTCAATTCTTTTTACGGAATACCACTTTCGCGTACTTGGCTTTTTTTACATGAAATGTTTTTGTTATCATGTTATGCTTTTTTAAAGGATTTGGATAATATTTAAGTTTTAAAGTAGTAAAATGTACGGGATATTGTTCAAAACTTTTGCAATGCCTTATTAAAAATGTTGAGTTTTTTTTATATTTTCCTATGGTTTTATCATAGTTCTTATCAGCCTTCTAAAGCTCAGCTCTCTAGTGTTCCTGGAAGTAGGCAATGTTAATTTTACATAACTTTACATTTATAGGGAAGGAAAGTAAACTAAAATCTTAGCGTTTTCTTCAAAAGCTCAGCTTTCTAGCGTTTCTGGAAGTGGGCAATGCTAATTTTCATAACTTTACATTTATAGGGGACGGAAGTAAATTAGAATTTTGGGGTGTTTTAATTTTTTTCTATAGTTCTATCATAGTTACTATCGGCCTTCCAAAGCTCAGCTCTCTAGCGTGTCCGGAAGTGGGCAATGTTACTTTTACATTACTTTACATTTATAGGGGAGGAAAGTAAATTATAATTTTGGGGTTTTTAAATTTTTTTCTATAGCTTTATCATAGTTCCTATCAGTCTGCCATTTCTGGAAGTGGGCAATGTTACTTTTACATAACTTTACATGTATAGGGGAGGGAAGTAAATTAGAATTTCGGGGTTTTTTGATTTTTTCCAGAGGTTTGGCAAACTTATGTCTGCCATATTTCAGCTTTGTAGCATGTCTGGAAGTACAGTAGAATTTTGATGATCTATACATGAGTGAGTGAGTGAGTGAAAATTTCGACGTTTTTTGAAATTTCGTAACTACTTCAGTACTTTTGGGAGTTCCATGAAACTAAACATGAAGGGATTGTTAATTCCATGGAGATCTACGACTGTGCAAAGTTTGAGATTCGTAGCTCATTCCGAAGTAGAGTTTTAGATAGGTCAAGTAATGTTTCAAGAAAAGATGGTACGGCGCGTGAACTTGGCGAGGCACGGCTGTGCCCTCAGATTTACCTCCTAAATAGTCAACCACACCGTCAAATAAATGAAAAAACTCAAAAAAACGGAGGTAAAAACATCAAAAACACCTTAAAATCACACGAACTCTGAATACAAACAAAGCACCTGGTCCGCTGGTGACGTAAGCAGACACTGTTCGTCTCGCTGAGCGACGCTAACATTAGTTAAATGGAAATAAGCAATGCTGTGTGTTTATAATCGTTGGACTGAGAGTACCCATGCATAGATCGTGACCAACAAAAGAGACCGAATGAGTATGGAGGATGACGAAACAGTCAGACATTTACTGTGCGAATGTCCGGCCATTGTACGTTTACGTCAGAACAGCGGTAAACCTCAGATTGACTTAGAAGATCTAAACAGTGTTTCACCCAAATTGATAGCCGGCCCTTTTGGGGGACTAGGCATTCACTGGTGAGAAACGACTTAAAAGTGAGCCACAATAGACCCACTGGTGGTCGCAGAGGAAGGGCGCATTGCAGCACTCATATATGCATCATCATCAATCATCATCATTGGTCTATTTATCTAATTTACTAATAACAATACATTGACAAAAAAATTGTGCTGCTGAAAACTTATTATTTTTTAAAAAGTTGACAAAATTGCCTCTTGCTGCAAGCATGGTGCAAATGTGTTAAAAGTATATCATGCGCTACTTCCTCTAGTAAATTTAAAACATCCTCGGGTTTTCCTCGTTTCCAGTTTCTTGCGATCATAATTCATAAATTTATTGCATCTAAACGAGCTCTGGTTTGCAGTGCTCACGTAGTTACGAACATAAGATATCGCACCCTCAGAAAGAAACTGACACAACTCAATAACTTACCTAGTTATAATGCCTGCCAATATTTGAGTCAAATAACTTATATCATTATCACAATTATTTGATGTTTCTTTTGTTCACCTAAAATAAATTTTTTTGAGTTGTGTCAGTTTCGTTCTAAGGTGTGGGTATGTAATGAGAGTTTTTAAAACATTACTTTTACATTTTCCTTTCTTTCGCCCTTTTCTTGTTTTCTGTATTTTTAAAAAAAATATTTTTATCTTTCTCCCTTTCTACATTTTCCACTCACTCCCTTTACTCTTTTGTTCTTTATCACTCTCTCTCTCTCTCTTTCTCTTTTTTCCTTTTTTATCTTTTTTTAACATGTTTTTCTTGTTCTCTTTTTCTTTATGTTTTATTTCTCAAACAAATAGACATTTTTAAATAACTGAACAACGGTCAAGGAAAAATAATTTATAGTGTTTACACGCTACTGCGCCCGCGCTTGAATTTTTAAATCAAGACCCACATAGCAATTATACATGCTTAGAATATGCATAGCATATTTTAATGGAGAATGTGCACAAGCTAAGAATGTTCCGGATTTACATTGCGTACTATCTATGCACATGCACAGAATAGATTACATGGATCCCTATTTTGAGACCAAGCATGTATTTGCAAGTATATGCTAATTATATGCTTAGTATGTATGTACCTAACACCAGTCACCGAATATACTTTAAATGTTACAAACAGATTCTTTTAGGAATATTTATATACTTGTCAACTTCTAATCCCAAAGTATTATACCCTTTCTGGAACAAAATTATTTGTCTTTTTTCCATGGGTTTCTCAAGGCTTTGCACCCACGGGGCTACAAGATCTAATGGAATTCAAGGTGTGTTGACGTTGTCAACAGACAAACTGTATCTTAAAGTCATCATAACACTATAATAAATTTTTTGACAAGTAGCACCATCTATGAAATAACCTATAAACTAGTAGTGCTTTTGATATTTTTTCTACTCCATTTCGGAATAGTCTTAGCTTGTTAATCTAAGGATATTTTTGGCAGGTTCATATTTGTTATATACTATGCATGTGCTAAAACGAAATATTATCACATGGTATATGCTAATAATATGCTATGCCCATTCCTAATTAATATTTTTTAAAGAACCTACATACTAATTATATACTTAGGATCTGAATATTCTTTTATGCTAAAAGAATATCCGTTAAAGTAGCTTAAACGCATAAACTTAGCACGTGAGTGTTCTTTCAATGCTATGTGGGCATCCACAAAGGTATTAAGCTAAGCATCGTGAAGACGTTACATAGATAGATGCATCCACTTCTTTCTAATATCGCTGTCCCGGCAAAACAATGACGCAACTTCAAAATTTTGATATTTTGACTTAATAATTATTAGTTTCAAAATTAAACTCACTATACGGTAAAACTATCTATATTTAAAGAAAATTGAAAACTCTAAGTCGTCCTCCACTAAATTTTCAATTTTCTTGACTTAAACCTCCATTTAGAGATATGGATTACTTCTTCTATCTATATTTAGTTAATAATCCCACCACTGTCATCTTAGAGCGAAGGCATCCAGTAAGATCAATTAGTTCTCCTTGCTTAAGGCAGTCGACAATCATGACTAATAAATGCCAATTCTTTCTCGAAAAAACCAGCGGTTTTTGAGGGCACCCGGAGGCAGGGCCGAACCGAGGAAAAAATTTCGAGGGAGGATAAAAAAATTGAAATAAAATTTTGCGTATTTTTCAATTTTTTGGTTCCTATGCTGCTCTATGCTGAGAAATCTCTTTAAATACACTTTATCCACTAATTCGGGGAGCGGGATTGCTCCCCCTTGATCCCCTTAGAAATAGTTCAAATTATACCCATTTGTAATGGCGTCATTTTTGTTTATCTTTGTTTAGTATATAATAAACAGCGGTGACAATAAACTTTTTAAAAAAAGTAGTGTCTATGATTTAAATAGGTAGGTAATTGGTTATGTGAAGTATCCGTCACTATCAATCAAAAGACATTGATTGGCAAAAATATCTACGCCATACGTTTTTTTCTCACCTGGTATAATATAGTATATAATTATATATATATATGTATGTATAATTTAGACTATACGGCCTTGCTCTGAGGGGTATTAAAAAAATAAAAAATGAGCGCCTAATCGGCTGCTGTTAATTAAAGATTGAACAGTGGTTTATTAGACTTAAAATAAGAAATGGTTAAGTAGAGTTTTTAATCTAGTTTTGCAACAGTTTGCAACTTTTGATACATACTTTAAACTATCCTCATCGGTTAAACATTTGGAAATTTCCGACCAATAGCGAATAAAACATTGTTCAAAATGAAAAGGACTTAATTGTTAAAAGCAAAAGATCTAAAACTTCAAATTTAAATAAAGACGGTAAAACTACAAATCTATGCACAAATATTAAATACTCTGCCAATATATGGGCCCCTAAGCTCACACTAGGTACTATAGTTATAGTGTGCGTGTGAGTTAATATAACTAAAAACTGAAATATATTTTATTCAACTGTAGACTAAATTACGTTTCGTTTGATACCACACAAGCCATGTTTTAAATTAAACTCAAATTTTTGAAATTAACCCTTTAAAAAATACAAGAACTAAAATGTATTTTGTTTAACTCCGGACTCAATTACCTTTCGTTTGGTATCACACATGCCATATTTTCACGTAAACTCTAATTTTTGAAATCTACCCCCACCCTTTAAAAAAAAACTAAAATGTATTTTTTTAACTCCAGAATCAATTACCTTTCGTTTGATATCACGCACGCCATATTTTCACACAAACTCTAATTTTTGAAATCTACCCCCACCCTTTTATTTGACT
The DNA here is from genome assembly GCA_963576565.1 of Aspidapion aeneum. Classification (NCBI taxonomy): domain Eukaryota; kingdom Metazoa; phylum Arthropoda; class Insecta; order Coleoptera; family Brentidae; genus Aspidapion; species Aspidapion aeneum. Next base: position 34,564,177 of record OY755041.1, read on the forward strand.
TGTATTCGGTGTATTTTGTTCATTTTTAAATGGGACCATCTCGACCGAAGACCCAGCCTAGGTACTAAATTTCACTGAAATCGGGCAAGCGGTTTTTTGATGCGCGTTGGTCGTTACAGACAGACATACAGACAGACATACAGACAGACATACAGACAGACATACAGACAGACATACAGACAGACATACAGACAAACATACAGACAGACATACAGACAGACATACAGACAGACATACAGACAGACATACAGACAGACATACAGACAGACATACAGACAGACATACAGACAGACATACAGACAGACATACAGACAGACATACAGACAGACATACAGACAGACATACAGACAGACATACAGACAGACATACAGACAGACATACAGACAGACATACAGACAGACATACAGACAGACATACAGACAGACATACAGACAGACATACAGACAGACATACAGACAGACATACAGACAGACATACAGACAGACATACAGACATACAGACAGACAGACAGACATACAGACAGACATACAGACAGACATACAGACAGACATACAGACAGACATACAGACAGACATACAGACAGACATACAGACAGACATACAGACAGACATACAGACAGACATACAGACAGACATACAGACAGACATACAGACAGACATACAGACAGACATACAGACAGACATACAGACAGACATACAGACAGACATACAGACAGACATACAGACAGACATACAGACAGACATACAGACAGACATACAGACAGACATACAGACAGACATACAGACAGACATACAGACAGACATACAGACAGACATACAGACAGACATACAGACAGACATACAGACAGACATACAGACAGACATACAGACAGACATACAGACAGACATACAGACAGACATACAGACAGACATACAGACATACAGACATACAGACATACAGACATACAGACAGACAGACATACAGACAGACATACAGACAGACATACAGACAGACATACAGACAGACATACAGACAGACATACAGACAGACATACAGACAGACATACAGACAGACATACAGACAGACATACAGACAGACATACAGACAGACATACAGACAGACATACAGACAGACATACAGACAGACATACAGACAGACATACAGACAGACATACAGACAGACATACAGACAGACATACAGACAGACATACAGACAGACATACAGACAGACATACAGACAGACATACAGACAGACATACAGACAGACATACAGACAGACATACAGACAGACATACAGACAGACATACAGACAGACATACAGACAGACATACAGACAGACATACAGACAGACATACAGACAGACATACAGACAGACATACAGACAGACATACAGACAGACATACAGACAGACATACAGACAGACATACAGACAGACAGACATACAGACAGACATACAGACAGACATACAGACAGACATACAGACAGACATACAGACAGACATACAGACAGACATACAGACAGACATACAGACAGACATACAGACAGACATACAGACAGACATACAGACAGACATACAGACAGACATACAGACAGACATACAGACAGACATACAGACAGACATACAGACAGACATACAGACAGACATACAGACAGACATACAGACAGACATACAGACAGACATACAGACAGACATACAGACAGACATACAGACAGACATACAGACAGACATACAGACAGACATACAGACAGACATACAGACAGACATACAGACAGACATACAGACAGACATACAGACAGACATACAGACAGACATACAGACAGACATACAGACAGACATACAGACAGACAGACAGACAGACAGACATACAGACAGACATACAGACAGACATACAGACAGACATACAGACAGACATACAGACAGACATACAGACAGACATACAGACAGACATACAGACAGACATACAGACAGACATACAGACAGACATACAGACAGACATACAGACAGACATACAGACAGACATACAGACAGACATACAGACAGACATACAGACAGACATACAGACAGACATACAGACAGACATACAGACAGACATACAGACAGACATACAGACAGACATACAGACAGACATACAGACAGACATACAGACAGACATACAGACAGACATACAGACAGACATACAGACAGACATACAGACAGACATACAGACAGACATACAGACAGACATACAGACAGACATACAGACAGACATACAGACAGACATACAGACAGACATACAGACAGACATACAGACAGACATACAGACAGACATACAGACAGACATACAGACAGACATACAGACAGACATACAGACAGACATACAGACAGACATACAGACAGACATACAGACAGACATACAGACAGACATACAGACAGACATACAGACAGACATACAGACAGACATACAGACAGACATACAGACAGACATACAGACAGACATACAGACAGACATACAGACAGACATACAGACAGACATACAGACAGACATACAGACAGACATACAGACAGACATACAGACAGACATACAGACAGACATACAGACAGACATACAGACAGACATACAGAAAGACATACAGACAGACATACAGACAGACATACAGACAGACATACAGACAGACATACAGACAGACATACAGACAGACATACAGACAGACATACAGACAGACATACAGACAGACATACAGACAGACATACAGACAGACATACAGACAGACATACAGACAGACATACAGACAGACATACAGACAGACATACAGACAGACATACAGACAGACATACAGACAGACATACAGACAGACATACAGACAGACATACAGACAGACATACAGACAGACATACAGACAGACATACAGACAGACATACAGACAGACAGACATACAGACAGACATACAGACAGACATACAGACAGACATACAGACAGACATACAGACAGACATACAGACAGACATACAGACAGACATACAGACAGACATACAGACATACAGACAGACATACAGACAGACATACAGACAGACATACAGACAGACATACAGACAGACATACAGACAGACATACAGACAGACATACAGACAGACATACAGACAGACATACAGACAGACATACAGACAGACATACAGACAGACATACAGACAGACATACAGACAGACATACAGACAGACATACAGACAGACATACAGACAGACATACAGACAGACATACAGACAGACATACAGACAGACATACAGACAGACATACAGACAGACATACAGACAGACATACAGACAGACATACAGACAGACATACAGACAGACATACAGACAGACATACAGACAGACATACAGACATACAGACATACAGACATACAGACAGACATACAGACAGACATACAGACAGACATACAGACAGACATACAGACAGACATACAGACAGACATACAGACAGACATACAGACAGACATACAGACAGACATACAGACCGACATACAGACAGACATACAGACAGACATACAGACAGGCATACAGACAGACAGTATGCCTGTCTTACAGACAGACAGACAGACAGATATACAGACAGATATACAGACAGACATACAGACAGACATACAGACAGACATACAGACAGACAGACATACAGACAGACATACAGACAGACATACAGACAGACATACAGACAGACATACAGACAGACATACAGACAGATATACAGACAGACATACAGACAGACATACAGACAGACATACAGACAGACATACAGACAGACATACAGACAGACATACAGACAGACATACAGACAGACATACAGACAGACATACAGACAGACATACAGACAGACATACAGACAGACATACAGACAGACATACAGACAGACATACAGACAGACATACAGACAGACATACAGACAGACATACAGACAGACATACAGACAGACATACATACAGACAGACATACAGACAGACATACAGACAGACATACAGACAGACATACAGACAGACATACAGACAGACATACAGACAGACATACAGACAGACATACAGACAGACATACAGACAGACATACCGACAGACATACAGACAGACATACAGACAGACATACAGACAGACATACAGACAGACATACAGACAGACATACAGACAGACATACAGACAGATATACAGACAGACATACAGACAGACATACAGACATACAGACATACAGACATACAGACATACAGACATACAGACATACAGACATACAGACATACAGACATACAGACATACAGACATACAGACATACAGACATACAGACATACAGACATACAGACATACAGACATACAGACATACAGACATACAGACATACAGACATACAGACATACAGACATACAGACATACAGACATACAGACATACAGACATACAGACATACAGACATACAGACATACAGACATACAGACATACAGACATACAGACATACAGACATACAGACATACAGACATACAGACATACAGACATACAGACATACAGACATACAGACATACAGACATACAGACATACAGACATACAGACATACAGACATACAGACATACAGACATACAGACATACAGACATACAGACATACAGACATACAGACATACAGACATACAGACATACAGACATACAGACATACAGACATACAGACATACAGACATACAGACATACAGACATACAGACATACAGACATACAGACAGACATACAGACAGACATACAGACAGACATACAGACAGACATACAGACAGACATACAGACAGACAGACATACAGACAGACATACAGACATACAGACAGACATACAGACAGACATACAGACAGACATACAGACAGACATACAGACAGACATACAGACAGACATACAGACAGACATACAGACAGACATACAGACAGACATACAGACAGACATACAGACAGACATACAGACAGACATACAGACAGACATACAGACAGACATACAGACAGACATACAGACAGACATACAGACAGACATACAGACAGACATACAGACAGACATACAGACAGACATACAGACAGACATACAGACAGACATACAGACAGACATACAGACAGACATACAGACAGACATACAGACAGACATACAGACAGACATACAGACAGACATACAGACAGACATACAGACAGACATACAGACAGACATACAGACAGACATACAGACAGACATACAGACAGACATACAGACAGACATACAGACAGACATACAGACAGACATACAGACAGACATACAGACAGACATACAGACAGACATACAGACAGACATACAGACAGACATACAGACAGACATACAGACAGACATACAGACAGACATACAGACAGACATACAGACAGACATACAGACATACAGACAGACATACAGACAGACATACAGACAGACATACAGACAGACATACAGACAGACATACAGACAGACATACAGACAGACATACAGACAGACATACAGACAGACATACAGACAGACAGACATACAGACAGACATACAGACAGACATACAGACAGACATACAGACAGACATACAGACAGACATACAGACAGACATACAGACAGACATACAGACAGACATACAGACAGACATACAGACAGACATACAGACAGACATACAGACAGACATACAGACAGACATACAGACAGACATACAGACAGACATACAGACAGACAGACATACAGACAGACATACAGACAGACATACAGACAGACATACAGACAGACATACAGACAGACATACAGACAGACATACAGACAGACATACAGACAGACATACAGACAGACATACAGACAGACATACAGACAGACATACAGACAGACATACAGACAGACATACAGACAGACATACAGACAGACATACAGACAGACATACAGACAGACATACAGACAGACATACAGACAGACATACAGACAGACATACAGACAGACATACAGACAGACATACAGACAGACATACAGACAGACATACAGACAGACATACAGACAGACATACAGACAGACATACAGACAGACATACAGACAGACATACAGACAGACATACAGACAGACATACAGACAGACATACAGACAGACATACAGACAGACATACAGACAGACATACAGACAGACATACAGACAGACATACAGACAGACATACAGACAGACATACAGACAGACATACAGACAGACATACAGACAGACATACAGACAGACATACAGACAGACATACAGACAGACATACAGACAGACATACAGACAGACATACAGACAGACATACAGACAGACATACAGACAGACATACAGACAGACATACAGACAGACATACAGACAGACATACAGACAGACATACAGACAGACATACAGACAGACATACAGACAGACATACAGACAGACATACAGACAGACATACAGACAGACATACAGACAGACATACAGACAGACATACAGACAGACATACAGACAGACATACAGACAGACATACAGACAGACATACAGACAGACATACAGACAGACATACAGACAGACATACAGACAGACATACAGACAGACATACAGACAGACATACAGACAGACATACAGACAGACAAACAGACAGACATACAGACAGACATACAGACAGACATACAGACAGACATACAGACAGACATACAGACAGACATACAGACAGACAGACATACAGACAGACATACAGACAGACATACAGACATACAGACAGACATACAGACAGACATACAGACAGACATACAGACAGACATACAGACAGACATACAGACAGACATACAGACAGACATACAGACAGACATACAGACAGACATACAGACAGACATACAGACAGACATACAGACAGACATACATACAGACATACAGACAGACATACAGACAGACATACAGACAGACATACAGACAGACATACAGACAGACATACAGACAGACATACAGACAGACATACAGACAGACATACAGACAGACATACAGACAGACATACAGACAGACATACAGACAGACATACAGACAGACATACAGACAGACATACAGACAGACATACAGACAGACAGACATACAGACAGACATACAGACAGACATACAGACAGACATACAGACAGACATACAGACAGACATACAGATAGACATACAGACAGACATACAGACAGACATACAGACAGACATACAGACAGACATACAGACAGACATACAGACAGACATACAGACAGACATACAGACAGACATACAGACAGACATACAGACAGACATACAGACAGACATACAGACAGACATACAGACAGACATACAGACATACAGACATACAGACAGACATACAGACAGACATACAGACAGACATACAGACAGACATACAGACAGACATACAGACAGACATACAGACAGACATACAGACAGACATACAGACAGACATACAGACAGACATACAGACAGACATACAGACAGACATACAGACAGACATACAGACAGACATACAGACAGACACACAGACAGACATACAGACAGACATACAGACAGACATACAGACAGACATACAGACAGACATACAGACAGACATACAGACAGACATACAGACAGACATACAGACAGACATACAGACAGACATACAGACAGACATACAGACAGACATACAGACAGACATACAGACAGACAGACATACAGACAGACATACAGACAGACATACAGACAGACATACAGACAGACATACAGACAGACATACAGACAGACATACAGACAGACATACAGACGGCGCAACAAAAAAGTTTCAAAATCATCTGAAAGGCAAAGATATATAAAAAATTTTGAAATCGGAGCAATTTTTTTTTTTTAAATTAGGATCACCATAGCTCACACTACTATAGTATAGTATATGTGTGAGCTAAAAATAATAAAATCAAGAACTACATTTTCAAGGGTCTAAGTAAAAATATGATCAATCAAATAAAAAGTAACATAACTGGCACTAAAACAAAATGAAAGCACAAGTAAGAGAATTTTTTTAAATCTAATAAAAGGGATGGCCAATAATATTATCAATTCAATCTGCATCTAGTTATAGAAGGAATTTAAGAAATATGTGGAAAAATGAGTAAGGACATTTTGACGGATAAGAATGATCTAGCCTAAAAACTTCACTAGAGACCATTTATGTATGACACAAAAATAGGTCATACCATTGTAATACATATTAGGGTCTCTAGTCTAGCCAATTTAAAAACATTTGGACTGCTTACATATCTTATTTTATTACATACGTGACGTGGCGGTGCTCTACGCTAGCATCCGTAAGGTTAAGAATTTATATCATTTGAAAATTCAGAAATTTTTGGTTTGCAGTCATAATAAAGTTAACCATACAATGATACAAGTAACGTTCTTGCCAGATTGACGTACATATTTTATAGGTTATAGCCATGTAGAGGATAGGTTGCCTGGTAACTCCATGGTCGAAGCGGAGTGAGAGGTGACAGCGCGTCATTTGGAGTGCCACTATTTGATTAGAGCCCATTGTTTACATGTGTTTTCAAGTATTTTTATTCTTCGATGGTTTATTTTTTACATTTGTGGTGTTTTTTTCGGGTTATATTTATTTAAAAACCGTAAATACTTGTTCTAGTTTACTCATACTTTCTACTTGTAGTTATTTCAACGGGCAGCTTCCCAAGACATTTTGCCTTTGGGATATTTGGTATCAGGTAAGTCTTTTATTTGAATTAGTTAATGTATTTTATGAATATTGTTATTAGAGACACTTTAAGAAAAATAACAAGACATATTTACATTTAAATCAATAAAGGATCACAAGAAACTTGAAGATTTCCTACTATATTAAATGCTTTTTATTTAAATGGCACTCCGTGACGTCATTTCCCTCGTTTCAGCAACTGGCTCTGATTGGTCAGAAAGTTACCAGGTAACCTATCCTCTATAGACCTTATAGCTTTGATTATACAAATGTGTTGTATAATCAAAGGTTATAGGCACGTTCTTATATAGATGTAGATACTACTAAAGCATATTAAAAGCATTATTAGATAAAGTGTTCCCGTATATTGGATTCAAAAAGCTTTTAATAAAATTTAAGAAGGACTGCTTTACATGAGGTTTATTGTGAATGTTGTGATTTACCATTGCCAAAATTGGTATTAATTTTTATTTTTGATTTAAATTCAAGAATTTTTTTTGGATTTTGGAACATTTGGTTCATCCTACAAAGCTAATATCTTAAGTGACGTAACCGCTTACTTGGATTTTTTTGAAACAAATTAAAAGGTAACTAAAACTGGTTGTTTTTAAGCTTAGAAAAGAGATCGCTCTGAAAACGATGCACCCATTACTAGTAGCCTTAAATCCAACATGCCGGCACGCTTGTAGCAGTCATTTTTAAAGGCCCTTTCCCAGTACAGATAGATATAAGTACGTGGTTATAGGGCAAGGGACAAAGGACAAAAACAATAGTATTTTCGATAGCAACATTTAGTGCCTTTATTGACACTTTTTGATACTCTAAAATAGAAAATAACAATTCTTTTTTCATTCCTAAAAATTGCACATTATTTATATGTAATTTTCAGGAATATTTTTTATGGCGGTCGAAACAGGAAAAACCTAAACCATTTGAAAAGGCCTGGCATAAAATTTGTTTAAAGCATAAATTGATTCATGTATGAAATTCTTTACCATAATATTTTCGCATCCCATAACATGTTTTTCAGTACGTTATTTTAATTTAACCGAAAATTTTGACACGGTTTTTGAGCTTCATAAAGTTCAACAAATGTTCGCTACAAGAGTAAGTGCTAACAAGCTCTTGAGTGATTTTAACCGCGAAATTCTTAGGCAAATGGAAATTATTAAACATGCATTGCTGGACATCAATTAACTGCAACAACCAGTTTTTAACTAGGGGTTATAAGTCACGACACATATCTCGACGTAACGTACGTTGTTGCATTGTGCGCATGTCCAGTATTTAACAGACGTAAGTAGCGCATTACGCGCGACCAAACGTTGCCCTGCTTCAACGATTATAAACACACAGGATTGCTTATTTCCATTTAACTCTATGTTAGCGTCGCTCAAGCGAGACGAAGACTGCCTGCTTACGTCACCAGCGGACCATTTCCTTTGTTTGTATTGAGAGTTCGTGTCATTTTAAAGTGTTTTTAACGTTTTTACCTCCATTTTTTTGCATTTTTTCATTAACTTGATGGTGTGGTTGACTATTTAGGAGGTAAATCTGAGGACACGGCAGCGTCTCGCCAAGTTCACGTGCCAAGAAAATATGGTATTTCTTGAAACATTTCAGCCGATATTTGACCTATCTAAAACTCTACTTCGGAGTGAGCTACGAATCTCAAACTTTGCACAGTCGTAGATCTCCTTGGAGTTAACAATCCCTCTAAGTTTCATGGAATTTCAAAAAGTACTAAAGTAGTTACGAAATTTTAAAAAACGTCGAAATTGTCACTCACTCACTCATGTATATATCATCAAAATTCTACTGTACTTCTAGACATGCTACAAAGCTAAAATTTGGCAGACTGATAGAAATAATGACCAAACCCCTGAAAAAAAACCCAAAATTCTAATTTACTCCCCTCCCCTATACATGTAAAGTTATGTAAAAGTAACATTGCCCACTTCTAGAAATGACAGACTTATAGGAACTGTGATAAAACTATAGAAAAAAATTTAAAAACCCCAAAATTATAATTTACTTTCCTCCCCTATAAATTTAAAGTAATGTAAAAGTAACATTGCCCACTTCCGGACACGCTAGAGAGCTGAGCTTTGGAAGGCCGATAGTAACTATGATAAAACTATAGAAACAAATTAAAACACCCCAAAATTCTAATTTACTTCCCTCCCCTATAAATGTAAAGTTGTGTAAAAGTAACGTTGTCCTCTTCCAGAAACGCTCGGGAGCTGAGATTTAGAAGGCTGATAGGAACTATGATAAAACTATAAAAGAAAATTAAAAAACCCCAAAGTTTAATTAACTTGCCTTCCCTATAAATGTAAAGTTATGTAAATTAGCATTGTCCACTTCCAGAAACGCTAGAGAGCTGAGGTTTGTAAGACTGATAGGAACTATGATAAAACTATAGGAAAAAATTTAAAAACACTAAGTTTTAATTTACTTTCCTTCCCTATAAATGTAAAGTTATGTAAAATTACCATTGTCTACTTCCAGGAACACTAGAGAGCTGAGCTTTAGAAGGCTGATAAGAACTATGATAAAACCATAGGAAAATAAAAAAAAACTCAACATTTTTAATAAGGCATTGCAAAAGTTTTGAACAATATCCCGCATATTTTACTACTTAAAAACTTAAATATATCCAAATCCTTTAAAAAAGGAGTGAAATCATAACAAAAACATTTTATGTAAAAAAAGCCAAGTACGCGAAAGTGGTATTCTGTAAAAAGAATTGAGATAAAAGTAAAGCCAAGTTATACAATACAAATTTCAAAATGAATGGTTCTTACTAGTGTGGAAATGTTTTTCTAAACTTGGCTATTACGGCTGCAAATGACTCTTAGGAAATTGAACGTAAAGAAGTTTGGCTGGAATAGCAAAGTTTAAAAAACATTTCCAAACTAGTAAGAACCATTCATTTTGAAATTTGTATTGTAGAACTTTTACTTTTACGGAATACCACTTTCGCGTACTTGGCTTTTTTTTACATGAAATGTTTTTGTTATGATAAACCTTTAGAAATGTGAATTAAGTGAATTGATATAAAGAAATCATATTAATTTATTGTTGAAATAAAAGCTTTGTGTTCCCTCTTTCAGTGTAGAAATATAAATTTATATACTTTTATATTATTATACTTATATAAACTGTTTTTTGGATTTTTGGAAACTCCTTGCTCATTAAATTAATCACATTGAAGAAAATTGGAATTAAACTGATTATTGGAAAGTTTATTTTGTAGACAGTTTCTCCAAGTTTTAGTTTCAGTTTTTTTAGTCTCTTTATAGAAGTTTTCAGAAACATGTTACAGGAGAAGGAGTGAAAACGGGCGCTTGGTGGGATAAAAACAACTCATAACACAAACAATGTAAATCATTTGAAAAAAACTTATGAAAATCTATTGATTTAAAACATAAGACGTTGAAAAACACATCTTATTTGGCTGTTTTCTCCAAAAACTGACTGGTTTTTGACATAATAATATAATAAATATTGCAATTTTAGATCTGTAATATCAAATAAATACCTTTTTGTTACTACATAATATAAGTGTATTTTATTATATCTGCAACAAAAACAATACATTATAGATCTAATGATTTAAATTGACTAAACTTTCTTCTATCCTAAAACTTTCAACTATTTAAAAAAGAAACTCCAACATATCGTCTGGTAGGAAAATTCAGCTCTCAGAGCAAACTCTTGATTTATCAAATCATTTGTTTTGAATGAATGAAATTATTAATTACATTTACTAACACGAATAAAAAATTTGTTTGCAAATAAACAAGAAAAAAGCGAGAAAAACTCACGATTGCAATGTGTATTAAATAAAGCGCGCTGAGAAGAGCTCCACTAGTGACGTAAGCAAGGCGCCGCCTACCGCTAAAAGATTCGAGCTATAAGGCAATCCTGTGTGTTTATAATCGTTGGCCCTGCTTAACGGACGAACGTACGCAACCGAGGATATGAAAAATAGACAGGCGGGACGAACCAATTTCGGAATTTTCGTGTGTTTTGATCAACCTTACCCCACTTTTTGTTTGTTGTTCTCAATGATATCGTAAAAATTTTATTTTAATTTTTTTTCGTGTTTTGTGTGTGTCTTCTGATCGCTTTCGGTTCTCAAAATCATGTAGGCTTTAGCCGGAGTAAAGTTAAAGATAAAGCGAATCCACTTGGCACCAACTGACGCCCTTTACTTGCTAATACTAATACTTTTAATTATTATTTTTTTAAACCAAGCCATACAGAGAAAAGAAAGCGATATAATTACACTGTGTTATATGTCATAGAATTTCCGTTTAAATTGTGTTTATCTTATATTGGTTACCTTTAAATTCACAATAAGCTTTAAGCTTGTTTTCACCTCATTGTTTCTACGCAACGTATCTTATCTGAGTTACGTACATTAGAGTACGTATACACCAAATTGCTCCACGAACGCGCCGTATGAGCGTCGCTAGCGCGCAGCTTACACTCCGCGTGCAAACACGGATTCGTCCTGTTTTCGTGTTTTCAAGTTGCGCGCGCGCCGGTTGCTGAAAACCAGCTTTCTTCGGCTCCTCTTTTTGCGTTCGAAGATCCTTTGGGACGGCATCGGCAGTTTGTTGTCGAGTTTTCATTTCAGTGCTTGTTTGCACATTCGCATGCGCAGAGCAGTTTGGTGTATACGCAATTTTACGTCTACGCAGTGCCATAGCTTATAACCTCTACTATCGCTTTGAATGGTACATATCACCAACGGCGTAGATACTCTCGCAGTTTATATGGAGGAGCGTAACCAGGTCCAGGTTTTGTCTGACATACTCATATATTTTTTTATTAGTAGGGGGTACGGAAGGCCTGAGATACAGCAGAGAAGGTCTACGGTACGTCACACGGTGGTCAGCTTGTCGGTTCTGAACGATCGAAATTATTTTATGGTTTTAGTTTTGACAAATTGATGCTGAAAGTTAGGAAATGGCAACTAGCGTTTAAAAAATGTGATTTCAATATAGGTACTGTGCATTCTGGAGATGACAGTCGCCTCCAAAAAAGATGTTACATATCGATTTTTTCCTGTTAAACAAAAAACTTGAAAAATTGTTACTTTGAGAGTGTGTACGTAACTAGCTTATAGCTTTTTTTTATTTAACATAGCTTTTTTATAAAAATTTAACTAAATTTATTAATCTTGCTATACTATATATCAATTTTTTACCGTGCACTGATATTCTTTATCGTAGTCTTTATATTCACTATTTTCACATACATAGTTTAAAACGGATTGATCTTTATTCTGTGAAACCAGATTTTAAATAAATTACGTCGGCCAATCCCATGCGCCAACGCTGAAACAATAAATCATAGCTAATACAGCGGCAAGAAGCGGCAGCTGAATGTAGCACCTATACAACCCTTGATACATGATTGAAATAATAAAATCACAAACGCAATGGATACGTACCGACCCAGATTTTTCAAGTCCAATATATATAATACATATTTAAAAAATTATAATAAATCAATACACAACTTTTATTTTTTTTATTTTAATTTTTTTAACAAGCAAATTGAAACTTTGCAGGTGGTTTAATAGTAAAAACTAAAGATACTAACCCATATTTTAAATATACGTGAAGAAATCACCATATAATCTCTGGTTTACCAACTTTTTTTTTATTTGTCAAACACACTGTGTTTATTGTATTACAATCTAGTCAGTAAGACTAATTAGCAATTTTGTTTTAACTTAATTTACTAGAAAAGTCAGATCTAAACTTACGGTTCACTCAACAGTTCTCCCCGCTTTGTTTAGTCTGTAACTCACAATTGTGTTGTGTTTATAGCATTATTTTGTTTTATGTGTAATTCACTTAGTTTACTAGCTCAAACGGCTTCACTCTTTTTAGTCTTCGAACTAGCATAGTATTGTCTACAAGCTGAATTGCTTCCACATTCACATGCCGATGGAGTCTATCTTCATGGGTTTTTGCGTACTTTTTTATAGTCTCTGCTACTGTTTCGATTTTTAGATCTCGATGAAGGTCACTATTTCGAACGTACCAAGGTGCATTCACAATGTTTCTAATACTTTATTTTGAAATCTCTGTACAACTAGAATGTTACTCTCTTTAGCACAACCCCATAGCTGAATACCATATGTCCATACTGGTTTCAGTATTTGTCTCTAAAGCAGTAACTTATTATGAATTGTTAAATTGGACTTCCTTCCAATTAGCCAGTTCATTTTTCTATACCTTATCTCAAGTTCTTCTTTTTTTTTCTTAACATGTGCTTTCCAGCGCAATTTGGCATCAAGTGTCATACCTAGATATTTTGCCTGATTTGAATATGGAACGGATGTTAATTGTAATTTGTATGTGATTTATATTTTTGTTTGTAAAATCAACATGAATTGATTTGGTTTCATTTAATGTTATTCGCCACTTTGTGGTCCCACTGTGAACTTGGGTGACTGCATCCTGAAGTTTTTCTATGCATTTTTCAATAGATTTTTCTACCGTCAATAAACCAGTATCATCGGCAAATGTTGCTAAGTGGCAATTTTCTGGCTTTGGGATATCACAAGTGAATAATAAGTATAGATATGGGCCTAGTACGCTACCCTGGGGCACGCCGGCTTGAATTTCTCTTAAATTTGAGTATGAGTCTTCCTGTTTTACTCTAAAATGTCTATCAGATATGTATGATTCCAAAATATCCGAATGATGTTTTGGCAGAAACCGTTTTAATTTAAAATTAAGGCCTTCATGCCACACTTTGTCAAATGCTTGTGCTACATCTAGAAAAACTGCAGAACAAACTTTTCCCTATTCTAGTGCTTTTTCTATTCTATTAGTAATTCTGTGTACTTGATCTATCGTGGAATGCTTGTCTCGAAAACCAAATTGATGAGAGGGAATAATTTTTGTCTTTCTATAATGGGTTTTATTCTTTTAAGCAATAATTTTTCATACAGCTTGGATATAATTGGTTCCCGGTTTTGGAATCATGATAACTTCTGCAACTTTCCACAGTTTAGGTACATACCTAAGCCTAAAAGACGCATTAATTAGGTTGCATAGTTTTACGATAGCTTTTCTGGGGAGTTGTTTTATGACTACCCCGTTAATAAGATCATACCCTGGGGCTTTTTTCGAATTAATATTTTTGATTTCTGTTAATATTTTTTTGGTGATGTAAGCTTAATATGGTCTTCGATTTGATGGGGTTCATTTAAATGAAAGTGTTCATCTGGTGCTTCGTGGGGCTGAAATGTTTTTTCTAAATGACTTGCAAAAATATCTGCTTTTTCTTCGTTGCTCCTTGCCCACTGGTTGTTAGATTTTCGTATGGGTGGAATTTGGATAATTGGTCTTTTAAAATCTTTGGTTGCTTTCCAAAGGGAATAGTCGGTATTTTTATCATCTGTAAGTTCATTAAGAAAATGGTTAATAGATTCATTTTTTATTACTAGAATTTCTCGCCTAATGCGCTGCGTCATGTTGTTGAGATTTGTTTTGTCCCGAGGATCTCGGCTTTGCTGCCACTTTCTTCTTAGTTTCCTTTTTTCCAATATAAGGTCTCTAATTTCCTTTGGATAGTTTTTTCCCTTAAAAATTCTCTTTGGTTTTGGACTGTTTTCCCAAGCTGCTTGTTGAATATTTGTAACAAAATATTCAACTTCTTTATCGATTTGTTCTGGCGTTTGCAATGGTACTGATAGGTTTATTTTTTCTGACAGACTTTGTTTAAAACTAATCCAGTCAGTCACTTTATTAACTAGTGAGATATTTGCTTCTTTCTTTATTATGTTTTTACTAAGAGTTAGAATAATAGGTGAATGATCTGAGTGCAAATCAAAACTTTCTTCTATATCTACAAAACTTAAAGATATATTTTTTACTATAAAAAAATCAATTAGATCTGGAATTTTTCCTGGATCTGTTGGATAGTATGTGGGCTTACCAGTTGATATCGGCTCACATTGATATTCACTAATAGCTTGCAAAAGTTCTTTTCCTTTAGAATTCGTCAGTCTAGATCCCCAGTAGGTATTTTTTGCATTAAAGTCACCTCCAATTATAAAACGGTTTCCTAATTTTCTGAGAAAATTAAGATATTGATTTTTCTTTAGTAAGTGCCTTGGTGGTATATAGACAGCACTTATGACTAATGTATATGTTTTGGTTTTTACACTTACTAATGTAGCTTGAATCTCTATGGTTTTATATCCCATCTCCTCATAGTGTGATATATTTTCTTTAATTATTACAGCACTTCCCCCATGTGCAGTATTGCTAGGGTGAGTTGTATGATACACTTTATAACCTTTAAATTTAATGTGAGACTGGTTAGTGAAATGCGTTTCTGACACAAGACAGACGTCAATTTTTTCTATGTCTAGAATAACTTGCAAGTCTTGCTGATGTTGCATGAGACCATTGGCATTCCAAGCTAGGATTCTAAGATTACTGACAATTTTGAGGCATATTGGTAGCTCCGTTATTGCTACTTTCTAGTTTGGTTAGTCGCTCATCAAGTTTGTTCAATTTCTCCAAAATTAATTGTAGTGTTTGTTCCATAGTATTTTTACTACTGATATTAATATCAGGTATAGTAGCTGTTGCTGCTACTTGGCTATATGTCCTTGTCACAGAGTTTTGTGTGACTGTGTTTCTTGTCTGTTGGTTTTGTCTATTTGTACTTACGTTTGGTATGAGATTCGGTTTCTTAGGTTTATTTTTCAATTTTTGTATTTCTTTAGCTACAAGGCATCCTCTGTAGTTAGCAGGATGCTTGCCTCCACAATGGATGCATTTTGGCTCAGATTCTTTTGGTTTGGGGCATTCTACTGTAAGATGTTTCCCCGTGCATTTTACGCAACGTGGTTCTTTAGCGCAATATTTTTGCGTGTGTCCATAAGATTGACATCTTTTGCATTGAGGGACTAATTTTGAGGTTTTAAGTGCTTTTATTTCCACTTCAATCCCAAGAATACTGGAAATTTCAAAAATTTTGTTGATATCTTCATCGTGGCTAAATGTGAGCATAAACATGTTAAGAGGTTGTCTTGTTCTCCATTTAAGTTTGTTGCTGGCCTCCAGTGCCTTAAAACCTTGTTTTTGTAGATCAGCTACAATTTTTTGTGGGTCAAATGAGAAGTGTAGCCTATTCGTTATTACTCTAATTGGCCTTATTTGTTTGTTTTCGTATGAGTGCCAGTGATGCTTTATTTCATTAAGCATTTTAGTAACCAGCCGATAGCTGTCTGCGTCTTGTACATTTATTTTCGTTATTTAAAACTTTTATTTTAACTCCTTAATTTTTCATAAATATCATTAAAATTATTTACGCCATTTACCATAATCGGTGGAGGTAATGGAGCTTTTTTAAACTTAGTAGGGGGTTCTTCATTTTGTGTTTTATTGGAGGGCTCTCCAGTGTCCGAGCTTTGTTGTGGTGGTGAGACTGAAGTATCCATTCGACGTTTTTTCCAACCTTTTCCTTTTTGTCTGATCCACTCAGTTTCTCTTGCCAGATCGTCCTCATCAGTAATGTAGTCCATGTCAGACTCATCTTTTTTAGTGACTTTTGTCTCTAAATCTACAAATTTTCTTTGCATACTTTCCAGTTGACTTCGGAGATAATCCACTTGTACACTAAGTGAATTTTTTTCGTTTTGGGATTTTTTCCATTCGCTATATAAAACTTCTTCATTTTGTGTTCTAGCATGGCTATCCTGAAATAATTCGGCATTATCCATTTTTTCTTGATTTTGTTTGGGCTTTTTGCTAATTTTTAAAACAAGCTTCA
Organism: Aspidapion aeneum; assembly: GCA_963576565.1. NCBI lineage: Eukaryota > Metazoa > Arthropoda > Insecta > Coleoptera > Brentidae > Aspidapion > Aspidapion aeneum. Next base: position 34,582,655 of record OY755041.1, read on the forward strand.
CAGGTGATGGTGGCGCGAGGTTTATTGTTTACCAACTTGGAGCACTTTTGAAAATCGCCTTTCCGCGCGGAATATGTACGGATCATTATGGCTATCAAACGTCCTATGACTTGTGGTCGTAACAAGTGACAACGAGTTAGTTGATCGATTTTCTGCATTGGGGTCTACTAATAAGGTAATTGGGCAGTTTTTTAAGACTTAGTAGTTATGATAGAAAATAGTTCGATATTGAGGTTTTGATCGTCTAAATTAGACAAGCTCACCTCCGTGCGTTAGGGGGCAAGGCCCCCCTGCCCACTAGCTACGCCGATCCGTACCTCTGTCACCTTCTGGTCCCAATTGTACATACATGTACGTCCAAAATCCTTATTAAATATTTGTCTATAATCCATCGATCCCCCATTCCCCTCTGGCTTTCCACTAATAAACCGGTTTTATTTGAATATTTCATTTTAAAAAATGGTTTTTAAGATGCTAAAGTGGAAATGTTAATATATTTGTTTATATTTTGTCAACTTTAAAATTTGAATAAAAAATATAAAATTGTTTAAAGAGACTTTGTCAAACTTTTTAGGTTTTTTTATAACAAATAAAAACTAAATGGACCCATATCGGATACGACACCATACTACTACTACTTTAAATAACTCGGAAACTAAAGCTCATATCAATATATAATATCACCCTGTATTGTTATAATAGAATAATCGTATGAATTAAAAATTAAAGTAACTAAGGTAAAAAAAAGAATAGAATTGATAAGTGGATTCTTTATTTTTTTAAAAATCATGCCAGTAGGCACGTACAGCCATCTCCTAGACCAGTCGTTTTGTGTGTTAAGGTTAACTTTATTTTTGTTCAAAATAAAATTTTTATTTAATTTATAAAAACCAAGGGCGGATCCAGAGGTGCTTCTCGTGGGGGGCACTTTAGGTGACATTCTCTGTTGGTAAAAAACGGTATATATTTTTTTAAGGAGCATTTTATTGAACTATAGTTGATGTTGTATTAAAGGGACACCGCGTCATCAAAACCTTGATGAGCGGGAAGGGACTAGAGGGGTACATACAGTGGCACGCACTTTTTATTGATATTGATTCCCAAAATGAGGCGCTGCACAAACTAGTCATTAGCTTACTATTTTACTTACTTTTTATTGATGTCTTCTTCTAAACGATTTCATTAGAAAGGAACACATATACTCTTATCTGGTTGTTACGAACATATTATTGATTTAGACGGGCTTTGACGTTTTCTATTCGTTGTTTTGACTGTTTATGTCAAACAAATTATGACGGAACTTTTCACAATTAGCAAAAACATTACTTTTTACTCATTTTTTGTATACTCAAAAAATTCTCGGGGGGGGGGGGCAAGTGCCCCTAGTGCCCCCCCCCTGGATCCGCCACTGATAAAAACTACGTTACTCCAACTGCTAACGTGTTTGAGAAAAACTACGTTACTCCAACTGCTAACGTGTTTGAGATATATACAATTTTCTGCTTTTCAAAAATTGTGACTGGCAAACTTGGACGCCATGGCAAATTTTGTCGAAAATCTAATTCTTAATCTAATTTTAAAAAAAGCGTTTGGGTAGCTCCTGTGGATCGTATAATATGATTTTTCAAAACAATTGCTTATATCTCAAAAACTGTTACTGACTAATTGTGACGGTATGAAGAATATTGTTATATATATATATATATATATATATATATATATATATATATATATATATATAATATATATTATAGTTTTAAAATATAATTCTGAATTTAACTTTGGAAACTTTGCTTTGCTAGCTGTTGTGGTTCTCGCACTATGATTTTTTAAATATTTGAACTCCCGTACTACCTCCTTGCAGGTCCCCACCACCACGAAAATTCAACACCCTTATGCAAGGGTACCGAAAAAGTATTGTGCCAAATTTGGTTAAAATCCGTGTATCGGTTTTTGAGTTCTGGTGTCTCAGGCAGACAAATAGACAGACCGACAGAGAAACAGACACCAACACAAAATTTGTTACTTAGAAGAAGAAGAGCAAAGTAGGTGTCGTTCTGGCAGATCTTGTAGTGATAATGTTTTTTGTCCTAAACAAGTAATTGACAAATGCAGCGCCAGAAATATAGAGACTCATATTACCTGTGTGAACCTACTAAAAGCATATGATACCATTCCAGTAGAAAAATTATGGACAGTGTTAGAACAAACTAATATCAATCATACATACACAAAAGTGATAAAAGAACTATATAAAGAGTCAAAATCTAAAATTAAAATTGGAAATCGACATTCAAAAGAATTCCTGGTAAGGCTTGAGACAGGGATGTTGTATCTCTCCAACTCTTTTTAAATATATATATATATATATATCGCACTAGCTCTCAAAAACGTAAAGTACACGGCATGGCAATACAACTTGGGGACCGATTAACCATAAAAAACACTACAGTTTTTGCTGACGACCAAATAATTGTAGCTAATGATAAAGAAGACATGGAGTATCTAGGATAAGGAAGTTAACGGAAGAATACCAAAAAATGGGCTAAACAGTGAACGTGGACAAGAGACAGTACTTATGTATTGGAAATGAATCAATTGAGTTAAAACTAGACAATGGACAAACAATATCTCCATGCAATGAGTATGAATACTTGGGTGTCACATTTGATAAGACAGAAACAGACTGTAAAGAAAAGTAAAAGCCAAAAAGGTTATTGGATGTCTTAACAGTATTTTATGAACCAGAGAGATAAAAAGAAAGTAAAATTTAACATATAAGAAACAATGCTGAAAAGCACACTGTTGTATGGAATAGGCAGAGAAGTGTCGAAATGGATACATTATTGAGAAGAAGAATGAGAATATCAATGAGAATATCTAGAACAGATCATATAAGAAATGAGATAATAAAAAAAAGAATGGGAATCGAGGGAAACATAACGGATGACATCAATAAAAGACAACTGATATGGTATGGCCATGTACAACAAATGAACGACAAAAGATTACCAAAGCAGGTCCTAGAATGGCAACCAATAGGGCGGGGAAAAAGAGGGTCTCCTAAACTGGAATGGCAACAGTAAATCCGAAAATAAATGAGTCAAAAAAACCTGACAGAAGATGCTTGTCCGGATTGAATGAAGTGGAGTATAGCCGCCGGACAACGTAGAACAACGTTCTAAACGGGTATAGTAGTAGTAGTAGTAGTAGGCTTTTTTTATCAAAATAACTCCTATTTAAAAATGTTGACGTCCCAACAACCTTCCATGCCTACGGTATGGATGGCTAAAAATACGTTCAACAACATTCTTCTCATCAAAAATGTGGAAAAATAATTTTAATTTAAAACGACATTTTTCGCGGCGGCTTTTGACTGAGTAAGTAAATTATTACGAAAGAATTTCAAATTATGAGAGCATTTTTAGTGAACTAGAAAAATATTATTACAAAAATAGGGCCATAATTTACTTTTTATATTACAGTAAATCAAAGATTAAAATTTTAAACTTTGAAAGAACCAGTGCCGGGGACTATAAACATCTACTTAGGCTTAGCAGGAAGGGGTATTGCTTTTACCGGTTTAAAAAAAAAAGATTTTTGAACAAACATTTCTTTAAAATTTAAATTTAAATTAACCCCTTCTTAATTTTTGGCTCACACTACTACAATACTATGGTAGTATTAGCTCACACTACTACTATACTATAGTAGTGTGAGCTATGATGATGAAAAAAAAAGTTGCTCCAATTTTAAAAATGTTTATATATCTTTGCTTTTCAGATGATTTTGAAACTTTTTTGTCTGTCCGCCTGTCTGTATGACTGTCTGTCTGTCTGTATGTCAGTCTGTAACGACGAACGCGCACAACTCAAAAGCCGCATGCCCGATTTGAATAAAATTTGGTATCTAGGCTAAATCTTGGGTCAAGATGCTCATATATATGAAAATGAACAAAATTCACCGAACACAAGGCAAATAAAAGGGTGGGGTTGATTTCAAAAATTAGAGTTTATGTGAAAATATGGCGTGTGTGATATCAAACGAAAGGTAATTGAGTCTGAAGATTAAACAAAGTACATTTTTGTTTATTTAAAAAAAGGGTATATTTCGAAAATTAGAGTTTAAGTGAAAACATGGCTTGTGTGGTATCAAAATCTGGAGTTCAATATGATTTTAGGTATTTCTAGCCTTCTAGTTTTTTAAGATAACAGGATATTTTAGGAAGGGAGTCTATAACTTTTTTATTTATGAAAACGTAATTTTGGTGATAATTACTTTTTTATAGTTTTTTTTTACAAAGAGTCATCTGTCAAACTGGATAGCCGGCCTTTTTGGAGGATTAGGCATACAGTGGTGAGAAACCACTCAAAAGTGAGCCACAATAGACCCACTGGTGGTCGCAGTGGAAGGGCTGCAAGGCCCACTCACATATGAATCATCATCATCTTCTGTCAAACTGAATTTTATCTGTTTTTTTTTAGATATTAGATCGAGTTGGTATTTTTCTTATGGAATTACCCTCTTTTTATTAAATTTTGGAGTAAATTTTTTTTATTTTTAGAATAATAAAATTTTAAAATAACGTATTACACTCAATATTTGATTTTTTATATTTTATTGTTTTCTATACTTAGTTTTGTCTTTTAACTACTTTGTTATTTTTTATTTACTTACTTACTTACTTACTTTCTTTATTGTCCAAAAAGATGATCAATACAATCACACAGACAACGTCTAAAACTAGGATCTAAGCCTAAATCTATTCTAGAAAAAATTGTTACATTTCGCTTATTTATTCTATGTTGACACAAATAAACTGTATGAAATGTCACTATTGTTAAAATATTGGCTTATAGACAAATAAATAACAGGTTAAAAAGACAGATACAAAGGTTAAAAGACAGATTAAAATAGTAGATACAAATTAAATAAAATGTGTTTTTTTTTTCAATTAAAGTTAAAGTCATAATAACATTTAAGTTTTAGGTACTCAACAGTTTCCCTTCTGAATTTTTGATGGTCTTGTATTTCTTTAATATTTGATGGCAAAGTTTCAAAAGCTTTTATTGCTCTGTACTGGGGACCCTTTTCAAAGAAAGTGGAGCTATGAGCTGGAATTCGTAGGTTATCTCTGAATCTTGTGGAAATGTGCATATTATTATATCGACTGGAGTTTTTTACAAATAATTCTGGGTTTTTTTTAACCAATGTTACTAGAGCTAGAAAATACAAAGATGGAGCTGTAAGTACTCCAAGCTTTTTAAAGTAGGGCACGCATGACACTTGGGGATGCAAATTATAGATACATCTTATAATGCGTTTTTGCGCTATAAAAACACGATTTGCAGCGGTCGAGGAGCCCCAAAAGAGGATACCATAGCTTATTGCAGATTGTACAATTGCATTGTAAAAAAGTTTAATTGTTTCATGAGATAATTTATCTCGCAACCTCCTTATAACAGCACAGCTGCTGCTTAATCTTGATACTAGTTTCTCAGTTGTTTTAACCCAGCTAAGTGTTTGATCAAGTTGTGTTCCAAGAAAGTCAACATTTTCTACTATTGGTATCGTTCTTAGGCTACCCCTAACATATAAAGATGCATTATTACTTTTGTTTTTTTGAAAACTCAGGAGTCCCGTTTTTTCAGTATTTAGTCTTAGGTTATGCTTTTTACACCATTCTTCCATTTCTTGTGTGGCTTGCGAACAGAGTCTGGACAGTTCCTCGGCAGACCGACCCGTCAGCAGCACCGTACTGTCGTCAGCAAACTGGCAGATCAGTCCCACGACAAACCCATCACATAGACTGTTGGCATAAAGAAGGAAAAGCAGGGGACCAAGAACTGACCCTTGCGGTACTCCCTGCTCAACTTGAGTTTTTTTTGAAGCGTAACTTATGTTATTAGATAAAATACTAATAAATTGTTTTCGTGAAGAAAGATAAGAATTGATAAGTTTATTACAAGTTCCTCTCATACTATATTTGTCCAGCTTTTTCAAAAGTGTCTTGTGATCAATTGTATCAAATGCTTTTGATAAGTCGAAGAAAAGCCCAGCAACTCCTTCATTCCTATCAACCCCCTCCAGAATATATTGGATAGCCTGATAAATTGCCAATTGTGTAGATTTTTTTGGTCGAAAGCCAAATTGAGTGGGGCTTAAAATATTATTCTTCTCAATAAATCTCATTAGTCTGTTATATATTGCTCTTTCAAAAACTTTTGAAAAGGAAGAAAGGATTGTGATTGGCCTAAAATTTTTTAGTAATTGGGGGTCTCCTTTTTTAAACACAGGTATAACTTTCCCTAGCTTTAATGCTGAAGGAAAATCCCTTGTTATAAAACACTCATTCACCACCTCGCTGAGGGGTAAACTAATTGTGTGAGCTACTCGTTTTAGCAGGAACACAGGAACTTCGTCTTGCCCTGCCGATTGTTTATTGGGTAATCCCATTATGATATTAAATATCTCTTGAGGATCCGTTGGGTGAAAGAACAATGAGGGATATTCATTTTTAATGTCGTTTAAGTAAGAATCATTTGGGGAGAAGTCAAGATTAAAATGATCACTGAACATTTCAGCTATTGTTGTCGGGTCTTCTATTATTGTTTTGTCATTTACTTTAATTTGAATGTTTTGTTTTCTATTAATTCTGTTAGTTTCTTTATTTACAATACCCCATGCTGTTTTTACTTTATTTTTTGAGTTTAGAATTTTGTTATCATTAATTCCTTTGTTTATATTAGATATAAATTTTTTGTATAATTTTCTTTCGTGTTTGTATTGGGTAAGATCCTCATTGAGGTTAGTTCTTTTGTACCTAATGTACAATTCTTCAATATATTTGGAATACTCCCTAATTTCTCTGTTCACCCAATGGGGCCTATTTTTCATCCTAAAAGTGTTTAGGGGAAATGAAGTATCAAAATAGTAAAAAAATGTTTTGAAAAAGCTGCTGTACTTCTCCTCAACGCCAGAAGAAGTTTCAATGTTGCTCCACTTCTCCTGTTCCAAGAAAACAGAGAAATTTTGTATATTTTGATTGTTGAAAAAGCGCCTTTTTGAAAAGCTTGTGTTTTTGGTGTCATGGCTTACCTTTAAGTTTATTATTTGACCATAATGATCAGAGATATTTGTAACATAGTTCTTACATTTAATAAGTTGATTGTTTATGTTGCTAAAAACATTGTCAATGCGAGTTGCTGAGGCAGCTGTAACCCTTGTCATCCAGCTCACATGCTCCACCAATTCATAAGTGGAGAATAGCTGCCTTAAGGCAAAGGTATTTTCACTATCCTCAGCAAAGTTTACATTTATGTCCCCCAAAACAATTAAGTTGCATTTCTCATTATAAATTTGGTTTAAAATGACTGTCAAATTATCTAAAAATACGTTAAAATTACCATTTGGTGACCTATATAAATTTATAACTATATATTTGTTATTTTTTATTTTTAGTTCACAAGCTGAAAACTCACAGTCTTTTTCAATTGATTCCAGCTTTTTAACTGGATAGTTTAGTGCATGTGTTCCATTTTTGGCTAGTATGGCTGTGCCTCCTCCAGAGTGGTATTTTCTAGCTGAATAGCTTACTAAATCGTAGTCTGAAATATGCAGTTTTTTCAGACTCTCCTCATCCAGCCAGTGTTCTGTGATACATATAACACATGGCTGTATCTCATCTAATATGACTTCAAATTCAAGCACCTTTGAGTTAATGCTTTGAGTGTTTAAATAAAATATGGATGGTCCTTGTTCTATGGGAGCGTTTTCAGTTAATTGCTGTTTACCTCTGGATCGACCTAAGGTTGAGATCGGTCTAAAAAATTACGACCTAGTCTAAAGTTAAAGCGTTCAAATGCGACGCCTTTTGGCCAAAAACTTGACTGGTAGACTGATTCTTTTAGTTCGTGGGTGACACCCACCATAAAGCTTTTTTTGCCTTTTTGTATTTTTGGTCTGCATTCTTTTATCTCTATATTGTCCAACGAGATCTTTGCATGCTTAGTTATGTAGTTAAGTATTACAGTTTCAGATACAGACCCGTTTACTTTGGATAAAAAAATCCATATTTTGCTGTCTTCTGTATTTTTAAAATTTTTGTCTTCACGCTCTCCAAATTTCTTGTTTATGTTTACATGTTTTCTTTTTTGTCTCTGCCCTTCAAGTCGTGGAATTTCGAACACGCCGTTTTCGTCGTCGCTTTCACTGACGTTTACGATTTTGTTTTGTCTGGGTCGGTCAACCGCACGGTCCCGTGCGTCAGCTGAGCTTGGTCGCTGAACATATGTTTTTGGCCAATGGGCCAACGATGTTGATTGCTGGTTGCTAATTTCAGGATTGTTTATTTGGACCTTTGATTTTTGAATGGTTATCTTATTTGGGTCTTTTTCATTGGGATTTCGCTCTTTTACCTCGAGATCATGCACCTTTTCCTCAAGATAAGTAGCCTTATCTCTCCACAGCTTGCAGTTTTCATTCAGTAAGGCGTTTTTTTCCTCCAGTTCTTTGATGATTCTGAGCAGATATGAGGAATCTCCAGATGGTAATGGCGACAATGGCGGATGTGTTGATGTTTTTGGTTCCCCAGTTTCATGTTTGCATTGCGCGTTTTTCTGGGATGCAGCCTGAGTCATGCAAGATGGATGGAAGCTGTACTCACAAAACTTGCATTTTATATGGTTTTTTACACTTTTATTGCAGTGGTTACACAGTATTTCGACGTTTTTATCACTAGCGCGGGAATTCGCGACATTGCTAGGCGCCATCACAACCTGTATATAGGTGCTAAACGAACATCCTGAGGATCAAAGTGGTCAGAACAAAAATGCCCATTTTGACAGGATTTATTTCTTAACTTAATCATTTTAAAACTTTCTAAACCAAAAACATTCAAAAACCCAGTATAAACAAATAGAAAAATTAATTAACAATCCGAAAAAGTACAAACCATATAAATAAATAAAAATGTAATTCCATTAAGAAGTAACAATTTTATGTAATATTTGAAAAACTAATTTAATTTACTTTTAAAAAGTTATAATGTACTGTTGAAAAGTTATAGATCCCCTTCCTCAAAGCAGACTTTTTAAAATCCCCTCGTAGCTAAAAAAGAACAAGGCCTATCAAACAGCGATTTTGATGTGTGAAGACACATAAATTATTACGAAAAAATATCATAATCCAATAACGGTTACTACGAAATAAATCAGTCGATTTTCATATTTAAATAAAATGTCATAAATTTTTATTATTTTAACTAACTTTAAGGGTTGTTGTTTTATGTAGCTTTTGAATTTGTAAAATTATATTTTAGTTTACCTTTTGTTATTAGGATGCACGTAAAAACTTGTATCATTTTTGTAGCTTTATAGCTAATAAAAACGTATTCAATTCAATTAATGAGTATATGACCCATATAGAGGGGCAGCTGGCGAGCTTTGCAACATTGAGGGGCAGATGGCGCTGAAATGAATTCCTCTATTACGCAATATTCAGAGACAAGTTCTATGATCTAATGGCATTTATATGACAGACGTGAACCTCGGAACTCGCACATGCAAGTAAAACGTACTAGTAGTCCCTGAATATTGCGTACTAGATAAATTTATATCAGCGCCATCTGCCCCTCAATGTTGCAAAGCTCGCCGGTTGTCACTCTATATGGGTCATATACCCATTGATTCAATTCAAGCATGACTCAATATTTTATTGCCAAATATCCAGATCGAAAAACAGTTGCAAGCATTTTATATTTTTGTCAATTATCATTTTATGTTTATGTTAAAAACTGACGAAATTACAAAATGCTTTTACAAAATCATAAAGAACTTAATGAAAAATGTATAACAGTATTAATTTACGTTTATTATCTCTGAAATTTATATGTGTTATTTCGGGTGGGCTGGTCGACCATCAGAACTATATTAAATAGTATTTGATGTACTTTTATCCCTGTTGTATGTACAGGGTGGGCCGAATTCGATACTTATTGGGGATTTTAGGTAGGGATTTCTAGCCGAGATACATAAAAACGAGTAGACATGTCCTAGGCTCGATTTTCGAGACGTCTTCAAATATCAAAACCGCTTATGGATAGACCTCGTAGTTCTTCAGATACGAGTGGATGTTTATTTATAAACATTTTAGTTTGGTGTAAATTGCTTTTTTATGGATTTTTAATAAATAATACACCTGTTAAAGTGAATTTTATCTGTCACTTCTAGTTTTTGAGTTATTACATAAAATTGGTATTTTTCTTCTGAGATGCCTCTCTTTTTATTTGATTTCTGAAATCCGCATAAAATTTCCTAATTTTTTTTTTAAATGACGTGTCACAAGCATTTTTTTAAATTGTTTTTTATAAACCTATTTATTTTTAAATTACTTTTTTATTTTTAAAGATTGTTTTAATATGAATATTTTAAAATATCTTAAACCCAGCCATTAAATAAGATTATAAATTACAAATAAAAAATATAAAAAATACAAAGAATATAATCACATTTTTATGAAAACCATTTAAACCTAAAATTAATTTTTTATAAATAAAAGAGTTATAGGCCACCTTCATAAATACAGACTTTTCAAAACTTTGAAAAACCACGAGGTCATCAAGAAGTGGTTTCGATATTAGACTTCTCGAAAATCGAGCCCAATACATGTCTATTTCTTTTTATCTATTTCGGCTAGAAATACCTAAAACCCACAAAAAACATCCAATTTGGCATACCCTGTACATAAAGTAGGAAAATAGTACTTTCAATCTCAATATTTTCTTTTAAACATTTTAAAATTTATACATATGTTGAAAATAAAAATAAATTTTTGGTTGCAAAAAGGTTTAAACGCTTTGAAACTTGGCACGATTATAGGTTTAATGGTCACTAATCCTTCAGTAAGCTTACGAATTCCAGCGATGTCTGTTCTAGTCGGCGCCACCATCTTGAAAAACAGACTTCCAAAACCATTTTTTTTTAAACAACCTGGTTCCTGTAGGTTGTTAAAAATGATTTTATTATATGTTTCTTCGTCAGACCAATAATTTTCGAGTTGTGATTCCAAACATTTTGCCGGCATTTTGGTTTTTGCTCAACTTTAAGCTATTCATAACATAGGTATAAAGGCTATTGGGATCGTCTTTTTTTACAAGCTTTTATTTAACTTCACCTGTATGTAGGTATGTATGTATGTAATCAAATCTTGCAACTCATTTTTGAAGAACTTCCAAACATCCGATTGACTTCAAATTCCGCATAGCGTCTTAGTTCCGATGACAATACAATAATATGGTTTCATCGGGTACCTACCACCCCCCTAACGTGGGGGGTGGAGAGGGGGTAAAACTTTAATTTCTCCGATTTTAACCAAAATTGGTATCTGGGGGTTTTTGAGGATGAGAATTTATTGATCAGATTACAAAAATTCAATATGGCGGATTCAAAATGGACGATTTTCCACGTATTCGATTGACTTCAAATTTCGCATACCGTTATAGTTCCGATGACAATCCAATAATGTGGTATCACTGACTGCCTACCTCACCCCTAACCTGGAGGGCGGAGAGGGGGTAAAATTTTAGTTTGTCGGATTTCCACCAAAATGGGTATCTGAGGGTTTTTGAGGATGAGGATTACGAATTTTTGATCAGATTACAAAAGTTCAATATGGCGGATTCAAAATTGACCATATAATGACGAGTTTTTCTGATTACTTTCAACTGACTTCCACGTAGATATCTGATTGATTTCAAAATTCACATGCTCTCCCGCTAAAAAAAGGGGGGGGCGTAGAAGAGGTAAGGCTTTAGTTTGTTCGATCTCGACCAAAATTAATTAATTCTAGCGTATAATGATCATAATAATAATGAACAGTTTTAGGGATTGACAGGAAACACTCCCTGCAATATTGATGCGCTAGCTGAAATGCATAGACAAATCTAAAAATTAAAAAATAAATTTAGAAAAAAAAACTTTTTGAAAACAAGCTTTTATAACATGGACTAAAAAGCATAAAATAATTTTTTGAGTGTTCTGATATCATAATAATAAAAGCGATGGGCGTATTTAATATAAGGTAAATGCCTTTCCATGCGCATTTGGTGTATCGTCCACAACCGATGATGGGCCGACTTTTCTTTTTCAATGTGACAAAATAAATCGACACACTGCCGGTCGTGGATAATCTGCCTAATATGAAGCAGGCGTAATAATGTCCATCCATATCAGAAAAATGTAAGGGTAGTTTGAGTAGGGTTGGGGTGGGTTGGGTTGGATTACATTTCTCTGCTATAAATTAATGAATTTGGATTTTCACTAAACTTCGAATTAACAAGGCTAAAATAAAAACGGTTAAATTTCCTTACGCCCATCGCTTTTATTATTATGATATCAGAACACTCAAAAAATTATTTTATGCTTTTTAGTCCATGTTATAAAAGCTTGTTTTCAAAAAGTTTTTTTTTCTAAATTTATTTTCACTCAAAATCAGTTATTTGGGTCCAAAACTACTACATTTTGTGATGGTATCTATCTTAAGGTCACTTATCGTCCTTAGTCTATCTGGGACACGATAATCTGTAAACCGATTTTAACCAAATTTGACACATTGAATCACATTTTTATGAAAAGCATTTACACCTGAAATGAAATTTTCATAAATAAAAGAGTTATAGGCCACCTTCATAAATACAGACATTTTAAAATTTTGCAAAACTTCGAGGTCCATCAAGAAGCGGTGTCTATATTAGACTTCTCGAAAATCGAGCCCAATACATGTCTACTTGTTTTTATTTATTTCGGCTAGAAATACTCAAAACCCACAAAAAACATCGAATTTGGCATACCCTGTACATAAAATAGGAAAATAATAGTACTTTCAATATCAATATTTTTATTAAACATTTAAAAAATTATATGTTGAAAATAAAAATAAATTGTTGGTTGCAAAAATGTTTGAAAGCTGTGAAACTTGGCACGATTATAGGTTTAATGGTCCTTAATCCTTCAGTAAGCTTGCGAATTCCAGCGATGTCTGCTCTACTCGGCGCCGCCATCAAAATCAATTTTAAACAACCTGGTTCCTGTAGGTTGTAAAAAATGATTTTATTGTGCTTCTTCGGCAGACCAATAATTTTCAATGATTCCAAACATTTTGGTTTTTGCTCAACTTTTAGCCATTCATAACATAGGTATGAAAGCTATATTGGTATCGTCTTTCTTTTTTCACTCAAAATAAGTTATTTGGGTCCAGAACTACCAAATTTTGTAATGGTGTCTATCTGGGACACGATAACCGGTAAACCGATTTTAACCAAATTTGACACAAACATTTCGTGGTAACCATGAATAAGGCCATTAGTTTTTGGTGGAGTTGGGGACGCCGCCATAGAGGTAGTAGTAGGGCTAAAATGTTTTAAAAAATCATAATTTCAGAACTACAACAGCTAGCAAACCGCGTTTTTCAAAGTTAAAAAAATAATCAAATTTTCAGCAAGTTCGGTTTGGTTCACAAATTTTAAGATATAAACAAATTGTTTAAAAAACGAAACACAGCAACTAGCGTAACCCGTTTTTCAAATTTGGATTAAGAATTACATTCAACAAAAATAGACCTACCTTAACACCCAAAACGACTAGGTCTTATGGATGGCTGAACGTGCTTGCTGGCGTCAATTGTTTTTCTTTGGTGACCATTAATAGAAAAACTATTCATTTTTGAGAATAATAGTCGTTTGACTTCACAATTATAATAGATGAAATTCCTTCAACCATAAATTAAATACTGCTAAATATCCTACAAAATGAGATATAAGGTGGGTGTTCTATTTTTTTTAAATGATTTTGGTCTGTATCAAAAGCTTAGGCTTAAGGCCAAATTATGCATTTTAGAAAAAATAACAAAATTTTTTATTTGGTGAGATTAAATTACCTTTTCAACGATGTGTCACTCACCTGGATGAAGTTAATGGTTAGCACTCCATCGGCGTTCAAATATTGGGGTTACTTTCAAAGATAACAAAAATAACAAGAACAGGTTTTATTCACTTTTCCAAAAGAATAAGCATTTTACAGGAAAATGTCAGAAGCACTTTTAGATAAAAATGGGACGCGCTGTGTACATTAAAATAGAACCCGTTCAAATATATGTTGCACTGATCCTATGTTAATGACCACCAAAGGAGCATAAGTAGCCAAGGCCCCAGGTTATTTTTCTTATAATAACGGACTTTTTCACTAAAACGTATGAAAAATTGGACACCCTATACATATTTATTAATTAAAAATGTTCTTGGTCAGACTTATAGGATAATCATTAGCTACATTTTGAGTTTAAGACTAGGCGACAGTATTTTGTTACAATTTTAATTTTTCCAGGGAAAATCGAGCAATTATTTTCAGCTTAACTTTTAATTTGTCAAGAATTTTGAAATTGTAACCAGAAATTTAATAGTTACTGCACCTTCTTCCGTTGGGTTATTTTAACGGCAGGGTTCATGCACAAAATAAAAAATAAGTATTTTTATTAGTTATTTTTGGCCCAGCATAGAACTAAAAGGAGTTCTTTGAAACCGTTGTTAAGGGTACATTTTGAAGGTTGGATAAAAAAGTTGTTTAAACTTTTAATAATTGGATCATCATCATCGTCAAATTATTTTTATAAAAAATACGTATGCATAAATATTTATGTGGAATAAAATAAAAACGAGTAAGACAATTCCAAAATACTTTTTTCCTTAGATACCTATTTATATTTTTATTTTTTAATCCCCGGCTATTAGGAGACGCACGGTAGAAAGAGCCTATCTTAAATGTTGGACACCGCCTGATAAAAAAAATGTGAACTAAAATATTTTGTGAGTAGAGTAATTACTTATTGTCCAGACCATCTTATTTTAAGAGAAACAAAAAAATTTTTTCAGTTCTGTATGAGTTGGGAAGGTTTAAGTTAAGATGTTATTGCCTAGTTATTTATAGAGGTGAAAATGTATTTTTTTGTCACTTTCTGCACAAGCAGATTGCCTAGGGGGGAGGCATGGCCCCCAAAAATTTAAGGTTAAGTCAACATAAAATGACAGTTTGTCAATAGTAAAAGTTGGCTCGTCACATATGTTTTTCGCGACAATATGTTTTTCGCGACAAAAATATTATTAACCACAAAGTTTACAGTGCTGGGCCAAAAACACCCTGTTAACTTGTTTATGCCTCATTTACCCATTAATTATTTGCACATTTATGATTATCATTAAAGAGAAACACACACACAGCTTTAAAATAAAGGCCAAGAAATTTTTCCTATTTTCCCATTCATTAAGCACAAATCACAAACACAAATATATAGGCGAGAATAAAATTTGATTGGTGGTACCTACCAGATGATTGTTAAAAAAATATATGCATGCCACTTCTTTAATTGTTTCAATAAATAAACCTTTGTCTAAACTGATCATTGTAAAAACCAGAAAAATATCTTGATTTGAGGTTATGTTTTCAGTTTATATTGATACTTGTTTGGGGCAAGATCCCAAATTATCATAAAAGCATGCGCATTCACCGATTTTTTAGTTGATGTTCCCAACTTTTGTTAAAATTATGTTTCTGTTTGACTACTCATAAACAGGTTAATGCAATTCAATGTAAATTTTTTGTGTTTGTGTTTCTGTTTAATGACAATCATAAATTTGTGACTAATTAATGGGTAAATTAGGCATTAGTTGCAGTTATATTTTGTAAAAGCAACAACGGTTGTAGTACCTATTTAAAGAATAAATATTTAAATATTTTTTTAATAACCCCGCTTCGTTTAATATCGTTTTATATGTGTGACATATACCTTACTTTATATGTTTTCCGGGAATTTATTTTTCTATGAAAGATGTTATTTTTGAATTGCTTTACTTTGTTGCCCGAAATTGCTGCAAAGAAGCATTTTATATTTAAATTTATACTTACAACAAACTTGTTTCTTCTTGGAAAACGGAACATCATCTAAACCACGTTTGGTTTATATGCTGATTTAGATAACTAAATAGGCAAACTACCTTTTAAACAATATACTTACCTACAAAACGCAAATTTAGTATTAGTGGCCGTGAATTAAAAACATCTAAACATTTTCGTGACTAAGCGGGTAAAGAAAGGTTTTGTTTCTCTTGTATTTTTCCGTGTTGGAAGTTAACTGTTTCGTCCTAAATAAATAGAAATTGGCAATATGAACCCCTTGCAAGGCCAAAAATACGGTTATGAATTCTATCCTAAGATGCTGTTAAAATTAATGATTTAATCTTTATTTTATCAGTTCATTTTAAAATTGAAGGCAGTCAAAAACTAATTGATAGATTTTCGAAATTTTTACACGGTTGTTAAGATATTCCAGAGACCTTCAATACCAAGTATCACTAGGCCCACTTTCCCTATTTGTAGTACAAAAATTTCTAGATAGCCAAATAGTGTCCCCTTGCAAACAAATTCTACATGTCGTAGGGTTTTTGCAAAGTCCATAAAGAATCACTCAAAATGGCCCCTGTTACGTTTTCGTCGGGGCATCTTGTATAATGGCTGCGAACCCTATGCTTTTACAAGTAGTAATATACCAAATACAAGAAAAACTAGCAAAACGAAACAAAGCGAAAGGCAGGCGTCGGTGAAAAGACAAACAGTTTTTCTTGACTTGACAATGCAGTGTTCTGATGAGTGCCTTTAGGACGAAACAGTTAATATGTATCCATTAGATCTTGAACTTCTGTAGGTGTATAGCTTCAGATAAGCGCGGATTTGAGGGGGGTAACGTGGTAATTACTCCCCCACTCTTGGCAAAACATATGCGCACTTTTAGTTAATAAATAAAGGGCTTAACGGATAATTATCCCCCCACCCTAAAAAAAAATAATGCTCAAATATTTTTGCCGTTGACCCTTACCCCCCCCCCCCGCCCCTAGAATTAGGCCCAAATCCGCGCTTGGCTTCCGAGCTGCCCACGGAAAATTACAGGATAAACAAAACCTCTCGTTACCATGAAATTTTTCTTTTTTAAAATACGACTATTTTCCAGCCCTTTAAAATGGTGTACTTTTTTGCCAAACACGGTAGTTTTTCATACGCGAACACTTTCCAAAATATCTTAACTTTAAAAAAAGTTGTGATGTCATTCTGCTAAAAAACGTATGATTTATCATATAATTTTTTATAATCGACCGGAAAAAAACCACTTTGTATAATTTGTATAAGGAAATTTTTATTTTGCAGGCCGGTCCTTCCCGAACACTTTTTAGTGTTTCATTTGCATTCAATTTGACCATGACTTCAGTGGACAGATTTTAAATTATGTTTATTTCGATAAGTTATAAATTTGGAAAATAGCCAAATATAGCGCAATTCATTAGGTTTAATTATAAATATACTACTTTTTTGTGGTGTTAAAATGATTTATCTACCTACGATATTTGACTGGAAACGGACTTTTCAGGTCTCCCCAAATTTACAGGTTTAGTAACATAAATAGCTATTACAATATAACATTGACATTTAACTGCCAGAAATATTAACAATAAACATACACCATTTTTTTTTGTCACCGGTATTTGACATAAGTTAAAGAAATTTGTTTTGATATTTATAGTTTAGTTTAGTTTATTTATTGGTAAAGTATTACACAATATATGCTTTAGAAGTCATAAATAGGAATTAAAAAAAGTAGTTCAAAATGAAAATACTACAAAAATATGAAAAAGAGCTTAATTAATAATTAAAATAACATAACCTGACAGTGAAAAGATTATAAAAGACTAATACATGATCAGAATTTGGTGACAGACAAACAGATTAAAACATACATACATCTTAAAGCTTAAAATCACTCTCCAAGTACTCTTCAAAGGAATAGAAGGCATTTTTTATTAGGAAATTTTATGATTTCTAGTTAAATTTTTTACGTCTGTTGGTAAGGCATTAAGAAATTTGAAGTGATCAGTACCTCTGCTTGTTCTTTGCAGTCTGTGGTAGCTGGGATGGGTATACTAGGACCATATGAATAAGGTAGTTAGCAGATGCACCCATCAAACAATCAAAGGTGTTTACAGGCTCGAGCGTTTGATATGATTGTCCCTAAAAAAGTTTATATGAATACGCCCATGATGACTAGCTAGTTTTTCTGTTTGCCTTCCAATGCTGAAAACCTCAGTAATGGTTCCAGCCTAAAAAAGTCAATTTAAATCTTGCTTGATGAGTCATTTTTGAGGCAAATCATTTAAGTAGGTTGATGTTAATTCTTACAGAAAAGGAATAAGACTCTTCTGTCCCAAGTAGACCTTCTGAGACCTTCCGGAGAGGTTAGAGCCTATCCACCTCAATCCTGGACCCCGAACACCAGATAGCTACGTTTTCTTCAAGAGCAGCTCGTAATCTTAACTGTCAAAAGCTTTTGAAATATCTAGAAATGCCCCTAGTATTTTGTAATTGTTTTCAAGATTATTAAAAATTGAACAGAAGATGAGGCCTGCCTTTGCTACAACTAACAATATATTCAATCCTCCAAAAAACAATAAACGCAGCATGCCAAACTTATGGAGGACAAATCAAAATATGATCATAACAAAGAATGCGAATGTCGTTAGTCTTTATTGAAAATCTGTTTACACGTATCGATAACACACCAATAGAAAAGTCACACTACAAACATCTAGAAACGCGAATAAACATAAAAGTGAATCGATTGCAGGAAATAAGATCAACAATCGAAACAGATAGAAATGCCTTTAAGAATAAAAATATTCTGCAGCATCAGCTGTTAGCTCCCGCTAAATTTCGCGGTTGTTTGTAAATTTTAAAACCACACAATTGGATGACGGACAGAGTACATTTTTCGCGTATTGGACATGCGCACCAAGAATCAGTGAGATCCTTTTCTACCGCCTCGAGAAAATGGCGTGTTAATTTACTTTCTCCAACTATTTCAAATTTCTACACTTGAAAGTGCTCGATTTTGGTGTACTGAAGCATAGAACTAGAAACTTCAGCCCTTCAGCTACGTGGTGACATCATTAGATCCAGAAAGGGGCCCCTGGAACGTGGAGAAATTGGCTGCAAACTGGTGAGTGCTTTGTTTCTGATTTCCGTTGTGTGGTAACAGCAATTAACTATGGACCTTTTGATTATTTCGTGAATTCGTATCAATATATTTATGTTTGTTCGCGCTTCATTTAATTAAAATATATACAGTCCACTGCAGTTATCGTTTTTCTATCTGCGGGCATACATCAGCAGTGACATTAAAACTGGAGGTAAGATTTCTACGCTGCTCTGACAAACTAGAAACTCTGCAAAGATGGTGCTATCATGAAATGCTAAAAGTTTTATAGAATGACAGGCTTACGAATCGAAAACTGTTGCAGATGATTTAAACAGGAGAAAAAATCATACTGATTCTGAAAAAGAAAAGTTGTATTACTTTAGACAATAAAAGGCAATAAATAAAAACTACTACAGAATATAATGCGGTGGGATTAAAGGTAACCGAAAAGGACCTTGTAGAAGCAGAACCAGGAACATTATTGGACTTACTAGACAGGAGATACGTATAGTGACTGGTCTTTTTACGGGTCACTGTCGACTGAGAGTACCCATGCACAGAATGGGACTAACAGAAGAGACCGAATGTAGACTCTGTATGGAGGATGACGAAAAAGTCAGACATGTACTGTGCGAATGTCCGGCTATTGCACGTTTGCGTCAGAACACTTTCGGTAAACCTCAGATTGACTTAGAAGATCTGAACAGTGTCTCACCCAAACTGATAGGCGGCCTTTTTGAAGGATTAGGCATACAGTGGTGATAAACCACTCAAAAGTGAGCCACAATAGATCCACTGGTGGTCGCAGTGGAAGGGCTGCAAGACCTACTCACATATAATTCATCATCAATCAAAAGTAAGAGAAGTCAAGAAAGAATTGAAATAGCCTGGTTTAGGAATTAAAGAGACATGAAATCTTATCCGCTATATAAAGCGGCAGCAAACAAGATTTAATCGGAAATCGCTATGATTATTGCCAAACGTGGCTAGGAGATAAAACATTTAGAACAGTAAATTTATTTTAGTTCAAAGCTTGTTTAAAATGTATTATTTGTTTTAGCCCTGTTTGCACATAACTAACTTAAAAATCCATGCAAAAGTAAAAGACGCTAAAACACTCTGTAAATACGTTTAAAAGAAGAATTATGATAGTGGAATATTTTGCAACCAGGAACTGCCCGATCTAATAACAAGCTAGAAGCAATTTGGAGCCTCCTATGACCCATGCGGTACTGGTGAACAGTACTGCTTACCCTGCTTACCTATAAGTATGTACCCTGTCTACTTGACGGTTCTATGAAATATAGCGTTAGAGTACCTACTTATACAACCTTTCGGAAATAAAGTGTTCTAAAGTACAAATTCTACTATTCCAAAAAATGATTTTAGCTTTTTGGAACTACAGAATGACAAATACACTAAAGAAATATGAGTTCGCACAGAATATACATGATCAAGTTTATTTAGCTTTTCCTTAAAACTTGGACTAAGAATGACTTGCTTGCTTTGTTTTAACAAATTTGCCATAGAGCTTTAAGGTTCGCACAATAAGCGCAGAAGTAATTAAAAGACTCGAAGATTTTGAAACGGTGAAGAATTCAGTAGCTGAATTGAGTGATTTGGAAATCATTGAATGACCAAACATCGAAAGGAATTACTTGACACAATTAAAAGTAGAAAAATATATGTCCTACTTCAACTAGTCATCCAAGACAAAATGTCATGTCTAAGAAATATAACAGAGTCGTTTGGACGCTCTTCTATAATTTTTTTAAAGTAGCTGTATCGGGGAGACGGAGGAGAATCAGAGAGTTTGATTAACTTTAGGGGGATTTAAAACAAATTAAATTCTAAATGACTTTTTAGGTTTTATTAGCAGGATCGCAGTTCTTGTTGGACGGTGTTTTCATGCTACAATAGTTTTATTGTATTGTTTTTTGTGGCAGCTTTATTTTCTTTGCAATAGGTTGTTTAGCTATTTCTGTCTGTATTCCTCGTTAAGCATTTATTTGTCACTTTCATATCGTAGTACGGTAGCATTGATTATTTTACCACTGCCTTTTAAACAAATGATTTTACTTTTAATTCCTATTCCTTTGAATTTATTAAATATTTACAATTCACAGGTCAGTGATGGTATAGTTACCTTTATCGCTTTAGGAAAATTCCCACTCTCCATCAGAGCTTCCTACAAGCAAATCAAAGGAATCGAATAGCGGGGGCTTTGCGTGCGGTTTTCACTTAAAGTTGAAGCGATATGTTCCATAATAAATCATCCAACGGCTGGTGTAGCAAAAAAGGATGGATTGATGTTTAATGGAGATTCTGTAATAAAAGCTTAAGATTGTGAAATTTTTTGAAAACAAAATTGATTAAGAAGAGGGAAGAGAAGACTTTTGTCTTAATCTGGCATTTTGTCCTTATTTTGGATGGATAATTATATTGGTGGTGGTGTAACTAAGACGTTAACGGCAATCTAAAGAAGTCCGTGTTTCTTTAATAAAACCGCAAAAGATAAGAAGAGTTAAAACACAGAGCAGGCCGTGAGTTTCCTCGGCGGCACGCGATACTTTTAAAGCTGGCCATGCTTTTAATATTACTAAGCCACGGCCTGCCGAGATATAGCGGCTCTTTTCACGTTTGGTTGTTGTTGCATATCGTATAAGAATAATTTTACTCAGTTAGTTGCTCGGAATCCTCGGTACAGATCGAAGTTGTCTTAGTCTAAGCGAGTGATCTCGTGGCTTACTAGATTCGCGCGATGTTTTTTCCGATCGCGCATCCTAAACTAAAACTGGCATAACTTAAATGAGAAAGTAAAAACTATGTGACCGTTTTCTGGTTTCATGAATGACTCTACTCAGTTAAAAGGGTGAACTAATTTTTCTAAATTAAAAACGATGCAATTAAAGTCTTATTAGGATTCTCGTAGTGATGAGCCAAACGTTAAAAAAACTTGTTCAAAAACCAATAATCCATTTCATTGTTAGAGGGTTGATTTAATTTGGATTTAATAAACCAGAAGGTTAAGAAAAACATAGTGCAGGTACAACAAAAAATTTAAAGTGAATTTTTTAATGTGTGAAAAGTTTTTGTACATAGATATTAAACGCGAAAAAGTAAGCTTAATAAATTTGCCTCCAAAAAAATTTTAATTGAGTTTTGAACCTCGAAAGGGTAGAGCGAATTTTTAAAGTTGCGCTCATAACGCACGGGCATTTTTTTAAACTAATTTTAAAGTCATTTTTTTGTTAATTATTAAATAACGAAGCTTGTTATTGTCACGATATAAAAAATAAACACAGGGATTGCAGATTTTTTCAAGAATATGCGCATAGGTATAAGTACCTCTGACGATATTCTTGCCGGCACTTTTGATTTGTGGCTAAAATATAAGTTAAGCAAAAAAATATATGGGACATTTTTTCTCGAAAATTGGTTCTGTTCCCTGCACGGTGGTATTGGGTTCCGTATCATTTAAAAAGAAAATAATAATTAAAAGCATGGA
Organism: Aspidapion aeneum; assembly: GCA_963576565.1. Classification (NCBI taxonomy): domain Eukaryota; kingdom Metazoa; phylum Arthropoda; class Insecta; order Coleoptera; family Brentidae; genus Aspidapion; species Aspidapion aeneum. The sequence goes on from OY755041.1 coordinate 34,605,231, forward strand.
AATTTCAAAAATTTTAATTTTATCAATTTTTTCACGTCTACAAAAAAACAGTTCATGATGCAAATGTTTGCTCCAACTTTTGAAGAATGTATATTTTTATTGGAATGGGCCAACAAGTAATCTGTGCACATTGTCTTATGACATTCTTACAAAAAAAATTTAAAACACGTTAAAAATGTATATTTTTTAAAATCACAATAAATGAAACCATACATAAAAAACTTGAGAGTAACGCCTAATTAGTCATACAGGGTCATCAAATAAAAATGATTAAAGTACAAAAATATCGCTGTAATATCATAAACTGAAGATAAAAATTAAAACATAGGTATTCGTCAAAACACAAGAATGTAAAAAAATATATTTTGAAGGAATTGACAAAACTGTGGCAATGTAGCTTTTATATTAGCCGGAACATTCAGAATCGATGAACATTTTATATTTATTAAAGTGTTTATTTATTTATTTAGAAAGGGGGGGCTTATAAATGTACAATTGCCTGAACTCAGTGACATGACCTCTTCCAGCCAAGTGAACCTTACAAGGCTTGTGTATGGTAGAAAAGGCCGTTTTGTTCTAATTTGTATAAGCAGTATTACTTAAAGATTATTAAATTAACCTACTGTTAATAATTAACCATAACAACTAACCACTAAAAAAAATTGCGTAAATTCTCTATCGTCAATGCATTTTTTATACATTTCACAAACTCAGTGTTTAATTGCTGCATGACATTTTAAAAGTTTTTACTTGAGCTTGAGATATAATATTTAACAACAAAATAAGTATTTGCTTTTTATAATTTTGGATTTACGAAAACTAATATTTTTTTTATAGAAAAAATATTCCGATCCCTAGGATTGTAACAAACGTTTAATTCACTGTATAAGGTTTTAAAAACAAAGTGTCACTGGATCATTTTCTCCATTCAATATAGGGGAATATTTTACATCTCCTAAAATATTTAAAAAGTGTACTCCTCTCAAACAAAATCGAGGCGCTCGAGGGTTTTACAAACACATAAGATACTCTAAGAAGTCTCTGTTACCTTCAAAAAAAAAACTCTGTATGATTCTTTTCTAATCAAACACACAACAAGTATTTAGAAAACACATTTGTTAACAAAAAAAAACTTTCTTCTGGAAATTAACAATAATTTAACTTCCAACCAAACAAGCTGGGTATACATATTAACATATTGTCTACCTGTTTAAACTTATATTTTTCTGACTCTTGGGTTAATCCAAAAGTTTTTTATCAGTTTTAATCATTTCCTAAAACTCCCAGCAGTTCAGATCAGCTGTTTTTCTTGATTAGTCAACTTTTAGGGATTTGTCGGATTTTGTAATTAGACATCTCATATTCTCCTTGTCAATAAAATATATAAATTCGAAAAAACATGTTATAACATTTTCTTAAAAATTACACTTCTTGGGAAAAGATGTGTAGTATAATTTATTGTTGAAAATATAATTTACTTTTAAAAGCTATATTATAATGTGGGTATGTCACATGTAAGCCTCTAGGGGCGTACTTATATAAAGAAAGTTTCAAAAATAGCCAAAATAATCAATTTCTGTTACATACTTTATCTATTTTGAAAACAAAATAAGCCCCTATTCTTTTCTACGGACCTTAGTTTTTAAGAAAATTTTACAAAAATGGTTTTTGGTAATTTTAACTTATCACATTTTGTGATACACCGTTTAAAAGAAAATTTCATTGTCCACCGTAATGTAAATAACCGTTTAAAAGGAAATTTCATTGTCCACCATAATGTAAATAACATACATTGTCGTTAAAAGCTAGTTTTTAAGAAAATTAAATAAAAGTTGTAAAAAAATTGATTTGTTTGGTGATTTCTAAAAATTACTTTAAATTAAGGACACTTACATTTTCGCGTACTTGGCTTTTATTAACATGAAATGTTTTTATTATGATAGATTACTGTTAAAATTCATTGCAGCATATTTAGCAGTTTTCGGAAAAATCTTAAACTAAAATTCATGTTTGGGTGTTTAAATGGGATTCTTTTTTTAATCAAAATAACAAAAATTATTATCAAATTTTAAACTTTTAAAATTTTGTTGGTTTTATTTTTATCTGGGTGAAACAAAAATTTTGCGCAGGCAATGGATCTAAAATAAAGAGGGTTCTTGTATTTTCTTGGAAATTTAAAAGCTGACAGTTACAAAGGTCTTATACCATTTTGCAACTACTTTATTTTAACCTTAAAATACACTTTTTCGACTCCTAAGTAGTCCTTCCCGAAAATTAGGGGCAGTAAGTGACGAACATGGGGAACGATTCTACCAAGATATATCTGCCAGGGAAAACGATCCTAAGGCAATGGACATTGTACCAAAAATAAAATAACACCGAAAAACACCTACAGTGACATTCTAAGGTACTATTAAAGTTAATAATAATATAACAATAATAATTCACAGATCGTTATTTTTTTAAATAAGAATCCATTTTCGGCTTTTTAAGCCATTTTTACATAATTAACACCTTGTTTTATTTATGTTACTAAAAATAAGCTTATTTTTGTTTACCAGTGTAATTTTTTGATTTAACTACAGGAAGAGGAGAACAAATGGCATCCTCCACAGTAGCTGTGGGGGACGGAGGACTGTCCTGCCGGCTAGAGGACGGTTGGCAACCCTAGCACTTATAAGGGAAAACAAGAACCTTCATGTTCAAATGCAATCAGTTTTCTATTAATGAAACAAGTTGACAAACGATAAAATTCGCTTTTTTTTGCAACATTGCAACTTTAAAACATTAATATTCTGATTTTAGTATCTTTGTACCGCATCCCGGGCTCGCGTTAAATTCTGGCAGATTAAATTAATTTTAAAAATACTACAGGACCGAACCGAACCGAACCTTGTTACGGAGGCATCAAGGTGCACTTAAGTATGAAAAATCGTGAGTAAGTGTGTGAGCATGCAGCGAGCATTTATTTGCAATCGGCAGAGGTAATAAAAACGATTTTTAAAAGTCAAAATTCGGCTTTGGATTAAGCATTTTGGCGCTTTAATGCACAATATATCTTTTTAAAAATCGTCGAGATGTTTTTTCTTGAGAAAAATACCAAATCAAAGAAGAAAAACCCCTAGGGAGCATCTAAATTTATTTAATAACGATTTAAGAGCAAATATGTAGAATGCTCCTAGCTTTAAAAGTTTTGAAGACACATACTTTTCTCTTTCTTTTTTAAGACATAACCGAATTTAACAAAAAAGTTTTATGGTCGGAAAACCATAATTTTCAGTCAACTACTTTTTGAGATGTGACATTTTAACTGCTTACCTTTTTCAAACTGAATATATCCTATTTGCTGAAACAAGTAAATTTCCATTGATTATTACTTTCTTATTTTTTAATCGATTTTAATGAATAATTACATAATATTTATGAAAAATTTAGGAGTTTCTTACTTTAAGATCTAAAAAACATAAAATTTCAGTTGTGGTCGTCATCTTGAATTTCAACATGGCGGACATACGTCTAAAAAGCCACGTTTATGAAGGCAAAAAGAATTTTTGTTTCATCATAATCTGATGAAGAAAAATTTTCTTGTTTTAGTAAAAATGAGACATTCAGACTACAAACGGTAAATGTTTAAATATCTTATATTATATATTATATTTCAACGAAAAACACCTCAAGGAACGAGTTTGTTCACTGCCCGACAATAATTTAATATTTTTGTAGGTTACTAAAGAAATATCGGGGGTGAATCATCCCGTGATTTTAAACTTGTCCGCCATAATAATCATTCATATACCTGTTTGGGTCGAATTAGCGGATTTTTGCAAAATGTCCGTAATCTCACACGAAAGCCGTGATGTGTGGATAGACGTATGAAATAGTTTTGCTACAACTATTACAAATTAGCTTAATGTATGCACTCAGTGTAGTATTAATTATATGTTTTATAACATGCCCAACCTTCCTATCAATGAACTGTCAATATGCGTGGTCGTATCTATACGGCCATTCAAAATTTTTCTAGAAAAATTCTTATGAAAGCTGAATGAAAACCCGACCGTACGGTATATGCTTCGAGCATCACAATATCCGAAAAATAAGGTATTCATCTGTCAACAAATCAAGGCTTTAAGTTGCTGCATTCGGTCTCTCACATTTATTTATTGGCTCAATTGAGCTTAAAGAAATTCGTCGTTGCTCTGAGGTTGACCTCATTGTCCTGCGAGGCATTCGACCACAAAAATAAAAAACCAAATAATGATTTAAAGAGGATAGCAACACTAGGTTAGGTTAGGTAGATGGTAGAACACTAACTTGCAGCTTCAGTTCAGTCCACTGTGATAACACATGTGCATGAAAATTATTTCGCAAAAGTAGCCGTAATACTTTCTGTGCGTTTCTAGATACCAAAGACAGAGAGTGCTCAATTAAACCAGCCACAGCTCATTATACAGCATGGCTAAATGATATAAGCTTCATTGGAAATTATTACTTTATATAAGATAAGAACAACTGAATAGAAGCTACATGTGGCTACGCCCATTGCTTCAAGATAGCCAGACCCACAGCCAAACCTGTCCCCTGTGCGCCCCGGTAAAGTAGAGTAGTAGTAAGTAAGTAAATTTAGATGATAATTACGTAACGTATAATTATTTTTTCTATTTTTGATAATTTTTAATGCCGTGTCTACCACAAACTAAAGTTTATGGCTTCCCCAGCGAAACAAATAAGAGAGAAGGCTGTTTTAAAAGCAAATTCTTTCATGTTGATTTAAGAACTACCTAACGAATTAAATTCTCAAAAATACCACCGCTCTGTGCTAAACAGTATCCGAGCCCGTTATAAAATTCAGTTAGGACATTACTTAGCATTTCAGGTGTCACTGATGGTAGGGTGGTGATTATTTTTGTCTACATCAGCCAAAGTGGTAGCTCTTAAATGGCCATGCCAGTGCCACATCTGGTGGTCTCAGAGGCCAGCTGATAGTACCTTGCCTGCTTGCAAAAAAATGATTCGTAAATTCTTTGGAATAGGGAACAATTCACCGCGGAGACAATTCGCCACGAGAATTTTCGTTTAATTTTAGTTTAAATATGTTGGGAGATCAAAATCTCTGTTAAACCTAACCGTGGTCAGTTAATTGCCAACAAATCCTAACCGGTGTGTGGACCACCAATATTTTGCAAAAAAAATGTCCACCAAAAAAATAATTTTTCGAAAAAAAATGCTTTATCAAAAAACTTATTTATAAAAACATTTTTTTTTACAAAAATTATATTTGAAAATAATAGTTTTATAAAAAGTGCATTTTCCAAAAACCAATTTATAAAAAATACTAAATTATCGCACCACTGCTTATATTTTTAAGAAAATTGAAACAAACATAAATATCAATTTACACAGTTATTTGTTGTTTTTAACAATGTTAAGTATTCTATTGTTTTCATTTCTATAGAAAAAAAAAATCTCTAAAAGCCAAGTGGTGCAATAATTTTGTCCAAAAAAGTAAAAATATTTTTTGGAAAAAATATTTTTTTTTTAATTTTTTTACCAAAATTTGTTTATCTATAACACACAAATAAAAATTAAAAACAATAAAATAAAAATTAAACCAAAATTCTCAGAGCGAATTGTCCCGCGGCAAATCGGTCGGCGGCGAATTGGTTATTGACGGATACGAATAGCTTGTTTGAGACATGCACAGAGAATGAATAAGACAAGAACACCAAGAAAAATAATTAACTGGATACCTGCAGGAAGGAGAGAGGTCACGAAAAAAGTGAATAGACAGCAGGGGTTGTAATACCACTTTAAAAAGAAGAAGAATCGAGTGTCCCATTTGATCTCATCAAATATTTAGTCAGAAAAGAAAACTGTGTACGAAATACCTACATTTACAGGAATTTGGAGGCATTTAACATTCGCTCAATGGTAAATGCATCTATGCGTTGATTTAAATTTAAATTTTGCACACAACTAGGCAGGCTCTATGATATGCAAATGATATTGTCATTCTATGCAATATTTCAATAAGTCAGAAACATTAATGTCAGCTTGGGGAATAGAGTTGTTGACTAATAAAAATGATCTATGAGGATTTCATGTAATTTTATATATAGAGAAAATAAATCGCAATTATTTCCCGGTTTAATTGTAATTTTTGGTATGCTAGATATCGACACAGGAAAATTTTATAGAATTACTGGTCAAAAGTACATATTTTTAATTCTTCTAAGTGTTTTATTTAAATAAGTCAAAGATTTCTCTCACCAGAAAAACTGCCTTATCTTTACCACGTGAATTACCTAATAAAATGAATCAAGAAATATAGAGGTTATTGGAATTGGCTGCCTTTCATGGGCACCTAAGCTCACACTAGGTACTATAGTTATAGTGTACGTGTGAGCTAATATAACTAAAAACTGAAATATATTTTATTGAAATCCAGACTCAATTACCTTTCGTTTGATACCACAAAAGCCATGTTTTGACTTAAACTCTGATTTTTCAAATCTACCCCCACCTTTTTTTTTAAACTATAATGTATTTTGTTTAACTCCAGACTCAATTACCTTTCGTTTGATATCACACACGCCATATTTCCACATAAACACTAATTTTTTTAATTTACCCCCACCGTTTTTTTAAAGTAAAATGTATTTTATTTAACTCCAGACGCAATTACCTTTCGTTTGATATCACACACGCCATATTTTTACATAAACTCTAATTTTTGAAATATACCCCCACCCTTTTATTTGGCTTGTGTTTGGTGGATTTTGTTCATTTTTAAATGGGACCATCTCGACCCAAAACCCAGCGTAGGTACCAAATTTCAATAAAATCGGCCAAGCGGTTTTTGAGTTATGCGCGTTGGTCGTTAGGGACAGACATACAGACAGACAGACAGACAGACGGCGCAACAAAAAAGTTTTAAAATCATCTGAAACGCGGAGCAACTTTTTTTTTCTCGAAAAAATTAGGATCACTATAGCTCACACTACTATAGTATAGTAGTAGTGTGAGCTAATTATGCTTATCTTGAATGTCAGCATGATCGTAATTTATAAACATAAGGTCAGGTGATGTAAAAATTTGATATTTTTAAGATTTTAGACTCCTCTCTAGGACTCGAATTTTTTTTTAGGATATAATCGATAATCAGAAAAATACTGCAAATCTAAACACATATAAATTTCACCTTTAATATGAGAAAAAAAAATAACAGTCGGATCGCCGTCTAAACCAAAAATAACATCTTTGGACATAGGCCTCTCAATATCTTCCACTCTTCTCTATCTGCCGCTGTGTTCAACCATCTAGTTCCCGCGTGTTTCTTCAAATCGTCCGCCGATCTCATTTGGGGTCTTCCCCCACTTCTTTTATTGTCCCAAGGTCTCCAGTTTACAATACATTTATTCCATGGATTGTCTTTTTGTCTGATAATTATGACCGGCAAATTTCCATTTTAATTTTGCTACTTCTCTTCTGACATCCCTTACTTTTGTTTTATTTCTTACCCATTCATTCCTTTTTCTATCTGTTAGTTTTACATGTTACATTTGTCTTTTCATTGATCTTTGGGCTTTTGTTACCTTATCCATGTTTGATTTTGTAAAGTGTCCAGGTCTGGGATCCATAGGTAAGTACAGGATGGATATATTGGTTATACACTTTCGTTTTGAAGTACTGAGGATATTTTTTATTTCTTAATATGTAGCTTAATTTACCGAATGCTGCCCAGGCTAATCTTACTCGTCTCTTGATTTCAGCTGTTTGGTTTTCTTTTTTCAGTTTAATAATTTGTCTCAGGTAAATACTTATATTCCCCTAGTTGTTTTGGGTTATTCTGACCGTAATATCTTCATCTGTGTTTGTTATGATTTTAGTTTTAGTTTAGTTCATACATAAACCTATATTTTTAGCTGCTGTATCCAGATCTTCCAGAATTTTTATCAGTTCTTCTTTCTTGTCTGTTATTAAGGCGATATCATCAGCATATCTTGGGTGGTTCAAGAATTGTCCGTTTACTTTGATGCCTATTTCTTCCCAATCTAAGCTTTTAAAAACATCTAGGGCCTGGTTAAATAATTTATGGGATATTATGTCACCCTTCTGACACCTCTTCTTATGAGGATTGGCTTGGTTCCTTTGTGGATTTTGATTGATGTTGTTGCTTCGCTATATATATTGGCTATTAAGTCTGTATATCTGTAATCTATTTGGCTACTAATTCAAGATGCTTTTACTGCCAAGTGCTCAATACTATCGAAAGCTTTTTCAAAGTCTATAAACGCAATATATAGTGGAATGTTAATAAGCAAGTCAACTGTACTGAAACCTTTTCTAAAGCCTGCTTGTTCCTTTGATTGATATCCGTAAAATTTTGTTGTTAGAATATCTGTTAATATTTTGGTGAAAAGCTTATAAATTACATTGAGAAGTGTTATAGGTCGATAGTTTTTTAGGTCTGCTTTATCGCCTTTCTTGTGTAGAATAATGGTTATGGATTCTTTCCAGTTGTTTGGGATTATTTTTTCTTTTAGTATTTTATTCAGGAGAATATGGGGGGTATTACCTACAGCTTTACCACCGTACTTAAGCACTTCTGCCGTTACTCCGTCTTTTCCAGGTGATTTGTTATTTTTCATTTTCTTTAATGCTCCCTTTATTTCCGCTTTGCTTATTGGAGGGTGTAGATCTGAGTTTATGTTCTTTATTTTTGTTTGGAGTATCTTCATGGTCTCTCGTGATGGTTCCCTTTTTGTTTGGTATAATATTGTATAGAATAGTTGTATGATATTTATGATATCCTCTTTAACGTTAGTTTCTATGCCGTTAATATCCTTTATTTTAATTATTTCATATCTACCTAAAGTCGGCCTAAGACATTTCATATTTCTGTTATTTGCTATAACTCTCTCAACTTTAATTTCTTGGCTCTTTCTTTTATTTTCTTTTATCATTAAAAAAATTTTGAGATTCAGGGTAACATTGAGACATAATTTTTGGTTTTTTTAACTTAAATAGAACAAATAAGTGCAAAAATGATCGCAATGATGATTGCCAACCTTCGTCGTGAAGACGGCATTCAAACAGAGAAAGAAGAAGAATTAGGATATTACTTTTTAGGCGTCAATGTTGTCTATAATTACATTGCTTCTTGTTCTAGCTTTATCCATCAACTCTATTGGGTTATTGGGTGTAATAGGGCGTATGTGTGCGCTGTTAGGCGTTAATAGGATTCTGTTGCATAATTATTATAATTATAATTATATGAGATGTGTTCACAATCCTAATTAACTTGTATAGCTATAAAGTGCAGCTCGATAGTGTTATGTTGTAACACATTATAATACTTCGTCAAGCACTCTCAAAGAATCTAATTAAATATAATTAAAAAATTAATTATTTTTAGTGCAGAAAATCCGTTTTCCCCACTAATATATCAAATTTTGAAAAACCTTTAAAGATTTGAAGTTTCTGTTCATAATAATTCCTGTAAAATGCCTTGGCTGCCTCGGCGTAAAGGTAAAATGTTATAATTTGTTAAAACACTGGGTATTGTGTATATGCTTTGGTTTATTTTTCTTATAATTGATTTTTTTGTGTAGAAAAATAGTTGTTCCTAACAAATGCAGAAACCTATTTTTCCGCACTTAAATGCTAGACAAAACGTGCTAAAAAATCGATTTTCTGCACTTGTTACGTAAATAGCTATTTCCCATGGCCGCACACAAAAACTGCAATATTTTTACTCTTCTAGAAACGCGCATGTTTCACACGCATATTGACTTTTGTTTTTGTCTCTAAAGACGAAATTATTTAGGCTGCTAAGATAATTTTAGCTAAAAGTTTCTTTTATAAGGATACTGAGTGACGCAAAAATAATAAATAAACTATTTTATAGTTGTAGTTCCAATTTCAAAAAAATATAAATTTCAAATATTTCTTTTAAAACTTTTTAAAAAAATTCAAAATTTCAAATATTTTAAAATGTTTTAAAACTTTTATAGATTAAAAATTGTTTAAAAAAAAATTAATTCAAATATTTTTAAATTTTAAAATTTTACAAAACCCAGCAGATAATTTTGCATATTTCTTATGTTTGTGGTTATAGCAGTGGCGGATCCAGGGGAGGTTAGAGGAGCCCGCCCCCCACCCTTCCAGACATACAATTTACTTTTTAGTTCAGCAATAAAAAATATTTGCTGCCACTTTGGCCCCCCTCACCGGAAATCCTGGATCCGCCACTGTGTTATAGGCCTGTGTTACGCTGCGATGGTATCTTAGCTCTATACTTGTAATTTGAATTCCCTTTACAGTTAAAAATGGACAATTTGTCGTTTGCATATGCAAAAGTTAATTAAAAGTTATTATCTGCTAAACTATAAAATACAAGCGATCTTTATAAATCATCTCTGCCCTGACTTTGAAATATTATGCTAAAATTTCTTAAGTCTAGCCGGTACCGGTGGTTTGTTAAAGGTATTAGAGAATTATTGCATCATTGTGTGCAATTTAAATTATTTTAAAAATGTATGCATTTCTGGGCCAATCTAGAGCTAAAACCTAGGTACCAAATTTCATTAAAATCGGGCAGGTGGTTTTTAACTTATACGCGTTGGTCGTTACAGATAGACAGACAGACAGACATAGAGACAGACAGGCGGCGGGACAAAAAAGTTTTAAAATCACCTGAAACGGAAAGGAATATAAAAAAATTTGAAATTGATGCAACTTTTTTTTCTAATTTTTGACATGATAAATTTAATATAGCTCACACTACTTATAGTATACCTGTGAGCTAAAACTCTTTTATTAGACCGTTATAGCTGTAGATGCGTTAGATTTTCCAATTGCATTTTGCGTTAGTTGTATTAGTCCCGAGCATCGCCCCTTGCTGTGTTCTTCCGAGGAATCTGCCCCTCTTCTGTACAAAAGCCAGGAGATTGGGCCACCTCAGGTTCAAAAAGTCTCGAATACCTCTCTCTTGCCTCTTCGTATGTTTACATGATTTGAGGATATGCGCTGAGGTTTTGTCCTGGCCCAGCATCGCACCTTCATCTTCGCCAAGTGTCCTTGTAGGACGCATTGTCCGGTGAGGAGTGTCACTATGGCTTCTACCTCTCCGTGTTCTGCGAAGCAGCCAATCCTACGAGACTTACTGTCTCCGGTCACAAACTCGTTTGACTGTCTGGCATTTCATATAATCGTTGTTTGAGGAGACCTCAAACAACAGTGTAATGTACCATTCCCTTTATATCTCTTTCTAGGCCCACTCTACAGCAGACTTAAACTGTCCTTTCTCTAGAACATCTGCTTTTCCTTACCTTTCGCTTCTTAAATTCAGCGGGTCTGCTTGTAGGGCTATTAGACCGTATTGATAATGTAATGCTACTTTGAAAAGATTTTGACTCTTGAATAAGTAAGCCATAGAATCAAATTATCTCCACAACTAAAAATATTTTACTTCCTTTTTTAATTTTTCTCATTGTTTGTCTGCAGTTAAAATTTAAGAATACACCTTTAGCTTATAGGTTTAACAAATCTCTAATATTTGAAGATAATAATAATGTGTATCTTTTTAGCTATCTTCATTAAAATAAAGATTACCGCATGGATGTTAAGACAGGTAGCAATTACGCGTACATGTTGCATAAACAAACAACTATTTGTTAGTTTTTTGTCAGTTTGTCTGCATACTATTAGAATGTTTCTGTGGAAAGTAAGATAAATCATTAAAAAGATTAGATAGGTACTTAAAGTAACATCACTACACTAAGTTAGTTATATGTTTATTCATTAAATAATTTTTATATTTTCTAACTTCCCAAAAACTTTGAATATTAATCGAAGAATCTTAAATAGTACCGAATCTGATAGCTGTACTTCCATTTCTTCTTGAAAGCTTGCTTTTTGGTTCAGTTTTTACCTTGTTGGCTTTGTCCGCTTATTGCAGGCAATTTGCCAGCTCAAGTTGGTGGACACTAAGATAATCTGACCCGAAGTCACCTGGTGCCAGATTAAACGCTTGCGCCTTATTTTGTAATGTGCTTTTAAGGCCACTACAAGTAGCTGCAACATTTCCTCAGAGCGTAGTGCCCGCACGAAGAGGACGTAAGATCGTTTTCAACTTCTAGCATATAACCCGGTGCTTGCCCAGCCGGTTATGTCCCGTATATTCCTGTCAGAAGTCTAATATCTTCTGAGATCTCTGCCTAGAACCTATTTTGTTTTGAATTTGCTTGGCTCTGTCACAAATTGCTTAGACTGATGTCTGTATTCAATTTACTACCTCCACAAAATATATAGCCATTTTTAACCCACGTATATAAAAGCAGCTTTGGTCCCACATACGAGGTAGAGGCTTCGGATCCTCACAAGTTTATCTACTTCCTCGTTGCCTAGTCGCCAATTTTTGGAGTGCGTTGGCAAATTTTCCAACTAGACTTCGGGCTATATATTTATCTATGCCATTTCTAACTTTAGTTATGATAGCCGCCAAAGTAATACCGTAAATCGCTGTTTAAAAGGGCTTTGCCAGTTCTCTTCAGTGGAAAACGGTCTCGAATATTGGGGCCCTTCACAAAAAGCATTTGTCTTCCAACTTCTCTCCAGAATTCTTCTGATTGGAACTCTTATGTGTCGGGGCGTGTGTTGTTGTACCCTTCTCTTTGTATTATTTAGTTAGTTTTTGTGTTGGCTCGTTAATATCTCACTTTGTCGTAGTCCTAAGCTACCATAATTTAATCATAGGCAAGTATAATATTCACAAATAAATTTCATATAAGCTCTTTTATTGTCTTATTATCTTAAATATCAAAAACAATCAAAAGATTTAGTTCAGTAGTGGGCTGTAAAGAAAGTGGGCAAAAATCAGTATTTCCGCCCACTCAAAAATATATAAATATGAAAACCATTTTGTAAAACCGATTTGTAAAATCGATAAAGACTCGCGTTAAGTAAAATGAGCAATTTTTTTAAAAGCCACAACAACTTGAAATCGGCCGATTGAATTCTTGATTTCTCAATTAATAGAGAATTTATTTAAATTTATGTAAAAAGCATGGACGAATTAAATTAGCGTAGAAAATGGATCTCTGGTATCTTAGCAGTTTTATTTATTTTCTAGCGTATCAAGAACACTTTGATTGAAATAAATGTAAAGAAAAGTAAAATTGACACAACTTTTAATAGAACTATGTTGTTTTTTCTACTTTGAGTTTTGTTTATTTGTATTTGTTAATAGAAGTGCCTAGTCTGTACTTCCTGGACATTATCAGCTATTTTTATTCTCAAGCTAAACTCTTCCATATGCAAATACGTTTCCCGCCCTTTTCGAGGATCAATACGCAAAAAATGTTTTAGTGCATATCTAACTGTTGAAACCAAAATAAATAAATCAAAAATTAAAGCAAATAATGAAAAAACGTATACCAAAACAAACTTGCGAAAAAACATGAAAACATGAAAAGTATCTTAACTTTAGTAGTAAATTTTATAATATTAACTTTAGTGATAAGTGAAGATGGCCAATTAATTAGCAACAAAAATACTCGTGAAAATGTTTTAAATCCAAGAACAGGTGTTTTAAATTTAAATAATCGATTAAATGCGAATAAGCAAGTTACCAAATATGCTTTAAAGAGTACACCAGAGTTTAAAATCCTAAATAATAACAAAAAAGTGATAGTTTCTAGTCATAGAAATGTAAAAAACCGTAACAAACCCAAACCACACAACATTTCAAGATCAAATACCTCGTTTTTGTGGACTCAAAAAAATGTTACTGTGGAAAGGGACGGCAAAACTAGGAGCATACAACGTCAAATAAGATGCAGAAGATTCGCCCAACAACTCTACGACAGGGGAATACCAATCTATACCCCTGCAGATTACAATACTCACCAATATTCTTTAAATAATAAGCCTCAATACAATCAACCGTATTACTACATCCCTCCTGAATACGTCTCCTATCTCCCTCCAAACTGTTACACCTATTTTTGTCCCTCATGCCCATCCGGAAATTGTGGAAGGTGTTCTAGTCAACAGTCGGTGTATCCTGGTAAGTTTATACTTTGATAAGGCTTGGATATTATTTTTGAAAGTAGAAACTGATAAAGTAAATACGTAAAAAAATGGGTGGAGCAAAACAAATATCACAATGCGAAGTAGTTTTTTTGGTAATGATAACAGGTGAAATACTGCTTAATTCCGTTCCTTTTTAGAAATGTTAAAATGTCCTATATAAACAAAGAACAAGACCGAAATTTTGTTTTTACTAAATCATTGTCCACAAGTTTCAAAAAAAAAATTACTTTTTTATTCTGTCAACTCAGTTAACAAACTCTGTAATAAAAAAAAATGCCTCTTTTTTTCACTAAATAACCGGAATAAAAGTGGAAATATACAATACATCAGTAAGAACTACTCATTTCATTCCTTTTTTTTGATTCGATTGTACGCAAAAATTGATGTGGTTCTATTAACAATCAAATCTTTCTAAAACGGTGACATTTGTTTGCACTACCCCTTAGATGTTTATAGAAATTTTTTATTTGCCTAAACTCAGGTTCTATTTTCATAATTGTCGTTAATACTAATAAAAAATATTTTAAACTTAATGTTGTAGCACATATAGTATTGTTACTAATCCTTTTAGGAAAAATTGAGGCACGAATCATTATAGCTGACTCCGCTGTAGCTAAGCCTACAATAACTGTATTAAAGCCTGCTACTACTTCATCGCCATTTTTTAGAGACGTTACTAAAACTAAAGCAACTACTTCAACTATTCGGCCCTATAACATAGTCAAAGGCAAGTATTTTTCATATACCATTTAAGCTTTAGATGTCTAATTTGTAGATTAGAATATTAGACTAGTTTAGTATCATTTAGCTTAGCAGCAAGGTTTTACAGGGCCTACTTGCATTAATTTCTTGAAATATTGCGCAGTTGAAAACCATTGACATCTTTAAGAAAACAGTAAATTCATGGTGACGGACGTTATATTTTAACGCTTGTGGCTAGGGGGAAGGTGGAAGTATAGCCTTGCATTACACCAAGGATGCATAAAAAATTTTCACTTAATAATTTTCTAATGAACTTCAAACTCCTGATTTTTTGCGTTATGTAATTTATGGATGGTCCCCCTTTAAAAGAACAAATTAAAAGTTATGTATCCGATATACAAGAATAATTTAAAGAAAGATATACTCAAACATTTTAAAATTTTGAATACCTGCTTTAGAACACTTTTTCGGAAAACCTTTTTGTGTGACGAGCGTTATACAAAAGGGCCATCTTATGTGAAAAGCCTGAAAGTCTTGATTTTTAAGAGTTTTTGATAATACCATCAAATCTGATTTAATGTGATCTAGAAAACAATTACAATAGTTACAAATTTTTCATAGAGCCTAAATATATAAAATACTAAACTTCATCGTATGAATTCGCATTGTCCATTTAAAACAGGAAGTGGAGATTAATAAGATCACTAAAACAAGAAACAACTTTTGACTTTATGCCTTTGTGCCACAAACAATAAAACAGCAAAAATTCAACAAAAAAATTTAACCTAACCTGACCCTTTTAGATTGTTATACTAACCTGACTTGATTGGGTTATTAATATTTACTAGAAATAATAGTTATTTTAATCTGACCTGATCAGGTTAGTAGGTATACTTAAAAACCTAACCTAGTTTTTAAACTTTCTTTCTTTTGACTTTTTGATCTTCTTTTTAAATCTTTATCTTTTTGATCTTGTTTATGCGATCTTTTGTATTTTTCGGCGTTGACTTTTTGTCTTTTGATCTTTGCTCCGCCACCTACAAAATTCCAGACGTTTGCAATTATTCACAAACTGTTGCAGATGTTTCTTTTTAGTTGTTTTCTTTTGTCACGCGCGTACTTTTTCATAAAGTAATTTTTTTATTTTTTCCATTCCTGTTTTGCTCTTAATATAATTATAAAACTTCAAGTATAATAAGGGGAAAATATCTTGCTTTGTGCAATTTTAAAATTAACATACGCAAGGGCTGATTTACGAACATTTTTTGGGGGGGGGGATATCATAATAAATATTGCGTAAAACTATTTTGCATAGTGACCAGCAGGTGTGTGTCAAAATCGAATATAGTTTGAGATTTGGGGGGAAATTTCCCCTTTTTCCCCTCCCGTAGATCCGCGCCTGACATACATTACAATTAAGTATATCTTCATGGAGTGTCGCATGATCATTAGAGAACCTAACCATATTAAAGCACACAAATTGGTCAATGAATCGCAAAAATAAATAATAATTACGAGGTCCACCAAAGAAATACGCAAACGGATGTAATTTTAATCTTGTAAGATAAAATGGGGTATTACCGGCCCAGTTAGGAAAGTTTTGGATCACCTGGTGGTTGATGGGATTAGTGTAATATTCGGCCGGCTACCGAAAACATATTTTACTTCCTGATTAAAGCAACAAACTTTTCACAGGCCGAAATAGTCAATTTGACTCAAGGAACTTTCAGGATTTCCCTTGCGGACCCTATGAAGGGGGTTTGAAACGCAAGAGGAGAAGTTTTGCAAAAAATAATATCCTGCAAGATATTGAAAAGATTGGTACCAATTTATATGTTTTTGAGGGTGAAATATCTAAATAAATATCTATCTATTCTATCTATTTAGCCTTCTTCAATCCATTTTTGGACATAGGCCTTTCCCAATATCCTCCACTCTTTTCTGTCTGTCATTCATCCATCTAATTCCCGCGTGTTTCTTCAAATCGTACGCCCATTTAATTTGGGGTCTTTCCCTACTTCTTTTATTTTCCAAAGGTCTCCAGTCTACAATATATTTGTTCCATCGATCGTCTCTCTGTTTGATATTATGACCGGCAATACACTTTTGTTTTCAGATAGAATATTTTTTTTTGATATGTAGCTTAATTTACCGAATGCTGCCCAGGCCAATCTTACTCGTCTCTTGAGTTCAGCTGTTTGGTTTTCTTTTTTTAGTTTAATAATTTGTACCAGGTATATATATTCCTCTACTTGTTCTATTTTCTTTTGGTATATTCTGATCGTAATATTTTTATCTGTGTTTGTTATGATTTCAATTTTAGTGTAGTTCATACTTAAGCCTATATTTTTAGCTGCTGTATCCAGTTCTTCCAGCATTTTTATCAGTTCTACTTTTTTGTCTGTTATGAAGGCCATATCATCAGCATATCTTAAGTGGTTCAAGTATTGTCAGTTTACTTTGAGGCCTGTTTCTTCCCAATCTAGCTTTAAAAAAATCTTCTAGCGCCTGGTTAAATAGTTTAGGGAATATTGATTGGATTGGTTCCTTCGTGGATTTTGATTGATGTTGTTGCCTTGCTATATATATTGGCTATTAAGTCAGTATATTTGTGATCTATTCCGCTATTAATCAAAGATGCTTTTACTGCCCAGTGCTATCGAAAGCTTTTTCGAAGTCTAGAAACACAATATATAGTGGAATGTTGTATTCATTGGCTCGTTCTATTAGGATTTTCAAAGTTAATATTGATATCCGTCAAATTTTGTTGTTAGTCTATCTGTTAATATTTTCGTGAAAAGCTTATAAATTACAATGAGGAGTGTCATAGTTATTGTTTCTACTATGAACATCAATCTCATCCGCGTATGCGTTGATCTGATGTCAATTTATCCGCTTGTGGGTAAGTCCATATCAAATCAACCAATGGTTTGGACCTTGTCACTTTTGATTTTCATAGTTTTTGGTCAAATTCTTTATCAAGTAGAAAGAAGTAAAAATGCAAAATTTTAGATTTTTTAGCAGTCTAGTTTTTGAGTTATTAATTTTTTTTAATGCTTAATATCGTCTTTTTTAGCACTGACTTGATTTTTTTAAACCCTTGTTATTCATAAAGTCTTGGGCATATCGAGGTAAAAGTTGCTGTGTAATCCCTTAGGTCTACAAGCTTAGTTATGGTATGCCTAGTGACATCCTTCTTGTAAAAAAAATGCAGGGGTCTCACCACAAAATTTATTTTTGATGCAGTTGAAAAACGGATTTTTTATTTTGTTCAATTTTTTTATATTTGTTTTCCAGACTATTTATTTACATGTAGGCCAAGTTTTATCATGGGATGACAGTGGGTTCCTATTTAAAAATTTATTTTTGTAAATTGATGTTGTTCAAAATTATTTTATTTTACCTTAAATATAACTATTTGACAATTCCTCTACTTTAATATTTTACCTATAAATTAGCTGTGACTGGAATTATACTATTTTAAAAGTTTTTAATCATTTCCACTTACTTATTTTGACGACTAAGTTAAGATTACACATCCACTCTCTCACATTTCTGGAATTTCTCACTATCGTGGGATAATTTTGGTCATCATAGGGGTTGCAACATTAAGTGGGAAATACCAACCAATTTTTTTTTATACTGGGACTTTCCATCCAATCAGGATCAATCGCCCAGTTTCGCAAAGTTTTAGCAAAGTTAAAGCATTTTTAAACAAACACAAACAATCAAGTACTGGCCAGGAATCGAACCCGGACCGCCGGTGTGGGAAACAAACATTGCTACCACTACACCACGACTTTTTATCGATTTTCAATCTACCATTTCAATTTCGGTAACTACGTAAAATAAAATTAATTTCCAGGACGGATACGTCGCAAAGCCAAACAGACTGAGAAAACACGCTACAAAACGCCATATTTAGGCAACTTTTGTTTTTTACAAAAAGTCATCAGTCAAAATAATACGCCACCTCTGATATTTAATTACCTTACGGCCGATTTTGCCACTATTTTAAGAGCAGTGGCGATTCCTTCATAAGTGCACATGTGCACGTACATTACCAAATTTTACTTAAAAAAATATTAAAATCTGACCATTCTTTAATTAATAATTTCATCAATAAACGTAGTATCAATAAACCTCTAAAGGAATTCACCAACGACTTGAATACTAACTAAGAATTAATACCCGGTATGTATGTGTTTGTATTTGAGTTGAAACGAGGATGCGTAGGTCGGCTACCGCCGGCGCCGCGCTTAACTGGATCCAAATTCTGTGCACCTTTGATGTTATGTCGCATTCTGATTACAAAATATAGAATATTACAGTAAACAGAATATGGGCCTTAGTTCGGTTCATGCTCTTGTAAATCAATTGCGGCGATCGATAGCGCCCTCGTGATGCCACCCACCGGTTGCCGTTGGCTGTGCAAGATGCAGGTTAACAACTTGGCGTTATCTGTTGGGTGTGGCTGCAATAATTTTTTGGTGTGCACCCCCAAAGTTTTGCTCCACGCGCAACCACTGTTTAAGAGAAAAATAATGTAACTATTTTGATCAATATCAAACATTGCATCGAGAAAGGGCGAAAAGGGGGCATTTATATACAGGTTCTCAATTATTCTTGTGACCCGTTATTATGTAAGTACGTTTGTTAATTATTTGTTTCTTTATTTAAATGTCAACGTAGCGAAACCAGATGCCCATGGTGTCCACGTTTTTCTAATGCTACATAAATAAGATGCCTCATAACAATATGTGCACTTTAGATATTAATTTTAATAGTAATAAAAATATCAAGCAATATATGCATCAAGATATAAATAATTTTTTTAAACTATGATCCCATTATCATCCCAAGGTAAAATTTAGCACACATGTAAACAAATAGTCTAAGAAAAAAATTTATTTTTTAATATTAATTAATAAAAACAAAAAATCCGTTTTTGAGATTTCATCAAAAATATAATTTTGGCTAGACCCTTTGTCCTTTTTGTTAGGAAATGAGGCTATCAACACATAAAAGTTTGGCCTGTGAATCGTTCTCTACAGATAGCAAGTTTCAGCCAATTACGGTTTAAAAATTATAGAAGTTTAAAGAAACCGATGCAGGCTAAAAATGGGTCAATATTTTTATTTTTGGAAACGCATACCTCAAAAAATATGCAACCAAAAAATTTAAAAATTTGTATTTTTAATTTTATTAGCCGAAGAATAACTACACAAAAACTCACCATCATCAAAAAACTCAAGGTTCAAAAATATTTTTAAATTGGTTGAATTGATGTGGACTTGAATGAACCCTTGTGTCAATCATCCTAACAGAAGCTTCAAGGACCAGATTAAACAGTGAAGAAGATATCGCCACACCTCGCCTTAATCCTGAAGTTACACCACAGTTACACAAAATCGATCTGAGAACTGGTGTTTTATTCTGGCTGCATCTTTCATGGACTGAACTCGCATTTTTTAGACAGACCTGGTATATGTGCTCGTATTAAGCCTAACTGAAGATAAAAGCCGTGCAAAACTTGATGCTGTAAATATAAGATTACGAGAGATAATAATCCATTCACACATTCGCACGTGTTGCCATGACGATAAATTAGTGTCCCTTGGAAGCAATCATTTGTTATCCCGAGGCGGCCGTGGTCTGCCTGCGCGAGCAAAGGTGTTTAAAACACGCTATGCTCTATTGTTTCACCGCGCGCCACACCGCGCCGTGGTTCTTTTGTTTTTTTTTACGCGTGGTTAAGCAGGTACCTTAGGGGAAAATTCGATTGTAATATTAGATGATGGCTCTACACTTCCGATGGTATCGTTTGACAAATTGATAGGTTCGTCTTCTTGTAACACACTGTTGATTCTTTTGTTTGTGTTAATTTTAGTTTTATTTCTTTTTCATTACACACTGGGTTGGTATTTGAAATTATGAATAGATTATTAAATCAATCAGTCACTTAACATATTTTGGGTATAAAAATTCAGTCTTCAAATGTTCTTTTCTGATAGCATAGTTCTTACATTTTTTTTGTTAAAAGCCCTGTTAGACAGTATTATATCAAGTTCACATTTTCTCAGGTATAAGGGTATAATCTGGGGGTACGGCAGTGCCTCGCCAAATTAACGCAACTACTGTACCATCTTTTCTTGAAACAGTTCAGCCCATATTTGACCTATCTAAAACTCTACTTCGAAATCAGCTACGAAACTCAAACAGCACAGTCGTAGATCTTTATAAAGTTAACAACCCCCCAAGTTTCATGTAGTAAAGTAGTTATAAAATTTCAAAAAACGTCGAAATTGCCACTAATTCACTCACTCACTCACCCACTCATGTATAGAGCATTAACATTACTTCTAGACTTTGTAGCTTAGAAAGCTGAAATTTAGCAGACTGATAGAAATTATGACCAAACCCTTGGCAAAAAATCAAAAACCCTAAAAATTCTAATTTACTCGCCTCCTCTATACATTCAAAGTAATGTAAAAGCAATATTGCCCACTTCCAGAAACGCTAGAGAGCTAAGCTTAAAAAATTTAAAAACCCCAAAATTTTAATTTACTTCCCTTTCACATAAATGTAAAGTTATGTAAAAGTGACATTGCTCACTTTCAGAAACGCTAGAAAGTCGAACTTTGAAATACCAATAGAAACTATAATAAAACTATAGAAAAAAAATTAAAAACCCAATATTTTAATTACCTTCAGAAAAGCTAGAGAGCTAAGCTTTGGAAGACTGATAGGAACTATGAGAAAACTATTGAAATTTTTTTCCTGATTAAAGCACACCAACATTTTAATTTACTTCTCTACCCTATAAATGTAAAATTATGTAAAAGTAACATTGCCCACTTCCAGAAACGCTAGAGAGCTGAGCTTTGGAAGGCTAATAGGAACTATGAAAATAACCATGGGAAAAAATTAAAACACCTCAAAATTTTAAAAAAGGCATTGCAAAAGTTTTGAGCAATATTCCGCATATCTTACTACTTTAAAAATTAAATATTATCAAAATCCTTTAAAAAATGAGTGAAATCATAACAAAAACATTTTAAGTAAAAAAAGGCCAAATACGCGAAAATGGTATTCCGTAAAAAGAATTGAGATAAAGTAAAGCCAAGTTCTCCAATACAAATTTCAAAATGAAAGGTTCTTACTACTTTGGAAATGTTTTTCTAAACTTAGCTATTACGGCTGCAAATGACTCTTAGGCACAGTGCCAAATTAAACATAAATGGCCGTTTTTTACATGAATTTTTTTTAGATGATTTTATAAATTTTAATTATTTAATTTTTTAGCGCATAAAACATTGTGCCAATTCTCATTACAATGTTTTTTTTTATCATTTTTCCGCGCATGATCTCTTATTACTCACAGCATCAATTTTCTAAAATGTCTTTTTAATAACAAGCTAGACAAGCTAATTGTTTTTAAAACATACAATCAAGGCTGCTAATACAACACACGTCAGGTAAAGGAAGATGTTTTAAGACATCACGCACAAATATTTAAGTCTCGGTGTGAGTATGGGTGGTCTTTCACGAGTAAAATTCTTTAGGGAATATGTATTTCTAACTACTACTACTGGTGGAAATTTAAAATAGACTGCAGTTTAAAGCAATTTAAATAAAGTAAAACATGCGTGAGGATCAAGTTTTTATACTTGAATGAAACTTGATACCACGTTTAACGTTGCAGGAATAACTCCTGAGCAAAAATACCTAAGTATAAATTCAGGTGTACTACCTAAAATACTGAAAACTTTAGGGAACAAACTTTCAAAGGGATATAAAAATCAGAAAATAACTTTATGACAAGTAATTTTCCGGAAGCAGACACAATAAAAAAAAATTGTAAAGCATCTTTAATAATCTTGAAAAAGACTAACTTCCTTCTCTTATATTCAACATATTTGATTCCGATACCGTGTTAGAAAAAGGGACTTAAAAGAAAAACAACACAAACCAACCAGGATTCTTTTATATACAAAACCTCTATGGAAATGAACCGATAAGTCTGAATGATAAAATAAAAATATGATATAACAAACAGTAATGAGACCTAGTAATTGGATACTATATATACCTATAATATATATATATATTTATCGGTTTCACAACGTTCTACGTCTTCCGATACCCAATCTCCACTCGTTTCTGTTTGCCCATAATTCATCATCTAGGCCTCTTATTCTTATTTCACTATCTATTCCTTCTCTCCAGCTTCTCCTTGGTCTTCCTCGTTTCCTTCGGCCATACCTATAAGAGGCACATAAATAAGGGGGGTACTAAGGGATAGACCCCCCTGAGCAAATTTGATGAAATTCTAACATCTTGTTCGTGTCACTCCTAAAATCTTCCGCCCTCGACGGATTTGCCTCCGGCGCCGGCGGCGATTGCGGGAGCATTTATGACTGCCCTGTCCAAAACCTCATGGGCCGTCACTGAATAACAGAACGTTCCATATGAGACTACCCCCCCAGAAAGAAAAGATATCTACGGGCCTCATTACATAGAAGAAATAATAACAATAGAGAATTAGCGCAAGGGACTATATTGGTTTGAATATCATTTAAATGCTATGTTGGATGCTATGCTATGTTTTAACAAAAACATCGATCTTCAGCAAAATATACTATCTGGATTTTTAGTGGTTTTTAAAAACATATCAAGACTAGGCGCAAACGGTAGCTATTGGGTTCCCATTAAACAGTGTGAAAATGGCGGTGGCATCTTTGATTTGAACCAAAGTTGTGCGCAATTTTGTTATCTACATATTTTATTTGAACTTTTTTTTTATAGCACCTACTTCAACGGTTCTATTTTCCTCCAGGCGCCGCGATGCAGAGTTTTCACCCCCCTACCCCTCTAGCGGCAACCCCCCGAGGTCGCAAACTTAGATTTACTATCAGGGGATCTATGTCTACCATCTTACCAAATTTCATTTCACCGCGCTCATCCATATATCTTTGGTATGTCCGTAGCCCTACCTAGGCCCCACATTGTGCCACGAGATGCCTTGATGTTTCTTATTCCTATTCACAGGCTGGGTCATGTGCGCCCTTAACCGGATATGCATGTCCAGTTAAAATAATCATCAGCAGTCGTTTTACTAACTAATTTACTAGCCCAATGAGACAAAAATATCTTTTACAGAAACAAATAAATGTAAATCAGTTATTTTTTTTCGCATAAAGGAAGTGCACTACCACGCACTATCTCAAGTGTTACCAAGAGTTACAAGTTGTATTTCTTGCTTCAACCAACGCAGTTTACTTTACTTACAAGTTTGGTTCATTCAATCGAGCTCTTACTATCTGTTTTTCTGATCTTATTTATACATGAATACCTACGATTTGTTTTAAAAAGAAAACCATTACATGATTTTACTGTTTTTAGTCTATGGACAAATCAAGTTTCGTGTGCAAGTCGTGCCAACTTTCTGCCGATAAGCTAACTTTGTTAAGGGCATCCCATATATCAGGTTTTGATTCTGGTAAATGTGTTTTTTGAAAGATATGGCGGAAAGGCGTATCTTTAAAAAAATTGCAACTTTTTTATTTCTTATCCGATTTTCATGAAACAAAGATTAAAATACTTGCTTTGTAATGTATTTAAAAATGTATTTATCAGTATTTTTTGTATTTGTCAACAAAATAAAACAATTTAAAAATAAGGTAATTTTTTTAATTTTTTTTTATTTTATTTATAAAACTATTGGAGCTAGAAAAAAAAAGTTTATATAAAAAAGATAGCTGATTTGATTCTTTATTCAAATCTGGTTCAAGCTTCAAATGCGTTAATTAGTTTTTAAGTTATTTCCAAATAACTGGAAAAAAATAGGGATTTTTGGGGTATATTTAAAAATTATGCTTTTAATGAAAACCATAAGAACATTTTAAAAGCAACTTAAATTTGTTTAACATACCTAGCACATCAGGTTTTGACTTATTGTCATTGTGATAATCGCGCCTTTTTTTAAATATGGCGGATTCAATAAGGCAGAAACGCATATTTAAAGACAAATTGTATCTTTTTTATTTTTTATCAGATTTTAATACAACAAAGTTTAAATTACTTAACTTGAAATGTATTAAAAAAATACTTTTTAAAAAATGTATTTTTTTTAATATTTAAAAAAAAATCGGACGAAACATGTGACAAAAATGATTTTATTTTTTAATTGACCCCCATATACGGACGTCGCTGAAGGGTTTGTCATTAATTAAACCCCACTGACTTACACATTGTTAAAAAAAAAATTATTTCCTACAATAAAGTATAAAACACATTTTTGTCAATTGAGCTTACTTTCTGAGAAAATTGGAAAAAACTTGTAACAGAATTAATTTGTTTGGTGATTTGTAAAAAATGATTTAAATTGCACAGGCCTGTGATGTTTTAATCTGAAGATAAATCTGACACTATTATACACGTTTAAAAGAAAATTTTATTGTCTACAATCGACTATAGGACAAAATTTTTGATAGAGAGCTTGGTTTTTAAGATAATCGGGTAAAACCTATGTGGTTTCTTGAATTTTTTTATATTTTCTTAATAAACGGACGCCGCTGGAGAGTTTGTCATTAGCATGACTCCACAAACATTGTTAAAAAGGAAATTTCATTTTCTACAATAAACGGCAAATTATGTTTTTTTCCAAAAAGCTTAATTTTTGAGAAATTTGGATAAAACTTGTAAAAAATTGATAAATTTAGTGATTTTTCAAAATTGATTTTATTTACGGACGCCCCTAAATTGTTATAGATAAAACTACCATTGCCTTATTATACATAATTTAAAAGGCAATTTTATTGTCTATAACAAAGTATGTATTATATTTTTTGATATAGTGCTCGGTTTTTAAGAAAATCGGGTAAAATCTGTCATAAACATGTTTATACAAACAAATATACATCTATATAAAACTTATATAAACCAAATTAAAGAAAAATGTTCATTCTATAACTTTTATTTAAACTTTTTTTAAAAATTTTGCTTTGTTGTTATTAAAAATGTAGGTTAACCTTTACTAACTATACAAAAAAAAACGAAGCAAAATTTTGAAAAATATAATAGAAAGTTAGTTTATTGCGGATGTTCACTGATTCATTTGCCATTTTGCAACCCTCTACGACTATTTTTAAGAAAGATACATCGTTTTAAAAATTATCGTGCAAAAAAAAGTGGTGGGGGCCATATCTTTAAAAAAACGCATTTACCAGAATGACAACAGGTCAAAACCTGACCTATGGAGTGCTCTTAACAAACTTGGCTTATCGGCAAAAAGTTGGCACGACTTGCACACGAAACCCCCTTTTAGGCCGATTTGTCCATAGACTATTTGTTTTAAATAGATCATTTATTTTCTACAAAGTGAGCAAACCATTTGCTACAGAATTATTGCTAACGTTTATGAAAAGGTATATTGAAATATAAGGGTTCGGTGCAAACGTTTTTGAGCATTTTAACAAAATGACGCCAAAAACGGCTTTTAATTGGGGAAAGTTTCCAGGTCTCAAAACCATATTTCTTAAAATATTAGCTGCTTTTATTTTTAAATATTTAAAATTTTTATATTTTTTGCTTAAATTTATATGGAATAATCGAGGCATTTACATCATTTAATATTAAAATAAATGGATCCATGATGGATCTGATACCTTCCTAGCCGATTAGCACACTCCAAGTGAACTCCACGCTTGAGCTCAGCTTCGAAAATAGTTTTTGTAAATATCTCAGAAACGCAGTTTTTAGTAATAACAAAAATTATTGAGAAAAACGTGTTCTACTATATTCTGAAAACCGCATATTGATGCGAGGCTCCGTTAAGAAGAAGAAGCATATTTTCAATTTTTAAACTGTCACAGAACTGTCATTCGCATTGGGCACCCATAGTTTATCATAAAGGATTAAATAAATAAAAAATCGTGTAAGATCATAAAGCGTAATGGTATAACAGTTCTATGTTAAAAACGGAATTATGAATAACTGGACATTATCAAAACCGTCATTCTTCCAAAGAAGACAAGAGTAAAATCGAAGTTCTGTGTAACGTCTTTTATCAAAACCGGACAAAATCAGAAACGACAAAATCATAAAAAGGGATCGGGCCTAGTTTGTGAGGTTCACCTAAAGAAGAGCGGGTCTCATATTACTATGCAATTAAAGCGTCCTTCACTGCAATTTCTTTACTGCCATGCCTAAAGAAAACGCCGTATCTATATAGGGATTGCTATAGCACATACGGCATTTCGATGAAGCAAGGCCCATCGTTACAAAAGGTCAGGTTTTGGACCTTAGGTTAGGATTCTTCTGCAATGAGAGGTTCGGTTTGGTTACGTTGGGTTAACACCGATTTCGACCTTTTAAAAGAAGGACAGGGGAGCTAATTAAAGAAAAAAACAGATTTTTATTTTTTATTAATTTTTGGGTCCAAAAACAACAATATTATTTGTCCCGATTTAAATTTACCGCTACTTTCATGAAACCGATTTGTATGAGAGGAAGAGAGACGGAACCAGTATACGTGAAAAGAAAGGAGAGAGTTGTTAATGCTAGGCCCGGCCTCTTTATATGATTTTGTCCTTTTTGATTTTGTCTGGTTTTGATAAAATATTTTATACTAAACTTCGATTTAGCTCTTGTCTTGTTTTGAAAAATGACGTTTTTGTATAATCTCCGGTTATTAAGAATTCCGTTTTTGCCATTGGACTGTTATACCATTTTCATTTATGATCTTGGACGATTTTGTTTTTGTCATTTGCGACGATGGATTGGGATACTTCGCATTAACGGATTTTGATCAAAATCTAATCAGCTGTTTACAGTATTGTACAATATTTTCCCTAAAAATTTCATGAAAATCGAGGAAAATCGATTTAGCAGTTTAGAAGCTTTGGTGTTACGGACACACACACACACACACACACATGAACAGACGTCACGCCGATATCGCTAAGATAGTTCAAATTTTCGACATTATCTGAAAAAAAAATTTTTGGTCGAAAACAATACACTTTTGAGCTGCGCGGGCTAGGAATGTTAAAATATATACATTTTAAATTTTTTTTTAACCTTGTATTATTAATTTTTCATCCTTAGGAAAACAGTTCATACTTACAAGACCGAAGACTGTATATTTATTTTGGTTGGCCAAGCCATGAAAAAAATAAAATTTGATTGATATGATATTCCAAGGCCTATTTTTATATTGGGTCTACAGTTTTTAGTAATATTTTTAAAATGGCGCTACAGAATTTATTTATTAAAACCCGACATAAAGGGCTCCGTAACGTAATATCAATATACAAAATTGCGACGTACGAAATGGATAGTAATGAAATAGCGAGTATCAAAAAAGCGATGTAATGAAAGACCGACTATCAAAATAGCGACGTATCAAAATAGCGACAACTAAAATAGCGATGTATCAAAATAGCGTCAGCCAAAATAGCGACAATCAAAATAGCGATGTATCAAAATAGCGACGTATCAAAATGGCGATGTATCAAATTAGCGATATTCAAAATCCAAATTTGGACGATACTTATACCAGCATATTCTTTTAAAAAAAACTTGCCTGGCTTTCTAGAGGGCGTGAATCCGAACCGAACCGAACTGAACGGAACCAAATTCGATTCGGTTCAGTTCGATTCGGATAGTCGCTCTTTCATTACATACTACCCGCTATTTTGTACATCACTATTTCGTTCCGGAACGCGTATTTACGTTTCCGTGCTGATTTCACGGCAGCGCTGTTTTGAAATAGACACGGAAATGTTGCAACATATTTGGTTGCAAATGCGTGTTGATTTTCAGACGCTGAGGCTCGAACAAGGCACGGATTTGTATTGAATTACTCAGCGCAGGGGTTTACTTATTAGTGCACATTTGAAACTTAAATTGGATTCACGTTGTTTATTAGTTTGATTTTGAGGTTATATGTTTGTTAATAGGGCTGTCTAACAAAACATATGATCAAATCCAAGATGTCTTCCATGGGACAAACAAACCGATTTCCCATAAGCCGTAATGTTAACAAAAACGTAAATTTTACAAAAACGACAAGAGCTTTAGTCTCAAAAATTAATCAGTTTTAAGAATAGATCCTTTGTGCATATGAGAAAAATGCGTTTTTCTTAAAAATATTAAACTAAAGCGAGAAAATCTGAAATAAAAGGGACCATGTTTTCTTCAAAAAAGTAGGTTATGTTTTTGTTTATTTTGTTTTTTTTTTAACTTTTTTTCTAGTTTTTTCACTTATTTTGAATTATTACATGGGCGCACCAAGGGGGCGGGGGGCTAGGGGGCCGGACCCCCCAAACCACATATTTTTTTAGATATTTTCCATATATTTCATGAGTAAACAGAAAAAATAGCATAAAGTACATCATGAGACCTCTGGGGCCCCCCAAAGGTTTTTGAAGTTTTTTGACCAATGAATCAATGAACTATCAGCCCAAGGTAGGGGAAAGTAGTTCTATTCAAAGAGCTCAGTTCAAGGCTCACTTAACAGAGACGAAATTGAAATAGACTAAACTTTTCTCATCAGATTCAGGTTTTCTATTAGGATCTTTTGTTGTACTTGAGTAAACCTTTTGCTAAGTAATAGGCCTTCTATAGCATTAAACTGTGAAAAATATTTCACTATGATTTTTAGGTTTAGACAAAGTTTAATCACGGATCATCTTAACAAAGGTGATCCGTGGTTTAATTGTTTTAACCCTCCAGTAGTAAAATGAAAAAGAGGCACAACTTATAGGTAGGTCAGTCCAACAGATCAATATGCACATATAAGTTCCAACCAAGGTTGGTCAAGCAAACTTCTAATAAGTATGTTTATTTAAAAAAATATAAGTAAACATTATATAAAAAAAAAAACTTGCAAAATTAAAATACAGTTTTTTCTTGTCATTGGCCTCACACACCGTACATCACCATATGATTTTCCATGAACTATAATACATAGGGCTTAAGTACGGTCAAATTCATCAGCTCACAACAGTAAGTACTGTTCAAATTTTACAACAGTACAATATTCGCTGTTGTATTACTACTGTTACTATTACTTTTATTACTGTTTTTTTGTAACAATATTTGCTTAATTATGTATCTAAAAGTTTATGCAAATAAACATATACTCTACAATTGGGCGTAACAGCATATGACCCATTAGGAGTATTAGAACCCAAATTTTTTTGAGAGAAATTGAAAAAAATATCTGAGAGAACTTATTTGTTTTTCTTGTGGTCATCAAAGTCAACAAAGATTACTTTTTTATCCATCTATTATTAATGATGGCAAAAAAATTTTTTTTGCTAATAAGCTCAGTACAGTACCGGAGAAATTTCACAACAGGACTTGTAGTAGGTCCAGTCAGATACTATACAAATTTTACGGTGTACAAGTTTTAGGTGTCAAAAAGCATGGAAATAAAGGAAAATTTGCACCAAAATAGTTTAAGATAAAAAGAGGTTTGAGTTAGGGAGACTGTCAAACTCACCAGTTTATTCTAAACTGTTTTGAGGTCTGTAAAATAAATATTTATTAAAGAAAAAGAAACTTTGATGATACAGGACTTCACTCGACACTATACAGGACGCTACACTACCAAAAGTTTATTTAAGGTTCTGTAGGATGGTGTACAAATTTGGTTCAGCTCATTATTCACACTTTAACCTCATATTGTTTTCCTTTTCTTTCTTCTCGGGACCCTTTTTTCAACCATCATTTTTAAAATTTTTCAACCGTTTTGAAACAATGGATGAATGGATATTCAGGAGAGACCCAGTCTTGATCATTGCTGTATTGTATTGCCTAGAATAGTAAAAAAATCATAGTGAAATATTTCTTACAGTTTAACACAATTCTATGTTACACTTCTGCAAAAGGTCCACTCAAGCACAAAAAAAGATCCCAATAGAAAATGTTGCCAAAATGGCAGTTGCACATTTATCCAAAACAAACCTGACAAAAAACTTTCGAATATTTCAATTTATCCTCTGTTAAGTCAGGTAATAGAGCACTTATCCACTTTCTTTTCCCTTCTTTAAGCTGATACCTAGTTCATTTAAATCAAGATGATTTTTTAAGGTCAAAATACTTGGCATTCCATCAAAACTAACATTATCAAGCTCTCCCCAGCTGCCACAATTCATAACAGCACAGAAACTAATAATAATGATTCAAACTGAGTAAAAAACTGGAAAAAAAGTAAAAAAAAACAAAAGTAAATAAAAACATAACCTGACTTTTGAACAAAACATGGTCCCTTTTATTTGAGATTTACTGGCTTCAATTGATTTTTTTTAAGAAAAACGCATTTGTACAAAGGTTCAATACTTAAAACAGCATCTTTGTTGTAAGTTAAATCGTTTCACTTTTTTTAAAAATTACGTTTTTGTTAACATTGCAGCTTATGGGAAAACGCTTTGTTTGTCCCATGGCGACCATCTTGGATCGAAAAACAGCTGATCGTGATAGTTCGTTAGACAAGCTAATATGAAAATTATGGAGCAGTTTAAAAGTATTTTTACTAATATTACTCAAGATTTTGAAATTCTTAAGTTTGAAGAACACTCTTCCATTGACTATACCTGCAAAGTTGAGTGTTCATTGTCTTACACCGGCAACTACGACGACAGATGTTGTTCTGTTATTAATAAATTTTTATGATTTAAATGATTTTCACTTGATTTCTAACCACATGAGAATAGAAAGTTCCAAAGACCTAACCTAACGAAAGCTAATCAATCAAATCTAACCGAACCGAACCGAACCAAAGCAAACTGAACCAATAATTTAAAAAAAAAAACTTTCCTGAGTTCCTACCCGGGATCCTAGAGGATGTGAATCCGAACCGAACCGATCCTAACTAAACCGAACCAAACCTAACCTAACCAAACTAAACTACAACACTATTCACACCCTCTAGGATCCCGGGAAAGAAGTCAGGAAAGTTTTTTTTAATTGTTGGTTCAGTTTGCTTTGGTTCGGTTCGGTTCGGTTCAGTTTGGTTCAATTCGGTTCGGTTCGGTTCTGATTCACATCCTCTAGGATCCCGGGTAGCATTGACGTAGCTAAGGGGGGGGGGGGGGGGTGGCAGGGGGGCATGGCCCCCCCTGAAGTCCCTCAGGCCCCCCTAAGATATTTTAGGCCTCCCCTACCGACCACTAGTAAAAGAACATGACGCTGAAAATACATACTTTTCTATTATTATTCGGGAAATATTCAAATAAAATAGGTGCATTAAAATTTAAAATCATTCAGATAATGTTTACATTTTAGGAAAAAGCCCTTGTCTTGCGGAATTAGGCTTTTTCTCTTTAAATTATCGGTAACTTTTCTGCACTTATGCAATTTCCCGAAAATATTTTTTAAATTTAAACATAATTATGCATATTGAATATTTCATCAGCGCTATCAAAACGGACGGGCCACGATCCTCCACTTTGTTGACGTCACATCCGGGGCTGATTTTTTTTTGATGGTCAGGTTACGACACAGCTGATTGTCTTTAAAATATTGAAGTTGGAATGACGGTTCATGAATATTTGAATTTTTTTAAATAAAGCCATTTTTGAGATTGTTTTTACTTTATTCTGGCAGAACAATTTTTTTTAAATGGATAGTAATTCTTAATTTTTTATAGCCTCTTCATTAGCTCACACAAAAAATAAGTTTAAAGCAGAAGCGAATGTGACAATCACAGATGACAAAGTCAAATACATGTCAAATATAACAGTTGGCATGTGGTACATGGCAGGTAATTTGAATTCAAAATAAGGAATGCTAAATCTTGAAGATTTTAACCTTTTAATCATGTTGCTTCCTTACAAAACTTTGGTGGAATATCGGGATGGTGTCTGAAAATATTTCACTAAAATTTTGCGGAAATTTGTAGTGCCATTTTGAAAATATCATAAGAAAACGTCTGACCTCCCATAAGACCCAATGTAAAATTCAGCCCCGGGAGAACAGCTGATTTTTTCAGGGTCGTGGCCTCTATTTTTGTGTTGGCCTTGATTTCATACATATTGGCGACATCTTGTAAAATATTATAGAAGTGTAAGTTAAATTTCGCATTTAATAAAGACAGCGACCTTTGCCCCTCTGTTTCCGAAATCGGGTTGTAGATGTCGTAAGGTTATAAAAGATCTTTTTAAACTGTTTTTCTAAAATAAATATAATAATCTTTTTAGTTTTTTTGAGGTTAGCGTTTAGTGTCTTATGGAAATTTTCCGATTTTGGTGACAATTTCATAACCATTTTCATATTAAGTTTTCCCACGTCGTTAAATGGAATAAATTCGTCGAGCAATACCGGGAAATTTTTAATATTAATACTTCTACTCTAAGAGCAAAAATGACCGTTTTAAAGAATTGTATTTTTCGGTTAAATCAAACTGCTGGTCATGATTCTATCAAACAACATATAGCAGAAACAGCAAACCTCTACCAACTTTTTAAAGTTGCGAGTATTCTTCCAATTTCAAGTGCAACTTGCGAGAGGTCTTTCTCTGCCATGAGGAGAGTTTTTAATTAGCTTAGAACAACTATGACTCAAGAGAGACACTCAGGTTTGTCATTGTTATTCATAGAAAAAGATGTTGAGGTCGACTTAGACAGTGTGGTAGACGCTTTCAGTCAGCGACGTAGAAAACTTTCTTTGTAGAATTGCGGAATTACATACTTCCTGTGTATACATATAAATAAGTTGGTAAATGTATTATTAAATTTGTTATATTAAAATATTAGAACATTTAATGCGCGTATTTTTTTTTATTCATCGCAGACTTTGCACGACTCTTTAAAACCTATGTTTGCTTTTTGTTCAAGATAGACCGGGGCTACGGCCCCCCCTGAAAAGCAAGGCTAGCTACGCCAATGCCGGGTAGGAAGTCAAAAAAGTTTTTTTTTGAAAAAAATTATTGGTTCAGTTTGCTTTGGTTCGGTTCGGTTAGATTTGATTGATTAGCTTTCGTTATGTTAGCGTTTTAACCTGACAGTTGAATACGCTTTTGTAATAGTTTAATGAGCGATGTTCTCTTACAGATCCGTGCTCATTTCGAGATCAAAACTCTTAAAATCAACACGTATTTGAACCCAAATATATTGTAATATTTCCGTGTCTATTTCAAAACCGCGCCGACGTGAAATGAGCACGGAAACGTAAATACGCTTCCGGAACAACCAAATATTTCTAGATTTTATGGCACTGACGATGATGTGACCATAAAAAAAATCAGGCCTTGGCTTGTGACATCAACAAAGTGGTAAATCGTTGACCGTCCGTTTTGGTAGCCCTGGGGGTTAGCTTTAGATTTTTTTTTAACCTCATGTTTAAAACAAAACACAATTTTTTTGCTCAGGTGTGTAAAACACCAGAATGTGCCACTTGTATTTAAAGTTTTCTGGCAAAAGGGGGGACGTTGGCCCGCCCCGTGGGACAACCACTGGCATATGACGCTTAAGTATGCGAATTTTATTAAGTGAAGTTAGTTCAAATAAGATGGACTCATTAGCCGTACATTTTGGCCTGCTTATATCAAGGGAAATCCTTTACTTGGCAGCTTTTATAAATAATTTAGGATCGATTAACCTAAAAAGACGAGGACCGAAGGTGCATGATTAGATGCAGGGTACGTTGATAAGGGGGGTAGTAGGGGACAAAACCCCCCTTTAGCAAATTTGTATCATGAAATAATACCTAATTTCTATACGATTTTAAATTCTTTTGGACGAAAATTTGGCGTGGTACCCCTTAATCTTTTGACTTCCCCGGATTTGCCTCCGATAACGACTGAACAAGCAGCCCCCACAAGGAAATCCTGTCTACGTGCCTGGTTAGATGTCATTAATAAGTATTTTACTTGATAAAAAAAAGGCACCATAGCTTCTTTAAAACAAAATACTTAAATAATAACCAATTCATAATGGAGTAGATAAATGACATTTGATAAATAGTGGATAACGAATCGGCTAAACCAGATTATTCTGGTTAACCGCGAAAAATTCATAAATATGGTCGGTATTTTAGTTTTATGGTTGTACTTGTACTATTATTGCTCCTTCTATTTTTTATCTCCATTATTAATTTTTACAAAATCGCTTCAATCGCAAAATTGAAAAATGTAACACACACCTACAGTGGCGGATCCAGGGGAGGGGAGAAAACCGCCCCCCACCCCTCCTAGACATATAACTTATTTTTTAATTTAGCAACATCTCTTATTTAAAATTTGACAAAAATTCTACTTTATTTTAAAAAACATTTTACGCCTACCGGATAAGAATCAAGCTATTGTTTGGTTGAAAAGCTTTGCTTCTGCTTATTTCAAAACTGCAGCGTATTTTGCATTTAATAAATTTGCACGTTGTTTTCCTTGTATCCACAATTAATCCAGATTCAATTTCCATAAGCTGTTATCTAATAAATAGAACAGTTAGCGCCTCATTGTAAAGTGGGATAAATATGCATGTCATAAATGATCAAATGTGAGGGCAGTTATTATCCTATAATTTAAGGGAACCAGTTAATAGGGTATTTTTGGTGCATTTTAAGCGTGAATTTGGTTACTCTTATGGTTACCTTTACCGTAAATAATGGTCTCCAATTCGTTAAGAAAGAGCTTTGGACGTACTAAACAAAACGTTTGGCGGTAAACATAACCAAACCTTTTATTGACATAATGTTGTTTTTGTGAATTTTAGAACAAAGAGAAATTGGAACAAAAATCTTATATATCTTATGGTTAACTTTTCCTCTATTTTTTTTCAAACAAAACACACTTTCTAACCTACAAAATTAGAAATAACGGTAACGTTAAAGGCCTCCGTAAGTACCGGACCATGTTATCGTAAATAACAATCATAAACTTGGTAATAATAATAACGGTAACAAAGTGTGAAATGCGCGACCCAAAATATCCCTAATTAAGGAGACGTTTCTTTATTATCACTATTTTGTACAGTTAACAATGGTGGTTTTGAACAAACTTTTAGGTTAATTTTAAGATTAGTTCTTAATTGGGCTCTACGGGCATTTCTTTTTAATAAAAAAATATAATACAGAAATAAAATCAAGAAAGGAAACATCAGTGATGGACTTTGATAACTGAGAGACACAGACAGGGCTATTAAAACGGACGGGCCACGATCCTCCACTTCACCACATCAAGGGCTGATTTTTTTTTTTTTTTTTGATGGTCATGTCACGACACAGCGGGCGAGTTCGTAAAGTAATCGATGAGCTCATCGATGACAATACTCAAGTTTTTAAATTAATCAGTGCAATTCGTTGAAATCCATCGGGTTTGTAAATTATCTGATGAATTCCACCAAGTCACCAATCGATGGCATCAATGCGCACTCTGGGGGTCGGTGAGCAATCTTCGATGAATGTCAGTTACGTCAAAATCAGCTTCTTTTTATTTTTTTTTATTAGGCTGGTTGATTTGTTTATTTTTTTGTTGTTTTTTTTTAATTAAATGCCTTACGGTGTAGTAAGCAAAGTTGCGGTGGACATCTTGGAAGATATAGATAGTGACTCAAAACTAGGATGATAAAGATCTGGAGTTGGTATCACCAGACCGCAACATTCGAGAATTGAAGGTTGCGTTGAAAATATTGTTTTCACGTGCTTGTGCAGAGACTCTTTTAGAAAAAAATAAAAATCTGATTTCATCGTGTTCTTTTTTATTTTTCGATTGTCATCAGACTCACCGATCAAAAATATCAGATGAACGTCATATGTCATATGTCAAAAAACCGATTTCATCGGTGAGCAAAATTAGATTACTTTACAAACTCGCCCAGCTTTACAATATTGAAGTTGGAATGACGGTTCAGGAATCTTTGATTTTTTTTAAAATAAAGCCGGTTTTAAGATTGTTTTTACTATATTCTTGCAGAACAATTTATTTTAGTTGTATAGTAATCCTTAAGTTTTCAGGGCTGCTTCATTAGCTTACACAAAAATTTAAAGCAGAAGCGAATGTGTTCGTTTTTACGTGGAAACTAATCGGATTACCTACATATATTTGTTTATATTCGGCACTCGGCAGACTTTTAAAACTTAATGTAATTATTTACATGTGTTTACAAAAATTACAACGTCAAAAAATGATTCTTTCGTAGTGTAATTTTGTTTTAAAAAGTCTAACGCTGGTATTTTTTGATTCTAAATGAACTTTGTTGTAAAAAATCATTAAAAAATCGAAAAAGTTTTACAAACAAAAAAACACCGATGACAAAGTCAAATACATGTCAAATATAACAGTTGGCATGCAGTACATGGCGGGTAATTTGAATTCAAAATATGGAATGCTAAATCTTGAAGGTTTCTTCATCTTGCATCCTTACAAAAGTTTGGTGGAATATCGGGATGGTGTCTGAGAATATTTCACTGAAATATCACAGAAATCTGTAGTGCCATTTTAAAAATATCATAAAATAACATCTGACCTCCCATAAAAATGTAAAGTCAGCTTTTGAAAATGTTAACTGAAATAGCGAAAAATCACCTTAACGACTACCAAAGTTGTCAAAGTTTTAAGCCTTTCAGAATATCTCTAATCCACAGATGTCTAAAAAAAAAATGGATTGCTGGTTCCCGTTGGAAATTTCCCTGAAAATCACTGCCTTGTGTTTGCTACCATATTGGTGTGTTTTTCTTTTGGAAACATTGAAATTTTACGTTTTAATGGCTCGATGTGATAAGACTGGCTGCTAACACTGTCTTAATGATGCTTGACACAGCTTGTCAGTTGATCATTGGCATGTTTATGCAGTTGACATGAGTCTGCTTTGACATTATTTCAAATTTGCTCAGGGCTATCAAAATGGACGGGCCACGATCCTCCACTTTGTTGACGTCACATCCGGGGCTGATTTTTTTTTTGATGGTTACGTTACGACACAGCTGATTGTCTTTAAAATATTGAAGTTGGAATGACGGTTCATGAATATTTGATTTTTTTTTAAATAAAGCCGTTTTTGAGATTGTTTTTACTTTATTCTGGCAGAACAATTTTTTTAAAATGTATAGTAATCCCTAATTTTTCATAGCCGCTTCATTAGCTCACACAAAAATTAAGTTTAAAGCAGAAGCGAATGTGACAATCACAGATGACAAAGTCAAATACATGTCAAATATAACAGTTGGCATGTGGTACATGGCGGGTAATTTGAATTCAAAATAAGGAATGCTAAATCTTGAAGATTTTAACCTTGTAATCATGTTGCTTCCTTATAAACCTTTCGTGGAATATCGGGATGGTGTCTGAGAATATTTCACTGAAATTTTGCGGAAATCTGTAGTGCCATTTTGAAAATATCATAAAAAAACGTCTGACCTCCCATAAGACCCAATGTAAAATTCAGCCCCGGGAGAACAGCTGATTTTTTCAGGGTCGTGGTTATATAATAATTTACTACAATACGGTGGTCCCATTGGGCAGTGACTATTAGAACAATGAACTGACAATCCATTTTTCTTTTAGACATCCCCCTAATTAATCAATTATGTTTATCTATTTTTTAAATAATGTACTACGCCAGCAAGCTATTTAGTTTACCAAAATCGGATTTATTATGAAACTGTTAATTGCCGAAAGGCGCGTGTTTGCTTGAATATCAGCTAATGACCTTATTATATTTTCTATTCTATAGAGGCGTGATATCGAGCTAACTGACTTAAGCAGTTTAAATAGCTTGAATTGCTTTTAATTATTAGGTAGCAAGCTTACTTTATAAAATATTAAATAAACGCACGCATGAGGTGATAGGAAATAGTAAATTGTTTTATATTTTACTTTTTATCTCTGAGTGGCACTTTTATCTCTAACATATAAAAAGTGCACTTCCTATCCATGAAGTACGAAAAATAAATTTTCAAGGTGTATTTAAAAAGCAACGTTTCCAGAAGATTATAATTCTCAAAGAGGGACCGGAAAATAATCAAGGGGCTGGAAAGTAATTTCATCCACACTCTCTTTTTGAAATTCGAAGAAATAACCCTCTAAAGATACACATTTTATATAAAAAATTTGTACAGAAAGTGCTTATTTTCGTTTTCTGTGCTTAACAGGAAAAATGACTATAAACTATTTTTAGCGACGGGTTTATTTTCCTTAAATTTCCAGATGAACGATATGCCTTAATTAACTGCGCGAAGCAATTATTGTTAATTAAAGAAAAACTATTTGCAGGATATTTTGTGGCACGGCTCCTCTATTTGCTATAAAATGTTTATTTTCAGAGCTTAGAGAAATCACTTGCGTATACAAAAAAGAGATAAAGGGGGCTTTACATTTTTTAATAGGGCAGGTTAAAAAAGGATGTTCTAAATGTTCAAAAGTAAGTTTGACATTTTGCGGTGTTTTGCGTTTTTCCTGTTAAATTATGTATTTTATGAAAATTTGTTAATAAAGTTAAGAGTGGTTTGTAGATGCCATTAAACACTCTTTATGGTGTCCACAATAAATTTGCACAATTAATTTTAGAAAAACTACAATTTTAATCCACAATTTGATAAATTTTCACCCAATTAACTAGTTTTTAGAAAAAAAATAATAGACATAACCCAAAATTTTTTAATATTTTTTAATTAACATAGACTCTTTATGGTGTCCACAATAAATTTGCACAATTCATTTTAGAAAAACTACAATTTTAATCCACAATTTGATAAATTTTCACCCAATTAACTAGTTTTTAGAAAAAAAATAATAGACATAACCCAAAATTTTTTAATATTTTTCAATTAACATAGTGACATAACGGAGTATGTTCCAAAAGCACCAAAAATGACGCATGCGCGGTAAGTGAAATCCTGTCTACCCGAAAAAAGAACATTAAGAATTAAATGGGGGTCCTGGCTTCAAGCATCGCATGTTAGAATGCATGGGTAAGCCCCAGATTTATGCTCCAACGTATTTGATTCTTCTTAATAACGAGTTGTTTGTATATAAAATGGACTTGTCGTCCCTAGTTCGGTGATGGTTTTTTTCTCAAGGATAAAATTAGCAAAATATAATGAGCTGTTTAGATGTTTGTTTGTATTGTATTATTGTCATCAGAAGCAAATTTGAATTTTCATAAATAAATTTTGGCGAGAAAAGATCCTATAGAAAAGCAATTATTTTTAACGGTTACACAAAAGCTTTGTTTCGCTGTTGACGATTGAACAAATTTTCTGCAATTTATTTCTGCTATTTTCAATTATTATCCATCGTTTAACTGTAAAAAACAATAGAAACAAAATTATCTTTGCTTTTCCGGTAGCCACGAATAGTTACCTCGGCTGTATGAAAATTGTGTCTGAAATCGCTTGACAATTTTTGTTGGCAACAGTGAAATTCACATTTTTTTTCTAGAAGAAAATAAATGCAACAAAAACTCCAAAAAGTACTCGAAAAAATTATCCTGTCACAAAAGTAATACCAAATAAATAACGGGAAATAATAGGTTAAGTTTCTTAACATTTCCAATAATTATTGTTCATCATGGTATCATAGAATTTTCTTCCACAATTTCAGTACGTTGCCAATAGAAACTGTCACTGTTTATGTAATTTCTTGGCCAAAGGGCCCTTTTTCTAAAGACATTAAGGCACCCGTGTAAATATTAGGTTAAATTTCATAACATTTTCAATATTTAGTGTTACCAAACCAAAACCATTTTAAAGAATTTTAGTGTTGCTAATAGAAATTGTCACGTGATGGGCGACCTTCTTACCGCAGTGGTTTCTCAGCCAAAAGGCTGGCTATCCAATTTTTTAGGCATAACGCAACTGAAACTTAAGAACGGAGGCATTGTAAAACGAACAAGCTTTTTGATATATATATTTTTTTATTCTCCTTCCTCTCTTTTATAAAAATTGACTGAAAAACCCCCTGCCTCATGAGGAAGGGTTGCGCCCGCCACTGAAAGAGCTTAAATAGACTTCCACACTGTGGTATTGACCTCATAAGATAAATCGCCAAGCTGGAAGTAGGTATTTAATTTAGTTTGAAATGTCAGGATATAGCGAGTAAAGTTGTGACCTAGGATAAATAGAGTATAACAAAGCACATATTATATTTACAAGTTTATTAGCTTGACATTTCGTTCTCTGGTTTAGAAATGACAAGTGCATGTCAACCGCTGTTTGTGTTTTTGCCAGTTTTTTTTAATTAAATTTGGAATTAAATCTATACTAAAAAAAAATAAAAACTCTTCACGTTCTTAAAACATTACTTATTCCCTTAGACTAGGGAAAGTAAAAGAATTTCTTTTTTTTTCAACAAAAAGAACAACCAAACAAGTTTTCGTGGCTGATCGGGTAAAAATAAGTTTTTGTTCGGGGGTCGGTTCGGTTCGGTTCGGTTCATCAAAATTAATATCTAATAAGTGTTGACAGTTAACTGTTTCGTCCTTATGGGACTCCTCAGAACACTGCTTGGCCAACCCTTGCGAAGTTAATTAGACGGTTTTGTCTCTAATCCTATGTCTATAGTAAGAAAACCCTCGCAAGAAGAGCCATCTACCGAGATACGAGAGAAACTAGCACAAGAGCAGGCGAGAATAAACTGCTATCTACATATATCGATCGATGAAAAGATCGATTGCAAAGAAAAAGAAACCATCCGTGACCTACGACAGCTCTTCTGTCTTTCAGACCAGAGCAACGCTGATTAGCGTTTTTACCCACCATCAGACGCGAGCGTCAAATCAGCCGAATTTTTAACTCAAATAATACTAACAAACGTAAATTTTAGTACCCGTGAATTTAACAACCAAAAAGTTTTCGTGGCTAATCGGGTAAAAAGAAGTTTTTGTTTCTCTCATATTTTTCCGTGGATAGCTCGAAAGCTCAGCCACCTCACGGGGGTCCGAGGTCTAATGGACACCTAATAAGTGTTGACAGTTAACTGTTTTATCCTTATGGGACTCCTCAGAACACTGCTTGGTCAAGGTGACACCCTTGTGAAGTTAATTAGACGGTTATGTCTCTAATCCTATGTCTATAGTGAGAAAACCCTCGCAAGAAGCATCTACCGAGATACGAAAGAAACAGCGCAATTTTTAAGCCAAGGAGTACTAACAAGCATAAATTTTAGTACCCGTGAATTTAAAAATCAAACAAGTTTTCGTGGCTAATCGGGTAAAAAGAAGTTTTTGTTTCTCTCTCACAACCGTGCACGGTAAAAAAAATTATCTTAGATCAAAGACAATTTCTTTGAAGTAAAATAATTTGTACTTTCCTATTCACCAAGAGAATATTTTCTAGATTTAGCACAAAAAATGTCTTGCCTCTTTATTTTAATGTGAAACAGAATTTGTTTTATTATAAATTGGAACTGAATTAACCTAAGGCACCGTTTTCTCTGGAAGCAAAATATTCCTTATATGAAGACAATTTGGTTTGTTACAAAATGGAGTATACTGAAACAAAACAATTAAAAAAGAAAAATAAAGTCTCATTTCAAGATTAAACGCTGCGGTCACTAAAAATAAATATTTTTATTCAAAACAAATTGTTTTAAGGTAAAACAATCTATTCAAGAAAATAACTAGTTTTCATCATTGTAGACAAAAATTACATACATACAAATCCTAGAATCGGCCGAATATCAAGGAAATTGCCTAAAGTTTTTACTAGAAATATTTCTGTATATTATGTGTCTTTCATCTACATGTTTTATCCAAAAAAAAATTGCCCTCCACCCAGTTGTCCTAAGAGAACGTCCTTAAAATACGTACCGCAAAAATTAGGATTTTTGACACCCCTCCCCCCCTCGTAACGCATTTTCATGAAAAAACACATTAAAAAAACATTGAGTGTAACGCAAAGCCAAACCCCCCTCTTTGAGCGTGACGTAATTTAAGGATAGGCCCTAAACCGATTGACATTTGGTCACAAATTACAAATACGTCACACATATGAAGAAGAAGAATAAATTTTCTGAAAATATAGGCTTTCTAAACCAATAAAGACTTCGTTAAAGACCGAAGCATACAACTATTATCGACTTTGAAATCACAGCAAGAAATAAATTTAGCTTTGATACAGGGTGAACAAAAATATCTTTCAAATGCAGACAGAAAAAGAATTTATAAACTAGCAAGAAAATCGTTTATTAAATCACAATACTTATCTAAAACCATGCCGTGTTTCCAAACAGTTTCTTTGAATTATACAGATATTGGAAAAATAAGACGGCATTAAAAAAGTGAACAAGTGTATTAGTGGTTGGTGGCTTAAAAAAACATTAAATACTACTAACATTATTATAATTTAATCATGTGTATTCCCTCCCTTAAATGTTTTCTACTTGCTAACACACTGGAAACACCCTGTAGCAGCGTGCTTGACAACGTTGTATTTCTTATATTACAAGCACCCAGCATAAATAGGAAGACCAAGTTTGGTCAATATTATGGGAAAATGACTAGAATATGGATTGGTACGCTTTTACCGACAAAAGACTGACACAGCTTAAACTATGTATATTATGAAGCATACATTCTGACAAAAACTCCCAGGTGGGTAATGACTTAGTTTTAAAAAAATCTACCCCTACACCTATCTTGTTTAAAAATAATCTCAATCAACATGATTTATTTGTGATAGGGGAGAGTGGGTACGAAGCTCGCAGGGCTGGATGGGGAACCGTAAACCAGCCCTGGAAAAAATACTCGGCCGGCCCAAAAATCTACTGCTTATAAGGCACCGGTCCATAAGGCAGCGGTCCATACGGCACAGGCCCATAATTCAATGGCCCATGAACCACCGAACCACCTGGATTTTTTTCATTTTCCCATATGGCCCATACACCCCTGGAAGATCGTGATTTTTTTCTGGTTTATTCCTTGAGACATTTTAATATAAAATTGTAACGTGTCTGGAGTACAATTGCAACTTAACAAAACTTTCGTTCTATAAACAAATCCAAGCTATTTTAACTAATAAAACTAATATTTTTATAAAAAGTACCGAATTGATAGATTTTCGAA
Organism: Aspidapion aeneum; assembly: GCA_963576565.1. NCBI lineage: Eukaryota > Metazoa > Arthropoda > Insecta > Coleoptera > Brentidae > Aspidapion > Aspidapion aeneum. Next base: position 34,649,036 of record OY755041.1, read on the forward strand.
ATTTTTACACTGTGTAAAAACATTCAAGATACAGTACAATCCAAATCGCGATTTTCCGAAATCCGGTTTATCCGAAACAAACTTTAAAAACAAAAATCCCGATTAACCGAAAAAATTCGCATTATACGAAACGCGTCTGGGATTTACCTATACTACTAGGTGGTTCCCCTCGGGGTTTCACGGCAAGACGACGCGACCGACGGTCTAAAATGCGAATTGTTTTAGTTAGGCGACAGAGTTACAAATGTTTTTAATTCAATCTAATGATATACGCATCCAAAACTCCTATTTTCCAAAAAAAAAAAAAAAAATCGGATTAACCGAAAGTTTGATTATCCGAAATCACTTTGGTCCACATTATTTTGGATAATCGGGACTGCACTGTACTTTCAAAACTTTATTAAATATAGGTACCCCTCGAAGGAGGAGCAGGTTCCGCAACTTTCTAAATAACTAAATGTACTGATTTATGTTTGTAGGCGATTAATTAGACCCAAGGGGGGCACAGATTTCAGTTAAAGTAAATCTAAAAATGTAAGCAAACAAGATAAAAAAATAAATTTTTTAAAGGCGCCTTGTTATAAGAAGCATGCCGCGGCCGATTGCTCAAGCCAATCCTCACGTAAAACGGTTAGTTACGCATGATCGAGTCTTTCGATTTTATTTTAATCCCGTTCACGTAGCTAGAATAAAATAACATATTGTGCTGTTTTCTAGATAGCAATGGTAAATGCTCAAGATCGTGCAAAAGAGTGGTAATTGTTTGGCTGTATAGTATTATTTTTGGATGTGGATCGATACAATGAGAAAAACTCAGTAATTTTAGCTCAATTTAAGAAATAAAGGTTTAAAATTGACTATCTATCTATCTATTAAGCCCTCTTCGATCCATCCTTGGACATAGGCCTCCCCCAATATTGGGGGTCGCCCTGTTCATTCATCTAGTTTCTTTTGGGGTCGCCCCCTACTTGTTTTCCCAAGGTCTCCAGTTTACAATACATTTGTTCCATCAATCGTCTTTCTGTCTGATATAATGACCGGCAAATTTCCAGTTTTATTTTGCTACTTCTCCTCTGATAGGCCTTACTTTTGTTTTATTTCTTATCCATTCATTGCTTTTTCTATCTCTTAGCATTACATGCAACATTTGTCTTTCCATTGATCTTTGGGCTTGTGTTACATTATCCCTCTTTGATCTTGTAAGTTTCCAGGTCTGAGATCAATAGGTAAGTACAATTCAATTTTTTTTTTCAATTTATTTATTCAAATAATTCCTTATAATATAACAGTAAACAATGCATAAGTATTCTAGTTTGTAAATCAATACATTTCGAATTTGTACCCAACTGGTAACTTTATATCTATAATTGGAGAATTACCAAACTTAGCTCTATAAAATAAAATAAAAAAAATAAAAATATGTTAAAATTATTCCAAAAAATTATGCACTTTCGAAAAAAGAAGTCTACCTAAACTATATTAGCACAATGCTACTGCTTGTGTGTAGACGTCTTTTAACAATTGTCCACGAAATGTAATATCAGCACACTGGTGTACGTGATGGAGATTTTGATAAAATTACAATAAACATTACAGAGTCGTTTTTTGTATAAAAACTATTAATGAATCCAAAACAAACCTTAGTTTTCAAAAAATGTAGTATTTTCTACCAAATATTTAAATTTTCTTATGATTTGATTGTTAAAACCATTTTTTTTTCTTCAATATTTAATAATTTTAGTTGCTAATGTTCTATTTTCACTATTGTTATCTATTAAGTATTTCAACAAATAAATGATGATTTTGTAAAATAAAGTTTTTGACCTCTTTTGAAAGTTTTTTGCAAAAAATTAAGAACATTCAGAGCATATAAGTTGCGTATGTTTAAAAGTTTTAAATTTGAATGAAGTTGTTCTGTTGCAAAAAGTCTATTTTTTTTAAACAATATTTTTATTGCTGTATTTTGACATACAGCTAAATTTTCCAGAGAATTTTGGTAAAGACCACCCCATACAACTATACAATACCTAAGAATTGATTCAACCAACGAGTCATAAACAATTCTTAACAATTTATAATTTAAGTTGTCCCTTATTTGATAAAATCTATAAAAAAGCTTTCTTATTCTTTCACATAATAGTTTAGTGTGCTCACTCCACAAATGCTGATCAACCACAACTCCCAAGTATCTAATTTTTTCCGTTTTTTTAATTTTTTTACAGTTACAATCTAGTTCCTGACTACATTGCTCTTTGTGAATTTTTAATAAAGTTTGTTGTGGCTGATCAACACTTGTCGCGGAGTAGGACATAAAGTAGGTTTTTTCTTCATTCAAACTTAAAGAATGCTCTTGTAGCCACAGGATAACAGTAGCCAGACCACTCTATGCTCTCGCGAAAGCCTGCTCCCAAGTATCACCTATAAATATAATTGCTGTGTTATCGCAATAGCTAAAAACTTCGACGTTTTGCAATATATTTCCTATTTGATTTATATATACCAAGAACAAGATGGGGCCAACCACTGTACCCTGTGGAATTCCGCATTTGACATTTTGATACGAGCTGTAGGTGTCATTTATTCGTGTTTTTTGCTTTCTGCCAGTTAAATAGTTTTCAAATAAATGTAATGGACCGCCTATAACTCCAAGTTTCTGTAAGCGTTTAAACATTTTTTCATGACAGACTGTGTCAAACGCTTTACGTAAATCGAGATAGACGACAATACTTTTTTTTTTGTTTTTTAAGTTATGAATAACTTTATTTATCAATTCAAAAACTGCCGTTTCTGTGTTTTTGTTTTTTCTAAAGCCATATTGTTTTTTATATAATAAGTTATAAGATTCTAAATAGTTTACTAACCTATCTTTTAGACACTTTTCAAAGACTTTTGCAAAATTGTTTATGACAGATATTGGCCGATAATTCGTTGGGTTTTTTATGTCTCCTGATTTAAAAACTGGGGTTACAATGGTCCTCTTCCAATTCTCTGGAATTGTAAATGCTGAAAAACACAAGTTAATTATATAGCTTAAGGGTTTTAAAATATGTTGGTACGTATTTTTAATAAGCGACACTCTGATGCCATCCTCACCTGAGGCCGAGCCATTTTTTAAGGTAAAAATTTGTTTTTTTATTTCGTAAGTGCTCACAGGGGTAAGAATAAATGTACAGTTTGCATCTGGCTCTTGAAAAGTTTGGTTTCTGTTCTGTGATGGGCTAGGTATTTGCATTTGATTTTTTTTACCGATTTCTATAAAAAAAGAGTTAAATATTTCAGCCTTTTTTTTATCACAGCTGGTAGTTACTCCTTGCTGTCCAGTGCAAATCTCATCCATTACAGTTTTTTTGTTTTTTGGTGATCCTGTCATGTTATCTATTGTTTTTCAAATTTTTTTGTAATTGTTTTTACAGCTTTGTATTTGTTCAGTATAATAAGTAACTTTTGCACGTTTTATAGTATGATTCAATATATTTCTATAATTTTTAAAATATGTTAGGGCCTGTGGCGTAAAGTTTTTTTAAGTTGTTGTTTTAGTTTATCTCTAGTGCCAATAGATGTTATAATAGCTTGTGTAATCCATGCTTTTCTTTTTCGATTTTTATTTGTTAATTTTTGCTGATATTGGGACTGTTTTATATGTTTTTGAAAAATATTTAAGAAATTTGTATAACTCTCCTCTACGGTTTGGTTGTTTATTACTTCATTCCATGACTCAACTCTTAGTAAACTGTCTAACTTTTTGTAATCTATTTTTGTTATAAAGGTTGCTGTGTTTTTGAAACTGAGTAAGTTATTATTTTTAACGTTCTGAATTGATAATAATATTGAATAATGATCCGAAAGAGAGTTTTTATAAATAATCGGTTTTAAAAAGTGTTTATTTTTTATCAGATATTCGCTTTTTAAAAAATATATGATCTAAACACGTCCCTGATGTTTCTCTCGTGATTTTATTTATGCAAGACAAATATCCATTTTTTGGATGAAAGATACATTGGTTATACACTTTTGTTTTGAGGTAGTAAGGATATGTTTTTTTTTGTTAGTCAGTTTTTAGGATATGATGCTTAATTTACCGAATGCTGCCCAGACCAATCTTACTCGTTCCTTGATTTCAGCTGTTTCGTTTTTTACTGTGTCCCAGGTATAAATATTCCTCTACATTTTCTATTTTTTCTGGGTTTACTGTGATCGTGATATCTTCATCTGTGTTTGTTATGATTTTAGTTTTAGTTTAGTTCATACTCAAGCCTATATTTTTAGCAGTTATGTTATTGTATCCAGTGATTCCAGCATTTTTATCAGTTCTTCTTTCTTATCTGTTCAAGTATTGTCTCCTTACTTTGATGCCGATTTCTTCCCAATCTTTTTAAAAACATCTTCTAGGGCCTGGTGAAATAGTTTAGGGGATATTGTGTGACATCTCTTCTTATGCGGATTGACTTGGTTCCTTCATGGATTTTGATTGATGTTGTTGCTTCGCTATATATGTAAATATCAAAATTGACTAACTACTGCAAAATGTCACTGTTTAAGCTGTTCACACACAAACTTGCATAAGCCGCAGAATGCGTAGCATAGGGCTTTTAACAAAAGTACGTAAGGTTAAACTTTTTACGGAGGTCTCGTATGCCTAGCCAATAGAATCACGGCTTCGTATCACGTGGTCACATGTCATGTGGAAAACAAGTGAAGAAATAATAACTAACGTCGGTTTTTTAAATATAGGAGACACACCAATGAAACTATTTGCAATACAAAGAGTTCATCAATTTTAAAACAAAATAAAAACTTGAAAAGATTAACAAAACAATTAGGTTATAATAATGTTTTTATTTCCCTCTTTGTTGATAGAGAAGAAGCGAATTAAACCTGTGCGCCTTACCGAAGCCGTTATGTAGATTTCTGTGTGTTGGGATTTCCGTAAGAAGCGTCATGCTATGCTATGCACCATGCTACGGATGTGTGTGTGAAGGGCTTTATCTTGAATTTCCATCTATCCTTTTAGAGTGAGGTTAAATAGGATTAAACTTAACGCATATCCTTGTCTTAAGGCAATGTCGACATTAATATACTTATTGTTTTAGATGCATCATCATAATATGCGTTTTTTGAATCAGGGTGGGCACGCATAGGTGGAAAAGCTTATTAATTTTTATAATTGAATAATTTCCTCGGTTTTAATAACAGGCTTGACTTTAGATACACTGCAGCTATTTTAACAGCTACCAGCTATAAAATGTATTTCTTTACATTATTTATCTCTTCCCGACTTGCACTTCCATTTCGGGTTAAGGATTCCTTCTTGAAACTTTTTTTTAGATGATTTCAGAATACTCCTGTAATACTCTTACCCCACATGTACTAACACCCCTTTTAGGAAAAATTAAATTGCAATTGATACTATGTGTCTATTGTTGTTGTTGTTGTCTTCTATAAAAATCTTATAATCTAATTTTATGGAACTAAGGGTCCATCTCACCGACTTTTTTTTCGTTACTTAGCTTAAAGCGTTTCTTAATATAATCATAATATGACGTAATAAGTAACACTTAAGGCTAAGTAAAGAAAAAAAAAGTCGGTGCGATGGGCTATAAATCAACCAGATATTCTTGCTTTGCAACTGAATCTTTGGTTTCAATTTTATTTTATGTTACGTGATTTTGATTCACATGCCAAAGACTAACGCCATAAAAAGCTAAATGAAATGCTTGTCTAATTACGGACGAGACTAGATATCGGTTGTAGATTAGACAATAAATGCAGTGTGGAGATTTTGTCTACATACAATTTGTTGTTTTTTAGTTTATCCTTCGCAGGATTTAAGGTTAAGCATTATCAAAGTTACGTCTTTTCAGAGGTCAGTGAATTTAAAAGTGTGTTCTAAAAAACTTTAATTTTTCCTTTTTGTATAGACACTTTAAAGTATAAACCCTTATTTATATGAGTATTAGGTACTTATTATTTACTTGCGACATCCCAAAACCAGAAAGTTCAAAAAATTAAGTTCGCTATTGGACCACAAAATGGGACATAAAATTAAATGAAATCAAATTAATTTATGTTGGTTTTACAAACAAAAATGTGAATCACATACAAATTAAAATTAAAACATTTCCCATGCCATATTCAAATCAAGCAAATTAACTTGGTCTTACACTTGATGCCAAATTGCGCTGGAAAATAAAATTAACTGAAAGGGATATTGCGAGGACATAGTTCAAAGACCAAAAGGAAAAATAAGTTTGTGTGCGAATCCTCACTATTAGTAGCTCTTACACTACCCGCGAGTTTCGCCCTTAATGGGCACTCTTCCGTACGAGCGTAACCAGTATTAAGGGACGATGAATAGTGATGATGATAACTGAAAAGAAGATATGAAACGGACATTTACTAAAAACAGACCAACTGCGGAACTGCAGTATTAGTCACGGTAACCTCGGGTTTAAAGCAAAATTTGACGTCATTATGAAGACAGATATAATCAATCTCAGCAAATATCTCAAGCCCAGTGTTAAAAAAAATTGAAAGTGATTTTGCGAGAACATAGTCAAAAGACCAAAATAAAAAATAAGCTTGTGGGCGAATCCTCAATAGGGCGATATTAGTCGCTCGTATACTACCCGAGAGTTTCGGCCTTGTTGGGCACAATTAAGATTAAGAACAAAAATTACTGGCCATTTGGATGAAAGTCCAAGTAAACATAAAAAACAAATTATTGTATTTAACTTTGGCGTTGTACTAAAGGGTAAGTAAGTAAGTCCTGTACACACGTTAATTTGTACAGAGATTTTAAAATAGAGTGCTAAAGCAAGTTGGTATGTTCCAAATAGTGATCTTCATCGAGACCTAAATATCGAAACTATATAGAAGTACGCAAAAAACCATGCAGATAGACTCCATCGACATGTGTGTGCTGAATTTAAAGACTAAAAAAGTGATTGTTGTAATTTACAAAGTAAAGAAAGATATATATATATATATATATATATATATATATATATATATATATATATATATATATATATATATATATAAGAACTATTAAGTGAACCCTAAGCTTCTTTAAGCTGTACCCTAAGTCCCAATGTAGGTAGGATCTACTCTGCATAAGTTTCATTTTTTTAGTAAATTAGGTTTAAAAAAAAATCGCTAATTAGGTAGATTGTAATAGATTAAACACAGTGTGTTTGACAAATAAAAACAAACAGTCTTTTCAGATACCTTGCTTTGGATGTTTATGGTAATAAATTGTAAATATTTGTGACTAAAACTAGAATAAAAGAGACAGTTGATATTGGACTTTTAAATTCGTATTTTTGATCTACATCTACTTCAACAATCACTGATTTCGTCTTCTCAGATATCTCTCTTGTATCTTGATCGATATCTGTTTCAATCTGATGGTCAATTACCATCACTATTATTTCGGGTACACCTCCTCTTTTCATTAGGCTTTTTAATAGGACTTTATAACCTTTATAATATGATACCCAATAGATGTTGGTTGCTTCTTTAACGAAATTATTTCATGCCTACACATATTCAGAGAATGAATATTTGTTAGATACTTGTCTTGATCAAAAATAATATAGTAATTATTTTTGATCAAGACAAACTAAAAAAACTAAAATAAAATAAAATATAATAGAACAGACGTTAGCTTCATCTGGTTTAAAATTATTTTACTATTTTGAATGATTTGTGGGGTATGTTAAAAATTTGGGTTTTCTAGCTTTATTTAATGTTATCATATATTTATTAATATTTATTATTTGACTTATTTTATGTTTTACTTCGTTATTTTATAAAATTTTGCGGCAAAATAAAGAATAAATGACCCAATCTTTCACTGTCCTAAGGAACAAGCCAACGATTCGGGATAAGGAAGCATTTAAAGTACATACGCCTACAAAATAAAACCAGAGGTGTGTAATATTCTGAAGTTAATATGACTCTATATATATATATATATATATATATATATATATATATATATATTTATCGGTTTCACAACGATCTACGTCTTCCGATATCCAATCTCCACTCGTTTCTGTTTGCCCATAATTCATCATCTAGGCCTCTTATTCTTATTCCTTCTCTCCAGCTTCTCCTTGGCCGTCCTCGTTTTCTTCGGCCAGTTGGTTTCCATTGTAGTATTTGTTTAGGTAGTCTTTCATCATTCATTCTTTGTACATATCCGTACCACACCAGTTGTTTTGTTCTTATATCATCCACTAAGGTACGTTCACCCACTGTCATAATTTCTCTTATTCTTTGTAACTCTTTCTCTTTTTGACTTCCCTGCTCCTCTTCTCCAATAGTCCATCTCCGTAGCGGAAAGCATTTTTTCTGTTCTATCCTTGATTGGCCATACTTCTGAGCCGTATGTAATAATACTTTTTACAATGGTGTTATATATAAGCTTTTTGTTATGTTTTGATATACTTTGGTCCCAAATTATTCCATTTAATAAAGTTATTGCTTTTCTTCCTTGTACGTTTCAATCTTTTATAGCTTTGTCTAGTGTTCCGTCAGCTGTAATTTTTAGACCTAAGTATTTATACTCATCACAGGACTGAATTCGCTGCCCGGTATTTAAGATTAGATCCTGTTTTATTCCACCGATACACATATACTCTTTGAGATTAACCTCTAGTCCCCACTTATTGTACTCTTCTATTAGTTTTCGTGTCATATATTCGAGGTCGTCATAATCCTGAGCCACTACTATCTGATCATCGGCGAAACATAAACTATACTGTGTACGTTAATATGACTCTACTCGCTGCATTTCTATTCGACGCGACGTCTAGGTAACTGGGGAGGTAAGTGGGCTTTCCTGTCTTATTTACAAAGTCCAATATGTCAGCTCATTTGAGCAAATGCATTTCTTCCTCGCGCAGTGTTGGCTCCTATAGTGCCTGGTGTATCATTATAGCGTAGGTCTCCCATTTTGCCACGAGGAGCCTTGATGTCTCTTCTTCCATTCCACAGGCTGGTCAGGTGGGGTCGTCCTCACCTCTTATGAGTGTCATGTGCTTTCTCAATCGGGTCTGTCCAGTATAAATACCTATCAGTAGTCGAACGTCTGTTCATGTCCGTCCCAGCAACCATCTAAGTCTAGTGACTTTTGGTCGGTATACGAATTCTCTGGTCTGTCTTCAGTTAGAATCACTATTGAACCAGATTGGAATCGCTTAGGGTAACCATCGTCTCTGCGCATTTTTCCACAAAGGTATCAGCAATATTTCTCTAGGGTGGCCTGGCTGTCAGAGCATATACATATTTGCTATTCCTCGCTATTTCTGGCCTCCCTTAGGGTTTAGCCCACTTATATAGCATACACTTAAGCTTGAAAAACAGTAAGCAGTTCTTTGAGCAAGTAGCTCTTCTGAACTTCTTGTGTTTCACGTCTACTCCCGCTGCTGTCGTTTGCTTCGCTAATAGTTTTTCCATCCACACATTAAGCAATGAGCAAACTAGAGCGATTTGCTCAAACATAGTATCTACATTATGCCACGCTTTCCTGTCTGGGATGTGAACTTGGTACCTCTTCTCGAGCCTCCAAAGTGTGTGGGCTCTTGTATGGTTACACAAAAAAAACAAAATGTACGGTGATGTTCAGGCGATGTACGAAAAAAATTGATTCAATGTGCACAAACATTAATATAACGAACAATGTATTAGTTCATCGGTGTAGATGCCCAGATTGTTCCCTTTTGCTCTGCAATTCTGTGTGTAGACGTTAAAAAATATAAACTTTTATTTGCTAATAATACATTTGAAGTATTTAACCAAATACGCGACCTTGGATAAAAAAAGTATGTACAAACTTTTAGTCATATTATTACCGCCATGTTGGATTTTAGGATGATGGGTAGGCTCAATTAACAAGAATAATTCCGTAGCTTTTTTATGTTATTGGCAAACATTTTAATTGTTTTGATATTGTACACTGTGGGTAAACAGATGGATTCTCATCTAATTCAACAATGCGCAGACGTACACTCATGCTCATAAAAATCCCGTGCACAAAAAATTGTAATAGGTTACGTACATATATTTTGTTGTTCGCTATGTTTAGTGATAATACCAAATGACATTGATATTGACTCCGACATTTTGGATATCACAAAAAAGAATTAAAAATGCCAAGACATCTTTTGAGCAACTGACAGTAGAAATGATCTATTCAATTTTCTGTGTACGGGATTTTATGAGCACGAGTGTACGTATACAGAACATGCCGGCAAAACAAGATGCACACTGGTTTTTTTAGGTGTTGAAGCCTTCCGGTGAGCGAGATCATCAATCACGTGACTGTCACAAACAAATTTTGATTTTGCTCTATGATTTTATGCGTAGGGTGACCGTACAGAAGACCGCTTTGAGCCTTTATTTATGGACATCTCTGCGCTGTCGTCACCTTATTTTCTTAATCGACCTCCGGTGATTTACTGACTGGTATTTCTTATTTGCTCATGTCCAAACCACGTAGTTACCCAATAAGATATGTATTTACATAATATCTAGGCATAGCAGTAGGGTAACCCTAGAGCCCCTGTATGTTGACATATTTGGATATATTATTTATATATCAAATCAAAATCAAATCAAATCAAGCTTTATTGTCTTATACAAAGTATAAAACTTTGTAGACAAAGCAAATACATAACTAATAATAATAGAAAAAATCATTTAAAAAATATAAAATATATAAATCCATCCAATAAGTGGTTTAATTATGTTGTTTGATTATATATATATATATATATATATATATATATATATATATATATATATATATATATTTTTTTTTTTTTTAATTTACTTGTTTTTTTTATAATAATTGAGAATTTTAAGTTTAAAATTATTCCTTAATTGTAACTCTGATCAAGAAATTCGTTAATTGAATAAAAAGCTTTAGTGATAAGAAAATCCTTGCACTTATTTCTAAATATGTTATAGTTATTATTAAGTTTTATATTGTTTGGCAAATTATTATACAATTTTATACCGTTATAAATTATGGATTTTTTAAATAAAAATGAATGTGGTATAGGTAATGTAAGATTATTAACTTGTCTCGTTGAATAAGTATTTTGGTTTATTTCAAAGTAATTTAGATGTTTATTTATCAGACAAATTGTTTCAAGAATATATAAACAAGGAAGAGTCAAAATATTATTTTTGATAAACAAGTCTTTGCAGTGATATCTAGAATTTACATTGCATAAATACCTAATTGCTCTTTTTTGAAGAATAAACACTGATCTAAATAAATACATTGAATATGTACCCCAGAAAGGAATGCCATATCGTAAGTTTGATTCAATTAAAGAAAAGTATACATTTCTGCCTATTGATTTACCTAATTCATTTGTAATAATTTTTACACAATAACAACCCGAACTTAATTTTTTATTTAAATTATGAATATGGTTTTGAAATTTTAAATTTTCGTCTATGTTAAGTCCTAAAAATTTTATATTATCTAGTATTAATTTTATTATTATTTATATTTATAATTTGTTGAGATATTTCTTTAAAACCAATTACATATGTTTTTGAAAAATTAGGGATAGTTGGTTTGATTCAAACCAAGTTTTTATACAAATAATATCATTTTTTATATTATTCCAGAGAACATCTATATTTTTATTTTTCCAAAGAATAGTAGTATCATCTGCAAATATTGTAAAATAACCAGAAATTTTAATATTTAGTAAATCATTAATGTAAATTAAAAAAAGTATCGGTCCTAGTACTGAACCTTGAGGAACACCACATTGAATATTATTTTTATTTGAATTTAAATTTTTTATTGACACAAATTGAAGGCTATTAGATAAGTATGATTTAAACCAACTTAAAGCGTTGTTTCTTATTCCATAAATAAATAATTTTTTAAGAAGAATTTCATGATTAACACAATCAAAAGCTTTAGAAATATCACAAAAAATTGCAGCCGCATGTTCGTTATCATTAATACTGTTTAATAATTGTTTCATAAAAAATGATTATTGCATCATTTGTATTTTTATTTCTCTGAAAACCAAATTGATTAATATTAATCATATTATTTTCACAAAAATATAATTCTAAACGCGATTTGATAAGTTTTTCTATTAATTTTGAAAGAGTTGATAAAAGAGATATTGGCCTAAAATTAGATGGTGTATTTTTATCACCTCCTTTATATATTGGAATTATTTTAGCAAGTTTAAGGCAAGAAGGAAAATATCCCAATAAAAATGAATGATTTATAGCTTCAGATAATGTTTTAATTGCAATAAAAGGTAATTCTTTTAGTATATTTAAGGAAATACCATCTATGCCAGTAGAAGATTTATGTTTTATTAAATTTAAAGTATATTTAATTTCATCAGGATTTGTTTCATATAATATTAACGCATTAGTTATGTTGATATCGTTAAGGTATGAAATGGGATCAACATTACAGCTAATTTTCTTAGTAATATTTTCTGCAACAGAGCAATAAAAATCATTCAAATCATTTGGTAATAAATCAGTATTTATGTCAGTTGAAAGTTTATTTCGATTAGTAAATTCATTGACAACAGACCAACATTCTTTTTGTCAATATGTCAACATACAGGAACTCTAGGTAACCCCTAAGCCTGTCGTAAGAGGCGACTAAGTGGGCCTCGACTCATGGGTAGTCTGGTAACGGACGAGCTTTGACAAGTATGCAAGCAAGAAAAAATAAAACTAGTAAACTTTGGGATCACGCCATCTATGGTAAAGGGGATGTGTTAATTTGGTGATTCTCTGAATGGATTCGGTGACCTGGCTATTCAGGATATCACCATGTGGGACAGAGTATATGGCGTGCATCTTTGAAGCTAGCAGCTAGTGCGGGCACAGTGTGGCTCTCTGTACCTTGTTGATTATGTCGAAAGGTTTATGACTTATCAGTGGTCTAAGGCAACAACCGTGGCATTATATGGTATATCATGATGACTGAGTTTCTGGCCTAAAATATAAATCTACTGGGTTCCATTTACTAGATGATATTTAAATTATTATCTAAGTCGAACATAATATGTACGTGGTGCACAACGGGCCCACAAAGGCGTGCCTAGGTGCCAGGTTAGATCCCTTAAGGGTGTTAAACCACTACCATAAAATAATATCTAGGAACGTGTTTCACGGGACATACTAAATTTTATTTATAAAAATTATGTTACATATAACTTTAAAAATGATAAAACGGGACGCATGCTGCCAAGCCTCTTTGTAAAATTCTTATTAACTCAGTAGCTACAGTAAATAATGTAAAAAACAGTAAAAATGGCCACAAAGTTGTTGTTGCCCAGTATATACTAAAGACCAATATAGTGATTGCAATGAGATGTTCATTTGACATATCTGGAGTTATTTGAATTTTCAGCACTAAAATAAAAAATTACGAAAAAACTTTTTTGTCTAGTTACTTTTTAACAGTCTGTATAAAAATTTTTATTTAAGAAAATAAAAGCTGTTCTAGTATTGTTGTAAAGTGCTGAATTTGAGTTTACCATAAAAATTTGTAACGTTGTCATAAAAAAAAACTACTTAAAATGATCATAAAAATTTTACTAATTTTTAAAAATCCTGTTTTTTTAATAGTTCAAACTAATTTTTAGATTTTTTTTAATTTATAAATATTAAAGAAAACCCCCCTGTACTCCAACCCTGTATATGTCACACGCATACAGCAATTTTTATTTTAAAGAGAAACATGTTCTTTCTTGAAAAAAAAATATAATTTTTTTATCACTTACAATAAAAGTGTATGTATGTCCTTATAATCGGTGCCAAGTTTCCTTGCTCTAGCTTTACATTTGAATTTTATACAGAATTTTAATGAGATAGATGCAATTAAAAATAAAACACCCTGTATTTTTGCTCTGCACTGGGTCCGGGATGAGCACCACTTCACAAAAAAATACTATAGTGTTGTACTATAATCGTGCCAAGTTTCATTACGGTACGCAAAAATACAGACAAAAGTGGCTTAGGCTCCGGAGAATTTTCGGTCTACTCTCGGTTGCAGATTCGTTCTAGTAAAGTTCTTTAAATGCAATGTTTCTACTCTATAAGGTCCCTGATCGTCTGGCCCTGTATATTTTTGAATACATACGTGGTTCGTGTCCGCACAATTCGAACGATATTTTAAACCACTGACTAACTATAAGAGTTCTTTGACTACGCGAAGCCGAGTGCGGTTATGTATTGGTAGTTGTGTAGATGGCAATGGCGTACAATTTTGTATTTGTGGTTGAGATTTATGGTTATAGTTTTGCAATTACTAGTAAAAAGAATTTAAAAGCTCTTAATACCATGTAAATATTTAAGTAAGTACACCCACTTCATACTGTCCTTTAATTTTCTTAAATTTCTTTTCGTTAGTCGTCCTGACAAACTCTAAGCTGTGTTGTGATTTTGTAATGGAATGCCATTTTCGCATACATGGATGGCTTTTTTTACATGAAATGTTTTTGTTATGATTTCACTCTTTTTTTAAAGGAATCAAAATATGCGGAATATACTCAAAACTTTTTCGATGCCTTCCCTTTTACCTTTATAGTTTTCCTTTTGAAATGAATAAATTTTAATTTCTAGCAATTTGTGCTTGGAGAAGGAGAGCATTTGGAGTTTCTTTTTAAGAACTTGTCTATAATTTCTGTTAGTATGCCAAATCCCAAATAGTAGTTTTACATAACTTAATATGTATAAACGAAGGTAGTAAATCATACCAGTCTGCCAAAGCTCAGCCCTCTAGCGTTTCTGGAAGTGGGCAATGTTAATTTTACATAACTTTACATGTATTTCACAACTCTAAATGTATAGGGGAGGATTGTAAATGAAAATTTTGTTTTCTTTTTATTTTTTTCCAAGAGTTTGGTCATAATTTGTGTGAGTGGCGAATTCGACGTTTTTTAAAATTCCGTAACTACTTTTCTGCCTTATGGAAGTTCATCAAACTCTAAGGGATTGTTAGATATGTCAAGTTCTACGACTGTGCAAAGCTTGAGTGTCGTAGCTCAGTCCGAAGTAGAGTTATAGATAGGTCAAGTATCGGCTGAAATGTTTCAAGAAAAGGTGTTACACCAGTTTGCGCGAACTTGGCGGACACTGACGTGCCTCCAGATTTGATTTATATTTCTTGTGTATTGCTATTTTGATTGAATAACTTTTACGGTTGTTATTAATGAACTATAGACCTGCAGACAGGATAATAAGAGGGAGGCCACGAAAAAGGTGGATAGATGATGTCGAAGATGATCGACAATATGGGAATAATAAGGTGGTGAAGAATCGTACCAGAGACAGGATTTTGGTTACTGCACATGCGTCAGCTTTGGTGGTTTGGGAACATACTCCGTTACGTCACTACATTATTTGAAAATAATTGTCAAAATTTTAGGGTTATGTCTATTATTTATTTAAAAAACTACCTAGTTGATTGGGTGAAAATGTATCAAATTGTGGATTAAAATTGTAGTTTTTCTAAAATTAATTTTGCAGATTTATTGTGGTCACCATGAAGAGTGTTTAATGGCATATAAAACCACTCTTAACTTTATTAACAAATTATAAAGAAAAATACTTACCTATGGAATGGCACTACCTTACTTCTCGCAAACATTTTTCCACAAACCGCACATGTTTTACGCAAATTATTTCCCATTTTTCACAGAAAAAAAAAACATAATTTTATAAGAAAAACGCAAAACACAGCAAAATGTAAATAAACAACAAATATGGCGTCCAACCACACAGCAGCTGTGTGTCTGCGTAACAAAACACACACATGCGCACTTGAAAATCCGCGTCTGGGAATTTAAATTTGCCATTGTTTCCAAAGCAAGCTATGAGTGCTTCACTTTCCGGTTTTTTGAGAATGTATTTATGCTCTAACGTATTTGATGCCACTTAAAGAAGAAATACGAAAATCAAAATTTCACAGGGCAACACTGCATTTCTTATCGACTGCGAATAACCATTTTTAAACTTGCGTATATTTAATAAACTTGAGTTGCGACTTTAGCCCGACAAAGGTTTATTTATAGGGACTTATTGGAATAAAACCGGACTTTATTTTAGAGTCGGCTTTATTCTGACAGAATTACAAAGAAGACTGACAGCTGACCTCTCAAAATTGACACACCAAAGTCAAATTTAAAAATAAAGTCGCTAACTTTCATTTAATAAAACAGACACTAATAAATCCGGTTCATAAATACCTACATAAAGGCCGAATTTTGAAAGAAAGCAGCTGCTTTTTGTATGTAAATCTGTCACAATACTGCCGATTTTAAAATAAGGTCAGGTTTTATTCCAATAAGTGTCTTCCGAATTTTTTTAATTTCTTCAAGTTTTAGTACTACCTTGACAACCCTGCCCAAGACAAGCGCTTCAGGCGTCTCACCCTCAGTTCAGCTGAAAATTGATGATCGCCAACATTCGCAATGAATAGGCGCCACAAAATCAATAATTTATAGCTTTGTGGCCCCTGTAACAACGGTTATTGTTGGTTATCAAAAATATAAATACCATAAACAATTTGACTTAAGAATCCTCCAAGTCATAAATAAGTACCACACGGATTTGAATTTAGTATTGTTCTAGCTGAATGCTAAGTCATTGAAAAGAAATGCAGTAAATAATATCTCGTAGCATTCTTTAGGTACGAATTTTTGTGACCCTCATACCGCTAAATAGAAAAAAATGGGAAACAATAGTCAGCGAGTTACCCAAGAAATTGCTTACTTCGTTATAAAGATATTTGAAAAGCACAACATTTTTGGAATTCCTATAGCGCAGATTATTTTGGGCCTTGACAAGCTTTTATATCTTATATATAGCTTATATATCAATGGTAGGGGAGAGTGTAAAAGTAAAAGAAGTAAATATTTTTAATTAATGTCGAGTTTTCCTAAATCTTTTCCATTTTATTTATTTTATAATGCCTGATATAACCAAATTTAATCGTAAAGTTCTTATATCTCTAAAAAAACTAAAACCTTAAGCGTATTTTATAGATAAATGTATGCAAAGTGGGTAACAAAATATTTTTGTCTTGCAAAGTTCACTCATGTCCCCCACATTTCTATTAAATTTCTAAAAAACCCCATGTTGCTTAATAACACCAAAAAACTTTATTAATAAATAAACACTTGTGTTTTAAATAATATTAATTGGCTTGACTGCAAAATTATTCCAAGATTTGAGCAGCTGCTGAAAAATAGTTTAATTTTTTTGGTTACCTTTTAAACTTGATTTTTGCCCAGTTATGGATAGTTTTTGCTGGAAAAATATAAATTTGACTGAAAAAGTATGGGTTGACTTATTTTTTAGCCATACATAGGTACAAAAGGCTATTGGGATCGTCAATTTTTTTTTCGCGCAATAAATATATTTTAGTTATTTAACTGCCAACGTTCCCATATTGAGAACTTTTATTAAAAAAATAGTTTCAGAGGAATTCATAGCATTTTTAAAGAAAAACCAAAATATTTTTAGTAATTAGGCAATATGTTTTCTAGTTTAATAAAAAATGTTACTTAGTTTTATTTTCACGCTTTTCATAAAAAAACAAAACTACCAGTCTTTTTTTTCCTTTTCACATTTTTTTAATAGTTTTTTAAATTAGGTTTACTACTACTATTACCTAGTTAATAGTTTTGCAATTGAATTTATTCTATAGCTTCTGAGGAAACCGTCTTTAATTAAGCATGTGCACCATTTTTTTTCTAATTAATAAAAGTAACGTACATTGGCGTAGCTAGGGGGGGCGGGGGGGGGTGCTGCCCCCCCCCTGAAGTCCCTCAGGCCCCCCTAAGATATTTTAGGCCTCCCCTACCAACTACTAGTAAAAGAACATGACGCTGAAAATACATACTTTTCTATTATTATTCGGGAAATATTCAAATAAAATAGGTGCATTCAAATTTAAAATCATTCAGATAATGTTTACATTTCAGGAAAAAGCCCTTGTCTTGCGGAATTAGGCTTTTTCTCTTTAAATTATCGGTAACTTTTCTGCACTTATGCAATTTCCCGAAAATATTTTTTAAATTTAAACATAATTATGCATATTGAATATTTCATACATATTGGCGACATCTTGTAAAATATTATAGAAGTGTAAGTTAAATTTCGCATTTAATAAAGGCAGCATCCTTTGCCCCTCTGTTTCCGAAATCGGGTTGTAGATGTCGTAAGGTTATAAAAGACCTTTTTAAACTGTTTTTCTAAAATAAATATAATTATCTTTTTAGTTTTTTTGAGGTTAGCGTTTAGTGTCTTATGAAAATTTTCCGATTTTGGTGACAATTTCATAACCATTTTCATATTAAGTTTTTCCACCTCGTTAAATGGAATAAATTCGTCGAGCAATACCGGGAAATTTTTAATATTAATACTTCTACTCTAAGAGCAGAAATGACCGTTTTAAAGAATTGTATTTTTCGGTGAAATCAAACTGTTGGTCATGATTCTATCAAACAACATATAGCAGAAAACACCTATCCAAACCTCTACCAACTTTTTAAAGTTGCGAGTATTCTTCCAATTTCAAGTGCAACTTGCGAGAGGTCTTTCTCTGCCATGAGGAGAGTTTTTAATTGGCTTAGAACAACTATGACTCAAGAGAGACACTCAGGTTTGTCATTGTTATTCATAGAAAAAGATGTTGAGGTCGACTTAGACAGTGTGGTAGAAGCTTTCAGTCAGCGACGTAGAAAACTTTCTTTGTAGAATTGCTGAATCACATACTTCCTGTGTATACATATAAATAAGTTGGTAAATGTATTATTAAATTTGTTATATTAAAATATTAGAACATTTAATGCGCGTATTTTTTTTTATTCATTGCACACTTTGCACGACTCTTTAAAACCTATGTTTGCTTTTTGTTCAAGATAGACCGGGGCCACGGCCCCCCCCCCCTGAAAAGCTACGCCAATGGTAACGTAGTATTCACACATGATTGAAAACGTCATGTTCAACAAAAATAACGCTTCCCTAAGAAGAACTAGGTCTTATGAATGGCTGTTCGCGCCTGCTGGCTCCATTTTTCTTTATTTAGCAATATGCAGATCATTAAAATATATATTTTTTTTAGGTTAGATTAGAAACACAAGCGTGACTCCAAAGGTTTCATTTGTCCAGGATCAACATTAATATAAATGTGACAGGATGTAAAATTCAGACAAATTTTTAAAGACTTTTTTGGTTGATACACAAAAACATGCTAGAAATTAACATTTCGTGCAATTGCCAAGCCAAAACGCATATTTACCAAAATTTGGTTTTAAACTTCTTTTCCCCCCCCCCGAATTTTTTTTCTGTGTACGGCTCTGGACGTTACAAAAAATTTAAATGTCTTGGGGGGATAATTTTACCCGATTCTCCCCTATTTGAACTTTAAAGATGCAAAGTTATACCCTATAAGTAAATTACTTATATTCTTAATGTGGTTGAAACAATAACAATATTTATTTATTTATTTATTTATTTATTTTCAATTAGGGGTTAACAACAGATGATTACATCCACAAACGCAACCCTCGACATAGTAAGAACAGTGGGAAAAAAATTAAACACTAAGCAAGAAAAAAGCAAAATCCTAAACACTAACTACAAGCTAAAAGAGAAAAAAGAAACATTTGTGTTTGAGAAAGTCACATTATGTTATTACTTAAAAATATTGTTTTGATCCTAGCTTTAAAATTAGGGAGTGACATATCGAAGTATTCTTGTATTACAATATTGATTATAACATTTCAACATTCTACAAAGAGGAGCATTTTGTTCAGAGTTAGTTCTACGAAAAGGTATTTCAAACAGCTCACGGTTTCTTATATTCATATTGTTTTGTGGTCTAAACTGTATTTTCTGGTAAACCTCTGGACACGATGCCAGACCCTTCATTATTTTAAAAATCATCAAAAGATTGGACATTGTTCTACGGTCCTTGAGTGAAATGATTTTGTATTGTTGCATAATGAACCTATAGTCTCTATCAATTATAGGTGTTCTAGTTTTGTAGCCAATATATCTTAGAAATTTGTGTTGGACAGATTCTAATCTTTTTGCATAAACGTCATAACATGGGTCCCACACAACCGATGCAAAAGAGAGCTGACTATAGACATATGCGTAATAAACATTGAGAATAGGTCTAACATCACGAAAATCATTACATACGCGTTTAATAAATCCGAGCATTCGATTGGACTTGTTTAAAACATTATCAATGTGCGAGTTAAATTGCAGTTTAGAATCTAAAATCACCCCCAAGTCTCGCACCTCACAGACGGACTTCAAGTTATGATTCCTTATAAAATACACATGCTTTATCGGATTTTTGTTTCTGGTATAAGATATTGTAACGCATTTCCCCAAATTAAGAGACAGATCTTTTCTCTGACAATAAACCTCCAACCGATCCAAATCCTCTTGAACCCTCAAACAGTCCTCTTGACTAAGAATTTTTCTGTATCCCTTTACATCATCGGCGTACACCAAAAATTTGCAATGCTTAAAACAGTCTTTGATATCATTGATATATATGATAAAAAAAAAGTGGTCCAAGGTGACTACCCTGAGGTACTCCTGAGGGAACAATAAAAGGATCTGATCTGAAACCATTGACAGCTACAGCCTGCTTTCTTTCAGATAAATAAGACCATATCCAACGTAAGAGGAAGCTAGGAACTCCCACCCCAGCAAGGCACTCGACCAGCATTCGATGATTGACCGTATCGAATGCCTTGCTTAGGTCTGTGTATACAGCATCAACCTGCTCCCTGCTGTCCATGGACTCAGATATATAATCTACAAATGAAACTAGATTGGTCTCTATGGATCTGTGTGCACAAAAACCATTTTGCTCTTTTATAATAATGTCTTTTACGCTCTCAAATATGACATTGTAGATAATTTTTTCAAATATTTTACCAAATATACACAACTTGCCAATCTAGTATACGTAAAATTCCACCCCTTCATCATTCAAATATTTTACCAAATACACACAACTTGCCAATCTAGTATACGTAAAATTCCACCCCTTCATATCCCCTAATTAATAACCTAATCTCTCTCAACATACCCTAACCAACCAAACACTCTAGTTCATTAGCTACAGTAACCAAACCTAACCAAACGAACATTTGAGAACCATTTATACAATTATTCTAAACGGGTTAAAATAAGTTTAACAAACATAGGGCTTAAAAACAAACTACCAAAGCAATCAACTTTTAACCTATAAAGTTTATAGCAATATTAAACCAAATTAAAGAGCTTTTTGTTGCAATTTAATTAATTTTATTACACAACCTACACACAGTAAACAAATCGATTGTCCGCGAAATGGTTTACATGTTAATTTTATTGGATCAATTAGATAAATAAAAAATTTAATTACTATATAAATAAATTAAACCAATTAACTAAGCTTCTTTGTTTCCTGTGTGTGTGTAGTTTTGCTCGTCTTTAGTAAGTCACCTTAAGGATTAACGGTATATAACTTTTTAAAATGTAAGTTTATTTATTTATTGGACAAAGAACAAATTTAATTATTTGCCCAAAAACCACAAAAAAAATATTCACGTTTTGACTTTAAAAAATTGTCAAACACATGCTTTTTAATAGTGGGTTTGCGGGTGGCGTTTTATTTTACCTTTAAAAGTTCCTTAGTTATTTATCCCATTTTCGCCTTCCTAGCCCGCACCGCAATGGCTAGAAAAGCCATTGTTTTCGACGAAAAAAATTATTTTGAGATAACGCCGAAAATGTGTTGTTTGGGTGAATTTTGACCTATCCTATCAATATCGTCGTAAAGTCTGTCTGTGTGTGTGTGTGTGTTTTTTCTGTCCATAACATGATATGTAGCTCCTAAACCGCTAAACCGATTTTCATAAAATTTTTAGGTATAATAGTGTTCGACACTCTAACGAGCTGATTAGTTTTTGGTGAAATTCCATTGATGCTAATGACAGTTTTTTGACAATTAAACAATTTGAAAAATGCTAAACTTTCACATTTGATAAGACAGGAACATACTGTAAAGAACTAGAAAAAAAAATAGTAAAAGCAAAAAAGGTAAATGTTTGTCTTAACAGTATTTTATGGAGCAGAGAGATAAAAAAGAAGAATGTAAAATTTAACATATATGAAACAATGGTGAAAAGCACGCTGCTGTATGGAATAGAGACTTGTCGTGTAACAGAAAAATACAAAGCAAAAATGAAAACTGTCGAAATGGATGCAATAAGAAGATCAATGAGAATATCTAGAACAGATCATATAAGAAATGAGATCAAAAAAGAAAGAATGGGAATCGAGGGAAGCATAACGGATGACATCACTAAAAGACAACTGATATGGTACGGCCATGTACAACGGATGAACGACGAAAGATTACCAAAGCAGGTCCTAGAATGGCAACCAATAGGGCGCAGAAAAAGAGGGCGTCCTAAACTGGAATGGCAACAGTCAATCCAAAGATCAATGAGTCAAAAAAACCTGACGGAAGATGACTGTCAGGATCGAGGGAGGTGGAGAATAGGCGTCGGAAAACGTAGAAAAACGTTCTAAACCGACATAGTAGTAGTAGACTTTTTAACAAATCATCGCATCAATATGCGGTTTTTAGAATATAGTAGACTACATTTTGCTCAATAATTTGTGTTATAACCAAAAACTTCGTAGAGGCATTAGTTTCCGAGATATTTACCAAAAAGTGTTTTCAAGGCTGACTATTATCGCTTCACTTGTGCTAATAGGCTAGCTAGGAAGGTACCAGATCTGTCATGGATCCATTTATTTTTTCTCGGCGAAACGGATGAATTTTAGGACAGGAATTAAAATCTCCGTCACACTTTCTCATCAATGGATTTTCCTTGTAATGATATTGGTGTTTAAAGTTCAATAAAGAAGGGACTTATGGGACACCCTGTGTAATATATCCATGTCATGACAAACATTTTCTAACAGGGACGAAACGAAAGCTAAAGGTTGCACTACTTTCCATTATAGTTGAGTGGCCTGTGGCATCCCGTGGGATAGTTGTAGAATATTTTTTAAACTACCCTAAATCTATTGGTAATAGATCTCACAACTATTGGTAATAGGTAGATCTCACAATTTTAAGTCACCGGGTGTTTGCCCCAATTTGAGTAGGAGGGCCGGTGTGGCGTCATAAATCTAAGATGGCGGTTTTTTTCGGTTCGGTTCGGTTTGGTTTTATTCACAAACTTTGGCTTATAACTTTATATAAATTAGTTTTACAGAAAAACTGTTGATAAGTTTTTTGTTTGCAATTGAACACCTAGTAAATGAGCTTCATATCTTAAAAACTAACAAAGACAATATTTTTTTTTAATTACTAAAAAATGGAAATTATTCTATCTAAAAAAACAAAACTGAGGAAGAAAATTTTAGACTACCCCAAATAAATTGGTTATGGATCATGTGATAAAAAGTCGCCTGGTGTTTGCCTTAAATTTGAGCAAGAGCGCCTGTGTGACATCATAAATCAAAGATTGCAATTTTTTCCATGTTTTTTCACAAACTTTAGCTTTTAACTTTTGCCATATCAACTTTACAGGAAAATTTTATAGGTGTGATTGTTTTTGCAATATAACAACCATTGAACTGTCGTTATAGTAAGCTTTATATCTCAAGAACTATAATAATCTTGAGATACAAAGCTTGTTAAAATGACAATTAATTTAATAATAATTAATTAATTAATTATTAATTAAGAACCTAAAATCGCAATCTTGGTTTAATGACGTCACACCAGGTGCAGGGGCTCATATTTAAGGCAAACAACCAGCGACTTAAAATTAAGTGATCCATAACCAATCGTTTTGAGATAGTCTTAAATTTCCTTAATTTTTTTTTTCGGGTAAAAAAAAGTCACTATCTTTTTGTATTTGAAAAAAAATCTTTGTTAGTTTTTAAAATATAAAGATAATTTTTTACTATATTATGTGGTGTTCTCTTGTGAATAAAAAACTTATTGACATTTTTTCTGTGAAACTAATTTACGGAAAGTTATAAGCCAAAATTTGTGAAAAAACATCAAAACAGCCGCCATCCAGAAATGTCACACAGACACTCCTACTTAAATGGGAGGCAAACACCCGGTGACTTAGAATTCTGTAATCTATTACTAATTGATTTAAGGCAGTTTTAAAAACTCTTCCACTATCACACGAGACACGATTTTTGACGGTATGCCTCTTAACTATTATGAGAAACGAGAGAAACCCAGGATGTTTCGGCGGCTAACCAAAAGTTTTAAATGAAGAAAAGTGAGTAGTGGGTCTGAAAATTGAAAAAGGAAGGTACTGTTAGTCCACGGTTAGAAAAACGTTAAATGCAATGGACTGTATAAATTTTAATTAATGATAGCGCGAACAAACATAAATATTGATATGAAATTACGAAATAATCAAAACGTCCATAGGTAAAATATTGGTGGCACACAACGGTAATCAGAACAAATGCACTCACCTCTTTTGCAGTCAAATTCTCCAAGGGGCCCCTGATGGATCTAATGATGTCACCACGTAGCTGAAGGGTTGAAGTTTCTAGTTCTATGCTTCAGTACACAAAAATCGAGCACTTTCAGGTGTAGATATTTGAAATAGTTGGAGAACGAAATTAACACGCCATTTTCTCTGGCGATTGACAAGGATCTCACTGGTTGTTGGTGCGCATGTCCAAATACGCGGAATGCGCTTTGTCCTTCATACAGTTGTGTGTTTTAAAAAATATATATAAACAACCGCGAAATTTAGCGGGAGCTAACATAACTGCCCTCCAAAACACACAACCTCAATCAATCAATTTCAACCGGACAGATATAGATATAAGAAAAAGAATCGACCGATAAATATAAATGAATGAAAACAGATAAGTATCGTAAGTTTATTTAGATATAACGAAATCCCGAAAAAAGGCAAAACAAACAAACAAAAAATTCAAAAAAAATTAAAAATAAAAAAAACCTATTGTAATACCCGGTAAAAGGTAGAAAATTAAAATTACTTTAATTTGGCAAGAGGCACAGTTTTACAACTGGCCGCTTATAAACACCGGTAACCGTTTGTACCGTCCCAACACGCACCTGACCGTCCCCGCCGGGATGCAGTTCGATGACCCGACCGACCGGCCATTTCAAAGGCGATTGAATGTGATCACTTGTTATGATAACCAAATCATTTAACTTGATATTTGGGGACGAATCAGCCCATTTGTGTCGCTGTTGTAGCGTATGCAAATACTCGATAGAGTATCGTTTCCAAAAATCATTATGTAGTTTTTGGATTAGTTGCCATCTCGAGAGCCGATTTAGGGGAACCTCGGACAAATCTAACTCAGGAATTTCTGAATTAAGGGGTTCAAGTGTCAAAAAATGCCCAGGGGTAAGAGGTTGAAGATCGTGTGGGTCTGAAGAGGCAGGAGATAAAGGGCGACTATTAAGTACGGCTTCTATGCGACAGGTAAGGGTGGACATCTCCATGATAGACAACTTCTGGTCGCCGACAACTCGTACAAAGTGAGTTTTAAAACTTTTGACGCCAGCTTCTGCCAGGCCATTGAAATGTGGACTGAGAGGAGGTCCCAGATGCCAACGAATAGAAAGTCTGGTGGCAGCACTTCTTGCGTAATCCAGTAATTGGTTACGAAACCCTATAAAATTACTGCCTTGATCTGACCAGCATTGCGTCACGCTACGAACCCTTCGGTGGACAGTTCCATGGTTAATTCCAAATGCACGCAATGTGTGGCCTTACAGACAAACACACAGACATACGATTTGAAAGCTTTACAACCACGGTAATGATGAGGAATCACAAAGAAAGGTCCACAAAAGTCGATAGCTACACTCGAAAAAGGTTTTAGTTGATTGATTCGATGAGCGGGAAGTGAACTCAATATGGGCGGTCTATAGGGTTTAGGGTTGATTCTAAAACATTGGAAGCACTTGGATATGGTTCTTTGAATTGCCCGTCTGGCAGATAATATCCAAAATTGCTGTAAAAGCAGATTATGTAATGTTTTAAACCCAGGATGAAGATATTGTCGATGAGCGGACTCGATAAAAAGAGTAGTTAAACGATGGTCACTCGAAAGTAAGACGGGGTGTTTTGCAGAATAAGACAAAAGGTCAGATTTTTGTAATCTGCCACCGACTCTAATGATATTATTCTCATCAAGAAAAGGTGAAAGTTTTCGCAAAGGTTTCGGTATTGGTTTATCCTTAGATAACGCGGAAAAAAGCTCAGAAAAACAAGAACCTTGCACGCGTTTGATAAGAAGGTGTAACGCACTTTGCATCTCACCGGTGGTAGGAAAAACAATATTCTCAAAAATAACTTTTTGGTCCGGCGGCTTAGTGGGTTTTTGATAGGAATGGTTTTGAAAAAGGTTAACTATTCGAAGGACATAACAAATGATACGTTGAATTTTTGATATAGAGGAATATTTGATAAGAAGCTGATCTAAGAAGTTGACATCAATTATCGCATTGCAACAGACTTTTGGCTTTTCCTCCAGATTAATATCTCCGAAATCAATCGGCATTTTTGGTTTATGAAAATCGGGCCATTTGTTTTCGGGAGACCACAAAAACGACGGTGCGTTCCACCACATGTCATGTGACATGAGCTGTGAAGGGGTGGCCCCTCGTGACGCAATATCGGCTGCATTCAAATCAGAAGGAATGTAGCGCCACGAGTTTGAGGGAATGATTTCTTGGATTCTACTGACTCGATTTCCAACAAAGGTTTGCCAGCGATTAGGAGGGGATGAAAGCCAGTGCAATACGACTTGCGAATCGCAGAAAGTAACGATATTTGTAAAAGTTATTTTTCCTTCATAGCTAGATAAAACGAAGTCAATTAATTCGCTTAAAAGAAATGCGCCTAGGAGTTCTAGCCTAGCCAAAGTTTGTGACTTTATAGGCGCGACCCTAGATTTTGCAGATATGAGAGAAACAAATATATTGTTTTCCTCTTCTACAGGAAAATATACGACGCCTGCGTAGCCTCGAATTGAAGCGTCACAGAAGCCGATGATTTGATAGGTATTGGTTTTTGACAGTTTGATTTGTCGGGATAATTGAAAATTGGAAAGAAGCGGGAATTCAGAACGAAGTTTGTTCCAAGAGTCGATGATAGAAGAATCTGGTTCTTCGTCCCAGCCTATTTTCGATATCCACAACTGTTGCAAAATAAATTTTGCTTGTAGCAACAAGGGACAAAGAAAACCTAAGGGATCGAAGGTTGTTCCTATGATAGATAAAATAGAACGTTTAGTTGGGGGTTTGTCCTTCATTCGGCATTGATAAGAAAAAATATCGTTTTTTGGATGCCATTGAAGTCCTAAAACTTTGATAAAGTGGGGTTACTCCTTGTCGAAAGAGAGAGGCATTTGACGATCGGACTCTGGCAATGTTGCCAATAACTCAGGACAATTGCTTGCCCATTTTTTAAGTTCAAATCCTCCCAGACTTGAGTTCTGTTTGAAGGGAGAGAGCTTCAGAAAGCGAAGGGCTAGTTCCCAAGATATCGTCGATATAGATTGACGTTTTTAGAACAGTACTAGCCATAGGAAAACGTTCCTTTTCTCTCTCTGCCAGCTCATTTAAGGTACGCATGGCTAGAAAAGGTGAGCATGTCATGCCAAAAGTGACAGTAGAAAGTTCCCACACTGAAAGTGGGTCCTGTGGAGAAAACCTCCACAATATCCTTTGATAAGGACGGTGATAAGGATTGATAAGGACTTGACGGAACATCTGTTTGATGTCAGCAATGTAGGCAATAGGATTAAGACGAAACGCAAGGAGTAAAGAAGCAATATCCTTTTGAAGTTTCGGTCCAGATAACAATGTGTCATTGAGACTAATATTTTTTGGGGTGACTGCCGAACAATCCCAGACTACCCTTAATTTTGTACTTAAGCTTTCCGGCTTTAGTACGCAATGATGTGCTAAAAAACACGACACGTCGACCTTTGGTTGACTAGATAAAACTAAACTCATATGATTAGAATCGATATAGTCTTGCATGAAACTTGAATAGGCAGTGTACAGATCAGGATTTTTGATTAATCTATTTTCTAGAAGTAAAAATCTACGATAAGCTTGCGGATAAGTATTTCCTAGGTCAGGGTTTATTTTGTCTTTAAACGGAAGATCTACCATGAATCTACCGCTCGGTTGCCGTACTACACTAGCAGTAAAAATTGATTCTGCCTGTTTTTCTTCCTTTGATAAGATTTGTTTTTTAGGCAAATGTTCGATTTCCCAAAACCTAGGGAGAATGACCTCTAAAGGAGGTGAATGACTCGTTAAAAAACAACTGGTTCGTTCCGTAAGACTACCTACTTCGTCAACCTTTCCCATGACGACCCAGCCAAAGATAGTTTCAAGGGCTGAAGGCTGCCCTACCTGTCCAAGAACCCTGCCCTCCTTGAATATCTGTGCGAATAGCTCGCAACCAATAACCAGGTCCACAGGTCTAGATTTGAAATAAGATGGGTCGGCAAGTTTAAGGTCTTCCAAGTGTTTCCACTGATTATCGTTCAAAGAGAATGTAGGCATATTGGAACATAGTTGTGGAACAACAATTGCTTCAAAATTAAGTAAAGGAGTGACTTGTCCTTGTGGCTTAATGTGACATTGAACGAGCCCTTTGGAAGTGAAAGAAGACATCTGATTTAATCCGAATATTTCAGTGGTGTAACTTCGCCTAGGAAGATTAAGACGCTGAACACACTTTTCACTGATGAATCCTGTCTGTGATCCAGAATCAAGCAGTGCCCTTACAGGTTGAAAATTTCCGCAACCGTCCATAACATCTAATATGGCGGTGCATAAAAGAAAGGTACCTGAAGGTCCTGAGGCATTTAATGACACATGAAGATTATTGACAGGTGGTGTGTGAATGACAGGACTAGCATCTTGGCTTCCAGACTCTTGATTAGTTTCTAAGATATGAGTTAAAGTGTGGTGCCTTTTACTATTGCAAGTCCTGCATGAATATTTTGATTTGCACGTATCTACATCATGCAAGGGATGAAAACACGCTAGACATAATTTTTTCTGCTTGACGAAAGATAGGCGATCGATAGGAGAGAGATCAAGAAATGTTTGACATTTCGAAAGCACGTGACCTTGATTACACCGGAAACATTTTATTCCCGTACTTGAATTAGTTGAGGTGCCAGCCAGTCCTATAAAAGGCGAATTGGATGATTTATAGGTAGGCCTTTGCCCAAACTGATTTCGCATAGAATTTGAATTTTGATAGGTAGGCTTTTGCCCAGACTGATTTTGCATAGAATTTGATTTTTGATATATAGGCACCTTTTTGGGTGCTGTTGATTGAGGAAGTGATTCCAAAACTTTACATCTTTTTTCTAGAAATTGAAAAAGTGACTGAAAAGTGGGAATTTCGGTATTAGTATTGGCGTGACTCATTTCGAAATTTGAACGCGTTGGAATATCCAATTTTTCTAATAAAATGAAAAAAATAATAAAGTCCCAACTGTCAACGTCAAAGCTAAGTGATTTTAAAATTTCTAGGGATTCAGAAAAGGTGTCAATTAAATTACGCAATTCTTTAGCTGACTCGTTTTTTAAGGTGGAGTTCATAATTGAGCTTAAAGCATCATTTGCGAGGTCTCGCTTGTTTTGATATCTATTGACTAATTTGTCATAAGCAATTTTATAATTTTGATCAGATAAGCTAATCCCTGATATCAATTTTAAAGGCTCATCCTCGAGATATGAAAATAAATATTGAAGTTTTCGAACGTTACTTAGACTTTGATTTTGATCTATAATGTTATTAAAAAGATCGAAAAAGCTTGGCCATAATTTTTTATCACCTCGGAATATGGGAATACCTAACTCTTTGAGTTTTGGAGTTTCAGATTCGTTTTTTCGAACATATGATCCCGAAAAGGATGGGGCCTCAACCGGAAATATTTTAGAGTAAACCCCCTTACACGCATAAAAATATTTACGAGCTTCTGAAAGGATCGCATCCTGCGTTTTAAACTCCTCATCGTCCGAGTCGTCTATCAACATAATGACGTCATTATGCGCCAACATGCATTTATCGAAGGTTTCATCCAAATCGGAATACCTCACTTGAAACTCGTTTCTCGCTTTCATCCTTTTCCGCGGTCTTTGACAACACATAACACTCGGTGATCGCAGATAAAAACCCTTGCGTTTTTGTACGGCTTTTTTGACAGACATGATTTTACCTTTGAAATGACGAAATTGTCGGTAAATATACAATTAACGCTAAATTAATGCTTCTGAAATAGAAAAATGACGAATTGTCGAAAATATGCACTAATTTATCGCAATTGATGAAAATTGTTTTAAATATCGAAATGATATGGTACACCACTGAACGTTTGTTTTGATTCCTACTCGCTTTGTTTACTGAATGACCACGCTCTAGACACGTGTCCTGCACACACCACACCGACGACTTTCTCGACTCGATTCAAGGCCAATTTGTTTGGCTTGGCCACAGATTAGGTAAATAAGTGGCTTGGCATGAAAATAATTATTAATACCGTCGTATGGATTTATTCTAAATAATTCGGCTCGCAAGGAACACTTTATGTTAGTCCACGGTTAGAAAAACGTTAAATGCAATGGACTGTATAAATTTTAATTAATGATAGCGCGAACAAACATAAATATTGATATGAAATTACGAAATAATCAAAACGTCCATAGGTAAAATATTGGTGGCACACAACGGTAATCAGAACAAATGCACTCACCTCTTTTGCAGCCAAATTCTCCACTTCCAAGGGGCCCCTGATGGATCTAATGATGTCACCACGTAGCTGAAGGGTTGAAGTTTCTAGTTCTATGCTTCAGTACACAAAAATCGAGCACTTTCAGGTGTAGATATTTGAAATAGTTGGAGAACGAAATTAACACGCCATTTTCTCTGGCGATTGACAAGGATCTCACTGGTTGTTGGTGCGCATGTCCAAATACGCGGAATGCGCTTTGTCCTTCATACAGTTGTGTGTTTTTAAAAATATATATAAACAACCGCGAAATTTAGCGGGAGCTAACAGGTACTAGTAATTTGTAGTTGTTATATGGGTACGAAAACTGGAAAAAGAAGATTCGAGTAATGTGTAGTTTTTTTTTATTATTTATTTATACTGGAACTTTCCATCCAATCAGGATCAATCGCCCAGTTTCGCTAAGTTTTAGCAAGATTAAAGCATTTTTTTTAACAAACACAAACAACCAAGTACCTAGCCAGGGATCGAACCCGGACCGCCGGTGTGGGAAACTGGGAAACAAACATTGCTACCACTACACGACGACGACAATTTGTAGTTGCTATAAAGATAACTTCTTTTTATAAGTTTTTATAATGAAATTGATGAATTTTACAACAAGATTTAAAATTCTCGTCACACTTTGTCATCAAAAGACTTTCGTTGTAATGATATGGGTGTTAAAAGTTCAATGGATAGGTATAACATTTTATTGTTGTTTAAAAACAAACCTTTTGTTTGTTGCATTTAGATAACTGTAAAACATAGCTTTTAGGTATGCAGATGAAGTACCTATCTTACCCATATTTTTTCGTTTAAAGACAAAAAATCCTTTTATAGCAAGCAGATCATTGATTATAAAATTTAGCTTTCAATCAATACTATATATAAATAATAGTTACTATAAAAGAATAAAAAATTATAGTTTTTGGAGGTTTTAAAATGTTATACATATACAGGAAAATTACATACATCGATTTATTTTTAGAGTGTAGACTGTAAGTTTGTGATATACCCTAGCAAGGGTTGAGGTTACTGCTGGATTTCAAATGAAGAAAGTAGTTTAAGTGTTCTATCGGAAATGTTTTCTACTTGCCTTAACATTAAAAACTTGTATGAATTTCGAGTTTGACAGATGTCAAATAAGTAGGTAAAGTTGTTAGGTAAAGGCTTTCAACCTCAGTGTATGAATTCTTGAACTCGGTGAGAATGAGAATAGAGATGCGGAAATCGAGGGACATCGCATGCGCATTTCGACATTCACCCGATTTTGAGGAAGTACAGTGAAACCTCTCCTTGCGGACACCTCTATTAAGCGGACACTCCCTTTAAGCGGACAAATTTTTTGGAACCAAGCTTTTCACTATTTCTTTACATGTAAAATTTTGAAACCTGCCTTAACCGAACGCGAACCTCTAACAACTGGACGGGTGCTGCACGACATGGGCATAAACATTATGTAGTATGTTGGCAAGAACGCACTCTGCAGCCGGGGAATTACCTCTTTCCTTTTTAATGCGGAGACTAAATACTTCTGTCGTATTTACGGCGGGGGCGGGACTGCTGTGTTTTATTTTTACTGTTCAGTTAGGTACTAATAGATCTCTTTGAAATTACGCCTAGTAAAAAATTTAAAACTCTTAGTTTACGTGAAAAAATGGAAGTTGTTAACGTTTCGTAGAAGGAACATCTATCAGCACGAAAGATCGCTGAAAAATTTAATATCGGAAAAACTCAAGCAGCGGAAATTGATAATAAATATATATTACAATTTCGCAGTTCCCTCTCATAAGCGGACACCTCCAATAAGCGGACAAAATCGACGGAACCGTGAGTGTCCGCTTATGGGAGATTTCACTGTACTCCTCATCCATTCAAGAATTCATACACTGGAGTCAGCTTTGCATTCCCACGAAATGCACATGAAGACCTCTAAGAGACTAGAGTATTTATTATTTTGATTAATAAGCTTGGGAAGAAACCAATGAAAAAACTTTCTCCTAACATCTCAAACATATGTCGATGTTTATCCAGCACATTTTTTAACCACGCATTGGGATATCTTCGATCCTATCATCGAGTCTCAACAATAACAAATTAATGTTTCAAGTGGAACCTACAGCGCTGCGCTGAAACCATATTTGGTACACAATGGGTTCTCCGACAAATAAGTGCCCAATAGTTAAAAGTTCAGTGGTGAAATTTGTATGATCGATATCCACATTTATTTTTTTAAAGGATTTATATCATAATACACCAGTGGCGGATCTATGCGTGGGCAGAGTGGGCATCTGCCCACGACGTCAGGTGCCAGGGCAATACAGGGGCCAAAATGTGCCCGAAATCGTTGAGTGGGGTGTAACGCCGCGGTTAGGGTGTTTTAGTCGAGCGGTATATTTATACAACTTGTCCCTTTCCACGAGAACATTAAATTTATTTGGAGGTAGGCGTCCTAGTTGCACATAGCTATGATAAAAGCCAGTTGTTGTTATTGACTTTTGGTTGTTGTTAAATTAGACACCAATTGTTATAAAGAATATGTTATATTTAAAGTCAAAAATTATTAATACAAATCGTAGATTCAAAGTCTAGCATGGTCCTAACATTCAAATTAATTACGAAAATGCGCTAAAATTAACATTTGCAAATACCATAGTGTCTATCTACGAACAAAACTGATTGGTTTTATTTCAATTTTTCCGACACAAAATTGTCTTCGCAAATTAAAATGATAGAGTCTAAAAAAAACGTTGTAGGACATAATATTGTGAAATTAACTCAATGGTAACACAAATATAACAAGTCCGTAAATATGTCAGTACATTCATTTCAATAGTCTAAGTGTCGCTAAATACTAAATGCACTATCAAAAGTTCAAAATCAAACTCCATCTTTTCATCTTTACTATAATTACTAATCCTTATTTACGTATAAGTCTAATAATTTAATTGTCTACAGCAATTAAATAAACAGTCATATTTTCTTTTTAAATCAATGTTAAAATAGTTTAAAACGTAATATTTTCCTTTTAAATCAATGTTCAAATAGTTTTAAAACGTAATATTTTCCTTTTAAATCAATGTTCAAATAGTTTTAACTTACTTTATGTCATCGAATCACTAAAGTATATATTTTATTATAGGCAACTTATTCTAGAACTCAAAAACTCTAGATTTTTTTAAGACTACATTTTTGTAGAACATGGTTAACTCATCTTTTACTTTTTACTAATTCACTTTAATTTTAACTTTTTAAGACTTTTCACTTTTTTTGCTGCATTTTTAACACTGGTACTTTAATAATGCCCGGATATAATTCAAGAAATCGAATTTATAGGCGATCAACATCCTTTTCTGATGACGGGATCCCCCAATTCTGATGACGGGACCAGGTCAATGTGTTTTTCAAGCAAATTTTCTCGACTCAGGTCTATATAGGGTGATATTTTGCCTTGATGCTACGAAGAAACAACCGAACCGAACCGAACCGAACCGACCTTACTGTTTTCACCTTTTGTGTTTTCGATCGAACCAGTGTTTCTAAATATAACCCTAATATAAACAATTGCGTAAGACGCGGACAAGAAAATAGGTAAAAGGGGGATTTTTCTCAACTTCTCTTTTGGCTGATTTAAATTATTTCATTTATAATTTTGTGATCGGCGGAAACAACAGTGCAACAATTTAGGTTTTAATGAATATTATTATTTTTTTCCTAAAAAATTTAATTATTTTTGATTTATTTATTTTTCAGCTTGATAAGTCTTATTATCAACTAGGCGGAAATCTTGAAGCTTCTCATATTTATATTATTATTACTTATTTTACTCCACATCCACAAATCGAGCTCGAGCAGAATGAAAAGAGGCGCAAAAAAATTGGTTTTAATAAGGGCAATCTTTCTCTATCCAGTGGTGTGCTATGATTTTTTAATTCATCATTATTAGGTATTAATTTTATATTTTACTCCTGCTAAGTCTTTTTTTGCTGGAAAACTCCATACCTTATTTTTCTTAAAAAGAATTATTTTTTCAAAACTTTTATACTTATTATATTATATAGGTACCTACCTATTTCATTGGGTAGTTGCGTACGAATCTAGAAACCTAAAAAAATACCAATTGAAAATTGCAAAAATCCAAAACCATTCGTTATACCTTTAAAACTGGAACTCCACACAGTTTTATAAAAAAAATAAAAAAAAGTAAATGATTCGCCACTGTTTCTTTTTGTTGGTGTAGAATGTGTATGATAACCATAGGAACCCAATTAAAGGGTGTGAATTGTGAACGGGCCCGGGTCGCTTGCAGCCCACCGGTAACAATAGAAATCCAATAAAAGGGTGTGATTTATGAACAGGCTGGAGTCGATTTCGTTAAACGTACCAGACGAGTACCGACGAGTCTTTTCTTGTTATATTAAAATTTTGTTCATGGTGAATTTGCTAAAAATGCACGGTAAAAAAAATTGTCTCAGATCAAAGCAAATTGCTATGAAGTAAAATAATTTGTGCTTTCCATTCACCAAGAGAATATTTTCTTGATTTAGTACAAAAAATGTCTTGCCTCTTTATTTTAATGTGAAACAGAAATTGTTTTATTATTCATTGGAACTGAATTAATCTTAGGCACCGTTTTCTCTTGAAACAAAATATTACTTATATGAAGACAATTTGCTTTGTTACAAAATGGACTATACTGAAACAAAACAATTAAAGAAGAAAAATAAAGTCTCATTTTAAGACTAAACGCTGCGTTAAACTAAAAAGAAATATTTTAATTCTAAACAAATTGTTTTAAGGTAAAACAATTTATTTAAGAAAAGGACGTGCTTTGATTGTAGACAATTTCTTTTACCGTGTGAAGACCACCCAGTCAGACCAAAGTCCTGTAAACAAAGGGAGATAGATTGAGTGGAGCCATCTCTTTTCCGCCTCTTTTTATTCTGGTCGGACAGTAAAATAGTAGTTTTTGTAGTGGATGCATAAAAACCGCTAGTAAAAAAAAGTTTAGTCTCGTGTTGTATACCGGGTTTCCAAAGTGAGATCAAGGATGCCAAAAAGCCGTGTGTTAGAGTAGGATAAATAAATGGATCAATGACAGATTTGATACCTTCCTAGCCCATTAGCATACTCCAAGTAAACTCAATGCTATTGTTTTTTCT
Source organism: Aspidapion aeneum (assembly GCA_963576565.1). Classification (NCBI taxonomy): domain Eukaryota; kingdom Metazoa; phylum Arthropoda; class Insecta; order Coleoptera; family Brentidae; genus Aspidapion; species Aspidapion aeneum. Next base: position 34,685,068 of record OY755041.1, read on the forward strand.
CAATATCTCAGAAACAGAAGCTCCTATGAAGTTTTTGGTGATAACAAAATTTAAAAAATTACGTTTTACTATATTTCGAGAACCGCATATTGGTGCGATTCTCCGTTAAAAAGTTAGCATATTTTAAATTTGTCAAAAACGACGATCACTATTTTACCTGAAAATTTCATTGAAATCCGCTCAGCGGCAGAAGCGTTCGTGTTACGGACACACACACACATTGTAAAAGAACAATCGCAGCGTTGCGCTGTTGTTATTTTTTGTAATAAAAAGCATTTTGATAAAAAACCGCTCTCGAGCGATCAGAGATCAATCTCAAACAAGATTTGTCTGTTCGATTTAAAGCGAAACGTCGCTCACGCTGAGATTTCTTTATTTGATTAGGCATAACGCTTGCTCCCAAATTTCGCGCGGATCGATTTCTCTCGATTACTCTTTGTCCTGAGGCGGATCAACGGGTTTGGATCGAAAAAATAAACATAATCCTACTGTCATCGTATTTTGACGTGTTTTTATGATTTATTTTCTCTGTCGTGGAAAAAAAATAGAAAACCCAAATTTAGAAAGAGTTTTTATCGCCAAGCTTAAGATCTGAACACAAACAAGAATGTGTGAAAACCAACAGAAACAACTACTGCGAAGGAAAATACCCATACCGGCATTGAATTATACTGTTGATGCTTTCGTTGGGAACTTGTTAAAACTATGTGGTTTTTACTTACTCCAACGTCGATTACAAGGATATGAATCATCCTTGTTTGGAACACGTCCTGACAAGCTGCAGGAACAGTGATCCATGCCAATCCACGACCGGTTTCGGCCTTCTCGGGCCATCCTCAAATGAATGCAAGCGATAGCTTCGTGTAGAGCATAAACTGTGTGAAACCAACAGAAACAACTACTCCGAGGGAAAATACTCCGACCAACATTGAATTAAACTGATGGTTCGATGTTTCGTTGGGAACATGTTAAAATTATGTGGTTTTCACTTTTTCCAACGCCGATTACAAGGAAATGAATCATCCTTGTTTGGAACACGTCCTGACAAGCTGCAGGAACAGTTTTGGCCTTCTTCGACCATCCTCAGGTTAATTCAGGCGTTAGCTCAGTGTAGAGCATAAGCTGTGTGAAACCAACAGAAATAACTACTCCGAGGAAAAATACCCATACCGGCATTGAATTATACTGATGGTTTAATGCATTCTTTGGAAACTTGTTAAAACTATGAAAAAGTTGTGTCAAGAAATTAAACTGGGCATAAACAGTAGCTGCGTTCGGTATTTACGTCGGATTAATCTTTTTGATCGAAATCGTTCGTTAATTCCATCTAGATCTAGGGGAGGTAGATCTGAATCGTTCGGTAATTCTGCTCAGACTAGTCTGACGTAAATCTGGTTGCTCCGTACATTTTGATCGGCGAAACAGATTAATCCGAGATTGTGACGTTGTGTTGTGTTTGTTTTGTTTGCAAAAATAATTTACTATAAATTTTTTTGATTGAAATCGAATTATTTAATGTTTGATTGTTAAATTATATAAATTTCCGACATCACAGGAAAATTTTGTCAAAATTATAGCTGGGCGTGAGTTGCAATATGTACATAATATTTTTAGTTATATTTAAGGTTATAACCATTTATAAAAATTTGATCGATTTGATCCGGTTCGTTCGTTAATTCCAATTTGCTCAGACTACTCTGTAATCACATGACCAAAAATTCGTCGCGTCTGAGATGCAAATACCGAACGCAGCTATTATAAGAACTGTTAAAATTCATTGGTTTACTTGTTCAAAAATGTTTTTAAAATGCAAAGCAAAAAATTTGTGGGTTTGTGATAAAAACGCGTTGGATTAGAGATCCCGATGGGAGCGTCCCAATTAGGATTTGGATCAATCAGGGATCAATATTCAGTTGCTCCCGCAAAGATCTGCTACAGTAAAGAGCGATTTTTGAGCGGTTTAAACAACTGAATTGTATAAGTTTTTATTTTATAAATGCGGTGCGCAAAGTCGATACTATGGTTATACCCAATTTTATCGTAATGTTGGTACTTAAATTTATTGAATGGTAATGCCCGTCGTGGAACCCACGCAAAATAATCAATAAAATGATTTGTTTTGTCTGTACTTTCACGTAATGATCGTCAGAATTTTTTTATACAGAGTGTCTGTGTGCTTTGTGAACGTCAACAACACAACACAAAAACAAAACAAAAGCTTATATTATACCTACTTGACTTACTGGGTCAAAACAATGACTGAAGTTAGTAGCCATTGTTTTGAATTTTTATCTAAGGGAAATAAAAAAAGTTAAAAAAAGAGCCAGATTTTATAATGAGTTTGGACTCGGTTTGATCGGTCATCATTTCGCTCATAAAAAAATTGATAGAAAAGAAAAATATATTATTGAGTTACAATGGTCGGGCAGTCAAATTGGAAATATTCAATTCTTGGGTGATTTTGATATAACTCGGCATACTGTTTAAGGACTCCCTACGAAGTTAGGAAAAAACAGTGATTTGCTCGGCGTCGCATTATAGGTAGCGTCGCGACGCCCTAAAAGTGAAGATTGATAGTAACCTACTTTTTGTCAAATATCTCAAAAACGGTAACTTGTAGGACAATTTTGTTTTCAGTTTTATGCAGCCAGTAGATATATCTATCTACCGCACTATAACAATCTTAACAAATATTTTGAGTTTTTTTATTAAAAATTTTAGAAGTGAAATTTTGACCAAAATTTAAATTTGTAATTTTGAAAATTTTTGGATTATTTGCTTCCCTCGAACACAGTTGAGTGGTGATTTTGATCTCGTATAATAATTATTGTATTTTTTGAGTTAGCCTATCAGAATGTGCTTAAATTTGTATATTACCTTTACACGGAACCGCGCAAAAAAATACCAAAATTAGCAATATCGCGTTTTGTAAAAAAAATTTGAAAAATGCTCTTAAGATTAAATAATTTTTTTTAAGTACTACTACTAATTTTTTTATTCTTATTTCTTGTCTAGATATTAATAAAACTTAACCAAACTATTTAAAAAAATATTGCGGTAAATATAAAATGTGTAAAAAAACATTGGATTTAGGGCTCAATTTGACATCTCTTCATTTGTGTGCCTCGGATTTCTATATTTTCTGGGTGATTTTGATCCTTCAAAGGAATTAGTTATATTAAGAAACAAGCTTTCAAAAACTGTATAATTTTACAAAAATCATGCCGTGGTTTTTATGCCAAACATACTTAAAAATAGCACTTTTTAAAAAATTGTCGAAATTCCCAAAAATACAACATTTATCTTAAATATCGTTTTACAAATGACAATTTTATAATGTTTAAAATCATACAGCCATACCAAATTTAAAGAGAACCTTATTTCTCGAAAACGGAACCAAAATTTTTATATTTAGTAGGGGTGCCGACTACAAAACCTTTAATTATTTGCTGTCAAAATACTAATATGTTTTATGTCTCAAAATGCTTTGAATTTATATAGAACCTTAGAACCTACAATACATTTAAATAACTGAAGCCCATAAAAGGACCCACCCTAGATATTTAGACGCCCTGGGCGAAACAGTAAATTGGCGCGCCTATACTCATACTTCTAAATACATCTAATCCGGCTACTCTAGATGTACAATTTAGCACCTTTGGAGATCTGATTTGGCGCCCCTATGATTGGGCGTCCCTGAGCAGAAGCCCGGTTTGCCCGTGCCTACTACGGGCCCTACCCATAGACGTACTAAAGGGGTCTAAAGTTACAAAAAATACAAATACCAAATAAATTACTGGCTGTTTTCTGCGGCATTTGGGGTTTGCAAGTACCTACAAATATTTTCTGTTTAGCTCTAGATCAGCGTGTACCTATATTTATTGTACTATATTAGTTCTAGGGTAAAAATATTATAATTAGGCAATTTTAGGAATGCTTTATATAGGCAGTAATTTTAAGGCTTTATTTGTAAGATGTTGGCATACTTCCCATAAAATAGTGAATTTGAAATTAAGCATCGCGGAGGAGTCATCATGTTTCCTCCCAATTTGTTGGTCACCTTAGTTAGTACTGATATACTTATTGACCTTAAGGAAATCCTACTCTATGCAATACCACCTCTAGAGTATTATTTCAAGTATCTCATAGTTATATGGCTCCAAGTAATTAGAAATCTGATGGCTTGGAATAAATGTGTCAAAAACAATGCAACACATTGTGTCATTATTTCGCAACAAAACTTACTTAGGTTTCTTGGTAAGTTGCATTTTTTTATAAAATTACCGGTATTTAAAAAATATCGCTAGCAGAGTTTATTATTTCATAAATATCTAAGTTAATAAGTATTTATTTTCTATTTCGGTAATTATAAATTTTTGTTTTTTCTAACTAGAGAATGTTAAATTACATGTTTTTATAATTATTAGGTTCAGGTCCGGGGCTAGAGTATTGGCCGCCTATTTTGATGCTTCTCCTGATCATAGAATTCTTTTAAAAAAAAATATATATATATATATATATATACATATATATATATATATATATATATATATATACATATATATATATATATATATATATATATATATATACATATATATATATATATATATATATATATATATATATATATATATATATATATATATATGTATATTTATATATACCGGTTGCCCCAAAAAACCAATCACTATTATTAATTATAACTTTTGAACTATATCATCGATTTTAATAGGGTGAATTGCACTTTGCAAGTGGTGTTAGTAATTTTTTAATAAATTTTTCATTTTCTTGTACGCATCTGGCTGCCCTCATATAACAACACCTTAGGTGACTGCGTCGTTGATGGCCTTACCCCCAGACAAAATAGTTTTTTGGATTATAATAATTTATCAAAGTTTAACAGGAAGTCAAAAAAATATTATTACATGGTAAAAATACACTTTTTTCAGAAATTAGCAAACAATCTATGAGCCTAAAAATTTGGGATGGATTTCTCGTTTGCTTTTTTAATTCTGCTTGCATTTCTTTGCTTATGAATTCCTTATTCATGAACTGCTTTTAATGAACAAAAAAGCATCATGGTTAACATCGATAGGGGGTGAAAATTACTCGCAACTAAAAAGAGCGATCCTTCATAAAAAGACAAATATTATTTAGTCGGTCATCTTTGATTTAAAAATTGACGAAAGTTGCTATGGTGATGCTCAAAGATCAATCGATTCTCACTGTGATACTTTTCATTTAATTGAAATCGGTTTAGTTTTAATGAATTTGTGAGAAAATGCAGACAGAATTAGGCAATCGTATAGTTTGTGAAACATCTTTGCTCTATCAATGGCTAAAATAAAACTTAAAATTTCCGAAACTACTAAGCCAGTTTTAGTTATTTAAGTTTAGTCTGTGTGGCGGATAAAGAGCTTTTTAACGAATTAAAAAAAAAACGAATAGTTTCTCGAAACATAAGAATAAACAAACCTCTTTGAAAGGTTAAGTTTGATTCTGACCGCCATCTTGAATTTTAAGAAGGTAATAAATTTCGATAGGGACCTTCAAAGCACAATTAATTTTTGCCTTTATACTTTTTATTTGAGGAAAATCGGTTTAGTAATAATTAATTTATTAGGAAATGAATGGAGACAGAATTGAAATCTTTACAATAAAGGTTAAAACAAAAATTATTATTTTTTTTGGAACAATCCAACTGATTTTAGTAATGCGTACCTCGTCCGTGCGTGGCAGAAATTTTTTTATAAATTAAAAAAAAACTAAAAAAAGATCTGGAACATAAAAATAAAAAAGTGTGTGTGCTTAAGACCACACGGCAGAAGTGTAAACTTCAACAACGCGAAATTAATAATACTTGCCTTCATCTGCATCATCATATCGCTCGCTGAATGTTCCTCTCGCAGTTCGCACGTTCAAGAGTTATAACAAAAAAAAATCCGTTTTTTTCCGTTTTTTTTTGCTTCACCCGATATTTTAATAAACTGGATGATAGAATGTGGTCAGCACCCCCACTAATTAAAAAAAAATTAACGCTTTATATAATGGAAGTACAAAAATTTCTATAGTTAAGTTCAAGTCATAGATCTACAGCAAGTTAATAACAGTAATGACTTGTTTTTATTGGATTTCATAGATGCATGCAAACTTCAATATGGTTTTTGAAGATTTACACAAATTTTGAAAGCTTGTTCCTTGGGAAAGTAAATTCTTTTGGAGGAACAAAATCACTCGGGAAATATAAAAATCCCATAGACATGAATGAAGAGGTACCAAAATTGACTAAAAATTCAAGGATTTTTAAAGTATCATTTCTTGTGTTTGGATTAAATTCCCAAACTTCCTGACTCTTTTCTTTGAACTGCAATATATTTTTTTAAATTTTCTTTAAATTCTAAAACATAATAATAAAAACTTAAGAAAAAAATAGTTCAAAATAAAGTGTAGTAAAAAAATGTTTTTGTTATGAGCGAAATCCATGGATTTTATAAAAAAACTGACTTGACCAAATTCAAAAATTTTTTGCATCATTTCCTGCGAGTGAAAAATCTAAGTTATAATATATTCTTATAGGCAGACTCAAAAGGAACCTTAGTTTGCCACCAAACCCAAAATCACCCCTAAAACCACTTAACCGCTTCAGATAAACAAAAATTAAGGAAAAATACGAAAATGTTAATTTTGATAAAAACTAAATTTAACAATTTTTATTTAATGGAACTTAATCACGCTTCTAAAATGTAATACCTTGTTAGAAAGGCACACTCATTGTCTGCCTAAACGTGAAATTAGAACTGTCCTATCTAATGTAGTTATTAAGTTATTTCGGAAAATCTGGATCAATGTCACGTCACATTTGAAAGCGTCGCGACGCCGCATATATTACGTCGCTGGAAAAAAAATATGATTTTTGTAAATGTCTTCATAAGTTTATTAATCGTACCAATTTATATCAAAATCACCACAACTTCGGAAATTCTGCCCAACCACAAATCAGTACCGTTGCCGCGGTCTTAGGTACTTTTTAATAAAAATTGTTTTTGAAATTATTCTTAGACTTTTTTTTGGAAACCCTGTATTTTCTACTTTATCTAGGTAGACAAATTGGCGTTGTACAATTTATTGTCCAGGAAGTCAAGCCTTTTGAAAATAATAGCTAGAAATTTGGCCACTGTAATAAAGGTATATCTGTATAGTGACAACTTTAAAGATATAAATACCTCCGCAGACTCAGACAGATAAACAAGAAAATAAGTCGTAGGCAATTTGGGTTAAAACAAGAGAATTTCTGCAAAATTTCCGTGTCTGCAGTTTTAAATAAACAGACAACAGATTAAAGCTATAGGTACAAAGGATACTGGCAATATAGCAATCAATCCAAAGTTTAAAATAAATAAATACATAGGTACTTATTCAAGGTCGTACCTAGGGTGGGATCAAGGAGGATCAATCCTCCCCGCAATATAGTCGGTAAATTGTGTTAAAAGAGATTTCTCAGCAGCACAATAGAACAAAAATATTGCTCAATAAGCAAATTTTTTAAATCCGCCCTCTAAATTTTTTCCGGGTACGGTCCTATACTAATTTGATAAAAAAATCTGCTTTAAAATAGTAGTTTATCCATTTAGTGGCTAAAACAGCATTTTTATTTACAAACGGTGTTTTAGTTTACGAACGCAGCAACTGCAATAAAAACCGCGCTTAAAAAACCACAGTTTACGTAGCTACAAGTTGTATAAGGGTGTTTTTTTTAAACGACCAAATTCCAAAAATGGTCGTCAAAAATTAAAAATTAAAATTAAGCATAATTAAAGATGTTGTCAATGTTGTTAAAGCTTTAACTTTACCAATAAACCAAAGGCCCCCAATAGCTATTGGCTGTTTTCAGTAGAGAAGCAGTTTTTGAGAACACAGTCCTTTTTTCTGTAGTCGTCCGAAACTCCTTTATTTTCTGCCACAGTGTACAGTTCAATTCTTATTATTTTAAATAAAATTTAAACTACTGCTTCGCAGCAGCTTTCGTTTCTGAGATATTTACAAAAAGGCAGATATATCACTTGAAGTGTGCTAATAGGCTAGCTAGGAAGGTATCAGATTCGTCTTGGATCCATTTATTTAATTTATAACCTAGACGATACTTGCAGCACTCGACCAATTACTTTTAGAAACGCTTCATGTTCCCTTAGCAACAATTTGCCGGACCTATAATTCACCGAAAGAAATATTTTTTGTAATACGCGTGGACCATGGTTTGTTGTATCGCGGGACCATAGTTGGGGGAAACTACGTTACCTATAAAAAAGTCAAATTCTTTCAAAATAAATGTATAACTTTTCAAAAATAATCTTCTACGAAAACAATCTGACGGAACATGAGCCTTAATATTTTTAAGGTTGCTACAATTTTCTCGAAAACAACATTTTCGAAAACGACATGTTCCAAAGCATTTTGCATTTGACATTTTGATCTTATGGCATTATTTTCGAAAACATTTTGTTTACAAACATCTTTTTTTAAACATTTTGTTGGAATGGCGGCATTTTTTTCAAAAACATTTTGTTCGAATTGTGCCCATTTGGTTCAAAAACATCTTTTCTAAATGACATTTTGGTAGAATGACGTTTTGTTCGAAAACATTTGTTAACCCTGGTCAATTGATCGCAAATGTATTCTAACCTATCCATTGGGCATGGACATTTTTTGGAAAAAGGTCGGGGATATATCTATATATCATACAGGTTAGGATATCTAAGTTTGTGATCAGTTGATAAAGGTTAGGTGAACACCGTTTTCGACCTCCCAAGAGGAGGACAGAAGAAGAAGACATTTCCGTTCGAAAAAAATGTTTTCGAACAAAACCCCATTCAAGCAAAATGTCATTCGAAACAGTAATTTTTGTAAAATATGTTTAAAAACAAAGAACAATATTATCTTAAAGGATGTACTAGTACTAAGTCGGTTTAGAACGTTTTTCTACGTTGTCCGACTCCTAATCACCACCTCCTTCGATCCTGACAATCATCCTCTGTCAGGTTTTTTTGACTCATTGATCTTTGGATTGAGTGTTGCCATTCCAGTTTAGGACGCCCTCTTTTTTTGCTATTGGTTGTCATTCTAGGACCTGCTTTGGTAATAGCTGGCCATACACACAGAGGTTGATCCGTCGGTTTGAAACGGCACAGATAAATCTGACCGTTTTGTCCGCAACGGTTTAAAACTGCTGCAATCCACTAACACAAAAGAAAAATATTTCGAATCAATCCTTCATATCGGTCTGTGGCAGACATAACCGCGCGTTAGTGGGCGAAAACTCAAGATTTATCTGCCGGTTAAACCAAAACTGTGGAATTTCGTCAAGTCGAAAGTTTTATGCGGCACGGTATTTTAACCAAAGTGTATGTGAAATGTTTCGTGCTAAAAAGCAGCAGGCTCTGTGTATGGGAATGATTATTAATATGGAAATAATGCATAGTGGTGTAAAAAGAAGACGTTCGAAGTGGGTTAAAAGTTATTTGCTTAAGAGGAAACTATTTAGCCATGACCTTCTATTAAAAGAATTAAGAGAAAATGATCCAGACGATTTTAAAAATTATTTAAGAATGGATATTAACACGTAGGGCCTTTTATTAAATTTAAAGAGAGGATCTTACGAAACAAAATACCCAAATGAGAGAAGCTATTGGACCAGAACAGCGATTAAATGCTGCCCTTCGTTTCCTTGCCACGGGAAGATCATATGAAGATCTGAAATTTTCAGTGGGAATTTCTGCACAGGCACTTGGTTATATCATTCCGGAAACATGTGCCATAATATTCAATAAATTAAAGAGAGACTATATAAACGGTCTGTTATCCCTGGCACAGTGTAAACCGACAGACAAGTCTGCGCCGGTTAAAATATCGAGCGCGGAACCCACAAGTTTCGCCCGCCGATCTAAACTCACAGATAAATCTGTACCGGTTATAACTGGCGCGTGGAATGTCCACTAATTGAAAGACAAGTCCGCCAGTTTGAATCGCGCCGTTCCAAACCGGCGGACCAACCTCTGTGTGTATGGCCACCTATTCTTTTGTCGTTCATCCGTTGTACATGGCCGTACCATATGAGTACTCTTTTAGTGATGTCATCCGTTATGCTTCCTTCAATTCCCATTCTTTTTTTTATGGTCTCATTTCTGATATAATCTGTTCTAAATATTCTCAATCATATTCTTATTGCATCCGTTTCGAAATTTTCCATTTTTCTGTTACGCGACAAGTCTCTATTCCATACATCAGCGTGCTTTTTCATATAGTTATAGGCAATTACTATTCCTTTTTTAAGTTTTTCACAGTCTGTTGCTGTCTTATCAAATGTGATACCCAAATACTGGGTGGGTCAAAAAAAACCGGACAATTTTTTTTCATTACAACTTTTGAACTATACCATAAATTTTAATGAGACAAACTGCACTTGGCAGAGAATTAATCAGAGTTTTGAATAAATAATTTTTTTTGTTTACCATTTCAAAATCCAAGATGGCGAACGAAATAAAATTGTACCCTTTAAAGATGCTCGTTTATTCTTGCCACGCACAACAAGGTATGAGTCAGCAAAATCGGTTTGGTGGTTCTAAAAAAAAATATTTTTGTTTTAACCATTGTTTTGAATATTATACGATTGCCTTGTCAATCATGTCTGCATTTATTTCCTTATAAGTTCATTACTACTGAACCGATTTTGATGAAATAAAAAATGTTCGGGTGAGAATTGATTGCTTTTTAAAGACCATGAATAAAATTTATTTGATTCTTCAAAATGGCGTGTTAAGTCTTATTTTCTGAAAATATTTCAGTTTTCCTTTTAATTTATAGAAAAGCACTACTTTTCCCCCGCACAACAAGGTATAAATTAGTAAAATCGGTTTGGTGGTTCTCAAAAAATCTATTTTGGTTTCAGCCATTAATTTCTTTATAAACTCATTATTACTAAACCGATCTTAGTGAAATAAAATGGTGAGAATTGATTGTTCGCTAAAGTTTATAATCGAAATTTGCCGCCATCTTAGAAGTTAGGATGTGGGATATAATCATACTTGACCCTTCAAAGAGGCACGTTTATTCTTATTTTCAAAAAATATTTTAGTTTTTTTTTTAATTTATAGAAAAGCACTCAACTAATCTCCTCATGCGGGAGAAAAGTAATGTTTTTCTATAAATGAAAAGAAAAACTGAAACATTTTCGAAAAATAAGAATAAGCACGCCAATCAAGTATGATTCTGTCCGACATCTGAAATTCTAAGATGGCGGCAAATTTTTATAATCTTTAAAGAGCAATCAATTCTCAACATGATTTTTTTTATTTCACTAAAATTGGTTTAGTAATAACGAATTTATAAGGAAATTAATGCAAACAGGATTGGCAATGCAATCGTATAATCTGTAAATCAATGGCTAAAACAAAAATAGATTTTTTGAGAACCACCACACCGATTTAACTCATTTGCACCTTGTTGTTTTGGGAAAAAGTAGTGCTTTTCTATAAATTAAAAAAAAACTAAAACATTAGCGGAAACTAAGAATAAACACGCCATTTTGAAGAATCAAGTATGATTCTGTCCGTCATCTTAAATTTTAAGATGGCGATAAACTTTGATCATGATCTTTAAAAAGCAATTCATTCTCACCAGGATGTTTTTTATTTCATTGAAATCGGTTCAGTAGTAATGAATTTATAAGGCAATAAATGCAGACATGATTGGCAAGGCAATCGTATAATATGCAACACAATGGTTGAAACAAAAATATTTTTTTTTAGAACCACTAAACTGATTTTGCTCATTCGTACCTTGTTGTGCGTGGCAAGAATTCAGCTTTTTTACTCATTTAAAAACGAATTAAAGCATGTTCGCAACACGAGAATAAACGAGTATCTTTGAAGGGTACATTTTAATTTCGTCCGCCATCTTGGATTTTAAGATGGTGGACAAAAAAATACATTCAGTCAAAACTCTTATTAATTCTCTGCCAACTGCAGTTTGTCCCATTAAAATCGATTGTATAGTTCAAAAGTTATAATTAAAAACAAATTGTCCGGTTTTTTTTGGCCCACCCGGTATAATACATACTCATTGCATGGAGATATTGTTTGTCCATCGTCTAGTTCTCTCTTGATTCGTTTCCAATACATAAGTCTGAGTCTTGTCCATGTTCACTGTTAACCCACACTTTTGGTATATTCTTTTCTTAACTTTCTCATCATATACTTCATGTCTTTTTTATCATTGTTGTCAGCAAACTGTAATGTGTATATGGGAAATCAATCGTTTACTTTTATTCCCATGTCGTGTACTTTACGTTTCCAGTTTTTTAGAGCTACTGCGATATATATTTTAAAAAGAGTTGAAAAGATACAACACATACAGCCTTTCGTTACCAGGAATTCTTTGAAAAATCGATTTCAAATTGGAATTTTAGATTTTGACCCTTTGTATAGTTCTTTTATCGCATTTATATATGTATGATTGATCTTAGTTTAACATTGGCCATAATTTTTCTACTGGAACGGTATCATATGCTTTTTGTAGGTGCACAAAGGTAACATGAGTCTCTATATTTCTGGCATTCCTTTTTTTTATAACTTGTTTAAGACAAAAAACATTATCAATATACTTAAAGGATGTTTTCGATCCAAATGTTTTTAAAAAATATGCCATTCGAACCAAATGTCATTTGAAAAAGAACAAAATGCCTTCGAACATGTTGTTTTCGAACAAGTTACAGTGACCCATATTTTAAAAATTAAATCAGAAGTGACTTTGCGACTCGAATTCAACGCAATGTATCCTTAAGCTAAGGTTCCCTTCACGGTCGCTGACGACCAAGTCGCGGCGAATCGTTTGCCTAGTAAATTGGTTGGAAAAATATTCGTATTAGTCGCAAGAGACCTTGAAGGGATGCCCAACTTTACCTACCTGTTCAAATTAACATCAAAAAGACAATTTTACTTCTGACACTTCATTAACAAAAATTAATATCGCGATATTCCTGTATTCATCTGGTTGGTCCCCGAAAGTCGAAAAGTATCATTTATCGCACTTAGCGGTAGCGGCGAAACCACGTATTTAGCTGAGGTCAAATAGTAGTATACAGCTGTAGTTCTAAATTAGTATTTAAGAATTTCGAGTTATTGGGGGCAATTCTTCAAAATTTGAAATAATTTGAAATAATCTGACGAAATTTGAAACAACAGAATTTAGGTGTAAATCTTGACAACACTGCAATTTCAGCTTTGTGTAAAACGTCTTACACCACACGGTAATTTTATGAAATTATGAAAACCCCAAAAATTTAAAATATGCGGGAAAATTTAATCTAAAACCTACGTTGAAACTCGGCTACTGATAATCCACAAGTTCTTGATAAATTGTATTTTTCCGAGCACCTCATCATACAACGGTTTTTCTATCTGGCAAATTTGACAACTGTCAGCCAAAGATCACCAAGGGGACTGTCAGTTACGAAATACTATGTTGCCAATTCATTGTTTCCAAGTGAAACCAATAAAGGTACCGTTCACAAGTTGGATTCACTTTTTAAATATGTTGTTAAAATATTTTTACGAAAAACTCTTACAACGTAACGTGCAAGGTGGTACCTAAGGGGGGATCAATCTCCCCCCGATATTTTTAGGAATAAAAAGTAATCAAACATTTAGTAGTGATAATAATAGTAGAGATATGGATAATTCGCATTTTTTACGGCGGAATTAATTCTGATTTTTGAGATTTTTGCTTATAATAGCTGAAAACATGCTCAAACTAAAGTTTGGTTAAGTATTTTGTTTTCTAAAAAATTTAAATCTTAAAGGTATTTTTTTATACCTAAATGCATGGAGAGTGGAAAAAAATTTTGTTTTCTAAATCTCATAATTTTATTCATAAACATTTGTGTGTTTTAAATAATATTACTTGACTTGACTGCAAAATCAATCCAAGATTTGAGCAGCTGCTAAAAAATTGTTTTTCTTTGTCGTGTTTTTGAACTTGATTTTAAAATAAATTTGAATGAAAAAGGATGCTTGGCTGACTTATTTTTTAGCCACTCATAGGTAGGAAGGCTATTGGGGACCGTCAAAAAAAACCTTTTTATTTTTGCTCAAAATAAGTTTGGGCCAAAAAAATCAAAATGGCTGTCTGTCTTTATTCATAGTTCTTTTAAAAATAAAACCAAATAATTTAAATAATTAGGCACTTTGTCTGCAAGTTTAATGAAAATTTTTACTTGGTTTTATTTTTATAAGTTGAAAAAAAACAAATTCAATTTTTTTTTACCCTTATTATATTTGTTATAATCAAAACCTTAAAAACTATTTTATTTTTTTTTATTACTTTTTCAAATTAGGTAGCTATTCAATGAACCTACAGAGTAAATAATTTTGCACTGGAATTTATTCTTTAGCTTTTTAACTATTTCTTCAATTTCAATATATTTTAATTATAGTATCTAAGGTTTTAAACCCGTTATATTTTGTTTGTGTATTTTATTCCGGGATTAACATTAATATTGATAAAGGTACACAATTGACAGGGTGCAAAATTTTTTGCCGACTTTTTTGGACGATAGCTTTTCTAAAAGGTTCGATGTCATCACATTTCGTGCATTTCCTAATACAAAAAGCAAATTTTGCATTTTTTTTATTAAACCAAACCTCACCTTTGTCGATTGATGGCAAACTTATCCTAACCTGTTAATTCAACTCTGGTTAATTGATCGAAAACGTGACCTAACCGGTCCATTGGATACTTTTTTTTTGGTGGAAAAGGGGCGTGTATGGACAGGTAATGATAAGTTTGCGATCAATTGAAGGGGCGACGGACGAAACATCGAAACACAAAATGTGGAAAGTACAAAATGTCGAAGAAACAAAAATACTAATAGTTTAAAAATTTAAAAGACAGAAAATAAAACCTAACCAGATCGGGTTAGATTGGTATACGAAATAAAAAAAGCAAACCTAATCCGGTTGGGTAATTATAATTTCAAAAAAACTAACTCGACCAGATCAGGTTAGTTTGTTTTGTATAATAACCTAACCAGGTCAGGTTTAAAATCTAACCTGACCTGGTTAGGTGAAAATTATAAAAAAAAACTAACCGTTTCTAGTTACTTAATTACACTGAATCTAACTTGACCAGATCGTAATATGTTATTAGGTTTTATTTCGCATTTCGATATATTTTTTTTGACATTTTGTAATTTCGATATTTTGTAATTTCGACATTTTGTAATTCCACATTCTAAAAAAAAAGTGAGGTTGGGTTGGTGCATAGAGAATTTGTCTCTGGGTTGGTGGCAGGGTCGAATGAAACGTGCCATAAATTGTGGTAAAATAGCCTGCAAGAGAAGGTTTGTTTGTGAAAGGGATCCGTTCACAAATTAAGTGAAAGAGACAAGTTAGTTTCTTCTTGTATATAAATATAGGTACTTACCTTTTTAAAGTATATTACAAAAAAAAGGCACCTGATCTGGTCAGGTTATTTTTTATTAATATATCTAATAACCCAAGCTTTCGACATTCTGGACTTTCAACATTTTGTAATTCTTCTTCATTCGCACACACAGTTTCCAATAGAATCTACATTTATTTTTATTTTAATATTTATTTTTATCCTTATAAACCCAACAGTAACGTCTTTTAGACGAAAATTGTTCGTAGCACCCCTGTAATCTTCCGCCGGCGGCGACTGTAGCAAGTATTTCTGTTTACCCTATCCAAAACCTCATGGGCCATCACTGAAGAACAGCAGTTTCTATATGGGAGGACCCCCCAGAATAAAAAACTATATACGTGCCTAGCTTTGATAAGAAAAGTAAAAAAATAATCACCACTTCAATAATTTGACCAGTATCCCACTTAGTCAGATTTTTCTGGCAGATTTTAAAGAAATAATTTGACATTCCCTTAAAAATCCGTTCAAATATAACGGTGGCAACAGCGTAGAGCTAATTTTGTAGCGACCCTTCCACGACATGCAGTTAGTCCCTCTTTGTTAATTCTACCGTGAAAAACAAAGAAAAAAAGTAAACTTAGCTGACCTCATAAAGAAAACGAATAGGACTCATAAATTTGAAAGAAATGTGACGAAATGTGACGAAATCTGACATTTCAGTTTGTGTGGTTAATGGTTATCTGCTTTGAATTTATTTACAATTTTTAAATTAAAAATTTTTAATAAATTAGGCGTTTTTAATTAAAAAAATATATTATATCCTGAAGCTACATCTATCAAAAAGTGGGAAATGGCCTTTTAGGTAAGTTTTTAAGTTTAAAATTGCCTTTTAAACGAGAAATCTTAAGCGCCAGATTATGTCACATTTTTTCAAATTTCGTCAAATTTTTTGAAATGTAAAGAATTGACCCCATTGATTCAAATTTTTAAAATAAATTTAAAAAAATGTAGAATGGAATAAAGTTTTGTCTTCAATATATTTGTTAAAAATCATAGATTAAATTTAAATAAATAAAGGTAAAAAATTTGGCATTTTGGGTATTAGCTCTTGCTCCAACAGCTTCAAAAATATTTTAAATGCAAAGAAAAAAATTAATTTTCAGGCAATGAACGGAAGTTTATTGATACAATGTACACAAACATTAATATACCGAACTTTTAAAGACAATTTCGTATTTCGTATATTGGCAGAAAATGAATGTCCAGTAAATTGATTTGACGTTTTTTTTGTTCTTTATATATTTTACAAATTGAAAAAACAATTTTACTTTTACCAACTTTAAACAGTTTGAAACAGTCTCTATACACTACTACGCACGGTGTCATCGAAATGGGGTAAAATAATTAGGGAAAGATAACACTCCTCAAAATCAAGTAAGGGAGCGTTTAGGGGCAGAACGAAAAACGTTTTTTTCTATATTGTAGGCTTACAAGTTAAGACAAAGAGTGAAATCTGAATCGGAAAGGGTAGTTTTTGCAGGGAAAGGATGCTTTCTCAATATTTCTTTTGGGTGGCTTTTTTTACAACTTGCTTGCTGCCAAGAGCAATGGTCTTTGAGAAAAATTCTTAATTTCTTGCTAGCTTAGTAATCATTACTTTAATACAGCTTAGTTATTTTTGTTTTATTAGGTAACTATTATATGTACAAAGCACTGATTATTATGAGCCTAGCAGCATGCTCTTTAATTCAATTTTCTCAAAAACCATTGCTCTAAGCGACTTGCCATAAGAGCACTTTTTTGTGGAAAACAACGTAGAAGGAACCCAAGATGTAAAAAAGCCTCCCCTAAAGAAATATTTAGAAAATATTGCAAAAACTACTCTTTCCAATCCAATAAAAACTTTTTTAATCTCACCAGTTGATCAAGAGGGAAAATCTATAGCTATCAGTTTTTTCTTTAAAACTCTGTTTTGACTTGTAAGCCTACAATTTAAAAAAAAAGTTTTTTAATTTTGCCTTTTAAACGCCCCTCACACCCTTAATATACAGAGTTTTCCCGTATATTTTTATACCATATCTAAAACGTTTCCTTAAATAGATCAAAATATGATAAATACAAAAGCTAAATAAGTTTTTAGGAAGTTTAAGAATCTAAGGGCCAGAATGTCAAAAAAAATTCTAAATGTCAAAATTTGACAGGTCGATGGTTTTTTTTTTATATTGAACACCCTATATATTATTTTAGATTTTTATAAATCTTTTCTTCCAGGATTCAAAAATATATATGTTTAAAAGTTTTAAAAACCTAATTACTCTTTAAAACATCAAGGCAGCCATGAAAAAGACAATCGCAGTGACACAAAAAGTGATGCTGTTACTTTTGTAAGGTATATTATTTATTAATATTTATCATCCGTGGTAATTCTGCGCAGTAACAAAAAATAACACAATTTTTTTTGGAAAAAAATATATCTAATAGGTAATTTTCTACATAGCCTTATTGATTATAATACAATTTTGAATAATTCTTATAAATTTTCTGTGAACGGCTTGATAGATAGAGTGATCGACGAATGTCTGTCCTATTTCCTCTTGTAGAATTTGAAGTGTTTCCAGCCTGTTCAAATTCTAGAGAAACTCTTATAGAACAAACATTCGTCGATCTCAGTGGAAATTCTGTGCACTCTATCTATCAATTTACAGACATTTTTTAAGAATTATTCAAAATTGTATTATCAATGAGACTATGTAGAAAATTACTAATGAACTATTAGATATTTACTGGCTCACTCATTACTGCGCAGAATCACCACGGATGGAAAATATTAATAAATTATATACCTTACAAAAGCAACAACATCACTTTTTGTGTTCAGCGATTGTCTTTTTCATGGCTGCCTTGATGTTTTAAAGAGTATCAACTTTAGTTTTAAAACTTTTAAACGCATATTTCTTCAAACCTAATAAACGAAATAACTTCAACAGATATATTTTTGAAATCAGAAAGAAAATATCTATAAAAATATAAAATAATATATAAAATTTTGCCATTTAGATTTTTTTTTGACATTCCGAGCCTAAGTTTCTTAAACTTCGGAAAAAATTATGAAAGTTTTGTATTTATCATATTTTGATATCTATTCATATATTTTGATTTTGCTATCTATTCATATACAGGAACACCCTGTACATTTTTTGACCTATATTTATAGTAACTTTTTTTGTTCATTTAACGAGTACTACTTTTCCCTAAAACATTTTACCCCATTTCAATGACACCCTGTACATTACCCACCTAATAATTAGATGCATTATAATAATAGGCTAAATGTTTTCGTGAAGGTACATGGTAGCTGTATAACAAATCGTCGAGCAATTACCGCCTTACGCCACCGCTTTCTTTGATAAATTATATCAAGGGCCATATCACTGCTGATTTATCTCTTTAGTGCATTAAAAGGCATATCCAGAGCTCCGTATACGCAGTAGGCCAGGAAACTTTAGACAGAAATACTTCTTTCCTGGCGAACGAATTTGTTCGGATTAATGATGTACAAAACTACTTTTTTCAAAAAGCAGTGAAAACTGTCGCAGTTTTTTAAAAAAGGAGCTTTAAAAAAGTTCCATAAGACAAACAAAAATGCTATGTATACATGGTAAAAGTTGCGCTATTGCGAGCCCAATCAGAAACTGTATCACAATTAAAAATATACACAAAAGTTTTCAAAATATGGATCAGCAACTAAAATTTATGATTTTCAAATCTTGTATACAAATTTAACGAACTTTTTCTGGGCCTCCTAGGTTTTTCGAAACCATAGCTCACTTTGTTATTTCTTATAGCCGCCATATTGGATTTATACTTTATTTTAATTGACTAAAAACTTAGTCTTTCACTTAGTTGTCGTCCCTATATAACTATTTGTCAAAACTTTTCGTATTATCTGAGTCTGGAAACATCAAATTTCCGAGAAAATCGTAGCTTTTTTATAAAAAAGCGTTATTATACAGGTTGTCTCAAAAAAAAAGATATGACACAACACCCTGTATATTATTACATATTTGGATACCCCAAGTCATTTGAAGTATTTTTTGTCAAGCAATATACAGATTTGAAAAAATGTAAGTTTATGTCATATCCTTTTCTTTGAGACACCCTGTATAATAACGGTTTTTTTTTAAATGTTGCACTTGAATAAAACGCTTGAGTTAATATTTGTAGGAATTTTTTTAGCTATGATGTAATTTTTATTCAAACAAAAAAAATAAAGAAAGACTTTTGTGAAAATTCAAATAACTCTCAGTATAACGTTTGTTAGGTTCTACTAGAGTCGCTTTATGTTGACATATTTGGATATATGTCAACATACAGGGACTACTTGTTCTGTAAAAAAATTAAAAACGTGATATACTCATATCTCTCGATATACTCCAAAAATATGTCAGATATGTCACTTAAACCAAATGGTAGCCCAATATTTGTACCTTCTCCTCTACTTCTTTCAGCGATTGGTATTGGTCTGATCTGACTTTACTTGCAAAAATAAATAAATCCCTGGTTACCTGCGACAGAATTTGTTTGAAGATTTGTTGACGCAAAGTTATATTTTCAAAAAGCCGGCGCCGGACGCATTTCACTAAATAATATATTTTCACTTTCCTTCGCTGAATAGTGAATAAATACTTAAACCACCCAACGGTTGTATTTCTAAAAATAAACGTCGTAACTTATGGTCTATTAGTAAAAATACTACCGTATTGCAATCGAAAAGCAAAAAAAAATTATGTGATTAAATACTGGTCTTCTGTGCTCGAGCTCATTTGGTGGTTATAAATCTGAAACAGCTATTAAGATCGCTTTATAGTTGGAATTTACGCCAAATAATTTTGGTGGCTAACGCCTCTACGCTAGCTGCCTAAGGGGTCTTTTGAAACTTTTTAAAAATCTGGTGCGTATTTAGGGGGCAGTCACTACAAAAATTTTGAAAGCCTGTACCAACACATGATTTATATGTTGGGCCTCCCCCCAAAAGTTTTTTCAAAATACGCCACCGCAGTAAGTACAATATAAACATTTTGTTACCAACAGATCAATACATCGGTCATATGTGGACCATTTTTATCTAAATTTACACCGCCTCTCCATTTTTGTTTTCATTTGGCTATCATTAGCATCATTCTAAACCTTATTTACTAAAAGCTCGATTTTAATTTAATCAGTTTGGTTTTGTAAAGGACGGGGCACAAGGGACGCACTATTTGCATTTATTACTGGTGCAGCGTATCTATGTATCATAACCAAGATTGAGACCTGTTTCAGCGGTGATAAGAATTTAACAGAATCCGCCATGACTGGCTATTACATGTAGAAGTTTTACAGTGTAAAAACTTTTAAGAAAGGCCTAGTCGGTACCTCAAATCTCTACAACAATTAAAAGACAACTATATCTACTGTCTCATAGAAAATTATAGTCAGGTTAAATTGTAAAGCTCAAAAAAGTAGGTAAGTATGTATAAATTTTCATAAGTTTATTAAAAACAGTTGATTCTACAATATTTCATTCATATGTTATTAATTAATTCATTCACGTATTTAGTGTCGATCATATTAATGAGCTTGATAGATTTCATGTTTCATAGATTATTACAACACTAAACCATCTGTGTCTTGATTATTCAGCATCATAGACCTAAATCGGTTGGTACGTCTACTCCCAAATTGATCTATTTTTATTAAGATATAACACGGGTAGGTACTAATATTTTTTCACAATGAAAGCACAACCATTTTAACGCAGAAGTGCAGTGCAGCGGTATTTTTTTAAATCAAGACAATTATTAATGGAGAAGATTGAGAGATATTTTCATTTTTCTATATATTTACAAAACTCCACTTAAGAAAAGGATAATTTTTCAAATTTGGCATATTTCGCAAGCAAGGAAAATACTGTTTGGTTTTAAGAATAACATTTTGTGTTCGACTAATACCTTTTTTATCTTAAACAAATATCATAGAATTGAAAATATTTTCTTTGTTGGAAAGCATAATTTACCATATTAATAAAATTCTACAATATTTAGAAAGTTGATTCTTAAACCAAGAAACGATCACACGTAATCGTATCCTTATTCGAGAATGAAACCCTCAGGAGTACAAAAAGATGAGACAAAGAAATAAAAAAACCTCTCTCTTTTCGTGAAAATTAATAGACGTTTGTCGGAGATAGGTCAGAAAAATCAAATCGTTGGACCACACCCAAACTCTCTTCTAGAGTAAAAAAATAACTACCAATCCCGATAAAAGTCATCACCTAGAGAACACTCAAAGTAAGGTAAAAAATATTATCGAAACAGTGAATTTATTAGCAGTTAAAAATAATAAATGCTGAACAAAAACTGGCTCTAACTTACATTCAGCTTATAAAGCTGATTACAAAACAATACGCATGAAAAAAAGGGGAAGACGAACAATTACGTTGGATAAATAAATGACATAGAGATGGAGAATACGAAGATAATAATGATAATAACAAGTCATTAAAAAACATACCTACTAATAATAGGTTTGGGGTTTCTAATTCTATTCTTTTTTAAAGAAACTAACCCATGCCCACCCGAATCCCGCCAAATGGCTCAAAATTTATTAAAAAATTCTGCTGAGAGAATTGAATTGTATTGTAAAGAGCGTGAATTAAAACATCCATGCTTTACGCACAAAAACAATGCGACTAAGACGACTAACCGATGACCTGTGCCAGGCACAAAATTTCTTTGATTTTTCCTATATAAACAACGCTAAAATGTCCAACAGTGGCTCTATCTCTGTGCTTATATAGGAAGCAGATAAAATCTATCTCTAGTCGAAGGAGCCAACAGAAAAGTGGCATAATCATTGGGCAGCGTGTTCTACGCTGTTTTGGGTTTCAGTGACCCATTCATCGCGTCGCATCGCGTCGGAGTGTGATCCTCTGCATTGCACAGGGTTACCGAATTTCACATAAAGTATAAATTAAAAAGAAATGCATAAAATATAATAAAAGCCAATAAAAAAATTTTAAGAATAGAAAAACGTGTTTTTGGAGAAAAATACGGTAGTGCCATGGCTCCTTGGCACTACCTTACCTCACGAGCCGCCTCTGGCTTCGCGGGTGTTTGAGGGAGCCCACAGAACTCGATCATGTGGTCCAGATAAAAAATATTTCAACGATAGCGTGAATTGATAGGATATCCCACTGGTCGACCTTACTTTCGCAATTCGCTTTTACTATTTTAATTACTATTACAACGCGAATGTGAATACTATATTTTCTGTTTGGATGTGGAAAATATTTTAAATAGATTACTTTTTTGGGGGAATTCTTTATTTTTTAAAGAGCTCTGCATCCCTTATTCTTATGTACCAGCCGCCGGCGCTGCGCCGCACTACGATATAAAATATAACTTAATAGTGTAAATGTACAATTATAAAAACTTTCTCATGAAATAACAGTGATATTTTGCGTTTTCTGGCATCAGCCATAGCCTACCTAGGATATACATTTTTAGCTCACACATATACTATACTATAGTAGTGTGAGCTATGGTGATCCTAATTTATTCGAGAAAAAAAAAGTTGCTCCGATTTCAAAATTTTTTATATATCTTGGCGTTTCAGATGATTTTGAAACGTTTTTGTCGCGCCGTCTGTCTGTCTGTCTGTCTGTAACGACCAACGCGCATAACTCAAAAACCGCTTGGCCGATTTTAATGAAATTTGGTACCTAGGCTGGGTCTTGGGTCGAGATGGTCCCATTTAAAAATGAACAAAATCCACCTAACAGAAACCAAATAAAAGGGTGGTGGTAGATTTCAAAAATTAGAGTTTATGTGAAAATATGGCGTGTGTGATATCAAACGAAAGGTAATTGAGTCTGCAGTTAAACAAAATACATTTTAATTTATTTAAAAAAAAAGGGTGGGGGTATATTTTAAAAATTAGAGTTTAAGTGAAAATATGGCGTGTGTGATATCAAACGAAAGGTAATTGAGTCCGGAGTTTAACAAAATACATTTTAGTTTTTTGTTTTTTTTAAGGGTGGGGGTAGATTTCAAAAATTTGAGTTTAAGTCAAAACATGGCTTGTGTGGTATCAAACAAAAGGTAATTTAGTCTGGAGTTAAATAAAATATATTTCAGTTTTTAGTTATATTAGCTCACACGTACACTATAACTATAGTACCTAGTGTGAGCTTAGGGGCCCATATATTGGCAGAGTATTTTTATATAGAATAATATTTATCGTTTTACGGCCTATAGATATTTGATTGCATTGAGGGGGTCTATCATACAATTTTGTTTTACCGAGAATTTCCTTAAAGTGACACCAATTACGCCTAATTATTTTTTTAAAATGCTATTTAACATGCTGTTTTTTCCAAAGTGGTATTACTTGCATTTATATATGAATAGATCATTCAACATCTTTATCTTTTGAAAGCATCATTTAAAATAATAACGTTATGCCCAATAAATGCTTTGATTTATTAAATAATTTTTTCCTGTATGTAGCTAGAAATTAGTTTAACTATGTAGGAAGATAAAGCCTATGAACAACTTAAAACCATTAAGAATGTAAAGCCGCTAAAACTGTAGCTGCATCCGTTACAGCAACCAACAAATATCCCAATGTATGGTGTTGCAAACTTCCGCGAGCACGAACAACTTAAAACCATTAAGAATCTAAAGCAGCTGAAACTGTAACTGCAACCTTTACAGCAACCAATAAACGCCCCAATGTAGAGTGTTGCAAACTCGGTTCGCGGGCAGACTTCGAGCTACTTGCACTCGCACAGAGGGAATTGGGTTGCTGTAACGGTTGCAGTTACAGTTCGCCAATGCATATGCTGCTTAATATTTTCTGTTCAGTGTGCCGGGAACCTCACAATAAAACTTGGGTTATGAACTGGATAGGTACCGTGCGAGGAATGATGGCAGGTGTTCGCGTGCTGCCTACTAGAGAATAGAGAGTGGTTTGATTTCTGGGCTTTTATGCCATCTTAAGCTTTATCTATAGCCTTATAACGAACTAATTTTCTGTATTTTTCGAAGAAGTTTTCTTTTTTTCATTTTATTTGTTAGCCAAAAGCTTGTTTTACCAACTAGACGTTTAGCAAAAACCTGGTTTGTTTTCTACCTACCTAAATTAGTCTAAAAAAAAGTCTGTTGCTGTCATATCCTTGAATGCTCTGCATGTTCGAATTTTTATGAGCTGTCTAACGGAATTTTATTAAAATCGTTTTGATTCTCAATTAAATTTAATTTAGGAAATCTAATTAATTTTTATGAAAGCAATGGCATTTGTAGGTTGTTCAGGATAACAGAACAACGGTTTGGTTAATTTTCTTATCAGGAGCTTGAGCTTAAGGCAGCCAAATTTTAAACGCCCTATGTTCTAATTTTTTTTTTAAAGTACGATGTCAGCTACAAGATTCTTTTTAAAATACGCAATTAAAATTTCTTATAAACTAATTACTTTATATAGCATCTACTTATAGTCCACAGTACATCGGCAAAGTTCCTAACAGAATGCGCGGGCGCAGAAATCTTTCGAGCTTCAGACTGACTAAACCAAGCATGCCATTTTGAAGATAATGTTGCCATTTACTTAAAAACATATTTACTGTTACTTTTTTCATCTCAGAATTTATTAGATGAAAAAAGTAACACTAAAGAATAAGAAGCGGCAATTATTTTTCTGTGACTTAAACAATGTGTTTGGAAGCAAATGGCAACATTGTTCCCAAAATCGCATGCTTGTTTAGTCAGCCCGAACGATTTCTGCGCCAGCGCACTCTCAGAAATCACTTTCAAAAATTTTCGCAGAGGAAAAATTTGGCCGGCTCGGTAAAATAAAGCTATGTACGAAAATGCAGGCTGTTACTCATCACTTAAAAAAAAGACCGGTGAGGACTATTATAATGTAAACAAAAAACACGAAATACATTGTTAATATAAAGGTAATTAAGGATAAAAAACATTCTGGTGCTGTTATTTTTCGTGTAAATATTATATATTTAATTTTTGCAAAACAAAAAAGACGTCAACTGTCTTTTCACGGGCTTTCTTTCGGACGTAAAAAATCCCCAAACGAAAAGGGGTCCAAACCATTCATAACTTTTTTTTCAGATGGAATGATCCCACTTGTGGTACCTCGTTCAAAAGCTAGTAAAAAAAGAAAAACAACGGAAAATGTTTTGACATTTTTATTCACGTAATTATTTCGTTGTTTTCCTACCTACCTATAGTAAAAGGTACAAGGAAAATATAAAAAAACTTCCTTGGTCGGTGGAATTTATATAAAAAAACGCAAATACATTCTGTTTTTTCTAAGAGCATAAAATTAAAACAACCAAACCCCGAGCCACCACTGCTGTCTATATTCTAATACACGGCTTTTTGGCATCGTAGATCTAGTTTCAAGAACCCTGTATAATTTCAATAACATTATTATAATAAGTAGTAATATTATTTAGTCATATAGTTTTAACACTGACCTAATTATATGTAATAAAAATTTTATGCAGTGATAAACTTCTATATATTATTGATATAATAATAATTAATAATAAACATTTACGAAATCATCGAAAAATAATATTTCCAAATAGCGCATTTCCGTGCACGTTAATTTATTAAAATCTAAAAGCAATGGCCCAAAGGTTATCAAAAATTCAATATCTTTCCCTAATTCCACTATATTGTTGAGATTTTATTTTGTTACGTTTCAAAATACAGTCGAACCTCTCTAACTCGAACCTTTATAACTGGAACCTCTCTATAACTCGAACCTTTTAAGTGGTTCCTGCACATTTTTATATGTGGGTTAAAATCTCTGAACTCGAATTTCTATAACCCAAACTCTCCATAACTCGAACTGTTTTGGTTGTCCCTTTAAGTTCGAGTTATAGAGGTTCGACTGTACATCATTTGCTGGGTGTTCCAAAAAATCCTTGCACTCAGTTTTCTTTTTAATGAGATAAGAATTGGCACACCTTATTACTTCGAAAATTTCAAACCAACACTTTACCTTCACTCTTTATAATAACACAGGTAAACACACAATTTGGTGTCAGGTTGTTCAGCTAAGTTTTTTTTACATAGTTGATTCGTTAAATAAAAATTAGTGTATGGAAAGTGCGTCACTTAAAGGACGGAATACCATAAAGTAGAGAAAAAGCCAACTTTGATGAAAAATCTCTGAAATCTTAAACCGTATCCATTTAAACGTTGATCGGAAAAGTAAGCTCCACCACCAGGGTTGCCAACCGTCCCGTTTTTTATGTGACTGTCCCATATTTGGATCAAAAGTCCCGTGTCCCGCCATGGGTTTATACGGGACAATAAAAGTCCCGTATTTTTATATGTTCTTAAAATTACCAGCAATTATTTACCCCACAGAGAAACAAACCTAACCTAAAACTTTATTATGGAGAAACCGCCTATAAATAACCTGTGCTAAAAGGCAAAATAAATAAGACTTTAAAAATTTAATTATTATAGGTAGATTTTAAAAAATATATTTTTGCTATATTTTACGGTTTTGTTATTATAAATGTTGTGTTTAGTGTCTTAATGTAAAATAATAAATACATTACACTTAATTTCTCTGATTTTGTTTATTTGTTATTTTTTCTGAAAGATAGACATTTTTTTATCGGCCGATGGCAGCCGAAAGCTTTGAGACGTCGTAACGTGTCAAATCCGAGACCGAACGGAACCCATGCACGTGGAGCCTTAGTTAGGTAGTTACCCACATAGCACAAAACTCACATCAACGTTAAATTAACGTGAACAAAACTAACAAAGTTATTTTTTACTAGAAAACAACCTCATACCATGTAACATTTATTTTGTTAAATCTACATGCTTAAAGGAGAAATCAAGCTATAAAATGTACTTTTTGCTAAAGTTTCTGGTGCTGTGCATATAACGTCTTTTTTACCCTCGTTATATTCATGTGCTCACACTTGAAAAGTCCTCCACAACATGTTCTAAAACGCAACTAGATTAAGACTTCTCAAACCTACCAACTTTCTGCGTCTTTTTTTGTCACGTTTTTTTTAATAACATTTTTTTAAGTGACGTGAAAGGAAGTTATAAAAGTTCACTAGTTTAAGACTACAACACTTGAAGACAATTTTAAAAATGGCGCTCAAGGCAAGACAAAATATCTATATATACATTATGTTTTTTTTAAAGCTTAACAAGATTTCTTAACAGTAAAAACTTTCACAGAATATTAATGTGTACTGATGCGTCTTGATCCTGAAGGATCAGGGATCAGTTCCTTAACATGTTTTTGGAGTTTAGAGGTCAAAGCACTCCCTGATAGATTTCGTCAAAGTGAAAAATGCTGACAATAGTAAAATCTCAAAAATATTCGGTACAAAAGCCATGCAAGTCGCGTTTTAAAATTCGTGTAGAAATGGCGTGAATCTAATGTGATTTTGACGTTGATAAAAATCACTTGAAAATAACAAAAAAACTGCTGTTTTAATTTGATAATGGCGTTATTACAATGAGTTTTTCGCAACGTTATTTTTATAACGTTAATGAATGACCTATTAAGCTTGTTTTCATATATAAAATAAACGTTTATTTCTAGCAGCTTTTAAAATCAACGTTTTTTTTTCTCACGCGTTTTTTACGTATTAAACACGTGATTGGGCTATGTCTAAGCCTTTTTTCTTGGAATAACACACGAGTAACCAGCCAAGCAGATGAGGTTGAATGTTTAGGGTGTTTTTTGATCAAACTTGTTTGTTTCCTATATTTCTAAATTTAAAGTACATAGAATATCATCTGTCAGTAACTGATGATGTCATACAACTGGTCTGAGTAACCGTGTGACATCATTTCGAATAACTTAAATGAGTGATTAGTAATCTTAAGGAAAATTGCTTTAAGTAAAACTCCCGTATTTAAAAATTCAAAAGTTGGCAACCCTGTCTACAGCATATCCAACGCCCAGCTCACTCCAACCGAAAAAGAATGACAATGTAAAGTGAGCTGGGTAAAGACAAAATAAGCTTAGAAAAATGTTATCTTAAAAACTAAAGCTAATACGAAAAAACGCAAAGCATTTTTAGAATCAGCAGGGCAGAATTATAATAAATTAATTACTTTTCTCAGGCATTAATTTTGTTGGCCTGTGTAATCATTTGTCTATTTTTTTTAGCTTGCGACTGCGACCCAAATGGTTCAAAATATTCATCCTGCGACCCTATTACAGGAAACTGTATCTGCAAAAACCACTACGAAGGAAGAACCTGTAGCACTTGCAAGGTAAGGTCATCTAACAAACAACTCAAAATTGATTGGGGCATCTCATACACAGACATGTCCACAAATATTTCACCTCCTGAACATATTTTGTCTTCCAGTAAATAATATAAAAAATTTACCACAAGAAATTAGAGGGGGAACAAGGATCAAATGCCACTTTTATGTAAAGATTTTTTGGTTTTACATTTCGTTTCAAAAATTCCTAAGGTCGGCGCCGTAACTTAGGGTATATTCTTACTATACATATCGCTCTAGGGGGGGGGGGGGGTTAGACCTCCGTAACACTTAATGATTTTTGCATGTATTTTTTCTTGAAAATGCATTACGAAGGTGGGAGGGGGGATCAAAAATTTTGAATTTTTGCGTTGGGTAAAGTTGAATATGTTTTTAGGTGTGGTGCTAAAAATAACTTTGACACAAATAAGTAACGGAAAAATGTGAAAAATAACTTATTATTCGTTCATTCCTCTGCTATATACATATATCTTACAATTAAATGCAGTGGTATATAGTCTTAAAATATCCACTTTTTTCTAGAAATGTTCTATGGCAATTAGTAGTGTACGCTACGACCAACGCGCATAACTCAAAAACTACTTGCCCGATTTTAATGAAATTTGGTATCTAGGTTTGGTTTTGGATCTAGATGGTCCCACTTCAAAGACATAGGCCGAAAAAAAGGGTGGCGGTAGATTTCAAAAATTAGAGTTCTGGTAAAAATGTTACTTGTGTGCTACTATATTAAAGGTAACTGTGCATAAGGATAAAAAAAATTACTATAGTTTGTTTCCTACAGTGGTGTTACACTGGGGGGAGGGGGGAATCTCCAATCGAACGCGTTTTCGGGTGGCGGATAGGGGGTTATTTTGGTGGACCAAAATGGGTCAACATTACATTATACATTAATCGTGTGAGCTTATGTGCCTATAAATTGGCAGAGTATTTTTTATGACAATTAAAGATCCAAGTGAATGAAGGGTGCCAAGTCGCAAAATTATTATTTCGGTATTAACGGGTTTCGCATATTTTATTACAACTTTTTCGTTTCAATAAATTGTTAGGTCCCACCAATCAATGATTTCCTATCATAGGTATACAGGGAAACCTCTCCTTGCGGACACCTCTATTAAGCGGACATCCCTTTAGGCGGACAAATTTGTTGGAACCAAGCCTTTGCCTATGTCTTTACATGTAAAATTCCCTCCTATAACCGGACACTCTAATAACCGGACGCGGACAATTTTTTTTGGTTAAACAATTCTGAAACCTCCCTTAACCGGACGCGAAGCTCTGACAACGGGACGGAGCGCTGCACGACATGGCCAAAAATATTATGTAGTATGTTGGGCATTAGCTCTTTCCATTTAAATGCGAGACCTAATACTTCTGTCGTATTTACAACATTATTTTATTCGGCGGGACCGCTGTGTTTAGTGTTCAGTTAGGTAATAGTAGATCTCCTTGAAATGGCGCCTAGTAAAAAAAACTTCTTAGTTTATGTGGAAAAATGGAAGGAAGGACGTTTCGGAGAAGGAACATCTATCAGCACGAAAGATCGCCGAAAAATTTATAATCGGAAAATCTCAAGCAGCGAAAATTGTTAAGAAATATATATCAAAATTTCGCAGTTCCCTCTCTTAAGCGGACACCTCCAATAAGCGGACAAAATCGACGGAACCGTGAGTGTCCACTTATGGGAGGTTTCACTGTACTTCAAAAATGAACTTTGCAAGAAAATATAGCGCTTTTTCTTAGATTTGGTGGAAAAAACTCAAATTTAATAAAAATGCGACATAGCACCTTCATTCACTTGGGTCTTCAATTGTCAAAATTATATTATAGCTACAAGACAATTTTTAAAAATACGTCCATAAAGTTAGCAGTGCAAGGTCAGCAGTGCAAGGATTTTTCCATGCCACAATTTAAGGCTCATTTTAGGCTAATTAAATGCTCTATTCCTAAATTTAATGCTCTTGTAGTTTTAGAGATATTGCTTGCACTGCCAGCTCCCCATAGGAGTTAGCAGTGCAGCATGTTCAGAGCGATGAACTGATAAATTCTACGATACTATAATGATCTATGAATTAAAGGCTAATTAAATGCTCTATTCCCATATTTATTGCGCAAGTAGTTTTGGAGATATTGCTTGCACTGCTAGCTCCCTAAGGGACTTAGCAGTGCAGGATGTCCGGAGCGCCAAATCCATACAATCTATAATACAATGTTGATCTACGAATTAAAGGCTAATTAAATGCTCCATTCCGGAATTACATTCTCCCCCCCCCCTTTCTTATTTAAAAAAAATCAAAATCTGTACTGCTAACTTTACGCATGGCGATTTAGGGCCACTAATGGCGAAACATATGAATTGAAGGTGGAACCAACCTCTTCATATTAAAGGCTAATTAAATGCTCCATTCCGGAATTAAATGCTCCCCCTCCTTTTCTGATTTTATAAAAAACTAAAATCTGCACTGCTAACTTTACGCATTGCGGTTTAGGGCCCCTGATGACAAGACATATGAATTTGAGGCGGAACCAACCTCTTCATATTAAAGGCTAATTAAATGCTCCATTCCGGAATTAAATGCTCCCCGTCTTTTTTTGATTTTTAAAAAAACTAAAATCTGCACTGCTAACTTTACGCATTGCGGTTTATGGCCCCTGATGGCGAAACATATGAATTGAAGGTGGAACCAACCTCTTCATATTAAAGGCTAATTAAATGCTCCATTCTGGAATTAAATGCTTTCCCTCCTTTTTTGAATTTTTAAAAAACTAAAATCTGCACTGCTAACTTTACGCATGGCGATTTAGGGCCCCTAATGGCGAAACATATGAATTAAAGGTGGAACCAACCTCTTCATATTAAAGGCTAATTAAATGCTCCATTCCGGAATTAAATGCTCCCCCTCCTTTTTTGATTTAAAAAAAAACTAAAATCTGCACTGCTAACTTTACGCATTACGGTTTAGGGCCCCTGATGGCGAAACAAATGAATTTGAGGTGGAACCAACCTCTTCATATTAAAGGCTAATTAAATGCTCCATTCCGGAATTAAATGCTGCCCGTCTTTATTTGATTTTTAAAAAAAACTAAAATCTGCACTGCTAACTTTACGCATTGCGGTTTAGGGCCCCTGATGGCGAAACATATGAGTTTGAGGTGGAACCAACCTCTTCATATTAAAGGCTAATTAAATGCTCCATTCCGGAATTAAATGATCCCCGTCTTTTTTTGATTTTTAAAAAAAATAAAATCTGCACTGCTAACTTTACGCATTGCGGTTTAGGGCCCCTGATGGCGAAACATATTAATTTGAGG
This sequence comes from Aspidapion aeneum, assembly GCA_963576565.1. Classification (NCBI taxonomy): domain Eukaryota; kingdom Metazoa; phylum Arthropoda; class Insecta; order Coleoptera; family Brentidae; genus Aspidapion; species Aspidapion aeneum. The sequence goes on from OY755041.1 coordinate 34,717,155, forward strand.
TGGAACCAACCTCTTCATATTAAAGGCTAATTAAATGCTCCATTCCGGAATTAAATGCTCCCCGTCTTTTCTTGATTTATTAAAAAACTAAAATCTGCACTGCTAACTTTACGCATGGCGATTTAGGGCCCCTAATGGCGAAACATATGAATTAAAGGTGGAACCAACCTCTTCATATTAAAGGCTAATTAAATGCTCCATTCCGGAATTAAATGCTCCCCCTCCTTTTTTGATTTTTAAAAAAACTAAAATCTGCACTGCTAACTTTACGCATTGCGGTTTAGGGCCCCTGATGGCGAAACATATGAATTTGAGGTGGAACCAACCTCTTCATATTAAAGGCTAATTAAATGCTCCATTCCGGAATTAAATGCTGCCCGTCTTTTTTTGATTTTTTAAAAAACTAAAATCTGCACTGCTAACTTTACGCATTGCGGTTTAGGGCCCCTGATGGCAAGACATATGAATTTGAGGCAGAACCAACCTCTTCATATTAAAGGCTAATTAAATGCTCCATTCTGGAATTAAATGCTTGCCCTCCTTTTTTGAATTTAAAAAAAATTAAAATCTGCACTGCTAACTTTACGCATGGCGATTTAGGGCCCCTAATGGCGAAACATATGAATTAAAGGTGGAACCAACCTCTTCATATTAAAGGCTAATTAAATGCTCCATTCTGGAATTAAATGCTTTCCCTCCTTTTTTGAATTTTTAAAAAACTAAAATCTGCACTGCTAACTTTACGCATGGCGATTTAGGGCCCCTAATGGCGAAACATATGAATTAAAGGTGGAACCAACCTCTTCATATTAAAGGCCGTCTTTTTTTGATTTTTAAAAAAAATAAAATCTGCACTGCTAACTTTACGCATTGCGGTTTAGGGCCCCTGATGGCGAAACATATTAATTTGAGGTGGAACCAATCTCTTCATATTAAAGGCTAATTAAATGCTCCATTCCGGAATTAAATGCTCCCCCTCCTTTTTTAATTTTAAAAAAAACTAAAATCTGCACTGCTAACTTTACGCATTACGGTTTAGGGCCCCTGATGGCGAAACAAATGAATTTGAGGTGGAACCAACCTCTTCATATTAAAGGCTAATTAAATGCTCCATTCCGGAATTAAATGCTGCCCGTCTTTATTTGATTTTTAAAAAAAACTAAAATCTGCACTGCTAACTTTACGCATTGCGGTTTAGGGCCCCTGATGGCGAAACATATGAGTTTGAGGTGGAACCAACCTCTTCATATTAAAGGCTAATTAAATGCTCCATTCCGGAATTAAATGCTCCCCGTCTTTTTTTGATTTTTAAAAAAAATAAAATCTGCACTGCTAACTTTACGCATTGCGGTTTAGGGCCCCTGATGGCGAAACATATTAATTTGAGTTGGAACCAATCTCTTCATATTAAAGGCTAATTAAATGCTCCATTCCGGAATTAAATGCTCCCCCTCCTTTTTTGATTTTTAAAAAAACTAAAATCTGCACTGCTAACTTTACGCATTGCTGTTTAGGGCCCCTGATGGCGAAACATATGAATTTGAGGTGGAACCAACCTCTTCATATTAAAGGCTAATTAAATGCTTCATTCCGGAATTAAATGCTCCCCGTCCTTTTTTGATTTTGGGCGCTTGGGGCGCTTTGTGCCATATTTTTTTTGTATATTCAGCGCCCTTTTTTCACAATAATACTAGTGTTTTTCGTTCATTATTGTTTTCAACTAATTTTAAGAATGATTTTTTACTTTTAAGTCTGATGTGCTTTAAAAGCGTGTTTTTTAGTTTTTTTAACTATATTTATTGTTATTAAGTCTGGACGCGGCTTAATAAGTTTTACATTTGGTCGCTGCAATCGGTTCGCTTCGTTTCTGGCCATACGGCCATACGTATGCACTTGTTGTCCAAAGCTGCGTGCAGGGAATTCTCATCTCAAAAAATCAATTTGCTATCTCTTTCTGTTTAACTTAGCAGAAAAAAGACGGGGAGCATTTAATTCCGGAATGGAGCATTTAATTAGCCTTTAATATGAAGAGGTTGGTTCTGCCTCAAATTCATTTGTCTTGCCATCAGGGGCCCTAAACCGCAATGCGTAAAGTTAGCAGTGCAGATTTTAGTTTTTTAAAAAATCAAAAAAAGACGGGGAGCATTTAATTCCGGAATGGAGCATTTAATTAGCCTTTAATATGAAGAGGTTGGTTCCACCTCAAATTAATATATTTCGCCATCAGGGGCCCTAAACCGCAATGCGTAAAGTTAGCAGTGCAGATTTTATTTTTTTTAAAAATCAAAAAAAGACGGGGAGCATTTAATTCCGGAATGGAGCATTTAATTAGCCTTTAATATGAAGAGGTTGGTTCCACCTCAAACTCATATGTTTCGCCATCAGGGGCCCTAAACCGCAATGCGTAAAGTTAGCAGTGCAGATTTTAGTTTTTTTTTTAAATCAAATAAAGACGGGCAGCATTTAATTCCGGAATGGAGCATTTAATTAGCCTTTAATATGAAGAGGTTGGTTCCACCTCAAATTCATTTGTTTCGCCATCAGGGGCCCTAAACCGTAATGCGTAAAGTTAGCAGTGCAGATTTTAGTTTTTTTAAAAATCAAAAAAGGAGGGGGAGCATTTAATTCCGGAATGGAGCATTTAATTAGCCTTTAATATGAAGAGGTTGGTTCCACCTCAAATTAATATGTTTCGCCATCAGGGGCCCTAAACCGCAATGCGTAAAGTTAGCAGTGCAGATTTTATTTTTTTTAAAAATCAAAAAAAGACGGGGAGCATTTAATTCCGGAATGGAGCATTTAATTAGCCTTTAATATGAAGAGGTTGGTTCCACCTTTAATTCATATGTTTCGCCATTAGGGGCCCTAAATCGCCATGCGTAAAGTTAGCAGTGCAGATTTTAGTTTTTTAAAAATTCAAAAAAGGAGGGAAAGCATTTAATTCCAGAATGGAGCATTTAATTAGCCTTTAATATGAAGAGGTTGGTTCCACCTTTAATTCATATGTTTCGCCATTAGGGGCCCTAAATCGCCATGCGTAAAGTTAGCAGTGCAGATTTTAATTTTTTTTAAATTCAAAAAAGGAGGGCAAGCATTTAATTCCAGAATGGAGCATTTAATTAGCCTTTAATATGAAGAGGTTGGTTCTGCCTCAAATTCATATGTCTTGCCATCAGGGGCCCTAAACCGCAATGCGTAAAGTTAGCAGTGCAGATTTTAGTTTTTTAAAAAATCAAAAAAAGACGGGCAGCATTTAATTCCGGAATGGAGCATTTAATTAGCCTTTAATATGAAGAGGTTGGTTCCACCTCAAATTCATATGTTTCGCCATCAGGGGCCCTAAACCGCAATGCGTAAAGTTAGCAGTGCAGATTTTAGTTTTTTTAAAAATCAAAAAAGGAGGGGGGCATTTAATTCCGGAATGGAGCATTTAATTAGCCTTTAATATGAAGAGGTTGGTTCCACCTTTAATTCATATGTTTCGCCATTAGGGGCCCTAAATCGCCATGCGTAAAGTTAGCAGTGCAGATTTTAGTTTTTTAAAAAATCAAGAAAAGACGGGGAGCATTTAATTCCGGAATGGAGCATTTAATTAGCCTTTAATATGAAGAGGTTGGTTCCACCTCAAATTAATATGTTTCGCCATCAGGGGCCCTAAACCGCAATGCGTAAAGTTAGCAGTGCAGATTTTAGTTTTTTATAAAATCAGAAAAGGAGGGGGAGCATTTAATTCCGGAATGGAGCATTTAATTAGCCTTTAATATGAAGAGGTTGGTTCCACCTTCAATTCATATGTTTCGCCATTAGTGGCCCTAAATCGCCATGCGTAAAGTTAGCAGTACAGATTTTGATTTTTTTTAAATAAGAAAGGGGGGGGGGGGGAGAATGTAATTCCGGAATGGAGCATTTAATTAGCCTTTAATTCGTAGATCAACATTGTATTATAGATTGTATGGATTTGGCGCTCCGGACATCCTGCACTGCTAAGTCCCTTAGGGAGCTAGCAGTGCAAGCAATATCTCCAAAACTACTTGCGCAATAAATATGGGAATAGAGCATTTAATTAGCCTTTAATTCATAGATCATTATAGTATCGTAGAAATTATCAGTTCATCGCTCTGAACATGCTGCACTGCTAACTCCTATGGGGAGCTGGCAGTGCAAGCAATATCTCTAAAACTACAAGAGCATTAAATTTAGGAATAGAGCATTTAATTAGCCTGAAATGAGCCTTAAATTGTGGCATGGAAAAATCCTTGCACTGCTGACCTTGCACTGCTAACTTTATGGACGTTTTAAAAATTGACCTTATCTCATTGCATGACGGAACTACAATAACAGTAGTTAGTCAAAAAGATTTTGATGAAGTGAGAATTGGGGTAAATATCCAATTTTATTACTGAGTTTGGTAGCCCAAGGCTTATACTATTAGCTCACACTACTACTATACTATTATAGTAGTGTGAACTATGGTGAACCTAATTTTTTCGAGAAAAAAATGTTGATTTTGAAACTTTTTTATCGCGCCGTCTGTCTGTCTGTAACGACCAACGCGCATAACTCAAAAATTACTTAATTGATTTTAATAAAATTTGGGACCTAGGTTGGGTTTTGGCTTCAGATGGTCACGTTTGAAAATGAATAAAATCCACCGGACATAACCCAAAAAAAAAGAGGGGGGTTCGGTTCGGGGGTAATTTCAAAAATTAGAGTTCTGGTAAAAATATTACTTGTGCGGTAGAGGAACGGTGCCCATTATCGGATACTTTTTTCTTTTGGCCTATAATTTTTTTTTCAGCTATATATCAGAAGTACGTGTTGGCAAACAATTACTTAACCTATATTTTTCAATATTCTGAAATGCCAAATGTCAAACTTAATTCTTTTCTAAGACAGATAAAAATATATTTTGGAATACAAAAATTACCATTTTAAAAATGGTGTCCTAATATCGGATAGGAGGTAGTCCCAATATCGCAAATGTCCGATATTTGGAACCCATAGTAAAGTTAGAGCTTTTTTATTATACTTTTTAATGAGTTAAAACTATACACTAGCATAATATTTTTGCAATACAAAAATAATTTGTCAACGCTTAAAACTAAAAACAAAATTGAGAAACCCATACTGTCCGATATTAGGGCATACATTATATGTGAGGTTATCAACCTTTTCGAAAAGACAAAACTGCACTATACCTAATAAATTATACATCAAATAAAACCTTACAATATGCTTAATCAAATGATGTATATCAAATTAATAATTTGTCTTACCTTCTAAGAAGATTGCCTATAATCAGCAGCGGTAACATTTTCGTGCACTATGATTTCACGTAAACAACTGAACAGCAAATAAAAACTTGACGCAGAAATCTGTAATTTATGTAGAATCTGTACAGCTTGGTGTAGCATCGGTACATGCACACGCAGGTGGATCGGACCACTAGTTTAGGAAATACTTGACTATCCGATATTAGGAACCTATGCAATAATAGGCACCTTTCCTCTACTATATTAAAGGTAACTGTGCATTAAAATAAAACATACATTAAGGTTTGTTTTGTTCAGTGGTGCTACAATGAGGGAGGGGGAGTAATCTCCAATCGGACGCAATCCGGGTGGCGGATAGGGGCTTATTTTCGCGGACCCAAATAAGTCAAAATTACTACTTGCCCGATTTTAATGAAATTTGGTATCTAGGTTTGGTTTTGGTTCTAGATGGTCCCACTTCAAAATGGATATAATATTAGAGAGTTAAATTAGCGTTCTGGTAAAAATGTTACTTGTGTGCTACTATATTAAACCTACCTACCTGTACATAAAGATAAAAAAAAATGAATATAGTTTGTTTCGTACAGTGGTGGTACACTGAAGGGGGGAAGAATCTCCAAACGAACGCGTTTCCGGGTTGCGGATAGGGGCTTATTTTGGCGGACCAAAATGGGTAAAAATTACATTAATACATTATTCGTGTGAGCTTAGGTGCCCATAAATTGGCAGACTATTTTTTATGACAATTGTCAAAATTATATTATAGCCACAACACAATTTTTCAAAATTCACTTTATCTCATTGCTGAAACACAAGGATACATAAAAATACTCTGTCAATATATGGGCACCTAAGCTTACAGTAGGTACTATAGTTATAGAGTACGTGTGAGCTAATCTCGGAGCTAATATAACAAAAAACTTAAATATACTTTATTCAACTCCAGACTCAATTACCTTTCGTTTGATACCACAGAAGCCATGTTTTGATTTAAACTCTAATTTTTGAAACGTACGATCACCTACTTTTTTTAACTTAAATGTATATTGTTTAACTCCAAACTCAATTACCTTTCGTTCGATATCGCACACCCCATATTTTCACTTAAATTCTAATTTTTGAAATCTACCCCCATTTTCTTTTTAACTAAAATTTATTTTGTTTAACTCCAGACTCAATTACCTTTCGTTTGATATCACACACGCAATATTTTCACATAAACTCTAATTTAATTTTTGAAATCACCCTTTTATTTGGCATGTGTTCATTTTTAAATGGGACTATCTCGACCCAGCCTACCAAATTTCATTAAAATCGGGCAACCGGTTTTTGAGTTATGCGCGTTTGTCGTTACAGACAGACATACAGACAGACAGACGGCGCGACAAAAAAGTTTCAAAATCATCTGAAACGCAAAGGTGTATAAAAATTTTTGAAATCGGAGAAATTTGATTTTTTTTTAAATTAGGATTACCATAGCTCACCCTACTATAGTATAGTAGTAGTACTATAGTATAGTAGTAGTACTATAGTATAGTAGTAGTGTGAGCTAAAATTTGAAATCAGAGCAACATGACATGATTAAAAAATCTAAATTTTGAACAGAGTATCTCGTCCTATCAATTTACAGGGTGTTCCGAAAAGTTATTTTCACACTTATATCACAGTTTCCTCAGACCAAAATAAGTTGATTTACGTCCACAAAAAGAGTACTTTTTTAGCTTAAAAATGCTTAGTAAATAATTTTATTAACAAAAAAAGGCAAAAATTATACTGAGAAAAAAGTTATAGTACAGTATAAAGCGCCTAATGGCCACAGCGAAAGGGTGTCCATATTTGGATTTTGCATCCCAAAAGACCCCCGAGTACTAATTTTGAAAGTAGTACGTTAAAAATTGTTCATAATATTAAAAAAAGTCATTTAATGTTTTTACTTTAACGCCCTGTATCTCGGAAACATACCATTTTCGGACTAAAGTTGACTTAAATTGAATATTTTGATATAAAAAATCTTTGGTAGGAGTGTGTAAAGACCAATTCGGGACACCCTGTATGTTATAACCAAAATTTAAAAAGTCTGCATTTAAAAAAATTTGAAAAACACCGATATTTTTAGCGTTATTGAATTTTCATAAAAACGAAGTTGTTTAGGAAAAAATGCATGGATACGTCATTGTGGGCAATGAAATTTCCATCTAATGTTTAATTCAATTGAGTCAAAATTAATGGGAACATTCCAGTGTCGTCTATAAACTGATATGGTGTATAACTGTCACTTTTGGTTATGCCAATTTCATTAAAAAAATTAAATACAAATCTACCATATTTTGTTAATTTACCACAAACTAATCTCCGATTTAATTATTGCTTATAGCCCGGTTATTGGAAAAACACGAATAGAGACTGTGTCAAATGCCAATGCAACGAATATGGTTCCGATGACAGTTTTTGCAACCAAGATACTGGCCAATGCAACTGTAAATCTGGTATTACTGGACAGAGCTGTGATCGCTGTCTTCCCAATTATTATGGAAATGTCGAAGCGGAGTGTGTGGGTAAGTTTTTTTTTTTTGATACAGAGGGAAATAGATAGTTTTTCGACAAAAGCTTTTGACCTTTTTAACTTGTTAAGGAAGAAATTGTTTAAAACAAAAGAAACTAATATTTTAAGTTTTTGCTAACTTATTGGAGGTTGGTAATTAGAAAAAGAAACAAATTCAGTTTTTGAGTTTTCATCTTTGGCCATAAGGTTACGCTGGTCCAATAGAGTACAATAAGGACAGTACTTTTAGACATGTGTTACGATTTCACGAACTGTGACTTTATCACTGTGACTCGTCTGTCGCAGTCACGGTCTGCTCCAGTCCAAACGAAATAGCAGTGACATTTTGTTAGTCTGGCGCTGTGCGCCCTGTCCAATCCCAAGGACTGTACACAGAGAACAGGATGGTCCACTTCGCGAAATCTGTCAGACGGTTTTTAATACGTCACAAAATACTCAACGACATAACCTCACTTTTCGTAAAATATAAACAAAAACTAATTTTAAAACATTTTTTTTAAACCATGTCTCGCTGTAATGTAGAAAGATAATAATAATATACAATTTTATGTAAAAATATCCTAGGTCTTCTGCAGAAAATAGTTTACAGAACCCCTCAATCATCAATAAAATCAAATAAATTTTTTCATTGTCATTCATCAGCATTTGCTTAAAAAAAAGTGTTAATATTTGGAATATCATCTAGAATATTTTGTGAATAGTATTTTACTCCCCATTAGAATACCTAAGCCTAGAATGAGGGGTGATCAGCTGCCCATAGTAGGTGTACAAAATTCATTTACAGGACTGTGCAGGACACTATATTGCCTGGCTTTTTGCTGTCTTAATCACTACATTATTCTACTTATCAATTTCTATTAGCAAATCTTCTTAAGCTTTTATGGTTTTTAAGAAGCAAACAACTTACCATTATCAGAAAGTAGCATTTGTATATTATTTTTCAGGTTTTTTTAATCAAAACTAGGAAAATTTTGTAGGTAGATAGCGGCATTCTAGCTTAAGCAGTATACATGCACCCTGCAATCCACTACAGGACCAAAAATTTGTTGCTAATTCCTGTAGAACAATGCATCCATTTCATTCCACTTATCACCTAGTAGTACCACCTAAAGTGAGGGGCTCATCAATATGTAAGGACCTATACAAATCTCGACACTTTTAATGACCACTCAGGACTGATAAGAATCAGGACCTGGCACAACCTTTAAGGACTAACAGGGTCAACAAAAATATGGTTTAAGTCCCTGTACAAAGTTTTTGCTATTGATCAGCAACAGGCCCAGAGGTATTTTTTGCACTTAAGAAATATTCACTTTCTGTCAGTAGCGGCTTGTGGTAGAACATGGCACATCAGTTGAATAGAAAAAACCAAGGACCATAAACTGACTGTCTTTGGTAAAAACGAGATATTGTTGGCAAAAATGTTCAGTTATCATGTCATTTGTACAGTATGAAACCTCATTCCACATGACATGATAAATTAAATGTTTTGTCAATTCATTATACAGTTTTTTCTTTCAACTGATGTAGAGTGTTCTACAACATTGCTATGTTTAAAAGGTAATAACATGTGTACCTACTGAGGTGTGTATATTGCTCAACTTCACCTAACTAGCAGCAGTACTAGCTTTTTGTCCCTTATTATTTTAGTAATTAAAATCTCACTTTTTGTCCTGTTGAAGCAATTTGTAGTTATCAGTATTTTAACCTATTGCTTCATCTAAATGTTACATATAGGTTTGATTTTATGAGGTATATGTTAGTGCCCCCAAAGATATCATCTCAGGATACATGTTTACATATTTAAAGATAAAAAATAAAATGATTAAATAAAAGTTATTTTCCTATTTTAATTTCGACCAAATTTATTATATTTATTGATTTATAATACTAGAAATTATCTAAGTGGATAAAGTCTTTAGGCATCTGTATACATTTTTAGAATTTTTTTGTTATATCACTCATAATAGCAAAAAAATAACAAACCTGTATACAATATTAAGTGGGGTTATTGATTAGAAGCAATAAGGAATTTGTTACCATAAACATCAGGATAACAAATCCTGAATTTGATAAATGAAATGTAAGAAGAATGAACCATGGGGGCAAAAAATCTAGGACATGTAGGTATTTTACCTTTCTAAGAAATGTCCTAGTATTTTTTACCCAACTGCAAGACCTTTTTACTTCTCAGCATCATTTTGTTTTTATTAAGTGACATTAGCTTCTAAAAAATGGAAAAAAATATAATAATATATTACATTTTAATAATATATATAAAAAATATAAATATATCTTTAAAAAAACTGTGCTAAAGCAAAATCTCCATTGTGCAAAAACTAAAATTGATAAAATTGACAAAACAAAAACTTAGAACATTATAAATAAATTATTGGGGAGGCAAAGAAAACAACTAAATTAAACTTAGAATAGATTCTGAAACTATTAAAGACACACACTAACAGTTGCAAACCAACTGAATACTCATTTTCGTACAATAGCAGACTCTGATACAAAAAATTCAACAATAACTCTATCAATTTGCACAAAACAAAAAAAAATCAGACTTTAACTAAGTAGCTTTCTTTTGTACCAACATCAACCAGCAAATGTTCCTTGATTTCGATGCTTGTACCTGCAGTTGGCTCTTCAGGATCAACTTCTATTGGTTTCACTGATAGGTTTTGACTTGGCACAGATGTATTCCTTAGTATTGTTTTGGAAGTACATAAGCCTGTAATAAAAAAACATATATAAGGAACTTTTTTTAAAAAAGGTAGTTTCTACAGTGTAAATTTTGTACTCTAGTACATATGGAATTCACAAAAAAACATGAGGTTTTAGAAATTGTCCAAGTATTATTTTGTTATGACATTTTTGTCAAAATTACAGTAGGTGTCCCAAATTAAGTTGGCACTATTGATAACTTCACTATTATTGGAGTCAAATTAGTACAAAACAGAAAAACAATTAAATTGCACATTTACAGAAAAAAAAATTAAAAACTATGTTTAATGTCTAATTTTTGTGGTTGTAGAGGTTTCTTCATAGACAAGGGGTGATCAGCTGCCCACAGTAGGTCTACAGGACTCCATAGGACACTACAATACACTACAGGATCAAGAATTAATTAAAGTTCTGTAGGATGGTGAACAAATTTGGTTCAGCTGATCACGCCTTGTTCATAGATGAACACACAGGCCTAAATAAATTCACATGCGGCTTAGTGTTCCATTAAGTAATCTCTGGGGGGGGGAGGGTTACCTTTGTGTCATAGTCTTGGCCATAGGTGGTTACACTTTTGTGACATTTTTAACCTATTTCTTTATCAAAAAATCTGAAAAATGGTATGTTGTTGAGTTGTTTTTATGAGAACATTTCTTTTGTCAACATAAGGTATGTATGTATTCGAAAGTGGTGGCAGGCCCTTCTGGACCTCCATGCACTGTGACCACATATGGATCTATTGTGCCCACATACCTACATACTGAGTTTGACTAAAGTGGCATATTTTTTTTTCCACCCAGCACTTAAAAAACTCTGCAGATTACAACTAAATGATTTAGGCTTAACACAACATAAGGTATACCTACACAACATATTTAATTTTTAATATATTTGTGGTTAGGAAATATGCTTGGAAATAGGCTCGGAAATAGGTATGTTTATGTCAAAGTCACAAAAATGTAACTGCCTATGGCAAGTACTATACACTGAATGATTTTTTTATATTTTTCTTGAAAATGCGGCAAAAGATCCTGAATTTTAACCTTACATAATTAAAGAATGTGGCCCTAAATAGATTTAAAAAGATATTTACCTAGCAATTTATCTTGAAAAGGAATTTCGAAAACTGTTCTGTAGAAATGCTTTCGTGGAATCCATATTGTCTTTTCCACAGCGCCTTAGCCACTCTTGCAAAATAGTCTTGGGAACAGTCATTGGAAGGTGGAAATTTAAAAAAACTCATAAACGTAGAACTTCTAAGTTCGAATAGTTGGATTTACATCCAGAAACCGCACAGGATGCTCCTGGGATTTTGCGATTCCGAAAATTGTTTAAAATATCGAAAATAACAATACAAAACCAAGATTCCACAAATTTTTTCCCTTAAAATAAATAAAAATGCGAAATGCACGAAAAAATTAACCTCACTTTGGATTCGCGAAAAAAAATCAATAAGTTCGGTTGTCCTTTTTCATTTAATCTGAATAGAAAAGGAAAGACCACCCTATCAAACAGATCAAGGGTCTTTTGAGAAGGATGAGTAGGTTCATAGAAGGATGGCTCGACACCTTGAGGATTTTGTGACGTAGCGAAATTTGGAATATATGGGGCTTATGGAAGTGGACCGTCCTGTTCTCTGTGTACAGTCCTTGGTCCAATCCCTCGCATCGCCTTCGACAAACAGTTACAGCTGTTTACCGTCCCGCACCAACAGCCGCGTCGCGTCGACACGGCAGCACAGCGCAGCGAAATTTTCTAGACTGCGTTTTTGCTATAGTTGTAGCATTTCAAAATCAAAATCACTACAATTTATCACAGTAATACGACTGGAGCAGTCACGTCTTGTCACTGCTCCTCTAAAATCGCAAACTAGCCCATCGCTAACTCCAACTAACATTTATAGTAACGTCTACATGTTGCAAAGGCTTTACTACTTTCTTATATGGTAATCCCAATAAAAATTCGTTACTTTTTCGACTACTACGAAAAAGTACATGTTTTAAAACGACCCTCTAAACTTCTTCTCTGCTACGATAGGACGTTTACTTTCTTTTTAATAGTTAATTCGTTGACCTACCTCTACGAATTTAAGCTTAGTTGAAGTCACAAGCGTGTGTGCCCGACAACTACGTTATAACCTTTGACATTTACTAACAAAAACTTTTTAAGACAACTTTAAAGCCGTAACTACTTTCAAGTAGTCCTCTCCACTATCAGGTAATAATGTTTAGTACGCCAAGTTTTTTGACAGAGAAATTGTTTTTATTTTTGTGTTTTTAGTCCATATTAAAGAAATGTTAAATTTCATACACAATTTAACTAAAGTTTAACCAAACGTCTAAATTAAATGCCATTTGGTATAGTTAAAGGCCGATTATGAAAACATAACCTCAAAAACCACAACGAAAAAGCATCAGCTATGACAAAACGGCTAAATTTTACAGACGCGCCTGTTTTTTGCAATACAAATGATACATGATCCAGTTAAATTTTGATCATCTGCGTCAAATCTCCAATTTTTAGCTAATATAGTACATATTATACTATTATAGTAATAACCAAACTAAAAAAAGCGACTTTCTTTACTGTTTTTTTCACCATATTTTAATAATAATTCCGCCAAAAAGAAACGATAATATTATTTGTAACTACTCGTCCACTACAACGTAATAGCTACTTGCCTGCGACATAGTAGTATGGTTGTAATAAGAGTAACGTTAAACCCGTAGTAATAACCAAAAATTAGTTACCCACTTTTGCGATTTTATCGCTTATATTGACAAAATATTTAGTTCTACGATAAAGTTTGAAAATAACCGGTAGGTACTCTGGTATTTTGACTATTTTTTTACTACATTGGCACGTGATCGAAAGTTTTTTCGAAGTCATTAAAGCAGGCAAACGCATCTGCAATTACGACGCGTTTTTGTTGAATTAAAAGCTAAACAAAAATAAATTTAGAAAAAAAAACTTTTTCAAAACAAGCATTTAGGAAATGGACTAAAAAGAATAAAATAATTTTTTTAGTGTTCTGATATCATAATAATAAACGCGATGGGCGTATTAAAGGAAATTTACCCGTTTTTGGTTTAGCCTTCTTAACTCGAAGTTTAGTGAAAATCCAAATTCATTATATTATAGCAGAGAAATGTAAGGGTAGACAATTTAACCCAACTCAACCCAACCCGAGGGGTAAACCGCGTGGGTATTTTGGTGTACAAATCTTGGGTATTAGGGGAATTGTTAGAGGAAATAGTGGGTATTAGAGGTATTATTAGGGTATAAGTGGGTATTAGTAGGCATTAGTGGGTATTAGAAGGGTATTAGATGTAATATTAGAGGAATTCGTCTAGGTAATAGCTGTATTAGAATTATAAAAGAACATACGATTTTTCAAACTTATTTCCTGGTACCTTTCGACGCGTTGCTACAGTAGATTATGAGCATTTTTTATAGGAACCTCCATATTAGTAGATACATATTAACGATTTGGCAACACCTGTTGTGAAAAAAACCGTGCGTATCGAGGTGCGTATCCAGTGGTAAACTTTATGTTTTTTTGTGGTGGCAGTGAAACAAAATAAGGTAAGTTATGTCTTTGTCTATATGATTCATCTTTCATAATACTTTAATTTAAGTTGGCAATCGGCTAAAGCAATAAAGTTAGGTTATGTTAACTCCAATATTTTCATGCAGCACCGAGTGCAGCACGATTGCTATTTTTTTTTACAATGTTGCCTATAATAGTGTAATACAGGTAGTAATATGATTTTTCAAATTCAATTTTAAATTTTTCAAGGGGCCGAAATAAATTTTTATTACTTGTAAAGTCTGAAATGATGTGGAAGTATAGTATCGGCAAAAAATTTTGAAAAATTGTTATTGGCTAAATCGTCTTAAAATTACCCAAAACGCGTAGAAAAACCTATTTTCAGCAAAAAATTTTTTTGTGTCTGTCGGTCTATAAGTCTGTCGATGTGTCGGTCTGTTAGTTTACGCGATAACTTTTGAATGAGCTATCGACTTGAAATTTGGCACACAGGTAGAGCTCCATAGGAGAATGGTTCGGATTGTATTTAAGCCAAATCAGCCCAGGGGTAGGGGGTAAGAGGTGGGTGAACTGCCAAAAACATGAATTTTTCGGTGTAAAATGCAATGAGGACGGTTTTGGGGTCTGTTTTCACATGTACATTTTTAATCAGGTTGTTCAAAAGCTGCATGACGTACTTAGCTTTGGGGATGGGGGTAAGAAGGGGTGGGGATGTGGTGAGATGGAAAATATCGTGTAATATGTCGTTTTCGAGGTTTGCGGGTTCGGGGATCTCATTTCCATGAACTATACTCCAATTCAAAAAAATTGAGACAACATTTAGTGAGAGTTTGACAAGTCTGACATTTAAATGTTATTTGTAATGTCACATTTGTCAAACAGTCAATAAAAAGTGTCTCAATTATTTTGAATCGGAGTATATTTGTTATTATTCTTAAATCCAGAGGTTGGTGGTGATGGTAAGAAGGCGGGGGGGGGGGGGTGTAAGATACAAACTATCGTGTAATATGTCGTTTTCGAGGTTTGAGGGATCGAGGATCTCATTTCTAAGGGCTATTTGTCGTTATTCTCAAATCCAGAGGGTTGGGGTGAGAGGTACAAAGAAGGGATTATACACTAAATACCGTAAAAAGGCAAGTGATGTGCCAGTTTCATGGTTTTCGGAGGTGCAAACCTCATTTCTTTAATTTAAGATGTTTTTGAAAATAAATAATTAAGTTGTTGAAAGAAGGGGCCACCCCCTTTTTTTACCCTTATTCTGAGTCGGCGCAATAGCGACCTGTCCCGTGGTTTTGTTTAATTACTACAAAGGACGTGGTTAATTACGGATCTTTAGCGTTAACTTTATGTGAGTGGGTATGGTTATTATACATTGACATTTCAACCAACCAAAACTGGAATCGTGTTCCAAATTCATATTTTTGTTATGTTTTGAACATTTTTGATTATTTTGATGAAAGTTTCAAACTATTTTTCTTGTAAAATGGTTTTCTTGCAGTTTTATGAAATGACAGTTCGTTATGTGGCGTGTCCAAAAACTGTGTTGTTCGTGACAAATAGTTATGGTTATTAACCACTAACATAACCACTATAACGAAGTTGACGTCTACATGTGCTGACCAAAAACACTCTAATAACTTTTTAACTGCGAAAAGTGGATGTTTTTTCCAGAGATATTAGTGGGTATTAGTAGGCTCAAGTAGGTATTAGTGGGTATTGTTATGGCTATTAGAGGGTAATAGAGGTATTAGTTTAACAAATTCGGGTATTAGAGGTAAAATGAAGTATTAGTGTACACAATTTTGGAGCGCGGTTTACTCCTCGATCCCTATCCTAAGCATTTAGTTACCAGGAATTCTTTTAAAAGTCGATTTCCGTTTTAATTTTAGATTTTAACCCTTTGTATAGTTTTTGTATGGCTTTTATGTATGTATAATTAATATTAGTTTGCTCTAACACTCTAATAACTTTTTAACTGCGAAAAGTGGATTTTTTTCCAGAGATATTAGTGGGTATTAGTAGGCTCGAGTAGGTATTAGTGGGTATTAGTGGGTATTATTATGGGTATTAGAGGGTAATAGAGGTATTAGTTTAACAAATTCGGGTATTAGAGGTAAAATGAGGTATTAGTGTACACAATTTTGGAGCGCGGTTTACCCCTCGACCCAACCCAACCCAACCCTACTCAAGCTAACATTTTTCTGATATGGATGGACATTATTACGCCTGCTTCATATTAGGCAGATCATCCTTGACCGGCGCGGCAGTGTGTCGATTTATTTTGTCACATTGAAAAAGAAGAGTGGACGATCCACCAAATGCGCATAGAAAGGCATTTACCTAATATTAAATACGCCCATCGCTTTTATTATTATGATATCAGAACACTAAAAAAATTATTTTATTCTTTTTAGTCCATTTTATAAAAGCTTGTTTTGAAAAAGTTTTTTTTTCTAAATTTATTTTTTAATTTTTAGATTTGTCTAAGTCTATGCATTTCAGCTAGCGCATCGATTTTGCAGGGAGATATCGAACAAACTAAAGCCTTACCTCTTCTACGCCCCCCTTTTACCGGGCCTTTTTAGTGGAAGAGCATGTGAGTTTGAAATCAATCAGATACCTACGTGGAAGTCAGTTGAAAGTAATCAGAAAAACTCGTCATTAAATCGTCCATTTTGAATCCGCCATATTGAATTTTATCTGATCAAAAATTCGTCATCCTCAACCTCAAAAACCCTCAGACCCCAATTTTGGTGGAAATCCGACAAACTAAAATTTTACCCCCTCTCCACGCTTCACATTAGGGGAGAGGTAGACATTCAGTGATAACACATTATTGGATTGTCATCGGAACTATAACGGTATGCGAAATTTGAAGTCAATCGGAAACGTGGAAGTCAGTTGAAAGTAATCAGAAAAACTTGACATTAAATCGTCCATTTTGAATCCGCCATATTGTATTTTTGTAATCTCATCAAAAATTCGTAATCCTCATCCTCAAAAACCCCTAGATACCAATTTTGGTGGACATCCCACAAACTAAAATTTTACCCCCTCTCCGCCCTCCAGGTTAGTGGTGAGGTAGGCAGTCAGTCATACCACATTATTGGATTGTCATTGGAACTATAACAGTATGCGAAATTTGAAGTCAATCGGATACGTGGAAGTTAGTTGAAATTAATCAGAAAAACTTGAAATTAAATCGTCCATTTTGAATCCGCCATATTGAATTTTTATAATCTGATCAAAAATTCGTAACTCTCATCCTCAAAAACCCCCAGATACCAATTTTGGTTAAAATCGGACAAACTCGTTCGTTAGGGGGGGTGGTAGGTACCCGATGAAACCATATTATTGTATTGTCATCGGAACTAAGACGCTATGCGAAATTTGAAGTCAATCGGATGTTTGGAAGTTCTTCAAAAATGAGTTGCAAGATTTGATTACCTACATACATACAGGTAAAGTTAAATAAAAGCTTGTAAAAAAGCCTCCCTCGTACCAAAATAATAAGTAGCTAAATAAAACAGAACAAAAATTGCTAGAATGGTAAAATAAAGTATCCACTATCTTTCTATACTTACCTTTCTCACTAGAAGGTGTCAATCAGCAGTCCTATTAAAATTTATTTTGCGAATCCAGCAATGCAGAAAAGCGAAACGAAGTGCGAATGACAACTGGCTGACAGATTTAACATTTTAAAGACACTATGCTGTATAGGGGTCATTATCCGAAAAATATAGCTTAATCAAAAATTAAATTAAATAAATAATCCCCATACATATAAAATACCTAATCACATGTACGCGGCACAAAATAATATTGTCGGACATCTTTTTATGCAAAAATAAAAAAAAACTTTATTTGCACTGTATTTAGCAGTAGCGCACCCAGAAATATATGGTGCAATATGTCGTATTTCATGCTATTTTTTGTTTGAGCTCATGAAGATTTTGATAAATATCTAAAAAAAATTTAGGCTTGGGGGGCTCGGGCCCCTGAGTGTGCCCTTGTATTTAGGGCGCTTATTTTGCAAGGATGACAATGGAATCATTCATGGAAAATTTCCTGGTTTTTCCTAGTTGTGCATAGCTATTTGTTAAACCAAGGGATCATTTTTACTATTTTTATAGTAATTTGTTTTGATTAAGTAAAACCTTTGTTAATTTTTAAAACTAACCTAGTTTTACGCGAAATCAAATATAATAACCTAACCTCACTTCCACACCACGGCCGCTGAAGTCAGCAGTTTATAAAAGATTCTCAACATAATAAAAGCCTAATAAATAAAGACAATGGAAGTCCGAAATTTTATTTCTACACAATCATTGTCTACGAGTTTCAAATAATAAAAGCCCTTTTTAACTAAAAACAAAAAACTTTATATTTATTTTTAGAACTTTTACCACCTTTGTAAACATTCCTTTAAAGCTACCTTTAACCTTTTACTTTTCAAATGATTATAACTTTTTGAGTACAAGTCTTCTCTAAAAACTAGAATACACTCAGTTTGCAGATATTCACTGTAAAAACTAGCAAAATCTTGCTCTAACATCCTGCAGCTTTCTTCAATTATAATTTTAAAAGAAAATGGTAATTTTTCAAATATTTCTTTAGCCTCAAAATTTGTATACTCTACAAAACGGGTGGGCGAGATTGGAAGGTTTAGCCAAAATCTTTCAAATGGCAAAGTTTTAGTTTCCTGAGGTATCTCCAGATGTTTACGATTTGCATATAAAGTTAATTTATTTGCCCATTGCCAAGACTTTAAAGTACCCTTGGCAATATCAATCGTTTTTGCGGTACTAGTACTTTTAACTTCCTTATTATAAATGTCTTCCTTTGAAATTTTAACAGTAACATGTTTGTGTTTCTTTCGAATATGGCGGTAATTTTTTGTACAATAAAAAATATTTTCATACACTAACTTTTCATTTAGACCGAAATCCAGGTTCTTTAAATTACTCAAATAATGATTTGGATTAACTACAAGATTTAATGATTCATTACAAAAATCATGCTGTAATAAATCATGACAAGGCACTGTGGGAATTCTTGAAATATAACTTAAGAACGGAGTTAATGAGGGCTCAAAAAAGTTTTGATTAGTTTGATATCTCCTCAAACCTAATGGAATTTCTTTGATTTTCTCTAAAACCTGATAATAATCCCTAACTTCTAATTGTTTAAATTTATTATGCTTATAATCTAGACGATGTGTTTTTAAATAATTTAGAAACATGTCACTATCAAGTTCAATACAATCATTTTCCAAAGTTGTAGGAACATGATACCTTTCAAGCACTAATTTTCTGTATTTAATGTGAGTTAACCATTTTTGAAAGTCAAAAGAATATTGACAGTTTTTTGAGTCCTCAGAAATTTTGAATTCTGATTTGCCATCTAATCCAAAAAATAGTTTTAAAGTAAATATAATAAAAGAGAGAGCACGGGCTTCATAATTAGGTATATACTTTGATTTTTCTGTAAAATTCATTTTGGGATCAGAAACTAATATAATCTTCTCAACATATGTCAAGATATTTTGAGGTAAATTCATTTCTCTTAAATATCTTTCACACAACTGCATAAAATCTGGAGTTTCCAAATATTTTTCAACCTTTAGAAAATGAACAACATCGGCTGCCTTTTGTTTGAACTCCCTAAAAGACAACTTATTTGTAATCTTTGGAACAAACATTTTTTTTTCTTGACAATCCTCTGGAAACAGATGAAAATAAGCTCCAAATGAAAGATGTCCTTCTTTGATAAACCTTAGAATGTCTCCTAATTGCATTTTGTCTTTAATAATTAGGAGTCCTATGTATAAAATATGGTACAGATTAGCGACTGAAAGAGTTTGAATTTTATTTTCACTAGAAAGATATCTGTTTCTATCTCTTTCTTGCTTTGTAGCATGACAAGTCAATTCTTTGTGAAAATCAGTTGAATGTTTTTTTAAATGTTTCGATGTCATAACTTTTCGTAAGCGTTTCTTAGTAGCCACATTATATCTTATTTTTTTGGGTTTTTCAGGTTTGTCTTTGTCACTTTTAAGTTCAGACAAAGATGTTTCTGACAAGTAAGAATCCTGCGTCAAATTTTGAGACAATTCGTATTGAGACTGAACGAGAGCCATTTTTTTCTTGGTTCTTTGTCTTATACTCGAGGCTCGACTAATTGTGGAATTTGAATCAGATGAGCTACGTTTTCTTTTGCGTTTTTTTATTCCATAGACGACTTCTATATCATGTCTTGAAGAAAATAAATTCATACAAGGTGCTGTGTCATTTTTGGGCTGAAAAACTTGAGTAAAATGTAAATATCTCATAAATAAGTACTTGACAACTTTTTTGAGTTCTGGTTTTGCTCCACATTTTACAAGCTCTTCCGTAAGACCTTTGAGAATAATGTTGTAACATTCCCAACTAGTTAAGGCATCTTTTTCCTTTTTGGAGGCATCTTTTTGAATTTTCTTAGATTTCTTCTTGTCGATAATAGCTGCATCTAAGTATAAAAAACGTTTTAATCAATAAAGCCTCATGTCGACTTACAAGTAACATGAATTTTATATACATATATACCATTAAGGACGGCTGCCAGAATAATCTAAGAAACTACTATCGCTACATTGGAAAACAAAATTTGGTCTTAAGAATTGAACTAAAATATTTTAATCTTTGTAGCTTCGCGCTGGAGAGCAGTAATCATATATATCTCCCGCCTAGAAAAATTAAATTTTTTGGCGAAACACTATGAGTAACATACACAAATTATACAATATTTATGTTCCTTAAAAATGTCTGCATCATTTGGACCCCTCAAATGTACCTCTATGTTACCTCCCCACGGAAAGACAATGAAAATGTCAACTTTCATTGAAAAATAATTACTTCTACGGGGTAGCTAAACCTGTTCTTAGAACTTATTGAACTGACTGAACCGAAGCAAATATCCTTTATCTATGGAACTTATTTGACTTCTTAAGAAACAAAATGCAAATCTTCTTGACTTTTTGTCCAAACTTGTGTTTTTTTTTTCAAGACAAACCAATAATATTTTTTCCTTAAGTTTTATATATCTATGCCATTTTAAAAATAATCTTAATCTGCAAAATAGTTTTAAAAAATTGAACGTGATGTTAATTATACACCTATGTCATAGAAAATATAACTGATATTTTTTCGATTCCTATGTGTCTATATTATAATTTATTATTTGTTTACTTTCGTTGTTGTGATTTTTAAAATACTCTGCCAATATATCGGCCCCTAAGCTCACACTAGGTACTATAGTTATAGTGTACGTGTGAGCTAATATAACTAAAAACTGAAATATATTTTATTCAACTCCACACTAAATTACCTTTTGTTTGATACCACACAAGCCATGTTTTGACTTAAACTCAAATTTTTGAAATCCACCCCCACCCTTAAAAAAAACAAAAACTAAAATGTATTTTGTTAAACTCCGGACTCAATTACCTTTTGTTTGATATCACACACGCCATATTTTTACTTAAACTCTAATTTTTGAAATATACCCCCACCCTTTTTTTAAAATAAATTAAAATGTATTTTGTTTAACTCCAGACTCAATTACCTTTCATTTGATATCACACACGCCATATTTTCACATAAACTCTAATTTTTGAAATCTATCCCCACCCTTTTATTTGGTTTGTGTTCGGTGGATTTTGTTCATTTTTAAATGGGACCATCTCGACCCAAGACCCAGCCTAGGTACCAAATTTCATTGAAATCGGCCAAGCGGTTTTAGAGTTATGCGCGTTGGTCGTTACAGACAGACATACAGACATACTGACATACAGACAGACAGAAATACAGACATACAGACAGACAGACATACAGACATACAGACAGACAGACAGACAGACGGCGCAACAAAAAAGTTTCAAAATCATCTGAAACGCAAAGAAATATAAAAAATATTGAAATCGGAGCAACTTTTTTTTTCTTGAAAAAATTAGGTATATGTGTGAGCTAAAATAATTTAAACAGCTATTGACAAAAATTATAATAAGTGTGAAATAAAAATAATCTAAAATAATGCCTTGTAACACATAATTCACTCACAAAACGTTATAAATATCTTAAAACCTATTAACAACTTCAGGTAAAAATATTTGCAAAATTTGGACAAAAGGTCCATAATATATTTTGTGTCATTTCTGGTACTTTCTTTTACATTTGGTAGATGTCGCCATTTGTTAAAAGCATACAGTTTGGCAGGCATTATTAGCTCACACATATACTATACTATAGTAGTGTGTTAGCTCACACATACTATACTATAGTAGTGTGAGCTATGGTGATCCTAATTTTTTTGGAGAAAAAAAAATTTGCTCCGATTTCAAAAATTTTCATATATCTTTGCGTTTCAGATGTCTGTATGTCTGTCTGTAACGACCAACGCGCATAACTCAAAAACCGCTTGGCCGATTTTAATGAAATTTGGTACCTAGGCTGGGTCTTGGGTCGAGATCACAGTCACAGGTACTGTTTTTTGATTTTTAGTAGATATTGCCACTTGTTAAATGCATACGGTTTCGCAGGCATTATTTTGTATGCTCTTACCAATATTGTAAGATGAGATTTATAAACCGTCTTAAGGCCGTACCTAGGGGGGGGGGGAATCACGGACGATCAATCAGTTTGGACATGGAAACAATTTTTTCGATATAACATGCAATGCAAACATGTCCAATTTACCAGGCAAACAAAGCCCAAATTAAATATATATTACCTTGATAATATGGCTCTAAAAAGTCTCGATCATAACAAAAACATTTAATGTAAAAAAAGTCCAAGTACGCGAAAATGGTATTGCTTAAAAAGAATTGAGATAAAAGTAAAGCCAAGTTCTTCAATACAGATTTCAAAATATAAAAAATATCGAATTTGATGTGGTCAAAATAACTCTATTAATAAAGCCATGACCTATTCAAATAATCTTCAGTTCGATTTGTTTGCTACGCCTCTGGAGTGTTTGTTATTTTCGCTGATGACACTACAGTGTTATGGAGACATAAAGATGAACTTGTTCTTAATCAATTAATTGCAAATGATTTAAAGAGTGTTAAAGATTGGTGTGACTCTAATAGGCTTGTATTTAATATATCAAAGACTTATATTTTAAGCTTTAAATGCGAACTTCAGGTATGCACATCAATGCCAAACTTAGGTTTGATTGTCATATTAATGATCAACTTAACAAAAAATTGGCAAAAGGATCCTATATATAGTAAAGATTGTTTCCTTAGAACTGGGAAAGCGTACAGCAAACACTGCATACTATGCCCTAGTGGACTCCCACCTATATGGTATAGCATTTTGGGGTTTCTCCTCTCAAAGTGCAATTCAATCCACCTTTGTATTGCAAAAAAGAGCCATTAGCTATATTTGTCAAGTTAACACCAGAGAGAGTTGTAGACAACTTTTTGTACGCGATGAGATTCTGACTGTTCCAAGTTTATTTATTCTCGACACTGCTTCAAAAATTTAAGGCTATGGCAGAGAATCAAGATACAATCTAAGACATACAAGTGATTTGCCTTTGCCAATACTGAAATCATCATTAACCAAAAGCTCTATTATATATGAGAGCATTAAAATATTTAATAGTTTGCCTGATGACATAAAGTCTATCAGTGAATACAAGACATTTCATAATAGGCTTAAAAAATATTTAATTAGTAAGGCTTTTTACAGTATTTATGATTTTTGTTTTACTTAGAATTCATGTTTTTATCATATTTTTTACCATTTTAAGTATTAGTTTAGATGTTTGTGGTGTGTATTTTAATTTATTTAGTTTTATCATTTTATTTTATTTTATTTTGTTACTCTATGCTGTTATTTTATTTTTTTTAATTATTTTATTTTGTTCAGTAATTTTATTTTGTTAAATAATTTTATTTTGTTTGATTATTTTGTTTTAATTAATATTTTTAAATATAAATTTTCTGGTAGGTCTCATGCAATGCTTTGTCAACAGAATTTTTAGTTTTTTGACAATAAAGCTTATTTGAATTGAATTGAATTGAATGCTTCTAAATAAAATAAAGAATGTGATAAAAAAATGTGATACCTATCAAAAAATGTGATGCTGTTTTGTTTTACGATTCTATAAATATGTTGTTTTGTATGACTGTCCTATTATATATTTTTAATATTTAATTTTTAAAATTTTAAGCAAAAACACTTGAATGATATACTTTAAATAACATTTGAGCTGTAAGATATTACATATTTACTTTGTATTTATAAATATATCATTTTGTATTTTTTAATTGCTATAAGCGTTTATTAAATAAATAAATAAATCCTGGCATACCACTCAATAAAATTAACTCAAGATCTTGATCATCTGAGCCACTATCTGTAAGGGCCTGTCCTTAAATTATGTAATACTCTAAGGGGGGAAATATTGAAAATGCTTTACGAGGGGAGGAGGGGGGGTCAAAAATCCTAAATTTTTGTGTTACATAATTTAATTAATTTAACTGGAAAGATGTTCATTGTAATTTTACTTACTACACCATGCAGCAGTTAGACAAAAACCGAGGGGTGAACAGCTAACCCAAAATGTGTACACCAATTGTGAAAATCCACAATCTTTTGCTAAGATTGTGAGGGATTGTGGGAAGATTTTGAAAAATTGTGAGGGATTGTGGAGGAATGTGCAGCGGCGTAGCGTACCTGGGGACCGTCCCATCAAAAATTCTGATGACCAAAATGTCATCATGTCTATAGTTTCCTTGGCCACCCTCATAATTTACTGTTACCAGCCCTGCTACTTAATAACCGAGGGGTGACCAGCTAACCCCAAAATGTGTACGCCGATTGTGAAAATCCACAATCTTTTGATAAGATTGTGAGGGATTGTGTAAAGATTGTGAGGGATTGTGGTAAGATTGTGAGGGATTGTGGTAAGATTGTGACAGATTGTGGGTGATTGGGAGGGATTGTGTAAAGATTGTGAAGGATTGTGAACAGATTGTGAGAAATGTGTACACCGATTGTGAGAGCTGTTCACCCCTCGACAAAAACCAAGCAAGAAATTAAAAAAACACTCAAATGAAATAAATACCTCACAGACATGAGAGTCAGTGAGCATTGACTACAAACCCTATGTATTTTAATGAATTTTACTAATTAATTTAAGAACTCGGGTGTTTCTATTGAAAAGCTTAAAATTACGAACTCACACAAAACACACAATAGATGTCAATTCTGCTATCAAAGTTAGATCATATTTTAGTTAAATATAGTATGTCCTGGGACAAACTGCATTATATAGGGGTACACATAACATTGTAAACAGAACACAACTGCAAATGTTATTAGTTAGAACTTTAAATGTCCATACAACATAATACAATATGGCTGAGTGGTTGAGCTTTTTACAGGATTCAATTTAAAAACACATATCTTTTTGTTATCCCCCTCTTTAGTTTATATTTGTTAGTTATTGCTTTTCTTGGGTCAAAACAGAGTTGCCATATTTGATTAGCATAAACGAGGACATTGGAGACAATTTTCAATAAAAAGGCCTGACATCATTTTGAACAACCAAAAAAAGGTCCTCCTTTTCCTAGTAATATATAGTCTTATAGCCAGATGCTGAGAGGCTGATCAATAGCAAATGCTTTATACTGCCGTCCTTAAGCTAGAATGCTGTTAACTACATATAAAATGTTACTTGTTTTGTTCAAAAAACCCTGAAAATAATAAACAAACAATGCTCCTTGATAACTGTAAGTTATTTGTTCCTTGAAAACCACAAAAGCTAAACAAGATTTGCTTATAAAAACTGATCTAGAATAATGTTGTGATTAGACAGCACCAAAAAATCAAAATTGTCCAAATGTTGGTTAATGTCATTATAGCTTATGCACGGCAGTATACAGGTCTTCCTAGATATGAAATGATGGCCAGAAAAGGAAAAAACACTGAACAAAGCCTTATCACAGATCAAACCATTAAAGTCCTGCCAGAACCTAATTGTTACTGATCCTTATCAGTCCTGTTGAGATGTTAAACCGGTACTTACATATTGATCAGCCTCTCACATATTAAACAAAAGTTGCTTGAGTTTGAAGCAGTTTGAAGCTCATTATTATCAGTAGATAGTTTAAGTTGTGTTACATATTTTTATGTAAGCATGAGATTTGACAGTTACGCAAGCGCACTTTGTCACACCATCGTCAAGGTCATGTTAGGAGCCTACATATTTACGTTAGCTTACGGCAGTCTGCGGGCACCTTAATGTTACCAAAGAATAGAATTGGTTGATTGAACGATTGAAAAATGAGGCCCAGACGATAATTTCCACTTCCAGTACAAACGATTCTTTGCAAATATATTCTACTGTAGTTGAAAAGACAAAAAACAAAAATGTAACATCAAAAAAACACAGTGCCGAATTCCATATTCTCTGCTATTAGTAGACTTGTTATGGTAACGTAAAAACATTCAACTTAAACTCAAATTTGGAACAAAATGTAGAGCACTTAACTTGCAGTTTTACGTAAAAATATGTAGCACAACTTAAACTATCTCATGACCCACCCTTGGACCCACTCCAAGCAAAGCTCAACTTGTTTTTTTTTTTGGTTATAATTTTTGACATGCTTTTCTCGGTTTAGCAATGGTGGCTTTTAGCAATGGTGGCTATTTCTTATTTTAAAGATGCCTGTGTCACTCTGACTTACGTAGACAAAAGCAAAAGTATAAAGAAAAAATATCTAAAAGACCAAAAATACCCACCTTGTTCAAAAACATGTTCTTGAACCTGCTGTGACTGCGTTTGGCACTCTTTACAGTAATAAAATCCGCTTTCTTTAAAAAAGTCTGTACCATCACACACTTCACATCTTAAGTTTTGATCCATTTTGACGTCGTTTGATGCACAATTTTGTATAGGAACCAATCACAAAAAAAAAAGCTGCGGTTCGGTCTGCGATTAAGCTATGGAACCAATTTTTAAATATCAAAATAAACAAAAAAATGAGGTTAGTGTAAGCGAAAAAAACGATAACGGAAAAGACGAGCAACAACGGTTGTTGGGCTGGGGCTGTTTATAAATTACGTTGATCAAGGGAAATATTTGGGTCGCGTCAAAAACATCGAACAAAGTTATGTCAAAGAGTAAAATGGTGGAAAAAAGGTCTTAAATATTTGGCGCCATATAGAAATGTCGAAAAAAAAAATTTCGAACCGTAATTTGGTCGAAAATAAAACAATCAGAAGTAAAATGACGAAAATTATTTAAACGAAACGTGGTTTTATCGATCCGTAAAATTGTCTTAAATCATGGAATAAATAACATATATATTTCTTCGATGATTAAACGAATCGTATTTTCGTTACTCCGAAAAAATGCGAAAATAATATAGTCGAAAATTAAACGCGCGAAACTCAATGGAGAAGAGAAGCAAAGTCAACAACAAACCGTACAAACATTCTTTCTGCACACGCTCTAAGACTTTTTTCGAACATCATTTTACTAGTTTTCCCCTTCCTCTCCCTCTCTTCTCCCCACCCTCCTTATTTTTAATACAGTCGAACCTCTATAACTCGAACCTGAAGGGACAACCAAAACAGTTCGAGTTATGGAGAGTTCGAGTTATAGAAACTCGAGTTACATAGGTTAAAATACATGTCAAAAGTGCAGGGACCACTTAAAAGGTTCGAGTTATAGAGAGGTTCCAGTTATAGAGGTTCGAGTTAGAGAGGTTCGACTGTAGTTGTAGCTATACCTTTCACAAATTTAGAGCGATTTGGAAAATTCTTTCCGCACCCGCTTTAAGATTTTTTTCGACGCCATTTTACTAGTTCCCTCCTCCCTCTCTCCTCTCCCCCCCATCACTTAATAACACTGTTCGCGTCCGTAGAAAATCTACATGTACTTTTTGAGTAAAGCTAAATGAATTGTAAATGCATAGTGCTTTTTATAAGGCTGAATAAGAATTAAACTAAGAGTTGGAAATCAAAAAATTAAATAAAAAAACACCTGCTAAATTTACTTGTAACTACTAGTCGCAGTTGGGTAGAAAATTACTCAATATTAACCTGATTCAGAAAAATACAAAACTGTAAAATTGCGTAAGTGCGCTTTGGGCATCAAAACTAAAAGTTGAAGCGTACATTATAGACATCCCAACAATTTTGTTCTGAACTCCGACTAGTACCTACTTACACTACTTTTTTTAGTGTTCTGAATCACTTGCCTAGAAATGCTAGCTAGTAGTAGTAGTAGTAGTGTGGGGTAGGCTCTAGGCCTGGCGACTAGGCACATGAAGCGCCCTTTTCGCCAACCCCCGGGCATCCCCCCTTCTGCGTCCTTCCTTCGCTAAGGAATCTGCCCGTCTTCTGTACAAAGGTCAGAATATCGGGCCACCTCAGATTTAGAAGGTCTTCCTCTTCGAATACCTCTCTTCTTGCCTCCTTGTATGCTTCGCATGATGAGAGAAAATGCGCCGAGGTCTCGTCCTCGGCCCAACATCGCTCAATGCTAGCTAGGTACCCATGTAAAAAAAATTGCAAGGGCAAGATTATATAGAGACCGGTTTGGAATTGGGGAAAGATATTTAGGTAGATATTCCTTATCAGAAAATATAATGGGCTGTTGGTGACTCTCAGGAACTAGCTGATACCAACAACTCAGGCCTATTACTAGCCCACTTTCTGAGCTCGAAACTAAGGTCACTGTATAACGAAGTTCCTTCTTCGTTATACAGTGACCTTACTCGAAACAACCTTTCGGAAGAAGCGACATCAACTGTCTTTGCATTTCTTTCAAGTCGTCAATATAGGTCTGACGCTTTAAAATATCACAACCAAAAGGATTTTAGAAATAAAATTTCGGACTTCCATTGTCTTTATTTATTTTAAAACACGACGTTTCGGTTAGTAAGTATCTCTAACCGTTATCAAGTGTAAACTGTTGCACGTTCTGTCAATTTTACTCAGTATCGGTTCGTAGTCTTCCTCCCATGTGTGTCGTCTAATTTCGTCAAATCGCTCCTCCATGTCGGCGTTGAAGTTGGCTTTTCTCCATCGATGGTAACTGATTTGGGATCGGATTTTACAGTTTACACTTGATAACGGTTAGAGATACTTACTAACCGAAACGTCGTGTTTTAAAATAAATAAAGACAATGGAAGTCCGAAATTTTATTTCTACACAATCATTGTCTACGAGTTTCAAACCAAAAGGATTTTCTTGACCATGATCTTCCACCATTTGCAAAAGACAACGGAGGGATAGATAGGGACTTGAAGAAACACCATAGTGACTGTATTTAGGAAATATTCACGGATAGGTTCTGATGGATTACAGCGTCATAAAATCTTTTGGAACATAATATCTCTCTAATATACTAATAGTCATCTGTCTTAAACTTTACCAAAAATTGTAAAGAAAAAATAATAAAAAAAATAATATTTTGGAAAATATCTGTCCTTAATTTCATTCATTTCATTCAAAGAACCGAACCGAACCGAACCGAACCAAAGGTACCTTTTTTTCTAGGGTCTCCTTAAAATCCTATTTTTACTTCCCAAGTATTGTATCCGTGTAAAAATGACATGTTTGAAGATTTAAAAATCCTTTTGTATTGGCTCGGCGTTTGCATGAGGTGATCTCATTTCTGTCCCACTTAGTAGTAGTAGTATTATTGTGGGGGCATCCCCCCTACTGCGTTTTTCCTTCGCTTAGGAATCTGCCCGTCTTCTGTACAAGGGCCAGAATATCAGGCCATTTCAGATTCAGAAAGGTCCTCCGTCTCAAAGGCTTCCTCTTCGAATACCTCTTTTCTTGCCTCCTTGTATGCTTCAAATGATGAGAGGAAATGCGCCGAGGTCGTGTCCTCGGCCCAACATCGCACTCACGTCGCGTCCTCCTTCACTCTCATCTTTGCCAGGTGTCCTTGTAGGCCGGTTAGGACTCCCAGTATGGCTCCTACCTCTCTTCGCGTTCTACGGAGCAGCCAGTCCCTACGGGACTTGCTGTGTTCTGTCACATACTCCTTCGCCTGTCTGGCGTTTCCTGTGTTGGTCCATTCCTTTTGTATCTCTTTCTGGGTCCGCTCTGTTAGGGCTGACTTCATTTGCCCTCTTGTGAGCCCCAGGAAAGGCTGTGGCCCGAAGAATTTCTATCGGGATCCTTCCCTGGCGAGTCCGTCCGCTTTCTCGTTTCCTGGGACTCCCATGTGGCCTAGGACCCATACGAGCTCTACCTCTTTTACGCCGGCCAACTCCTGAAGTGCATCCGCACACTCCTGCACCAAACCCGCGGCTATGGTTGGTTTGCACAGTGCTTTCAGCGCAGCTTGACTGTCTGAACAGATGCAGAGGCGTTTTCCTCTTTCGTTCCTAATTTCTTCCTCCCATGTTACCGCCAGTATAGCGTCAACCTCTGCCTGGAAGACTGTTGCATTGGATCCCAGCGAGTAACTTTTTCCAATACCCCAGCTCTCTACGTACACTCCTGTACCGGTCGAATTCCTTGATTCGTCTGTATAGCAGACCGTGGCATCGCTAAGGAATTCAACTCCGTCCTCTTTCTATGCATCCCTTGGCGGTATGGTTACACGGTATCTCCTTTTCTCCCTTAATCGCCTCTCTGGCATAGCCTGGATATTCCTTTATCGACATACAGTCGATAAAGGAATATCCTTTTCCGTCACAGTCGCGATCTCCGAATGTCCTTTTTGTCCACCGCTCCTTCTCCACAAGCCTGCGTCCCTTATCCTAAGGTATGCTGCCATCGCTTTTTTCTTTTCAAGTGGACTGCGATGGGAGACCTTGGATCGTATTCAGGGCTATGTTAGGAGTAGACCTTAAAGCTCCGGTGATGCTCAAGGTCGCCAGCCCCTGCATGCTTTCGAGCTTTTTGGCCTTAGTGGTTTTCATTGCCCCCGGTCACCAGACCACGGATCCGTATTGGATCCTCGGTCTTATGATGGCCGTGTAGATCCAGTGCATGATCCTTGGGGTGAGTCCCAACTTTCTTCCTACCACCCTGTTCTGGAAAAGACTGGAAATGTTTAGGACGTCTCAAAATGTTTTGGAAAATCTGAAGATGTTTAGGAAAAGTTTGAAAATTTTCTGAAAACTCTGCAAATGTATTGGGAAAGTAAAAAAATGTTTTGAAAAGTCTAAAGAAGTTCTGAAAATGTCTGGAATGATACTGGCAAAGTCTATGAATGTCCTCGGAAATGTCCTGAAAAATTCTGGAAAAATTTTTCTGCAAATGTTTTGGAAAACTTTGTTTTATGTCCTGGAAATGTTCTGGAAAAGTCCAGATATATCTAGGGCATTCGATGAAGTCTGGCATGAAAATCTGCTCAACAAGCTCAAAGCAACGGGATTGTCGCCGAGACTTTGCACTTGGTTTGAAAGTTACCTTAAGGATAGATCCATTTATGTTGCACTGGATGGCCGGAACTCCAACTCTTACCAAATAAATGCTGGTGTGCCACAGGGAGCAATCCTTTCGCCAACACTTTTTCTGATTTACATAAATGACCTCTTAGATAAAACAGTAAATCCACTTTATTGCTTTGCAGATGATGGCAATGTAGTCTCCTCAGTCATACCACCCACTCAGTGTCTATCCGCACGTGAATTCCATCATCTTAGACTAACTCAAATATCGCAGATAAATAACGACCTGGAGATAATAGAGGACTGGGGCAACAAAAACCTTGTACAGTTCAACGCGCAGAAAACCCAAGCAGCCCTGTTTTCAAAAAAGACCAGCACCGGTGAGCCAAACATCATGCTATCTGGAAGTGCTGTCACATTGCAGAGCCAGTTGAACATCTTGGGAGTCACTGCAGAGACCAACATGTCTTGGCACAGTCACGTGGCAGATATAGCTAAAAGGGCGTCCCAAAAGCTTGGGGTGCTATTTCGTACAAGACATCTGTATACACCAAGCCAACTGCTGACACTCTACAAAGCCCAGATTCGACCAACTATGGAGTACTGCTCACATATATGGAGTGCGGCACCCAAACATACCTTAATGCTTTTGAACACCGTGCAAAAGCGAGCTATCAATCTGATCAATGACCCCGCACTTACCCGTAGCTTGGATAGTCTCGAACATCGAAGAACTGTGGGCGATCTCTCTCTCTTCTACAGGTATTATCACGGAAAATGCTCTAAAGAGTTGGCACGTATGATCCCCCCGGGAGTAGCACCTACTAGGCGAACACGTCAAACAGACGGTAACCATCAATTTACTGTCAAAATAGAGGCACCAAGAACCTCATTATATCAGAATTCATATCTCTGGAGAACAGCATCGCTGTGGAATGAACTCCCTGCGACAGTTTTCCCTGCAGGTTACAACCTGAACCGTTTCAAAACCAACACACACCAACATTTCCGCGCACTTGCCGCTTGTCGAGCGTGATAGGGATCTCCTTGCGAGTGCGCATACCCATAAAGAAAAAAAAAGAAAAAAAAGGAGTGTTCTGGAAAAGTCTGAAACTGTTTTAGAAAATGTCTAGAAATGTTCTATAAAAGACTAGATATTTTCAGGAAAAATTTCGAAATGTTCTGGAAAAGTCTGTTGCATGTATGTCCTGAAAAAGTATATATACAAATGTTTTGGAAAAGTCTGTTTTTAGAAATTTTGGAATTTATTAGGAAAAGTCTTAAATTGTTCTGGAAAACTCTTGAAAAGTTTGGAAATGTATAATTTTTTTAAAATTTAGTATGGATCATAATCCCGCAATAAACTTTTGGTTGATAAAAAAATGCTTGTGCAGGTATCTACCCCTTTTTTTTCAAGAATGTCCATAGACCTTGAAAAAAATTATTTGGGAAAATTTATCTGATTGGTATAAATCACGTGCTGAATCATTTGGATACTCAGATATTTTATAAGTGTATGGAACATATCGCTTTTCTTGCCATGCCTTTCTATCGCGGGTGTTAACCACCGAATATCATCTGCCAGGATAAACCACGTGAATGGATGTGTATGGGGCGCTAATATTTAAAAACAGCCGTCGAAGAGAGATATACTTAAACAAAATATCTAGAAATATGACGGTTATTTTTAAATATAGTGGCCCAACGACCATGACTTGGACCACGTAACCAATTATTTTTTATACTCCTATGGATGTTTAAAAAAGCCCGCAACAAAACTGAGAGCACATATTACTGCACACGTGCCTTGAGCTAATTATCAATAACAGACGACACTCAGAATATAGCTACATATCGCGATATATGCACAAATTAATGGTCAGTTTATTTTACATGTCAAATTTGACAGCTTTATTATCCACCAGGTGACAGATGATAGTTTTTGAAAAATATAGCTAACCAAGGCCAACACAAAAATAGAGGCCACGACCCTGAAAAAATGAGCTGTTCTCCCGGGGCTGAATTTTACATTGGGTCTTATGAGAGGTCAGACGTATTTTATGATATTTTCAAACTGGCACTACAGATTTCCGCAAAATTTCAGTGAAATATTCTCAGACACCATCCCGATATTCCACCAAAGGTTTGTAAGGAAGCAACATGATTAAAAGGTTAAAATCTTCAAGATTTAGCATTCCTTATTTTGAATTCAAATTACCCGCCATGTACCACATGCCAACTGGTATATTTGACATGTATTTGACTTTGTCATCTGTGATTGTCACAGTCGCTTCTACTTTAAACTTAATTTTTGTGTGAGCTACAGTTCATGTCATTATTTTTGGGACAACCTTTTACAACTTTTTTTGGTGGCCTATGCTTTTTGTTATGGTAAACAACTGATAACTGTCAAAAAGTTATCTCAAAAATTATGATATATAGTTTAATGAAGCGGCTATGAAAAATTAAGGATTCTATACATTTTACTACGCAATCTCAAAAACGGCTTTATTTAAAAAAATAAAATATTCATGTACCGTCATTCCAACTTCAATATTTTAAAGACAATCAGCTGTGTCGTAACGTGACCATCAAAAAAAATCAACCCCGGATGTGACGTCAATAAAGTGGAGGATCGTGGCCCGTCCGTTTTGATAGCCCTGAGTTAACAAATAAACACCACAAGATATACCAGAGGAACGCGCAATGCATGAATTAATCGATAACAGGCTTCATAATAAACTTCTTAGCCTCCTACTATAGTAGCTAGGTAGCTACAAAGTACATCGTTCGAAAGCAGATTACCTTTGCTACGCAACTCATCTATTTATTTTTATTTCCAGTTTTTGCTTTTAAACAGGAGATACCGCTAAATATTTCTTGAACAGGGGCGTGCCAAAGGGTGAGGCAACGAGGCAGTCGCCTCAGGCTACCACCTTCAGATGGCAACCAAATTTTAATATTTTCAAAATTTTGGCGCTCTTTAAAAAATTTAATATTCTACAAACTCAAACTGAGGTTTGAGAAACTAATAGATGAGTTTGCAGAAGACAAGGTCGAGGGTTCCAAACTTTTTGGGCAAGTAACTTTGCATATGTTAAGATATTTATGTTAGTTAATTGCATTTAAGTTTTTGAAAAAGAAAGTTGATTCCCCAGAGGTGTTTTTGTGAGCAGATAGTTCTATGTTATATAATAGACATACCTAGGTATGCATATTTAACTGACTCTACATATAAGTCAGTAAACATTGCCAAATCCGCTTTCTTGAAACTTTAGAAAACTTTTTCAATTGATACCATTTTTTCCAAAATATTTAGCTTGTGGCGCCTTTTTGTTAAAATATATTTTATTTTTCTAAGATTTTCGGTTGCCCCCATTTTTTTCCTTTTTGTCAAAAAATTTCTACTGTGGCGCCAATTTCTTTTAAAAAGGGGTGAGACAAGGGGAGCAAGCAGACAATAAAATTCAAGTAGATTAAAAAATTGCCCCCCTTAAGTTAAGACAGCCATGGAATTCAGAAACATGCCCCTTTTCAGTTTTGGACTGAAAATGCCCTTGACTTGCACTCCAAGTATTACTCCTTGGAGTTTAGCCACATAATTAAATACCATCCTATATATTGATCAAATTTAATATTATTCGTTTTTGTTTTACAGAATGCGAGCCTTGTATAAAAAAGGGACACGTGTGTGGCAAAGAAGGAAAATGCGTTTGTCCAGACCTTACCATCGGAAGGGAATGTGAACGCTGCGCTCTTAATTCATGGGGATATGACGCCGCAAAAGGATGTCAGGTAAGATAAAAAAAAGACCAAAAAAAAGTAACCAAGCGCGGATTTGAGGGAGTTAACAAGGTAATAACCCCCCCCCCCTAGAGTTAATAATTAAAAACAGAATAATTAGCCCCCTGGATTGTGGCCTAAATGCGCTCATGAAATTAATTTCATTGTAACGGACGTGATGTCTTTTTAATCTAAATACCTATATTCTATTATAAGCTTATAAAAAAAAGCTTAATGTTAACGTACAATTTAGAGAGGCGGGCGCAAGGAAATGCAAAAAAATACAAAAATTTAGATCCAATGTTTGCATAAAAATCAATTTTGGCAACTAAAATTTCTAAAAAAAAAAGGAATTTTTCGAGGTGTATTCAAAGACTAAATAAATAAATTTTAATCAGCTAGGGTACTCTCGGGTCTAAGACAAAAATCTAACATCGCTACAGAGGCAGCTAAAGTCAATCGTAGTAGGTATCCTAAGCCCAGGTCTGATATTAAATATAAAAGGAATTTTTCGAGGTGTATTTAAAGACTAAATAAATTAATTTTTAGGCTAGTCTTTAGGAAGGGGCCATGGTAGCCGCAGACATAATATATTTCCGCTTTGTTACGGTTCATCAGTACGGTGCAACCAAAATGGATGGACAGGGAATGAAATGAAGATGATGAAAACTGAAAAGGAAAAATGAAATGTGGATACCCACTTTAGAAAACCAACTGCCACTTTGCAGTATCAGCTAGGATAGTCTCGGGTCTAAGACAAAAATCTTATATATCTATCTCAACAAGTATGCCTTGCTTAGTTGATTTTAGTTTTTGTTAACCACATTAGTCGACAGTTTTTCGTTGGTATGTGGAATTCGTAGTATTAGCGTTAACGACGATCCAGGCCAGGTGCATCAAAAACGGCTGTCACCCAGGAAAACATTGATGCTGTGCGCATGCTCATTACGGGACATCAACACGGCTTCATTAGGGATTTGAAGGACCTTAATATAAAAAATTTTGCATCAAGAATTAGGGCTAATAAAATTAACTTCCCGCTGGATACCGCATTTGTTAACCGAAGAACAGAAAGAAGCTAGGGTCAATTGGTGTTAGAAAACTCTAGACCGCTAGGCTGGAAACTCGAAAAATGTAGACAGCATTGTCAGTGATGATGAGTCGTCGATTTACTTATATGAACCCGAAAATAAACGTCAGTCGTCTGTTTCGGTGTTCCAAGATGAAGAAAAGCCAGTCATCCGTTCTCGAAGTGTGTTTAAAAAGATGGTCGCGACATTTGTCTCAAAAGCAGGTTATGTAGCAACAATTCCTCTGAAAGATCCCAGGACTACTACTACTACTACTACTACTACTACGTTACCATTTGTTTGCCACAAGTCATCGCTCAGCTTCGAAAAACGAACCCCTCCACCAAGACAATGCAAGTTCGGAAAAAGTACAAAAAACCATTGAATTTTTAACCCAACAAAACGTCGAATGGTTGGAGCATCCTCCAAACAATCCTGACCAACGATTTCTATACTTTTCCGAAAATCAAGATTGGCCTGCGTTGCGTCGTTGTCAAAGATTTCAGTCGCCAGAGGAAGTAGTACTTTGACAACTGGTTTGAGCGCATACAAGTGTATTAACTTTCGTGGAAAATACTTCGGGAAACAATAAAGTATTTAAAAGTTATCTACTGTTTTATTCCAGCTGTATATACAAAACCCTCGTATTTGGTACAAATAAATCAATGAAACTAGACAAATTCCTACAAACACCGTCGGAACCTCTAGAGGAGCGTTTGGACAAAGCATAAGCAAAGTCAACCTTTAGGTTCCCAGGGTATGGTGTTTGCCAAATCCCCAATCGGATACCATGGGATTACTGGTTAATGTAACGGGTGTGATAAGCTATTGAATGTTATTTGAGGACATACTTACATAAATAAAAACCAGCCTGCAAATCAATAAAATTTATTAGTATTTTATTATTTAAATAAATCCCGCAGTGAGGTTTCGATAGGCTCCTATAACAAGGGCGGATCTAGGGGGGGGGAGGTCAAGCCGCCAAACTTTTACAAGTTATAAATAATTTATCCTCGAATTTACCAGTGCCTAACATCAGTTTTATCTGTCTTGATCAAAACATACAATACCATGAACCAATCGGCACTTTACAGGAAGCATAATACTTTTTCTTCCGCCATATTGCATATTGAACGCAAAAATACCGGACAGAGTCAAACTTAACTCTTTAAAAGAGGCTGGTTTATTCTTATGTTTTAAAAAACTTTTGGCTTGTGTCTAAACTCATTAAAAAGCACTATCTCCGCCGTATCCAAAGAGGTAGGATTCATTAAAATCGTTTTAGCCATTCGTAATATTTTAACAACAATCAATTTTCATTATGATTCATTTCCTTCAATTAAAATTGATTAATTAAACGCCGAAGTCAGATGCAATTGTATAATCTGTAAAAGAATGGTTGGAACAAAAAATAAGTTTTTGGGATCTACTAAGCCGATTTTCATGATTCATGAACTCTTTAGGCGTGGCGGAAACACAGTTTTTTAACAAATGCAAAAATAATACTAAAAGATTTTTGGAACACAAAAAAAAAACACTTGTTCTTATGAAACTTTATCATTTTTTGCCAGCACTGCAATTGCTCAACGACAGGCAGCCTCTTCCACCAATGCGATAAACTGACAGGAACGTGTCAATGTAAGGCTGGCTATGAAGGACCAAAGTGCAATGCCTGCGCCTTCGGATACTACGGGTACCCCAATTGCAAACAGTGTCTATGTAATTTGATGGGTACCTTGGAAAATAATTGCCGCGAGGGAGTTTGTTTGTGTAATGATGATGGTACTTGTAATTGTAAGGTAAGAAAACAAGAATTTTATTTTCGTACTCACTCAGGGTTGCCAGACGTCCCGCCGTAGGGGGGACGGTCCCGCTTTTTGTAGCTCGGTCCCGCTTTTTTTAAATCCTTTGAAAGCCCCGCTTTTTATGCAAATTGTCCCGATTTTCCCGCTTTTTTTCATTTCTGTCCTAGTTCTTTACCTGTCTGTATCTTCTTATGTATAACTTATAAATTTAATTTAAAAAAATTTGTGTGTGCTTAAGACCACACGGCAGAGGTGTAAACTTCAACAAGGCGAAATTAATAATACGAAATACAAGATTTTTTGCGTTGTATATTGACAAAGTAATATACAAAGTAATAACATTTCCATAATTATAATTGGGTATAAATTACTCTGGTCAATTTTGCTCTGAGTGGCCTGCATCTGCATCATCATATCGCTCTGCTGACTGTTCCTCTCACAGTTAGTCGACTCGAGCCGACTTCAC
Organism: Aspidapion aeneum; assembly: GCA_963576565.1. Lineage (NCBI taxonomy): Eukaryota > Metazoa > Arthropoda > Insecta > Coleoptera > Brentidae > Aspidapion > Aspidapion aeneum. The sequence goes on from OY755041.1 coordinate 34,755,806, forward strand.
CTGAATGAGCGTTACTTAGCCGAGCGTGACGGCTCAGTTCAATTCAGTACCCACAAAACTGCTAAACGCGCCTAAAGAAGTTACACTTCAACAAACAATCGAAGAGGAATGTTTTACTTTTTTGTTTAAGTTACTTTCTCATTTTAGGGCGGATATTTCTTATTCATAAATACTTATCTTATGTGTTCGTTCATATTTGTTTATTTTAAATAAAATTCACAAATCACTAAAAGAAATTACAGATCATATATTTTATTATGCATGGAATTTTGATCATCGAAATATAATGAAGACAATGGAAGTTTGAAACACAACTTAATTTAAAAGTTTTTCACCTCTTCAATAAAAAAAAACCCACTAAATTTACATAGGTAGGTATAACATTTAAATTTTAAAATTAAATTATTGAATGTATTTTGGAAACGTAAATAAATAAACACACCATTTGGTTCCTAAAAGACTCCTACACTAACTTTATGTTAAAATCAATGTAAATTTTTAGTATTTATTTTAAATTTTTGTGTTTACGCATTTACTTAATTTGTCCCGCTTTTTAATTTGAAAAATCTGGCAACCCTGTACTCACTATTTTTGTACTTAGGTGAGGTGTAAGTATAAGTGTGTCAACACCGCCCCTTTACTATGACTCAGGTGGTCTATTGTGACTCATCCCACTGAATGAGATCAGTTTGTTGCCCCAGTTCATTGTCGTAAGATGCCGTAGCAGTGCCCTTTCCTTCACAACCCCACATAATCTGCAACCCGGTGGGCCACTAACTCCGACCCTGGTTCAGGTGTTTGTTGATTCGGCATTGGCCTTTGTGTATAGCCCCTGTGATTACACGAAGGCTTTCGAGTTTAGTTTTATTATCCTATGCCTGTCTGGCGTATTTAGGAAGGCTTTGGGTTCTTGTCTTGTCTCACCTATTCCTTTAGCTACTGCTGCTCTAGGTAATCGGAAGCAGGGCTCTGGTCCTACCAGCGCGGATTCCACTCCCGACCTGTTTATTACGTCTGCTTATTCTCATTGCCCTGAACCACGCGATACTTATTGGTAACCCGACAAGACCAATCTTATTTGTGGCCTGTATAGTAGGGTTTGTAGGCAATTCTGACCTAGTCTGAATTGAATTTTATGTGAGTTTAATGTACTTGTTCAAAGCTAATTTTAAGTATATGTAGATTTAAAGGATATCTCTTATTGTTTTTTCGAAAATTTAACATATTTAGGATTTGCTCCATTTTTTGTTTGATTTTATTTTTTAATTTTCCATCTGCAGTTTTTACCAAATACTTTTTCATCTACCCGCGTAAGCCGATATTTGTTGATCCGCTTAAGTCAACAGCTATCCTAAGGAAAGCTTCAAGAACCAAACTAAAAAGTAACGCAAATTACGCATTTCTATTTCAGTAAGTTAATAAGAGGTGTCAGACAGGGTGACACAATATCCCCTAAAATATTTAACCAGGCCCTAGAAGATATTTTTAAAGACATAGATTGGGAAGAAATAGGCATCAAAGTAAGCGGACAATACTTGAACCACCCAAGATATGCTGACGATATCCTTCATAACAGAAAATAAAGAAGAACTGATAAAAATGCTGAAAGATAACTAGATACAGCAGCTAAAAATTTAGGCTTGAGTATGAACTACACTAAAACTAAAATCATAACAAACACAGATAAAGATATCACGATCAGAATAAACCACGAAAAAATAGAACAAGTAGAGGAAAAATTATTAAACTAAGAAAAGAAAACCAAACAGCTGAAATCAAGAGACGAGTAAGATTGGCCTGGGCAGCATTCGGTAAATTAAGCTACATATTAAAAAGTATAAAATATCCTCAGTACCTAAAAACGAAAGTCTATAACCAATGTATCCTTCCTGTACTCACATTCCAGACCTGGACACTTACAAAATCAAACATCGATAAGGAACAAAAGCTCAAAGATCAATAGAAAGACAAATGTTATATATAAAGCTAACAGATAGAAAAAGGAATAAATGGATAAGAAATCAAACAAAAGTAAGGGGTCAGAGGAGAGGTAGCAAAATTAAAATGAAATTTGTCGGTCATAATTTCAGACAGAAAGACGATCCATGGGACAAATGTTTTGTAAACTGAAGACCTTGGGAAAATAAAAGAAGTAAGGGAAGACCTTAAATGAGATGAACGGACGATTTGAGAGAACATGCGGGGACTTGATGAATTAACACGGTGACAGACAGAGAAAAGTGGAAGATATTGAAGGAGGCCCATGTCCAAATATGGATCGAAGAAGGCTAATAGATAGATAGAATTGTTATTGAATTTTATAAGTATTTCTTCTTCAATTGGCATCACCACCCCTGTTGGGTTTTAGCGTGATTAACCAGAGCCCTTCATTCTGCCCTTTATCGTACGATTCTTCGCCATCTTCTTATTCCCATATTTTTGATGTCATCTTCGACATCATTTATCCACCTTTTTTGTCGTCTCCCTCTTACTATCCTTCCTGCAGGTAATCTATTAGCTGTTCTAATTCATCTTCTGTTTGCTCTGACCGAAATCTTACAAAGAATTTTTATTTCAACTATTTTTAGTCGTTCTTCATTCGCTTTTGTAAGGGTCCTTGACATGCACCCACATTTCACTACCGGCCTAATTTTTGTAGTGTAGATTTTTGGTTTAAGAGATCTCGTTAGAATCTTTGACTTGAGAAGTTTTGATAAGCGTAAAAACTTTGTCTCCATTGATTTTTCTCTGGTTTATTTCCTCTGTACCTAATAGAGTTTTCTTTGCTTATATTTGCTCCCTGGTATGTAAAATTTTCCACTTGCCCGAAACTATAACCAAGTATTTAAAAACTATCAGAGATATGGTCATCGTTTTTTTTTGAGAATGTATTGTATTTACTTTTAAGTCCTAAAAGCATTTACCTTTCCTTTATAGCCCAACGTTAGGGGCACCAAGTGCAACACATGTAAAAACACCACTTTCGGCCTTACCAAAGAAAACCCCCACGGATGTACGGACTGTTTCTGTTTCGGAAGAAGCAACAAATGCGTGGACACCGGATACAATTGGGACAAGATCCGCTTTGAAAAAAAAGTCGAGGAAAGTAATGAACCGGTGAGTAGAGTATGCACTAGATAGATAATCCTTGCAAAGTACTCGTAGGTACATAATCTGTTTTAAAGAATAGCGAATACCAAGAAGAACTTTCTTTTTAATTTTTTTTCAATCTACCAGTAAACAAGTTTATTTTAATTTCCCATATATATCGAAAAGAAGCAGAAAATAATCAAGACCGTAAAGTGATCACTTACCGGTCTGGTCTCTCCTTTAGTCAAGTTGGCAATGACTAAACTAAACTTAATAGCCAAATATAGGACGATCAATAGGTTGGTTTTCTAAACGATTTAACAAAATTCGTACAATACACAACCGAATCTTGTTACTACACATAGTTTCACCACTTGCCTGCGGCTCGCCTTGTAAAGTTCCTGCATCGCATCGTCTCGTTATTTTCACTTTTTTGTTCCAGTAGCGAAAATACCTATTTCACACAGCTAATAGCGTCATGCAAGAACATACAGCATGTATATGAAAGCATCCTTACTGAAGCGGGGGTTCTTGCCAGTGTAGCTGAAGCAGTTTGCAAATTATGAACGCGAGAACACATTTTCATTAAAATAAGTGCTCATTTCTAATAAAAATTATAACTATTCATTTATTTAAATTCACTAATTGTTCAGTATCACGAATTCAATCAAACTGCTGCAGCTAAACTGACAAGTGAGAATAGATTTTAAAAACTTTTTATTTAACATCTCGTGAAAGCATTTCTTTTAGTGCATTTGCTTTGAATTGTTTTTTACTTTAACATACACTGACACACTATATCCTTATAAATAGTCATTCGTCCCGACTGGCACATTATCTACTTGTATTTTTTCAGATCAGTTCTGACACCATCAGCTTACCAAGGTCATTTATGGGGGACCTTACCACCTCTTACGACGGTTATTTATCAGTAAATGGAACGGGAGGCAAATTCAGCGTCTTCTTAACTGGAAATCAAATCTCTTTACGATCGGATATTACTACGAATGAATTGAAATTAAATGAACACTATTGGATTGTGACAAGTGGAAGAATTTTGCCAAGCTGTGAGGTGTCACTCACCAGAGAGTGTTTTATGCTGATACTGCAGAACGTTAGCTCTTTTATTATTCAAGGAGAAAACATGGAGTAAGTAGAACTTATTGATTAAAACAAAAATATCTAACCACCATACGGACAGTCTTTGGACGAAAAAATTCACAAAAAAAAACAAAAATAAAAGAAGTAAAAAAGGTGTTTAACAAACACAAGCATAGAAAACTTTAAAAACCATCTATACAATTAACACTGGATGCAGAGATCGCTGATATTTATTTTAAAAGCCCTTTCTCAAAAAACATTTGCTTAAATTGATAAGATGCCGATAATTTTATTAAATCATGTCTCATAGCATAATTTTTTTCGGATAAGCTCAAACTTGCAAAGTCTCGTTTAATTAGCGGTCACTCCATTTTGCTGCTATTTCAAAGGTTTATAATTCTTGAGTATGTTGCCTCAAATAGGCTCCTATGAGACTGAGACACAGTCTGAATTTATGTTTTAAGAATTGACAGCTAACAATTTTAAAAACAATAGCATTCATAGTCGAGGAGCCAGACAAGAAACAAGTTATGTCAGGGCTTTCTTTCGACCTCTCGAAGGCCTTTGACACTGTAGATCATGAGTAGCTGTTAAATGAACTGAAAATTTTTAAAATGGAAGATGTCTGCATAAAACTTACTTGTCAGTTCAAGTGCTCCTCAAATACCACTGAAATAAAGAGGGTGTCCCGTAGGAATCGATATTGGGTTTTCTTTCTGTTTTACGCCGATGGTCTGTGTGCAGTGGTTTATGTAGATCTTGTATCTCAATTTGCTAATGACACGAGCGCCGTCGTAATTGCGGAATCGATGTCGGCCCTTACATAGCATGATGACAGAAGAAAAAATGAAACATTGATGTCAATGTAATAATAATCAATTATGCATATCAAAAACCAAAACCTATAAGACTAGAAAGATGGGTGTCTATGAGATGTTCCTGTGAATGGCAAAATCATAGAACAGACCAGCCAGTAAATTCCTTGGACCTATAGTCGATTGAACGTTAAGCTAGGGCGAACATATCATATGCCTAAAAGCTATACTGAACATGCGGAATTCTGCTTAGAAAGAGAACAACTAATTTAGCAGGTGTTTACATAATAATAAACACATAAGAGTTTAACCCGACCTCGGCAAATCGCGGCGTTTCGTGACCTAAAAGTTAAAGAAGGGGGGGAACACCAGAGGAGAAATTGTAAATAGGTAGACAAGAGCTGAGGGGAAAACCAACGACCTCGCGTTAAAGGATCGACATTGTCTTTTCTTTTAAATCTGCGAAGCGAGAAGGAAGTAACAATTGCGTTTTTATAAACCTTGCTTCTCGAACATTATGTCGGCGTTAAAATTGACTGCCGAAGAAAAAGTTCAAATATCAAAATGGTATTTTGCAGGGAAATCTGCTCCAGATGTAATAAATTTGTTTATTACTAAGTATGAGTGGCGTGATATTTCTTGCAAAAGTAACATCTTGAACATAATTAGTCATTTTGATAAATTTGGGTGTGTTAAAGTGTGCAGAAAATGTAGCGAGTTAAACAATGAAGAGGTAAATGAGGGTCCCAGACCCATGTCGCAACAAAGGCAACTGCGAGAAACTGCCGTTTGTGCTTCAACAATTCGGATGTTGATTTTCGGCAACTTGATTTCAGCAGAATGGGCGTCCGGCACATAATGTTTTACCCGCCAGGGAATTTTTAGACCAAACTTTTCCCGGACGAGTAATAGACAGATGCAGTAGTACCAGATAGCCCCTTAGATTTCCTGACCTGACTGAATGTAATTTTTTTATTTAGCCGAACTTCGTATTAAAATTGAAGAGGCTTGTAATTCGATCACTGCTGACTTGCTAAACAATCAATGTACGGCAGAGGTTTTTTGACAGTTTAGGATATTGTTTAGCACAAGAAGGTGTCAAGTTTGAGCGTTTAATTTGATTAATTTAGTAAGTCTCGAAAAAGGTTTTTAAAATCACATATTCGTGCTTTTTTAAGCTGTTGAATCGGCTATGTCGTGACAACAGCAGTGTAAAAAATCAGTTTTTATCACGGGATATAGCAGCCTAAATTAACGCGATGTTTAGAGACAATATTAAATGAAAAATAAGTACATTCCACCTTGAAAATCTTCGAGTAACTGAATCATGGACCAGATGCAAATTAGGCAATTAAACATCTTTAGCCTACCAAACACAATGCAGTAAAATTCATTAGACACGCCATATGGAAGACAGAGCATGTGTCCGGGGTGAAGAGGAGTATTTGCCTTTATTTTATTTAAACACTTGCTAAATTGGTCATTCTTTTTCTAAGCGGAATTCCTTATTAAAGGATATCGTATACATGCAGCTTACCGTCACCGGAGGCATGAATCGTCATTGTGCTGCTATTTGGAGACTAACATAAATGAGTCTCTGGATAGTCTAAATGTGATGTATTGTTGGTCGCCTAACTCGCATAGTCATATCGCGAGGAACATTTCGCCTGCGCACATGCGCATTGTATGACATTTCGGTCTCTCATCAAGTGCGGTTAACGTCAACGAACGTATCCTAGAAACGATTCTATAAAATAGACAATTCCACCTAAAATAGACTCGCGGCTACAGACTAAAATGTACTCTGGCTCCTTCGATTTCGCGGGTTAATTTGAACGTATATTTTTAAAATTTGTAGTAGTTCGGGGCCTAAGAGGGAAATTTTGGGGTTTGTCTGCATTTTTCCGTACCGTAATAAAATTTGGCACAGAGGTAGTAGACACCTAGAGATGCCATTTTAGAAGAGGTGCTCCGATGGAACCCAGTGCAGGGCCCAGATACAGGGGCGTACTTGAGGTGGGCAAAAAAATTTTTATAAATTAAATATGAAACTCATTTCGCGTACAGTTTTTTGTTTGTTTCACCCTATAGCTTGTAAATCCAAAAAATTTACAAAAAGTAAAGTTTTGAAAACGGTTTTTTTCAGGGGAGGGAGCAAAAGGAACGAGGACAGATATAAATTAAGTCAAAACGTCAAACTGTTCACATGATATATCAAAAAACTGACACCTGAAATGTACCTGTTCTGAGATCTACGTGAGAGAATATTAAAAAAAAACACCTAATCAAACCTAACTTAATAAAATTTGATAAATTAAGTAAAAATGAAGTTTCTAGAATTTTTGAATTATAATGTACAGGGTGTTAAGAGTTAAGTCGCCACTATTACTTACTTCGTTAATATTAGAGCAACAGGGTCGGTTAAATAGACAAAGTTGTGGTATTTTTTTTCTCCGATTACGATGGCGAAAAGAAAATCAAATGGCGAGTAGGTGAGTTATGTTAAAAAAAAACACATTTTTTTTAATGGGACACCCGGTATTCAGTTCAGCCAATAAAATAATACTACAGTGTTGTACTATATTCGTACCAAGTATCATTACGGTACCCAAAAATGCAGTGGCTTAGGCTCCGAACTATAGGAATCCAGGCTAAATCTTTTTGAGGTTTAGGCTTTATGAAAAATTTGGTACTATATAATTAAATCACATTTATAATGAAGATTCGATATAAAACAAAAATAAACAAAATGTGAAATGTTTAAGCTATTAGCTGAACTCAAAAACAGATTTTGGGAAACACAAAAATAACAAGTGGGCAGATGCAAAAATAAATTATTCTTCTAGGTATTTACTCTATTAGGTTTTTATTATTTTTAGGAATCAAGAATGTAACAATTGATTTGCTATTACAATTGTCTCTTCTGGCTTAGGCTCAACTCCAGACTAAATTACCTTTCGTTTGATACCACACAAGTCATGTTTTAAATTAAACTCTATTTTTTGAAATCTACCCCCACCCTTTTTTTGCCTAAAATTTATTTTGTTTAACTCCAGACTCAATTACCTTTCGTTTGATATCACACATGCCATATTTTCACTTAAACTCTAATTTTTGAAGTCTACCCTCACCCTTTTATTTGACTTGTGTTTGGTGGATTTTTTCATTTTTAAATGGGACCATCTTGACCCAAGACCCAGCCTAGGTACCAAATATCATTGAAATCGGGCAAGCAGTTTTTGAGTTATGCGCGTTGGTCCTTACAGACAGACGGACGGCGCAACAAAAAAGTTTCAAAATCATCTGAAACGCAAAGATATATAAAAAATTTTGACATCGGAGCAACTTTTTTTCTCGAAAAAATTAGGATCACCATAGCTCACACTACTATAGTATGGTATATGTGTGATAATAATAAATAATAAAAAGCATCAGGGTCAAAAATTTACCTGGATGAATTTTTTTTAAATGAGCTCTTAAATTAGACTTGGAAGAAAAACTGATCTCTTGAGTGCACTCGGTACATTCCATATTTTTAGGTCGATGTATTTTTATATGAATTGAAACAATAACACAAAATAAATTTGACCGAACTAACTACACGACAAATATAAAACACGGACTAATTTTTAAAACTGGAATGTACTTCAAACTTTAAACAGTCCCAGGCTATTTGAACAAGAACAAAACAATTAAAACATAACCTCGAAATCGAAGGAGCCAGACTGCATTTTAGTCTGTAGCCGCGAGTCCTAAAATAGACGTCCGATCCGACCACGACTGTTCGCCAAGTGTTCGGCCGTGTACAGGGTGTTCCAAATTGGGCACTTTTAGGGGGTTTAAGGTACTTCTAGGGGAGACAGAGAAAAACTGACCACGCATTGCGAGGCTCAAATTTCAAGAGAAGGCTTATAGTAAAAACCGTATTTTGAAATATCGTCTCGTCTTTGAGCTCTTTGAAAAGTCTGCATAAGAAAATAAGTGAAAAAGCTGAATATCTCCGAAACCGCTCAATCAAACTATGACATATGATACATCATTTTGAAAAGAATTCAATGACGAATTCGAAAATTAATTAAAATATAGGCCATTCCATAAGAAAAAATGCAACTTTATGTCATATCTCAAAAGCTAAAAGTGACAGTTAAAATTTAATTTAGCGGGTGGATTCCTCGTGACAAAGTCTATAAAATTGCAATTTACTCCAAATCAAAATTTCCACCAATAACGAAGTTATAGACCCCCTTCCAAAATGCAGACTTTTCAAAAAGCCCCCGTAGCTCAAAGACGAGACGATATTTCAAAATACGGTTTTCACTATAAGTCTTCTCTTGAAATTTGAGCCTCGCAATGCGAGGTCAGTTTTTCTCTGTCTCCCCTAGAAGTACCTTAAACCCCCTAAAAGTGCCCAATTTGGGACACCCTGTACCTCGTCCAGTCGTAAGTATTTTACACTAAAGATCTTTTATTATACTTCAGTCTAATCGGTCATGTGCTATGGAGTACTTCTTTGGGGATCAGCGTCAGATGCAGAGAAAGCTTTCAAAGCTCAAAAACGAGTTACATGTTGTATGGTAAAATTACACTCCAGAACATCTTGTAAACTACATTTTAAAAACCTCAATTTTCTATAATCCATGACTCTAATTAAAATCTTTGTATTTTTTAGGATCTCCGAAGTTTTATTAGACTCTGCCAAGCCATACATACCTTACAACAGAACAAGTCACTCTATAGAACATTGCGAATGTCCTGTAGAATATACAGGGCTATCCTGTCAAAATCCAAATGAAGGATACTACAGGTAGGTAACTATAATACTAGCCTTAAGAATAATTCAGTAATTTAGGTAATTTGTATATAAAAACTACTAATTGCTAGTAATCCAAATGTTTGGATCAACATCAGTTATGTCATTTTGAGCCCATCCTTTTTTAACTTTTCAGCTAAAGGAAACGCCAACTTTATGCAGAAATGCTTTTAGATGATGATTTTATTACATTTTGTAGTGAAAGTAATTTTTGGTACAATCTTCCTTGAAAAGTTGGTTTGAGCTAGATCCGCACTATATTAGTTTTGGAAATATGTAATTTTAGATAATAATTCAAAATGCCAAATTTGTTTAATATTCATCGTTTCTTATAATTTATTTAAACAAGTTTAAATATTTAATTTTCACAATATTCTAACAATGCAGCAAGATTTAGAAATATTAACAAATCATTGAAAACACGTTTTCACTTCAATGACCAACCAGATAAAAGTCAATAAATTTCAGTTTTTATAGACACTACAAATAGATTTATTACCATGACAGGACGGAAAATTGGACGATTCAGGTTTGGGGTTTGCAATTTTTAGACACTCATTAAATAAATAATTAAACAAACAATATATAAATCGAACCTCAAACATTCTTTCTTTCTTTTTTCTTTACGTTTTAATTTAATTTTGTTTGCAGGTCTATTCCTGGACTACAGGAATCCTCCCAAACCGTATGGATAGATGGTGTAATAGGCATAGCAAAACCATGCGAATGCAATGGAAAATCAAACAAATGTGACCCCAATACTGGACACTGCTTGGTAAGAACTAGAGTCCCTGTATGTTGACATATTTGGATATATGTATCTCCTACATTTTTCTAGTGGACCGTAGAATGTATTTTCAAGTCTAATCAAAAGCATCGAACATATATGTTCGATGTCAAAAGTAAAAAACACCTTTGTTTTTAGTATTCGGGCTATGACCAACAAACTTTTTAGCCCCCCTCCGCCACTAAAACAAAAGGGGTAGAGGTGGTGTCGGATATGTTTAGCTCCTGCCTCAAAGACATTTCTCAAGAACAGAATCATTCTCCCCCCCTCTCCACCCACCCACATAGCACAAAAATCACATCAACGTTAAATTAATGTGAACAAAAATAGCAAGTTTTTTTTTACCTGAAAACATCTTCATACTATGTAATATTTATTTGGTTAAATCTACATGCTTAAAGGTAACTTAAAAACAAGGAGAAATCAAGCTATAAGCTTTTTGCTGAAGTTTCTGGTGCTGTGTATATAACGTGTATTTTACCCTCGTTACTTGCATGTACCAAATTCACACTTGAAAAGTCCTCCACAACATGTTCTAAAACGCCACTAGATTAAGACTTCTCAAACCTACTAACTTTCTGCGTATTTTTTGGTCACGTTTTTTTTAATAATATTTTTTTAACTTAAAAGGGACGCGAAAGGAAGTTATAAAAGTTCACTGGTTTAAGACTACAACACTTCAAGACAATTTTAAAGATGGCGCTCAAGGCAAGACAAAATATCTATATATCTATCTATATACATTATGTTTTTTTTTAAAAGCTAAACAAGATTTTTTAACAGTAAAGACTTTCACAGAATATTAATGTGTCTTTATCAGGTTAATAATAGATGCGTCGTGATCGTGAAGGCAAAGCAAAGCACTGCCTGATAGACTTCTTGTAAAGTGAAAAATCCCGACAATAGGTGGCGCTGCTGCTAGTAAAATCTCAAAACTATTCGGTAGAAAAGCCATGCAAGTCGCGTTTTAAAATTCGTGTAGAAAAGGCGTGAATCTAATGTGATTTTAACGTTGATAAAAAGCACTTGAAAATAACGTAAAAACATTGCTGTTTTAATTTGATTATGGCGTTATTACAACGCAGTTTTTAGCAACGTTATTTTTTATAACGTTAATGAATGACCTATTAAGCTTGTTTTCATATATGAAATAAACGTTTTTTTCTAGCAGCTTTTAAAATCAACGTTTTTTTTTCACGCCTTTTTTACGTGTTAAACACGTGATTGTGCTATGTGGGCATGAACTCTATAACCTAACCGCCATTTCAATGTCGTTGCTACAACCCCTTCGTTGCTAGGACTATGTCGTTTTATTGTTCAATCTACTATTTAGGCTTGTTCTGTTTTAATTTTAATTTTCTTTATTGCTATTTTACAATTTTATTTTATTTTTAGAATTGTTCTGAGAATACGGCAGGTATCCATTGCGAACTTTGCAATACAGGGTTTTACAAGGATCATTCCGGAGACTGTATGTCCTGTCTTTGTCCATCGGAATATGAAAATAATGCTGAAAGTTGTCTGGTAACTAAGTACGGATTTAGCTGTCAATGCAAAGAAGGTAAGTTTTAAGCACCAAAACTAACTAGAAAATCATACATTTTTCTATAGTTTGATATGAATGTTACTCTTTTTGGACCATGAAAGTTAGAATTTTTATTGGGTGAATTAGGACCAGAAAAATGCGACCAGTTTGTGCGATAGCTAATAAACCAACTAGACCAATGGACAACACTCAAAACTATATTAAGTTTTATATCATTATAAGAGAAATTTAATGTTTAATTAAAAAGGTATGTTAAACATTTTTCTCTATAAAACTTGAATAAAACCTACAACGAAATCGGATTATAATGACACTGAATTAATAACGCCCGTAATTAAGTCACACATTATTCAAAAGGTAACTTTATTGCCTACAAATAAAGAATACCACACTTTTTTTGATTGATTTGATTTTTAGTCATTTTTTGATACTTTATTTTGTCTAGAACCGTTTCACTTATCGCAATGGGGTTTTAAATGCGCTTAAAAGTGCATAAAAGATTTTTTCAGAAATTGTAAAAATGCCCAAATAAGTGTTATTTCAAAACCCCTTCAATTAGATTTTTGCCTACCATATTTGATATTTTTATTCCGGTATAACTCTGCACCGCCTCCACGGATTTAACAGCTTTAGAAAATTTTAATTATCTAATAGTTACCCTTTATATCAAATAATTTTCCCATAAAAGAGTTATTTCAAAACCCTTATGCGCTTATTATATCGCCCCCTTAGTGCAACAACTAGATAACTCGAAATTTACGCATTCTCTCTTCCTCTTCTTTTTAATGCAACATCTTCTTTTTAATGCAACATCTAGATATCTTGTAAGACCAACCAAACTTGTTTAAAGAGTGACAAGAAATAGATAACTGCAAAAATGTACATTTTATAAAAAGACATCTTGAGATCTTCTCAAAACTATCAATTTCCAGTTATCTAGTTTAGTTTAGCATTCGATTAAAATGCATAAAAACTTAATTTTTATTTTGGATGAAACGCGAAAATTTAAAAATAAAATCACTATATTGACGACACTATATAATTGGCAATCTTGGCAAATATCGCGCACTAATTTTTATTATGTTCTCAAAAATTAAGTTTCTAGATAAAAAGCGAATTAAGAAAAAAGCCATATTACAATCAAAGCCATATTAGCCAAGTAGAAAGTATGGGGAATTTTAGTAAGTTTACTAGAACCAACAAATATATCAATTAATAAAACTTTATGTTCCATTAATTCGAAATTACCTGGCCTATTTTTTTCAACCCCCTTCTGCCACATATGATAAACTCGGATTAATTAAAGTCATAAAAATTTTATATGTTAATAAGAGGGTATCAAAATATTATATTTTTTTAATAGGTTACTCAGGGTCAAAATGTGATCACTGCACAGACTCTTACTACCGAGATCCTGACACCCGTCAATGTGTGCACTGCAAGTGCAATGAGTTTGGAAGCTATTCAAACTTGTGTGATACCAACGGAAAATGTCAGTGCAGACCCGGGTTCGAAGGAGATAAGTGCAATCGGTGCAAAAATTCCAGAGAGTTTATCAAAGATGGCATTTGTACAGGTAAGATTCAACATCATGACATTATTTAAATTGAATTTCCAAGACGTGAAATCGTTACAGTTAGAGGTTTCATGAAAAACCCAATCTTCCACATATATTTATGTAAGCTATCTTTTGTCCGTATGTGTATGGTATTCTACTAGATGGAGCATCATTAATAACTATTGAGGAAGGCGGGGAAGATGATCATTGTTGCTCCTTACTCTTTAAAGTTAATTAAAATAACTTTTTCAATAAAAAATCTATGTTTATATGTTTATTAGACCATAATCATGGGCATTTCTAAAAGATTTTATAAAAATAAATTGTCAATATAGATTAATTTTTTTTTTTAAATAATCAACTTACTTACAAATGGATTCGTTTGAGCAGCTGGGTGTTCTTATTTCTAAAAGATGTTAGCATTTGTAAAAGATTTTATAAAAAGAAATTGTCAATATTTATAAAAAAAACTGAAAAAACTTTAAAAATAATAAACTTACTTTCAAATGGATGAGTTTGAGCAGCTGCATCTTGGTTGATTTATTCTAGGACCTAGGCAAACTATTTATTTTATTTTTAGCATGCGATGAATGTACTCAACTCCTCTTCCATGATTTAGATAAATTATTATTAGCCATAGAAGATGCGTTTGATCTATTCAAAGATGGTCTCAAAGCTCCATGGAAAGTTCTGGATAATCTAAGAAAAAGACAACAAACTTTAGCAAAGCAATTTAATCATAAATATGAAAAGGCCAAGATTGTGGTTAAATATGGAAATGTGTCAAAGATGGTTGAAAAAGCTTATGAAATGCAAGAGAAAGTTGATATTATAGATGGAAAAATTGATAAATATTCGAAAATAGGTGTGGGATTAAAAAGTAACGCAAAAGATCTTTTGGCCAAAATTAGAATACAGAAAGATAGATTCATAAAAATCATCCAAAATTTAGAAAACTTTGGCAAACAAACAGTGGACACAAAAGCTGCTTTAAAACGAGGCCACAAAATTTTAGGAGCAATTCAAGAAATTGTTGACGTCATGCAAGGACAAGAAGAGTTTAACAAACGAATATTTGGTTATTGTGACAAAGTCAACTCTTTAGCATATGAAATTTATACTGAGCCTCCGGCAGTACCTTACGAACTTTTGGAAAAATTTAAACATAGATTGGCAGACATAGAAAAAATAACTAGTCAAATTGAAGAAAATGTGAGCTTAGTGGATTTTCAGAACAGTCAAAATATTGTAGGTATAACGAATTTAAAGCACAAGATAGATAAAATAAATAAAATAAAAGAGCACAACGATAATAACATAAAAGAAATCAACGAAAATATTGAAAATATTAACAAAAAAATTGGTACATTAGAAGATATCTATGAAAGCATAGAAAATTTGGATTTTAATGAATTTGAAGACCTCGAAAAGAAACTTAACAGTATAAAATCTCAAACCGATGACTTAGATGAGTTGTATTTACAAGCATCTGAGCATGTAGATGAATTGGAAAAAACTGTGGACAAATATCAAAGGTATAGTTGGCAAATATTTCTACTAGGTACAATTTTATAATTGTTTGTGTTACTTTCAGTACATTCAATTTTACCAAAGACGAATGGACAACTATTAAAGCGACCGGAGCCTATGAAGAGATCGTGACAAAAATATCAGAAGCAAAGAACATCGCAAATGACGCTAGAAAGGCGCTTGAACAAGCCATGACTATTTTAGATCCCAAAGATGGTGACAAACTCATTGATAAGGCTAATTTAGCCCATGCGCGTTCTGATAGGCTTAAGCATAGAATTGTTAATTTAAAGAATATCTCAACTAGTAAGTAATTTAATATACTATTTAGTTGTGACTATTTTCTTTTAGACGTCTAAAAGCCAATATAACAAATACTTTTTAAATTAGCAATAAAATATTTGTAATTTTAATGTTTTATTTCAAATTAACTAGAGAAAAGAGTTTATATTAATATAAAATTCAATAAACATTGCATTTTTTAGGTTTTAACACTATCAAAAACAAACTAGAAGACTTTAAATATCAAATCTTAGAATCAGGAAAGGCCAATAATGACTTGAATCAAATTTTGCACAATTTAGAGTACCAGATGACGAATCAGCCCGAAACTGTTGCAAAATTATACGAAGTTATTCACAACAGTTCTGAAATTTCTGAACGTATGCGATTGCTGGATAAAGATATCGGCAATTTGAATTTGACTAGTAGATATGATTTGTTTAAACAATACGAGTTATATTTAAATATGACTTCAGATAAAGGTAAAACATTAGTAACTTAAAGCACGTGTTTATATTTAATTTATTTTTAGCTAACATCTTTTATAAGGCTTGCTAATCTCACCTTAAACTCGGAACCAGACCGATGTACCTTAAATTTTTGTAAACAAATGTAGTTTTTAAGAAAATTGCATGTATATTTTTAGTTTTAAATTAAAATTATTTTTGAGTTTAGAAATGGACAAAATACGAGATAATATAACACACACAAAAAGTCTACTAAATCAAATTTCTAAAAAATTAGATAGTTTGGAAATTAAAGACCCAGCTGAATGGTCTAACAATGAGAGGCGAGAACATTTGAATTCAATTGCTTCCAAAATCAAAGAACTACAAGGGAAAATTGTGTTTGCCAAGCAGGTTACTGATTCGGTAAGATAAAAAATATTATATAAATTAACAGTTATAAAAAATATTGATATTGAAAATCACAAAGGTTAGTTTTAGCTAAGAAAACATACGTACTTTTAGATAAACGTAGCAATGACCCTTTCAAACTGTTCTATGTTCTACAATCTTCCTCAAACCGAAGTTCTGCGAACTGTGGCGATTACCTTCAAATGCCTTAATTGTCATCTCATAACATGGGAAAGTCCACAAGGTGTTTTAACTGTCAAAATTAAAAATGGAAAAGCTTTATTAACGTTGCACTATGGGGAAGTCTTTGAATTGACGACTCAGAAAGAGGAAGGTGTTAAAACTGAGAGAACCTTACTAATAGAAAGGTAAAAAGGAACATTACGAATCTACTTATAGCCCTATACAGGATGTTAAACAATTTACCACCACCTTTAACCACAAGTTATGGTTTACATAAGAAGTAGATTTATAAAATAAACGGTTCAAACTTTTTAGTAGTGCGCTAATTTATTTTTATACTTTTAGAGTTGGCTCTCTTCTTCAAATGAAATTTGCACAAGATCTGACGTGGCGTAAAGTCCAAATAGGCTCCAAACTGCTTGTTATCAACTCAAACGACTATATTCAAGTGGGTGATGGTTTACCTTCACAAAACAATGCCTACATTTATAAGCTGAGGATCAATGATTACGAAATTGGACTATGGAAGTTTGTTAAGACTTCTGGAAATTGCAATGGACAACCAAGGTAAACTTAAATAAATTTGATCATTCAGGAGCAACATTAATTGCAAATTAGAATTTTTTCTTTTGGGGACAAAAACTTTTGTGTTCATAAAAATACATTTCATTTTAAATTTTGTCTAAAATAAAATTCGTGTGTTGGAAGGTGTATCTCCTTCCATACCTTAAAACAAAGTCAAACCAAACACGTTTTGTTTTGGTTTAATTTCATGTTGGCAACGTCGCGTTGTTGATTTCCTACGTACGTTTCTTCATCCAAAACAGTTTTTAACACACAGTACACTCCCAAAACATTATATCGATTGGGAAAATAGTTTTTAGTATTTTTTTTTAATAATAAAAAATTGTGTTTAATTTTAAAAATATTACGTAAAAACTCAGTAAACCTCTTAAAAAGTCAAAACTAGCGACGGCGCATTTGCAGCCGTCACTTTAGTTCATTGGGTCGGCATAACCTTATATCTTTGGCGCTCAACGTGAGAGGTGTCAAAAGATCTACAAGCTCTCCGCGGCATTCTGAGGTGAGTTCAAAGCCGAATAAATAATCTTTATTACGCGGTATACTCAGTGTATGGGAGGGTATCTCTTTCGCCCACGGACTTCTTCACCTCAAAATGGATTGCTGACATATATCGCTGAAAAATCTAAACATCACTTCAGCATGTGTTTTCCGCTGTTTGCATGACTGAAATAGAGGCAGGCGCGTCGTTTTTTGACAAGTTTGACTTACGTTAGTTAGAGTTTACAGGTATTGACGCATAAGCTTTCGAAGTCCGATCATCGCGGCGTCACCATAAACCGGCGTTTTTCCGCACCGAAACCATCGCTGATCCCCACCTTGTTCTATGTGAATCAGCTGTTCGTTCTCGTATTTTCTGAAGTTAAAATTTTGGTTTTTGGATTTTACGGATAATGAAGACGTCCAGTAAAAACTGAAGATGATTCATTAATATGAATGTTACTTTTAGGGTGGGCACCCTCGAGCCCCAAGGGACAAGAACCTTCTATTCTGGCGCTGGATACCTACTCTATGGAATCGCCCCAAGAACAACGCCAGCAAAGTTTAATTTAAGATTTGATTTTGCCACTTTTGATGATAACAGTTTGCTGTATTTGGCTCAAGAAATGGAGGTAACGTCTTTTAATTGCAAAATAGTTTCGTTCTTACTTAAGTAATAGTAGTAGTTCACTAAACTTTGCTGGAATGTACAGGGTGTCCCAGTTTTGACGGTACTGAATGGCAAACTCTGTTATTATCAAAGAGACCTGCGGATTTCATATTACTGTCCTCAAATTTTGAGACAAGAAAAAAATGTTAAAAGTTTTTTCTAGTCCCTGTAGTTTTACAGCTACGAGGGAAAATTAAAAATTTGGAATCCTAGAAATCCGTTATTAGGGCAGATATTTCAAATCCTATTAAAACTTTTTCACAAACAGTTAATAAAATGACGTCTAGTCGAATTCGAGATTTCAGAAAAAAATTAAGAAAAAAAAACACGGGTCTGGTTTTTTTTAATTTTTTTTATTTATAGGCATGGGTTAATTGGAGACCCAATGTGAAGCAAAAAATTGAAAAAAATCCAGTTCCATATTTAACGTATACATTTTTTTTTCTAAAATCTCGAATCTGACTCGGACCAAAAATTTGACAACGTCATTTTATTGAAAGGATCAACTGTCTGTAGAGAAGTTTTGAACAAAATTGAAATATCTGCACTAATAAAAAAGATATGACAGATATTTAGAATTACAGATTTTTGAATTTTCCCTCGTAGCTCTAATACTACAAGGGCTGAAAAAAACTTTTGACTTATTTTTTTAGGTCTCGAAATTTAAGGACAGTAATGTGAAATCCCCAGGTTCCTATCTTTTAAAATAACTGAGTTTCTCATTTAATACCATCAAAAATGGGACACCCTTTACACGGTGGGCTAAATTTTTTGGGGGTTTCTAGCCGAGATAAATAAAAACGAGTAGAGGTGACCTGGGTTCATAAGGAACTTCGTTATACAGCGACCTTAGGCCTATAACCTTTTCATTTATAAAAATTTCATTTTGATGTATATACTTTTTTTATAGATCTTTGAATAAAGAATCGATCTGTCAAATGGAATTTCATCTGTCACTTTTTCTTTTTTGAAATAATAAATAAAGTGTGTATTTTTCCTATGATATCTGTCTGTTTATTCGATTTTTGAAGTTAACGTAAAATTTTTCAAAAAATCACACTCAATAGGTCAAGTGGTGTAAAAATGAGACACTTTTTGAAACTTATATAAAATAATCACACGCATTTCCAGCACCCACTTGTTTACTACATAATTTGTGTCTCAGATATTGTTGACAATTCCCGTTGTTCTAGTTTCTTCCACTTTTAAATGGATTAGCCCGTCTATGAGACTTCTCGAAATCTCGAAATCATTGTATCTATCTTGGCTAGAAATACCTGAAACCCCCCTAAAAATCGAATTTGCTCTTTAGCTATTTCCTGTCCATTCACATTTGGTAAACATTGTATACTTTTAGCAGGTGCCGCTTCCTCTAAAAATTTTAGAGGTTGCAAACCTTTTATTGGTGTTAAATTCAAATTTAAGTTACTTTTTAGGGCTTCTAATTTAGGATTTATCCTAATTCCATATTCTAAGGTTTGTAAAGTTTTTACGGGTACCGGGTAAAAATGGGTTAAGCGAAAATGTTGACAATGAATTTCTTGGTAGGTAGTGAAGTGGGCTTTAAAGTAAAAAATACCTTCTAATAAACGTTAATTTTAGTACCTGTAAATAAAAGATTTTTTGGTAAAAAGTGGTTTGTTTCTCTTGCATTTTTGCGTGGGTTACTTGCAACCTTTGCACTCACGAAGGTCTAAGATTTAAGGGACACCTTTCAAGTATTGACAGTTAAAGTTACTAAATCAAACAACATAATGTTACCCGGTATTTACAGAAAATTTCAATGTGTAGTTGA
Source organism: Aspidapion aeneum (assembly GCA_963576565.1). NCBI lineage: Eukaryota > Metazoa > Arthropoda > Insecta > Coleoptera > Brentidae > Aspidapion > Aspidapion aeneum. The sequence goes on from OY755041.1 coordinate 34,775,892, forward strand.
CGGGGGCTCCGGAACGAAATAGCGATGAACAAAATAGCGACGTACGAAATGAAATAGCGACTATCAAAATAGCGATGTAATGAAAGAGCAACTATCAAAATAGCGATGTAACATAATAGCCTTTGTAACAAAACAGCGACATATCAAAATAGCGATGTATCAAAATAACGACAACCAAAATAGCGCTGGATAAATGACAAAAAAAAACACAGGCCAAAAAAGCGCAGGCGAAAATAGCGCATGACCAAAATAGTGGATAACTTTTTTCCCGGAATCCTAGAGAGTGTGAATCCAAACAAGTGTACTTTTTCAAAAAATCGGTTTGGTTCGGATTCAACCCTTTAGGATACCGGGAAAAAAGTGAGGGAAGTTTTTTTTGAAAAAATATGCTTATTCGCTATTTTGTTACATCGCTATTTTGATAGTCGCTATTTTGTTACATCGCTATTTTGATACTCGCTCTTTCTTTACATCGCTATTTTGATTATTGCTATTTCGATACCCGCTATTTTGTACAACGCTATTTCGTTCCGGAGCCGTTGACGGGTACTAAAATTTACGTTTCTAAAACATCACATTTTAAAATTGATTTTTTAGAATCCTTGCGCGCACATAGCCGTAGCTCTGGAAAACGGTCGGCTGAAATTCAAAATTCAACACAACAATGGGAAAAAAGTGTCCCTAATAACTGAGAAAACTTTTAATGATGGTAAAAACTATTATGTGGACTTGGCAATGGCATTCAGCAACAGGATCCAGCATTACAGTTTAAAAACTGATTTTACTACAAATTCGGCCAATGAAAAGTTGGATAACCATGCAATATTTAGGTGAGCAGATTTTTATTAATATTAAATGTTTACGGTAAAATTGAAGAAATTTTATCTAATTTAAATGACATTTTACTTTTTAAGGGCTGGCCGTAGCCACGGTCCCTAGAATTAGACTGGTCTTCGGATCTTATATATATATATATATATATATATATATATATATATATATATATATATATATATATATAAAATTCTAGGGACCGTGGGCCGTAGCGAATATTCTTATGCTTTCTACGTTTATAATTTCTTTTTAAATCTATTGGAAAACAAGCGCTTTCAAAACAGTTTTTTATTTCTGTAAAATACTTACTACTGGGCGAGGTACACGGCCGAACTCTGGGCGAACAGTCGTGGTCGGATCGGACGTCTATTTTAGGTAGAATTGTCTATTGTATAGGATCGTTTCTAGGATACGTTCGGTAACGTTAACCGCACTTGATGAGCGACCGAAATGTCATACAATGCGCATGTGCGCAGGCGTAATGTTCCTTGCGATATGACTACGCGAGTTAGGCGACCAGCAATACATCACAATTCCCTCCACACTTAACTCTTAACTACCCTTAAATTGTTTTTGAGTGACATACACAAACATACAATTTTAACAATTTGTATTGCACTTAATCAATGTCCAAAGTGTAGTCTTTGAACCGACTTGGCAATTTGCTTCGATTTCTACGTGAGCTTTTTTTTCATTAGTGCCTCTTCAGTCTTGATGTCACTTTTCGGGTTGTCTGTCAGACCAGGATTTGGAAACCCATAAAAATCACTTGACACGCTCTGATTGTCATCTGTGAACTCTATAGTTTAACTATTTAGTTCTCATGGCTACTACTGAGCTCATCAAGATTTTGTAATCTTGTTTCCTGGCCTAGTGAAGACGTAGAAGAAATGTCAGGATCTTTTAAAATTTCTGTATTGGTGCCTACTTCTATGACACCTCTAGGTCCTTTTCCTGACATTTCACTACTCTGAGGGTGTTCTAGCCTTTGACCAATTCTTCTGATGCATGTCTTTTTCATGACTATTTTCCTGGGCTCATTTTCCCCTGCTTTTGTTACGTTTTTATCTTCAGTTGCAGATCTTGTCTTCTTAACATTTGATTTGTATGTCTTTTCCATATTGCATCAGACTAGCCTGCATAAGTAGACTGTTCTACCTATTGTCTTGATGACAGTCGCTTCTACCCAGTTCTTTTTGTTTCTTACTCTGTAGTCCCTGACCATCACCTCTTCTTCCTCCACAAATTCTCTTTTTCTCCTTTATGTTTGATCTCAGTTTCTTGTGCTTCTTTCATGTTTTCTATTGCACTTGTGTTCCCTATGTTTGTTTTTATTGCTAGTTTCACTAAATCCAATAGGGTTCTCGTTTTTCGACCAAAAATTAGTTCTGTGGGTGAGTATTTGGTACTGCAATGGGGTGTGTTGCGGTAATTTAATAAAAACCGACGAACCAAAGCACTCAAAGTACCATTTGTATTTTTGGATCATTGACCGCACCTGTGATTTTCTTTTTTAAGGTTTTTACTGCGTTTTCAGCTATTGGCCATGGTGTCAATGTTGTTCTTTGTGAAGCTGGTAATGTTTTTAAGCATGGCACACATGATTTTATCAGTTTTTCAATCTCGCCATCTAAACCTGGCCACCATAAATATGAGCGAGCCAGCTTCATACTTTTTACTATGCCTAAATGACTTACATGGATTAATTCAAGCATCTCGCCTCTTAGGGATCTCGGAATCACCACTCTATGACTCCACATGACACAGCCACATTCTTCATGAAGTTCTTTTTTACGTCTGAAAAATGGCATCATTTCTTCTGACACTTTCTTGGGCCATCTACCCCTTTTGCAATAGTCTAAGATCTTGCATGTTTCTAAAATCTAGCCCGATGTTAAATTGTCTTAAAAAAATCTCTACCCAATAAACAAGGTTTAATCACTGTCCCAGAATATCCCCTCAACAATATACTGTTCTCGGACAGGTCGCAATTTGAGAAAAACTGTTTAAAAATGTCTAAACTAATTGTGTTTGCCCCAGTGTCTACCTGCATTAACATATTTTTATTGCCTAAAATCACATTTATTTAAAACAACGCGTCACTACAATTATTCGACAAACTAAACATATCTAAATAGTCACAATTTTCCACAATTGACTCTGTTTGACCCGAATTTTCTGCTGTATTTTCCACCAAAAAGTTTTGTCGGTGTACTTTACCATTGTTTTTTTTACTGGGACACGCATTTGCGAAGTGACCCTGGGTTCCACACGCCCTGCAACGGTATTTCTTATAACGACAACCTTCTCCGTCCCCGTTATGCACCCATCCGCAGACATTGCACGTTTTTTTATTAAAATTATCCCGATTTTTGTCGCGCACTTTGTTATTTTTGCCCAAACCGTCGGCCATACTGTTTCCCATATAACTGCTGGAACACGGGCGAGTTCTTTTATTCGCACCACCACCGGTTGCACTGCGCGTATTCGATGTCCATAACACCGGTTGAGCCACACTTTGTCCGTGCATGTTTTCGCACTGCACCGCGAGTTTTACCAAGTTATCAGGGGTGTTATTTGTCGAGTCTTTTGTGGATGTTTCACAAATCCTGTCAAAAACAGGTCCCCACGCATACCTGACACAAATTTTTCACGTAAACAAAAATTTTAACTTGTTTCGTACGATTCTATTGCCAAACTACGCACCCGTGCGTACTATTCTTGCGCCCCTTCCCCTTCGTTTTGTGTTGCCGCCCAAAATTTTGATTTTTTCCGCCAGTTCGATAAAACCGGAGCAAATTGAGTTTTCATCATTTTTGAAAGTTCGTCAAATTTAATTTCTTTCGGCAATTTAGGATGACAGAGATCGCGAAAAAGCTTATATGTGTCCGCTCCCACCAAAGCTATGAGCGACTTTTTCTTCCTCATCTTTTACGTCGTTTGCCACGAAAAATAAGTCCAACCTTTCCGAATACATCGTCCAGCACTCATTGGAGGGATTTAATTCCGGGATAGAGCCTATTAGTGCCATTGCCTATCTATGCTTTCCCGAACCGATTAGTAAAAAAACTTGCCTGCCGATTTGCAATTTGCCAAAAACCGGGCGCTCTGATTAAATTCCGGGATAGAGCCTATTAACGTCATTGCCTATCTATCCTTTGGCAAACCGATTAATAAAAGAACTTGCCTGCCGATTTGCAATTTGCCAAAAACGGGCGCTCTAAACAAAACAATACAACATAACCTTACTCTCTATATCCTTTAAGGTTAGGTATGATTTTCCGACATGCTTTCACTCACGAAAATGCTATTTTCTCGCGAAAAACCGCCTCGTCGCCAGTGTAAAGTACTTACTACTGGGCGAGGTACACGGCCGAACACTTGGCGAATCGTGGTCAGATCGGACGTCTATTTTAGATAGAATTGTCTATTTTAAAGGATCGTTTCTACGATACGTTCGTTGACGTTAACCGCACTTGATGAGCGACCGAAATGTCATACAATGCGCATGTGCGCAGGCGTAATGTTCCTCGCGATATGACTACGCGAGTTAGGCGACCAGCCATACATCACAATTACTTTACAGCAGGTCTTTTTGGAAAACTTTACGGTGTAAACAGGGACCGGTAAAGTACTAAGAGACCGGAAAATCGATTTTTTTCCCGAAGTCGTAGCTGTAATAGTTTCTTAGATAAATCTGGATGCCAGCCTTAATGAGACACCCTGTATATTATAGCATCCCTAACCGTCCGTTCCCGCCTTAAGGATTTTGGATTGGTTTGATACATTAACGGCTCAAAAGCTATCGGCAAAACCGCAGTTATACGGGATGTCCTATTAAGGATGACAGCCGAATTTATCCTAAAAGTACTAAAGCTTTGAGAAAAAAAATTCAACAAAATCGAGCCTTGCAAATTCACCTAAAATATTTTTTCCAAAGCTACGTGAATCAACAGTATATTTAAATATTTCTAGAATAAAACGTGCGCAGCACTTTTTGGGTGGAGTTTCTCCAGTATCAAAAACTGAATGCCCAGAATTACCGAACCATAAAAACTTTATTGGGTTACTCAACAATGACCAATTTAGCAATCTGACAGTTAGTTCAGGGGTCGTCGAAACCCATGGAGATGTAAGTACAATTTCAAGATTTCAATATGCCTTAAAACGTTTTTTTCCTGTTTGGCAAACAAAATTATGCAATGCAAATGTACTTCAAAGAAATAGAAAAATTAAAATAAATTTTAATTTTAGCTTCAACTGGAAAAAGCCTGGTTTTATGGCAATGGCTCACTCATTCTACAAGCACCAATAGCTCTCGTAAAAGGAATTCAAAAACTAGAAACTATAAGCTTTATCATAAGACCTTTAACGCCTTATTCAGCAATAATGGATATACAAAATTTGGGCGTTGTTTCTCTGTCGAACAAAATGCTTCACCTTGATCTAAAAAGAGAAAGCTACAGTTCCACAAAATCACTGGACATTAACGATTACAACATCGTTTCTCTTACATTCAAAAAGGATAAAGTGACCGTCACCATTAACGGTGAAGATGAAGTTTTCTTTAGAAACAAATCTGATGGGGCCCCAAAGTCTGAAATTTTAGAAATAGTACTTGGAAGCGCACCAAATTACAACAAATTCAGTGGAGGAATAAGTGACGTTATGGTTAATAATGAGTAAGTTCATAACTCTTTTTATGGTCATCCCCAAAGTATAAAAATAGATGTAGAAAAACAAAAAACCTTCAAAAAATATCAAATTATGCACATTTGTGTGACGCCATACCAGTTAATCATGTAAAAAGCAAGTAAGGTATAACAAATCACATGGTAGAATCAAGGACAGCAAATCTGCCGTCATAACAGATGCGTACAATTCTGACTTACATTACATACTTACATATGTTCTGAATGACTGAGTTAAATGTTAACCCAGAAGAATAACAAAACGACAAATAAATTTAAATTAATAATTAAATCTTGTTCTAAAAAGTTTCCTTTTCTAAAGCAAAATAAAAAAAAATATATATAAAGAAATACTCTTTCTTCTGAATAATATTGTTAGTTTTTTTGTTTCACGCGGTATTTTTTAAAAGTCTAGTGCATGATACGTAGGTATAATATTTCCATAGAATATAGCGATTTGGTCCACTTTCTCCTTTGCTTTGAATAGTATTACAGGCGTCTTAAATTGTGCGATGTCATGAATACTTTATCTAATTCTTATTTTTAGGAAAGTGATGTTTAGTGCCAAAACTGTCAGTACATTTTCGAACGTAGATATCGGCCGAGAGATGCCTTTATTTAGAAAGTCAACTACAGTTACCGTAAAACTCAAAGGTGAAAAATTCATAATTTTATTATTAGTATTTAATTTGATCGAAAAGTTTTTTATGTTTGCATGTGCATACTTCCTTTCTTGATATTTCTTTGTCTAACAGTTAATTAAGTTAATTGTTCATTTGGTCGATTTTTTGGATTATAGGCCCTCTCTCTAAGTGCTTCTTATATTTTGCTCAAGTCATGAGTAAGCGAGAAGTTTGTTTGTACGTTTTATTTAAAAATAAACTATTTTATTTAGTAGGCCGCAGGGGTCGCTTTTTACTCTAAGATGAATATTTTTAGATTTGGTCACGCTACCGTCTATCCCAATTCAAACTAACACAATAGTTCCTGCAGTAAGCAACGTAACAAATAGTATGCAAAACACAGAACGATGCTCAGCTACGGCCAACTATGAAACTGATCCCACAGCAGTGAAGCTGGGTGATAGACCAAACAGCTACATTCAGATCAAAAGTGGCTTTTGGAAGAAAGATTTTAAAATTGAGTTTGAATTTAGGACGTTTTATCCTAATGGGGTGCTTTTTATATCAGTGGTGAGTACTCATTCAAACCAGTTTTCTTAGGGAAAAGTGATAGTACTTCCTTACGCGAGTAGATAATAGTATATTTCCTAACAAGTGCGGTAAGTGTCACTCTTCCGCACGCGATTGCAGTTGGTATCGATTCTTAGGTTTTTCGAAGAGTGCGAAAAATTAGTGCGGAAACTTGGTTCGGTAGTTTCAAAACTAAAATGAGTGCAGACAAGTGATACTTTCCCCACGCCCGTAGAAAAACAAAATTTCGGAATTTCATTGCGTTTATTTATTTAAAACATGACGTTTAGAAGATACAAGTTTAACGTACGCATCAACGGGTTGGTTTTTTCACCAGTGGTAGCAAATATTTACATGGAGTGGTTCGAGGACCATGCAATCGACAAAGCAAGAGTCAAGCCAAAATCATGGCTGTGATAGATAGATGGCACATTTATTATATGGTAGGAAAGTGAGCAGAATTTTTGACACCATTTTAACGGTATTCCACCAACTATCAAGTGCACAATTGAAATTTTTTTTAAAAAATCGGCCTTATATAGAAAAATTACAAACACGGAATAGCACCGAAATTTTAAGAATAATAATTCTGTTGCTTCGAAACAAGGACTTATATAAGAAGTTTGTATTTAAGAGCTATAAACATTTGCAGTAATAATGAAGATTTAACCACAAAAATCTACAACATTAAAAGGAGGAAACAACAGAAAAGTTATCCCGAGGAAATCTTAAACTCAACAGTCTCTAAAATTAAAAATAAACCAAACGTAGCAAATTCTCAGAATAATAATCCGTTGGATGTTATTAACATTCCATATGTTTAGTTTCAGAAAACATAAGACGAATAGCCAATCACTATTATACAAAAACAATATTCTCATAGGGAAATACGTAACGAGTTTTGTAACTAAAAAAACAGAAAATTTCTTAAATAATAAGAAATGCATTTACCAAATGCCGTCGCTGTGTTAGTGTGATTAATCACATGTAGGAGAAACGAAACGGTAAGGTTAGGGTTAAAGGAACATCAAAAAAGTACCCAATAAGGCGCTGACTGTGACGTAGCACGGCACCCCGACACAAAATATGATTCTCGAACGTATCACCATCTAATCTAATCGTGTCATTGACTGAACTTACACATTATTATCCGATTATTTACCATCTCTTTTTAAATTAATGTATTAGTAAGGGCGCCTAATAATCTTAAATAATCATGATATCAATAAACAAACAGTGGTCCACTCGTTTTATTTACGAAACTCACAAATTGCTACTTACTGTCCCTTTTTAACTCAAATTAGTGGGACGGGCGCACCCAATCTAAAACAGTATTGGGATTAGTTTGTAAATAGAAGTATTTATAAGATGTCATTTTGACAATCAATGTCAATCGACGTTCTTCCATCAGCACACAGTGGGCTCGAGGACCTGATTTTTCGCCAAAAAGGGTTAAATTAAATACATACTGAAACTTATGAACATCTTTACTAAAAAAGAGTAGATAGTCCAGTAGGCCTTGAAAAAACTATTATTTGATTGACGCAACATTCAGAAGTGTCATGTTTCCTTTCAACGGAATGCGTTAAAGGACCATATTTGCATGGCGATTTGATCCAGATTTAAAGCCATTTTGCGACAATATTACATGTTGTATAAAATTCTCATAAAATAAATCTTGTAGAGGGAGGTAAGTAGATTTTATCCCTGTACATTTTGATTTCCATTTTGATGTATAGACAGGTATGGTAATGGTTTTTGCTTGGGATTTCTGGAATTCTATAAAAATATAGATTTCTTATAAATGTTGTGCAAAAATTTTGCTTCAGTCATCAACCGTTTTCTTAAAATTTTTATTTTCTTAAAGAGCTCATATCTTTCAAAAATTATATTTTAAAATCTGCTGCCACAATGTGCCCATATGAAAGATATTATTAATTTACCAAAAAGGGATTTCTTCGAGAAAAAGTTATACATAGCCAGTCTTAACAAAAGTGCTTGTTTATTATTTTTAAAACACTTTAGGCTAACTTAAACAAATAAAAATAAAAAAATTATGTATTAATAAAAAATACAAATAATGTAAAGAATATTGAAAAAATAAAAAAAATTCTTATGTTCAAAAATCTAATAAAAAGGTCACTCCATAAAAAATACAAACTAAAAAATCGTCAAATTACAGATAAACTTAACTTTAACAGGTGGATTGTTTATGAAAAAAAAGTTAAAAAAACTTTTAAGGTAAACGATTCTATTTTGAATCATCAGCAGTTTACCAAACCTGACTTTTAATAAACTTATATAAAAACGTGAACGCTTTAAAAATATTTATTTTGTTGGACTTAAAAACAAATTTTTCTAGAAAATCGTTCTTAATTAATTATGCAGTCATTAAACTTGCAGGTATCCGCTACAAAGTCAGGGTGCGTTTGTATTATTTTCTAGTTTTTGGCACAGCAAAAGAATAATATTGTTTAACTTTTTTTAATATTTAAAATTTTTTAGTTTGGTTTTTAGATTTATTATTATGGAAACTTTCATCCTTTCCAATGCAGCTTGGTTACGCATTACACGATGAGCTCAATTTAACCTTAAACAACCCCAAGTACCAAGTTTGACACAAATCGGTTTATAAATAGGATAGTCTATTGGATAAGGATTTTGGGTCCGCCGTGCTAGTTTTGTTTGTTTGAGTAAAAAATTATAATAAGCGACGTTAAACACCGTAGAGATCCAAATTTAATACATATCGATTCATAAATGTAAACGTGTTCCATTTCGGATCCGTCATGATATTGTTCTTTTAGGTTTTAGTCAGAAATCTTAATTATCAGCTTTATACACTTCAAAGTTTCAATTTTGATACATATCGATTCATAAATAGAAAACTCTGCCCTTTTGGATCTGACATGTAATTTTTTTAAAGTTTGAGTGTATAATTATAATCAGCGACTTTAGACACGCCAAAGTTCTAAATTTGATACCTCTGGGTAAATTAGTATTTTTTTTTAATTTAAGTTAAAAATAATATTTAGCGACTATTAACACGTTCTTTATTTAATACTTATTGGTTCATTAATAGGAAAGTCCGCCGTTTTGATTGATAATTACTTTTTTCTCATTTTAAAACAAAATATTGTTACAAAACCTATTTTTCTAATTTTGGTCAAAAATTAGGTCCGGGAGCCCATTGTGCAGCTCTATGAGTTAGACAGCAATAAAAAAAGTTTGCTGTGCTTTAAAAAGAGATGCAAATGAGTACGTTCCAAAATTACAATTTATGTCGGGGTGCAGTTTTTTAGTGACGTCACGAGTCAGCGCCTAATTAGGGGATGTTGAATTTAATGGTCTGAAGCAGCGGCGTAGTGAGGGCAGGGCGACCGGGGCACCTGCCCCGGGCGCCAAAGTCAGGGGGCGCCGAAAGGCGCCTCTTACATTGATTTTAAAACATGTTTGTAATGGGGGGGGGCGCCAAACTTTAACCTTGCCCCGGGCGCATGAAACCCTCACTACGCCGCTGGTCTGAAGCATAGACAAATGACAGAGATAGACCAGACACTTACACGGTGGGAGTTGTATTACTAAATTGGCGCAATATACCGGGGTGTCGTGCACGAATAAGCGCCTCTCCAACTTTGTACTCCGTACTAAACATTTACAGGGGGATTTGAAACAATATAACGCTTGCGCAGTTTGTCTCTAAGCTACAGGATGGCTTTTCAAATTATTGTATACTCGTCAATTAAATAGTTTTATATTTAAACGATGCGTGCTGATAAGAATGAGTTATTTTGTGTAACAGCTCAATTTGCTTAAAAAGACTCTATAAACACCAATCAATAAGGAAGCTTAATCAAAAAATGTTTAAATTAATGACTACTAGCAATAAAAAAAAGAAAGTTAAATTTTTATTCAATCTATAAGGTTTAAAAGTTTGTTCCCATTCATTTAGGTACATAAATTTCCTTGAGAGGCTAATTTTCTAGTTAAAAAAAGACTGGGCTCTTTGACGAATGTTATGCAGTAAATTCCTTTTTATTAGTGCATAGAAAATATTTACATATTCTACATTAACTTAAATTAATAATGTATACTTTTACAATGCTTTATACATAATAATGTTGCAAATATAGGTTATGTTTCTATAAACGGAAACTTTTTTAATTGTTTTTTCATGAAAAATAAGAACAAATGGATTTGGAAAATTTTGTTAGTATTAGCTAGGTGATGTAAAAATGTATTTAAATTAAACATTATATAAATTTACACTCTTAACCTATATTAACTAGGTATTAATGGGTGTTTAAAAAAATGTAACGTAAACCTTTTAAAGTAAAGTGAATATTGCCGGTTATTCATTTAATTAAACAGGGTCCGGCATAATGATCTCCCACATTTTGCACTCCCACTGTGCCTGAATCACTGAAGAGAGGGGAAGCTTAGCATAGTTGGTTGGTAGCTCGCGGCTTGCCATTTCCTTGCCATCGTGCCTTCGTTATCGAGATATTATTCAAAAGTAGGTAACGAATCTGTGATTACGACACAAAGAACTTTTCGTACTTACTTCGCACTTGGTAGGCATGCTTTAGTTCCAGATACTTTGGGAATATCTGAACACTATTCCCGAACCATTGACGAATTGAAAGCAGCAATACACAAAGAAATTACAGGAATATCGCTTTAGAGTTACTGCACGAGTGAAACTTTCAGAAATCAGCTTCGACTGTGTACCGAAAAAAATGGCCGCCACATGGACTCTGTAATTTTCAAAACTTAATAAAAACAAATGGTATAATACGATTTCAGTTAAAAAAAATTAAATATAAATAGCATTTACAATGGCGTTTTTAATGTGGGAGATCATTCTGCCGGACCCTGTATATAAGTATAGTGAAATAATCTATGTTTTTTCCAAATATTAAAATTTCAAACTAAACATTTAAAACTTTGTCCAAGTTGAACGTGTTGAACACACTATATATTTAACGTGAATTTCGTCTTTCGTCAGTTAGTTTTTTTTGGCGAAGTATTTTTAGCCACCCATCAAATAGCTTTAGGTTCCGTTTGGGAATGCAGTGGCGCTTGCTAACATGGTCTTCGCACCCACGAACACAAAATTGTTTTCTTTTAAATTTCTTAAATACCGATAGGCCACAATTTAGCAAAAAAACACTTAAAAATAAAGTAAAAAGTTTAAAAATCACGAAAAACTGCAACCACAAATGAAAAATGCCGAATTACATTACCGTCATATTTTTATCTATTTTGCCAATGTCAGTCATAATCAAAAACATATACCGAGAGTAGCGGTTAATGTCCATGGCGACAGCACAGAAGTCTGTACATAATATTTTTATACCAGGGGTGACGGTTAGGGCCACTGCATCCTGGAAGCCTGGCGGGAGACGCCAGGCTTCCAGGATGCAGTTACCCTAGTGACGGTCTGTAATAAGCGCCTCTCGAACTTTGTATTCCGAACTAATGTATAACAGTATAATGACAAGACCGGGGTGCTTTCCTTACTATAAATAATTAGTATACTGTGGTCTGAAGCTAGTTTTGCATAAGAATTCGGATTAGCGAAAACGAAAGTTTATAATGCAGAACAAAAATGTTTTTATTTAACCAAGCACGGACATACCAAATAAATTGAAACCACTCCTTATGAAGAACAAGCGTCTGAGGATTAAATGGGCGGACAGTAGCCTGTAGACTAGATTGCTGAGTTTAAAACGGCTAGAGAGAATATCTGAAACGTTATTTTTAAAATAAATAAAGACAATGAAAGTCCGGAATTTTGTTTTTATTTAATTATTGTCTGCAGGATTCAAATATACAAAAGTTTTGTCCGATATCTCCCTCACAAACCTAGGGGTGGACTTGAACTAGAGTATATTGAGTTTAGAAATGTGTGCATACCATTGATACATTTTACTGGTGTGTTTTCACAAAGGTTGGAAACTCATATTGTTCTCATTAAAGTTTCTTTTGTCTGTGTTATTATTTCTCTAGAAACGTCCGTGACATTTAAAACATTTAAGATTAGAAAGTCAAGGGTTTTTAAATGAGAATGATATCGTTTCAGAACTAAACTAAAATAGCTTACTTGTTAAATTCCTCGACTTAATCGAATTCTCTATCCCTATGGAATTGAAATGATCAGCAGGACTGCAGATTTTCCTTCTTGTGCTAATGAAAACTTCAAAGATAAAATTTTTTAAAAATTGACTTTAAAATTTTAGGGAAACACCGTTCAGTCACATTACAACTTCCTAGAGCTCAGGGATGGCAGAGTATCATTCCACGTAAAAAACGCGCGAAAAAAGTTACCCAAAAACTGGCCAATAAGCTTCCCGAAAAAAGTAAATGATGGAGAATGGCATAGTATTAAAATTGTTAAGAAAAATAATAAGAAGATTCACGTTTTGTTAGATGACGAAGGAAGAAAGAAATTTCAAAAATTGCCTAAAAATGTGGTTAGAAACGAAATATTCTTTGGAGGGGTTCCACAGGATTACACAGACTACAAAGATTTGGTAAGTGATTAAAGTTGCTAAATGATAAATAACTTTAAGGTGAGAGGTCAAAAAAATATTTTTTTGTCTATTATATTTTGAATTAAATCTCGCTGTTTCTGTTTTTATTTTTTGTTATAACTTTCTTAAAAATTACAACAGACACTCGAAATTTTGTGACGTTTTACACTACAGGAAAGGTAAAAGCTGAGTCTTAAAATTATTTAAATACTAAATAAAAATACTCTAAATTATTATCAAAAATCAGTTTAAAAAAAAGTTATATGTACTATAGTGTTAATGTTTTATAATTTATTAAAAACTATTTGATTTTAAAAAAATAAATTCAATAGCTCATAAAAAACAATTTTTAAACTTAAAATTGACAAATTTATACCTATTGCAAAGGTTATTTGACCACACTCTATCTGCTTAGCCTATAATAATTTGGAAAAAAAGCAATTCAACAATTATTGATCACAAGAGCTGTTTTTTTTTGCGAGAATTTTATGTCTAATCGTGGTTACTAGCCTTCTCATTTTCTTAATCCAATTGTAAAAGTGAGAAACAACATACCACACAAGAAAATACTCTACCTTTACCGCTCTGCCATACTGCAGTAAATATCTTGAGAAGATGGGACAGAGCGGAAAAGGACAGGATTAGTAACCACGATTAGGTTTAAAATGCTCGCAAAAAAGGCTAATGTACCACAAAATTACCTACCGTTGTCCTATTTGTCATTTTCAAAATTAACAGTTTCACCCTCCAAACTTTCCAAATACCTCTACTTTTTACCTTCTCCACCAATCCTTGCTGTCATTTTTAGAAGGAAAGGCTACAGTCATTTAGAGGATGTATCAAGGGTCTCTTAATAAATGAAGAATTTAAGTTGCTGGGGAAAAATACCAAAGATGTTCTTTATCAAAACCCAACCCAGTGCTTTCCAAAAGTTGAGGAAGGTGCTTATTTTGGCGGAGATGCGTACGCTACTTATAGTAAGTGAATTTTTGTACAATCAAACTAAGTCAAGTCCACAATTTATCCGAAATATATTTTCGATATTCGATTAAATCTAAGGCATTTCTGTATAGAGACAGAATCGTGCTAAGTCTCTATGCATTAAGAATAATTTTTTACACATCATACAAGTATTCTGCCTTATAACAAAAAAATATTATACCTACCGTTATACGAAGCAAGATAAACACGTCATAAAAATTAGAATCATTACTTTTAGAGTAAAAAAATTGCAAAGTAGTAGCAAATGTGTAACTGCAATAAACTAACTATAATTTAAACTTTGTCTTATTTGTTTTTAGGAAAAAACTTTAAAGTAAACAAAATCTTGGATGTATCCTTTCAATTTCGTACAGCCGAACAAAACGGCATATTTTTGTCAGTCTCTAATTTCGACAACTACCCGGCCTTGTCGATCGAACTACAAAATGGCGCCATTGTCATGACAATTAATCTAGGAAATGGCGCAACGTCAAACGTCAAGAATAACTTGGATTCCGATTTTGCGTTGTGCAATAACATGTGGCACAACGTCACTGCGACATATTCCAGCAGCGAACTGACAGTAATGGTGGATGGAATCAGAAAAAGTTGGGTCCAGTCGGATGTAAACAATATGCTGGAAGAAGTCGACGCGCCCCTGTATGTAGGAGGACTTCCCGGTAAGTTAATCAAAGAGAAAAATATTTTATTCAAGAAAATTTGCGTAGATTTTACCATCGATACCGTTCCGTTCTAGGGTTAAAGTTATTGTAACGTTCTATGCAATTATTGATTTTTTGAGCACACTTAGTTTCTGAATGTTATTAAATGTCTCAACAATTTTTTGTTTCACATGTGGTTTAAAGATTTTTTTTCAACCCCTGGAGTTTTTAATACAATCTGCTTATTTCAAACATCCATATTTTTTTTATATGTTGCGAATCTTGGGCTTTTTTATTCCTCGTTCTTGTAACTAACACGATTAATATTAAAATATCTACATCTAGGAACATATTCCAGTCAATTCCAAGTATTGTGATATTTTGAAAATGACACTACAGATTTTCGCGAAATTTCAGTGCATTCCTTATTTTAAATTCAAATTATATTTGACAGGGATTTAACTTTGTCATCTGTGTTTGTCATGGCATTTGTTTATTTGTTTATTTTGTAAAACTTATTCGATTTTTTAATGATTTTTTACAATAAAGTTCATTTAAAGTCCAAAATTACCAGTGCTAATTTTTTTAAAACAAAATTACACCTCAAAAAAATTAGTTTTTAATGTTGTAATTTTTGTAAACACATTTAAATATGTTTTAAAAGTTGCCGAATATAAACAAATAGGTGTAGGTAAGCCGATTACTTTCCACGCAGTAACAAACACATTCGCTTCTGCTTTAAATTTAATTTTTGTGTGAGCTAATGAAGAGTGTTTATACATTTAACAAAATTGTTTTACAAGAATATAGTAAAAAACATCCTAAAACTGGCTTTCATTAAAAAAAATCAAATATTCATCAAGAGTCGCGTGACGTGACCGTCAAAAAGAAATTCAGCTTTCGCTGTGACGTCAACAAACTCGTAGATCGCGGCCCGTCGGTTTTGATAGCCCTGCCTACTCTAATGGAAAGATTAAGTTTTAAGACCCTGAACAGTTTTTGACAGTTGGATTTTATCCCAAAAAAATTGAAAAAAAAAAATAACAGAAACACAAATAAACAAAAACAGCGGTTGACAAGCACCAGACATTTCTAAACCAGAGAACAAAATGTCAATGGTGAAAATGGCCGCATTTTCGATTTTCCATTTTTACTTTGGTCAAATCCAATCCGTCAATGTTCTATAATCCGTATGAACATCATACCTGCAATAATACATATTTTTTCAAAAAATGTGCAAATATTAGAAAAGAAACAGCTATTTTACTGTTGATTTCACAGTGGAAAAGTCTAAATAAAAAAGACAATAAAAATCTTTAATAATAATAACTATTATTAATAATTTTTGCAGACGATGCCCCAATAGGAACCATCAAAATGCGTGAGAACTTCAAGGGTTGTATTAAGAACCTAAAAATCGGAAACGAAGTGAAAGACTGGTCTTCAATGGAAGAGCTAAATAATGTTTTGTTAAATTCATGTCCTGTAGCGTTATCTACAAGCGAAGAAGAGAGCACGGGTAGAAATTTATGAGAAGAATGATTTACATAGCTAATAAAGGCCCTTTCTTTTTTGGAACAAAACCCAATTCTGGCTGTCACAGACTAATTTTTTTTTTGTTGAAGGCTTTAAGCTTTTTAAATTTTATTATAAAGAATACGAATCACGTTAAGTCTGAAACCACTTTATTCGCCAATTAATTAGTAGAAGGCAACAAAAAAAATTGAAACATAAAAATGTCTCGGTCGTTTGGTTGGTCAGGCTTTTAAGTATAAATATTGCCTTCAAAGTGATTGGGCTAATAACTGAAAGTTACCTTTTACAAAAATTTTGTAGATTGAATACGTTGTCACTAGAAATTTGTCCCAGGCGGTAACAGCCAATTTTCCCACATAGAAAATGCATTCCACATGGCAACTTTGTTTTAATATAGACAAAAGTAGTGGGTTATAGAGAACCGCGATGAACAATTTCGGAGAGTTTTTTGTAATAAAATAACAGTAATATTGCGAGGCAATATTCAAAAAATAACAAAAATGCAAAACCTCTTTTTGTTAAATCGTTTTGTGTTTGAAAACTAAAAATGTATAGATTTATAAAACTTGATTAAAGTAATAAAATCAGTATTTTTCCAAACAAGACCATTAAAATCTTGAACAGAACTTAAACAAAAGTTGCGCCATAAACTTGACTTGGCCGGAAAATGCTAAAATGTGAAGATTTTGTCCCATCTGCAACATTATTTTTCGGTGTTACAGAAATTTTTCCTGTATTACAGTTCGGGACATTACATTTTTTATCTGGTATTTAGCTGGGAAATAGTAAGATTTATAATCTTCTTTCAAACTTTTGACCATTATATATTTTTGTAATTTTATACATAATATGTATACATACATAATACTCGTATTATGACTGAAGTATTTTAATCAGTAAAAAATAAAAAATCGACATTAAAACTTTAATTTATGACATTGAAATTGAAATTTTAACTAACTTTAACGTTTTAAAATAAAATAAAAATCATGTCAAAACCAGTGGTGCACCCGGCGAAGGGGGGGGGGGCATCGGGCTAGCCTCCCCAGACTTAATTTTGGGATAAAAATTATGAACAAAAAAAATAATTTTGACAACAAACAAATTTCTTTCAGTCACAACCTATGTTGCCAAACCCCAGCCCCCTCCCCCCAAACCGAACCGCACCAAACGACCCCCCCCGCCAAACTTATTTTTTGAATGCGCCACTGGTCAAAACTTCTCTGTGGTAACTCAATATTGACAACAAATTCTTATCTTAAGTTCTTTTTTTTAACTTTCTAGTTCTAGTTTAGCTAAATAAAATTAGTTTTTAAGAAAAAATGTCCCTTCTGTATCACCTAAAATACATGATAATTTTGACAAATTTGTCCAGTGTTATCCTAGCATTTTTTTTTTTAATTTTAAGTTGTCCTTTACCAAAATCTCTAAAAATTAGATTTTAAGAAATGTTTTGCTAGTTATTAAAATAAAATTACTGCGCTGCGCCCATATTTTAACATATTTGGTAGCTTTTTGCAATGGCGCACCCAGGGGGGGGGGGCTCGGGGCCCTGGCCTCTTCCAAGCCTAGATTTTTTTTGTTATTTTCATTTTCATCATGGGGTCTCGCCTCCCACCCTAAGACAAATTCCTGGGTGCGCTACTGATTTTTGGGTAATATGGCACAATCAGCGTGTTACAAAACTTACAGAAGGGACAAAAAAATTACCATTTTGTCAAAAACTCCTTATAAAAAGCGCAACTCACATATATCTTACTAGCTTTTGGTGACACATAAGAGTTTAAAGTTTGACACATTTAGTTTAAAATTTTTGATAATACAAAATGATATGTTTTTCAGAAAATAATTTGGTTTTGTTCCAAAAAAAAGTGCCATGAATAGGTTTGGACCAAAAATATTTTATTTATTAATAAGTTGAAGTATTTTGAACACTGCCATCTTTGCCATTTTACTTAAATAATTTTAAATGTAGCCATATTTATTTTAATGTAAATATGTCCAATCATCTCTGTTTTGTAAATAGACACTAACAAAAATATATAAATGTAGTCAAAGCCACGCCTATAAAAAGAGGTCTTTTAATTGTATAAGTCAATGTTTAAATCTAGTACGTACGATCGCTTAATTTTTTTATGTCATCTTAAAATTTCCTCGTCTGGAAAACCCGAAATTTTAGCGGACTTTAAACACTTCTAAGAAAAACTGTTTAATAAATCATAGTCTTATTTTAAACCGCGGTGT
Source organism: Aspidapion aeneum (assembly GCA_963576565.1). NCBI lineage: Eukaryota > Metazoa > Arthropoda > Insecta > Coleoptera > Brentidae > Aspidapion > Aspidapion aeneum. Next base: position 34,794,569 of record OY755041.1, read on the forward strand.
TGCCAAACAAGGAACTGTTCCTTTGTATTCTATAAATGTAGGAAAAACAAGATGACATCAAAAAGTGGGCGAGTGTACATGTCAAAATGTTAAACCTATATTAACTACCAAGAGAAAAAAAAAATGTATATAAATGCGCATCTTATACAAGGTAGCGCACCGAAGGCCATTTCGAGTATTTAACACTTTTAGCTCCATGTATACCATTTTTGGTACACAAAAAGTTATTAAAATAGACCGTGTGACCATTACAGGTACACGGATTATTGATATTTAAGGTTGGGACAACGCGGGGCTAACGGATTGCATTAATTCTTATGAATAGGATTGTTGGTCTGATCCAGTGTTGCTAGATGTACGATAATTATCGATTTTGTACGATAATATAACGAATGTACGATAGTAGCTATGCGAGAATGGCTTTTGTAAGATAATTTATAAATTACAGCTAAAAATCGTATTGCAAAATATGTAATGATGTTTTAGTGAAATCTTACAATATTTTTAAAGTCGGCTAACCTTTATCAGAAACAAACCAATCGGATTCACACTGTAGAAATAGACGAATCTGATGATGACATTATATTTGAAGAAATATAAACGTTTTTTTGTATTTATACCTATGACTATCTGTAGAATAATCATTTTATGAAAATAATACATCGTTTTTGTTCAATATAAAATTATGTAAATCAATTTTAAAGTATTTTTTAACACCTTTTTCAAAAATTTATTCAGCAGGAATGTTTGTTTTTAAATATCGATATTTTGTACGATAACGTACGATAATTTTAATCTGCTCATGCGATAATTCTCTTTGTCACGTGTAGCAACACTGGTCTGATCCGTACGTAAATGTTTTTGTGGCTGGTCCGAGGTTTTGTGGAGACATGGCACCACGAGGGCATTTTGAAATTTGAATTAATTTGTGCCGTCGAAAACAGTCTGTGAACAGTGCGGTGTGGTGTGGTCCTTCCTAGTAAAAAACATATAGTTTTTATCGGTGGAAGTCAAAGTATGTTTTTGAAAAACTCTCGGTATGTTTTCGGTGCGCCACCCTATATAGGGTGTAAATGTAATAAAAAACTCAAGGAATCAACAGTTTTACTTTGTACCATAGTAGTTATAAAACACTAAACAGGTCCATTCGTCCTGGTAAATTCCTAATCAAATTTAAGACAGAAATTGTTTTTTACAGGCTTCGAAAACTTAAATCGAGAAGGCGCATTTTATAAGCCTAGGTGATTGATTCTTAAATCAGGAAAAGATCAAACTAGCCATAACTTATGCAATGATCTCGATCCTTGATATAATCGGTTACTGATCTAAGAATCACTCTCCAAATCGTACGCCTTGTACACGCGGGAATCGGGGAAGACGGGTGAAAATTCCATAATTTGCACACTATTATGTGAAAAATAAAATAAAATATTCCACAGTGTTTTATGTTTATTTAACTTATATAAATTTACATTTAAAGACAAGACGAAACGGACGAAGTAATTACGACAAGACTAGATAGACAAGTGATTTATTTTACAATGACTGATGACATATATCACAAAGTATCTCAGATTTGTTGGTTACTAACTATTTATATACATTGCTATTACAGTAGCCATGGCATTTTTAAAGAGTATAAATGACTGCTGAAGAGTGTTTTCCATCGACCGGGGCATTTCTAAGATTGAAAAGAACTAAATACGGATCTTTATTTCCAACAATTGTCTTTTTAACATTTTTTTAATGGTTTGAACATACCTTTCAACATGTCCGTTGCTCTGTGGAGAGCGAGGTGAAGATACAATGTGGTAAAACTCCCAATGGATGGAAAAGTCTCTAAATTTATGATAAAAAAATTAAGGCCCGTTATCCGTCATAATTTTCTTTGGAATTCCTTGCTTAGAGAAAACAGATTTTAGACTAGCAATAACATTTTCCGCTGTTCAATCTTTTCTCAAATTAATTACGTCAAAAAATTTACTATAATATTCAACAATTAATAAATAGACTTGACCTAAAAGGTGATAAAGGTCGCATGGTTTCTTTGCCGCAGCTTTTCAACATTGTGAGGTATCATGGGCTCTGGCTGTTGAGAATTTGCGAATGTTAAACAAATGTTAGAAGTTAAAATAAGATCTTGAATTTGCTTATTCATACCAAGTCAGTAAAAGGATAAATTTGCCCTCTTAGTAATTTTTTTAATGCCCTTTTAAAATTTGTTTATTTTTTAAGCTTTGCAAAACAACATCCTTCTCAGTGTCCCTCTTATTTCCTCTCTTTTTTCTGTGTGGTTAAGACATTCTTGAGCCTCCATCAAAAGTTCTACGTCATATGCTCTGGACAATGTGTCCGCAAGCACTAAACTTTTTTTCTGGCTTGTAGACCAAGTCAAAGTCGTACTTGCATAACTGCACCATCGTTCTCGAAAGCCTAGGAGGGCATGAATTTATTGATTTTTTAATTACGCTTAAAAGAGGTTTATGGTCTGTTTCTACTATAAAACGTTTAGAAAAGAGTACAAACTAAGAATAATGTGTAACACCGAACCAAACGGCCAATAATTCTTTCTCTATTTGGGAATACCTAGTCTGCGAGTCTCTGTGAATGCGCGTGAAGCGGGTGCGCACCTTCCTGCAAAAGCACAGCACGCATGCCACTTTTAGAAGTATCGACAGAAATAGCTACAAAGGAGAAGGCACCAAATACATTGTTTACCGGGACGCGTCAGATGAGCTGAATTTGAGATATGTTGAAGGACAAACCTTCCTAATATTTTTACCAAAAAAAATTAGGGGGGTCATAGGATTCGTTTTTGAGCTATACTTATTTAAATGTGCGCCACTGAAATATGGAAAAATATGACCATTTGTAGTTTTTTTGTAATAACTTATCGCCAAATAAAAATAAAAAACTGGTATTAGCTTTACTTTATTGTTAAAAGAGTTCTTTTAAGAATTTTATCAGTTTTTGACATATAGTTTCCGTCACATACCTACAGAGTGGCTCAAAATAATAAAAAATACTCTGCCAATTTATGGGCACTTAAGCTCACACTAGATACTATATTTATAGTGTACGTGTGAGCTAATATAACTAAAAACTGAAATATATTTTATTCAACTCTAGACTCAATTACCTGTCGTTTGATACTACACAAGCCATGTTATTACTTAAACTCAAATTTGTGAAATCTACCCCCACTTTAAAAAAAAAAACTAAAATGTATTTTGTTTAACTCCAGACTCAATTACCTTTGGTTTGCTATCACACACGCCATATTTTCACATAAATTCTAATTTTTGAAATTTACCCCCACCCTTTTTTTTGTTAAATAAACTAAAATGTATTTTGTTTTACTCCAGACTCAATTACCTTTCGTTTGATATCACACACGCCATATTTTTACATAAACTTAATTTTTGAAATCTACCCCCACCCTTTTATTTGGCTTGTGTTTGGTGGATTTTGTTTATTTTTAAATGGGACCAGACAGACAGACAGACAGACAGACAGACAGACAGACAGACAGACAGACAGACAGACAGACAGACAGACAGACAGACAGACAGACAGACAGACAGACAGACAGACAGACAGACAGACAGACAGACAGACAGACAGACAGACAGACAGACAGACAGACAGACAGACAGACAGACAGACAGACAGACAGACAGACAGACAGACAGACAGACAGACAGACAGACAGACAGACAGACAGACAGACAGACAGACAGACAGACAGACAGACAGACAGACAGACAGACAGACAGACAGACAGACAGACAGACAGACAGACAGACAGACAGACAGACAGACAGACAGACAGACAGACAGACAGACAGACAGACAGACAGACAGACAGACAGACAGACAGACAGACAGACAGACAGACAGACAGACAGACAGACAGACAGACAGACAGACAGACAGACAGACAGACAGACAGACAGACAGACAGACAGACAGACAGACAGACAGACAGACAGACAGACAGACAGACAGACAGACAGACAGACAGACAGACAGACAGACAGACAGACAGACAGACAGACAGACAGACAGACAGACAGACAGACAGACAGACAGACAGACAGACAGACAGACAGACAGACAGACAGACAGACAGACAGACAGACAGACAGACAGACAGACAGACAGACAGACAGACAGACAGACAGACAGACAGACAGACAGACAGACAGACAGACAGACAGACAGACAGACAGACAGACAGACAGACAGACAGACAGACAGACAGACAGACAGACAGACAGACAGACAGACAGACAGACAGACAGACAGACAGACAGACAGACAGACAGACAGACAGACAGACAGACAGACAGACAGACAGACAGACAGACAGACAGACAGACAGACAGACAGACAGACAGACAGACAGACAGACAGACAGACAGACAGACAGACAGACAGACAGACAGACAGACAGACAGACAGACAGACAGACAGACAGACAGACAGACAGACAGACAGACAGACAGACAGACAGACAGACAGACAGACAGACAGACAGACAGACAGACAGACAGACAGACAGACAGACAGACAGACAGACAGACAGACAGACAGACAGACAGACAGACAGACAGACAGACAGACAGACAGACAGACAGACAGACAGACAGACAGACAGACAGACAGACAGACAGACAGACAGACAGACAGACAGACAGACAGACAGACAGACAGACAGACAGACAGACAGACAGACAGACAGACAGACAGACAGACAGACAGACAGACAGACAGACAGACAGACAGACAGACAGACAGACAGACAGACAGACAGACAGACAGACAGACAGACAGACAGACAGACAGACAGACAGACAGACAGACAGACAGACAGACAGACAGACAGACAGACAGACAGACAGACAGACAGACAGACAGACAGACAGACAGACAGACAGACAGACAGACAGACAGACAGACAGACAGACAGACAGACAGACAGACAGACAGACAGACAGACAGACAGACAGACAGACAGACAGACAGACAGACAGACAGACAGACAGACAGACAGACAGACAGACAGACAGACAGACAGACAGACAGACAGACAGACAGACAGACAGACAGACAGACAGACAGACAGACAGACAGACAGACAGACAGACAGACAGACAGACAGACAGACAGACAGACAGACAGACAGACAGACAGACAGACAGACAGACAGACAGACAGACAGACAGACAGACAGACAGACAGACAGACAGACAGACAGACAGACAGACAGACAGACAGACAGACAGACAGACAGACAGACAGACAGACAGACAGACAGACAGACAGACAGACAGACAGACAGACAGACAGACAGACAGACAGACAGACAGACAGACAGACAGACAGACAGACAGACAGACAGACAGACAGACAGACAGACAGACAGACAGACAGACAGACAGACAGACAGACAGACAGACAGACAGACAGACAGACAGACAGACAGACAGACAGACAGACAGACAGACAGACAGACAGACAGACAGACAGACAGACAGACAGACAGACAGACAGACAGACAGACAGACAGACAGACAGACACAACAAAAAAGTTTCAAAATCATTTGAAACGCAAAGATATATAAAAATTTTTGAAATCGGAGCAACTTTTTCGATTAGCACACACTACTATAGTATAGTATATGTGTGAGCTAAAAATACAGGAAAAATACCTGAGATTTATAAAATATAAAGAAAGGAAACTAAAAATGCATGGTCAAAATTAACTTCACTTGTAAGTCGCTTTAACTATTCTAGAGTGATGTTTGCTTAATAGGTTATATTATAAGCTAACAGGGTATTTAAAGAAAAAAAAATTCAACGCATGACACGTTTACTAATTGTCTACGGAATAGTGTGTTTACCGGGATGCGTCAAATAAGGTGAATTTATGATATGTTAGGGCCCAAGCCGTCTAAACACTCGTATCAAAGAAATTGGGGGTCATCGGTTTCGTTTTCGAGCTGTAACTATTTAAATCCGCCACTGGAAGAAAGAAAAATGTTACTTTTTGTAGTGTTTTTGCTATAACTTCTCGTCAAATACAAATCCAATAATAATTTTATTTAGTTGAAAAAAAAACTCTTTTTAAGTATGTTTTCAATTTTTTTATAGTTTTCGTCACATATCTACAGAGTGGCTCAAAATATGAATAACAAAAATACAGGAATAACAACTGGGATTTAAATAAACTTAAAGGGATGAAATTAAAAATGCACAGTCAAAATAAATTCATTTGCTTCAATGTGAGTCGTTGTAATTATTGTAAAGTAATATTTACATACATAATGGTTTATGTAGTAAACCTATAGGGTAAATCAAACATTTTTTAAATTAAACAAATAATAGGTGTACTAACTGTGTAGCGGAATAGTGTGTTTAACGGGATGCGTCAGATCAGGTGAATTTGAGATATGTTAGAGCCCGAGCCATCCTGAAACTTGCTCAAAAAAATTGGGGGAGGGGGTCATCGGTTTCGTTTTTGAGCTATACTCTTATGGATTTTCGCTACAACTTTTATCTCTTTATAGTGAAAAAAGTCTGAACATTTTTGGCAGAACCCCCGAAAAAGGGTGACACACATTTCCTATATTCTCGCATTAAATAAGTATAACTCGAGAACAAAACCGATCACCACCCACTTTTTCTTGAAACAAGTATTACGACGGTTTAGGCTCTAACATATCTCAAATTCAGTGCATCTGACGCATCCCAGTAAACATGTTCCACACACTATTCCATAGGCAATTAGTACACATGTTATGAGAATTTCAAAAATGTTTGAAATACCCATTAAGTCTATTACTATTATTGTATTTCAATTATTCATAGTTTGAGCCACTATGTAGATATGTGACGAAAACTATATGTCAAAAATGAAAACATACTTAAAAAGACTTTTTTTTTCAACAAAACAAAATTCAGATTGGTTTTTTATTTTTCTTTCACGAGAATCCGGACGGTTTAGGTTCAAACATATCTTAAATTCACCTCATTTGACGCATCCCAGTAAACACACTATTTCGTAGACAATTAGTAAATATGTCATGCGTTGAATTAATTTTTTTTTGAAATACCCTGTTAGCTTATAACATCCCCTATTATGCAAACATCACTCTAGAATAGTTAAAACGACTCATATGAAAGCAAGTGAAGTTAATTTTGACTATGCATTTTTAGTTCCCTTTCTTTATACGTAATAAAGCTCAGGTATTTTTGCTGTATTTTTTTAAAATTATTTTGAGCCACTCTGTAGGTATTTGACGAAAAACTTTGTTAAAAATTAATAAAATTCCTAAAAGGACTCTTTTGTAAATAAAATACGACTAATATAATTTTTTTGTTTCTATTTGGCGATAAGTTATTTAAAAAAATGACAAAAGGTCATATTTTTCCATATTTCAGTGGACCGCATTTAAACAAGTATAGCTCGAAAACGAATCCTATGACCCCCCAATTTTTTTTGGTAAAAATATCAGGAAGGTTTGGCCTTCAACATATCTCAAATTCAGCTCATCTGACGCGTCCCGCCTTTTCCTGTGTCTCCTCGATTTTTTTAATCAATTTCCTAAGGGGTGCGGTTTTTTTGCTTAGATTTGGAATAAAGAGGCCCAGGTACGTCAGAACGCCCAAAAATCTTTGAACGCCAGTTACTTCCTTTGGACGAGGCATATTCTTCAAAGCATCTACTTTCGACTCCTCATTAAATCTTAATAAATAAAGTTATATTGTTCTGCCGTTTTGAATATTTCGTTTAATTTTGCATCATGATCCGCCCTATTTAAACCCACTACTATTATATCATCAATAAAAAACCTTACGCCCCTTATGTCCCCAAAGACTTCTTGCATGCGCTCTTGGAACACTTCCGGAGTACTCGTAAGGCCGTATGGGGGCATACGGAAGCGCCATCAGTCGTAAACTGTTGAAATAGTGCAGATTTTTGAGCCATCAAGATCTAATGGCACTTGCAAGAATCCCTGATGACAATCTAAGGTCCTAAAAATTTGACATTTTGCGAAATCTTCCGTTAGAATCTCGAGCGTAGGAAGCTTTAAATAATGCCGCCTTACCTGAACTGTCTTTTTCCTTAAGATTGGGTGGATCCACTCAGCACCGTCGCTATTTCTATAATTCCGTCCTGCTCTAACTTGTCCCAAGCTTTTTTAGGTCTTATCGAATAGCAAAAAGTAGTGTTCTTGTGGCATGAACTACTGGCGTTGCGTTATCCTTGAGCTCAATCTTGTATGGCCGTTTGAGGCACCCAATTTCCTTAAAAAGATGTTTGTATTTGTTTAAAAGTAATGAAATACTGCCTGCTGGTTCGATGTTGTTAATTCTTTGTATTAAATTGTTTTTTTAAAAGTTTAGGATAATAAAATAAAACAGCTTTAAATAGTATAAAAATCTTAAAACTGATTAGGCATTTTTATCTATAACCCGACAAGGGCGTATCCAGGGGATCAAGGGGGACGGGGGTGCAGCTGCCCAATACAAGACAATGAAATTTAAATAGATAGTGAATTTGTTGCCCCTTAGGAAGGCTATGAAATTCAGAATCCAGCCCCTCCCCCCTTCTCTTTTTAGCTGGATACACCCTTGTAACCCGAATAATAGGGTAACAAGTATAACATGAAGATGTGCTTTTAACTTTAAAATAATTTATGACATAATTTTTCTACATTTTGAGTGAAATAAGGTCTAGATCCTGGGCTTTATCAGTTTTGGTTGTTTTCTAAAAGATCAATCAATGCCGCACAGAACAATATTTTCGTATTTTAGGAAAATTTTGGAAAATTTCTTACTACCTTTCTAATAACTAGTATGACTTTTTCTATTTGTACAATAATTGCTTGCAATTTTTTTTAAGTTGCTAAAATGCAGTTTTTGCATTTAAATTGGATGAAACCGCTTTCAAGTAGAAATAAAAAATTTGAGAAGTGGCTAGTTATATTAAATATGTAATACCTTGGACTAGTTTTTCTGTAATTGAATTGCTTGTGCATTAGAATTTTCATTTTGCCAAAATAAAACACTGTGTAAAACATAGCTTTATGTTGTCAAAACTTAAAATGCCATATTGCAATAGTATTTTTTAATTTTAAGTAACATATAGAGTTCTATTTTATCTTCTTTGTAAATTTGTGTAAATATGTCGTGTAATTTTTTATTTATGTCGAAAATAAAGTTTTTATTATTTGTAAAAATTACTTTTATTATTCAAAAAATATAAAACACTAAAATTTATTTATAACAAGGTAAGTATATACAGGGTGTTTCAGACCACCCGCACAGGCCGATTATTTTAAAAGGGATAATTATTTTAAAACATTTTTAAATCAGGTAGTGAAATGGGCTGTTTCTGATGATGTAGGTTTTAAGGTCCTAGCCTCACACGAAGTGTCAAAATTCCCCTCGACGTTGATTTTTTTAAATGGAACATACTATTTCTGATATCGGATTTCAATTCTACGCGGAAAAATTAAAACGTTTTATTCGAAAACTTTTTCTCAAAAATGCTTTTTTAAACCTCAAAACTGATTTTTGAAATCTACCCCACCCTTAAAAAACAAAAAGTAAAATATATTTTGTTTAACTCCGGACTCAATTACCTTTCGTTTGATATCGCACACGCCATATTTTTACGTAAACTGTAATTTCTGAAATCTACCCCCACTCTTAAAAAAAACTAAAATATATTTTGTTTAACTCCAAAGTCAATTACCTTTCGTTTGATATCACACACGCCATATTTTCACATAAACTCTAATTTTTAAAATCTACCCCCACCCTTTTATTTGGCTTGTGTTCGGTGGATTTTGTTCATTTTTAAATGGGACCATCTCGACCCAAGACCCAGCCTAGGTACCAAATTTCATTGAAATCGGGCAAGCGGTTTTTGAGTTATGCGCGTTGGTCGTTACAGACAGACAGACAGACATACAGACAGACAGACTGACAGACGGCGCAACAAAAAAGTTTTAAAATCATCTGAAACGCAAAGATATATAAAAAATTTTGAAATCGGAGCAACTTTTTTTTTCTCGAAAAAATTAGGATCACCATAGCTCACACTACTATAGTATAGTATATGTGTAAGCTAAAAACGAAAAATCAACGTTGAGCGGAATTGAATGAAAGCTCGAGACGAGAGAAAGGCCCCTTCTCTCGAGCAAAAAAGGTTGGTTTGATAATTTTTTTATGATTTACCATCTGTTCGTATAGACCTATTATAGAGTTAAGCTGATTTTTTTTTAAGTTTTTTTTTTAATAAAAGATATGCAAAAATTGTCATACATTCCTTCCTTGACAACGTACCTTTCGTTTACTTGAAATCAGATGGAGAAAATCCAAAAGTGTAAATAAACTGTACTGTTACTGTTGATTAACGTACTGAACATTTTTTTCGGAAATTATTCGTAAGCGGGCAATTTGAATTTACTTTTATAGCTTTGGCGTCAATTTTCTTTATTTAGAAATCTGTTGATTTAAAAAAAATGTTTTTAGACGATTCTTTAAAGAGCTAATTTTTATTTTGAAAAGGGTCTCTTGAGCGATAGAAGAATCCTGTCGTCGAGACGAGAGACCCATTTTATCTAGCACAACGAGACGAGACAAGAGAAGGCCTTCTCTCGTCTCGTCTGGTCTTGCGGCAACACTATTACAAGTTGTGTAATCATTGCTAAAATTAATAATCAAAAGTAGACTTTTTACCCTCAAAGTGCAAACAATAATAATTAATCTAAGATATTTATAAAAGGAAATAACAAATTAAGGCTAAGCACTTTTTTGACATTGATCTTTTAATAATGTAAATAAAAGTCGACGCACTTAAGCGGTGCGGTGTTTAGCTTTTTATTTTAATCAAATCCGTTTTAATTAAAATCATCCCATAAGTGTATGTGTGTAATTGATGGACATCTGTAATGGCAAAAATAACACTTTTATCTTTAAGATTAATTTATTTAATTACACAAGCAATTATTACTATAACTCTCTTGAGATTTTTTATTTCAGAATTGGAGTCATTGCCAAGTGCCTCACGAGCATATTTAAGAATTTTAATTTATTGTATTTTGATTTAGATAGATTTTTTTTGCAATTCCTTAAGTACACAAACAGAAACGCCTATCAAAAACTTTATATTAGTTGAGAGGCTTATCGTCAAAAATCTTCGTGTCCCATGGGATAGTTGTCAAAGATTTGTAACAATTGTAAGTCATCGGGTGTTTGCCTCGCATGAGAATGGGAGGGCCTGTGTGACTTCATAAATCCAAGATGGCGTCTTTTTTTAATGTTTTTTCACAAATTTTGGCTTATAACTTTCGGCAAATTTGTTTCTCAGAAAAGCTGTCAAGAAGTTTTTGTTTGCAAGAAAACAGCAATTATTATAGTGAAAGAGTTAGCTTTATATCTTAAAAACTAACAAAGATATCAACTTTTTTTAAAAATCCAATTAAATAGTAAAAAATGTTTAGCCCGATTAAAAATTTTTAAGAGAGAAGTTTAAGACTATCTCAAATCGATTGGTTATGGATCACTCAATTTTAAGTCGCCGGGTGTTTGCCTCAAATTTGAGCAAGAAGCACCTGTGTGACGTCATAAATCCAAGTTGCGATTTTTTCCATGTTTTTTCACAAACTTTTGCTTTTTACTTTTGCCATATCAACTTTACACAAAACATGTATAAGTTATGAATTGTTCGCAATAGAACGGCAATTTAGTTATCGTTCCAACAATCTTTATATTTTAAGAACGAAAAAAGATATTGTTATTTTCTTAAATATTAAAAAAATTATAAAAATTCTAGATTGAGCAAGAAAGTTGTTCACGCAGCGGGTAGGAAGAGTGGACTGTATGGAAGGAATTACCTGCGTAACATTGATCAGAAAGGAAGGGTGAAAGTTATGCCATAGGTTCGTTGAAGGAAATCTACAACTGCTTATTGCTCGGGCACTTACCGAGTCGACTTTCTTGCTTTTCTTCTGCAGGGCCCTGCTTACAGCATCACCATTACCAAGTTGTTTGAAGGTAGCACTAAATAGTCATTAGCTTTAGTTTAAAACCCGGAAAATGTTGTCACTTCGTTGAAAAGTAAGGAAGAACGGAAAATATGTCCTTTTTAGAGAGCGGACATGTTGGAATCTCTCTTGATCCTGCGCATTGCGTTCAATGTGTCCAAATATATTTAGACAGTTGCGGGTAAGAAGGAAATGCGCGGGAGGGAATAAAATAGGTATAAAACTTAAAATTAATGGAAAACGCTTGTGCGTGAACAAAAGTTTTAGACTACACTCGATCGATTGGTAATACATCACTAAATGTTAAGTCGCTGGGTGTTTGCCTTCAATTTAAGTAAAAGGGCCTGTGTAAGGTCAAAAATCCAAGATGGCGGCTTTGGTCATATTTGTTCAGAAACTTTTGCTTATAACTTTCGTATATATTATTCGTATATTTTTTTTCTTTGCAGAGAGCATTAATTAATGCAGTAAAGAATTTAGCTTTATACTTTAAAAACCAACAAAGAGATGAAATTATTTTACTATATTTTGTATTACAGTGAAACCTCCCATAAGCGGACACTCACGGTTCCGTCGATTTTGTCCGCTTATTGGAGGTGTCCGCTTATGAGAGGGAACTGCGAAATTTCAATATATATATTTATTAACATTTTCCGCTGCTTGAGTTTTCCGATATTAAATTTTTTAGCGATCTTTCGTGCTGATAGATGTTCCTTCTCCGAAACGTTAACAACTTCCATGAACTAAGAAGTTTTTTTACTAGGCACTATTTCAAAGAGATCTATTACTACCCAATTGAACAATAATTATAAAACACAACAGTCCCGCCCTTGCCGAATAAAATATGTTGTAATAACGACAGAAGTATTTAGTCTCCGCATTAAAACGGAAAGAGGTAATTCCCCGGCTGCAGAGTGCGTTGTTGCCAACAAACTACCTAATATTCGTGCAAATGTTGTGCAGCGCTCCATCGCGTTGTCAAAGGTTCGCGTCCGGTTAGGGGAGGTTTCAAAATTTTTTACCAAAAAAATTGTCCGCGTCCGTTTATTAGAGTGTTCGGTTATAGGAGTGAATTTTACATGTAAAGAAATAGGGAAAAGCGTGGTTCCAAAAAATTTGTCCGCCTAAAAGGAGTGTCCGCTTAATAGAGGTGTCCGCAAGGAGAGGTTTCACTGTATTTAAAAAAAAAATGAGTGTCTTTGTTAGTTTATAAGATTTAAAGCTAATTTCTTCGCTATATTCATCGCTTAGCAAAATTTATTAGCCAGTTTGCAAAAAATTTGAAATTGCCGGCATTTTGAATTTGACGTCATATAGGCCCTCCTACTCAAATTTTAGACAAATACCGGAAGACTTAACAATGAGTGATATTCTTAAACTATTTTGCTAAATCTTAAAAATTTTAATATGTAAAAAATAACAATATCTTTTGTAGCTCTTGAGATATAAATCTTACTAAAACGACAATTCAATTGTTGTTCTATCGCAAACAAATCACAACCTATACATGTTTTTTATAAACTTGATATTGCAAAAGTTAAAAGCAAAAGTTTGTGAAAAAACATGGAAAAAATCACCATCTTGGATTTATGACGTCACACAGGCGCTCTTGCTCAAATTTGAGGAGAACACCAGACGACTTTTTATTGTGTGATCCACACCCAATTTTAGGTAGTCTTCCTCAATTTTGTTTTTTGGGTAAAAAAAAGTTGCTATTTTTTGTGATTTTTTGTTGTTAGCTTTTAAGATATAAAGATACATCTTACTTGGTGTTCTATTGCTAACTAATTTATAACAAGTTATAAGGCAAAGTTTGTAAAAAAATATGAAAAAAGCCGCTCTCTTGGATTCATGACGTCACACTACTAAAATCGCAGGCAAACACACATGACTTAAAATTGTGTGATCTATTACCAATCGATCTAAGTTAGTTTTAAAAAAATCTTCCACAACCAGCCCACGATATACCACAAGCCACTGAACTATATCCTTAAATCATACATCTCGCTGAGTTTTAAAATTTACAGGTAAAGACTTTAAGGCAAAATATATCTATTTAACGTGAAACTAAAAAAGTTAATTTATATCATATCTTCACTCCATTCTCAATTCATCGGTTATGCTCGTAGCAAGTAATGACGATTTATTTCTCATTTCGCTAAGGTACTTTATTTGTTGTTAAAAACTGTTTTTTATAAACTTCTTGTACTGGAAGCGACAAATACGTTAGATGATACATATGGGACATACCCATGCTTTTTCACACAAAATGCCTTGAAGCCAGGAACCCCATTTAATTGTTAATGTTCTTTTTTCGGGCAGAGAGGATTTCGGTTACTGAGCATGCGCCAGTTTTGGTGGTTTTGGAACATACTCCATTACGTCACTACATTATTTGACAATTGTCAAAAATTTATAGTTATGTGCAAAACTAGTTGATTACCCTTACATTTTTCCATAAACGGCACATGTTTTACGTGAATTATTTTCCATTTTTCACAAAAAAAACATAATTTTACATGAGAAACGCAAAACGCCGCAAAATATAAATAAACAACAAATATGGCGTCCACCCACATAACAGCTGTGTGTCTACGTGACAAAATTTGCCATTGTTTCCAAAGAGTGCTACACTTTTAGATATTTTGAACATGTATTTATGCTTTAACGTATTTTGGAAGCGAGAACCTGGTTCATTTTGCCAAGATCACTTAAAAAAACTTCAAAAAGTCTTCGTCTGAAACGTCGGGAGACGATTTCTAAATCCCAAGTCCACATTTCATACAATATCCAGTGTAAATTTCAAGAATTCAAAAATATGTTAGAATATTATGCCAAAATAAACATAGCAATAAATTTTACTTTTTGTCGTCGTCCGAAACACCCAAAAATACAACTATCAGAATTCGCTAAAAATGGTAACATTGGTATATGGTCTGTTTGCTGCATTGTGCAAACAAGTGTGTGTTGCTCCGAATGCAGGTAACTTATTTCTTTTTATCAATATTTTTCTTTGCATTTTAAAAATAAAAAAAAAATTTGGTTTGCAACAAAAATTCTTTTCTTTTCCGCACACTATGAAACTGGAACAATTTTGTTTCTATTGCGTTAGGTTTTCAATTTTAAATTATTATTTGGCGTCTTCTTCATGGCTGCCTTGATGTTTTAAAGAGTACCAATTTAAGTTTTTAAATCTTTTGAACGCATATATCTCCAAAACTAATAACCAAAATTCTGAAATATTGTAACGAACTATTTTTTTTATTATATTACGTTAGTTCAGGCAATTTTTTTCTTTATTTTGTAAGTAAATTTTAAGAAATGGGACAAATACCTACTTAGCTGATTGACCCGAGTCTCCCCTATTTAGTAATTGTCTTAAATGCCCATATTAGGCAAATCTATCAACAGTCTATAAATGGTTCGATTGTCGCTTTAGGTCATTTATCTTTATAAATACATATATGATGAATACGTCTAGGTATTAACTTCCATATATGGTCAACCCGTGTATATTTAATTCAGCGCTAACACCAGTTATGGCGATCCATATAAGTATTACTTGATTTCCTAATTTGGTAATCAGCTAAGTAGTGGTAAAACCTTTGAATATTTTATTACTATAAATGGATATATAATAATTTTAATACCATATATGGTGAATTATTTAAGGAAGTTCATGCACAAATGCGATACCATATATGAATAGTTTTTTTTATTCTTGATAAAACCTTTGTTTATTTTATTACTATAAATGGCTCGAGAATAAATTTTATACCATATAAGGTAAATTATTTTCTTATCTTGCATTTTTTGCGCCAATTTTTAATTTAATATAAAAGGAGGTACAGGATTTTCGGAGGCTCTTTGACCTGTTAGCAGTCGTCGCCGATAGTTTTCAGAAGTTTTCCAAAGTTTTATTTTCCGGTGTGTGAATCCGAAATCACCAGGTAAGCACCAGTCCGTATTATTTTTTTTATTTTATTTTAAAAAACTATTGCTCTAGTTGCTTTATTTCATTTTCTTTACTGCTTTTTAAAATGATAAATTAATTTTATAACAGCAATAATGCACACTGTTTTTATTAGCTTTGGCTACGGCAACTTGGCTTCTAAAAATAGTGCCTTTGAATTAATAACTGCTTTAAAAAATTCATAAAACAAAATGCATCAAACAGCCAAACGTAAAAAGGGGATTTCTTGTATTTACGATTCATTTTACCTGTTCTGAATTTGTTAGTTAAATGGTTTGATTTGTTTTAATTTATTAACTGTTAATTAAAATTTGTTGTTTCCCGCTTTGGCTTCTGCAACTTAGCTTTATAACAACAATAATGCACACTGTTTTTACCAGTTTTGGCTCCGGCAACTTGGCTTCTAAAAATAGTGCTTTTGAATAAATAACTGCTTTAAAAAATTCATAAAACAAAATGCATCAAACAGGCAAACGTAAAAAAGGGGATTTCTTGTATTTACGATTCATTTTACCTGTTTTGAATTTGTTAGTTAAATTGTTTGATTTGTTTTAATTTATTAACTGTTAATTAAAATTTGTTGTTTCCCGCTTTGGCGTCTGCAACTTAGCTTTATAACAACAATAATGCACACTGTTTTTACCAGTTTTGGCTCCGGCAACTTGGCTTCTAAAAATAGTGCTTTTGAATAAATAACTGCTTTAAAAAATTCATAAAACAAAATGCATCAAACAGGCAAACGTAAAAAAAAGGGGATTTCTTGTATTCACGATTCATTTTACCTGTTTTGAATTTGTTAGTTAAATTGTTTGATTTATTTTAATTTATTAACTGTTAATTAAGATTTGTTGTTTCCCGCTTTGGCTTCTGCAACTTAGCTTTATAACAACAATAATGCACACTGTTTTTATCAGCTTTGGCTCCGGCAACTTGGCTTCTAAAAATAGTCCTTTTGAATAAATCACTGTTTTAAAAAAATTCATAAAACAAAATGAATCCAACAGACAAACGTAAAAAAAAAGGGGATTTCTTGTATCCACGATTCATTTTACCTGTTTTGAATTTGTTAGTTAAATTGTTTGATTTATTTTAATTTATTAACTGCTAATTAAAATTTGTTGTTTCCCGCTTTGGCTTCTGTAACTTAGCTTTATAACAACAATAATGCACACTGTTTTTACCAGCTTTGGCTCCGGCAACTTGGCTTCTAAAAATAGTCCTTTTGAATAAATCACTGTTTTAAAAAAATTCATAAAACAAAATGAATCCAACAGACAAACGTAAAAAAAAAAGGGGATTTCTTGTATTCACGATTCATTTTACCTGTTTTGAATTTGTTAGTTAAATTGTTTGATTTATTTTAATTTATTAACTGTTAATTAAAATTTGTTGTTTCCCGCTTTGGCTTCTGTAACTTAGCTTTATAACAACAATAATGCACACTGTTTTTACCAGCTTTGGCTCCGGCAACGTGGCTTCTAAAAATAGTCCTTTTGAATAAATCACTGTTTTAAAAGAATTCATAAAACAAAATGAATCAAACAGACAAACGTAAAAAAAAGGGATTTCTTGTATGCACGATTCATTTTACCTGTTCTGAATTTGTTAGTTAAATTGTTTGATTTATTTTAATTTATTAACTGTAAATTAAAATTTATTGTTTCCCGCTTTGGCTTCGGCAACTTAGCTTTATAACAATAATAATTTAAATTGCTTTTGCCAGCTTTGGCTTTGGTAACTTAGCTGTTAAAAACGACGTTTTACCCAAGTCTGTATTTTACTATTTTGCTAATCCAAAGTAACTAAAATAATGCTGTTTATATTTTAGTTTCCGATTGTCTTAAATTGGTTTAACCTTTTTGTATATATTTAAACTAGAGCAACAGTTTTCCACTTCCGCTAAATACTGGTGCTATGCTTTCTGGCTTAGGGTTTTTTTTTTCCGCTTTGTGCATTTATTTTTGCTACATGTCAGTTCTCGCTTTTTCATAAACTAACCTAACCGCTTTCCGTTTCAACCTAATATATATTTACGCGTCATTGCCTGTGCTAAATTAAAGTTAAAATTTCCTCGTTACATTCTCTTTAGAGTATAATTGTTTTTTTTTAAATTTTTTTTGTAAGCTGATGAATTTAATTTTGGTAAATCATTTTTGTTAATTAAGTTTTATTAAAAGATATGAAGTGAAAAATAATGTTCCTTTGAAAAATAATACAAATTATATTTTTAACTTCAATTATAGTATTTTTATTTTTTATTTTAATTATTTTATTTATTTCTTTTTGCCTGGATTTCTCCACTGTCTAAAAGCTACCCGAGAGGCACAGGAGACTCTAAGCTCCTTTATTTCTTAGAGTGGCGCCCGAGGTTCTTCACTTCAAGTTTTCTGTAGGATACCGCTAAGGAAAATTTGATATGAACCCTGTGACGTCAAACTATAGGGGTAATTGTGCTATTTGAAGAGATCTTTGAAATGGAAACTTAAGCCCAAGTGGCAATGACCATTCGCAACTCTCGATAGTACGAAACTCTCTTATAATATTATACAATGTGTTCTATTTAAAAAAACCATTGAACTGTCAAATTTTAACATTTTCTTTTTGACATTCTGAAACAAATATTCTTAAACTTCGTAAAAAATTATGAAACTTTTGTATTTATCATATTTTGATATCTATTCAAATAAACGTTTTAGATATGGTGTAAAATAGCGTGTATCAAACTAGCGTGTTATAAAACGCGTGTTCAAAATAGCGCTTATCAATACAGCGCGTGTTCAAAATAGTATCATAAAGAGGCGTATTATAATAGCGGGTGTTCAAAATAGTGCGTAATCAAAATAGCGCGTGTATAAAATGGCGCGTATCAGGTCTGCTTAGGTATATTCAACTAAAAAAAACTTCCATGACTTCTTTCTCGGGTGTGTAACCAAACCGAACAGAACCGAAACATTTTTTTGAAAAAGTATTTTCCTCAATTAGCTCCCCCCCCCCCTCCTTTTGAGGGGTTTTCCTAACCTTTGTCAATTGATCGCAGATACTCCCTGACCTTTTTCCACCGAAAAAAAAAATGTCCCCAAGTCAGAGGTTAGCATACGTTTGCGCTCAATTAAAAATATTAGAATAACACCCATTTCAATCTTCTAAAATAAAGACCAGAAAGTTGATTTGGAGAAATTATTTAAAAAAAAAATTCGGTTTGGTTTGGTTCAGTTCGGTTTGGTTCGGTTCGGTTTAGTTTCACACCCTTTAGGATCCCGGGAAAGAAGTCAGGAAAGCCTTTTTTTAGTATATTAGAAAGAGACTCCTTAGTCGAACTAATTTGTATCTGTGACTTGCTATAATATCGATCATTTTTGGACGCGCTATTTTAAACACGCGCTGTTTTTGGACGCGCTATTTTGATACGCGCGGTTTTGAACACGCGCTATTTTGATGCGCGCGGTTTTGAACACGCGCTATTTTGATACGTGTTATTCTGAACACGCGCTATTTTGATACGCGCTGTTATGAACACGCGCCATTATGATACGCGCTGTTTTAAGACGCGCTATTTTGAACACGCGCTATTTTGATACACGCTATTTTGAACACGCGCACAAATGAGCGCGCAGTTTTGAAATGCGCTATTTTGATACGCGCTATTTCGTTACAAAGCCGGTGTAAATATATACGGGAAGATCCTGTACCTACTTCAAAAACGTTTTCTTATTACTCTAGGCAAAATCTATCAAATATGAATCAATAGATTTTTGAAATTATTACACGGTTGTAAAGACACTCACTCACCAAAAGCTTCAAAACAAGGTGTCACTCGAATCTGGACACGGCAGTGCCCCGCCAATTTTAAAAAACGTCGAAATTGCCACTCACTCACTCATGTATAGATCATCAAAATTCTACTGTACTTCCACAAATGCTACAAAGCTAAAATTTGGCAGAAATTGTGACCAAACCCTTGGAAAAAATTAAAAAACTTTAAAATTCTAATTCACTCCCCTCCCCTATAAATGTAAAGTTATGTAAAAGTAACATTGCCCACTTTCAGGAAAGCTAGAGAGCTGAGCTTTATAAGGTTAATAGGAACTATGATTAAAACCACAGGAAAAAGTTTAATATCCTAAAAATTTTTAATAAGATATTGCAAAAGTTTTAACTTTTGTTAACTTGAATATTATTCAAATCCTTTGAAAAAGGAGTGAAATCATAACAAGAACATTTCATGTAGAAAAAGTCAAGTACGCGAAAAGAGTATTCAGTAAAAATAATTGAGATAAAAGTAAAGCCAAGTTCTCCAATATTAATTTCAAAATGAAAGGTTTTTACTAGTTTGGAAATGTTTTCCTAAACTTGGCTAATACGGCTGTAAATGATTATTAAGCACAGTGCTAAATTGAACATAAATAAGTTTTAAAAAAAAACATTTCCAAACTAGTAAGAACCTTTCATTTTGAAACTTGTATTGGAGAACTTTGCTTTATTTTTATCTCAATTCATTTTACGGAATACCATTTTCGCGTACTTGGCTTTTTTTTACATGAAATGTTATGATAAAATATAGAGGAAAAGTTTGACCCTCGAAGGGGGTGCGTGCTATACAACAAGGGTTCCCTTCGCAAACAAAATCGACGTGAATATTTTTTTTAAAACGTACGCTCTGTGACTTAAAAAAAAACACCCTGTATATTATTACTAAACATGTCTTCTTCCTTATTGTCAAAAAGAAATTTTAAGTGTTTTACATTAATTAACTAAACAATGTAGGTGTTGGTATGGCTTACACGTATCGCAAAAATTACGTTGGGTATATCGTAATGTATATATGTGTAGGTATGTCTAGAGCAAGTGAAAATTCTTTGTTTAAATTTTTTAGTCACAATTGCTAAATATTTGCAGACAATTAAAATTATTCTCGAATACATTATCGTTCGACTATTAAATAAATTAACATTAATATTTTCTAGATTTATGACGGCCCGAAACCATCGAATAAATAATTTCTTCGATGCCGAAACACATAAAAAATTTCCAGGAACAGTTTTTAAAAACCATTTTTTCGTAAACTAGTATATAGAAAAATATATTATTAAAAGCATTATTTGGTTTTAGACACTCAAAATAATTACAATTTTATTGAGATTATTTTATTTTCTTTACGCACACCTCCCAATAATTAGGTATGAAAAAGAAAATGCTTTTATGTAAAAAAGTACATTTTTGTGAATATTAGCTCACACTACTACTATACGATAGTAGTGTGAGATATGGTTATCCTAATTTTTTCGAGAAAAAAAAAGTTGCTCCGATTTCAACAATTTTTATATATCTTTGCGTTTCAGATGATTTTGAATCTTTTTTGTCGCGCCTTCTGTCTCTCTCTGTCTGTCTTTATGTCTGTCTATAATGACCAACGCGCATAGCTCAAAAACCGCTTGCCCGATTTGAATGAAATTTGGTACCAATTAACCAAGTGTTAAAAAAGACGAAGAAGTACACAGTGTGTAAAAAAAGACGAAGATGTACAAGGTCGAAATAAATCCTAACTAATAAATCAAAGCTGCATCAAAACAGTTACAGATCAGTTTTTTCTTAAAAATACATTTTCACTAAAAAACCAACTGCTACAACCTTTGATTAGCTTCACCTGCCTTCATCACCAAAAAACCAACTACCTTCTATTCAGTGGCGGTTTCTCCATAAGTGCACATGTGCATGTGCACTCCCAAATTTTACTTTAAAAAATATTAAAATTTGATCATTCTTTAATTTAATTAATAATTACCTCAAAAGGAATTCACTAAAGACTGGAATATTAATTACAATTAATACTCGGTACATATGTGTTTGTATTCGTGTTCAACCAGCCTGCGATGAATGGATATTTTCGTGGTTACATTCTTTACTTTTAGTTACTGGAACCAAATTCTCTGCACCGTGGAAGTTATGTCGCATTCTAATTAGGAAATATAGAAAGAGAGGACGAAATGTCCCAATAGAATTTTACAGTACATAGAATCTGAGCCCTCCTTTGGCCGTGCTCTTCTACATAAATTAGCCTCGATGCCGCCCGCACCCTGGTGATGACCCCCGCGGTCGCGGTTACCGTTGCAGATGTACAGCAGTTCCCGCGCACCTGTAATTAGTGCGCTTGGACAACTTGAAATTGTCGGTCGGGCGCGGGATGGGCGATTTGTTTTGATTTCGACGATTTAGTCAGGCAGTGGTTACGATGCCTATGACAACCGCAGAAGCAGAACGTTGTTTCTCTACTAAAGAGAATGAAAACTTTCCTCAAGAGCACAATGGGTGAGAATAGATTAACTGCCCTAGCAATGTTATCTATTGAGAAAAAAATGATTCAAGAAATTCCAAAGTTCAATGAATTGGTTCAAGAATTTTTTTTTGGGTGTGCACCCCCAAAGCTTTTACCACGCGCCGCCACTGCTTCTATTACCAATCACCTTTCCCTAGCTTCTATCAGCAAAAAAACAACTACTACCACCTGCTTCTAGCATCTACCAGCAAAAAACTAACTAATACGACCTTCCCTAGCTTCTAACATCAAAAAACCAACTACTACCTCATTTGATTATGATTGTAGAAGGTAGAGGCTAAGAGAAGGAAGTAGTAGTTGGTTTTTGGGATAAAACTGAGTCGTACCTGAGTGACAGGTCATTGTAGCTATGGTAACAGTTTAGACTTACAAGTTAATATCTATTTGTTTTTACCACAAACAAGGCCTATTTGCTTGCAGCGAATAATACGAAAATTCGATGATCTGTAAAATCTTGGTCATTAAAACAGAACTTCCCCAGTACACAGACCTATCCTATATTTTCCTGGCAGTTCTTCACTAGTATTGGTTTTTCAGTTTTTCCCTAGTTGTTTTTGGAACTTTTAAATTAATTTTTCCTACAGAATACAAAACAGGCTTTTGTGTCTGCAAAAGGTCAAAATTGGGCGTCTCGTGACATCTGTCATTTAATGTCGCATTTATAAAGGATAAAGTTAGCTAAAGGAGTGTGTGCAAAAGGTCCTTATTATTGCGTAGTGGTGCCAAACATAAGTAGGCGCATAACACCAGACAAAAAACCTGTAAGTTTTAATTCAAAAATGCACCATAAATCTTTTCACGCGCCTGCGCTAGAGTTAATTAAAAGTATTACCAAGATACAACCCTACGCTTATTTAATTTTCGTTTTATTATTTTCAGACGATTGGTTTCGATCCTTGGGTGTCTGCTGAAGATGCAAAGAAATTTAAGGTTGAGTGGTTAGCGTTGGGCCAAATTTGGCCACAGGCTGACTACATTACAGTGCATGTGCCATTAATTCCCCAAACAAAACGTACGTAAAAGAAATCAAAAGTTTAGGGGACAAATTAGCAAAATTACATAGAGGGACAAAAATCAAAGCGTTTAAAACATCTAAATTTATCATAGCCAAGAGAGCCTGTACAGCATGATTAAATGTTATAGAGATCATGGGCAATTATTACTGTATATACAGGATGTCCCAACTAAAAGGTAACAGAGATGTTTTTGGGTATTTTTCGTGCGAATTTGGAGAAACGCTCGAACAGGTCGAATTTGTTTGCGAGGGAGACACTTTTTTTGGCTATCTTGAAATTTTTGTAGGACGCGCCATCTTTGAGGGGTATACTTAGTGATACCTTGTTTTGAAGTTATCTTTAATATCTTTACAACCCTGTAAAAATTCCAAAAATCCATGGATTAGTTTTTGCCCACTTATCACCTGTTTCGCTGCACACGACGGAATGACGAAAAACTTCGTGAAGACGAGAGGTCACGTTGAATTTCCCTACTTTCCCACTTCCAGCCCGAATACTGGGTCTAAAAAGCGAAAAATATTTTAGGACACCGCCCAAAATATATTTTTCTCTCTTACACACACTCAAGCACAGCAAGCGCCTATGATCCCTAAAGCATTTAATCTACCTTTATAAGTAGCATATCATTTTAACCCGAACCGAACCGAAACGAACCGAACCTAAAATGTTTGTCTTAAAGCTGCTCCAGCAAAATTTGGTGTTAATAGGGACTTATTGCAATAAAGGCAGGCAGTAATAGTGCCGGTCATTATTGTGTTTTCCATTCAAAACTGACAGTTGATCTATCAAAATTGACATACGAAAGTCGAATTTATAAATCCAGTCGTTTATTTTCCTTTAATAAAGGCGGCAGTATTAATTCCGGTTCTTATAACACTGGTCGGCATGGAAATCGGCCCTGACACCATTCTTGCCAATTCTTATGTAAAATGACCTCCTGAATCCAAATTTGAACTCTGTTTATCCTCATCACCCCCCATTTTGAATGAACCTATTTTTACTGCTTTTTGATAGTTTGGTGGGACGGAAAGGATTTTTTTTGGCATTAACATCATTATTTCTGAGAGACTGGAGAGTTTAGTGTTCCCAAACATTAATATTTATAGTAAGGTGGTAAGCCATTTGTTTTGAGGAGGGGG
This sequence comes from Aspidapion aeneum, assembly GCA_963576565.1. Classification (NCBI taxonomy): domain Eukaryota; kingdom Metazoa; phylum Arthropoda; class Insecta; order Coleoptera; family Brentidae; genus Aspidapion; species Aspidapion aeneum. The sequence continues at coordinate 34,819,093 of OY755041.1, forward strand.
GGTTTTGCATAAATGGTAAATGGACATTGTCGATTTTACCGTTTTGTATGTATTTTCTAAAATTTTAGCTGCCAGCAGCTTAACAGTAAAGGTAATAAACGTTATAGCAAAATATAAAGCAACATATTAGCATATAAAAGTATATATATACAGAAACCACTGGCGTATACAAAAAATCGCCTTGAAGGGGCTCGGAAATTTTTTCCACTTTTATTTATTAACATTTGGCTATTGCTCGCGATCGGGTTGCCTCGGATTAGAACAGAATCAATTTCGGAGCACTACCACAGAGATCTGTAACGTCATTGCCTAATCACGGAGGGTTCCGGGAGACGTACGTCAATAAAGCCGATAACGCAATAACGTTACCGGTCAAATGCACTTGCCGGCACGGCGCAGCATAGTGTGTGAGTGTCGGTGAAAGCTTTATCGGGTCTACTATGTCTAGGAATCCTGGATTTAACAGCGAGAGGTTTGGCGGACCTGGCTCATAAATCAAGTTTGTGTTTTTGCGATGTTTTTTACATCTCCACACTCGGAATGACATGACCAGTGGTGTAATTAAACGAGGGGGCCTGGGGGAACCGAAGCGAAGATTTTTTTAGATATTTTCCACATATGTTATAAATACAAATATAAAATAGCATAAAAGACGGCGCCATTGGGTCTCGACCCCTCCCCCCTCCCCAAACGGTCTCGGACCCATCCCGAAACTTTTTTTTATATACTAGAGTCTTGGATTGGGATAGTCCCATTTAAAAATGAACAAAATCCACCAAACACAAGCCAAATAAAAGTAGGTTTCAAAAATTAGAGTTTATGTGAAAATATGACGTGTGTGATATCAATCGAAAGGTAATTGAGTCTGGAGTTAAACAAAATAAATTTCAGTTAAAAAAAAAAAAAGGGTGGGGTTAGATTTCAAAAATTAAAAGTTAAGTGAAAATATTGCGTGTGTGATATTAAACGAAAGGTAATTGAGTCTGGAGTTAAACAAAATACATTTTAGTTTTAAAAAAAGGGCGAGGGAAAATTTTAAAAATTAGAGTTTAAGTCAAAACATGGCTTGTGTGGTATCAAAGGAAAAGTAATTGAGTCTTGAGTTAAATAAAATATATTTAAGTTTTTAGTTATATTAGCTCACACGTACTCTATAACTATAGTACCTAGTGTGAGCTTAGGTGCCCATATATTGGCAAAGTATTTTTTTTATGTAAAGTCTGGCCACTGTGTTTGTCAACCACCACCACGGAATATAATAGCTTGCCGCTTTGCATCTAATGTTTATAAATAAAATCAGATTCTCAATGTCCTCTGAGGCATAATAATATGTGATCATTTTGTTCTCATAAGCCTTAAAAAGGTAAACATATTGTTACAAATTTTAGTTTTTTAAATTTTATAGTCAGAATTTATTTAGGTTTAGTCTAGTATTAGGTTGACTTATCTTATGGTTGTATTATTAATCTAGGTTTTAGTTGCGTTATCTATGATTCACACTCGTACTTGGACGCGAACATTCTAGTGTCGATCTAGTGTCGAAAAAGGATAGATAGTTCGCAAAAGACCCAATGTCACGCCGGACAACGCGCGACGAGTCAGTCAGTCAGAGATAACGAGCTTTAGTAATCGCGAGATATTAACACGAAGCTAATAAGTAGTTTAGTGTTTGAGTAGTGAGTTATTAATGAGTTTAAGTGCGTTTTGGTACATTGAGTTGTCGAAATAAATTGACATATCGTTTCTGAGATTTACTCGTTTTAATTGTTGTTGTGAACCCGTAACAATATTGTGAACGTCGCGTCGCTAATTTCTAGAGTATTCCTCCTCTGAAACATGCCTTACTCATTCCTGGAAAAGCCCTGGTCATGGGAATGTAGGCAACTATTTTTTTTGAAATACACCCAGTTTCTCACAATATGAGCAGTGTCGTGCATTGGAAGAAAATTTTAACCAACTGCATCAAAAAATGTAAGCACCATGGACAAAAGTATTGAGATACAAAAATCGCGAGCTTACTCCCGGCCTATAACTAGACCAGCCCTTGCCAATATTGTACCACTTCTCGGCTTCCTGGACATGACTCTAAATCTGGAATCGTCTGTTCGTGAAACTGTAGCTCAATCATTTGCGTTCTAATTCTGATATTCTTGAGCCCAGTTTTTTCCTGCAATGCGATTGCCTTTCTTAAGTTACCTTGGTCGATATGTACGTTATGCTTGCATTATAACATCATAACCAATTCAGGTATAGTTTTTGCAAAGTCATTTGAACAAAGGTTAAAGCCGACCATCGGCATATCCTTTAAAGAAAGTGACATGGGCGGCGGTAGATATACTCATGAAAATTATTTCATTTAATTATGGCGTAAACTAAAGAAATAAAAATAGATAATAAAACTTTCTATTCCTATACCTACAGAAACGACACTGATTTATTTTCTAACTCTGCATACTGCCGACTAAAAGGGTCCCGCAAAGAACACCTGAAAGCAATTAAAAGCGCATCTCGAAAAAATCAGCCAATCAGGTGTCGTGCATCCACCTGGGCTGGGTCGCTCAGAAAACAAATACTTTGTGCTCGGACCGCAAAGACCCGCGCCTTTTCTCTGTCGGTAGGGTTGAAATTATACCAGGAAGATTTTATATGAATTTGGATAACTTTTGAAGGGCAGAATGAAGCAAAATTTCATGAAATCGATAGAACCCCGTATTAGGAGCATTTCAGGTGACTTTGCAAAAAGTATACCGTATTTATAGGTTGCCTCTTCTTGCACTGCATTTATTGACTCCATTTCGCTATTATTTTATGGCCCAGGGAAATTACACTTTGTCTGCCGAATTATAGGTAACAAGCTAAATTTTTGCAAAGGCTTTCATTTTGATGTTATAATAAAGGGGGGCCCCCGAAGCTAAGATTTTTTTAGATATTTTCCACATACTTTATGAATAAAAACATAAAATAGCATAAAATACGACCCTCATTAGGTCTCGGGTCAGTAGATTAGTAAGGGGGCTTCTGGCGCATTTTAACATGTAACTCTACATAAGAAAAAAAGCTGGTAAGTTTTTGGATGTATCACAGAATATTGCTTAACAGACAGTAATTTTTATGTGACACATCTTGTGCTACTTAATATAACCTTTTAAAGGTTCTGAATTGACAACTTACCTGTTTATTTTTTACTTGACAATTCGTATAAATATTGAGCTGTACTGCTACTCACTATCCTACGCTTGCGGAATTTAAACCCAAACAGTCGGCTACTTGATAAGCGGTTATAATACTTTAACAAATGTCAATTTAGTCATACCAGGCCCGCCATACAGATTTTGTTTTTTTTTTTTTACAAATTATTTTATTTTTACTTTGTTTCATTTTAGTTTTTAGTACTATATACTTCTGCTATATTAGCTAGTTAAAGATTAGAATTTTGTTTTACTTTACAATCTATGTTAGGTATAGCTTGTTTACTTTCTAATTTTTAGTACTGGATACTTGGGACAGGTTAATAGTAATTACACCAGATTATGTTTTATTTATCTATTATAAAAAAGTATTACATAGGAATACAGTTTTTCATAATTCAATACGGTATAGATGGAGACTCACAAGTTCTATTTAACATTATAGTAGGTATATTATAATAACATTATAGGTACTACTTATAAGTATTATTAAAAAAGTTTATATAATTATTTTTACAATAAATTATATTAGGTCTTACCCTATATATATGCTAACTTAAATTACATACTTAGAGTTTGCTAAAAATATTTGAACAAACACTATATAAACAAATACCACATTATTAAGATTATATTAAAACTAAGTTTTCACTTAATACTATAGTGCCCCCACGGCAACGTTTCATAAGACTCTTTTGAAATAGACCGTTTGTCATCCAGGGGACTTAGTCCGATTTTTATCTGTTTTACAGAGTAGAGTCTATGTTTTTCGGATCTTATAAGATTTTGCGTAATCATTGTTTCTTGATAGTTATTTAGGCAGTCGACATAGTCATCGAATGATATTTCTGATTTTACAATATTGTGCTTTACGCCTTTAGCTTTCTTAGTCACTTTTGCAGCTTCACTTTTTATACCAGCTACTTTTGTAGCGTACATTTTAGCTCTGAGGCCAATAAAATGTGTCATTATTTGTCCATTGTTTTCATCTTTCATCATCCCTAAAACCTTTTTATTTACTCTAGGAATGTTATATTGGTTATCTTCAGCATAGTCAGATGTATCAAAGGTGTGACAGCAGTCGCGCCGTATGGACTCGTAAATGTCATGATTTTGGACGTTATAAACTAAACTATCAGTATCTGTATATGCCACAGTACAATCCTTACCAAAAGCCGGTACCATGTAGTTATAGTGAAAATCATATATAGTTGTTTTGGCAATGTCCAAAATACACATTCCAACATATATCGGTTTATTGAAATATACTTCTGTTTTTTCAAGTTCAACGGCAACCAAATTTTCATTAAATATGGTTATACTTTTAAACTCTGGTCGAGAGATTAGAGCTTCGGCTCCGAATCGTCCGTCCCAGTTCTTAACTAATTTTATGTTACAGTGATTTCTAATATTTTCCATTGTTTTACCAAACACGGCGTTATTCATTAATTTAAAAAGGTTTTTCTCAAACTCATTTTTAGCATCCTGCCTTAATTGAGTATTTAGGTCAATATAGGGTTTCAGCCATGCGGACTGCTTAAAGCATAAAATTTTATGAATTTTTTCAAGTTTTATACCAAGTTTTAATGCTTGCTTTAAATTTCTATAATGAATTACATAGTCACTTTTATTATACAGTGTAGCCATAAGTTTTTTATTTTTAGTGTCTTTAGTGCCAGGTGGGCACTGATGCTCAGGACATAGAGGCAAGTCAGAGAAATAGTCGTGTAATTCCACAGGAATGCACAAGTCGACTTCTAGAATATATCCAATATTCGAGTCATCTTCAATTTTATTAACATCAAAATTGAGCATTTCATTACTTTCTAACCAATAAAAATTTCCATAAGGCAGAAACTGACTCATGCTAAACCCATACTGATTGTTTATATCAAAATACATTAGAAATGATGTTTCTTTAGTTAAGTCGTAGTTTGGCATATATTTATTATTTGCCTCCACATATCTTTTAGAACATTGACTTAACCCTCCTCTAATACCGCGTTCTATAAATGTGACCATATTGTAGTCTGTCAAGAGTTCTAATTTTTGTTGCGTGCGGTACAGCATGCAATCCCATGTATAACCGGGAAGGGTAAAATAGTTCGCAGGGTCCAAACCATACGTTTTATGACAACTTTCCCTAAATTGCTGGAATACCTGCATTAAGAGGATTATGTCAACTTTCATGTAGAGTTCCATATAATCTTGTATGGTTTTACAACCAAAGGTTTTCCACACGTTCTGTGCATATTTATAATCAACTAACGAAATTTCTTTATTTTCTAGAGAATTGAAGAAATGGAGTTTTTTCGGTAAAGATGTTTCTCTTAGTTTTTCCCAACTATTCATGTAGTCATAACAAAAGATACCCTTTTGATAAATAAGTTTGTATTGTTCGTCAGACAAATTAGGAAATTCATTTCTAATCAGCGGATAGTCCTCAAGATTTGAAGCTAGCTTATCCAAGCTACTGGCCATAAAGCGAAACGAGTCAATAAATCTAAACTCAATTAAATTTTCATTAATTTTTTTCGTAAATGCAATATACTTTTCTTTGTTCACGGGTAACAGGCTTATTGATCCATCTAAATTGGCGATATGCTCAATAATTAAATGTCCATCATAAGAGCTAAGGTTGTGAAATACCACAGGGACAGTATGGCTATCCTGAAAATTCAGATTACAGCTTTCATGCGCTGGTCCACGATACTCTGAAGTTAGGTGACAGTGGTCGCGTATTTTCTTTTCACCGCTTAAAAACATATGTTCACAAATATGACATTTTGCAGCTTTATTATAGTCAAGTTTTTGTCTTTTACTTAAAGGGTCTATGGGCAAGTCACAGAGAAATACAGTTTCCAAGTTTTCAGCGAACTCCAGTAATTGTTTGCTAAACCATTCCATACAGTCAGACCCCGTGTATGATCGATAAAATGATAGGGAATCATCATAAGCACATTTTACGTAGTACCCCACTGAACAAGGCACATGTCGTTGATAATTTTGAGTTTTTTTTCCGCTGTTTTCGTCAACAGGAATTAGCAGGCATTCAATGTCTCCATAAACAATGAACGGCGTAAATTGTTTATTTTTAAAGTTTTTAAACTCAACAATTTTTCTTTCTTCACTTGGTAGTTTGGGCACTACAATGCTACCAATAATTTTGCAGTCTTTAATATGCTGATTAAGTCCAGCCTTAGAATAGAAGTAATGTAGGCATCTATCACATACCCACTTTGAGACTTTCTTTTTACTTAATTGCCTACTTACTAACCTCGAAAGATTTTTTATCCATACAAAGTGATAAGTTGGTGGGACCAGGTCAGATATGTCTTCATTCTTCAAATAATAATTATTTTGTACCATCAACAAATTAACATGTTTTTCAAGATTTTCGCTAGTAATGTACGTAGGTAATACTTTAAAACTGCTTTCATTTACTTTTTGGAGACGATACACGTTTATGGAAACATTATTTTGCTTTTCGAACCGGACAACCTGGTTTAAGTTCATCGGAAACTTAATACCTTTTAGGTTTAAAACATCTTCAGGATGTGGATATGATGAAGTTCTATTTGAGCTTTGTTCAACAGGAAACAATGCTGATACGACCGCCCAGCCAAAGCACAATTTATCAATATTTTGTACATTCACACAAGCTTTTTTATCTAAAATAATCTTAGGTAGTTCCAAATGACGCCCTGCTCGCTGTGCGTTATATTTATTAAAATTGATCATAAGATTATTTATTTTTATTAGGGACCAACCAGATTGGTTCTGCTCAAATTCTTCTATTTTTGTCAAAAGTAGATTCTTAACGTTCGTGTCAAACCAGTTCTTTAAATTGGTGTGATTATCAATCACGGCATTAGGAGTACTAAAATGTTTTGTTTCATTAATTATTTGATTTTGCTTTGGAATTTGAAAATCTCCACTTAAAATTGTGTTTACTTTCACCATTTCTTGTTTTTTTAAAACGTTTTTAATTCTACGTTTAAATAAGCTGAAGCTATCCATCAGAAATTGATGGGCATCGGTGTTTTTTAAATTTGTAATTACACCACTTCTTACCCTACTGTCAAAGGCTGACTTCACATCTTCCCATCTAACCCGTTGTTTTGCGGTGTTCTTGTTGATGACATTACCACCTCCCTGCTTTATGTTTGTCTTCAAGTGATGCTTAAAGCCTTTCACTTCTCCAAGACAGGCAGTTAGATGGGCTTTTTCATAAACCGTCCGGGACTTTTTTAGGGCAATGCTTATTCTTCGACTAGCGTTAGCACAGTCCTTCAAGATTTTTGATATTTTTGTAGCTTGATTAACACTTTCTAATTGGCATTTTATTTCATGGACTAATTTACTTGCAAAACTCATCTTCAGATCGATTTGATGTAATAACACTACAGAGACTTCGGATTTTTCCAACTAGCAATTTAGTTAACAAATGCAAGTTTTTAAATGCTTATGGTAATTAACGATTAACAGATTTTTTAATAAACACTACACTTTGTTTAAAATTCACTAAACGCAAACTAGCAGAGGAAGAATCGTTCTTTAACTCGCACGTTTAGCTATAGACTGACAGAAAAACGACTTGCAGGAGCTATTGTAAATGGGATGCCCCTTTTTTAGGCACAGTGTTGCCAATGTTTTTACATGGTTTATAAAAGCTATTTTGTTAGAACCCGGTCAAAGTATTTACAGGACATTTTAATGAATAATTAAATAATTTCCAGCTTTCAGTATTTTCAATACGGATTATTAGAACCAGAAATTGAAACTCTTCAGTCACCTTTTTTTAATATAATATAAATGTTGAGCAGCTATTTATTACAACCTTAAATTTAATTACATTAATTTTATTAAAATTAAATTAAATATTCTTACAAATTAGTTTTTATTGTTTTGTAATGTTCTATTAATGCCAGCTGAAGAATTATTTTATAACTAGCTCAGTGGTGAAAAGAATCCTAAATAAGGAAGCATAGCCAAAGAGGAAAGAAAGGGAAAGAAAGACGGAAAAGGCAGAAATAAGCTTGATTTAATAAATTAACCAAATAGCTAACAGACAGAGAACTAGAAGTTAAACGAATTAAAAACTGAAATTAAAAAAGAAATGCTTTAAAGCGCTCTAGTTATAGATGTTTATTATCGTAAAACTAAGTATTCAAAATAAAATCAGACCTTATGCCTAGTTTGCCAACCATGTTTTTCCTTAACCCGAATGGCGAACAGACACGTGAAGACCAGCAATTTTACCCTTTTTTTTTTCAGGTTTTAACAAGTTAAGAAAAGCAGATGTTTTCCTTGGCTTTACCTACTTTATGTAATATTTAACATAAAGTTTTTAGAGTTTTGATCACAAGTGATTATAAAAAGAATTACTAAGATTAAATATTAAATATCTACGTATTACATTTTTATAGATTGCATGTACTTATATTTTTTATTTGTTGAGTTTTTGTACATAGGTATAACAGAAAACTATCACAAAGCCTATTTATTTAAATTATCTCATGTTATAACCCTTGCGGGTGTTTACAGCGACCTGTAGGACTGTACTTATTTTTCTTCGGATCGCAGACTTCTAACTACTTATATTCTATATTTTCTGGTTCTAATCACACAGAAAAATTGTATCCGTATGTGCTTGTGAGCTTAAAGAAATCAAGTTATGCGTACATTTTCTACTAGTATTTATCACAAGTAGGCATCAGGTAAGTGCGCGACTAACGTAATGGGTCATTTTTATACCTAGGTTAACCCAATTCTTACAGGACAGACAGCATGTGCCGCCATTTCACCTTTGTGTACACACAAGTTCCCACTTTTCATTAAAATAACTACATTTAATTCACATTTTTATTTTTCTTCAATATTACATATTATGTACTCATTTTAGTCAAAGTCAATATTTAATTTTAATAATGTTTTACCATTGCTTCTTCTTATGTTTCTTTTTTAGCGATTACAAATAGTACTAATTGTTCATAGTATTGTAAGTTTTATATTAATCCATCCACACGTGCCCATGTCAAATTCAGATAAGCCGAATCTTGGGGAATCACCAGAAGCTAATATTAATATTTAGTATTAAGATTTCAAAAACAAAATACAAATTTGTATTTTGTTTTAGAGATTTAGTAATAAAAGCAAGTATTTCATAAATTAAATAGACTCAGAACCGGTCTCTATTTTTCTCTCTGTTCATAATTTTTGCATGTAGTATCATTTTTCGAATATGCTCCGCAACGCTTCTTATACACACACTCTATTAAGTTGATTATTTAGATACCACCTGTGCGCGAATAGGCACAAAAAGACAGATATCTGACACCTTTTTATTACATCAGCTTAGTTCATTACCAGTTTAAAACTTATGATCTAAAAACGCCATTTATCACTTACTACTTGCCTTAGAAGCCGTAGGTGTTTCTCTTAAAACTAACCTGACCTTACAGGTCGTTTCGATCCAATTTTTTAACAATAAATATTTATATGTAGGTGTTTAGGTTTTTCTTAAACTAGGCGTCAGAATGCGTACGCACTTGGGCACTGCGTGAATAATGATCCACATTTGGATCCAAGACAATTTTTTACCTTGACGCACAGCCTCCCCTAATTAAAAATAATTTAATGGGGTTGTACTCTATATTTTTTTTCAATATTTCAAGTTTTTAGCCTAGAACACATATTTTTAAGCACTTAACGGAGTTTAAACCATAAACTAGTTTTGCTATTTAGTACACTTATAGAAGTTACGGTTTAAATATGTATTTTTTTTAAAAGACATTTTTCACAGAATAGATTAGCTGGGAGACGTTTAGAGCTAATCAAACGTTGTCAAGCCCTTTAGACAGGGTAATAAGCACACTCACCAAAGATATAGGTCATAGGTCGAAGGATATAGGACATTAAACAAATGCCAGTGGACATAAGCCAAATGCCAGTGGACATACGCCGAATGTCATAGGGCATAGTTCGAGTGTAATAGGCCATTTAAAACGCGTGCAATTCTCTGCACGGGGGGAGCCTTAGCTAGCCCAAATAATAGCTAATTGGTAACACGACATTGCTGATTTGACGCATATATTCGCTGATCGAAGGGGAGCTTTAGATAGCTAGCGAGAGAGGTATACGGAAGTAAAGGTATTTAAATCCAGAATTATTCGTTTTTTTATTTAAAGAGAAACAATTAAAAAATTTGTACATATCAAGTTTTTAACATTTAGAATATACGAGTAAATCATTTTTAATTTTCGACCATTTTAACTCGATCTTTTAGTTTTTAGTAAACATCTATATATTTTCTTCTTTTCCTTGCGTGCGTTAATAGGACGTGTATTAACGAATAAATTTAGCTTTTCAAGGGGATTACGTGTTACAGGTCAAAATTTCAGGTAACACACATTTTTATTTCACTTTATCTAAAAGTTTCTTAACATTTAGAATATACGTGTAAACCCTGTATAATTGTTCTAGGTATTTTATTTTTTTCTTGCATTAATAGGATACCTATTAATGAATAAATTTAGATTTTCAAGGGGAAAAACACACACTTTTATTTTAATTCACTTAATCTAAAAGGCTTTATAAAGAAAATAATTTCAGAATGCTATAACACTAAATTCAAATTTTTATTAACTCCTTATTAAATTTTAGAGAAACCAGTTCTAGAGTAGTTGATCCTTACTATGTTAAGCTGTGTATTAAATGCAATTTGTAGGTCTATATGATACTTTAAAATCGTAATTCCGGATAGTTTATGTCCATACCTAACTATATTTAATTTTCCACGGACAACTATGCATTGTGAACGTCTGTATGTACGTAATATTTTCTAGATAACAACACAAAGTATCAAACTTTGTGATTGCACCTTAAAAGTTATCGGACTTCTAACGGTTTATAATTTCTTCCAATCGTTCATCCTTTTGTGTGAATGACAAACGCTGCAGTATGCTTGGGATCTGCCGGGGGCTGCTGTTTAGAACCGCTTAACAACTATACAAATGTTTAATTATTTTAAAAATGTAATCTATTTTAAGGGATAACAAAGGAGATTAGTAGGGATAATTTACAGATTTGCTTAGATTCTAAACACTTTTGAACCAAAGTTTTCGCTTCATTCCGAGTCGATTTTGCAAAAACAATCTTTTAAGAAGCAGGATGGACTTTACGAAATTGCCTGTTTTAAAGTCAAACAAGACGGTCTCTAAACAAAAAAAAAATTGCAAAGGAAAGTACTTTTACAGGAGAGTACAAATGCATTGCCAGAGCAAGACAAAAATCACCTAGACTGCGGGAGAGAAGAAGACAAAAACGCAAGAAACTGTCTGTATTACTTTATTAAAAAGATAGGAAGGGCCACAGTATTAGCATAACAGAAATGGTCACAGAATGGCCAGACAGAAAGGGTTTACGAATGCCAGGCATTAATATAAAACCCTGTTTTACCAATATAAGCTTTTTTTTGAATGTTTAAGGTTGAAAGTATTAAATTTTTAAAAATTGCAAAGTGAATACGCAGTACTTTTCCAGGAGAGTACCAACGCATTGCCAGAGCAAGACAAAAATCACCAAGACTGCGGGAGAGAAGAAGACAAGAACGCCAAAATCGTATGTATTACTTTATTAAGAAGATAGGAAAGACCACAGTATTGGCATAACAGAAATGGTCACTGTATTGACCAGACAGAAAGGGTTCACGAATGCCAGGCATTAATATAAAACACTGTTTTATCATTATAAGCGTTTTCGATTATTTAAGGATGAAATTATTAAATAATTAAAAATTGCAAAGTGAATACGCAGTACTTTTCCAGGAGAGTACCAACGCATTGCCAGATCAATGCAATAAATGCTAAAATCATCTAAAGTGCGGGAGAGAAGAGACAACAACACTAAAATTGTATGATTTAGTTCGTTAAGAAGATAGGAGATGCCACAGTATTGGCCAGACAGGAAGGGCTTACGAATGCCCGGTATTAATTTTAAAAAGCCCGTTTTACCACTACCACTAAACAATGTTGGTACCTAGTGTTTTACTATTACATGTTCAAAGTTCTTTTACCTCACTTTATCATCAAAAAAGTTTTAAACACAATATGAAGAATTTCCTAAATATTTAACTAATAAATTGAATTTAAATAACAAATTTTATTGGGATTATCTAATAAACTTTCCAGTAACAGCTATTTTGAAATAAATTAACCTTAAAATTGGACTATCAATAAAAAAAAATTATTCATGTAGACACAAATATATAGGTTTAGGTGCTAAATGGAATCAGCACGTTACATTAAAATATTTTATATACTTTAATGCTACAAATATTAGGAGTACATTAATTTGGTAAAATTTAAAATCTAATATTTTATGTCATTCCATCTTAAAGAAGCAGGACCTAAATTTTTTTAACACTACGAATTGTTTTGTTTCAAATATCATTGTCAACACATAGAGAAACGGAATAGGAAAATTAGAGATTAAGCGGTAAGCCGGAGGCCTGACACAAAGGCCTATGAGGCGGCCTACTTGTTTAATCTTAAGGCAATCCTTCAGTATAAAATGCATACAAAATTGAAGTCAGCACACCATAAATGCTGTGAATATACTAAAAACCAAGCAGCTAACAGCTATTTTAATACATGTTTAACGTATTTATTTCCTAATAGTTCAAAAAACCAACTATTTAAAAAAATTTCTAAAAAAAAACCATTGCCTGGTTAAAACCATGTGTATATTAAAGTGCTTGTAACTTTTTACTTAATTACATACTGCAGACACATGAGGTCATTTATATTTAATATTGAGCTTAAGTTGAGATTAGCACGATTATTTTTACGTGTATTACTGAAAAATACGCTACATTTCAAATATTAACAAACCTTTTAAAACAACAACAACTTTAGCTCGATTTTTACTTATAATAAACAATCCAAAAAAGAGTCATCAATTAAAAATTATGATTTAGGGATAGAGTTGATTACGGATTTAATATATTTCATGCTAATTATTTAAACAGTTGCTTATTTTTTAGTAACATACACATTTATTTATACTTCTAAAACGTAACCATATTTTCTATAAATTTACTTTAAGTCACATTATTTTTAAAGCAAGTGCTTTTCTGTGTATGTATTCGCATCTGTATGCACCGAGTCGAGTTATGCCCGAGTTATACCGTTAGCAAGCAGCTCTGTTGAGTTCGCCAGCCTACCGCAACTAAGACGGTGCTAACTAAAGGGATAAGAAAGAAAGAGATAAAAGCAAAGTGAGTTCACCCGTCTGTAGAGTGATTGCATTCGGGATGGTACCGGTCCAACGCGACGCTTTGAATCAAGTTTATTTTAAAACGCGAGTAATATCCCTGGAATAATAACATCTCATCTTGTTTGTAATAACAAATATATTGCTGACGCCGTACATTGAAGTTTATATATGCACCCAAATGGTCTAATTAGGTATCATTATACTTTTACAAGTTGTATTGGTCATTTTAGTTATAAGTATTTTTTGTAGTCTTTTCAAATAAAAAGTTTTTTAAAAGCTACGTCACCGGACTTCGTATTTAATTGGCGCTGCGAACAGGATAGTGCGATTTCGTCCTTTATCGGTTTTCCGTTGTACGAAAGTGACTTTTAAGTCTTAGTGCGCTATTCAAACCGAACTTTACGTCCCGTACGAATTGTGAACTTTTTCTTAAAAGAAAATACCTTTTACGACGTCGAACGTAAAGAAGTGTTGTGGAATAAAGCCTGGAGTTGAAGCTAGTGACGTCTACCGTGTTGTATGAGTCCCGCCGAAGCCAAAAGCCTAACCAACGACACATCCCTACTGAGCCCGGTGTCATAGGCAGAAAAGCTAAAGTCAACCCCCATTTATAGGATTCCTTTTGGTGGCGTAACCTCTACAGAACAAGCCTTATGGATTTATCCTCGATTGTTATGTAAGTTTTTTTGACTTTCTTGATGCCTAGGCGATTAAAGAATATTTTAGAAAAGAACAAAACAAAACTAGGATTAGGAGCAGAAAATAAGAAAGAAAATGTTAAAACTGAAATTGAAAACTATCTAGCAAGTTTGAAGAAACCGTCTTTAAATTTAAATTTTGAGCAAATAAGTAGTTTGCAAAGTAGTTTAAGAAATTTAAGTGGTCAGTCGACATCGAGACTAGACACTCAACAGCAATTAGAAAGTATAGAAGAAAGTTTAGAAGAAAATACTGAAAATAATTTAGAAAATAGATTTTTAGAAAATTTTGATTCTTTAAATTTTGCAAATTTAAACACTAGTTTTAACAGTAGTTTAAGTAGCGTTAGTAGTAACCAATTAGATAACACTTTACAAAACGAAGAACTTTCTAACACAATGGAAAATCTTAAATTTTACACGTCATTGTTGCCCACATTTGATGGCAGTCAATCCCATTTAGAAAGTTTTTTGATTTCTGTACAAGAATTTTATGAACTTTATTTTGGTAATTCTATTGAGCAACAAAAATTGGTCCTGTCTGCCATAAAATCGAAACTGGTAGGCAAAGCTCAAAATTTTCTATTAGAAAGGCCAGATTTAAATACTTTTGAAAAAATTAAGTTAGCTTTAAGACAAAAATTTGGTGATCCAATTAATCACGAAATTTTGATGCAAGAACTTCAGTACATTAAAATTGACGCAAACGAAGACATTTTGCAGTTTATCGATAGACTTAAGGCCTTTTGCCAAAGAATTTTTGGAAAAATTCAATGTGAAGTAGCAGATAACGCACAAAAGTTACTGCTTATATCTCAAGTAGAAAAAGTATCTGTTTTAATTTTGACCGCAAACTCCCCAGACTCTTTAAAAACGCTTCTTATGCTTAAAACTCCTGCAACTTTAGACGAAGCCTACAAGGACGTCATGAGTAATAACATAGTAGAAGCGCAAGTCAATTTTACAAGTAATAACTCGAACTTGCACAAAGGAAATAATTCATTTTTAAAACCCAACAATAACTTTAGACAAAACCAAAATTTTAATCGCAACCCCCAAACTAATCAAATAAGACCAAAACCACCCCAACAACGTTTTAACCCGTTTATGCAACCTTTTTCGAACCCTCAGTTTACCAGACAATTTAATTTTAATCCACCTTTTAACTCTCAATTTAGACAACCTAACTTTAATTTTAATCAACCTAGACCTTTTCAAAATCAACCTCAAAATTTTCAAAATTTTGGAAGACCAACTAACGCCTTCGCCCCACAAAATAAACCCATTTTAGACAAGCCAACCCCTATGTCGACATCAACAATTGGTCCGTCAAGGCAACACTATCAAAGACCCCCATACAATCGACCTTCAGGAATTTTTAAACCCTCAGGATTTTTGACAAATGTAGAAACATACCCAGAACAAACTTACGAACAAAACTACGAACAAACCTACGAACAAACCTGTGAAAATCAAACTTACAATAATTATAGTGAAGAAAACCCTGACTATTTTTACGATCCTCATTTTTATAACGAAGAACCCACTAGCCAACAAGAAAACTGCTCTTACGAACATAATTTACAAACAAACGCCGCAAGCGAAAATTTTCAGGAAACAGCCTTGGATCCCCCGTCGACTTAAATAACGTTGCCCGACAAATCGAACTACCATATTTTTATTTACCAAAAACGCAAATAACAATTCTTATCGATTCAGGAGCCTCAGACTCTATAATCTCCCCAAAAATAGCCAAAATGTACCCCGATAATATATTTTTTGAACCTTTTGAAGTAACTGCCTGCAGAAAGACATACAAAGAAAATCAAAATTTAAAATTAAATTTATTACAAGAACTAGGAATAAACGAAAATTTTAAAATGCGTGTTTTAGACTGGCATAAGGACTTTGATGCATTAATAGGCTCAAGAGACCTTAAAAATTTAAACGGTATAGTCGACTTTGAAAATAGAATATTAACTTTAAACAAAATTAACATTCCTTTTTCGTTAGCCTATAACGAACCTTTAAAGCAGCCGATTCAAAATTTTCATGTCAATTCCTTGATAGTCCCTGTCAATTACAAAAAAGGCACTGCACTTTTGCCCTCTTTTTCTATAAATGATCACATTATTCCCGACAGTCTCGTAAAAATCGAAAACGGTTTTTGCAAAATCCCCAATCCAAACCCAAACGTCAATATTAACTTTCACGATCGAGTCAAGGTCATACCTCAAGAACAATTCGATATAATTGACCCCCCTAATCAATACAACACAGCCTTCGACCCTGACACACAATTAAGACTAGATCATCTCACGCCTCTTGAAAATTCTAAAATTTTGCCTCTTTGTAAGGAATTCAAAGACATTATGTATAACGAAAATTGTGACCTTTCTTTTACAAGTCAAACTAAACATTTTATCCGCACGACAAACGACCGTCCTATCTATGTTAAATCTTTTCGACATCCTCCAGCAATGAATGCCGAAATTCAAAGTCAAATTCAAAAGCTTCTTGACAATAAAATCATTCGTCCCTCCATTTCTCCCTATTCTGCACCTGTTTGGATAGTTCCAAAAAAAGCAGATGCTTCTGGAAAGAAGAAATTTAGGTTAGTCATCGACTACCGCCGCTTGAACGATGAAACTATTGAGGACAAGTGGCCTCTTCCAAGAATAGACGAGATCCTGGATAATCTAGGAAAATGTACCTACTTCACGACCCTTGACCTTGCCCAAGGTTTTCACCAAATAGAAATGGATCCTAAATCCATCGAGAAAACTGCTTTCACAGTTAATAACGGCCATTTTGAATACTTGCGCATGCCTTTTGGCTTAAAAAACGCCCCCGCCACATTCCAAAGAATGATGGACGAAGTCCTTAGGGACTACCTGTACAAATTCTGCTTTGTCTACATGGATGACGTAGTCATATTTTCAAAATCTTTATCAGAACACATTGATCATATTAGAATCATATTTAAAAAATTAAAAGAAGTAAACCTAAAAATACAGCCAGACAAATCAGAGTTTCTACAAAAAGAAGTTGCATTTTTAGGGCATATCATAACGCCGGAAGGTATTAAACCGAATCCAATGAAAATCGACGCGATCATACGTTACCCTATACCTAGAACACAAAAAGAAATAAAATCTTTCTTAGGTCTCGTAGGATACTACCGCAGATTCATAAAGAACTTTTCTAAAATTACATTTCCTCTCACGCGATGTCTACGAAAAGGGAGCGAAATTAATATTAAAAATCAGGAATATCAAAATGCTTTTCAAAAATGTAAGGAACTTATAACAAACTCTCCCGTTCTTCAATATCCCGACTTTACAAAACCCTTTATACTTACGACAGACGCCTCAAACATAGCTCTAGGCTCTGTCCTTTCGCAAAATAATAAACCGATCGCATATTACTCCAGAACTTTAAATTCAGCCGAGAAAAACTACTCTACTATAGAAAAAGAACTCCTTGCTATTCTAGAATCAACAAAACACTTTAGACCTTATCTTTACGGACAAAAATTCACCATAGAAACCGATCACAATCCATTAGTTTGGCTGTCAAAAATTCAAGAGCCAAACTCCCGTTTAATTCGTTGGAAACTTAAACTAGAGGAGTACAACTTCGAAATAAAATACAAAAAAGGCAAAGAAAATGTCGTTGCTGACGCACTCTCAAGAATAGACATCAACACCCACGAAACAAATGACGTCATGTCTATATCCCCTAACGTCGATCACTCAGTTGCGGACCTAACCGATTTTAATCTCTCCGATTACGTCATTAACGAAATTTACCAAGAAACACAAACCAACCTAACTCGCCTTAATGAATTGACAAAACCATCTACATCAAACTTAAATCCTTCTCAACCAATTGAAACTGACAAAGTTCAGAATGATAACGACTCTGACGTCACCGTTCACTCGAACAACGACACAGACGGAAAATACCTACCGATTTCAGAATTACCCCTAAATTACGCAACTAATCGATTAATAATCGATTACGGTAAAGAATACAAACATTTCCATACAAACCCGTTTAAGAAAAATCATAACTTTGTGCGAATAAACAAAGATCAGCAACAAGGATGCATTCTT
This sequence comes from Aspidapion aeneum, assembly GCA_963576565.1. NCBI lineage: Eukaryota > Metazoa > Arthropoda > Insecta > Coleoptera > Brentidae > Aspidapion > Aspidapion aeneum. Next base: position 34,837,375 of record OY755041.1, read on the forward strand.
AAAATCTTAAAAGAAATAGTAAAACCCGATTCACTTTTCACGGTTTATATCCCAAATAATGAACTCAAACTCGAATTTCAAAGAATAGTTAGCTCAATTTTAAACCCTCATGCAAAACTTATTTTTTCAAACATTTATGTAACAGATGTCATTAATACCGAACAGCAAACAGAAATAATAGCAAATTACCACAAATCTAATCATAACGGCATAACTGAAACCTACAATCATTTAAAACAAAAATATTATTGGCCTAAACTAAGAGACTCTATTACCAACTTTATAAACACCTGCGAAATATGCCTACAGAATAAGTACGAAAGACACCCTTACAAAATAGCATATGAAGGACCCTTATTGGCCGAAAAACCTTTTAAAACTCTTCATATGGACGTTTTTCGATTTTCAAATTGTCAATTTTTAACTATCATTGATTCATTTTCAAAATATGCACAAGCTTATTTTATCTCCGATCGAAACGCCGTTACTATTCTTAGCAAATTAAGACATTATTTTTCCCACCATAACACCTGTCAAAAAATTGTGACAGATAAAGGAACTGAGTTTGACAACAATCTCCTTAAAGAGTTCTGTCAACTATTTTGTATCGATTTACATTATACAACACCCGCTAACTCCTCTTCTAATAGCCCCATCGAAAGGTTACATTCAACTTTGTTAGAAAAATTACGTATCTTGAAAATGCAAAATCCCGATGAGACACCTCAAAACATAATGACGTCAGCCATCTTAATATATAACCAAAGTATTCACTCTACTACCGGTTGTTCCCCCTTTTCAATTTTATATGGCCCTTATGTGAACGAACCAAACATAAATAACGACCTCACTCTTTTTGAACAATATAATGAACAACGAAAGAAAGAACTAATACCTTTTCACGATCAAGTTTTCAAAAAAGCATATCAAAAACAGTTACACACCACACAAAAACAAAATAAAAACACCGAAGAGCCCCCTCAAATTCAAAAAGATCAAACTATCTTTAGAAAAAACACCCTTCGAAATAAAATGAACCCCCAATTTATCCCTACCAAAGTAACTAACGTCAATAAAAATGTTATAACTGGTATCTCAAAAACTAAACCAATTAACACACATGTCAGAAAAATAAAAAGACTCAGGAAAAAACCTAAATCATTCCAGGTTCCTGATCCTGTCCCTCCTGACATTGACGAACCTCAACCAGGCCCTTCAGGTCAATAGATTGGACAATAATGGATTCTACACCGAAGAAATCTCTCCTTCTTTAGTTGTAAGCCATTATCATACTATGTACATACCTTTTAATATGACAAAAATTAAAACGTCTCTAAGCCAACTTTTTACTACTAATTCCCTATTTTTATCCCCTTTAGTCAATCAAGTTAATAATACTTTATTAAAAATACAATTTCAATTCCTTGAATCATGCTTAAACGATACGTACAATACTTATGAAAAACTAAATTCTTTAGAAAACAATGAACTTAGAAAGAAACGTGGTTTATTCAACCTACTGGGAAGCGGTATTAAATTTGTCACAGGAAACCTAGATAATACCGACCTAGACACAATAACGCAGAACTTACAAATACTGAAACAAAATCAAATTAACACGATGCACAAGATAAATGACCTTAGTTCATTTGCCGGGAATATTATAAACAAATTCCAGGAAAATGTAAACATTATAAATAAAAACGCAAAATGCATTCGCTTCGAAGTTTTAAAATTGAATAATGAAATCACGTTATTACTCAGTATGCAAAACCAAATTTTACAAATCTCAAAACTAAACAAATTTTTGAAAAAAATGCTGAGAATGATATCTTTTGCGCATCTGCAAACTTTAGATTTAGAAATTTTGAATGTCAATGAAATTAGGGAAATTTGGCAATATTTGACAGCTCATTATCCAAAAAATTCTCTATGGCCACTAAAACACCTGTCAGAATTAACTCTTATATGTAAAACTGGCCTTATTCTGTTAAAAGATATGTCAATCATTGTAGTGAAAATACCAATCTTTGAAAAATATTCTTGTAGTCTTAAGATAGTTTATCCAATACCTAATAATGAATCAAAAATATTAATTAGCCCCAGTAAATACTATTGTAACAATTTATGGTATCAGCAATGCTCTGAAATTAACTCAAATTGGATTTGTTTCAACCCCATTGCACATAGTTGCCTTTTACCAAAAAATTGCCCTTTCGCCACAGTAAAAAATAATTTTCAAATTCACACTTTAACTTATAAAAGTGGTCTACTTTTCTGTACAAAAAACTCCGAAACAATTTACGAAAATTGCTTCCAGTTTCAGAAAACCACACTTCAAAACTGTTATCTTATTAACAGCCAGTGTGACATAATAATTAATCAAAATAAATATTCATTATCAATAAATAACATTTCTGTTTCATTGCCAGATATAATAAAGCTTCCTGAAACAAACTTGTCTATCAATTTGCAGATAAGACATTTAGAAAACCCGCAAAAAATGCAGGAAGACCTTTTGGATCCTTTAGTCCTACAGGAACTTAATTTTGAAAGCCAAAATTACATTATCTTAACTTTATGTTTGGCAGTAATCTTGATATTTATTTTTATTTTCTATTTTTGGCGAAAACAAAAAACCTCAAAGACAAAAAATATTCCCTTAAGGGTTCTCCAAAAACTCATCAACGAGGACGTTGACGAAACTAAGGGTGGAGGAGTAATATCCCTGGAATAATAACATCTCATCTTGTTTGTAATAACAAATATATTGCTGACGCCGTACATTGAAGTTTATATATGCACCCAAATGGTCTAATTAGGTATCATTATACTTTTACAAGTTGTATTGGTCATTTTAGTTATAAGTATTTTTTGTAGTCTTTTCAAATAAAAAGTTTTTTAAAAGCTACGTCACCGGACTTCGTATTTAATTCGCGCAACTGACAAGGACTAACGAAAAATGACAAATTATGTTGTTAGTCCACTTCGGCTAGCGGAAATTTGGAACAGCAGTTTGGTTAGTGCACTTTTTTCTAGCGAAAATTTTAGACCACATCGCGGTTCGGCCTATTTTTTGGCAGGTTAGTTTGAACTGCGGCGCGGTTCGGTATATTCTTTTGGCCAGAAATTTTGAACGGCCGCACGGTTCGGTCATTTTTAGGAACCGGAAATTTTGAAGTGCAGCGCGGTTCGCCCTATTTTTTTGGCAGGTTATTTTGAACTGCGGCGCGGTTCGGTATATTCTTTTGGCCGGAAATTTTGAACGGCCGCACGGTTCGGTCATTTTTAGGAACCGAAAATTTTGGAACGCGGTTCGGTTCGGTCAGTTTTTGATTGAAATAACGGCACGGTTCACTCTGTTTTTCAAAAACGCGATGGGGTGGGAGCTCCCAGAAGTGTCATTACTCTACAGACGGGTGAACTCACTTTGCTTTTATCTCTTTCTTTCTTATCCCTTTAGTTAGCACCGTCTTAGTTGCGGTAGGCTGGCGAACTCAACAGAGCTGCTTGCTAACGGTATAACTCGGGCATAACTCGACTCGGTGCATACAGATGCGAATACATACACAGAAAAGCACTTGCTTTAAAAATAATGTGACTTAAAGTAAATTTATAGAAAATATGGTTACGTTTTAGAAGTATAAATAAATGTGTATGTTACTAAAAAATAAGCAACTGTTTAAATAATTAGCATGAAATATATTAAATCCGTAATCAACTATCCCTAAATCATAATTTTTAATTGATGACTCTTTTTTGGATTGTTTATTATAAGTAAAAATCGAGCTAAAGTTGTTGTTGTTTTAAAAGGTTTGTTAATATTTGAAATGTAGCGTATTTTTCAGTAATACACGTAAAAATAATCGTGCTAATCTCAACTTAAGCTCAATATTAAATATAAATGACCTCATGTGTCTGCAGTATGTAATTAAGTAAAAAGTTACAAGCACTTTAATATACACATGGTTTTAACCAGGCAATGGTTTTTTTTTAGAAATTTTTTTAAATAGTTGGTTTTTTGAACTATTAGGAAATAAATACGTTAAACATGTATTAAAATAGCTGTTAGCTGCTTGGTTTTTAGTATATTCACAGCATTTATGGTGTGCTGACTTCAATTTTGTATGCATTTTATACTGAAGGATTGCCTTAAGATTAAACAAGTAGGCCGCCTCATAGGCCTTTGTGTCAGGCCTCCGGCTTACCGCTTAATCTCTAATTTTCCTATTCCGTTTCTCTATGTGTTGACAATGATATTTGAAACAAAACAATTCGTAGTGTTAAAAAAATTTAGGTCCTGCTTCTTTAAGATGGAATGACATAAAATATTAGATTTTAAATTTTACCAAATTAATGTACTCCTAATATTTGTAGCATTAAAGTATATAAAATATTTTAATGTAACGTGCTGATTCCATTTAGCACCTAAACCTATATATTTGTGTCTACATGAATAATTTTTTTTTATTGATAGTCCAATTTTAAGGTTAATTTATTTCAAAATAGCTGTTACTGGAAAGTTTATTAGATAATCCCAATAAAATTTGTTATTTAAATTCAATTTATTAGTTAAATATTTAGGAAATTCTTCATATTGTGTTTAAAACTTTTTTGATGATAAAGTGAGGTAAAAGAACTTTGAACATGTAATAGTAAAACACTAGGTACCAACATTGTTTAGTGGTAGTGGTAAAACGGGCTTTTTAAAATTAATACCGGGCATTCGTAAGCCCTTCCTGTCTGGCCAATACTGTGGCATCTCCTATCTTCTTAACGAACTAAATCATACAATTTTAGTGTTGTTGTCTCTTCTCTCCCGCACTTTAGATGATTTTAGCATTTATTGCATTGATCTGGCAATGCGTTGGTACTCTCCTGGAAAAGTACTGCGTATTCACTTTGCAATTTTTAATTATTTAATAATTTCATCCTTAAATAATCGAAAACGCTTATAATGATAAAACAGTGTTTTATATTAATGCCTGGCATTCGTGAACCCTTTCTGTCTGGTCAATACAGTGACCATTTCTGTTATGCCAATACTGTGGTCTTTCCTATCTTCTTAATAAAGTAATACATACGATTTTGGCGTTCTTGTCTTCTTCTCTCCCGCAGTCTTGGTGATTTTTGTCTTGCTCTGGCAATGCGTTGGTACTCTCCTGGAAAAGTACTGCGTATTCACTTTGCAATTTTTAAAAATTTAATACTTTCAACCTTAAACATTCAAAAAAAAGCTTATATTGGTAAAACAGGGTTTTATATTAATGCCTGGCATTCGTAAACCCTTTCTGTCTGGCCATTCTGTGACCATTTCTGTTATGCTAATACTGTGGCCCTTCCTATCTTTTTAATAAAGTAATACAGACAGTTTCTTGCGTTTTTGTCTTCTTCTCTCCCGCAGTCTAGGTGATTTTTGTCTTGCTCTGGCAATGCATTTGTACTCTCCTGTAAAAGTACTTTCCTTTGCAATTTTTTTTTTGTTTAGAGACCGTCTTGTTTGACTTTAAAACAGGCAATTTCGTAAAGTCCATCCTGCTTCTTAAAAGATTGTTTTTGCAAAATCGACTCGGAATGAAGCGAAAACTTTGGTTCAAAAGTGTTTAGAATCTAAGCAAATCTGTAAATTATCCCTACTAATCTCCTTTGTTATCCCTTAAAATAGATTACATTTTTAAAATAATTAAACATTTGTATAGTTGTTAAGCGGTTCTAAACAGCAGCCCCCGGCAGATCCCAAGCATACTGCAGCGTTTGTCATTCACACAAAAGGATGAACGATTGGAAGAAATTTAAACCGTTAGAAGTCCGATAACTTTTAAGGTGCAATCACAAAGTTTGATACTTTGTGTTGTTATCTAGAAAATATTACGTACATACAGACGTTCACAATGCATAGTTGTCCGTGGAAAATTAAATATAGTTAGGTATGGACATAAACTATCCGGAATTACGATTTTAAAGTATCATATAGACCTACAAATTGCATTTAATACACAGCTTAACATAGTAAGGATCAACTACTCTAGAACTGGTTTCTCTAAAATTTAATAAGGAGTTAATAAAAATTTGAATTTAGTGTTATAGCATTCTGAAATTATTTTCTTTATAAAGCCTTTTAGATTAAGTGAATTAAAATAAAAGTGTGTGTTTTTCCCCTTGAAAATCTAAATTTATTCATTAATAGGTATCCTATTAATGCAAGAAAAAAATAAAATACCTAGAACAATTATACAGGGTTTACACGTATATTCTAAATGTTAAGAAACTTTTAGATAAAGTGAAATAAAAATGTGTGTTACCTGAAATTTTGACCTGTAACACGTAATCCCCTTGAAAAGCTAAATTTATTCGTTAATACACGTCCTATTAACGCACGCAAGGAAAAGAAGAAAATATATAGATGTTTACTAAAAACTAAAAGATCGAGTTAAAATGGTCGAAAATTAAAAATGATTTACTCGTATATTCTAAATGTTAAAAACTTGATATGTACAAATTTTTTAATTGTTTCTCTTTAAATAAAAAAACGAATAATTCTGGATTTAAATACCTTTACTTCCGTATACCTCTCTCGCTAGCTATCTAAAGCTCCCCTTCGATCAGCGAATATATGCGTCAAATCAGCAATGTCGTGTTACCAATTAGCTATTATTTGGGCTAGCTAAGGCTCCCCCCGTGCAGAGAATTGCACGCGTTTTAAATGGCCTATTACACTCGAACTATGCCCTATGACATTCGGCGTATGTCCACTGGCATTTGGCTTATGTCCACTGGCATTTGTTTAATGTCCTATATCCTTCGACCTATGACCTATATCTTTGGTGAGTGTGCTTATTACCCTGTCTAAAGGGCTTGACAACGTTTGATTAGCTCTAAACGTCTCCCAGCTAATCTATTCTGTGAAAAATGTCTTTTAAAAAAAATACATATTTAAACCGTAACTTCTATAAGTGTACTAAATAGCAAAACTAGTCTATGGTTTAAACTCCGTTAAGTGCTTAAAAATATGTGTTCTAGGCTAAAAACTTGAAATATTGAAAAAAAATATAGAGTACAACCCCATTAAATTATTTTTAATTAGGGGAGGCTGTGCGTCAAGGTAAAAAATTGTCTTGGATCCAAATGTGGATCATTATTCACGCAGTGCCCAAGTGCGTACGCATTCTGACGCCTAGTTTAAGAAAAACCTAAACACCTACATATAAATATTTATTGTTAAAAAATTGGATCGAAACGACCTGTAAGGTCAGGTTAGTTTTAAGAGAAACACCTACGGCTTCTAAGGCAAGTAGTAAGTGATAAATGGCGTTTTTAGATCATAAGTTTTAAACTGGTAATGAACTAAGCTGATGTAATAAAAAGGTGTCAGATATCTGTCTTTTTGTGCCTATTCGCGCACAGGTGGTATCTAAATAATCAACTTAATAGAGTGTGTGTATAAGAAGCGTTGCGGAGCATATTCGAAAAATGATACTACATGCAAAAATTATGAACAGAGAGAAAAATAGAGACCGGTTCTGAGTCTATTTAATTTATGAAATACTTGCTTTTATTACTAAATCTCTAAAACAAAATACAAATTTGTATTTTGTTTTTGAAATCTTAATACTAAATATTAATATTAGCTTCTGGTGATTCCCCAAGATTCGGCTTATCTGAATTTGACATGGGCACGTGTGGATGGATTAATATAAAACTTACAATACTATGAACAATTAGTACTATTTGTAATCGCTAAAAAAGAAACATAAGAAGAAGCAATGGTAAAACATTATTAAAATTAAATATTGACTTTGACTAAAATGAGTACATAATATGTAATATTGAAGAAAAATAAAAATGTGAATTAAATGTAGTTATTTTAATGAAAAGTGGGAACTTGTGTGTACACAAAGGTGAAATGGCGGCACATGCTGTCTGTCCTGTAAGAATTGGGTTAACCTAGGTATAAAAATGACCCATTACGTTAGTCGCGCACTTACCTGATGCCTACTTGTGATAAATACTAGTAGAAAATGTACGCATAACTTGATTTCTTTAAGCTCACAAGCACATACGGATACAATTTTTCTGTGTGATTAGAACCAGAAAATATAGAATATAAGTAGTTAGAAGTCTGCGATCCGAAGAAAAATAAGTACAGTCCTACAGGTCGCTGTAAACACCCGCAAGGGTTATAACATGAGATAATTTAAATAAATAGGCTTTGTGATAGTTTTCTGTTATACCTATGTACAAAAACTCAACAAATAAAAAATATAAGTACATGCAATCTATAAAAATGTAATACGTAGATATTTAATATTTAATCTTAGTAATTCTTTTTATAATCACTTGTGATCAAAACTCTAAAAACTTTATGTTAAATATTACATAAAGTAGGTAAAGCCAAGGAAAACATCTGCTTTTCTTAACTTGTTAAAACCTGAAAAAAAAAAGGGTAAAATTGCTGGTCTTCACGTGTCTGTTCGCCATTCGGGTTAAGGAAAAACATGGTTGGCAAACTAGGCATAAGGTCTGATTTTATTTTGAATACTTAGTTTTACGATAATAAACATCTATAACTAGAGCGCTTTAAAGCATTTCTTTTTTAATTTCAGTTTTTAATTCGTTTAACTTCTAGTTCTCTGTCTGTTAGCTATTTGGTTAATTTATTAAATCAAGCTTATTTCTGCCTTTTCCGTCTTTCTTTCCCTTTCTTTCCTCTTTGGCTATGCTTCCTTATTTAGGATTCTTTTCACCACTGAGCTAGTTATAAAATAATTCTTCAGCTGGCATTAATAGAACATTACAAAACAATAAAAACTAATTTGTAAGAATATTTAATTTAATTTTAATAAAATTAATGTAATTAAATTTAAGGTTGTAATAAATAGCTGCTCAACATTTATATTATATTAAAAAAAGGTGACTGAAGAGTTTCAATTTCTGGTTCTAATAATCCGTATTGAAAATACTGAAAGCTGGAAATTATTTAATTATTCATTAAAATGTCCTGTAAATACTTTGACCGGGTTCTAACAAAATAGCTTTTATAAACCATGTAAAAACATTGGCAACACTGTGCCTAAAAAAGGGGCATCCCATTTACAATAGCTCCTGCAAGTCGTTTTTCTGTCAGTCTATAGCTAAACGTGCGAGTTAAAGAACGATTCTTCCTCTGCTAGTTTGCGTTTAGTGAATTTTAAACAAAGTGTAGTGTTTATTAAAAAATCTGTTAATCGTTAATTACCATAAGCATTTAAAAACTTGCATTTGTTAACTAAATTGCTAGTTGGAAAAATCCGAAGTCTCTGTAGTGTTATTACATCAAATCGATCTGAAGATGAGTTTTGCAAGTAAATTAGTCCATGAAATAAAATGCCAATTAGAAAGTGTTAATCAAGCTACAAAAATATCAAAAATCTTGAAGGACTGTGCTAACGCTAGTCGAAGAATAAGCATTGCCCTAAAAAAGTCCCGGACGGTTTATGAAAAAGCCCATCTAACTGCCTGTCTTGGAGAAGTGAAAGGCTTTAAGCATCACTTGAAGACAAACATAAAGCAGGGAGGTGGTAATGTCATCAACAAGAACACCGCAAAACAACGGGTTAGATGGGAAGATGTGAAGTCAGCCTTTGACAGTAGGGTAAGAAGTGGTGTAATTACAAATTTAAAAAACACCGATGCCCATCAATTTCTGATGGATAGCTTCAGCTTATTTAAACGTAGAATTAAAAACGTTTTAAAAAAACAAGAAATGGTGAAAGTAAACACAATTTTAAGTGGAGATTTTCAAATTCCAAAGCAAAATCAAATAATTAATGAAACAAAACATTTTAGTACTCCTAATGCCGTGATTGATAATCACACCAATTTAAAGAACTGGTTTGACACGAACGTTAAGAATCTACTTTTGACAAAAATAGAAGAATTTGAGCAGAACCAATCTGGTTGGTCCCTAATAAAAATAAATAATCTTATGATCAATTTTAATAAATATAACGCACAGCGAGCAGGGCGTCATTTGGAACTACCTAAGATTATTTTAGATAAAAAAGCTTGTGTGAATGTACAAAATATTGATAAATTGTGCTTTGGCTGGGCGGTCGTATCAGCATTGTTTCCTGTTGAACAAAGCTCAAATAGAACTTCATCATATCCACATCCTGAAGATGTTTTAAACCTAAAAGGTATTAAGTTTCCGATGAACTTAAACCAGGTTGTCCGGTTCGAAAAGCAAAATAATGTTTCCATAAACGTGTATCGTCTCCAAAAAGTAAATGAAAGCAGTTTTAAAGTATTACCTACGTACATTACTAGCGAAAATCTTGAAAAACATGTTAATTTGTTGATGGTACAAAATAATTATTATTTGAAGAATGAAGACATATCTGACCTGGTCCCACCAACTTATCACTTTGTATGGATAAAAAATCTTTCGAGGTTAGTAAGTAGGCAATTAAGTAAAAAGAAAGTCTCAAAGTGGGTATGTGATAGATGCCTACATTACTTCTATTCTAAGGCTGGACTTAATCAGCATATTAAAGACTGCAAAATTATTGGTAGCATTGTAGTGCCCAAACTACCAAGTGAAGAAAGAAAAATTGTTGAGTTTAAAAACTTTAAAAATAAACAATTTACGCCGTTCATTGTTTATGGAGACATTGAATGCCTGCTAATTCCTGTTGACGAAAACAGCGGAAAAAAAACTCAAAATTATCAACGACATGTGCCTTGTTCAGTGGGGTACTACGTAAAATGTGCTTATGATGATTCCCTATCATTTTATCGATCATACACGGGGTCTGACTGTATGGAATGGTTTAGCAAACAATTACTGGAGTTCGCTGAAAACTTGGAAACTGTATTTCTCTGTGACTTGCCCATAGACCCTTTAAGTAAAAGACAAAAACTTGACTATAATAAAGCTGCAAAATGTCATATTTGTGAACATATGTTTTTAAGCGGTGAAAAGAAAATACGCGACCACTGTCACCTAACTTCAGAGTATCGTGGACCAGCGCATGAAAGCTGTAATCTGAATTTTCAGGATAGCCATACTGTCCCTGTGGTATTTCACAACCTTAGCTCTTATGATGGACATTTAATTATTGAGCATATCGCCAATTTAGATGGATCAATAAGCCTGTTACCCGTGAACAAAGAAAAGTATATTGCATTTACGAAAAAAATTAATGAAAATTTAATTGAGTTTAGATTTATTGACTCGTTTCGCTTTATGGCCAGTAGCTTGGATAAGCTAGCTTCAAATCTTGAGGACTATCCGCTGATTAGAAATGAATTTCCTAATTTGTCTGACGAACAATACAAACTTATTTATCAAAAGGGTATCTTTTGTTATGACTACATGAATAGTTGGGAAAAACTAAGAGAAACATCTTTACCGAAAAAACTCCATTTCTTCAATTCTCTAGAAAATAAAGAAATTTCGTTAGTTGATTATAAATATGCACAGAACGTGTGGAAAACCTTTGGTTGTAAAACCATACAAGATTATATGGAACTCTACATGAAAGTTGACATAATCCTCTTAATGCAGGTATTCCAGCAATTTAGGGAAAGTTGTCATAAAACGTATGGTTTGGACCCTGCGAACTATTTTACCCTTCCCGGTTATACATGGGATTGCATGCTGTACCGCACGCAACAAAAATTAGAACTCTTGACAGACTACAATATGGTCACATTTATAGAACGCGGTATTAGAGGAGGGTTAAGTCAATGTTCTAAAAGATATGTGGAGGCAAATAATAAATATATGCCAAACTACGACTTAACTAAAGAAACATCATTTCTAATGTATTTTGATATAAACAATCAGTATGGGTTTAGCATGAGTCAGTTTCTGCCTTATGGAAATTTTTATTGGTTAGAAAGTAATGAAATGCTCAATTTTGATGTTAATAAAATTGAAGATGACTCGAATATTGGATATATTCTAGAAGTCGACTTGTGCATTCCTGTGGAATTACACGACTATTTCTCTGACTTGCCTCTATGTCCTGAGCATCAGTGCCCACCTGGCACTAAAGACACTAAAAATAAAAAACTTATGGCTACACTGTATAATAAAAGTGACTATGTAATTCATTATAGAAATTTAAAGCAAGCATTAAAACTTGGTATAAAACTTGAAAAAATTCATAAAATTTTATGCTTTAAGCAGTCCGCATGGCTGAAACCCTATATTGACCTAAATACTCAATTAAGGCAGGATGCTAAAAATGAGTTTGAGAAAAACCTTTTTAAATTAATGAATAACGCCGTGTTTGGTAAAACAATGGAAAATATTAGAAATCACTGTAACATAAAATTAGTTAAGAACTGGGACGGACGATTCGGAGCCGAAGCTCTAATCTCTCGACCAGAGTTTAAAAGTATAACCATATTTAATGAAAATTTGGTTGCCGTTGAACTTGAAAAAACAGAAGTATATTTCAATAAACCGATATATGTTGGAATGTGTATTTTGGACATTGCCAAAACAACTATATATGATTTTCACTATAACTACATGGTACCGGCTTTTGGTAAGGATTGTACTGTGGCATATACAGATACTGATAGTTTAGTTTATAACGTCCAAAATCATGACATTTACGAGTCCATACGGCGCGACTGCTGTCACACCTTTGATACATCTGACTATGCTGAAGATAACCAATATAACATTCCTAGAGTAAATAAAAAGGTTTTAGGGATGATGAAAGATGAAAACAATGGACAAATAATGACACATTTTATTGGCCTCAGAGCTAAAATGTACGCTACAAAAGTAGCTGGTATAAAAAGTGAAGCTGCAAAAGTGACTAAGAAAGCTAAAGGCGTAAAGCACAATGTTGTAAAATCAGAAATATCATTCGATGACTATGTCGACTGCCTAAATAACTATCAAGAAACAATGATTACGCAAAATCTTATAAGATCCGAAAAACATAGACTCTACTCTGTAAAACAGATAAAAATCGGACTAAGTCCCCTGGATGACAAACGGTCTATTTCAAAAGAGTCTTATGAAACGTTGCCGTGGGGGCACTATAGTATTAAGTGAAAACTTAGTTTTAATATAATCTTAATAATGTGGTATTTGTTTATATAGTGTTTGTTCAAATATTTTTAGCAAACTCTAAGTATGTAATTTAAGTTAGCATATATATAGGGTAAGACCTAATATAATTTATTGTAAAAATAATTATATAAACTTTTTTAATAATACTTATCAGTAGTACCTATAATGTTATTATAATATACCTACTATAATGTTAAATAGAACTTGTGAGTCTCCATCTATACCGTATTGAATTATGAAAAACTGTATTCCTATGTAATACTTTTTTATAATAGATAAATAAAACATAATCTGGTGTAATTACTATTAACCTGTCCCAAGTATCCAGTACTAAAAATTAGAAAGTAAACAAGCTATACCTAACATAGATTGTAAAGTAAAACAAAATTCTAATCTTTAACTAGCTAATATAGCAGAAGTATATAGTACTAAAAACTAAAATGAAACAAAGTAAAAATAAAATAATTTGTAAAAAAAAAAAAACAAAATCTGTATGGCGGGCCTGGTATGACTAAATTGACATTTGTTAAAGTATTATAACCGCTTATCAAGTAGCCGACTGTTTGGGTTTAAATTCCGCAAGCGTAGGATAGTGAGTAGCAGTACAGCTCAATATTTATACGAATTGTCAAGTAAAAAATAAACAGGTAAGTTGTCAATTCAGAACCTTTAAAAGGTTATATTAAGTAGCACAAGATGTGTCACATAAAAATTACTGTCTGTTAAGCAATATTCTGTGATACATCCAAAAACTTACCAGCTTTTTTTCTTATGTAGAGTTACATGTTAAAATGCGCCAGAAGCCCCCTTACTAATCTACTCGGGTCATCTCAAAACTTTTTTCTATATACGCCACTGCGCGTGCGTCTTGAGATATCGAAGGTCAAATGTCATGAAAATTGATTTTTTGCTCAAATCACGCTTCCCGTTTGTCTGACGTCAAGATAAAGTTGATTTGAATTAAAACTAATTAATTTTTTTCAAGACAATTAAAAACATCCTTGTACTAGACCTAGATTCCATTAATACGGCATAACCAAAATGGAAAGGAGAAGAATTAAAGATGATGATAAAAACTGAAAAGGACAAATGGATTGTGGAAACACACTTTAAAAATCCAACTGCAAATTTGCGGTATCAGCTAGGGTAGCCTTGGATCTAAGACAAAAATCTAACATCACTACGGAGATAGCTTAATACAATCTCCGTAGGTCCTGAGCCCAGATTAAATATTTAATATCAACAATTTTTTGAGGTGTATTTAAAGAAAAAAATATTTTCGGGGTCGTTCTCAGAACGGGGTGATAGCAGGTACAAGCATCGATATTATTATACTTTTTTATCATTACGACATAACCAAAATGGAAAGGCGATAAAATGAAGATGAAAACTGAAAAGGAAAAATTAAATGTAAAGAACAACTTTAAAAAACCAACTGCCAATTTGCATTATCAGCTACGGTGGCCTAAAGCAAAAATCTAACATCTAACATCACTACGGAGACATTTTTTTAGGTGTAGTCACTACCTTAAAAACCTCGATCTAAGATATGGAGGTTAAATACGACATAAGGAAAGATTTTTAGTTTTTTGTTTACTACCTATCGATTTGGTAAATTTTTTAAAAATTTCATATTTTGTACTTTTCAGTTTATTTCCTTAATATACCGGATATCCGTAACAAAGAGTCAAAGTTATTTAAACCCTCCATAACTTTATGAATTTGAAGAGATTACTACACAAATAAAAATCATAATTTAAATTATTTACATTAACAGACTTTATTAGTCTCCACAAATAGGTTGTAAATTATTTTAATAGACAAATCGGGTAAAAATTATGTGTTTTCTTAAAGGACAAGGATAACATTTAAACCGATTCGTTGCAATAATAAACAAAACAACAAAAACCAATAAAATCATAAAAATGCAGTTATAGTATAAAATGATGATGAAAATCACAAAAACCTAAAAGCAGAAATCTATAAAACTGGTGTTGGAAAACACAGATAACCCCCCATACATTGCGCCAAAGAAGATACTATTTACATTGAATTTTTGATTCTAGTCCTATAAGACCTCATAAGCAGAAAACGAATAACAAATACAATATCAAAACTATAGCTTTGTCGGGTTTCAATGAATTATGTCTATTTATATATATATATATATATATATATATATATATATATATATATATATATATATATATATATATATATATATATATATAATATTTTATTTATAATGAAATTCCTAAACTTTCTTTTTCTTTATAAAATAGTATTTTTGAACGAACTTAGTAATTTCATATTCAATGAAGTTGATAAAAAGTGTTTAGAGTGTGGTTGAGAAAAATAATTTTCGCTGAGTAAAAAAAAAATATTTGATAGTGTAGGTACTTAAGTATAGGTTGAAGCAACCCAGGTACCCTTGAAAATATATTATGGGTCATCAATTTTTTTTAACGAGTACACGGTAAGGTAATGATGAAAAATGGAGCAATGCCAAACCACTAGATGATTATAATTGCATGGAAAACACTCAAGTATAAAAACAAGATTTAAAAGAAGTAAAAGATTTTAAGCAAGTCTAAATGTACTGGCTCGTTAAAAAAGACTTACTTAAGATACAACCAACGTACACTAGAATTCATAAATATTGACACAACAAAAATTTTTAGGGAGACAAATTTAAGTTATTTTGAACAGAATTAATTAAGGAAGCCTTCTTTATGTGCACCGTTTATACCTGTCACCATCTTTGAGATTTTACTATTATTTGTAAGAAATAAAAAGATTTTGCAAGCTGAATTAATATCGGTCTATCTTTCTCTTATGGGTTATTGTGCAAGGAAAAATAGTTGAGCTTTTTCGACTTGAAGTGGTGCCATGCCAAACAGGCATAAATAACGAGGGGCAAGGAGTAATGCCCCAAACATCCCCCCGCCCCAAACCGGTGTGTCCATACGCGTTACTTCATTCTATTACAACCAGATCTTTTTAAAGCTTTAGAAATAAATATAATTAATTCACCATTTCAACGAAAAAATGTGTTATTTTGACCTACTTTAGCAATATCTTCGTGACGTCTATACGTCTGTGTATGTCTGTCAGTAACACGATAGCTCCTAAACCGCTGAAATTCTCAGGTAATCAGTTGTCTTTTAGTGATGTCATCCGTTATGCTTCCCTGGATTCCCATTCTTTCTTTTATGGTCTCATTTCTTATGTGATCTGATCTAGATATTATCATTGATCTTTTACGCGACAAGTCTCTATTCCATACAACAGCTTCCTTTTAACCATTATTTCATATGTGGTAAATTTAACATCCTTTTTTATCTCTCTGCTCCATATAATACTGTTAAGACATCCAATAACCTTTTTTGCTTTTACTGTTCTTTTTTCCAGTTGTTTACAGTCTGTTCCGGTTTTATTAAATGTATATATACTCATTGCATGGAGATATTGTTTATCCATTGACTAGTTCACTGTTAACCCCCACTTTTGGTATTCTCTGGTCAACTTTCTCATCGTATACTCGATGTCTTCTTTATCATTAGCTACAATTTCTTCGTCGTCAGCAAACTGTAGTGTGTATATGGTAAATCGGTCGTTAAGTTGTATTCCCACTTTTCCAGTTTTTTATAGCTACTGTGGTATACTTACTAACCAAATTTTTTTGGTTGCTTTTAATCTCCGAAGGAGGTCCTCAAAGGAGGGATTAAAAATACACTTTTAATCTCTAAGTACACAAAATAAATTCTAGTTTCCAGGGTGCAGAAAAAACTTGCATGAGATTTTTGGTTTTATATGATGGGCAGCAGTATTTCCCTTTGCCTCATTCAACAGAAAAGTTAGGCACGCCCCTGTTATCACTTATTTTTTAGTAAAATAAGTGCCACTTTTTAAAGAATATTTGTTTTGTTTTACCCTGTCTGTCTACCATAGTCTACCTTTTCTCATCAAAGAATCCTATATGTTTTGACTCATGATTTAATGCAATTCTTCAAATAAATTAATTAAAACCGTTTGTCAATTTGTCGGGTTAAAATACTTAGTAATAAAAAAATAGAAAGTGTTTTAACCACACCATTTAGAGACGTATGCATAACTTGGTAAACTAAATATGTAATTCAGAAATTCTCACGTGCAGTTATTATTATTTTTTGTCATTTTGTTTTCATGGAATGACAAGACTGAGACCTGTGCTCAGTCTTGTCATTCCTTGTTATTATTTCTTATTTTAAATATTAATATCTGACCTATTTCTATATTCATTTATTCATACATAATATTTCGATAAAAAGTGGGTGTAATTTAAATGATGCACCAAACTTTAAGAGGTGATAGGAGAGGTCAACTGAAGGATTTTTTTCGTATAACATTTCACATCAAATCTCTCTGTTTTTTAGGTACAGGGTGTCAATTTTTTTTTGTTATGGCTTTAAATACTCTAAATTACTATCAGAAATCTTTTTCTTTTATATTTATAATATATTAAATATGTTGCTAAAATTACTTTTTTCTTTAATTATTAAGGGGCCTCTTAATATGTACAAAAATTATCTTGATTTTTTTATAAATTTAATAGCTCATAAAAACTTAATTCTTAAAATATTTAAAAATTTATACCTATTGCAAAGTTTATTTGGCCACACTGTACTCGTATCTAAGTAAACTATATTTTAAAAAAAGCAATAGCTTATTTTTTGATTACAATGAATCACAAAATTATTTCTCCAGGCCTTTAATTCTTATAATGCGATTCTGTCTAAATACCTGCCACTATTACTGTCCCTAATGTCTTAACACCTGGGAACACCTCAATTAATACATAGATTATTTTTTAAGTTATTTAAAAAATCATTATAACCGTATCGAGTACGCCCTTTCGATTGGTGATCCAGTGTCCAGACTAGAAGCAACCAGAAGTTTGCGGATTCGGATTCGACGCAATCCTCTAATATTTGCCAGTCAAATTCACTCAAAACTAAGCCGTTCATGACCTGCAGATGCAGTCAGAATAAACTGACACAAATAATGTATCAACAAAATCAAGCTTGTGGTGTGTGTGTGGATAAATAAGGAGCAACTTATCAAAACGCGTTATGTCCCTCAAGAATACTTTTTCAGGAAAGGCTAAAAACTTTTTTCTGCTATACCTCATTACATATACAAGATATTTCGTATTAAATTAAAAGGTTTAGATGCAATAATCTCAAAAATGACTTTATTTAAATCAATATTGCTTCAAGTGTTAAAAATAAAAAATAATTGGACATAATGCATTTTGTTGCATTCGGTGTGACTTAATTCGTTTTGATGTGTTTGATTTAGGACATAATAAATTTTGCATTAAGTTTTTTGCAACAATATAAGAAATTGAAACAACTTGTCACAACGCCGCCACACGAGCGATACACAAAGCCACAGAAAAAAAAGCTGCGGTTCGGTCTGCGTGGCACAAAGCAAGGACAAAACGCGTTTTGCAGGAAATGTTTGTCGGGGGACAAAAAGCATTATGAAGTGGCCGTTCGGTTGTGCTATAGAATTACAGTGGGACAGGCGCTTTGGTGTGTTCTCTACTCAATTTTGTCCCAAAGTGGACATTATACGTTTTGATAAGTTGCTCCTCAATGATGTTTTTATATCACACATTCCAGTGACGGGTCGTGACCAAATCAACGAGGGGGCAACTTTTAAAAGGCACTAAAAATATTTAAAAAAATCAAACCTCACCAAAGCACTTTAGGCAATTCATTAAATCCTACTCTTGACCACACGTTATTAGTTTCATCCGTGTAAAATAATAAAAAAGGTAAACAAGTGTATAACGCCCACATATTCACCTGATTTTATATTACACTTGCCTTGAAAATCGCCTTGTATAAGAACATTTTGAAGATTTGTCTGCCTGTGAAAGCAAGAGAGAGAATTCCCAAAGATTTAATTTGGACTTTTTCAGCTAACGAGTGCCTTAAAAAAAATTTTTTTAAATACTTTGTTAACTATGTTGTTCTTCATATTTTAACAATTGAGTAGAACCAATTTGTATATGACCCATAATAGCGTGGCAACCGGCGAGCCTTGCAACATTGAGGGGCAGATGGCGCTGAAATAAATTCGTGTGGTACGCAATATTGAGAGACAACTACCATGATCTAATGGCATTTGTATGATAGGCATTAACCTCAGAATTCGCACATGCAACTAAATCATATTAGTTGTCTCTGAATATTGCGTACTAGACGATAGATTTTTTTCAGCGCCATTTGCCCCTCAATGTTGCAAGGCTGGTTGCCACTCTATATGGGTCATATACTCATTGGTAATACAAACGCCACCAACGAGAAATAAATAAACAGAAAGCACCTTACCTTGGCTCTTGCAACTTGAGGGCTAAAACTTTTTTAGCCCTAAGTGCCTCTACTAATCCGTTAATTAAAACAGACGAGCGCGTGCGCTCCTCCCGATTTGACACGTAAATACGCATACTATGGGCGATTTAAGTTGTAGCGTTTTGCAGCAAGCGTCGAATGCGGTCGATTCACCGGAGCAATATAATAACCAAAGTCAACACCAGTGACGGACTTTAATAAATTACTATAGACGTGAAATATTAATTTTCGCAGTTTTGTAATAAAAAGTGCTCTTTTCATCCCGCATTTTAGGGTTAAAAGTGTCACTGTTTATCCCCGAAAAGTAGTATAAAAACAAAAAATCGGGATGAACAGTGGCATGTCAATATTCAAAAAGAAACGTCAAAACCTAAGAACAGTAAAAAATAGAACAAACTCGGAAAATAAATTAAAACCTGCAAAAAATAGCATATAAAACTCGAGATAAAAATGTCTTTTATCTCTCCATCTGGTCGGGCTTTAAACTTTTCGCATAGGGATATAAAGCGACTGTTATCACTTGGTATATAATATTCTATTTTTTTTATTAAAGATCATATGGATAAATAACAAAGTATATTGTCATGTTTAATAAGTGGGTTTCCCTTGTACTGGGAGATGTAGTATATAGCGCTATCGTATTATTGGCAAATCGCCACTGCCCGTCACCCTTGCACTGCCACATTCAAAACGAAAGTGACACACCTCAAAAAATTGAATTGTTGGCAAATCGCAAATTACCATTTGCGCTTCCCATAAGGCGCTGTGTTAATTCAAAATTTAAATAAAAATTTTATTATCTGTAATTTGAATTTTTGCTTACTTCGATAGAGAGTGACAAACTTTTCACTTTCGTTCTAAGTGTCTGAATTACGATGATGACACCATCGTTTTAGCAGAAGACCTTCTTCTCTTTTTCGTGACCTTCCTATTACTCTCCTTCCTCCTCCTAAGAGCAACAGAACAATAAAAAAAAACATAGAAAGTAAATTAAAACAGCGTATAAACCTCGTGATAATAGTGTATTTTTATCCCTCGACGAATTGTAGCTTTTCTTATGGTCGGGGTATAAAATTTTCGTCTCGAGATATTAAGTGACACTTTTATCCCTTAACATACTATTTTCTAATTAAAGATTATAATATTGATAAATAACAAAGTACATTATCATTTTTAATAAGTGGGTTTCCCTTGCTGTAGTAGCACTATCGTATTTCTGCCAAATCGCCACTGCCCGTCACCCTCGCACTGCCACATTCAAAACGAAAGTGACACACCTCAAAAAATTGAATTATTGGCAAACCGAAAATTACCATTTGTGCTTCCCATAAAACGCTGTGTTAATTCAAAATTTAAATAAAAATTTTATTATTTGTAATTTGAATTTTTGCTTCCTTCATGTATCGATAAAGAGTGACAAGCTTTTCACTTTCGTTCTAAGTGTCTGAATTACAATGATGACACCATCGTTTCAGCAGAAGACCTTCTTCTCCAAGTGGCATTACAACTTCCAGTGGGTTTTAGCCTTATTAACCAAAGCCTTCCATTTTGCGATGCGATTCTCCGCCACCTTCTTATTTCCATAATTCCATAATCTCGACGTAATCCTCGACATCGTCTATACATGTTTTTAGTGACCTTCCTATAACTCTCCTTCCTCCTCCTAAGAGCAACAGAAAAATAAAAAAAACTCAGAAAATAAATTAAAACGTATAAACCTCGTGATATAGTGTATTTTTATCCCTCGACGAATTGTAGCTTTCCTTATGGTTATTATAAAGTGACACTTTCATCCCTCGGTATATAACATACTACTTTGTAAAATAAAGCTGCAAAAAGGGTATATATTTTTATATTTGGCATAGTAGTACCTAACACCAAAAGCTAAATTTTCATTTAAGGATCCTCGATTTTCCGGCCTCAGAATCCAAGGTGGCGGCTGCCAAAGTTAAGAAAAAAAATGATTTCCTTGTTTTAAGAGAAATTAAATTAATTTTGATAAATTTACTTTAAGTGGGATATACTCAATTTAAAAATGTAAAAAACATTTACACCTGTCACTAAACAGCTGCAAAAAGGGTATATTTTTTATATTTGGCATGGTAGTAGCTAACATCAAAAGCTAAATTTTTAATCGAAGATCCCCTGATTTCCGGCATCGGAATCCAAGATGGCGGCTGCCAAAGTTAAGAAAAAAAAATGAATTCCCTGTTTTAAGACAAATTAAATTAATTTTGATAAACTTACTTTAAGTGGGACCTACTTAATTCAAAAATGTAAAAAAAATTACAACAGTCACTTTAAAACAAAACGGCGGCTATATTTAAAAAAAATAATTTTTCTTCGATATTTTCTTTATTTTTTGAGCGATATTTACTTTTAATACCTCATATTAAAGCTACTGACCAGTTCTTTAAACCTGCTTAAATAAAATGATAAGTATCCCAGCCGACACAAAGATGGCGCTTAATTTGTCAAAAATAAAAGAGACCTTTACAACCAGTAGACCAAATTAAAATTTAACAAAAATTTTTTTGGATTTTATCAGTAGTAAGCCAGATTTTGTAAAAATTTATAAAAAGTTACAATTTGACATTTAATATTTTAAGATGGCGGCCGAAGTTCAGCTAAAAAAGTAATTTTTTTGTTCTTGTTTGACACAACTAGTATTGCCTTGTAATATATTGATTTATACTAAATGGGGGTCGCCGATTGTAAATATTTCATAATAAATGACATATGTCTATTATTGTCCAAGATGGCGGCGGTCAAAATATAAATACAACAGTATCTTTTTGGTTTAGTAAATCTTTTTACCAAGATATGTAGTTTTATATTAAACTTAATTAGTTTTAAATTGTAATGTACAAAAAAAATAGAATTTATTTATTTTTTAACGATGGCGGCCGAAAAAGTAAAAAAAAAAACATTTTTGTTTATTTTTTCGAAATTTAACAAAAAAAACTGAAAAAGCCAAGACATCTCGTTAAACAAAACACAGATGTTTTAAATATGTCAAAAAAGTTGACATATGTCAGGTGCCGGGTGATTTGAATAAATTGACATATTTTACTTATATCTATCTATCTATCTCCGTTAATATTGATCTAACAGTAACGTTTAAATTAGCAAAGTTAAATAATTTTTTCTAAATCATCAGAATCTGATGTCAAAAATGACATATGTCATACACTTGTCAAACTATTGACATATGGTTTATTTTTTTAAATAAAACACCCTGTATATAATGATTTTAGTTGATAGGGCTCCTTTTTCTGATTTCAAAAATATATAATATGTTGACATATAGTCCAGCCGTTGTTAAAATATTTGCATTTTTAAAACTATATTCTTTAACAAAATGGCATCCTTATTGTTTATTTAGGTTATTAAAATGCAAATATTTCAATAACGGCTGGTCTAAATGTCAACATATTATATATTTTTGAAATCAGAAAAACGAGTCTTATCAACTAAAAAAATTATATACAGGGGGTTTTATTTAAAAAAAAACCATATGTCAAAAGTTTGACAAGGATATGACATATTAAGTAAAATATGGTAATTTCAATCAAATCACCCGGTACGTGACAAATGTCAACTTTGTTGACATTTTTAAAATATCTGTGTTTTTTTTTACCGAGATGTCTTGTTTTTTACAGTTTTTTTTTGTTAAGTTATTATTATTAGCTCACACATATACTATACTATAGTAGTGTGAGCTATGGTGATCCTAATTTTTTCGAGAAAAAAAAAGTTGCTCCGATTTCAAAATTTTTTATATATCTTTGCGTTTCAGATGATTTTGAAACTTTTTTGTTGCGTCGTCTGTCTGTCTGTATGTCTGTCTGTCTGTCTGTCTGTCTGTCTGTCTGTCTGTCTGTATGTCTGTCTGTAACGACCAACGCGCATAACTCCAAAACCGCTTGGCCGATTTTAATGAAATTTGGTACCTAGGCTGGGTCTTGGCTCGAGATGGTCCCATTTAAAAATGAACAAAATCCACCGAACACAAACCAAATAAAAGGGTGGGGGTAGATTTCAAAAATTAGAGTTTAAGTGAAAATATGGCGTGTGTGATATCAAACGAATGGTAATTGAGTCCGGAGTTTAACAAAATACATTTTAGTTTTTTGTTTTTTTTAAAGGTGGGGGTATATTTTAAAAATTAGAGTTTAAGTGAAAATATGGCGTGTGTGATATCAAACGAAAGGTAATTAAGTCCGGAGTTTAACAAAATACATTTTAGTGTTTTGTTTTTTTTAAGGGTGGGGGTAGATTTCAAAAATTTGAGTTTAAGTCAAAACATGGCTTGTGTGGTATCAAACAAAAGGTAATTTAGTCTGGAGTTGAATAAAATATATTTCAGTTTTTAGGTATATTAGCTCACACGTACACTATAACTATAGTACCTAGTGTGAGCTTAGGGGCCCATATATTGGCAGAGTATTTTTGTACATTGTGACTTAAAACTAATTAAGAGTAATATAAAACTACATATCTTGGTAAATACTCTGCCAATATATGGGCCCCTAAGCTCACACTAGGTCCTATAGTTATAGTGTACGTGTGAGCTAATATAACTAAAAACTAAAATATATTTTATTCAACTCCAGACTAAATTACCTTTTGTTTAATACCACACAAGCCATGTTTTGACTTAAACTCAAATTTTTGAAATCTGCCCCCACCCTTAAAAAAAACAAAAACTACGGTACGTGACATATGTCAACTTTGTTGACATTTTTAAAATATCTGTGTTTTTTTTTACCGAGATGTCTTGTTTTTTACAGTTTTTTTTTGTTAAGTTATTATTATTAGCTCACACATATACTATACTATAGTAGTGTGAGCTATGGTGATCCTAATTTTTTCGAGAAAAAAAAAGTTGCTCCGATTTCAAAAATTTTTATATATCTTTGCGTTTCAGATGATTTTGAAACTTTTTTGTTGCGCCGTCTGTCTGTCTGTCTGTCTGTATGTCTGTCTGTCTGTCCGTCTGTCTGTCTGTATGTCTGTCTGTAACGACCAACGCGCATAACTCCAAAACCGCTTGGCCGATTTTAATGAAATTTGGTACCTAGGCTGGGTCTTGGCTCGAGATGGTCCCATTTAAAAATGAACAAAATCCACCAAACACAAACCAAATAAAAGGGTGGGGGTAGATTTCAAAAATTAGAGTTTAAGTGAAAATATGGTGTGTGTGATATCAAACGAAAGGTAATTGAGTCTGGAGTTAAACAAAATACATTTTAATTTATTTTAAAAAAAGGGTGGGGGTATAGTTCAAAAATTAGAGTTTAGGTGAAAATATGGCGTGTGTGATATCAAACGAAAGGTAATTGAGTCCGGAGTTTAACAAAATACATTTTAGTTTTTGTTTTTTTTTAAGGGTGGGGGCAGATTTCAAAAATTTGAGTTTAAGTCAAAACATGGCTTGTGTGGTATCAAACAAAAGGTAATTTAGTCTGGAGTTGAATAAAATATATTTCAGTTTTTAGTTATATTAGCTCACACGTACACTATAACTATAGTACCTAGTGTGAGCTTAGGGGCCCATATATTGGCAGAGTATTTTTGTACATTGTGACTTAAAACTAATTAAGAGTAATATAAAACTACATATCTTGGTAAATACTCTGCCAATATATGGGCCCCTAAGCTCACACTAGGTCCTATAGTTATAGTGTACGTGTGAGCTAATATAACTAAAAACTAAAATATATTTTATTCAACTCCAGACTAAATTACCTTTTGTTTGATACCACACAAGCCATGTTTTGACTTAAACTCAAATTTTTGAAATCTGCCCCCACCCTTAAAAAAAAACAAAAACTAAAATGTATTTTGTTAAACTCCGGACTCAATTACCTTTCGTTTGATATCACACACGCCATATTTTCACCTAAACTCTAATTTTTGAACTATACCCCCACCCTTTTTTTAAAATAAATTAAAATGTATTTTGTTTAACTCCAGACTCAATTACCTTTCGTTTGATATCACACACACCATATTTTCACTTAAACTCTAATTTTTGAAATCTACCCCCACCCTTTTATTTGGTTTGTGTTCGGTGGATTTTGTTCATTTTTAAATGGGACCATCTCGGCCCAAAACCCAGCCTAGGTACCAAATTTCATTAAAATCGGCCAAGCGGTTTTGGAGTTATGCGCGTTGGTCGTTACAGACATACAGACAGACAGACAGACATACAGACAGACAGACAGCGCAACAAAAAAGTTTCAAAATCATCTGAAACGCAAAGATATATAAAAAATTTTGAAATCGGAGCAACTTTTTTTTTCTCGAAAAAATTAGGATCAGCATAGGTCACACTACTATAGTATAGTATATGTGTGAGCTAAAAAAAATACCAAACCAAGAAGATAATGTTATTTTTATATTTTAAACGCCGCCATCTTGATTAAAAATAGACATGTGCCATTTATGATGAAATATTTAAAATCGGCGACCCCTATTTAGTATAAATCGATATATTACACGGCAATACTAGTTCATTCAACAAGAACAAATAAACAAAAAGAAAGATTTTGTTTGTTTTGCCCATAAGCCCATACAGGTTGAAAAGTATAACTAATAGAAGAAAAAATTATTATAGAAATAGACTTTCAATAACGGACACACAATAAAATCTCGTAAAATTAAGCTTAGAAATAGCAATAAGTCGATTTCACATTATAATAGCATGAATAAAGTTTTATGCAATAATGGCCAATCCCTAAAACTGAGACCATATGAATACGGTAACCTTACTCATATGCTGAGACTAGGAATGTACAGTTCCTGTTTTTACCACTTTTTACCTTAACAACGTCGAAACCTAGACCTCAGAAGAGTTCTTCTGTGCCTAGACACTTAACGATGACATAATCAGAAAAATGTGGCTAGATACAAGAATATTTAAGTCATGGGTCGATCGAACATGTAATTTGAAAACTTTTCATTCTGAGTGTCTGAATTATGATGATGACACCATAATTTTAGCAGAAAACCTTAAAGACCTGCAAATAATCATGGACTAACTGGTTTGACACAGCGAAGAGTACGGTCCGGTCTGACAAGAAATTGCAAAATTACAATAAACAGATAAGTGTCAAAGCTCATGGAACAGGTTGAAATGTATACCTACTTATATTGGAAATAGACTTTTAATAACAAACACACAAAAAAAATAAATAAAATTTAGGAATAGCAATAATGTATAATAATGTATCACACGTTATTATAAGCTTTTCATGAAAATATTAACAGATAGTCTAACAACAAAATTTGACGGATATCAATCAAAAGAACAAGCAGGCTTCAGAAAAGGTTTCAGTACAGTTGACCACCTTTAAACCATGAAAATCCTAATAGAACGATCCAACGAATACAACATTTGACTATATATATATATATATATATATATATATATATTGCGTTTGTAGACTTTGAAAACGCTTTTGATAGCATTGAGCACTGGGCAGTAAAAGCGTCTTTAGTTAACAGCCAAATAGATCACAGCTATACAACCTTAATAGCCAATATATATAGCAAAGCATCTACATCAATCACAATATATGAAGGAACCAAGCCAATCCACATAAGATGAGGTGTCACACAGGGTGACACAATATCTCCTAAACTATTTAACCGGGCCATAGAAAATATTTTTAAAAACTGGGAAGAAATAGACATCAAAGTAAGCGAACAATACTTGAACCATCTACGATATGCTAACAGATAGAAAAAAGAATTCATGAATAAGAAATAAAATAAAAGTAAGGAGAGGAAACTTGCCGTTCATAATATCAGACAGAAACACGATCGATGGAACAAATGTATTAGAAACTGTAGACCTCGAGAAAATAAAAGAAGTAGGGGAAGACCCCAAATGAGATGGGCGGACGATTTGGAGAAACATGCGGGAACTAGATGGATGAACACGGGGCAGACAGAGAAGAGTGAAAGATATTGGAGAATGCCTATGTCCAAAGATGGATTGAAAAAGGCTAAATAGATAGAGATGTATGTATAAAATTATAAAATCATGAATAAAGTTTGATGCAATGGAAGCCAATCCCTAAAACTCCACTTTTTTACCTTAACCTCGAAGCCTAGGGGTCGATGAGTCCTAAGTGGATCTAATAGCTAATTTGGAAACAGACGACTAAACGTCAAAAGATAATTACTTGCCACAATGTAAAGCAAGAAGTGTGGTATAGCGATGACCATGTGATCCGAGAACCAAGATATGCCCTACTCTAGTCTACTTCATAATCTAACGAACTACAACAGTGCTCTAGCGAGAGATGTAGTAACACAACCACTTTAAGCCCGCCCCTTGTAGAAGCTTATTACAATTCGATGATCTTAAATAAATATATTACATGTGAACGTATGTAATTGTGCAGCAACAAAAAAAATCAGATAAAAACTTTAACATCGCAAATTTGTCTGATTGAAAACATTATTACGTGTACATAGGTATGTACTAGTTTTACAAACTTGTAAACAATTAGTCCACTCAACGGTCTATGGTGTACTAAACTATTTGAACTGATAGTAATAGTGTAAAAGGGTCTTAACACAAAATAAAAAATATGTTATAATATGGCAAAGATACACAGTTTGTTTTATTTAAGGTTTCAAGAAAAAAAATAAAAATTTTTTAGATTTGCTTTTTTTTATAATCTACACAATATCCCTGATTAATAAAACACAATTTTAAATTTTCTGATGGAATTGATTGAGCAGTCGCCCGATATATCAATTACCTTATGGACATAAGGTATCTTTCATGAATAAAAATAGAAACAAGTTTGTAAAACCTTGCGGAGGAATATCATCAAAAAATTAAGGTTTCATTTTAAGTGGAGTTATGTGTGCAGTCGACAAAAAAATAAAATAATTTCCAAAAAATGCATAACTGAACCAGATTTAATAAATGAGTCGGAATTCAGTGAAAAGTATTCAAAGAATAAGGCATTTATGGTAAGTAAAAATTTGTAGTTTACAAGGAACTAGAAATTTATTTAGATATGTTTACTATTATAAGAACAAACGCAACGTTTCAGATTTTTTATTTAGTTTTCTGACTTAGGACTAAGATGTATAATTTTAGTTATTTTACGGGCCTTATTGAAACAATAAAAACAAACCGATTCTCTGCAATCCTTATGACCTTCAAACCTTACCATTAAAAAAAAACAGACAAACTTTGTTTATAAGTGTATCAACTTTTTATATATTACAGAAAATTAAAAATTTATTATTAATTTTTTTATTTTATCTACTTCTAAGGTTGATGATTTAAATCCCAGGTTTGAGAAGTTGTAAATTAATGGTATTTTCTTCATATTCTATGACCTCCAGGGTCTGTGTTGTGCCTCCCCTTGGCCTTCTTGCATAAGCAGAAATGTTTTTTAAAACTTGATTATTGATTTTAAAAATTGTTTTTATTTTTATTATTAAAAAATACCTTATGCTAATGAGATAACTTATATGTCGGGCGACTGTACAATTAATTCTACATAGAAGATTTTAAAATTATGTTTTGTTAATCAAGAGCATTGTGTAGATTAGAAAAAAAGCAAATTTAAAAAATATATATGTATATAACCTCGAATAAAACAAGCTGTGAATAAATATAATGCTCGTCTTTAGTCACAACAAAGGCTACTTAATTAAAAGTCTCAAGAAAAAATATGTGGTAACTTCAAGAAAATTCATCATTTCATCAACCGAACCGAACCGAACCAAACCGGTAACACTATTTGAAATATAGCTTCCCAAGTGGCGACTACTTTATCAGAGTTGCAGGACCTGCTCCATGATTCTAGTCAAGTCAACAAATATTATTTGTTATAACGTAATTATCCCATATAGTTTCATCAAAGTATCGTTGCAGCATCCGTAATATATGTCACGAAAGAGAAGGGCGTCCTTAAAAGGACCAACAAAAAATAAGAACATTTTCCAGACCAAGCATTAACAAAATAATGTTTATTATTTTGTTTTAAATTTTTCTTACTTTTTCCTCTTTCCCGTTGTCGGTTTTCTGTAATGTTTCTATTTTTTTTACTTTACCATTTTTTTAAATTATTTTTATTATTATTTTACTATAATATTTTTGTTGTGTATTTTTTATTTACTTTTGACTTACTATATTTTTTATGTTTCTGCTTTGTCAATGGAATGATGATTTTTAGGCATTACAGCATATTTTGACTTTTGAAGGGATACCTACCGTCGATTTTAGCAGTCATGCCAAAGCTGCAAAAGTCTAGTGTGTCGTGAAATTGCCATATGGTTGCCGGTAGGCTTTTTCCTTCGGACTTTTAGGCTTTCTTTCTTACTGATTTGATTGTTTTGAACTGTTCGGTGGCATGAATTAATAATTATGTATTAAATTTCAAAATATAATCAATACTTCGGTTGGGTGGATGCTGAACGACTCAGGAAAGGTGATCTCATTGAACTACAGAAGCCTTTAAGCCTTTAAAATATACCTAAGAATTTTTCATTTAAGAAAATTGAAGAAAAATTCAAGTGGCGTCGGTAGTGCCGGGGAAAAAATTACAAACAAAAATTTAAGAAAAATATTTATGACAAAAATACAGGTGGATCTGCATTTACGCCCCACGAAGTTTTAACAAAATCTCGTTAGTACATTTTAAACTTATTTTAGAAAAAAAACAGCATACATTTTGTATTCTTGAAATTATCTATATTTGATCCTACGCAGCACTATCTTTTTCAGATTACGAGCCGCCACTGTTTCCCATAAAAAAACGCATCATTATACGAAAGCTTTTAAAGGTTGAAAATTACAAAGAAAATTACAAAGAAAATTAAACCACCAGTTATGTACTACCAAACATCGATAAAAATTTTTAATTCCATCATCTTTTCATATAGGTATCTGTTGTTAGTACATTCTTTGTCGAATTAAAAATATAATTATAAATCTCAAAAATTAAGCTACAAAAAATGCAAGGGACATATATTTTTTTAATTAAATACTGCTTCAAAGCAATTTGTATGGGTTAGGAAGGTTCATCAGATCCACCAGCTTGGGGTTATTTTTGGTAAAGACACATACACTAAACAAAATACAGTTGTATGAAATGTAGTACGATTCAAAAACTAATCGATGATTTTTCAACACTTCTATTTGGAAGAATAACAACATTTTATCTCGGACTAAAGTTTTTAGCAGTAAAGGCTCGGTACGGCCGGCTTGCTGCCTGCAGTAGGAAGCGCAGTTATAGCCGAAGAAGAGAAAAAGCAGAGAGTTAACGCACAGTGGAAAAGAGTCAGACCATTGAATGTGGCACCTAGCACGCACGAGTTCTTTCTTAATATGCAAGTTCTGTGAAGAAAAGGCATTATCCTAATTGCTTGTGTAGAAGGAGATTTGTATGCAGGCATACCTATTTCTCAAAAAAATGTAATTTCATGCATGCCGTGCGTAAATAGTAGATCAACTAACAAATTTGGAAAGTACTCCTTTGCAATTAGTGGCGGAAATTTTAATTTATTTACGTCTTAGGTACAACATTTTTCTAATGACATGGCGAGATCAAAGGACTCTGTCAACACAAAAATTTGAAAAATGATTAACTTTCTGTAAAGAAAAGCCATAAAGGGTGTAAAATGTTAATTCAATCTGAAATTCAAAGGATCACCTCTATTATTGATACAAATTTCTGTTTGCAATAAAATATTTTTTGTACACTTATATTTTATGGTGTACAAAAGCGGGATGAAAATGGTTCTTTTGCACCCTGGAATGGAACTATCGACGACCTTCCCCCAAGCCAGCCATCCAAGCGAAGTGCTTAATAAGATCATATTAAACGCCTTAAACAATAAGGCTCAATGCACGTAGAGGTTTTGTAAAGGTACGTTTAAAGTGTGAACGGCATCCCCCGCTGAACATACCTTAACCATTAACATTTATATATAGTTTTATACCTCTACTGTAGGAGAGAGATTAACTCTAGTAGCTCCAACTTTTGATAAAATATGTACACAAGGCGCCACATAAAATGCATAGGCCGATTTAACGTGGTAAAATTAAGGCTTTACATTTCAGTACCTTTACTAATCAGATTATATTATTTGCCAAAAACATGACATTGTCGGTTCTTGTTGTTTGTCCAAGTTTTCCAAAATGCCAAATTAGATGCCGGTTGGTCGGTGCATCGAGTAGCGAAAATATGAAGAATTTCCGCGAAAGCAACGTACCGGACACTCATCGTAAAGACCAGTTTTATAGAAAGCGAAGCCTGACATTGATTTTCTATTTTTTGGTTATTATTTCTGACATCTTTTTTTCGATTTCGCATTGGCGGATCAGTGTTATTTGAAAGATGTTGTTTTACACAGTCTGTAAGTACCTAAACTATATATATTTATGTATTTAGAAATAAAAAGTTATGCTGCAAACTATCTTGAAACTCTACTATTATTATATGGATCTTTAGATTGTCTTAAAGCAACATTTTCAAAATAAGAACGAGCCACCAATGCGAAACCGAGGAAAACATGTAAAAAACAATAACCAAAAAATAGAAAATCAACGTCAGGCTTCGCTATCTATAAAGCTTGCTTTAACATTTGTGACCTTAAAGGTACTGGCTTGACCAAAAACAACACGCTCGAAGAAGATCAGCAACTAATAGAATTTTTCGAAAAACATCCTTTTTCGAACCTCTGTGAAGCAAGAATTGCTTCTAATATTCCTGGTTCACTTACAATGAGTCGAAGGCGAATAAGGCGTTCCAAAATAAGATGTGCGGCAGCAAAAAAAAATCTTTTAAATGCAGAAAACAAGCCCGCTTAGTTTTAGCTCACACATATACTATACTATAGTAGTGTGAGCTATGGTGATCCTAATTTTTTCGAGAAAAAAAAAGTTGCTCCGATTTCAAAAATTTTTATATATCTTTGCGTTTCAGATGATTTTAAAACTTTTTTGTTGCGCCGTCTGTCTGTCTGTCTGTCTGTCTGTCTGTCTGTCTGTCTGTCTGTCTGTCTATCTGTCTGTCTGTGTGTCTGTCTGTAACGACCAACGCGCATAACTCAAAAACCGCTTGGCCGATCTTAATGAAATTTGGTACCTAGGCTGGGTCTTGGGTCGAGATGGTCCCATTTAAAAATGAACAAAATCCACCGAACACAAACCAAATAAAAGGGTGGGGGTAGATTTCAAAAATTAGAGTTTATGTGAAAATATGGCGTGTGTGATATTAAACGGAAGGTAATTGAGTCTGCAGTTAAACAAAATACATTTTAATTTATTTAAAAAAAAAGGGTGGGGGTATATTTTAAAAATTAGAGTTTAAGTGAAAATATGGCGTGTGTGATATCAAACGAAATGTAATTGAGTCCGGACTTTAACAAAATACATTTTAGTTTTTGTTTTTTTTTGTAAGGGTGGGGGTAGATTTCAAAAATTTGAGTTTAAGTCAAAACATGGCTTGTGTGGTATCAAACAAAAGGTAATTTAGTCTGGAGTTGAATAAAATATATTTCAGTTTTTAGTTATATTAGCTCACATGTACACTATAACTATAGTACCAAGTGTGAGCTTAGGGGCCCATATATTGGCAGAGTATTTGCTTTAACTTATTCTCTGGAAAATAAAGATTTTTGCCAATGTGTGGACAAATGAAAAAATTTCAATTACACAGTGATCGAAAACAAATTTTAGTTTATCGGCCACAAAGAACGAGCTACCAAGAAAAATATATTTCGGGAAACGAAGACTTAGCCGGAAGATTTTTTGTGAATCTTTGGGGTGGATTTCGAAAAGAGGACATGGGTTTTTTTAAAGAATCCTTGGTAGGTTTAATGCTCAAGCTTATGATACCATAATGAGAGACGCCATGCTTCCTCAAGTCAGGATTTTTTACCAAGATGGTTTTGTATACCAGCAAGACAACTGTCCTGTCCACACCGCCCAAATATAACGACAGTCGTTTAAAAAGAACAATGGCCAGCCAAAACTCTCGATGCCAATCCAATCGAAAACGTGGTGGGGATTTATTTCAAGAAAATTAACAAAAATGAATATTACTCCTAGAAACTCTAACCATCTTATGGAACTTATTATACAAGCATATGAAGACTCCATTCAGGCAAACCCAAATTTGTTTCAAAGGTTAGCAAATTCAATGCCTAGAAGACTGGTAAGTATTATCCAGGCCGATGGTGCAATGACACCTTCTTAAATATTGTTTTTTTCTAATTTATTTAATTTGTTAATGGACTGGAGCGCATTGATTTTGGTCAGTGCCTTGTTTTCGCCGAACATTGCCCTCTGCATATCTTCTGTTCATTTACACAATCGTCGACTTGTTTCATCCATAGTGAGTGGAGCACTAACCAACCGGTCGGCGTCTGATTTGACCAATTTTTTTAAATTTTGTTGTAATAAGATTAATTAATACTTAACATTAATTAGTAGCTTTCGAGAACTGTTAGATACTCAGATAAAGTAGAAGTCTCTTTATTAGTTTATTTATTTGTCAAAAAAATTGACGAGTCAGTCAGTTACAATAAGCCCTGCAAACAGCAAATTTATCAAAAACCTATATCTGCAGCTAACTTCTGCTGTATGAATTTTATGTGGCATTTTTTGTAGATGTTGAACAAGGATACTAAATTTTACAGCTGAAACACAGATTTATTTTTTAATATAATAAAATATTGATTGCAATTTATTTAGTTTCTTATTTTGTGTTCATAAAAAAATCTTGCTTAAACCACTGGTGTGAACAACACTTAAAGCCATTAGACTCCATCGGGTAAAAATGTTATTATTTACTCCATTGGCAAAAAATTTTGTCTTTTGGTCTAATACATACAGAAGTGATGTTTTGTATGAAATTACCATTTTCCATTAAATTTTTAAATTCTGCGTAATTAAAAAAAGAAAAAAAAACATAAAATTTTAGATTTTATTTCAAAAAAGTATTTTAGATACTCATATCTGTCTGCTGGACTTAAAAAAAATAGCTATTAAAATTTCTAAATATTAAAGGGAGGTAAAAAAATTGAAAAAATCCAACTTTTGACATTTCTATGTCAATAATGTAAATTAACGCATGGCTTTTATTTGTTTTTATTAAAATATTTATTTCGATGATAAAATCAATATCTTTCTGCAGCCAAATTCAGAGAACGCCGAAATACTTTGAATCGTATTAAATTAACAAAGACTTAATATAAAACAGGTAGCTTAATTAATTTAATATGTGATTAATATAATCAATTTTATGGTACGACTACTGTGCAGTGGTCTTCTTCGGATGGGCCGGGGGTCATAAAAGGGGGGCCGAGGGCTTTGGGGGGATCTTTGGAGCCCAATCTGGGTTACCGTCTCTTCGTGGGGATGTAGGCCGCTATATACCCGCACTTGATCACTTATTTTACAGTTTTTTCAAGTGTGTCTTGAGTGCCGCTTCCACGCGATTTTTTTTTTGGATTTTTATTACGATTTTTCGGTAAGCAGTAATTTTTTGTTATCTTGCATATTGCGTAACTCTTTTCAGTACCAAATAAATTTATTTTAATGTTATTTTTATGAGTTTTAGAGGCTTTATTGTTTTCGTTTTCCTTTATTTTGTTTTTAATTTATTTTTGCATTTAAATGGTTGTTTAAGTTGAATTTTTTTTAAATTTTTTAATATCCGAATAATAATAATAAAATAATTTTTTTTGTTTTTTTCTGTTATATTTCTGCTTTTACAATATTTAATATCTATTATTTAAACAGAACACTTGAAAATTGGTTAAAAAACGTCTTGTTGATTTTTTTGCTTACTTTTTTATTTTATCTCCCTTCTACATAAAAAAATTAAATTATTTTGGAAAATTACGCAGATATACCGGTCGTAACAACTTTTTGATGTAGAATAGTAAAATAAATGATAGCTATACACAATCATGTAATCATACTTTTAGACTCAAAGTTTAATGAAAAAGGTAGGGATGGATACAGGATAAACTACTGATATCTTGATTTTTGATTAAGGACCATTTAGATTATTCTTTTATAAACCCAGCAATGCTGGCATTTTTATGATTAAAAAAACTGTTAACTATAACATTAACCCAATTTTTAAAACCCACATATTTTGGATTACTTTTACACCTGAAGCTCAAGTGTAAACATTAATTTAACAATTTTGTGTTAAAAAGAAATTTGCATATAGTGACGTATTTTATGGATGTATGTTTTATATTTTGCTTAAGTTGTAGGTATACTTATTTTTACTGTTAGAATTTCTCTTAACGAAGTAATTACAATAATAAAACATACGCGGTGTGAAAAGTTTTTGCATAGCTTTAAGCAGTTTTTGAAAGTTTATTTTTCACTTGTTTCTGGTTCATTTTCATATTATATTTTTTCGAGAATTTTAACCTGCACCTAATTTGCGATTTTTTAAAATATGTAGTGTTTAAATATATATTTTAATTTTTGCTAACTCATAATGGATCAACATCTAATTAAATATTACACTTCAAAAATGTAATTTTAAAAAATATTCGGGATGATATGACTGATGATCACCAAAAAATAAATTGAATCCAGAGTAAAAAACCACCTTGTCAATGTCTCCTTATAGAGAATCTGGATGATATCAAAATCTATAGTCCACAGTACATCGGTTTAATTAAATGATTATTAACCAGTTGAACTTTCGTAAATAGCCACATTTTTTATTTGTAAAAATTTTTAAAGGTGATTCCTAACAAAGTGCGCAGGCGCAGACATCATCTGAGCCATCGAACTGACTAAACTAAGCATGTGATTTGTACTTCCAAAAACATGGTTTAAGCCACAGAAAAAAAATAGCCGCAATCTTTAGTCTTTAATGTTACTTTTCTCATCATGTTATTCTTACCGACACTTAATTGTCATTTCGCGTCTGCGCACTCTGTTAGGAATCAGTTGTAAGAATTTTCGCAGACCAAAAAATTGAATCTCTCAGCAAAATTAAGCTAGTTATTTTTTAAAAATGGACGATTGGACTGTGGTAGACTTCTAGACGTTTATTCTTGACGACCCGTGATATGATGTGAGGTGGGCGCTCACCTCTTTGGATTCATTTCGCGTAAAAAGGTGGTTAAAATATTCCAAGTTCACCCGTGAAAGTGAAATATTCGCTCACCTCCCGAGCTATTAAGAATAAGCGTCCTAGTCTCCTCAGTAACTGAAACTAGCCCAATCATTTTCGTCCCAATTCTGATATTCCTGACACCAGTTTAATGCGAGTGTTTTCTTTTAAGTTTTGCATATATAGCTGGAATAAAACAGTAGATATTAGATAGATAGATATAGAGTTTGTTGCTGCTGTTAAAATTGCATTCTTGAAGGCGTCGAGTATTTCCTCTGACGACTGAAATCTTTGACCACGCAGTCCATTCTCCATTTTCGGAAAAGTATAGAAATCGTTGAACGAGACTGTATGCAGCGGCGTAGCGTGCCCGAGAGGGCGGGGGGGGGGGGGGGGGCGACAGCTAAAAAGGGCGCCTCTGAAAACTGATGAAAAAATCTTGTGACAAAAAAAAACAAAAGGGCCTCTCACAAATCTTGCGACCAAAAAAAAAAAAAGTCTTCATGTCGTTAGTTTCCTTTGGCACCCACTCAATTGGCCGTTACCGGCCCGACTTAATAAAGCTGGGGGCGCTTCGGCCACCTATGGGGCGCAATAACCTCCAGGCGGGGGGGGGGGGGGGGGGGGGGGGGGGGGGGGTTCACGGGGACGAACCCCCCGCGCCCCCCCCCCACGCTACGCCGCTGACTGTATGGACAATGGTCCAATAATTCGTTCATTTTGTTAGGTTAAAAATTCAATGCTTTTTTGTGCTTCGTGTGAACTTGCATTATCTTGGTGGAGGATGATTCGTCGTTCGGGGTTCGTTTTTTGAAGCTTAGCGATGACTTTGGGCAAACAACTGGTGATGTACCAATCGGCAGTAACAGTCCTTTGGTCCTCCACAGGAATTGTTGTTACATGACATGCTTTTTGACAATGCTGTACACGGTTTTTAAGTTTCCTGTCTCAAAGCGGTCTAGAGTTTTCTGACACCAATTGACCTGAGCTTCTTTCTGTTATTCGGTTAACAGATGCGGTATCCAGCGGGAAACTAATTTTCTTACCCCCATAGGGGTAATTCTTCATTGATATTTTTTTTGAATTGAGGTTTTTGAAATCCCCAAGAAGCCTCAATCTCACGATATGTCTCATGTCGATCTTCTGTGATAAACATGCGCACAGCATCGATGTTTTCCTGGGTGACAGCCGTTTTTGGTGCATCGGGCTTTGGATCGTCGCTAAGGCTAATTCGTCCACGCTTAAATTTTCATACCAACAAGAAACTGATGTGGTGCTTTATTACCGAAAATAGAAATCAACTAAGCAAGGCATTCTTGTTAAGATAATTTCCTTCGAAAGTGGTAAAACATTATAGCCCAAAAATGTTCTTGGTTTATTTCCATTTTCGACTAATTTGTTCACTTAAAAAATTCACTGTAGCTATAAAACTGTATGTATCGCACCGACGTTTTAAATTAATTTAGGTAAAGATTGAGGTTAAGTCTTGAGAACGACATTCGATTAGTGTCGCCCTCTATGTTCCTATATGCAAAAAACAGTCCTCGTATTTCAGCGCGATTGACTCTACGATATTTAGCCTACTAATATAAAGATCGGCTTTGTGAGAAAAAAAAAGAAATCTTGGTCGATATTTACTTTATTTGAAAATGCGACTGGTTTGCGACCGAATCACGGCCTATGACGCATTCAGGTTGTTGAAACTTGGCAACGTATCAGTCGTAGTGCATGCATGGGATTTGCCCTGAGACCCGACCGGTGCTGTAAGAGCGGGCGCAAGGTTGTCAAATTTTGCATTAAAAGTCTCTCGTAAAAGCGCTATCTGTCTGTTCAAACTGTACCTTAACGTTAAAAAATCTACCTTAAACTTGAGCCATGAGGAGTCCGCTCTATTTTCAGCGGTAGAAAAGTTTTTTTTTACCATATTTGAGAAAAATAAAAACTAAGATAACAAAAATGTAATAAATCATAATTTTGCAACAAACTCTTAGCCATGTAGAAGATGAAAATAAAGTAAAAGTAGTATTTATGTTCTACAAGTAACTTAAATCATCTTATGCAATTAAGTTGCATAAATCTATCTTCCATTAAATTTATGAAAAAAAATTAATGATAGCAACGCTGCTTGACCTAAATAGAAATGTTATTAAAATCTACTCAATGCAAAAGTAAATTTATACGGAAATTCCAAAAAAATATTTACACCTATGCCGATTTTTAGTAACTTGCCATTAATTAAAGGTATTAGTTATTTCCAGTAACCGTTGTTTGATGGTCAATCAAACAACGCACTAACCTGTAGCCAATGTTTTATAAGATTAATGGGGATGTTTCCTCCTATCCTGCAGTATGTTCTGTTCTTTAGAATTATTTTTATTTATTTACCTAAGGTAGGCTGTGCCAAAACTTTATTTTTATCAATATAAAAGTTATAAGCCGCCTCCCATAATCCATACTTAAAAAAAACTTCGTAGGTTAAAAACGGATTGCCATTACATCAAGGTGCGGTTCTCACCTTTAATCATCTCTTAAATATTGAAACTCGAAATGGTGGTCAGTTTCTATGATATCCCCTAGAAATACTTAAAACCCCACAAAAACTTCGAATTATAGGAGACCCCCCATAGAACAATACTTAAAAAATCATGAGTCGATAAAAACACTCACTTGGTAATTCTTGAAAGAATAAAAACAACATAAAGAAAATTGCTCTTCACAATCAAAAGTAGAAATATCTTGAACATGTGCTCCGTGCTTAAATAATAATGCAAGGCCAAATCCCAGAAACCAAAAATCTGGGAAGAAGTTTGAGAAAGTGGTTTGGATGTTCCTTGATAAAACTTTTAAATTGATTGATTGTTTCCTACAGTAATGTTAGATTTTGGAGACCCTGATTCTGCAGCCGCTTGGCTTATTGTAACTCTTGCTTTTTATATTTTTATAATTATTTATGAGATTTAAAGACCTCGCGAGGCTTAGTAGCCCCTTTAGTAAGTTTTTTTGAGACGTGAGAATCTACTTCCCCGTAGGGGTCTTCCTCAGAAGGTTTTTGGTTCTGCAGAAGGTGGAATATGATGGAAGCAGCTGATTCGTCGGCCTCATCACATCAAAATTAAGCGTGACCTCACCATTCTCTTTTGATGTTGTTCATCTACTCATCTCTTGATTTAGCCACGTATAGAGGATTTTGGAATTCTAAATACAGGCTCTGGATCAGTATATATATGTGCCCCAGCACCCAAGCAAGGATAAAATTGTTGAGAAATAAAATTTCGGACTTCCATTGTCTTTATTTATTTTAAAACACGACGTTTCGGTTAGTAAGTATCTCTAACCGTTATCAAGTGTTACACTTGATTCGGTTAGTAAGTATCTCTAACCGTTATCAAGTGTTACACTTGATAACGGTTAGAGATACTTACTAACCGAAACGTCGTGTTTTAAAATAAATAAAGACAATGGAAGTCCGAAATTTTATTTCTACACAATCATTGTCTACGACTTTCAAACAAAGATAAAATTGTTGTGCTTGGGTTAGGTTCCAAACAACTTTTGAGTTTATTTATTGGCATGCTCGAGCTTTGATTCCTGCTTGGATATTCTAGAAGTTTATTATAACCTTATCGAGAAAGCTTCCACACAAAATTTTCCGCAGACACACATCTATGACATATATTTCGGCTCGTTCATACTGTTATGTATTTTCACAAAGATGCAAACCAGTTTGCTCTAGGGACTAGGTCATATACTCCTACTTCTTATGTACTGTCTGCTTTGGATCCGTCGGTGTGCCAAACCAACTTTCCCGACTGGACTAGTAAGTTTCCCATCTTGTACTTATATTGTTCATCATTGTGTCACTCCTTATTTCGAGCAGCAAGTTGTTGACACTGCTCCTAATCCTGGTATGTGCCGATTAAGTTTTGAGTGATGAGACAGATTAGATTTTTCTTTAAACACAGTTTAAGGTAAAATGAGTTTTCCGTCGATGCCGACATAAACCGGTGTTTACTGCATTCTGTTACCCAATTTTCACTGTTTTTATGTTTTGTAAATAATATAAATACTATTTTAACGGGGATTTTAGTAATAACTGTTATTAAGAGCTTTCAAAAATTGCTTCATGATGGTAAATTGCGATAGCTACTTTTAAAGAAGATAAATAATATGTATTACCTAGTGAAACTAAAGCTCTTATAATCAAACAGTTAAAATATTTAATTATCCCTAGACGGACGTTAATAAGTTTGAAATAAAAGAAAAAATTATTAAGATGTGATTATTATCCGAAATTATATTTGTATAAAATCAAAAATGTTTTGGTGTAGTTTCCTTTTTCATTTTAAAATAGTAGGTATTAAACAAACATTTATAAGCGCCCTAATAGTCCATAGTACAATGGTCTATTTTTTAAGTAATGAGTAATTGAGTAACAGGCTGAAATTGTGTAAATGTTTTATTTGGCCGAGATGTCAACGTGAAATTTGGTAAAGTGATACCTAACAGAGTGAGCAGGCGCAGAAATCTTTCGAACTTCGGAGTAAATAAACCAAGCATGCAATTTTGGGGACAATGTTGCCATTTACTTTCAAACATAATTTCAAAGCCATAGAAAAAAAAATTCCGGTTACTAATTCTTTACTGTTTATTATT
Source organism: Aspidapion aeneum (assembly GCA_963576565.1). Lineage (NCBI taxonomy): Eukaryota > Metazoa > Arthropoda > Insecta > Coleoptera > Brentidae > Aspidapion > Aspidapion aeneum. Next base: position 34,878,639 of record OY755041.1, read on the forward strand.
TAGAAGTGACCGGCAATTTTCTTTCTGTGGCTTAAAAAATGTGTTTGAAAGAAAATGACCACCTTGTCAAGATCAAAAGATTTCGGCGTCCGCGCACTCTGTTAGGAATCACTTTCAAGAATTTTCGCAGAGGATAAAGTAGGGCGTCAATTTTCATGAGATTTTGGTCAAAATCCATTAATGCTAACAGTTAAAAAAATTTTTAAATTCCAACTTTTTGACGGAGCATCGCATCAATATACGTTTTTGAAATATTGAAGGACACATTTTTCTCAATAATTTATTGAGCCTTTGTTGTCTGAGATATTAACAAAAAACTGGTTTTAAGGCTGGTATAGAGTGGAGTTCACTTGGAGTGTAGTAATGGACTAGATTTTATTTTACATCATATTTGTAGGGTGAATAAAAAAGACAAACACAAAAGTTCCCACCAACTTATTAAGCACTTGAAAAATAAAAGAAGATTGAAGGAATTCAAAGATTCTTTAACTTTTCAAATAAAGTCAAAAAAGTTTTAAATTTGTTCGACAATAGCTATTACAATATTATACTAAAATTACGCCAAGTTCGAGCAAAGGCCATTTTTCCGTAAATATCAAAAATATCAACGTCAGTAATTAATTTTTAACATTAAATTTTGTAATCGATATCTCGGTATTCCTTTGACAAACACCCTGATTACAAACAGCTGATTAAAAACCTAAAAAATAAAATAAAAATTAAAAATATTTCAAGACAAAAATATGTAATGCGGGGGTGTGTTGTAAACATAAATCAAATTCGGGTAAAGGCCATTTTCCCATGTATCTATTTCATGCCGGGTTCTTTCAAAAATACCAGTAATTTTTTATTTAACATTACATCTTGCAATCTACAATTTGGAATTTATTGGGTGATTAAAAGAAACGAGCACAACATTACCCACGAACTTATTACACACAAAATAAGTAAATAAAAATTAAAAGAATTTCAAGATTCTTTTAAAAGTGAAATTTTCTTGCAGACCACAAAAAGCAAGCAAAAAATGGGTAAATATTTAATTAGAGGGAAAGTCAAAACTCATGCATTACCGAAAAACAGGTTTATCTTTTGATTGGTCAATAACGGATTTGTTAAATAATAATTTTTAATAAAATGATAATTATTGCAGCAAAAAATGTGGGTGCGTGACAAAACTTTCAAAATAGTCAAAAAGTGCCCCCCTCGCAAACAAAATTAACGTGTTCGTGTATGTGTGTGAATAAGTTTTATAGCCTGGAACGAGCTAACTGGCCAGTATCTCTCATTATTCTGATTAAATGGTAGTAACCATCAAGATCAAATCCAGTTCATTGGCATATACAACCTTATATATTATAAAGTATACCTTTATAATATACTCAAGATCTAAAAACAACTTAACCTAGTTTTTATGCTCAGATATATGTTAATGTGGATTTTTGTAAGAATATTTTTTTTAAATTACCTATAATTTTCTTTTTATTATTTTGTTTTTTTTTGTGATATAAATGTATATTTTTTTCTATTTTTTAATACATTTTTTTTTATTGTTAACATTTTTTTTCTCTTTTAAATTTCGATTTTTTATTTTAAAATAAATTCATACGACGCTCTATATACTTCAATGTTATCTCCTGCCATTAAATAACCGAGCGTTTTCCTATAAACCTATAAAAATTACCCAACCTTGTTACCTTTAAGTTAAAACTTATATATAAAAGTATATAAAGTTACTAGATTTATATACTTCAGATCAGAGAATAGTTTGGAATTTTTATGAAACCTTGTTGAAGTTTTTACCTTCCTAATTCGCCAAGTAATAGACTAGAAAGGTAATATAGTACAACCACTATTGTTCGCAGTTATTGTTCTTTCCAATAAAAAAACTAATATAACTTAAGAACAGATTATCAAAATTCAATAAAATTATAATTTAAATTTGATTGACTTCAAAACATGAAATGTCATCATAAAATTTCACGAAATTATACACGATATTGTTTCAGAAAACTACTAATTATTTGTTACTTTGCATGTTTCTTCAAAGTAAATTACCTCTAAAATTTGCAACTATGTTTTTAAATTATTCTTGGACCTTGTCATTGACCCGAAATCTATCGTGGGAAGTTTAATAAATATACCTATAAAAAAAATGATGAGGCAAAAATGTTGTTTCTAGTTTATTGGCATTTTTAATAAAAATTAGATAAAATGGAGATGATGAAAACTAAAGGCAGGTTTATCCAGAAAAACAATGAATAATACATCTCAATAGATAAGCGCAAATTCAAATATTGGAATTCATCATCTTCTTCCAGTGCCATTACACCCCTGGTGGGTTTTACCCGGATTAATCAGAGTCCTTTATTATTTATAGATTTATACACTTCCACTCAGGGAATAGTTTGGAATTTTTTAGGAATCCTTGTTGAAGTTTTTACCTTCCTCTCTAGAAAGGTATTGTAGGTGTTAAATTAGAATTAAAATGTGATTGATTTCAAAACATGAAATCTCATCATGAAATTTCACAAAATTATACACGATATTGTGTTCAGAAAACTACTAGGTACTTGTTACTTTGCATGTTTCTTTCAAGTAATTACCTCTAAAATTTGTTTTTAAATTATTCTTGAACATTTTCATTGACCCGAAATCTATCGAAGGGAAGTTTTATAAATAAACCCATTAAAAAAAGTGTGTGCAAAAATGCTGTTTCTGGTTTATTGGCATTTTTAATAAAAATTAGATAAAATTGAGAGGTTTTATCCAGCAAAGCAATGAATATTACATCTCCAATAGATAAACGCAAATTCAAATATTGGATGTTTTCAACTTTTGCATGTAAAAGTTATAAACTCTTCATCTTCTTCAAGTGACATTACACCCCTGGGTAGCTATTCGGGGTTTTGAACGATCTGAACATCCACATCACACGCTTTAACCAAACTCTGAGCGGTCGCGTGTTGTGCGAAATGACTTGTCTTGACCAACGGCATAGTCGCCTGCTCTTCAGAGTTAATGAATTTTAAGCGTTTGAAGTGGAATCTGTTCTCCTGCCCTGTACCGACTGAATGTTTCTCGGTCGGATGGTAAAAGAAGCTTGCGCAATACAGGTCTTTTCGCATAACACGTGACGGGCTCGGAGCTAATTTAAAGCTTGCCATTGGCCAAAGCATGTGATGGAAACTATCACATCGTTCAAGATCCAGAATACCTGCCCTGGTGGGTTTTACCATTTTTACCTTCATTCTGCTCTGTACGATTCTTCACCACCTTCTTGTTCCCATATTCTTGATGTCATCTTCGACGTTGTCTATCCACCTTTTTCGTGGCCTACCTCACACTCTTCTCTGCTGGAATTCCAACCAACCAACCAAGCTAATCTTCTAATTTTGATGAATCTCACGATGTGTAGTATAATAACCAAAAAAGTGCCGGTTCCGAATTCTTTACTGTTACTTTTTTACGGCTATTTTCTTTGTATGACTTCAAAAATTGAAGGTAAATGATTCTCAAAATCGCATTCTTGCTTGGGTCAACCCTAAGCTCGAAAGATTTCTGTGTCTACGCACTCTGTTAGGAATCACTTTCAAGAATTTTCGCAGATGATAAAGTTGAGCGTCTGGGCAAGATAAAAAGCCATGTAAGAAAATTCAGCCTGTTACTCATACTTAAAAAATAGACCGGTATACTGTGGACTAAAAAATTGGAAAGTTCAAAAATATCCAAAGTAAAATATGTAGCTTACTTAAAACAAGGCCGACGGTTTTGGAATAACAATTACGGACCTTCTCAAACTTAAGTGGTATCACCGAAAAAATTTTAAGAAAAAAATCCGCCTCAGGACCAAAAGAAAGTGAAAATCACGGTCGGCACTTCATAAAGAATGCTACTCAGGGTCAGTAATAATAATTTAAATTGACCAAAGATTAACTAAAGTATAGATTCATCAAGTCACTGCTTTGGTATGCAATTTAATATGTACACTAGGATTTATAAGTAATGTCCATATGTAAATTTACCAATATTTGAATTAAAAGTACGATTTGGCACCAAGGAGAGTTTATTCGAATGTTTTTAAAACAGTGTAAAAATTTCAAACCATGCATAACAATAAAAAATAAGATAAAAATAATAATAAAATAGGAAAGAAGAGTCAAACCTCAAAATGTTCCTTGAAATTATTTTGTATTGTGTTTCGGGATTTTATTTAAATTTTTCTCAGAAATGTATGTACTTATGTACATAAAAACGTTTTTTATCGCTCACTGACAGTTTTGGACACAAAAGGCCTTCACACAAGGTATCACTAGACCCACTTTCCCTATTCAAAATATAGGGTAAAGTATACCCCTCGAAAGGGGTTCGTGCTACAAAAATTTCAAAAAGTGTCCACCTCGAAAAATAAATCGACGGGTCTCGGGTTTTTTTTTAAATTTCAGCAGTTTTCGGTAAATCCTGAGTGGTAAGTATTAAATGGGGCACACTGTATATATTTATTTTTAACAGCGAAAGAATCCGCGTTTAAAGGCCGATATGTGTCCCAAGTTTAACTGCTCTAACTTAAACCGTTGAGAATTGAAAAAATATTTTGATACCCTAACCCTACTTTTTGACTGCGACATTTTTAGGTTTGTAAACAGATCAGGCACTATTGGTAGTTTTACTATAAGAAGACATATATACTATTGTATACCAAAGTAAATTTTTTTTTCGTTATTTTGAACGGGGTGTGCTATAAGCCAGTGTTCATTATAAACAGGTTCGCTATATGCGAACTTCACTGTATAATTGATCAAAACAGGTGTCATAAAATCTTCATCAAATAGCCCACGAAAGACTCCATGGCTCCGTACTAAGAGTGATGTACGTATATATTTAAATATTGAATCTGGCTTAATCTTGACAGGTAGATTTACGTTTAGTGTATGTTTTTTTAAGAAAGCTATCAAGATTCTGTCTGAACTTTTAGCTGTAATCAAATCTATAAACAGTACTATGGTACGATTTGTTTGAAAAATTATGATTTGTTGCTATTTCATTCTCGTGACTAACTCGACCTGATTTGACACTAAAGATGTACAGAAAAAAATTAAATAAAAAATGAAATTAAAAAAACTTCTCCTAAGCTTGTAAGGTTTGGAAAATTCTAAAATTTATGGCTTCATTTATTTTAAAACCATACACAACATTTTTCTATTATCCTTACGCAATTTATGTTATTGTGAAGTCACTAATTTCGTTGGGATCCACCTATTGTTTACTACAAGAGAAGAAACCGCAGTGTATAATTAAAAAAACTTGGTTAAACCATTTGCAGTGTTACTTTTTTCACTTTTGTTTCTCTTTCCTTATTGTCAGTCTAATCTACGCTACGGTTGGTGTATAATTACTTAATAGTTATACGATGAAGATTTATCCATTGTCAAGAAAAATACTCTATGACGTTTCCACTTGGTTTTCTTAATCGAGATACGTTTTCTTAAAGGTTTTACAGCGTTATATGCCTTTGATTTTGCTTTTCAGTTTCCTGCGATTCAACCAATCTAGGTGTCATCAAGTTTGAACATCACTTTATTTTAATACATCATTTCATTATCGATCGTACAGACGATTTTATAGTTACCAGTAATCGGGCATATTTTGGTTTTTCTAATGTTCTAGATGTCGATAATAGCAATAAATTTATTTCCACCACTATTATTGGTTTTAGTTATTCTTTATATTTTAATCACCATTATTTTACTATTAACTATGGATGGTGTATTCTTGATAAGTATCTTTCAAACCAATCAATCAAAAGAACAAGCATGCTTCAGAAAAGGTTTTAGTACAGTTGACCACTATTAACCATGAAAATCCTAATAGAACGTGCCAACGAATACAACACTCCACTATATATTGTGTTTATAGACTTCGAAAAAGCTTTCGATAGCATTGAGCACTGGGCAGTCAAATCACAATATCCCCTAAACTATTGAAGCAGGCCCTAGAAGATGTTTTTAAAAACTTAGATTGGAAAGAAATAGGCATCAAAATAAGCGGACAATACTTGAACCATTTAAGATATGCTGATAATATCGCCTTATAATATATTACTAACGGACAAGAAAGAAGAACTGATAAAAATGTTGTATGAATTGGGTACACCAGCTAAAAATATAGGCTTGCGTATGAACTACACTAAAATCAAAATTATAACAAACACAGTTATTACGATCAGAATAAACCAACAGAAAATAGAACAAGTAGAGGAATATATATATATATATATATATATATATATACATATATATATATATATATATATATATATATATATATATATATATATATATATATATATATATATATATATATATATATATATACATATATATATATATATATATATATATACATATATATATATATATATATATATATATATATATATATATATATATATATAAACCTGGGACAAATTATTAAACTAAAAAAAGAAAACCAAACAGCCAAAATCAAGAGACAAGTAAGATTGGCCTGGACAGCATTCGGTAAATTAAGCTACATATTCAAAAATAAAAAATAGATAGTTTAAGTTGTTCTACGTATTTTTACGTAAAACTGCACGTTAAGCGCTCTTTCCTTTTTGTTGCAAATTTGAATTTGAATGTTTTTACATTACCATAACAAGTCCACTAATAGCAGAGAATATGGAATTCAGCACTGTGTTTTTTTGATGTTACAATTTTGTTTTTTGTCTTTTTAACTACAGTAGGAATATATTTGCAAAGAATCGTTTGTACTGGAAGCGGAAATTATCGTCTAGGCCTCATTTTTCGATCGGTCAATCAACCAATTCTATTCTTTGGTTACGTTAAGGTGCCTTTGAATCTGCATTCCAAGTAATTCTCAGCATTTTTAGTGAATGCTGTTTAAATGATATGTACAATTTGTATAAGGCTCTTTTCGGAAAATCGGTTCCCACTTGGGTCTGCAATGCTCAGATGGGTTCTCGATAGCTCGTCAGGCAAGTAAGTGTCATATCTCTTCTCTGACAGTTTACCTGTTAAAGCAAGTGAGAAGTCACTCACTCACGGGCACAAAATGAAAGAATGTCAGGTGCGATTTTATATTAATGTGATTCAATTTTAGGTGATATGGCATAAACTAAAACCGCTTTAGTAAATTGAACAAATTCGTCCATCATTGTCCAAAAGAGACCTGATTTTTCAATTACGTCAACCTATAGAAGAAACTGCTTTAATGTTTTGTTTGTTAATATTATTCCAACAATACAAGTAAATAGGAAATAGAATACCAGAATGGTTGACACTTTGAACCATTCTTGCGACAGTACAAATATCAATTTCACTTAAGAAATTCCAACAGTGAAATGCTTTATGCCACCTTTGGTTTTCTTATATTACTCACAGCCAAAGAGAAACTGTTAATTTTAATATGTCTTGTCACGTCTTCTCGCATTTTTTTATTTCATTTAAATTTTATTAAGCATAACAAATCGTTTAATAATTTCGCATAAAAATGAGATATTAAAAAAAATAACTTTATAGAAAAAAATACATGTTTCCAACAAACCATTATAGCGTTCATTACTCGAAAAAAAATCAATTAAGTACTTTGAATACCGTTTTGCTTTTGCACGGATTAAAAAAATAAATCGCGGTCATTTCATTCAAATTAGTTTTTTATGCTTGACTACCGAGGTATTTATAACAATACTGTAAAATTGTATTTGCTATTTTTATTTAATATTGCTTTCCTGTAAACCATTACACCCCATTTTTTTTTTAATAATAAAGTTTATTGAAATTTATTTTTCTAGGAAAATCTACTTTAATTTTTTGCGACCCAACTCTATACAGACTATATTTTAAACTAATTTTTTTAAGGAATGTAGATTGAAAATTACACAAATTAAATTTACTTTACTTTACTGTTAAAAATGTGTCCTTTTAAACTTTACTATCTAATTTTGTTTATCTAGGTAGACGCGACAAAAAAAAATCCGAAAATTTGAGTTGATGATTACCTGTCAGAACAGCTTAAAGTTATAGGTGTAAAATTTTAGTTAGAATCAGTATTTTTCTCCAAATCCGAAACACGCATTTTTTTTTTAATTTTTCTGGAAAAAAGGCAAAAATTTTGTACATTTAAATAAACTTAGGAATAAAGAAAACTTTACACAATTCTATCATTTACGTGTAGTATACAGGGCCCCATAACTTATTTCCTTGTGCAGCAGGTGATAGAGAAGGTTATTTCCGAGAAAAATGTTTATATAACATAAGGGGTCAACACACATCTGTTTTTAAGATATAGCATTTTTAAAGTTAGAGGAGTGAGGGGAAAAGGGGTTTACAAAAAAAAGAAAATCTGTCACATCCAGCTAAATACCTACCTAATTGTGATTCAAAAATGTGGTATTCCTTTTCTTGATAAAATTACAAGTTGAGGAGATACAGGCTGTCAAAGTACCTCGAAAAATGTATAAAAAATAATATTTAAAAAAATAATAATGTTTGCTTAATTATTCTTTTAAAAAATATCAATAATATTTTATTATTATGTCTCGCTAGAGACTTGTTTTTATTAACAAAAAATATAAAAAGAAACATTGCGTTTAATATGGCATTCATACAAACTAATACCAAAAAAATTGTTTTTTCTAAAGAAAATTAACCGACTAATATTTTTTAAAATTATTTTTATTGCAATTTGTTGCTCTTGTTCTAATGCACGACTTTAACCAATTTCATATTTTTACTTCGTTTTTTTAAAAAGTTATAATCAAAAAAGTTTTAAAAATCGCCAACTTTGATGCTTTGTATCTCGACAAAGAGTTTTGACCCATGTATTATAGCAACTTTTTTATCAGACATGACCTCCTCTATTACCTATTGGCCTATGGCCCCTAAGCTATGGGACACCCTGTATAATAATAGCTATCAACGTTGTTTGAGGAGATCCATCAAACAACGCTATCAACAAATAATTTCTATTTATTAATTGAGGGTAAGGATGAAATATTTTTCGAAAAATTGGCACGTACGCTTTTGGAATAAGCGGCGGAGCGAGAAGTCATGGGGCCCCGGGGACACTGTATAAGTTGCTACATGTTCCTGCAGAAAAAAATTGCTTTTATTGTCTGATTTAGACGAGCATGTGACAACAACAGCTAGTTTCAGTAAACTTTCGCTCTTGCTTTTAATTTTGTCATGGGAAAATCTAAGTTCGGTTTTTAAAAATAAAAAATGTTTTTGTGTGTAACGAACCGTTCAAATTAAAAATAATAAATTTCTTCATAAAAACAAATAAAAAAATTAATTGATTTCTCGCTTATAATCTGTAGAAGTTTGTGACAAAACTGCAATTTAGATTCAGTACACAATTTTCAAATTTTTCATTGTCAGCCATGCATTGCATCTGCAATCGCGTGCGTACAAGTAACATTTTCTGCACTTGTTAGGAAAAATACTTTTTGGCACTACTTTTCCAAACGCTTCTAAAAACCGAAGAATCCGTAAGTACCCTAATATTAATTTTTTTCGTTATCTTAACAACCTAACTTTTAAATAGGTGGTGTTTTAATACCTTATCCGCATGGCAACTATCTTACAAATGAAGTGTCCAGGAATAAGTTGTTTGATGTGGTGTTGATGTTTATACAAATGCATTTTATAAATTTTCTTATAATTTTGTAAGTATAAACTTCTTTAGGCGCGTTTAACAGTTTTTGTGGGTAGTGAATTGAACTAAGCCGTCAGGCTCGGCTATGTAACGCTCATTCGGGTGAAGTCGGCTCGAGTCGACTAACTGCGATATGATGATGCAGATGAAGGCCAGTATTATTAATTTCGCCTTGTTGAAGTTGACACTTCTGCCGGGTGGTCCTAAGCACACACAATTTTTTTTATATTTTCCTCAAGCACAATAAACAAGAACTCTTGTGAAAAACCTCTTTTCCTCAGTTGATTGCTGGCCGAACTTCGCTACGCGTTGTTCGATCAACTGAAATCGCGTGGGGAAAAGTGACACTTTCCGCACTTGTTAGAAAATATACTATTTTGATACCTATTCCAATGTTTAGAATTTGCATTAATAAATAGACTACTAAGACTTATAAAGGATAATTTAAGAATTTTTCAAAAGAATATTAGGAATCAGGAAACCTTTGCTCAAACAGCAGAAAACTGGAACCAAGAGGAACAAGAACCAAAGAAAAAAATGTAATAGCAAACATAAAGATTGGATGAGTTAACAGTTGCGTGTGGAGCAGGAGAAAAAATAAAAAGTCAAAAGTAACACCTATAACAAATAATAAAAAATACCTCACTATAAAGAATGGAAACTTGAAACTCCAGAATTCAAATACAATTTAGATATCTTCAAACAACAAAGCGTAAAAATGGTTTACAGAAACCGACTGGACGAAAGAAAATAGATCAAATAAAAGGAAAAACGATTACTCCGGATAGCAAAAGCACGCAAGGTGGGAAAGATATTATATCATTCATTATTAGGTTAAACAAAACCTTACGAAGTTTCTGACACAAGGGAAAAATACAAAGAAGCCTACACCCCTCAACATGGTAATACGCAATAGTAAACACAATAACATACTAACTACTGCGAGAAACCGTTAGAGAAACAGCTTTACAACAGGCAGTGATCACAGGATAGTCAGAAAAAAAAATCTGCATTGATAGCAATTTCGATATGAAAGAAAAATTAACAACTTGACGAATAAACTTCCACAAAATAAAGCTATATACAAAGGCTAAGGGAACCATCGCAAAACACCATGAAGAAACTACAAACAAAAATAAAAAATATAAACTCAGAACTACCAACTGAAATAAGCAAAGCGGAAATAAAGAATCGCCTGGAAAAGACGGAGCAACTGCAGAACTGCTAAAGTACGGTGGTAAAACTCTAAACGACAAAATAATCCCAAACAACTCGAAATAATCCATCACCATCATTCTACAAAAGAAAGGCGATAGAGCAAAAAAAACTATCAACTAACACTCCTCAATGTAATTTATAAGATTTTCATGAAAATATTAACAGATAGACTAACAACCAATCAAAAGACCAAGCAGGCCTCAGAAAAGGTTTCAGTATAGTTACCCACCTATTAACCATGAAAATCCTAATAAAACGGGCCAACGAATACAACATTCCACTATGTATTGCGTTTATAGACTTTGAAAAAGCTTTCGAAAGCATTGAGCACTGGGCAGTAAAAGCATCTTTAATTAATAGCCGAATAGATCACAGATACAGAGACCTAATAGCCAATATATATAGCGAAGCAACAACATCAATCAAAATCCAAGAAGGAACCAAGCTAATTCTCATAAGAAGAGGTGTCAGCAAAGGGTGACACAATATCCCCTAAGCTGTTTAACCAGGCCCTAGGCAAAGTATATGGACAATACAAGAACCACCTAAGATATGCTGACGATATCGCCCTAATAACAATTAAGAAAGAAGAACTGAAAAGATCCAACATTGGTTTCTGTCGCTAAGAAAATCTATCTCTATTCGAAGGAGCCAACAGAAAAGTGGCACATACTCAATGTGCAACGTGTTATACGCTGCTTTGGATTTCAGTGGCCCATTCATGACATCGCGTCGAGTCGGAGTGGGATCCGTAAAATTACACAGGGTTACCAAATTTCATATAAATATTAAACTAAAAAGAAATGCATAAAATAAATATTAAACTAAAAATAAAATAATATAAAAAACAAAAAAGATGTTTTACAAATAAAAAAGAAACCCCTGGCACCGTGGCACTACCTCACGAGCCGCCACTGAAAGAAGGGGAAAGCAGAATATGATACAGGAAGGATGGAGGTCAATACTAAAAAAACGAATACATGTGTATTGGGGAAGCAGCGCAAAACTTACAAAACTTACATAGTTCTAGAACGACAAGCATAAAATAAGCCATTGCAAAAAATATTGCCTTAGTACCAGAGAAGTTGGCTTCTCTGATAGTAGTTGCAACAAAATAATTCTTCTTGTTAGAAGTCTGTTAACTAAACAATTAATCATATTACAGCAGAATCACACGCAGGTGTCCGTGAAAGCTTAGGATATGATAGTCATATCTCATTGAGAGTGTGCCGTTCCTATGTAGACGAAAAAGTCGTTTTTTTCAGTGGTTGTACTACAGTGGTCCGCGCGTGACCCAGATGAGTACCATCGACCGATCGATTAAGCACTTCCTTGGCCGAGATCTTATAACCCAGTGGGTACTGGGAACAAAACCAAAGAAAAAAGTATTGTATTTTCATATAAATTAGAACTATCAAAAGGAACGGGCCACGCCCATCCACACATATCTCGAAAAATAATCAATTAATAAATAAAAGATTTATGAAGAAAATTTCCCTAGACCTTCCCTATTAAAATTAGAGGGGTGATATTTACTAAGCCAGGCTTCCAGGGTGCAGTGACCCTAATTATCCCTCGCTCTGGGGTCTTGGGAATTTTCCAAATTTTCAATTATATTAGAGGAATCCAGAAAGGAACCTTTTAAAAAAACTTTATTTTACAAAATTTATGGCAGATCAAGTCTGGTGGATAGAGGGGAAATCTGACACGGCGGCCAATCATTGCTGAATGTCCAGGTCAGTGCCATAATGCAGCAGCCATCTCCTCCACACTTCCACGCGTAGAATGCAGCATTGACTGGTTATTTTTCAGGAATAAATTTCTGTTGGACAACAACATAAATATTAACAAAAAAACGGATAGCTTAACCAAGTTTCAAGAAGCTCTTTTGATATTACTGCACTTGTAGTTCATCTTATGCTTATAATTGCTTATATAATGATTTCGAATCGATGTCGCACTGGCATAACTATGATTTAATGTATAAATATATTATAATAGACAGCCTTTAAAAAATAAGATGCAGCAACAAGTGTGCCTCAAGATAATAACTTGCATATTCTAAAATATGGGTGATAAAAGTACTCTCAAAACTTTAATTACACTAACCTCATCAAATTGAGCAACCCTAAAAAATATGGTTAACTCTGACCTTTCCCAGGTATTTGACCCTGGCTTAACCAAGCTGCAAGCAGCTTTTTCACTTATTGGTAATTCTACTTCGTCTCTAACATTGTAATTTCGGATCGATGTCATATTTGCACAACAACAGACTATGATTTAATGCAGTGGCGTATATAGAAAAAAGTTTCGGGGTGGGCCGAGACAGTTTTGGGGGGGCCGAGACCTCATGAGGCTGTATTTTATGTTTGTATTCATGAAATATGTGGAAAATATCCAAAAAAATCTTAGCCTCGGGGGGGCCCGCCATATATACGCCACTGATTTAATGTATATATAATAGACAGCCTTCAAAAAATGTAATGCGGTAACAAGTGTGCCTAGGTCAAGACAATAATTTGCAGTTTCTAAAATATAGGTGGTAAAAGTAATCTTAAAACTTTTATTACCCTAACCTCATCAAACTGAACAACCCTAAAAAAAATATAAGTTAACTTTGACCTATCTATTTGACCCTGTTTACCAATTTTTGTTTAAATTTTATAAGTAATTCTTATTCTCTTATATTACACTGGTCAACACTAGTTTTATTATCAACACAAAAGTAAGTTGCTATTTTTAAATTTGACAGACCGAGCTCCCGACCATGATCTTGAAAGTCTTCCCTCGTTTCAGTATACATTGGTACGGAAACTTTTCTATGTGACACAGATCTTCTTATATCCGAATTATACATTTTCTTTTATTTTGTTAGACCAAGGATACATGAATGTTTAAATGATCGACTGCGCCTATGAAAATTACTGTTTTCCTTTTTAATAAAATATTAAATAAAGTATGCAAAAAATCAATATTCCGCGTCGATTCAAATATCTTGACGGTGGATCTCGCGGGTTTAAAAGCTTTTTAAAACTGGGTTCTGTTCTTTGTCTAAAAAGTACATTTTTCATACATTTCAAGCCATTTCGAATAATTAATAATTAGAAATTAAAAAGTAAATATTACCAAGTTCGTAGAAACCAAAACGTCCTAAAGATTCACCTACCGCACCAATAGGACGAAAGAAGAAAACAATAAAAGTCGAGAAAGCAAAGGATTTTGCTAGAGTGACAACTGTGTATGTGAAATACCTACACCGTGTGTCATCAGCTGTTAAAAACTTCAAAAGTCCTTAAATTCTAGCTAAATAAATTGACCATCTTTGCACACGAATTGCATGTAATATTGATCCATTGTTAATACTAAAATTAGTTAGCGTGAACAACCTCAGATGGCATGCCTGTCACACTTTTTGATAGTCACGCGTATTCTACGATGTTATACCCTGTTTCCACAAATGCATGCCCACCCCGATTCAAAAAACGCATCACGTGATGGACCATGGATTTGCACCGGTTGCATTTTTTGAATCGGGGGATAGGTGGAAACCGGGTGTTACTTATCTAAAATTTCATATATCCGGTGTCTATTAGCACGTTTAGCATCGATTTCAAAATTTTTGTCAGATCGACCTCAAACTTGATTAAAGGCCTATAGTTTCGTAAGCAATCGATTATTACCAAACAGATTTCTATATTTATACATAGATCCATTATTGCTTAAATTTTTTGTTCCTACGAAGCGACGATAATTATTTTATCAAAATATGTCAGATACCGAAATACCATCATCAAATACTAGAAGAATTGTCATTAAAACTGGAGGATATAAAGACTAATTGTCTTCTTTTATTAACTAAGTAAGTAGTACTTTTTCAGTTAGTTTTTACTGGGTACCGGAACAAAATACCGGACCACACATCAGTTTAACCTGACACCAAAATACCATAGTGTGTGTAATGATTGGTGGCTCTTTTTATTTATTTACTTCTGAGTATTGTTGACAGAATTGAAAAGCACTGAAACAAATGAAAGGAGTGCCTATTTACAGATTTCAACCATTTATAGTCAGGGATTGGCGTAAAATAGCTGGAGATTGTATTTCACAACTAACCAAAATAAAAAAGTGGGTACACCATGTGTTTGACATTACCATTGAAAAAGCTGAAAATTTCGCTGAAATAGAAAGACACTCTTAGGCAACCCGTTAGGCAGACTAACCAAGCTTACTATAATTTGATTTTATTGTAGCATTGTCAAGATGGCGGAGACTGGCGGAGACTGTCAGTTGTTGTTATTTTTGTTGAAAAAGAAAGAAATTCTCGCACTTTCCTTACTCTAATCGAAAAAGTAATGTTTTCAGGTTTTAACCTGAACAGTTTTTAACAGTTAGATTTTATCCCAAATTTCTAAACCAGGGAACAAGTTGTCAAACTGAAGCATTTGCCAAGTGGCGGCCATTTTGGATTTTGCTGCATTGGGCCTACAGTGTATAGGTGAGCCTTACTAAAGCGAGTGATTCAATTTTCAGTAGGGAATTTTTGACAGATCAGACTGTCAAACTGTTAAACTGTTATTATTTAGTATTCTTTGACATTAATGAAAAACCCAGTGCAGCGCTGTATAAAGATTATGTGCTTAAAGCGACTTGGTCCACATAGTCAGCCTACCGAGCACACTATTCTCTGTACCATCAGAAAATTTAAAATAATACATCAAACCATTGGCGTATATAGGGGGGACGGGAAGCCCAGGCCCCTTCCGAAGCTAAGAATTTTTTTTAGATAATTTCCACATATTTCATGAATACAAACATAACATAGCATGAAATACGGCCTCATGGGGTCTTGCCCTCCCTCATAACAGAAAAATCAAATAATTGGCAAACATTTGACAGAAAAACACAAATACCGCATTTGTTTCACAGCCAGCTAAGTGAAAAATAGTTTTTTTTTAAATAAATTCATATTTTCCGTCATCCAAAGATTGGCTTGTTATACGCGGTTGAAAAGCTATTTTTATTCTCTATTTTATAACGTATAAATCCAAAATGGCGGCCAAAAGAAAAATTCAAGTTGGCTATGTTATCAAAAAAAACTAGAAGGCCTAGAAAAAGTTCCATTCGTTTGACCGTAGTGGCTAATACAAAACTACCAAATTTTATTAAATTTGTATAAAAGATAGCGGCGATATTAACATTTTTCCGAAAAAAACATTTTTAGATTTTGCACTATATTTTGAAAACTTTTATTAAGATTTTTAATTTTCATACAGGATCTGATTGAGCTCAGAATAGCGCAATTTCGTCTAATTTAACCTAATTTGTATTTCTTACCGTTTCCGAAATCCCCATGTAGTTATTGTTATCTGGGACACCCTGTATAGACAAATGCGCGTAAAATAATGTTTTTCTAGAAATTAATTTTCTATACATAAAATTTCAAATTAATAATCTCATCAAGGAAAAATTACAACATCCCGCATTTTTTGCAACTACTTAACTTTGTATCCACCATAATAATGCAACACAAAATTTATTGCAAATGCGCTACCTTTTACAATCCTTTAATAATAATTATTAATTTTTTTCCCACAGAAATTGCAAAACTAACGTTAAAAAAATTAAGCACATACTTAAAACCTTTGTAAAGTTGAAGAATTAATAAACACTTAAGATGATAATTTGTGTCTATTTAAAGATAAACCGCGAGTTACACAAACGGGTCACTCACATGCTTGTTTTACACAAAAATGAGTAAAGCATCATCGTTTTGTTTCTTGCGAAATTTTCAGCAAACAACAAATCATTAAATTTGTTTTATTTAAAACTTCAATGTCTTGCCTTACCTCTCTATCTATTTAGCCTTCTTCGATCCATCTTTGGACATAGGCCTCCCACAATATCTTTCACTCTTCTCTGTCTGTCGCCGTGTTCATCCGTCTAGCTCCCGCATGTTTCTTTAAATCGTACGCCCATCTCATTTACGGTCGTCCCCACTTCTTTTATTTTCCCAAGGTCTACAGTTTACAATACATTTGTTCCATCGATCGCCCTTCTGTCTGATAGTATGACCGGCAAATTTTTATTTTAATTTTGCTACTTCTCCTCTGACATCCTTCACTTTTGTTTTACTTCTTATTCATTAATTCCTTTTTCTATCTGTTGTAGTTTCCATTGATCTTTGGGCTTTTGTTACATTATCCATGTTTGATTTTGTAAGTGTCCAGGTCTGGGATCCATAAGTAAGTACAGGAAGGGATACATTGGTTATACACTTTCGTTTTGAGGTACTGAGGATATTTCTTATTTTTCAATATGTAGCTTAATATACCGAATGCTTCCCAGGCCAATCTTACTCGTCTCTTGATTTCAGCCGTTTTGTTTTCTTTTTTTAGTTTAATAATTTGTCTCTTGGTTTATTCTGACCGTGATATCTTGATCTGTGCTTGATATGATTTTAGCTTTAGTGTGTTGACAAACCTATATTTTGAGTTGCTGTATCCAGTTCTTCCAGCATTTTTATCAGTTCTTCTTTCTTATCTGGTTTAAGGCGAAATCATCAGCATATCTTAGGTGGTTTAAGTATTGTCCGTTTACTTTGATGCCTATTTCTTCCCAATTTAAGTTTAAAAAAAAACTTCTAGGGCCTGGTTAAATGGTTTAGGGGATATTGTGTCACCCTGGCTGACACGTCTTCTTTTGCGGATTGGCTTGGTTCCTTGGTGGGTTTTGATTAATGTTGTTGCTTCGCTATATACATTGGCTATTAAATCTGTGTATCTGTGATTTATTTGGCTATTAATTAAAGATGCGTTTACTGTCCAGTGCTTAACGCTAGCGAAAGCTTTTTCAAAGTCTATAAGCGCAATATATAGTGGAATGTTGTATTCGTTGGCTCGTTCTATTAGTATTTTCATGGTTAATCATTGGTCAACTGTACTGAAACCTTTTCATATCCATCAAATTTTGTTGTTAGTCTATCTGTTAGTATTTTCGTGAAAAGCTTATAAATAACATTGAGGAGTGTTATAGGTCTATATTTTTTAGGTCTGCTCTATCGCCTTTTTTGTGTAGAATAATGGTTATGGATTCTTTCCAGTTTGGGATTATTTTTATTTTAGTATTTTATTCAGGGAGGAATATGGAGGGTATTAGGTACAGTTTTACCACCGTATTTAAGCATTTCTGCCCAGGTGATTTGTTATTTTTCCTTTTCTTTAATGCTCTCTTTATTTTAGTGTAGCTCTGAGTTTATGTTTTATTTTTGTTTGGAGTTTCTTCACGGTTTCTCGCTATGATTCCAATTTTTGTTTGGTATAATTCTGTATAGAATAGTTGTGTGATATTTATCCTCTTTAACGTTAGTTTCTATGGCGTTCATATCCTTTATTTTAATTATTTCATATCTACCTAGAGTCGGCCTTAGACATTTCATATTTCTGTCATTTTCTATAACTCTCTTAACTTTTATTTCTTGGCTCTTTCTTTTATTTTCTTTTATTATTTTTCTTATAGTTTTATTCTCTTTCTCCAGGGTCCGCCTTTTTTCCATCAGTTTTTTTATTTCTTCCGATATACAGTTTTCTTTCTTTTTATCCCTTTGTGCCATATCTTTTCCTACTTTGGTCAGAGCTCTTGTCAGCGTATCATTATGTCAGTCTTGCCTTATAAGACTTGCAAAAAGGTAAAAAGGAGATAAATAAAAAAGATACAAAAACTAAAACTCTCATACTTAAGCTTATTATCTGGTAGTTTATAATTACATTTACCCTATATAACTAGCTTAGTTAGCCACACTGTGGTCGCTATACAACAAAATTATTCAAATCAAAAATTAAAAAACAGTCCATTTCTTACAGGGGTGCTTAAAAACTCTTAGTCTTCTCCACTAATGCTCAACCCTCTCTTTATGCATCATACCTAGAGAGATCAATCAACACAAAATAGTTCGGTTCAGTCCGCTTTGCAGAAATATGTTATGTCAATCAACAAGAGGGGTATCGCATGTACGACAATGAGTATAAAACGGACTAGCCATATACACATGTTCGCGGACCATAACGCCTGACCAGCGCATGCAAATCAAAACTTGAAAAATTATGAAGGAAACTGAGAGAAGCTCTTTTTTTATAAAAACATTTGAGTTGGGATGAAGATGCATATATATATTTAAGAAAAACTGAAAGTTTGACCAACGCTATACCGAATATAGACCTCCGCAACTCAAGCTCAAGATAGATCAACGTTAACTGCTCTGAAGCCACTTTAAAACAGGCACACCGAATTGGTTATAGAATTGCGATATCTCATTAAAAAAATTAAAGGATGCAGTCAAGTCAAGTTCATAATTAAGGTCACTGCGTCCTGGAAGCCTGGCGTCTCCATGTAGTTTTCGTGATCCAGTGACCCGATTCATAATTTAAGCAAAAATAGCTGATAAAATTAAATTAAACCAAATTAATTACCTTATTCAAATAAAGTGAAATCTCGGTATGACACTTGTTGCCAAATTACTCTGGAAAGCACAAATAATTTGAGCCAAGGCATAGAATAATGTCTAAAATTTACTGCTTTATTCATACACAAATTTAAAATCTGTAAGCCTAGGGTATTCAACTGTGGAGATGAGATGAGATGAGACAGGGATTTTAAAATTAAATACCAAATATTTGCACTTGAACGGTAAGACACTATTAAAAAGTGCGCAAAAAGCCATGAAGATTGCTTAAGTCAGCAGATGTAGGAGGAGGAGATTCTGGGCACTACTTTGACCTGTTTTTTTTACAAATAACTCAAACCTGTAAAATACTTAAGACTATAATTACCCACGTTAAGATGAAGCTCGGCAAATTACTAAACTAACCGTCTTTACAATTAATTGTTAGAGCTAGAAGTAAGTAAAGGGGTTGAAGTGCATTAATAGTTTATTATATAACAAGAGAAGAAAGTGGCAAATTTCACACGAGCGTGAATGATTTGAACGAGGCGCTAGCCGAGTGAAACAACACGCGAGTGTAAGAAAGTTACTTTCTATCGAGTAGTGTACGCTATTTTTCCTACGAATACTGTTGAACTATACTAATTCTTGTAGAAATTCGTCTTTAATTTTGCACAAATCAAATAAAACTGCTTTTCTGCACATGATTGTGTGGAAAAGTACTGTGCGGAAAAATTTTTCACACGGGTGAAATTTAACGTTTTCTGATGACGCAAATCATGTGAAATCCATCATTTTCATATGTGGTCGTAAGAAATAGTATATGACATAACAAGAGACGAAAGTGACAAATTTCACACGAGCGTGAATGTTGTGAACGAGGCGCTACCCGAAAGACACAACACGCGAGCGTAAGAAAGTTATCTATCAAGTTGTGTACGCTTATTTTCCTACGAACACTGTTAAACTATACTAATTTTTCTAAAAATCCTTAATTTTGCACAACTCAAATGAAACTGCTTTTCCGCCCATGTGTGGAAAATTACGTTGCACGACATGTGCAGAGAAGTATGGTGACAGTTAACTTCATTGTACACTTTTTCATATATGTGCGGAAAAGTACTTTCCCACACATGTGCGGAACAGTTTCTGCACAGGGGTGAAATTTAACGTTTGCTAAGGATGCATATCATGTGAAATCCATCATTTTCATATGTGGTCGAAGGAAAAAGCAGTTTTCTGATTTTTATAATAAAAGTGGGCACAAGGTTATTAAACATTGCAAATTATAACATTCTAACGAAAATTCATAGAAGTTATAAATTCTTATGAAAAATATAAAACTACTAGCATGTCACAGCTCCAAAACTACTAATGACCCAATTTAAAAAAAAAAACATGAATAATTGAGCTTTGTTCAGAAGCTAATCTTAAAGACAAACAATTTTACTCAACCCTAATCTGAAATTAAAATTTATTATAAAAAATGCAAAAATACCCGTAGAAAGATGCGACCTCTTAAACAGTTGTACCCGAGTGGTCACGCTAATTTTTTTTTTTTTATGTAAATAGGTTTAACAAAATTCAGACAATTTTAAATTGCGTAATAAGCGATGCATCCCATAGAAACAACACTTTAAATTTCGATTTCAAAATTTCTCTTTCATGCACAATAATGTTCGATCGATGAACGTATATAGACGTAATAGTAAGTATTTAAATAATCAAATTATTTAAATTGTTCACCAAAGTGGTTGGTAAATTTGTTTTTCACTTTTTATGCAGATCCAATCATGCATTAAATTGCAGGAAACGATTTTCAAACTGTTTTTCTTTTGAGGTTTTGATCTGATGAGAAAAATTATTTTTAGTTTGTGTGCTTATTTTTGTTACGTAACTAACCACCTAATCGAAATACAATTATTTTCCGCTTATATTTTAAGATGTCAAAGATATTTTAAGAGTATTTATTACAATTAGATGAAAACTTTCCCATTAGCTATTAATCCTTTGCTTTTGCAAGCGTACCTTTAAATAGCTTAAATATTACAACATCTAAATAAGTTTATTTCTTAATAATGTAGAATATACAGTGGAAAAATAAAATATTTTAAGATAGAAATTGCTTGTTTGTTTAAGACAACTATTTGATTAATTCGGCAGTGGAAAGACAAAGGGCGTAAGTCGAAAAATGCCACTTTTGAGCTAAAACCGCCAGAAATCTCTAAAAGTGGATATATATATGTCATGACAAAAAGGCGTATCTCTTATCCTTATACTAAATGTGTGGACGGATCTCCTCTTTTTATAAGTGCTAAAAAGGAAGGCAAACAGGCGTATGTCGACATAAGCCACTTTCTCTAAATTTGAGATACGCCTCTTTGCCTTTCCAGCGACGAATTTTAATCAGGACCTAACACCTCGTTTGCACAGTTGTTAAAGGAGAAGAAGAAACGAACGTATTTGTACAGATTACCATCAGTGGTATAGTTTTTGCAAAGTCACCTGAAATGCTCCCAATACGGGGTTCTATCGATTTCATGAAATTTTGCTTCAATCTGCCCTTCAAAAGTTGTCCAAATTCATATAAAATCTTCCTGGTATAATTTTAACCCTACCGACAGAGAAAAGGCGCGGCTCTTTGCGGTCCGAGCACAAAGTATTTGTTTTCTGACCGACCCAGCACACGTGGATAGACGGCACCTGATTGGCAGATTTTTTTGAGCGCTTTTAATTGCTTTCGGGTATGCTTTTCGGGACCCCTTTAGTCGGCAGTATGCAGAGTTAGAAAATAAATCAGTGTCGTTTCTGTAGGTGTAGGAATAGAAAGTTTTATTATCTATTTTTATTTTTTTAGTTTACGCTATAATTAAATGAAATAATTTTCATAGTATATCTACCGCCGCCCATGTCACTTTCTGTAAGGGATATGCCGATGGTCGGCTTTAACCTTTGTTCAACTGACTTTGCAAAAACTATATATTAATGATATTTTCTATTTATTTGATTTTTTAACAATTTTAAAAGCATAATTTGTTTTTGATTTCTTGGTATTTTGTCAAAATGTATAAATTTATGCCTTTCTTCTTTCTTTTATGCTAATCGAAACCACCATTTAATATGTTTAATACCTCACACATATAACCACTAACATCAAAACATTATAGCTATGTTACATCGAAAACTTTGGCCGGAGCAAATAATAGTCGGTCATCAATAAATAACCCTCCCTCACACTGGCACAACCAGCAATATTATTGAATATCGACTGGGCCGATGCAAAATACATAAATTAGGTTGTTCTAGTATCGGATAAGATGGGAAATCAGAGTTAAAAAATATTTCCCAGCACATGGATTTAAAAAAAAATACTTTTCAAGTACTGGCTTTCACTGCAGCCCATACCAGCAAAGTACTAAGTAGGATGTACTTGATTTGTATTGATTTGGAACAACGGCCTGAATCAGGCCAGCAAGTATATATTTTAATACAAAAAACACTGTACTTTTAAAGCAATGCATTTTTTTAACTTTTTTTGTACACAAAAGCATGTACTTTTAAAGCAATGTATTTTCTTCGTATTTTTAGTTTAAAAAAAACTAAACTTTTCAAACTTAAAAAAAAATACTGTACTTTTAAAGCAATATATTTTATTAACTTTTTTAGTACAAAAAAACTACTTTTATTGTAAATATTGCAAGGACATTACGTGTCACTCACATCTCATATTTACGGAAAGAAATATTTCACAGAAAAGGAAATATTTGATCATTGTATAGGGATCTTTAATATTCCTTTTCATATCAGATGAGAATATTTCCAAAGATTATGGAACATCACACCAATTTAAAAATAAATAAAATCATTCACATTCTTAAGCTCGACATTCCTCAGTTTACCTGTAAAATGTTGACTAGTGTTTGCCACCTAGCGGCCAGGCCAGCAAACACGTTTTTTTGTAAATACTTTATTTTCACAGTAAAATGTTTATTTTTTTGTACTAAAATAAAGTGCTTTAAAAGCAACTATTTAAAAATACTTTTGAAATGTTTTTTCACTGTTATATTAATTTTGCAGCAAAACTTTTAATAATAAATTTAACGTACTTTAAGAGTACCTTCTTCAAAATGTTATTAAAATGTTTTTTTGTAAATATTTTATTTGCACAGTAAAATATTTAATTTTTTTGTACTAAAATAAAGTGCTCTAAAAGCAACTGTTAAAATATACTTTTAAAATGCTCTTTTGCAACCCTGGCTGCACTTGGCATTTTTCATTAATAAAATAAAGTACTAAAATGTTGCATTTTTTGCACTTTTAAATAATATGCAAATTACACAATACAAAAATAATAAAAATAATGCACATCGTTGCCGATGCCAGCAGTTAAAGTACAATATTAGTAAAGTACCAGCAGGTCGATGTTTGCTGGGTTGGTTTTTGAGACAATATTTATCCGATCGAAGGTGTTGGTTCACAACTATTACTTCAAAGGATGACGCTTCATGTGCCTAGTCACCATTCCTAGAGCCTACTCCAAACTACCTCCAGTACTACATGACATTCACTTAAAAATATTATTCAAGTCTGATTCTCCCAAGATCTTGATATCAAGCCAGGGGGTTTCTGTATAAAAGATGGCACCATCGCGTCGTCAGTTTTTAATAAATTATTTACGTGTATTTTCATTTTAAATAAAAGTGCATCCCAAACCGTTCCCTGAGGCACACCACAGGTAACAGTTCTTAGGTCCCCTTGGACTCGGTTAATGTTCAAAAGTTTAATGTTCAACTTTAGAGCAGCGTCAGGAAAGTCACCAGTACAAAAACTAAAGTTAAAGAAGTATGTCAGAATAGACGCTATTTGATTAGCACATCACATCGGGTCCAGACGCTTCTTTCATTTTTAAATGTGTCATTCATTAGCTTTTGTATCTTTAGATCTCTTTTTATTAGACGAATTTAATTTTTAGTTTGTTTACTTACTTTGACTATCTAACTAACCAGTAATCGAACTACAATTATTTTCCTCTTATATTTTAAGATGTCAAAGATCTTTAAAGAGTATTTCAATTAGAGAAAACTTTCCCATTTAAATAGCTCAATTGTAATAAACAAATAAGTGTATTTTTCAATAATGTAAAATATGGGTAAATCCATATCAAATCAACCAGTCAATTGTTTCGACCATCTTCGATTTTGATGATTTTTGATATACTTATTCCGCCCCTAGAAAAACTCAGAAATCCAAAATTTTAGATTTTTTTGATCAATATTTTTTGTGTTATGAATTTTCGAAAATTGGGAAAATGGTCAATTTGGCTCTTACAGGCACTTACGTAAATAGTAATATCTTGAAAACTACTAAATTTAGAGACAAGTGTGATAGCTAAATTTAAAGGTATTTTTAAGGCCTTTCCAACAATGTATCACTCGGCGTACTTTTTTTATGAAAAAAAAAACGAAATTTAAAAAATAAAAAATCAAATTTCTAAAAAACAGTATTTTTGATTTTTTTTCTTTTTTGATATTTTTTACCTTATTGTATTCCCAACATATATTCCAAATTTTAGGATGGAGAAATGATGGGTTCCTGTTAAAAAAATAATAACAATAAAATCCTGCATAAGAAATTATATGCATTATTGACTATAACATAGCCAGTGCATAAAATAGAAAGCAGCGTTTATTGTTTTTTTTTTAATTTTGAACAATTTACAAGATTTCCCCTCACTTTTTGCATAATATTACCGTAAGTCCCCGCCCTCGCTGACCTCCCGCCCTTCTAGGTGATGTTATTTTACCCTTAACTTCTTTTAATACACGAGAAAAACAAGTTGTGTCATGTTAAATTCATACCGTCTCATTACAGAAACTTGTTCAATCCTGAAAGTTTTTAGAAAGGTTTTGTTCACCTGAAATAAGTATTTAGTCGCCCCACCAACCTAGATAGTCCCAAGAAATTTCTCGTTCAAACATATCATAGTCTTTCTTAGCCCTTTATTATTTGGTTAGTCCTGCTGTTTATAGTATGATTTACCCTTAAAATGGCACAAAATAAGCAAAAACAGTGGAATAAAATTTTTGTTGATTGTTGTAATCCATAAAAATCAAAACAGTCATTCTTTCAAAGGTGTTTAGACAGGAATGAAAATCTGTGATAGAATAGAATAGAAGCAGGGTAAGTGCCGAATTATTTTTGAAACATCAGCGTATACGTATGATTTTTTAGTCCACCATATCCTATGGTATGATGGACTATTCAAATCTTGATTTTCTGACTTTTTAAATTTAATAAAATTAATTATTAAGGTCCTAAAACATCTAAATCAATAATAAAAAAGTCTCTCTGTCTGTCGTCTATCGTCTGACGGTCTGCTTGTATACAAAATAACTCGAGCACGCCTGAACCGATTTCAATCAAATTTGGAACAAAATAAAATAATAACAAAGACTTTCTCGCTCAGCCCTGAAGAACAGGTTCAGCAGCTAAGGATCTCAAAAGAAGCTTTACCAAAAGTGGAGCTACAAAACATTGATTCGGGATTTGTGGTTGGGGTGTATTATAGGAAAAATTATGGAAAGTGGAGTGGAAAGTTTTTGTTACCCCAAACCCAAGGCTGACATATTAGTAGTAGAACAAAGCTCAATACTAAAAAAAGTTAACCCAAATACTGCAACGGGTAGAACATAGACACTGTCTGCTGAAGAAATGTTGGATTCTTCAAACATTCTGGAAATAAAGTTAAAAAATTAAATATTACATATATAAAGATTTTTTTTTAAATTAAGTTAATTTAGCTGTTTAGTGTTTTATTGTTCAATATTACTTATCCTGTTTCTTAACTTTAAGGTCGCTGGACTCATATATATAAGATTTCTCATTCAAATTGTGTATATTTTCCATGTAATAAAAGTTTCATTTTGTTTTTAACTTAGAATCTGTTATTTCTCCATCCTAAAATTTGGAATATATGTTGGGAATACCTTAAGGAAAAAAATATCAAAAAAGAAAAAAAATCAAAAATACTGTTTTTAAAAAATTTAAAAAAAATGTTTTTTTTCTAAAATTTTGAATATTTTTAAATAAAAATGTATGCGGTGTGACACATCGTTAAAAAGGTCCTTGAAGTACCTTTAAATTGAGGCATCACACTTGTCCCTAGCTTTAGCAGTTTTCAAGATATTAGTATTTTTGTTAGTGCCTGTAAGAGCCAAATGTACCAATTTTTGAATTTTCAAAAATTCATAACACAGAAACTACCAAGTCAAAAAATCTAAAATTTTGAATTTTTAAGTTTTTTTATAGGGAAAATAAGTGTACCAAAAATCATCAAAATCGGAGATGGTCAAAACGAAAATCACCATTTTCGTGGTTGATTTGATATGGATTTACCCATATATAGTACAGAAATATGTAAAACATTTTCGCGCAGAAATTTATTGTTTCTTTAGGGTTGCTATTCGAGTAATGTTGTCATAATCAGGATGTTTAAACACAAAACACCATAGATTAGAAAAAAAAAGTTCAGTTGATTTTGAAATAATTTTGAAAGCATAACTCCTTCCAGATTATTCGGTATTTTAAATAAATTAATGGGCCCTATTTATTTTATGCTAGTTAAAGTTGTGTTACATCGAAAACTTTGGCATCAGCAAATAATCGGTCACTAGAATATTTGTTTGCTTTTGTTTAAAATAATAAATAAATTACCAATTCATTTTTGTATTACTTCTAGTTTAATATCCATCCCTCAAATTATCAGAACCAGCAACGCTATAATAGAATTGAAAATGGGCCAATGCAAAGCCAATATATTTAATTTGTTCTGAGTTCGGATACGATGTAAGATGGAAAAACCGAGTTACAAGATCTTTGGTTCATTCATTAAAACATTTCCAACCTAGTAAGAATCTTTCATTTTCAAATTTGTATGGGATAACTTGGCTTTACTTTATTTCAATTCTTTTTACGGAATACCATTTTCGCGTACTTGGCTTTTTTTTATATGAAATGTTTTTGTTATGATAAGTTTGTTACTTTGAAACCACAGGCAGGTTCTTATTAATATCGAGCCAGGGAGGGGTTGCCGGTATAAACAAAGGTTTTATCATCAGAAAAACTAATCAGACATTTTTTAGTAAATTATTTACGTGTATTTTCATTTTAAATAAACGTTCATCCTGAACCGTTCCCTGAGGCACACCACAGGTGACAGTTCTTTCTTCTCAAGGTCCCCCTTGATATAGACGATTTTTGATAAGCAATCTCTTTGAGGGTTTAGGAGTGCATACCATCTAAACCAGGCGCTTTTTTTATCTTAAACTTTGTAATTATCTTTGGTGCATTTAGTTCTTTTTATATCAGATTAATTGATTTTCCTGCAATATGGTTGGTGTTAATGTTATACCATTGGTATAGCTTTCCTCAACTTTGGAAAAAAAATAATAACTAACTTACTCTTCGTTTTGTTTTAAAAAAATTGGAGCTGGTTTATTATATATTTTAATAACAAATTTCCACATTATTTCGATTTTTAAAAATGTTGAGGATATTTTGTTGTCTTTGTTTGATATTGATTTCATAGAGATCTTTTAGTTTAAGTTTAAAAAATATTGCTACATTTTGCATATATACCAAATATTTCACCATTAAAAGCCAAACCTAAGAGTTTATTTTACTTGTTTCAGAATAATTCATATAAAATATGATCAAGCAAATCACGCTGCTCCTTGTAGGAGCCACAATGGTCTTAGCACAAAGAAGATTAGCCCTTCCCGATCCAAGAAGTTGTACCAATAGTAAGTCTTAAGAACGTATAAGGTAAAACATCTTTTTCAGAAGAAACAAATTTAATATTTTTTTTAAATCATAATCAAACAGTATTTTTTATTTTTCCTTTTTGAATATCATGTTTTATTCTGAAGAAAATCGAAATAACAAAAATAAAAATGGGATATAGAGTCGTTTTAAATTTAAATATAAAATTGTTTTCTTTCTTGGGAGACCTTAAGGAACGAGGGCTTGTTTAACAAAAACCACATTAACATAGGCAGAACGAACGATTCCCCATTTCTTTCAGTCACCAATTTTTCTCTGAAATTATTTTGGAGAGTAAAAGTTGATAGTTATGCCAATCAACTAAGCAAAATTTTTACAATCAAGCCACAGCCAGTGGTCATTTCACCAATTTATCAACAAATTCTTTCCTTAATAATTTATCTTGCATAAAATTTTTTAATTTTCTCAAAGTCATTGAAAGTTGGAAGAAAAATGTGTAACCTTCTTCAAAACATTCAATCATCAGGAAACAATAATATAATCAAACTTTAGATATTACTTCTAAGGGAAGAGAAACTTACGGTCTTCTTTTAATATAAGTTCTTGCTAATATTTCTAGCTCTACGCTTCATCAAACGTAAAATCAATCGTATTAAGTTTTTTCTCCAACCTTTGGTAACTGCACTAAAAATTGCGTAAATTTTAGGTGATTATGCTATTGGCTTTACGTTTGAGGAAGCCCAGAGCTATACATAAACCAGCATATAGACTAGAGATTAGATAGACTGTAATTTCCTTTTCATTCACAATCTTGACCTGACGTTTGGTTTGTGATAATATTCTCTATCAAGACGCTTACTTGTTTTACAAATCCAAACAAATATAAATGATAAGCTAGGAAGGTTTTGGTTCGTTCATAGTTTCATTATTTTTTTTCTTCCAGGGGTGCGGCACGCGAACTACAGAGACGCCAGGGGAGTTACACATTCATACTTCTTCAGTTGGGAGCACGCTCCAACAAGAAATTTGGAAGTGGACTGGCTGGACTCTAGAAACATTTGCAGAAGACATTGTATGGACGCCGTTTCTCTAGAAACACCACAGGAGAACGAGTTCATTAAGCAAAGAATCGCTAGAGCTAACATTAGGTGAGATTTAAAGCACATACAAAGCACAACGCGATTTTATAGCAGATGGTCTATCTGAACAAACTACAATATGAAAACATCAAGAATGATATTACCGGACTTCAAAATAGAAAAATCAATTAAATTAAAAATAACAAAACTGGTGAAGAATTTCACAAGAAAAAAACTTTTAAAAATTTTATGATATTTTTATAAATTAACATATTTTTTTCTAAGTTTATCTGATACGTAGTAGAAGTCAAAATTAAATCCATTATTTATTACAAACTTACAAGTAAAGTTAAATAACCACTTGTGATAAAATAAGGCTTTACGTTCGTCATATACGAGAACGGCCCCGTAAATGACCGTTTCCAAAATGACGTTTCCGCCATTATTATCTTTGATTCTTTGTGCAACAATGTAAAACAAAATATTTTTGAGGTTTTGTTATAGACGCCTTGATTTTTTATTATAACTACTTAAATATCAAAATAAAATTGCTTACCACTTTAATTTAATATTTAATACCAACAATCAACTCAGCGTTGACAATCTGTTCGAAGTTGCGATGGAAAGACCTAGTACAGCACCATCTGCACCTTCAATAAAAAACATTTTAATATTTTATGTATCTGTTCCCCAGAAGTGTCTGGTAGGACAACATTTTTAATAAGTAAAATTAACGTTTACTTAAAATTTATTGTGAACCATGTGGGAATTCATAAACCTTACTGATTCTAATTAGAGTTTAAAATATAGATGTGTAAATTTAATTAATTTTAATATGTTTTGTGCCCATTTGTACTTCCCTTATTGAGTTATGGAAGCGTTCCCCAAATTATTTTTTGGGCATAAAAAGAACAAAATTAAATCAGGGGAAAAAGGAGATAAGTCGATTATTAGGAATGTTCAGGAAAATAACTTAAAGTTTGCTTACAAACTACAAATGAGGTTTAATACTGATACTGATGATACGTAAATATTCAGACTAAAATACAAAGACGATCTGACTATATTGTTTGGCCCATAGCAAGGTTTTGATAGATACATCCAAAATCAAGACATAGGTATGTGAGTCCGTTTTCTCCGGCACCACGGAATTATCATGATTGTGTAATGTGAAGATAAGTTTTAAGTATAACAAACTGAAAATAATGAGTAAACTATAATTTACTACAGCTTTAACTAAGAAAATCCTCTCCAACTCAAATTCTCCACCTCCATGATTTTGACCCATATATGGTCGGGCAGTCAAATTGGAAATATTCAATTTTTGGGTGATTTTGATATAACTTGGCATGCTGTTTAAGGACTCCCTACGAAGTTGGGAAAAAACAGTGATAGCGTCGCGACGCCCTAAAGGTGAAGATTGATAGTAACCTACTATTTGTCAAATATCGCAAAAACGGTAATTTGTAGGACAATTTTGTTTTCAGTTTTATGCAGCCAGTAGATGTATCTATCTACCGCTCTATAACAATCTTAACAAATATTTTGACTTTTTTTATATAAAATTTTAGAAGTGAAATTTTCACCAAAATTTAAATTTGTAATTTTTAAAATTTTTGGATTATTTGCTTCCCTCGAACACAGTTTAGTGGTGATTTTGATCTCGTATAATAATTATTGTATTTTTTGAGTTAGCCTATCACAACGTGCTTAAATTTATATATTATCTATACATGGAACCGCGCAAAAAAATACCAAAATTAGCAAAATCGCGTTTTGTAAAAAAAATTTAAAAAATGCTCTTACGATTAAATAATTTTTTTAAAGTACTACTACTAATTTTTTTATTCTTATTTCTTATCTAAATATTATTAAAACTTAACAAAATTATTTAAAAAAATATTGCGGTAAATGTAGAATAGACCGGGTGTCTAATAAAAAAATTCAAACTTAAGTAATGCTATGTAAAAAAAACATTGGATTTAGGGCACAATTTGACATCTCTTCATTTGCGTGCCTAGGATTTCTATATTTTCTGGGTGATTTTGATCCTCCAAAGGAATTAGTTATATTAAGAAACAAGCTTTCAAAAACTGTATAATTTTACAAAAATCGTGCCGGAGTTTTTATGCCAAACATACTTAAAAATACCACTTTTTAAAGAATTGTCGAAATTCCCAAAAATACAACATTTACCTTAAATATCGTTTTACAAATGACAATTTTCTAATGTTTAAAATCATACAGTCATACCAAATTTAATGAGAACCTTAATTCTCGAAAACGGAACCAAAATTTTTATATTTAGTAGGGGTGCCGACTACAAAAACTTTAATTATTTGGTGTCAAAATATTAATATAGAACCTTAGAACCTTCAAAACGTTTAAATAACTGAAGCCCATAACAGGACCCCCTCTAGATATTTAGGCGCCCTGGGCGAAACAGTAAATTGGCGCGCCTATACTCATACTTCTAAATACATCTAATCCGGATACTCTAGATGTACAATTTAGCACCTTTAGAGATCTGATTTGGCGCCCCTATGATTGGGCGCCCCTGAGCAGAAGCCCAGTTTGCCCGTGCCTACTACAGGCCCTGCCCATAGGCGTACTAAAGGGGTCTAAAGTTACAAAAAATACAAATACCAAATAAATTACTGGCTGTTTTCTGCGGCTTTTGGGGTTTGTAAGTACCTACAAATGTTTTCTATTTAGCTCTAGATCAGCGTGTACCTATATTTATTCTACAATATTAGTTCTAGGGTAAAAATATTATAAGACAATTTTAGGAATGCTTTATATAGGCAGTAATTTTAAGGCATTATTTATAAAATATTGGCATACTTCCCATAATACCTGTAATAGTCAATTTGAAATTAAGCATCGCGGAGGCGTCATCATGTTTCCTGAGTAACTACTGATATACTTATCGACCTTAAGGAAAGCCTACTCTATGCAATACCACTTCTAGAGTATTATTTCAAGTATCTCATAGTTATATGGCTCAAAGTAATTAGAAATCTGATGGCTTGGAATAAATGTGTCAAAAACAATGCAACACATTGTGTCATTATCTTTTTGGTGCGTTCGTAGAGAAGAAAATCAGAATCTTTTAATAAAATTTCGCAACAAAACTTATTTAGGTTTCTTGGTAAGTTGCATTTTTTTATAAAATTACCGGTATTTCAAAAATATCGCTAGCGGAGTTTATTATTTCATAAATATCTAAGTTAATAAGTATTTCTTTTCTATTTCGGTAATTGTAAATTTTTGTTTTTTCTAACTAGAGAATGTTAAATTACATGTTTTTATAATTATTAGGTTCAGGTCCGGTGCTGGAGTATTGGCCGGAGTATTTTGATGCCTCTCCTGGTCAGTCTTTAAAATATATATATAACCATTATTAATTATAACTTTTTAACTATATCACCGATTTTAATAGGGTGAATTGCACTTTGCAAGTGGTGTTATTAATTTTTTAATAAATTTTTCGTTTTATTGTACGCATTTGGCTGCCCTCATATAACACACCCTAGGTGACTGCGTCGTTGATGGCCTTACCCCCAGACAAAATAGTTTTTTGGATTATAATAATTTATCAAAGTTTAACAGGAAGTAAAAAAAAATATTATTATATGGTAAAAATACACTTTCTTCGAAAATTAGCAAACAATCTATGAGCCTAAAAATTTGGGATGGATTTCTTGTTTGCTTTTTTAATTCTGCTCGCATTTCTTTGCTTATGAATTCCTTATTAACGAACTACTTTTAATGAACAAAAAAGCATCATGGTTAATATCGATAGGGGGTGAAAATTACTCGCCACTAAAAATAGCGATCCTTCATAAAGAGACAAATATTATTTAGTCGGCTATCTTTGATTTAAAAATTGACAAAAGTTGCTATGGAGATGCTCAAAGAGCAATCGATTCTCACTATGATACTTTTCATTTAGAGGAAATGCAGACAGAATTAGGCAATCGTATTGTTTGTGAAACATCTTTGCTCTATCAATGGTTAAAATAAAAATTAATATTTCCGAAACTGCTAAGCCAATTTTAATGATTTAAGTTTTGTTCTGTGTGGCGGATAAAGAGCTTTTTAACGAATTAAAAAAAACGAATAGTTTCTCGAAACATAAGAATAAAGAAACCTCTTTGAAAGGTTAAGTTTGATTCTGAGCGCCATTTTGAATTTTAAGGTGATAAATTTCGATAGGGACCTTTAAAGCGCAATTAATTTTTGCCTTGATACTTTGTATTTGAGGAAAATCGGTTTAGTAATAATTAATTTATTAGGAAATGAATGGAGACAGAATTGAAATCTATACAATAACTGATTTTAGTAATGCGTACCTCGTCCGTGCGTGGCAGAAATAGGATTTTTTTATAAATTAAAAAAAAACTAAAAAAGATCTGGAACATAAAAATAAAAAAAGTGTGTGTGCTTAAGACCACACGGCAGAAGTGTAAACTTCAACAAGGCGAAATTAATAATATTGGCCTTCCTCCCGCAGTTAGTCACCTCGAGCCGACTTCACCCGAATGAGCGTGTACATAGCCGAGTGACAGCTCAGTTTAATTCACTACCCACAAAAACTGCTAAACGCGCCTAAAGAAGTTTACACTTCAACAAGCAAATTTAAAGGGTATAGCATGATTTTGTGCTCCATCTTGTAATTTCAAGATTGCGGATAAATTATTTTTTCTTAAAATCCTGATTCGTTTTCTGCAAACATCAGCTTTTTTCAATAAAATCGGTAGCATAGTTCAAGAGTTATAACGAAAAAATTTTTTTGCTTCACCCGATATTTTAATTAAAAAAAAATTAATACTTTGTAGAATAGAAGTACAAAAATTTCTATAGTTAAGTTCAAGTCATAGATCTACAGCAAGTTAATAACAGTAATGACTTGTTTTTATGGGATTTCATAGATTCTCTAAAAATAGCTATTTTTGGGGGCAAATGGCATGAAAACTTCAATATGGTTTTTGGAGATTTACACAAATTTTGAAAGCCTGTTCCTTGGGAAAGTAAATTCTTTTGGAGGAACAAAATCACCCGGGAAATATAAAAATCCCATGGACATGAATGAAGAGGTGCCAAAATTGACTCAAAATTCAAGGATTTTTAAAGTATCATTTCTTGTGTTGGGATTAAATTCCCAAACTCCCTGACTATTTTTTTTGAATTGCAATATATTTTTTAAAATTTTCTTTAATTCTAAAACATAATAATAAAAACTTAAGAAAAAAATAGTTAAAAATAAAGTGTAGTAAAAAAATGTTTTTGTTATGAGCGAAATCCATGGATTTTATAAAAAAACTGACTTAACCAAATTCTAAAATTTTTTGCGT
Source organism: Aspidapion aeneum (assembly GCA_963576565.1). NCBI lineage: Eukaryota > Metazoa > Arthropoda > Insecta > Coleoptera > Brentidae > Aspidapion > Aspidapion aeneum. Next base: position 34,913,204 of record OY755041.1, read on the forward strand.
CATTTCCAGCGAGTGAAAAATCTAAGTTATAATATATTCTTATAGGCAGACTCAAAAGGAACCTTGGTTTGCAACCAAACCCAAAATCACCCCTAAAACCACTTAACCGCTTCAGATAAACCAAAATTAAGGAAAAATACAAAAATGTAAATTTTGATAAAAACTAAATTTAACAATTTTTATTTAATGGAACTTAATCACGCTTCTAAAGCGTAATACCTTGTTAGAAAGGCACACTCGTTGTCTGCCTAAAAATGAAATTAGAACTGTCCTATCTAATGTAGTTATTAAGTTATTTCAGAAAATCTGGATCAATGTCACGTCACATTTGAAAGCGTCGCGACGCCGCATATATTACGTCGCCGGAAAAAAAAATATGATTTTTGTAAATGTCTTCATAAGTTTATTAATCGTACCAATTTATATCAAAATCACCACAACTTCGGAAATTCTGCCCAACCATATAATCATTACAAAAAAGCTATAACAAAATATTATTCACTGAAAAGTATTTTATATTTTGTTTTTCGTTACTTAGCCTAAAGTGTTCCTTATTACGTCATATTAAGATTATACTAAGAAACGCTTAAGCTATGGAACAGAAAAAAAAGTCGGTGAGATGGACCCTAAAAGTACTAAAATGTTTTTTTATTATATTTGTTTTTCAGGTATATTTGGACTTCAGGCAGAAAATGCAACTTTGCCGGTTGTGACAGACCCGACTTGCAACCACCAAATGTCAACGGTTGGTTCTGGTCCGGATCGGGCGCCAAAATTGGACCAACCACCCAGAGGAACACTGGTGACTGGAGTCCTACCGGTGGTTTTGGTCAAGCCCAGCCTGATAACAGAGAGGCAGCTCAGGTAAAAAGAGTTTTTATGTCATTGTAAAATACGAATTCAGGGTTTTTTCTCAGCTTTACGAGATATCAAATGCTACTTTATCTAGCAACTCAAGCGAAAGAAACAGCGGAAGATTTTTAAGCTGCTTTCACGCACCCATAAGGTAAAGTAGCCTAATAAGGGACCCCTTTTTTAAAAGGAACTTTTAAAGAATACGTCTTGTTTACGAACTTGAAAACGTTAATTAAAACATATTATATTTCTGCCGTCCCGAAGAAAGCCGAAAAAAAAAGAATGTGTTCGTTTCATTTTCCAAAGTAAGGCGCTAACCTACACCTTTGTTTACTTCCTCGGTTTACCTTTGATACTAAACGATCACATTAATTTTGACTTGTATTTTAAGTTTTGTAGCTGCGTTCGGTATTTACGTCGGATTAATCTTTTTGATCGAAATCGTTCGTCAATTCCATCTAGATCTAGGGGAGGTAGATCTGAATCGTTCGGTAATTCTGCTCAGACTAGTCGGACGTAAATCTAGTTGCTCCGTACATTTTGATCGACGAAACAGATTAATCTGAGATCGTGACGTATTGTGTATTTGTTTTGTTTACAAAAATTATTTTTTTATGTAAAAAGATTGAAATCGAATTATTTGATGTTGAAGACAACAAATTATATAAATTTCCGACATTACAGAAAAATTTTTGTCAAAATTATAGCTGGGCGTGAGTTGCAATATGTACATAATATTTTTGGTTATATTTAAGGTTATAACCAGTTTTAAAAATTTGATCGATTTGATCTGGATCGTTCATTAATTCCAATTTGCTAAGACTAATGTGTAATCACGTGACCAAAAATCCGTCACGTTTGAGATGGAAATACCAAACGCAGCTAGTGTAATAAAAAGTAAAGCGGGCTAAAACAACCTAACGACAATACGTCTAAAAAATTATATTTTATAAAGATGTACTAAAAGACAGTAGAAAAGTTGCCTTAGTTTTTAAAAAATTCAAAAAATATTTGTTGTTGATATCATGTCTAACTTTTGTATACAAAAATCAGCTGGACCACCACTGACGTGAAAAATTCGATATATATTTATAAGATCCGAAGATCGGTCTATTCTAGGAACCGTGAAAAAAAGCTACATCAAGCCTATGTTTAAATAGGCTAATATTGGACTATTTGACCACACTGGAAATGTCTGGAGAATCTTGTCGGACCAGGGAACACAATTTTCATCCCCCTAAAGGATCTGAATCGCAAAGGAACACAAGTCAATAATGCCATCAGTACTTGTAAAAAATCAGGCACACCTCTTATCTCCTTTACCGGAAATATTTAGAAAAACAGGTTCACAAGTAATTCGTTTAACAAAAGGTACTGTCCCGAGTCGAAGACGAAAGTTTTTAGCCCCAATAAACGCATCAATCACTTACCAGCTCTTCTTTATGATTTTTTCTTAGGGCAATGACGAATCATGCTTGGCCATCCTCAACAACTTCTACAACGATGGAGTCCATTGGCACGACGTGGCCTGTCACCATTTGAAACCCTTCGTTTGTGAAGATTCTGAAGAATTACTTAACTTCGTCGCTTCTAGGAATCCAGGAATCCGCCTGTAAAGATTTTTCAAAAGAAATGAGCGAGGTTTCTAATAAATATATCAGGTGCAATCACACATTTTTTTAAAACAATATTCTTCAATTTTCTTGGGTATAGGTATTATTAATCATATTTTGTATGTATTTCTTGGGAATAATAGCGGTACCAAATTTGGTGTATGTATGTTGTGTTGTGACCAGTATTCTATAAATATACCAATTAAATTTTATCACAGATATTCTACAGTAGCCCAATGATTTTAACTGGATTTGGTACTTTTGTAGCGCTGTTTTTGAATTTTTTTTATTTCTTGTTACTTTTTTTGTCATAAATGGCACATTTATTGACCATTGCACAGACTTTTTGCCAACGGAAAACAAAGTCAGTGCGATCGACCCTTAAATGTTTGTATAACTCACATCTAAGAATTATAAATAATTTTCTTAGATCATGTCGATGTCGCCAAAGCATATGATACGGTAAAACAAACAACTTTCTTATTGGAAACATTGGTACGAGATTGCATTTAGTAATTTGTAAACCTCAAATAGTTATATAGAACGTAGGTACTGTTAGAAATATGGGTAGAAAAAGAAAAATGTACCTTTTAAAAAATTAGTGTTTTCTAAGTATTAAAATCTTAATCTTATGTATACTAAAAATTGGTTCAAAATTAGGTTGTTAAATGTTCTAAAATCTATTTATTTTGTATTATTTATTTTCACTATATTCTAGTTTTATTTTCTAAAAGTGAACCAGTTTAAAATAACCACTTTTCTTAAATCTTAAGCCACCGCATGTGAATATCTTGCTTTTTCACTTTTTTTATATTCTTTGTAGATGACGATATTATTGTAGTAATTGTTTTGTAATTTTTATTTTTTCTGGTAAATTAAATTTAATAAAAAAGATCTTAACGAAGATGTATTATTTATAGCCAATTGGCCAGAATAAGGGAAATGGTATGTTTTGGGGGTACTAAATTTCCTTTCCACAGCAGTTGGAGGGGTTTGTCAGGATGTTAAAAAACTATGTTTGCCACAAAGTGGTAGCTTAAACAAATGGTGGCCAATCAAACATGGCGGACAATGTTTAGAAATGCAAAATTTAAAAAGCGGTAATTTAACATATGACAGGTGACAAATGATTTTTTTATCAAATATAGTCAACAACAAACACTTAACCAGTATATACCACAGAATACTCACTCACTCACTCGCATTAGCTCGCTTATATAATAGCTAGGTAGCTAGAAGTTACAACATGTTAAAGCAGATTACTTGAGCTAAGCAATGCACCTATTCGTTTTTTTCTCGAGTTTTTGCGTACATAATTTAATATTTTTGCATTCAGTCATTACTGAGAGACATACTAATATAGCTATGTAGCTAATTTTAGCAATTTTTGAGTCAAAACTTTATTGCCTAGAAAAAATGTTTTTACAAGTATTGTTGTATCTTTTACAGTTTTTGGTAAAAAAAAAAAAAAATTTTTAGCCAAAACATCGAATTTTTGCAAAGTTGTAACTTTTAACTGGCTTGGGCAGCAACCTACTAAAGCTAGGATACTGACTGATACACTAAAAGAAGCGGACTTAAAGGTACTATAACAAAGTTTTTTGGTGAGATGAGCTATTTCGCTAAAAAATCACTTTTTAAAAAATTTTAGGAACCACCCCCTTTAAGGCAGTTTGTAGGGGTACCATTCACGAAACATTAAAACTTTAAAGCATAGAAAATTAAAGCTTATCTTCTAGAAAATGTATGATGTCATTTATAAGAAAAGCGTATTTTTGACACTAAAATATAAAAAAAAACAAAAAAATACATTTTAAGATCTAACAGCATCTTTGGTTCGTCCCGCCTTCCTTTTTGTAAATATGTTCTTTTTACTATAATTTACCAAATTGGTTCGAATTAGGCTATTTGGTGATTTACTAGAGCATTTTCTATTTTTTGTTTATTTAGTATTAATTAACTAATTAAGTACTTAAAATTACTGGGTTATTTGCATTTGAAACTCCCGCGGTTTTAAAGGCAAATATTACAATTTGCTATAATCAATTTACTTTACATAAAATGCATTTTGAATTACTAAGGTTCCTAGTTCCTTTAATATGGACCTTCGTAATCTCATTCCCTCCTACTTATTCCCTTTTCTCCTACGCCTATGGATTAACGACGCCACTGGGCGACATGTGGGAGAATGAACGCAGCAGCGATACCTGCTGCCGGACCACAGAGAACCGTTTCGCCTTCGAACGATAACACACGCGTGTTAGCGACTCTCCTACCACATTCATGTGGGGTGCAAAAAGCACGGTTTAACAGCGTGTCCTCCCATGAGTTCCACTTCCTGTATAAAAATGGTAAGTGAAAATGCATTATTTTTACCTTACATACATTTGTTTATTGCTACACTAACCTAGAAGGTAAACTAGACCATTTCAGAATCCCTTGTACCAGCTTAGCCTATGACCTTATTCCCTTAAAATTACAGTCCACATCTGACACCGTTAAATTCCAGACAACTCTCCTATCTGGACCACCAGGGAGCCCCATTTTTGATCCTTAGCGACCCGGATTTCTGGAATCGTTTTTTTGCCTTTTTAGGTTAGTTTTTTTTACTGGTTTCAAATGCAAGAAAAACCCTTGTTTTTCCTAAATGCCTTTTTTACTGGTTTCAAATGCAAGAAAAACCCTTGTTTTTCTTACATGCCTACTTTAGAAAACCCCTAGGTTTCTAAAATACATTTTGCGATTTTTTTTTGTGTAAAACCAAATGCAAGAAAAACCCTTGTTTTTCTTACATGCCTACTTTAGAAAACCCCTAGGTTTCTAAAATACATTTTGCGATTTTTTTTGTGTAAAAATTAAATATTTTTAACAATAAATTTAGCCTTTTCATGCGAAAAACCAAACACAGATAAAATCTGTAAACTACTATGCTTTTTTTTGTTTCGAATAAATCAAGTTTTTTCGTTTCTTTTTTGTAAAAAAAAACCGTATGGAATTTGGGTGTTTTTTTTGTTTGTCACTGGAAATAGTTTAAAATAGTGTCTGCAAAGTGCTATTATTTTAGCCGTTGTGCCTTCACATTTGTGGATTGCTATAATTATATCCAATTTGCTCGAAAAAAATCTCCAAATTGCCATATTCATTTTTGCTTATTGCAAATTGCTATGACTATATCCGATTGCGGATGCTTTACTATATTCGTTTTTGCGTAAAAATTGCTATGAATATATCTATTTCTAATTTACTGTTATAATATCTGTCTGCAAATGGCTATGATTGTATCCATTTTTTGCGTGCATAATAAATTTTGAAGGAAATTTAATTCTTAACTTGAGAATTTGTTTTCGTGTAAAGGCAGATAAATAGTTTTACCAAATTAAATGCTTTTGATTTGTAGGTATTTATTTTTAAATTTAATACATATAGGTACCTACTTATTTGAATTCGCGAGGCGAAGATAAAAAAACTTATACACAAGTTTTTTTGTTATCATTAGTGTGCATCGGGTATTTTCTTTACTTTTGTGCGCTTATAGTTTGATTATTGTAATCAAACGTAGGACATTAATATTTATACAGGGTGTCCAAATTTTGATTTTTTTTCAGTTTACCTAATTTTTGTCAATTATTTTTTGGATTTTTTTTTTTAAATCATGTCTAGTTCGGATAAAATTTTAAAGGCTAAAGCCTTGCGCTATAGTGCGATTTCACAGCTAAATTTGATCATTGAATCCGCGACCCTCGCAAAAAATGACCCTGCCTATCACAGCGGCTTTAAAGTCAAATTTCGGACATTGTCAAAAATCAAAAAAGATTTTGAAAAGCACCATAATACTTTGTTGACGTTGGTAGCCTCTGATGAGGATCGCTTAGTAGTAGAAAACAAAGTGTCTATGGACTTTTGCAAACGCTGTGACGAGATTTCCACTATATTTTACGAACTTTTCGAACTACCCTTTGAAGATGGAGGGCTTTTGAGCAGTACGATAAATCCCATGGGCAGTCCCTGTGCCTCCACAGACCAGCATGGTTTACTGCCTAGGATAAAAATACCTCTTTTTCAAGGGGAATTTAAGGAGTTTCCAACCTTTTTGCAAGCCTTTAATGCTACCGTGCACAATAATAGGTCGCTGGGAAACTTTGAAAAATTCAATTTGCTTTTTTCTAATTTAAAGGGCCCTGCCCTGGATGTCATTTCTGACATTCCTATCCTTGCTGAAAATTATTTAAATGCCTACCACACCTTGGTGGATAGGTATACAAATAAACGATTACAAGCTTACCTTCACTGGAAGGCAATTGAAGGCTTCTCTCCTCTTACTAAAGAGAATGCTACGAATTTGAGGAATTTGCTTGATTGTTTTTCGAAAAACTTAAGTGCTTTAAAAGTCATGGGTTTTAAAACGGAGTTTTGGGATTATATTATGGCACAAATGCTCTTGGATAGGTTGGACCTAACCACGCGCAAGGCATTTGAGCAAAATTATTGCTCCAATGAGATCCCCTCTTATGATAAAATTCGTGCTTTTGTTTCTAGCCATTGCATTGCGTTGGAACAAATACAACAAACTCAAGATTACTTAAAAAATAAAGATTTGTCAATTTCAAGTCAGAAAAATCAAGCAAAGTTTCAAAATCGATCTGCTTTGTTTGCTAATACTCAGAGAGCCTCCAAAAATGCCTCCCAGTCTCCAAATGGCCAAAGTGGCTTAAATAATACTCCAAACCCTCAAAATTTTTGTTTTCTCTGTAAAAGTGGCGATCATATAATATACAGATGTCCTAATTTTTTGGCGAAAACTCCCCAGCAACGTTTTGAGATTGTTAAACAACATAAAGCGTGTGTCAACTGTTTGGGCTCAAAGCATAATTTACCCCAGCAATGCAAATCAGAAAAAAGATGTTTACATTGTGGCCAATTTCATCACAGTCTCTTACATTTTTTTCCTATTAATTCTACACCTAGTTCTGCGAGTAGCCCCTCTACTTCTGCAGTGCAACCCCCGAGGAGCCCCGTGGCTACCGAATTTAATAGAACCACTAACACCATTGTTACTGGTATGTCTTTAAATGATCGCGAAGTACTTCTCTGTACCGCTTTAATACAAATACAGGATGTTTTTCAAAATTGGCACACAGTGCGCGCCATCTGTGACTCTGGTGCTCAATCTTCATTTATATCTAAGTCATGTGCTGATAGTTTGGGCCTTCCTAAATTTAATATCGCCATGACTCTACAAAGCTTAGATCGAATGACAACTTCGGCAAAATCTGGAATTAATTGCAATATATCCTCTTTGCGTGATAATAATTTTGTTTTTAATTTTGATGCGATAATACTCGATAAAATTTGTAGTGATTTACCTCATTCCTCATTTTCGATTAAAAGTTTTCCTTTTCTCGCCAACTTAGCACTAGCTGACCCAGGCTTTAATAAAAGCGATAAAATTGATTTATTGTTGGGCGGCGATGTGTACCCTTACATTTTGCTAGATGGTCGTTTGTCTACGGGACCCAACAACCCCGTCTGCATTAATACTATTTTTGGTTGGGGAATAATGGGCAATCTTTCACTTTCACCTTCAACTACAAATCAAATTAAAACATTTTTTACTACGACAATGAACGATTCTTTTGTCAATTTAGATAAAAATCTACAACGATTTTGGCAAATAGATGACATACCTAATGTCAAGGCCATTGACCCCGAAGATGAGTTTTGCGAAAATTATTTTTTGAAAACTACCTCAAAAAATGAGGAGGGGAGATATATTGTATCTTTACCATTTAAAGTTACTGCTCCAGATTTTGGCGACACTCGATCCATTGCCGTACGTCGTTTTTTCTCCCTTGAGAAGAAATTGCTACAAAACCCTGATTTTTATGCTGCCTACAGCTCTGTTTTACAAGATTATTTAGATAATAATCATATGCAACCGGTTTCTGCACCTTTGCCGACCGAAATTTCAAATCATTTTTATATTGCACACCATGCGGTGTTTAAAAAAGATTCTACTAGCACCCCCCTGAGGGTGGTTTTTGATGCGAGCATGCACGCCCCTGGCAAAATCTCGCTCAACAACGCTGTTTATACTGGGCCCCCTTTACAAAGGGACTTACAAAAAATTTTATTACTTTATCGTTTGCATAAATTTTGCTTTTGTTGCGACATCCGTCAAATGTACAGGATGATTTTAGTTGACCCTAGTCAAACTAATTTTCAAAGAATAGTTTGGAGGTTTGATCCTAACCAGCCTATTCAAGACTTCGAAATAAATAGAGTTTTATTCGGGGTCTCTTGTAGCCCCTTTTTGGCTATCAGAACTTTGCTGCAACTTGCTAGAGAGCATGAGGACCTTCCTCTTGCCTCAAAAATCATTGAGGAGGCAGTTTTTGTCGATGATGTGATTTCGGGAAGTGATGACTTTTTTAAGGCCACTGAGATGAAAAATCAATTAATCGAGCTACTTAGCCGAGGTGGATTCGAATTGCGTAAATGGGCGAGCAATTGTCCCGAGTTACTATCCGATCTTCCTGAGTCACACATTTCGATGAAGGCTCTTTCTCTCGATTTAGATGCTGAAAATTCAACTTTGAAAATTCTCGGTTTAAATTGGAACCCTCATACTGATGAATTTTTTTATACTTTCGACTGTTCTCTCCAAACATGCACTAAAAGAACAATTTTAAGTAATTTGGCCCGCATTTACGACCCTCTGTCTTTTTTGGCGCCAATAGTTTTAATTTTAAAATTAATTGTTCAATACTGCTGGGCAGAAGACTTAAACTGGGACGACCCTGTCAGTCCGGAAATTGTTTTTAAATGGGAAAAATTTAAAAATGAATTAAAGTTTTTGCATTCTGTTAAAATTCCTCGTCAAATAATTTTGCCTAATGCTAGTCAAATCCAGCTAGTAGGATTTTGCGATAGTTCAGAACGGGCCTATTGTGCTGTCGCTTATATTCGAATTTTTTATTCTGATGGAAACATTAAAGTTTTTTTTGTTTGTAGTAAATCTAGAGTCGCACCGTTGCGTCGTAAACTAACTTTACCAAGACTAGAGCTTTTAGGAGCTGTTTTGTTGGCTAAATTAATGGATTTTTTACTAGAAACGTTCTCGGAAAAAATTAAATTTGATAAAATTCTTGCTTTTACTGATAGCACAGTGACCTTATCTTGGATTCAGGGATCTCCTCACAAATTTAAAACATTTGTTTCGAATAGAACTGCCTATATACAAGGAAGAATTAGCCCTGAGTTTTGGCATTATGTTCCTACTGAACAAAATCCTGCTGACTGCGGTACTAGGGAAATGTATCCCTCTGATTTACAAAGATTTTATTTTTGGTTAGAAGGGCCTTCTTTTCTAAACCAACCTACAAATACTTGGGATTTTATGACAGTTACTTACGATGGGAATGCAGTTTTGGAAGAACAGCGAAAAAATATTTTTAACGTTTTTACTTGCGAACAAACAGTTGAATATTATGTAAACAACTTGTTTGAAAAATACAGTTCTCTTTTTAAAATTAAGAGAATAGTTGCTTACTTTTTGCGAGGGTTACAAAAGTTTAAAAATCCCTCATACAATTTTGCTACTGATTACCTTACAAATCAGGATTACTACAAAAGCTTACTTTTTATTTCGAAATGCGTACAATCTTTTTCTTTCCAAAAAGAAATTGAATTACTAAAAGATAAGAAACAGCTTCCAAAAGCTTTTCAAAAATTATGTCCATTTTTGCATAATGAAAGCTACGATTTGCTTCGTGTTGGAGGCCGTTTATGCCATTCAAATTTATCATACGATAAAAAATTTCCAATTCTTTTGCCTTCTAGTGCAAAATTCACTGAATTACTGATTTTAGATTTGCATCGCAGCAATCTTCATTGTGGTATACAGACCACAACTTTTTTACTAATGCAAAACTTCTGGGTATTGTCTGCTAAAAAGGTAGTGAGAAAAGTTTTAAGTTCTTGCCATACTTGCTGGAAAACTAAACCTAACTCCCTTCAACCCCCTATGGGTAACCTACCGAAATTTAGAGTTTCCGAAGCAAAGGTGTTCGAAAATGTAGGTATAGATTTTTGTGGTCCGTTCACGATTACTCTTGGTCGGACCAGAGGTGCAAAAACCATGAAAGCATATGTCTGTTTATTTATCTGTTGCGCTGTTAAAGCCGTGCATTTAGAGTTAGTCTCTGATATGACATCAGAAGCCTTTCTGGCTGCTCTGCGCCGCTTCATAGCTAGAAGAGGACTATGCTCAAAGATCTCTTCAGACTGCGGGACCAACTTCGTGGCCTCTGAAAAATACTTGCGACAAATTTTTTCTGATTGCGTGAAGGGGGAAGGTATAGTTTGGTCTTTTAACCCACCTGCTGCTCCCCACATGGGAGGCATTTGGGAATCAAACATTAAATCTTTAAAGACTCATCTTCACAGGGTAGTTGGAAATCAAATACTCACCTATGAGGAATTAAATACGGTTTTAACCCAAGTTGAAGCCATAATGAACTCACGTCCTTTATGTGCCTTAAGCACCGATCCTACTGATCTGGCGGTCTTGACTCCTAATAATTTTTTAAATTTGAGGCCTCCAGGTACAATACCCGATCCAAACTACTGCGATATTGCGTTAAACAGGCTGTCCAGGTGGCAACTGTTGCAAAGAATGCACCGCGATTTTTGGATTCGCTGGCATCGCGAATATTTGCACACTTTGCAACAGCGAGCCAAATGGCACCAACCTCTTGCTTCCATTGATATTGGTACTATGGTACTGATCAAAGATGAAAATTCCACTCCATTGGATTGGCCCCTAGGCCGCATTGAAGACCTTATTAAAGGTTCTGATAATGTTCCACGGGTTGCTATTGTAAAGACTACTAAAGGTACCTACAAACGGCCTTTGGTAAAACTATGCGCCCTGCCTACAAATTAAACTCTCTGAAATGCCCCTGGGCATTCTCAGGGGGGTGGGAAATGGTTCGTCCCGCCTTCCTTTTTGTAAATATGTTCTTTTTACTATAATTTACCAAATTGGTTCGAATTAGGCTATTTGGTGATTTACTAGAGCATTTTCTATTTTTTGTTTATTTAGTATTAATTAACTAATTAAGTACTTAAAATTACTGGGTTATTTGCATTTGAAACTCCCGCGGTTTTAAAGGCAAATATTACAATTTGCTATAATCAATTTACTTTACATAAAATGCATTTTGAATTACTAAGGTTCCTAGTTCCTTTAATATGGACCTTCGTAATCTCATTCCCTCCTACTTATTCCCTTTTCTCCTACGCCTATGGATTAACGACGCCACTGGGCGACATGTGGGAGAATGAACGCAGCAGCGATACCTGCTGCCGGACCACAGAGAACCGTTTCGCCTTCGAACGATAACACACGCGTGTTAGCGACTCTCCTACCACATTCATGTGGGGTGCAAAAAGCACGGTTTAACAGCGTGTCCTCCCATGAGTTCCACTTCCTGTATAAAAATGGTAAGTGAAAATGCATTATTTTTACCTTACATACATTTGTTTATTGCTACACTAACCTAGAAGGTAAACTAGACCATTTCAGAATCCCTTGTACCAGCTTAGCCTATGACCTTATTCCCTTAAAATTACAGTCCACATCTGACACCGTTAAATTCCAGACAACTCTCCTATCTGGACCACCAGGGAGCCCCAATCTTTTTCGGCAGTAGAAAATAAATTTGTGGCCCTTAGAGTAAATAAAAGATGCAGTAAAATAAAAATAATTTTCAATTATCGTTTTTAAAATTTTGATTTTTAAATAATGTCCGCCATCTTTGATTGCTACCATTTGTTTAAGCTACTACTTCGAGATGGCCATCATAGTTTTTTAAGATCCTGGCAAGATGCTCTAACTATGATAAAAAGGGAAATTATTCCGATAAGGTAAGTGGCCTACACTAAAAAAAATTTTGGTAATTTTTCGTAATATATCATGTAATTTTTTACATAACATATACTGTAAATGTGTTTTTTTCAGTAAGGAAGATGTATTTTTCCATTTTTACAGAGTATCACTGAAAAAATTTTTGGTAGTTTTCCATAACATATCATGTAATTTTTTACATAACATATACTGTAAATGTGTTTTTTTCAGTACTTTAGATGTATTTTTTCATTTATACAACGTCGTTGGGTTTTTACACAACTGGATTTGGAAAAAAGCAATTTTCTTGTAAATTTTCATTTTCCATAAAAAAATACAAAATTTTACTTATCCTGTAATCTGATGGTAAGTGTAATTTTACAAAACACTTTTTTCAGTGTACATTGGCTTTTTACACAACTGGATTTGCAAAAAAACAATTTTCTTGTAAATTTTCATTTTCCATAAAAAATTTACAAAATATAACATGTAATTTTATCCTGTAATGTGATGGTGTGGATAAGTGTTTTTTTATAGCTCTGTAAAATTACAGTAAAAAACGTGGGGTTACAAAGTTGCCAACGTTTTTTACTGGAATTTTACAAACAAAACACTTTTTTTCAGTGCATAGACTATTAAAAGAAGTTTTGTGTTTTGTTAAGAAACCAAACAATTTCAATTTTCTGAATAAAATTTTATTTTATTTACTCATTATCTTTTTGTACTAAGAGGCTTATTCCTAGTATAAGAACTAAATAAAGACTATATCACAAAGGAAATAAAAGCTACAAAATTCGGATTTATTAAAAAATAGTAAAAATGGAAATTATTTAATAGTAGACATAACAACTGATTAGATGTTTGCAGGTGACGTCAGTTCCGGTATTTGGGGTTAGGATATACTACTTCTGGATTTTTATTGTAACCTACAGATTTGCTTATATAGTCCTTGCCATACGCAGTTACACTTCTGTGACTTTGACGTAAAATAAACATATTTTCTAACCAGAAATATATAAAAAAATAAATATGTCATGTTGGTATAACTGGTTGGTAGAACTGTCATTGTCTCTGGATAAAAAGATGCTGACTGTAGATTGACAAAAAGACACAGATAAAAACAACTCAGACATGCCATTTTTTTCAGATGTTTTTTTGTAGCTCACAATATGCATATGACAAATAAAGAGGTTGAAAATGTCACAAAAGTATAACTGCCTATGGCAAGGACTATAGCATTTATTTCAAGTAATTCAAAACCACTTTTTTGAGTTTGATTTAAAAAAATAGTTCAAGAATCATGCAAATTAAACACTTTATAGTAAATAAATTGAAAAACATTGGGGGTTTTTAAAAATTCTCTGTTATTCTTTAAGAATTAAATATGTAAACTTTATTTTTCTATTAAATTTCTCAAATAAAAAAATTATCCTCCGGAACATTTTTTGTTTACTTTTTGTATACTTCCCATCACATTTACGTCAATTTCTCATAGTGGAATCTAAGCATAATAGGGACTATACTGACAGTTTCGCATTATAAAAAAAGCTGTTTTCTTTCAAAATTAGGCCTTTGTGTATTATAAAAGCCGGAATTAATAGTGCCGCCACTATTAATGGAAAATAAACGACTGGATTTATAAATTCTACTTTGGTATGTCAATTTTGAAAGATCAACTGTCAGTTTTTAATGGAAAACTGTCAGAATAGTGCCCGGAACTATTATTGCCTGGCTTTATTGCAATAAGTCCTTAAATATCCAGTTGCTAATTAAATACCCGCTAATTATTACTACAACAATTTATGCTCCCTGCAAAAAACTAATTAGTTTCCTGAATACTGATAAGTGTAACCTACCCCCAAGTGGGGACATTATTCTAAGAAACAAATAAAACGTTTAATTCAACCTTCTATTATACATCTTTACTGTTGTCTACACGTTTCTCCCAGCAATCTAGTTTTCCTCAGGGCTTTGTAAAAAGTTGTACTTCTTTACCAAATTTCGTTTCCATATACAGTACCCTTCCATAGTTCCAAGAAACTACTTCGTTCAGTTTTTTGTAACCTTCTCTTTGGCGCAGAAGCGGTTTACTGATATACGAAATTCGTACAAACATAAGTTTCTTATTTATTATATTTCTTCACAACCGGGACCACCCTGTATATGCTGCCTACATTCTTTAAAAACAGTGAAAATTTCTAAACAACGTAGGTTCTTGGAACCGTGGAAGGTTACTGTATATGTTTACAAAATTTGGTAAAGAGGTACAATTATTCGGAAATCCAAAATTTTTGCCTGGTCTAAAAAGTAAGGCATTCCTATAGATAAAAACAAGCATATTCTGTTTGTACTCTTATTAAAAAAACGCGATATGTTCTTCCTGACCCTCAAAATTTACCTTATTGGTATGCTTGAGGGCTTTAAATTTAGTGAAATTTCTAGCTTCAAAGCAGACCGCAGCCGTTGACACAGGGTCAGGGTATATGAGAATTTTTTGTCTCAGTGGAATTGGCTATAATTGTTTTATGTTATAGTAAGATATGTGTCAAAAAAAATTAAAGTAAAGTTAAGCTTTCCTATATACAGTTTTTGAGATATAAACGATCAAAGTTTGTAAGATGGTCGCTTTTATCTATGTTCTAATAACAAAAACTCTTACTTCTTGACAAAAAAAATTAAGTTAGCCTTAGTAAAGGCCTAAGGACATGTGTTTTAATACAAAATATTTAATAAATTAATTTTTGTCATACGGAAAATAGCTTAAAAAAAATTTATATCTATAAAAGTGGAAGCAATTAAAAAGCAAAAATTTGGTTTTCCTTCAAATATCGTATAAAACTATTAATTCGTGCCAAAAATGTGCTATTTTTAAAACTCGGTAATAGTGCAGATATAAATAACTATCCCCCGTATATTATCTAACAAATTGACAAGAATGACATTATAAGTGACTTTGTTTTAGGCTTTTCTTCTAAGTCATTTTTATGCTAACTTAATTTTTTTCAGTCAAGATGCAAGAGTTTTTATTATTAGAACATACACAAAAACGATCATTTTACGAACTTTGACAGTTTATATCTCAAAAACTGTACATAGAAAAGCTTAACTTTACTTAGTCTTAGTTTATACACTAATAATAGAAAAATATTTTTTTTTTGAGATAGAAAAAAATATATTTACATTTATGCATTTTTAATGAAATCAAGTGCACCTGTAGACGTCTAAAGAAAGTACATTAGTCGAAACATCAAAAAAACGTAAAAATAAATTACGAAAAATGAGGTTATACAGCATAAGTAATAGTGCTGCCGACCCCTATGAAATTTCTATTGACATTCGTACACTTAACAGGAGTTAGACGACATTTTTAAAGTGACTGTCTACAAATTCTAAAATATACCAATTATCAGTATTCATCTGTTTACCGAAAAAGTCAAACGCCAAAGATTGCAGCGACCATACCATCAGCCTCATCTCTAACATTTTAGAACTACTTCTAAAATCATCCTCGGCGGCTGCTTAACGTGACACATTGGACATACTTGAGGTTAAAACCCTATCTGCCGCGATTATGTGCATTTGCACTTTGTCCTCTAGATCATTGCATCCTGTTTCCACCAATGCATGCCCACCCCGATTCAAAAAACGCATCACATGGACCATGGATTTGCACCGGTTTTAAATGCAGCGTCACCTGATGCGTTTTTGAATCGGGGTGGGCATGCATTGGTGGAAACAGGGTATTAGATTTTACATGTCGTACGCTTGTTCTACTTGTTTACGTCATAGAGCTTATAGAAATTTCAGGAATAGGGTCCCAGTAATTCGTTCGCCCATTGACATTCCCGGCCATTTTCGTCATTCGTTTTTTCTATGCTGTAGAAAACGCCAGAAAATTTTGCTCTCAAAAGTTTTTTATCTTAAAAACTGGGAAAAAACAAACACAAACGGGTGAAAAGGACACAGGTAAGTCTTCTTCAACTCAGTCGGAACGAGAACCGTTAAACGAAAATCAATATCGGCATCGCTCCAGGGTCTAGAAGCCAACGGCGTCATCGACGCTCACCATCTCCTCAGCGATCCGTAAGCCACTATCGCCACCACCGTTCACAATGTCCACCGTTCGGCTAGACCCTCTAGAGATCCTGGAGACCTCAGCAAGGAGGTGGAAGATATGCGGCGAGTCCTGCTCATATGGGAGTGTCCGAGGCTCGAGAAGCCGGGGCTTCTCAAAAAAATGCTTTGGAGGTCCGTAACTCAAGAAGTCCGGCCCCAAAAGAGATTATCAACTTAGTAAATGTGGACGATGTTCCATGTGAGAATATGTCTAATGACCTTCTTGGGGAAAGGACACACAAGAAAATATAGTGAAATACTACTCTAAAAAGAGTCAACCATATTGCGTCATGTGACCTTGATAATAGGGACTTATTGGAATAAAACCTGAACTTATTTTAAAAACAAACAATACTGGATTCCAGATCTTACCGTTCGCAATTTCATATGCCCCTTACTTACTTACCAAAATAATACGTCCTATACCATCACATTTTCATCTGTAATGCGTGGCCTACATTGACGACTGGCTGTTTTTACATTACAATCATTAGGCTTTTTGGTAAATTTTGAAAAATCTCACAAGTATAAGCTGTTTGGCTTTATTTATAATTCAATTAACATGGTTATTACAATACCCGACGAGAATCGTGACAAAGTTAAATCAGCTATTCTAAAACGAAAATATAGTAATGAATGCAATGTGTGTCAATTTGTCCAGCTGTTAAATATGGAAAATTGTACACAAAAATTATAGAATGGGAGAAGTTTTTGGCATTCAAAATGTCTGAGGGTAACTATGAGTGCAAAATACTGGTCTCAGAGGTTTTAAAACACGAGTTACTTTGGAGTTAACTTACCTTCCTCTTATAGAAATATTTGCCTAGAAAATACATCTTTAGAAATTTATACAGATGCAAGCAAAACAGGGTGGGGGCAGTATCTGGGGGAAAGGAGTGTATGGCTGGTGGAGTAGAAAAGAAACCCAGTTACACATAAACATATTGGAATAAAAAGCTATATACTTTGCCTTAAAATGTATAGTAAAAAATCATAAATATATATCAATACTTCTCAGAGTTGATAATACCACACAGTGGCATATATAAATAAAATGGGAAATGTGCAGCATCCAGATCTACACACAGTAGTAGGATATATGGCAGTGGTGGGAAAAGCGAAATATATGACTTATAGCTTCATATGTAAAATCAAAAGACAATATTGCCGACAACCACTCAAGACTGTGTTCACAAGAAACTGAGTGGGAACTCTCAGACTCAGCTTTCAGTAAATTGGTTTCTGTCTATGGTCAACCAGAAATAGATTTATTTGCTTTATGGGCTAATGCAAAATGAAAGAGATATGTTTCTTGGCATAGTGATCCAGACTGTGAGAAAGTTGATGCATTCACCATATCGTGATCAAACTTAAGGTTTTATGCTTTTTCCCTATTTGCTTTAGTTCTTAAAGGTAACAAAATAATTAATGATAAAGCAGATGGGATAGTGGTCTTGCCAGAGTGGAGCTCTCAACCTTACTAACCCTGTATAAAAAAAAACTAGTAGGTCAACCATTAAAACTCGGACCTCATGCTAATCTCCTTTCATCTCCTTTCAGGAATAGCCAGCCTATGTCAGCACACCTGATCCTGGTGGCCGCGCACCAGAAGAATCAGTGAATACCTGCATGGAATCCTTATCAGCAACTACCTTCAAGCAGTACAACTTAATATATAAGCTGTGGTGGCAAAACTGCATGAACTTTAAAATCAACCCATCAAGCAGGTGTCTCAGAAGTGCTCAAATTCCTGCAACATATCCAAGAAACAAAAACCTGGAGATATGGATCATTCAATTCCTGCAGATCTGCTCTCTCTAACATACTACCAGAGAACATAGGAGAAAATATCCTAATAAGGAGATTTTTAAAAGGGGTTGCCCGATCTTGACCTTCAAGACCCAAATACAAAATGACTTGGGACCCAAATTCTAATCTATTTCGAAAACACATTCCCCAATGAGAAGCTTGCTCACATTAGTTACAGGTCAGAGAATACAAACTTTGGCAATAATTCAAGTAGATAATATTTTTGTTGAGCTCGATGGCCTGAAGATCCTTATACCTGATCAGATAAAGACTTCCGGGACAGGCAGAGACCAGCCTTGCTTGAGACTACCCTTTTTTCAGGAAAAACCAGCACTCTGTGTAGCTGGCGCTGTATTTTGTTATATAGAGAGAACAGCTGAAGTTTGGGGTAACCTGCAAAATCATTTTATTACAAACAAGAAGCCCTACCGCCCCTTGGGAAAGCAAACCTTATCCAATTATGTTAAGCTTATAATGAAACAAGCAGGAATTAATACTAAGTTTTTCAAGCCACACTCTGTAAGACATGCATCCACCTCACAGGCATATCACCAAGGGGTGTCAATCGATATAATTAGATCAACGGCAGGATGGACTAAAAAGTCAGAAGTATTTGCTAGATTTTAGAATCGACCCATTCAGAACAGCTATGTATTTGCTGAAACAATATCAGGAAAAAAGTTAATTTTCCTTCTAAATAAAGTAACAATTATTATTATTATTATTTTGTAAATTATTTTTAATAAAGAATCTGACCTGTGTCGTGCAATATTTATTCTGTAAGCCTATTTAAACAGCTACATGTAAAATCTAATGATCTAGAGGACGAAGTGCAAATGCATATAATATAATTCCACAACCAAACGAAGTACTTACCTGATGTTCGATTGTGATTATATGCTTTTGCACTTCATCCGAATAGATCATTTCCACCCACCCATTTAAATGTTATACATTTACTTCCCAAAAAAATTCCAAAATCATTTTTTTTAAGCCGAGACCCATATGGGCAACAACCTGCTGTTCAATAGCTGGCATAATATTTAAACTAAATGACCGGGAATGTTAATGGGCAAACGAACTACTGGGACCTTATTCCTGAAATTTCTACAAACTCTATGGCGTAAACAGGTAGAACAAGCGTACTACATGTAAAATCTAATGAACAATTCGGACGAAGTGCAAATGCATATAATCACCATCGAACATCAGGTAGGTTCTTCGTTTGATTGTGAAATTTATCTTAAAATGCCGAACATTTACCATCAGATTTATTTATTAACAGCTTACCTAGTTTCTTTAATTTGATCAAGTCTATCTGATAAAAAATAAAGTCAAGATAGATAGCTGGGTTAAAATCTTACCACGTGAGGTCCGGCCGACAGAGTTTACAAAAAAACACAAACGTATCAATGGCACGGAACACCCACATTACGGATTTCTTAAAAAGAAAATGGATTACCAACCCATATAAGAATTGTGGCTAAAAACCACTGCTGGGTGGAGGTCCGCCATCGTGGGACAATTTCTGTCGGCACCTCTGAAATCCTTTCAAAAGATGGTAGTGTGGTAACACTGAATCTGCGAAGCACTCATTATCAGTTACCTTAGGCAGATCGGCAATCACAAACATTTATTCACTATAAAGTTTAGACTAGTGAAGCTTTTGACATATCGTCCAGAATTTGATAAAAATGTTAAAAAACATGACGGTATCAACTGCATCATTGTTTCTCTGTCTTAAACCGGGTAATATCCAACCCCCTCAATAACACTACCGTCATCGTAAAAAGACATCCTAGCATTATAACTTTTAAACCTATCGTTAACGTTTCCTGACATATAACTACAAACTAAAATCGACTTTTTATTCGAACTGTGATTTTCATACCCAATTTTAATATTATAATAGTGTTCTGTACTTAAAACTATGGGAAACCTCAGCGGCACATAAATGTCAGAATTATAAGCCAACATGGTTGTAATTTTAGTCGGTTTCGCAACGTTTCTATTTGTTTCTCCTAAACAAAATCTGACAGATATACTGCCCTCGTACTCATCTGTCAAGCTGTCGTTCGGTTTGGTTTCTGTGCAAAGAAGAAGGCCAAACACTACGCAGGATTTGTCCACCTCAATACGTGAAACAAATTCTTCTTTTTTCGATAAATCTAGTCGTCTGGCTATTTTGTAGACTGCGCGAGTGTGAGTACCTGAATTAGAAATAAAAAGAAAATATGAACACCAACTAGTCCCCGGGATAAGATGCGGGGGGGGGGGGGGGGCGCATAGCCCCTTTACTATAAGGGCAATTCTCACTGTTTTTAATAAGGCAAAATTCACTCTGAAATTTTTCTGCTCATATCAGCTTAAAACATGCACAAAACTAAAATTTTAACCGTATTTTATTGATAAATGCTGACAAGTGAGTGGTAGACCACTTTTGTCCTCTAAATATAACTCGTGTCCCCTACATTTTTCCTCCGATTACTAAAAAACTCCGGAACCGGATGATAATACCAATAATATAAGTTGACTTGTCTGCGAAATTCTTCCAGGATTTGAGCAATTATTGCTAAAAAATACGTCAAACGTTTGTTTGACAAATACTAATTTGTATATCTTAAAAATATATACCTTTTTAGGGCAAGAAAAGTTAGTAACACAGTATCTGAGTAAAAACTCGAAAAACTATATAACTTTTAAATCACAAGATATCTTTAAATGTGGCATTCGCCGTCCATAAAAAAAACTTTCGTAAAGTCTAAAAATGTTAGAACTTTGGTTTTCGAGATAATGAAAAAAAAGCAAAATTCATTTTTAAAACAATATCTTTTAGTTGAGAAGATTTAAAATCCGTCTCTTCTTATGCGGATTGGCTTGCTTCCTTCGTGGATTTTGATTGATGTTGCTTCGCTATATACATTAACTATTAAGTCTGTATATATGTGATCTATTCGCCTATTAATTAAAGATGCTTTTACTGCCCAGTGCTCAATGCTATCAAAAGCTTTTTCGAAAGCTATAAACGCAATATATAGGGGAACGTTTTATTTGTCGGCACGTTCTATTAGGATTTTCATGGTTAATAACTGACCAACTGTACTGAAACCTTTTCTGAAGCCTGCTTGTTCCTTTGATTGATATCCGTCAAAGTTTGTTGTTAGTCTATCTGTTTTTATTTTCGTGAAAAGCTAATGAATTACATTGAGGACAGATTGATAGTTTTTTAGCTCTGCTCCATTGCCTCGGTTATGGATTCTTTCCAGTTGTTTGGGATTATTTCTTCTTGTAGTATTTTATTCAGGAGAATATGGAGGGTACTAACTACAGCTTTACCACCGTACTTGACCATTTCTGCCGTTACTCCGTCTTTTCCAGGTGATTTATTATTTTTCATTTCCTTTAATGCTCTTTATTTCCGCTTTGCTTATTTCAGGTTGTAGCTCTGAGTTTATGTTCTTTATTTTTGTTTGGAGTTTCTGCATGGTTTCTCGCGATGGTTCTCTTTTTGTTTGGTATAATTCTGTATAGAATAGTTGTGTGATATTTATGATATCCTCTTTAACGTTAGTTTTATGCCGTTCATATCCTTTATTTTAATTTTTTTATCCTGATGTAATTTTTAAAAATCTCGAAGTGTATTTGAAGACTTCAATTTATTTCTCAGGTCACGATCTATGGCGATTTTTCGCATAAAATATTCTAGTGCTTTTAGGGCAAATTTAATTTGAAAAAATGCCATTTGAAAGAGGGGTGAAAGTTTTATAACACCTGAAACTTTCAGTTAAACGAAGGATAGCTGAGATATAAATTTTTTAAATAGTCAAAAATAAACAAAAATTGGCTGAAATCGTAAAAAGTTGGTTATTTTTAGCAATTTTTTCCAAGTATTAAATTCTATATCTTGAATATCCTTTCATAAATGGTGATCAAATTTTCAGGAGTTATATAAGTTTTACCCCTTTTTCGAATAGTGCCAGTCTAAACATGCCAAAAAGGCAGAAGAAAATTTTATTGGAAAAATCCCCATAGCTTATGAACTGAGAAATAGGTTAAAGTTTTTAAATGTACCACTATTTTTTTCACAGTTGGAGCAGGCTAAACAATTCATACAATTTTAGGGCACTCTTATTATTTTGGCCACCACTCAACGCATTTTATACTACTACCAATACAAACTTTTGGGTGACAAATCATCACTCATTTTGAAGTGCTACATTTGCTCGATACAAACTCACGCGGACTTTGAAAAACCGATAGATAATACGCACGGGTCTTGAATTTTCACCTGTATAAATTTGGGATCTATTTATTACTTTTTAACAGTTCCTCATAGATTTAGGTCGTGCGTTACCATTGTCCCTAAGGTCACTCATCTTAAAGCAAGCTTTATAGGTAGCGAAGCCTGAATTTGATTTTCTATTTTTGAGTTATAATTCTTGACATGTTTTCCTCGGTTTCGCATTGGCGGCTCGTTCTTATTTTGAAAATGTGGTTTTAACACAGTCTAAAGATCTATTTAATAATAAACGAGTTCAAGATACTTTGTTGCACCATAACTTTATTTCTAAATACATAAATTTATATGGTTTAGGAACCATCAGAGTGTATAAAACAACATCTTTAAAACATGCCAAAAATAATAACCAAAAAATAGAAAATCAATGTCAGGCTTCGCTTCCTATAAAGCTTGCCTTCACAATAAGTGCCCTTAGTTGTCTCAGGTTTTCTGACAAGGCTACACTATCCTCTTTGACAATTTCAGTCACACACAGTGTCAAAAAGTAAGTAAATAACATACCTGGAGGATAACGCCATGGGTGGTCATTCATATCAGGATGTTCCTCCCACACCAGATCTTTTGCTGATAATCTTTGCACTACCTTTCGAACTACTTCACTAACACAAAGACATGTGTTTAATAAATGTCTACAGTAGGAACACTTGCTGGTCTCAAGCCATGATTTGTAAATAAACCTGAGTATATCTGTTGATTTTAAAAGATGTAAAATATCATCTTGGTCTGGACATTGATTTCCTAAAATAGTTATTTTTACCTAAGGTATTTTTTGACTTTTTTTTAGCGGGAGTGGGGAAGCAATCACATTTGCAAGAATTTTAAATTGAAACATTAAAAAATTATTTGACATCTAAGGACACTTATCGTAAATCTCTACGATTAGTGTCCTTACTCACGTAGCTCTTCGCGTGTGGGAGTGATGCAGAGGTTTAAATAAAGCAGATATATATGCAATACATATATTATGCAGATTTGTTCAAGAAACAAATATGATATAATTTTTGTATATTATTTAACATTAATAGTATCGCCTTAAAATGCAATTTTTTATCCCGAAAATATGATTGTAGCCTATCGGAGAACTACAAAAAAATATTCGTAAAATTGTATAAAATCGTAAAATAATTAAATAATGTTTGCTTTTTTCATATATAATTATTTTCTAAGGAAATCAATAAATAACCTAAAATTAGCAACCTAAAATTAGCACGGAACATCAATTATTGAATTTCGCTATTGATATTAGGGACTTATTGGAATAAAACCGGACTTTATTTTAGAATCGACTTTATTCTGACACATTTACACAGAAAACTCTCAGCTGACCTCTCAAAATTGATATACCAAAGCCAAATTTAATAATAAAGTCGCTAACTTTTATTTAATAAATACCGACACTAATAAATCCGGGTCTTAAATACACAAAGGCCGAATTTTGAAGGAAAGCAGCTGCTTTTTATATGTAAATCTGTCACCATAGGGTCGATTTTAAAAGAAGGTCAGGTTTTATTCCAATAAGTGTCTAATGAAATAATTAATAATACGGTATTGAAAGGTAGGCTAAACTAGAGTTGAGATAATTTCACTGATTTAGAAGCTAACGAGATATAAATGACGGATGAATTTTGTGCCAAATGGTAATACACGGATGTGACTAAAAGACACAATAATAGATACCTTTAGAAAAGATTAATAACAGCATGAACTGTTAGAAATAAAAGAAAATCATGACAAAAACATTTCATGTAAAACAAAGTCAAGTACGCAAAAATGGTAATTCGTAAAAAGAATTGAGATAAAAGTAAAGCCAAGTTCTCTAATACAAATTTCAAAATGAAAGGTTCTTACTAGTTTGGAAATGTTTTTTTTTAACTTTGCTATTACAGCCAAACTTCTTTATGTTCAATTTAGCACTGTGCCTAAGAGTCATTTGCAGCCGTAATAGCCATGTTAAGAAAACCATTTCCAAACTAGTAGGAATCTTTCATTTTGAAATTTGTATTAAACTATAAAAATGTTAGGTTATGTATAAAATGGTTCATACAAAAGTTGTAGACCTTTTTATTACCTATAACTTGTGTAATCAATTTTTTTCGATAGGAAGTCTGGTTTCACTGAAAACCGTGAAAAACATACCTAAACGTTTTTCCCATTTCACCCTTATAACTCGGATCGAGCCTAATTTATTTTTGCTGTTCGCTGCGATATATTTTCTTTTATTTCCCGTAGTTTGAATGCTATGGTTATTAATCTGAGGGCACGGCAGTACCCCGCCAAGTTCGCGCTGCTGTACCATCTTTTCTTGAAACATTTCAGCCCATATTTGACCTATCTAAAACTCTACCTCGGAATAAGCTACGAATCTATCTTCATTCATGGACTTCCATAAAGTAGTAAAGTAGTTACGAAATTTCAAAAAACGTCGAAATTGCCACTCACTGACTCACTCACTCATGTATAGATCAACAAAATTCTACTGTACTTGCAAACATGCTACAAAGCGGAAATTTGGCAGACTGATAGAAATTATGACCAAACCCCTGGGAAAAATTCTCTCTCCAAAATTCTAATTTACTCCCCTCCCCTATACATATAAAGTTATGTAAAAGTAACATTGCCCACTTCCAGAAATGCTACAGAGCTGAGCTTTGGCAGACTGATAGGAACTAGGATAAAACTATAGGAAAAAATTAAAACACCCCAAAATGCTAATTTACTTTCCTCCCCTATAAATGTAAAGTTATGTAAAAGTAACACTGCCCATTTCCAGAACCGCTAGAGAGCTGAGCTTTGGAAGGCTGATAGAAACTATGATAAAACCATGGGAAAACATTTAAAAACCTCAAAATTTTAAGTAAGGCATTGCAAAAGTTAAAAATTAAATATTATCCAATTTCTTTAAAAAAGAAGTGAAATCATAACAAAAACATTTCATGTAAAAAAAAAGACAAGCCCGCGAATGACATTCCGTAAAAATTGAGAAAAGTAAAGCCAAGTTCTCCAATACAAATTTCAAAATGAAAGATTCTTACTAGTTTGGAAATGTTTTTCTAAACTTGGCTATTACGGCTGTAAATGACTCTTAGGCACAGTGCTAAATTGAACATAAAGAAGTTTGGCTGTAATAGCAAAGTTTTAAAAAACATTTCCAAACTAGTAAGAACCTTTTATTTTGAAATTTGTATTGGAGAACTTGGCTTTACTTTTATCTCAATTCGTTTTACGAAATGTCATTCGCGTACTTGGCTTTTTTTTACATGAAATGTTTTTGTGATGATTTTCCCTTCCAAACGGTATTTGCACTAAGGACACTCATCGTAAAGCTTGCTTGACGATAAGTGACCTTAATTTGCACTGCTCTAAAAGTTTGGATCTGGGTTAGGATCACATAATTTATGGATTATTTTGATTTTTATAGAATCATTACTCACCATTCAGTTCTAGTTCCTTAACAGCCCATTCAATTATACGAATTACCAGATCTAAATTCATAAGATAGCCAAACTTCAATTTAAGCAAAGCAGTTAAGGTTGAAGGTTTCATATGATATCCACTGAAGAACGTAGCGTTTATGGAACAATTCATGTCAAAAAGGCAAGCGTCCTTAAGTTGTTTTTCGTTGTACAGCTCAGCATATTCGTAACTTAATATCAAACTACTTAAAAATTTGTTGTCTGAAATATATTCGTAACAAATTTTGATCAAATCTTCCAAGAGATACTTTTGGGCAATGTAATATAAATTCCAAGCATTTTCAACAGAGTGAATGTCTATATTCTTGCTGTAAATGTGTACTAAAACTTGTTGGAAATCTTCGAGACTCACATCGTCGAGAAATATTGTATCTGAGGCCATTTGTCCATAAAACATTCCTTCAAAAACAGGGCTGGCACATGCTAAGATAATTTTATGTGCTTTTAAGTTTTCACCCTGAATGGTAAAAGTACAGTCGGTGAATTTTTGTTCTTCAAAAAATTCAATCAGCCTTTTTGAGAAAGCAGTTTCTGGCTTAGGCTCCTCCTCCATCTAAAAATTATTAAAAAATGTCATCTCACGGTCAAAGTTGTCAAATGTCATTTTAAATGTCATTCTGTTAGGAGATTTCTTATATTAAATAAAACACATTGTATCTTACTGGATCTTTCTATTATTTCAGATTTTAAAAAAGTATAATATGATACACATTTTTTGATATAGCGAATTTATAAGTTTGTTCTGTAGATTCAATGCTCCTATGGATTTATGCATTGTTAAAAAAAAACTGTGGTTTATACTGAGATAAATTATTATTATTAATACTGAAACAAATGAAATGTATAAAACTCCAATCCAACGGCGCACGGTGAAATGGCTTTATGTTACGTGTTGGACATTGGGTACAAAATTATAGCATGTTCCTGTGATAAAAATTAAAGTGTTGCATTTGTAAATAGTTGCTTTATTTCGTTTTAAGAAAGTTTTTTGAAAATTTTTGTCTGTACAATTATTATAGTAAAAGTAAAGAGTTCCTAAATTGACAAAATTCAAGGAAAATTTATACTATATTATAAATTATGAAACACTAAACTTTATAGGCTTTTTATTATTTTTTTTAATACGGTATTAGGTTAAATAGTGCTTTAAATTTGCTATATATTTTCATAGTGGTTATTACATTATTGGTTAGTTTACACCTATATCAAAAGTACCATGTTTTTTTTTAAGATTTTTTTTTATAAAAGGTCGTATAAAAAATCGCCCAGGAACGCCCGCAAACCTGTTTATGAAATCTAATAAAGGAAGATGTGTAATATCATAATCTAAAAAAATTGGCTGCCCCTAGCTGCCACCTTTTAAGAAAAGATCCATTTAATTTGATGTATACTTTAAAAATCAATAATTTTGTGATTAAATACTACAAATCAATACAAAAAATTCATAATAATTAAGTTTACTTCAAGTGTTTTTATTTTTTGTTTGTTTTAAATTCCGTTTAATGCATTTTAATTTAATGCGTTAAGAGCCAAACTTGCTAGATAGAAGGGGGGGGTTCGGTTTCGGGGGTGAGGGGTTAGCATTTTGAAAATTTTTTAATTGTAAACGTTGCACCTGCAAATTTTGTAAAAATCGGTTCAGCGGTTTAAGAGCTATTGTGTTACGGACATACACACACATACACACACACAGACAGACAGACATCACGACGATATTGCTAGGATAGGTCAAAATACACCCAAATAACACATTTTCGGCGTTATCTCAAAAAAAAATTCGTCGAAAATAATACCTTCTCTATCCATTGCTACGCGGGCTAGGAAGGTAAAAATCTAATATATATAAATATAGGCTAAGCTTTGGTATGTTTGTATTTAGTTTTACCTCAATTCTCTTGCTCTCAAAATAAACTTTTACCTTCAGGGTGCGCCAAATTTGATGCTTTTTGGGAATTTTAGATATTTTTAGCCGAGATGTCTTTAAATATCAAAACCGCTTCTCGTCTTTTTTCAGCTACGACTGGATATTCAAAAATCTGAATTTTTTTTGGGTGACCTATAACTTTTTTATTTATAAAAATTTCATGTTGGTGTAAATTGCTCTTTTATAATTTTTTAATAAAGAATCAATTTGCCAAAGTAAATTTTATTTGAAATTTTTAGTTTTCAGATATTATATAAAGTTGGTATTTTTCTTACAGAATAACCCTCTTTTTATCCGTTTTTTAAAATCAGCTTCAAATTTCCTTTAAAATGACGTATTACACTAAATAATTTATTTTTTTCAATTTTTTATTGTTTTTATATATTGATTTTTTAATTACTTCTTTATTTCTAAATATTTTTTAGTTTGATTATTTTAAAATATTTTAAACCCAGTCCTTAAATAACAATGTAAAATAAAAGTATAAAATATACAAAATAATAAAGATATAAAGCAGTCATTCCATAAATATATAACGATTTTATGTAATATCTCCAAAATTTAAAGTGAAAGATAAAATTCAGTTTGCAAGTTGAATCCTCTATAAAAAAAACTATAAAAAAATATTTTACAACAAAATGAAATTTTCATAAATAAAAAAGTTATATAGTCCTTCCCATAGGCAGTTATACTTTTGTGACATTTCCAACCTCTTTATTTATCATATCATGCATAATGACAGCAACAAAAAAATCTGAAAAATGGCATGTCTGAGTTGTTTTTACTGTCCGTTTTTTTTGTTAACCTACAGTCAGCATCTTTTTATCCAAAGACCATGACAGTTTAACTTGAATTTTATACCAACATGACTGATTAGGAAATATGTTTATTTCAAAGTACCAAAAGTGTAACTGCGTATGACAAGGACTATACCACCTCCATAAATGCTTTCAAAATACCCTCGTAGGTCTATCAAGAAGCGATTTTAATATTTGAAGACGTCTCGAAAATCAAGCCCGGGACATTTCTACTTGTTTTTATTTATCTCGGCTATAAATACCTAAAGCCCCCAAAAAACATCGACTTTGGCCCACCATGTACCTAATAAACAAGCAAAGACTGACATAACTAGTATGCTTTTCAAAATAACTTCCACCTACTAGATATGAACTATTATGGTGAAATGGAAACCTGTACTAACATAATAAAAATACAACAAAACACATAACATACCTTGGAATCTTGACTGTAAATAAATGATGTCTATACTGTCTAACACAATGAATGACTTCACAAACCAAACTGTAAAAACCAGAGCATATAACGAGTTCGATCACGGTTGCAAAAATATCAAGTCAACTAGAGGTTTCAGTTTTTTTTCTAGCTGCTTACTCTAAAAAATTGATGATACCTTAGAAAAACTAAAATTTAATATTCAACGCCAAAAGGTGCTGTGTAATAAAATGAAAAATATGGTCAAACCTGAAACTGTTAATAAAATACTACTACTACGCTATCTTAGGTTTCTAAAAGGAATAGTAACTATACAGTACGTCCACGATTAGAGATCTCAAGATGACAAATGGACTACAAATTTAATTTTTTGACAAAAGATCAGTCTTTATAGAAAAGTTCTGCTTATTTTTAAGTCAATTAAATTGCCATATTTTAAATTTCAAAATTTTATACAGTGTATAGTTTTGGAAACGATTTATAAATAAAAATTTAACAAAAATTTGTGTATTGTGCAATTTTTTTGTCTTATTTGTCTTGCTGACAAATTTCTTTAAACACACTTTGCCGACTATGTCAGGGGCGGGGGGATTGATCCCCCTTATGTAAGGGCCTTGGTTTTGGCCAATGCAAAATATAGTTAGAAAATGATAAAGAACTACATAATTTTCCACACCATCTTAACTATATTCAATCAACAATCCAATGCACAATGGAAATTGAACGAGTCGGCTTTTGGAACCCTTTTTGGATGTTCTTGCCAAACGAATAGACAGAAACAATCAAACCACTATATAGGAAACCCACACACACGGGACAGTACCTAAATATGAAGTCCAATCATTCTCTTGCTACGAAACAAGAAGTTTGTATTTAAGAGCCGTAAATATTTGTAGTAATAATGAAGGATTAACCACAGATACATTAAAAAGTACTTACAACAGAATGATTATTCCGAGAAATTAATAAACTCAACGATCAACAAATATTCAGAAAAAAAATCAAACGTAGCAAATTTTTAAAGTAATAATTTGTTGGTTGTTATAACATTCCTTATGTTCAAGGGTTTGACCAAACATAAGATGAATATCCAAACACTATAATATTAAAACAGTATTTTCATAAGGAAATACAATAAGGAGTTTTCTAACTAAAACAAAACCAGAAAATCCCTTAAATAATAAGAAATGCAAAACGCCTTCTTTAGGTTAAAGTAAAGGAACGTGTACTGTGAAAGGAAGATGAAAAACGTACCCAATTAGGGGATATTGCAAAATCTGGTTTAGAAGATCATTTGTGTTCAAATAATCACAGGACTTAATAGTTTATCGTCCCCTATTTCACGTACCTACGTAACTAGCATTTAATAAATTTCTCAAGAGAACGAAAATTAAAAAAGCAGCAAACAACTCTACTGCCGTGCCATCGCTAGAGATACGGTTACGCCACTTCCTGAGCCAAAAGTCGTACTTATGGGAGTGAAACATGTTGGTAGCGTATTTCATTTTTTGGAGTTTTGTCAGTTACGTCGGTACGTGGGATAGAGGACGATATGGAAGCCACTCCTTATGGAAAACAAGCGTCTTACGATAAAAAAGGTGGCGGGCCATCACACCTGACTGTACAGTAAGTAGTATAAGTAGTAGCTTGTACACTGGAATGTTCAGTTTACACTTAAAAACGTTTTAATTAAATAAAGAAAATGATAGTCCGAAATTTTGTTTCTAGCATAATTAAATTTTTTTATTTTAATGCTTGGTAAATGTTAAAAAAGTTACATTGCAGTCTTTAAGAGAGATACCCAACAAATTATAAAATAACTGGTTGGATGATGTTAATCATTGTCTATTTACCTTGAACTGGACAAGAGCAAAGCCAAGGTGACTCGAATTGCTTAGATTGAGAGATAACCGTGACAAAATCAAGAAAAAAGTGTTTCCAATAAAAAAAAACAGCCAATATCAAAGGGCCAGATTTCTTACCAAGTTTAAAATAGTCAAGATACCCTATTATAATAAGGCCCGTTAAATATAAGGGCAAGAATGGAGACGAGTTTTGAGACTATGGAAACGATGCGACCTTTGCGTTAAAAAAATAAATTCTTCATAGCTTTGTTGTATCTACTTTCATAGTTAGGTAAATATCAAAATTATTCGAAAACTTCTTACACCCTTTTTAATAAAATTTTATAAAGGAAATAAGGCGAATATAATCTGAATTGCCTATCAATATTTTCTCTAAATTAGGTGTAATCTCTTTGCTTATAATAATGAATAAACCTCAGAATAAATAATAAACAAACTAGGTAGTTATTAATAACTTATTAATAATAATTGTTTTTCAAGAAATTCTGGGAAAATTTGTTGTATAAGTCAATAATAAAAACCTAATTGAGAACATGTAAAAACCCCTTTTCTCTTAATATATTTTGATACAAAAATAATTATCTAATATTTCCCAAGCTTATTACACATAATTATTAAGGTGGCCAACTTACTGATTCACTATGCTATGTTAACAAAAATTTTCAATATTTTTAGGTAGCACCCAGCCAAGTTTGCTTGCCATATTTACCATGTTCCCTTAGTAGATGGTGAGCCAGAAATTGTTTTATTTATAATTTAAAATTTATTTATTTTCAATTTTTATTCCTTGTATCTACCGGACAATTTTTTTCCTTCAATATAACTTTTAAACTATCCAATCGATTTTAATGGGACAAACTGCACTTGGCAGAGAATTAATCCTAGTTTTGACTTAATATATTTTTTTGTCTGACATCTCAAAATCCAAGATGGTGGACAAAATTAAAATGTACCCTTCAAAGATGCTCGTTTATTCTTATGTTGCAAACATGTTTTAATATTTTTTTTAATCAGTAAAAAAGCGGCCTTCTTGACACGCCCAACAAGGCACGAACATGCAAAATCTGTTCAGTGGTTCTAAAAAAATATATTCATGTTTTAACCATTGTTTTGCATATTATATGATTGCCTTGCCAATCATGTCTGCGTTTATTTCCTTATAAATTCATTACTACTGAACCGATTTTAATCATTAATAATAATGATCAAGGTTTATCGCTATCTTAAAATTTAAGATGGCGGACAGAATCATAATTGATTCTTCAAAATGGCTTGTTTATTCTTATTTTGCAAAAATATTTTAGTTTTTTTTTAATTTATAGAAAAGCACTACTTTTCCCCACACACAACGAGGTACAAATTAGTAAAATCCGTGTAATGGATCTTAAAAAAATTTTGTTTCAATCATTATTTTACAGATTATACCGTTGCATTGCCAATCCTGCCTGCATTCATTTCCTTCTAAATTTGTTATTACTAAACCGATTTTAGCAAAATAAAAAAAATCATGGTGACAATTGATTGCTCGTTAAAGATTAAAATCAAACATTGCCGCCATCTTAGAATTTAAAATGTCGGGCAGAATCATACTTGATGCTTCAAAATGGCGTGTGTGTTCTTATTTTCTGAAAATGTTTTAGTTTTTTTTTAATTATAGAAAAGCGCTACTTTTCTCCCGTCTAACAACGTACAAAGTAATAAAATCGGTAAAGTGGTTCTCACAAAATCTGATTCTGTTTTAACCATTGTTTTACAAATTATACGATTGCATTGCCAATCCTGCCTGCATCCATTTCTTTATAAATTCATTATTACTGAACCGACTTTGGTGGAATCAGAAACAATCAGATTTTTTAAGAACCACTACATGGATTTTATTAATTTGTACCTCTTTATGCAGGAGAAAAGTAGTGTCTTTCTATAAATCAAAAAAAAACTAAAACATTTTCGGAAAATAAGAATAAACGTGCCTCTTTGAAGAATGATTCTGTCTGACATCTTAACTTTTAAGATGGCGGCACATTTCGATTATAATCTTTAAAGAACAATCAATTCTCACTATGATTTTTTTTTATGTCACTAAGATCAGTTCGGTTCGGTTCGGTTCGGTTATTATATTAATATCAGTAGTCAAAATACTATGGAACAAACACTACAATTAATTTTGGAGAAATTGAACAAACTTGATGAGCGATTAACTAAACTAGAAAGTAGCAATAACGGAGCTACCAATATGCCTCAAAATGGTCAGTAATCTTAGAATCCTAGCTTGGAATGCCAATGGTCTCTTGCAACATCAGCAAGACTTGCAAGTTATTCTAGACATAGAAAAAATTGACGTCTGTCTTGTGTCAGAAACGCATTTCACTAACCAGTCTCACATTAAATTTAAAGGTTATAAAGTGTATCATACAACTCACCCTAGCAATACTGCACATGGGGGAAGTGCTGTAATAATTAAAGAAAATATATCACACTATGAGGAGATGGGATATAAAACCATAGAGATTCAAGCTACATTAGTAAGTGTAAAAACCAAAACATATACATTAGTCATAAGTGCTGTCTATATACCACCAAGGCACTTACTAAAGAAAAATCAATATCTTAATTTTCTCAGAAAATTAGGAAACCGTTTTATAATTGGAGGTGACTTTAATGCAAAAAATACCTACTGGGGATCTAGACTGACGAATTCTAAAGGAAAAGAACTTTTGCAAGCTATTAGTGAATATCAATGTGAGCCGATATCAACTGGTAAGCCCACATACTATCCAACAGATCCAGGAAAAATTCCAGATCTAATTGATTTTTTATAGTAAAAAATATATCTTTAAGTTTTGTAGATATAGAAGAAAGTTTTGATTTACACTCAGATCATTCACCTATTATTCTAACTCTTAGTAAAAACATAATAAAGAAAGAAGCAAATATCTCACTAGTTAATAAACTGACTGACTGGATTAGTTTTAAACAAAGTCTGTCAGAAAAAATAAACCTATCAGTACCATTGCAAACGCCAGAACAAATCGATAAAGAAGTTGATTATTTTGTTACAAATATTCAACAAGCAGCTTGGGAAAACAGTCCAAAACCAAAGAGAATTTTTAAGGGAAAAAACTATCCAAAGGAAATTAGAGACCTTATATTGGAAAAAAGGAAACTAAGAAGAAAGTGGCAACAAAGCCGTGATCCTCGGGACAAAACAAATCTCAACAACATGACGCAGCGCATTAGGCGAGAAATTCTAGTAATAAAAAATGAATCTATTAACCATTTTCTTAATGAACTTACAGATGATAAAAATACCGACTATTCCCTTTGGAAAGCAACCAAAGATTTTAAAAGACCAATTATCCAAATTCCACCCATACGAAAATCTAACAACCAGTGGGCAAGGAGTAACGAAGAAAAAGCAGATATTTTTGCAAGTCATTTAGAAAAAACATTTCAGCCCCACGAAGCACCAGATGAACACTTTCATTTAAATGAACCCCATCAAATCGAGGACCATATTAAGCTTACATCACCAAAAGAAATATTAACAGAAATCAAAAATATTAATTCGAAAAAAGCCCCAGGGTATGATCTTATTAACGGGGTAGTCATAAAACAACTCCCCAGAAAAGCTATCGTAAAACTATGCAACCTAATTAATGCGTCTTTTAGGCTTAGG
Source organism: Aspidapion aeneum (assembly GCA_963576565.1). NCBI lineage: Eukaryota > Metazoa > Arthropoda > Insecta > Coleoptera > Brentidae > Aspidapion > Aspidapion aeneum. Next base: position 34,947,975 of record OY755041.1, read on the forward strand.
TATGTACCTAAACTGTGGAAAGTTGCAGAAGTTATCATGATTCCAAAACCGGGAAAACCACTCCATGACGTGTCATCTTACAGGCCAATATCTTTGCTGCCAATTATATCCAAGCTCTATGAAAAATTATTGCTTTAAAGAATAAAACCCATCATAGAAAGACAAGAAATTATTCCATCTCATCAATTTGGTTTTCGAGACAAGCATTCCACGATAGATCAAGTACACAGAATTACTAATATAATAGAAAAAGCACTAGAAGAGGGAAAAGTTTGTTCTGCAGTTTTTCTAGATGTAGCACAAGCATTTGACAAAGTGTGGCATGAAGGCCTTAATTTTAAACTAAAAAGGTTTCTTCCAAAACAATATTCGGATATTTTGGAATCATACATATCTGATAGACATTTTAGAGTAAAACAGGAAGACTCATACTCAAATTTAAGAGAAATTCAAGCAGGCGTGCCCCAGGGTAGCGTACTAGGCCCTTATCTATACTTATTATTCACTTGTGATATCCCAAAGCCAGAAAATTGTCACTTAGCAACATTTGCCGATGATACTGGTTTATTGACGGTAGAAAAATCTATTGAAAAATGCATAGAAAAACTTCAGGATGCAGTCACCCAAATTCACAGTTGGACCACAAAGTGGCGAATAAAATTAAATGAAACCAAATCAATTCATGTTGATTTTACAAACAAAAATATAAATCACATACAAATAACAATTAACAACATTCCAGTACCATATTCGAATCCGGCAAAATATCTAGGTATGACACTTGATGCCAAATTGCGCTGGAAAGCACATGTTAAGAAAAAAAAAGAAGAACTTGAGATAAGGTATAGAAAAATGAACTGGCTAATTGGAAGGAAGTCCAATTTAACAATTCATAATAAGTTACTGCTTTATAGACAAATACTGAAACCAGTATGGACATATGGTATTCAACTATGGGGTTGTGCTAAAGAGAGTAACATTCTAGTTGTACAGAGATTTCAAAATAAAGTATTAAGAAACATTGTGAATGCACCTTGGTACGTTCGAAATAGTGACCTTCATCGAGATCTAAAAATCGAAACTGTAGCAGAGACTATAAAAAAGTACGCAAAAAGCCATGAAGATAGACTCCATCGGCATGTGAATGTGGAAGCAATTCAGCTTCTAGACAATACTATGCTAGTTCGACGACTAAAAAGAGTGAAGCCGTTTGAGCTAGTAAACTAAGTGAATTACACATAAAACAAAATAATGCTATAAACACAACACAATTGTGAGTCACAGACTAAACAAAGCGGGGAGAACTGTTGAGTGAACCCTAAGTTTAAATCTGACTTTTCTAGTAAATTAAGTTAAAACAAAATTGCTAATTAGTCTTACTGACTAGATTGTAATAAAAAAAACACAGTGTGTTTGACAAAAAAAAAAAAAAAAAAAAAACTAAGATCAGTTCAGTAATAATGAGTTTATAAGGAAATGAATGCAGACAGGATTGACAATATAATCTGTAAAACAATGGCTAAAACAAAAATAGATTTTTTGTGAACCACCACACCGATGTGACTAATTTGTACCTTGTTGTATGGGGAAAAGTAGTGGTTTTCTATAAATTAAAAAAAAACTACAACATTTTTGAAATATAATATAAATAAAAATAAACATGTCATATTAAAGAATCAAGTATGATTCTGTCCGCCATCTTTAATTTTAAGATAGCAGTAAATTTCGATCATGATTTTTAAAAAGCAATCAATTCTCACCATAATATTTTTTTTTCATCAAAATGCAGACATGATTCGCAAGGCAATCGTATATTATTTAAAACAATGGTTGAAACAAAAATATATTTTTTAGAACTACCAAACCGATTTTGCTGATTCGTATCTCGTTGTGTGTGGCAAGAGAGCAGCTTTTTTACTAATTTAAAAAAATAATTAAAACATTTTCGCAATTTAATTTCGCCCGCCATCTTGGATTTGAAGATGGAGGACAAAAAAATATATTTAGTCATATCTCTAAAATCAATCCGATAATTCAAAAGTTATAATGAAAAAAAAATTGTTCGGTTTTTTTGGCCCACCCAGTATGTAGGTTCTACCAGGGGTTTTCCTTTCCGTTGGACCGTCTGGTTATTGGTCCTCTTCCTTTAAATGTAGGAATCTAACAGAGAGTGTTTAACCAAGGAATGTCAAAATGAATAACCGACCGGACGGTCCATCGTAATAATTGCTTACCGTCTGTTTGTCCGGTCTTTTAAACAGGTCTGTCCATTATTTTTTTAATTTGTCCTTAGAAAACCTATAGGTATAATCTTTTTGTTCTAATAATTATTAAAAAGAGTGACTCAGTTAAAAGTAACTAGGTTTATGGAGATTTCAGAAACGGTAAGAGTACAATTTTGATTAAATGAGAAAAAAGTTGTGCTGTTCCAAGCTATTTCAAGATTAAAAATATCTACAGGGGTTTTCAAAATATCGAGCAAAAACGAAAAATTGAAATATCTCTCCAATTTTGATCCTGCATGCAAAGGGAATGTGTGAGCACTCTAGTGAAAAGTCAAAAAGACACATAGTAAGTGGTATTTATTTAAATAACCACATAGAATTTTCCATGCTAGGCAAGACTGATATTAGGTGCCAATTGAATAGTGCCTATAGGCAAAACATTACCGAACATAATGAAAAAGTGACAAAAATTAGACATATTCTTAGTAGGTTAATAGATTTTAAAATTCTGTGGGATTTTTGAGGTTGCTCTACAGGGCCATAAAAAAGAAGGGTGAATGGACATTGAAATGGCCAAACTTTGAAAATTCATATTTTAAAAACTATACAGTTCATGAATAAAAGCAATATGGTGGGGCCATAGAGATGCGAAAAAACCACACCCTGAGTTAAGATTCGAAAAAACTTCTTTTAGCGAATTTTAGGATAAGAAATCCCATAAGACCAAAATGGCCAAACTTTGAAAATTCATATTTTAAAAACTATACAGTTTATCAACAAAAGCACTGAGTTGCAGTATGGTGGGGCCACAGAGATCCGAAAAAACCGCACTCTGAATTAAGATTCGAAAAAACGTCCTTTAGCAAATTATAGGACAGGAAATCCCATAAGACCAAAATGGCGAAATTTTGAAAATTCATATTTCAAAAACAATACAATTTATTAACAAAAGCACCTAGTTGCAGTATAGTGCGGCCATAGAGATGCGAAAAAATCAAATACTAAGTTACGATTTAAAAAAAACGTCATTTAGCGAATTTTAGGGTAGGAAATCCCATAAGACCAAAATGGCCAAACTTTGAAAATTCATATTTAAAAAACTATACAGTTTATGATCAAAAGCACTGAGTTCCAGTATGGTGGGAACATAGAGATGCAAAAAAACCCCACCCTGAGTTAAGATTCAAAAAAACCTCATTTAGCGAATTTTCAGGAAGGGAATCCCATAAGACAAAAATGGGCAAACTTTGAAAATCCAAGTGGTATTCATTTAAATAACCACATAGAGAATTTTCTATGCTAGGCAAGACTATTAGGTGCTAATTGAATAGTGCCTATAGGCAAAACATTACTGAACATAAGGAAAATGTGACAAAAATTTGACATATACTTAGTAGGTTAATAGACTGTTTAAAATTCTGTGGGATTTTTGAGGTTGCTCTACAGAGCCATAAAAAAGAAAGGTGAATGGACTTTATTTATAAACAAATAAACTAAAAACTACACCAAGTAGCTGCTTGTTTGGAAAATACTAAAATAAAGTTTTTTTATCTCATTTTTTGTGCAATTTAAATTTCTGCCCCCCCCCCAATTTATAATGTCACCAGCCACCACTGCTCCCCTGGTCAACTGATTGCAAATGTATTGTTCCTAACCTTTTCCCCATCATTGTTGCCACACTTTTCCATTTCTAAAATCTGGCAACCCCATATATTAGATATATAAGGCCCACCTGAGGCCAATCTCTTACGACTAATCTTATCTAACCTAACCTGTGCCAATCTCCTTGAGCCACTGTAAGTAAAGTATCAGACACATTAGATACAACTTAAATTAAAAAATAAGAAGCAGGTTGGTTACCTTAATTGCGACTAGCGAGTAAAATTTAAAAAGATTCAAAAGGATTTTGACCTCTTGGACTAAAATTTAAAAACGTTATAGATGGACTATTAAGTGGGTAATTTATGACAACTTAAGACAAATTGATTTTTAATAACTATAAATAATACCTGATAAAATTCAGCACTCGACATAAATTTTTAATTTATTTCTCAAAATACTTAAAAAAATAATCAAAAAACAGAAAAAACACTTAAAACAAAAAAATTGAGGTTATAAATTAAAATAGGGAGATCTTTTGTCCTTGTCTCATCTCTCATGTATAAAGAGAAGCCCATTTTTCCGTCACCGGTTGGTCCAACAAGCTAGTAGGTCTGGTTTCAGTTTGCTCACAATTTTATGGATGGCGCCACTAAATTAGCCAAGGGCCCTAGCAGTAGTTAAGGTCACTGTATAACGAAGTTTAGAAGGAACTTCGTTATATAGTGACCTTAGCAGTAGTAAGGTGAAATCAAAAGTTATGTGCTTTAAATGTGATGACGCAATTTGTCTATCCTTTTTTAACTTGTAGATTAAACCGAAATCACACAAATCGTAACTCACCCGATGGTGAAATGAATAGAAAAACAGCTGTAGTGTGGCCGCGCTAAAAATCAAAAATCCAAACAAATCCGTAACCTAACCTAACTTTTTTCAGTATTTTTTTAATTAGACTGTTTTTAGGGCTACTAAAAATGGTCACGAACGAAAAAGACAAGGAGATTAATTTGCCCTGGTAAGATTTTTTTAGATCTCTTTAAAATACAATAGCAGTCTGTATTTTTTTAAAAGTTTAATTCTGGATTTATACAGATAAAAATAAAAATATAAAAATAAAATTTGACTCTATAGGAAACTACATAGGTGTTTATACAGATCCAGATAAAAATAAAAGGCAATTATCAGCAATGGACCGTCAGGTTATTCCTTCTCTTCCTTTAAATGCAAGAATCTAACAGAGCATTTAACCAAGAAACATCAAAAAAGCATTAATTAAAAAGCTCACTGGTAGAGACTTGCATTTAAAGGAAGAGAAAGCACAACTAGAAAAATAAAAGGTTGGCCAACTTTTAACTTTTATTTAATTTTTATCTGGAAATTGATGTGCCTATGTGCAACATCATGTTACATGACCTTTGTTGTTGTTTGGATGGAGAATTTTATGTTCTTTTTGTTTTTTTTGTACCATATCAGGCAATTCAACTTTAGAAAGCCAGTATGGTTTAATCCGAAAATACTTTTACACTGTTTTTTTGCAAAAAAAGTAATAAAAATTAATTTTTGTTTTTATTTGACTGTATAAGTGGCAAATATTTTTGTTGTTATTTTTATATTTATTTTTATTGATATCTGTATAAACTGCTGGTTTTATACAGATAAAATTAAAAATATAAATATTAAAATGAAAATATAAGATGACTCTTTGGGAAACAGTGTACTTAGTAAGTGTTTCCAAAACCAGAAAAAATAACAATAAAAAGTTGGCCAACATTTTACTGTTATTTAATTTTTATCTGGAGATGTATGTGTGACGTTTCTTTTTCAGTTTTTTTTGGTTTTTCTTACCATTTTAAGCAATCTAACTTTAAAAAGCCTGTGGTTTAATCCAAAAATACTTTCACACTGTTACTATGTTACTAACCAACATTCAAAAAATTAGAATGGAGAAATTATGGATGGTTGTCAAAATAATAAATTAATGAGTTTTCTTGAAAAAAATCAGTTAGGTAATTAGGTAGGTTTTTTTTCACACAGAGTCTTATGACAGAATTTTATTAATTTTCTCTTACTATTTTAGAGTTACGATGGGGAGGAGGTGGAAGTAATTTATGGTTAATTACCTTGTACACATCATGTGCAATGTGACATAACCCAGCCATAGTAAAGAAAAACTAGAAGCAGACTGAATTTTTGTATACTTATTCCTTATTATTTAAGACACATCCATATGTTTTTTTTTTTAAACTACATCCTTAAGCTTCGCTAGCTTTAAAGCCCCAAATATCCTAAAAATCAGATTTTTGTGATTTTTTTGAAAATTAATATTTAAAAAAAACTCAAAAGAGAAAAAATTTGCGAAATTACTCAATATATACTATAAAATAAAGAAAAAAAACCTAACTTAATTAAAAAAAAATGGTTTTTTTTTTCATTTTATTTTTTTTTTGCCCTGTAAATGACTTATTTTAACTCAACAGGAAGAGGCTTGTTATTATATACATCACTTTAATAATAACTTAGAAAAGTTAGTGGGTGCCTTTAATAAGGCCTTTGAATGCTATTTTGATTACATAAATATAAAGGATTTAAGGTTAGGAACTGGATGCTAGGTAATATTTTACAGACAAATTTACCTAGCACTTTAGGTGAAAGTGCATTACAGAGTCAACCAATCACTTTTTAAATAGCATGTCAAGCTTCAACCTTCATTTATCAAACTCTTTTTTAGGGAACCCTACGCTTCTTCAAGTAAAATAAGTTAGGTATCACTAATGCTTCTTAATATTCAATCAGCCAGGCACAAAATTGATGATTTCTTTGCATTTATAGAAGACCAAAAATTTCCTCACCTAATCCTTCATATGGAACACTGGCTCAGGGATGGGTAACCCTTGTATCTGCCTATCACAATGTTGTCAGACCAGCTCTAACAATAGAGTACAACTATTTGAATGAACACCGAATTTCAATCCAACACTGATTTTTCTAACTGGAATACGATTTTCTCATCTGTGAAAAAATATTCTAGTTTTCTATGTGTTACTCTCTAAATACTTACATTCGATGTATATACCGTTCTCCAAATTCTAGCTAAGCTTTGTTGACAATTTTAAGATACTTTTATCAAGCTTACCATCCAAATCTAAATTAATAATCGCAGGCGACATTAACATCGATTATGGAAAACACTCCACTATCTTTCTACTCAGTTTGTTAGAGTCTTAACCTACGGCTGCATGTAAAGAGCCCTACAAGAGTAACTAATTACACTGCTACAACCATCGATTAAAAAAAAGTTGATAAAAAATATTGGCTTACGCAAGGCATAACAGCATCTATGGCTAATTTAAGATTCTTAAATTCTATTAGAAAATACTTATAATATTACTTATTATAATATAATATTTTATATACTACACTAATTATTTAAAGTATCGTCAAATCTATTTTAAAAAAAAATCATTCGTACAGCTAAATGTTTATTTTATTCTAAACGCTTAACTAATGCTAGCAACAAAATTAAACATGGAATATAGTCCGGGAAAAAACGGGACCCAAATCCATACTAACACCGGAGGTCGATATTGAACCCGAAAATCTTAACACTTTCTACTACTTTGTTGCAAACAACTTAACTCAATCTATCAAATCAGACACCGATCCGTTATCATACATGTTTCTTCCTGCAAACCCTTAAGAAACCAAACTACGTCTGTTTCAGACGGGATATCTACGAAAATAAGGAAGATAATTCTAACACAAGCTATGAACAAATCATTTTCAGAGGGTACATCGTACCTATCCATAAAAATGGTAGTACCAAAGAGCCGTCTAACTACTGCGCTATTAATTAGCGATAATCTCAAAAGTGGTCGAAAAGTTGGTAAAAAAAGAGGATAATAGATTTTCTGACACAACACAACGTTTCAACCCTGCTTAATTTGGCTTCCTTCATAAGAAGGGCACACACGACGCGAAGTTGCGTGTAATTTAAGACCTATTTCGAAACAACAATAACGGGTATGCCACTGCGGGGGTGTTCTGTGACTTTTCAAAGGCATTTGACTGTGTGATTTATAGTTTAGGTCATATTTATCATGCCGCAAGCCACGTGTTACCGTCAACAAAAAACAATCAACTGAGCAGCCACTTCTGGAGTCCCACAAGGTTCGGTTCTTGGACCTGTTTTATTTCTTTTGTAATTGAATGACGTGCTCTATCTAGATATATCTGGAACTTTTGCCGCTTTTTCGGATGAAGCAACCGTGGTGTGGCATAGGCGGGACTCTCAGGAACTGGCCGAAATTATAGCTCATGATCTTAATGTAATTAAAAATTGGTGCGATGCCAATAACCTATTATTCAACTTTAACAAAACCCAAGTCCTTGGATTCCGTTGCATTCTAAATTAAAGCGTTCAAAATACAAAATTTCTGGGACTGAGTATATGTTGGATACGTAAAAAATGACTGTCAAAAAGTTTTCTTTTGGGAACTTATCAGGGCCTTTCAAACAGAGATAGATTGCCAGACCAAATATATTTATATATCTGCAAAAAAAAATAAAACTGTTTTTTAAGATACCTAACCTGCATTCATAAAATACTCTTTACGCACATTTGTTTAGATTTATATGTAGCTTATCCAATTTTTTGCATAGTATAGTGGCATACCTAAATATTTTTTTTCACGAACCACCACGAACTCATCATTTCTTCATTCTAGTGTCTTAAATGTAGATTCGAAACACTCTAGTTAAAATTATACGAGAATAATAAATATATTTTTTTAAATTTTAAATTTTTGTTTTGCAAAAATCTAAATGATGTGATATCAAATTAAAAGATCTTTAAAACAAGACAGTAAAATTTTGTGTTGTAAGTCGTTTTGGAGATATTGGTTTATGTGTGAGTACAGGCAAGAACAAATTTGATCAATTTTTCGATTTTTAGAGTTAAATAAAATTAAAACCAGCAGTCCACAAAATCTCAAATTTTGGATTTCCGAGTTTTTTCATAAGTAGAATAAGTGTACCAAAAATGATCAAAATCGGAGATGGTGAGCTAAAATTTTTATTTTATATTGGTAGGTTTATTATGGCATTATAAAAATATATTTTTTAAAAACTTTTATGTAGTTATTAAACTTTCAAAACACATTTGATTTTGTCCATGTCTTGTATTTTTTCTTGAAATTATTAGTGGCTCGAGTAGGTCTAGGTAAGAATTGCGAATGTGACATACAAAATTATATTTCTCTTCTAAATGTTTTGGTAAAAGACTGTGAATTATTTAAAAAATAAAAACAAAAACATTCAGCATTATACTTGGATTGAGATTTGTTCTATTTAACATAATTTTTACACTGGTAGAATGCACCTCAATGCTTTATTTTGTATTTTAAACTAAACATAAACAAAATGAATGGACAGTAATTGAAATCGGGACAGTTGTTGTATTATATGTCAATTTTTGTGAACATTGACTTAGATGTTTACCAACACAGTAGGAGGATGCCCAAGGGGTTGCCTACCCCACACTACTCCTACTACTAGATGCGAGACTAACTGTTTACCAGTTCTACATAAAAATCCAGCTTTTTTAATGCTTTATTGCAGAAATAATTTAAATGTTCGTCAAAAATTAGGTTTGTTACAATATGGCCATTTATTTTAATATTTAAATTTGTTTTGTATTTTTGGTTATGTTTTAATTTTATTAACATTAAATTAACATTTTGATTTATCGAGATTAAGCCACTATGAATTTTCATCAAGCCAAACTTATTTTTTTAGTTCACTCTTTATTACATCATATACATCCCGGACCCTTCAAAAAAATAATACAATAAAGTGTTATCAGTAAACAGTTGAATTCTGCATTTTCGAACTTACATGTATTTAAAAAATATTAGGACATTTTTTTTTCAAAATTTGAGTTTTGTTGTTTATAAAAAATTGATCATGTTGTCAATTAAAAGACTTTTCATATACGCCCTATATCACTATTCTGGTGTAAGTAGTTCAACTGAATGTTTGTTGATACATGTTTAAGCAAAATTTAATTTTTAAAAAAGTCCTCATTACCAAAATTTGAAATTTGTATAATATTGTATACAAAATTTGATTTCTCTTAACGAGCGTCTTAATTTTTAAAAAAACCGATAACCAAAATTAAATGGATCCAATGATTTTCAAGATATAAGCGAATTTATGGTAAGTCTGAAGGGACCCCAAATATAGTCAAACCACTTTTTTAAGGCGCCGAAGTATATTTTTTTGAGGCACCTTCAGGGCCCCCTTGGGACGGCGATCGCCGACTAGCCGACCTGGCCAGTCCGGGCCTCCGCGCTATTTTCTACCAGCACTGTTTGGGACCGATACTATTTGGTACCGACGCTAGTTTCTTCCGCGCTATATTTAGTTCCTAATTTGTCGCAGCGCTATTTTGTCGCCACTCTTTTGTTTCGCGCCATTTTGTATCGGAGCCGTTTGGAATTAAATGCAATTTTGACCAAATGCAGACTTTGTCCGTACACTGTATCCTTAAATTATACAGCGTGTTATTAAATAAGCTGCTAAAAAGGTGTGCCTCAAGGGTCGATCCTGGGTCCTCTCCTTTACATTGTGTACACAAACGAAGTCGAAAGCGTTATAAACAACGAGGTGTTCACGTTTGCAGATGACAACAACGTCTTGATCAGTGAGGAGAGTCGTGATAGAATAAAAACCGAAGTAGTAACTACCGTAACTGATCTGGATAAGTGGTTCGCAGCAAAAACCTCAAAATAAATATTAACAAGACCCAGCTAATTGAGTTCAAACCAAAAAATTATGAAATTTTGTGTGTGCAGTGTGACGGAGGGAAAATAGAATCGACAGAGACAATAATGATTTTGGGAGTTACATTGGATTCTAACTTGAAATGGGTGGATCAGATTCAGGAACTGGGAACCTCAATAAGAAAATATTGCTATGCCTTGAGAGTGATAAGAGATAATGTTGACTCAGAAGCAGCACTATCCTCGTTTCATGCATATGTGCAATCTCGTATAAGGTATGGGATTATATTTTGGGGTAACTCAACAGAGGCACTAACAATCCTAAAAATACAAAAAAAAATGCATCAGGGTACTGCTGAAACTAAAGAACACAGATAGTTGTAAACAAAATTTTATAAAATTAAAAATCCACACAGTCTTTAACATATATACTGGAATGTGTAAACTTTGTCACAAAAAACTATGATCTCTTTAAGAAAAACCAAACTTCTCATTTATACAATACCAGATTTAAAGATAACCTTAAAGCTGAAAAAGCTAACTATAGCTACATTCAAAAAAATATCTCTCACAATATCCTAAAAATTTAGAATACCCTTCCACTGTAAGAGAACTTCCACCTAGACAAATTCAAAATAAAAAACTTTCTTAAAATGAGGGCCTATTATATCTTAGATGATTTTTTTAGAGATGACAAAAGATTAATGTAGAAAATCTGTGATATAGAACTGTCATAAATACCTAAGCTAATTCTGTTTTCCTTTTAATGTGTTAGAGCTGTACCTATAGTACCTACTTATTAATTTTAAAATTTTTAAATGCCTATTGTAAAAATGTTGTGGTGCAATCTTGTATATTTTAAAACTTTTGTGTTGATTCTATTTTTTAGATCTATAAATGACGAGTTCTACACCTTATAGGTATACATATTATGTAAAATGAGAACGAAAAATTAAATTCTATTCTATTCTATTCTATTATAAAAGGTGGTAATTCTTGGGTCTTGGATCCACTTTGAGAAAAAACTTTTAACTTGTTAACTTTTGAGATACAGAGTGAGAAAATCTTTTTTATTAATATTTGTAATACACTGTTCTAGCTATTTTTATAAAATTTGGTACACACTTTTTATTTATCATGAGACATTTTTTTATGTATAACATGTTTTTGATTCGACCAAGGGCGTTCGTGCGGGAATTGCCTTCGGTATTTTTAAACAAAATAATGTTACGTGTGTTTGAGATAATTGCCTTCAAACTTTCAAATTTAACATGGACTGATAAAATAAAAATTTAATCAGAATTTTATATTTTTCGGATTTGATTTTTATTTTATCATTCCATGTAAAATTTGAAAATTTGAAAGCAAATATCTCAAAAACTAATCTATTGATTTTCGAAATTTTTACACGGTTTTAAAGATATTCAAGAGAACTTCAAAAGAAGGTATCACTAGACCCACTTTCCCTATTCAAAATATAGGGGTAAAGTATACCCCTCGAAGATGGTGCGCGCTACAAAAATTTCAAGATAGCCAAAAGGTGTCCCCCTCGCAAACAAAATCGACGTGTCTGAGCGTTTCTCCAAATTCACACAAAAAATACCAAAAAACACGTCTGTTACCTTTTAGTTGGACACCCTGTATATTATCATACAGTATTTTAATTTTTTTTTGGATATTGACATTTTGTTAATTAAGAAACAAATGGAACAATGATTTCCCCTTCAGTTCAACATGTACAAAAACCTATACCTACTTCATAGTCCTATTTTTTAAGTGATGAGTAAGAGAGTGCAGAAATCTTTCAAGCTTCGGACTGACTAAACTTTAATACATATATTGACTAAACTAAGCATGCAATTTTGGGGACAATATTGCCATTAACACATTATTTAAGCTACAGAAAACAAAAATAGCGGTTACTATTCTTTTGATGTGGCTTAAAAAAAGTGTTTGAAAGTAAATGACATCATTGAAAGCTCAATCAAGAGTTTTTGCAGAGAAAAAAGTTGGGCGTCTTGGCAAAATAAAGCTATGTACGAAAATTCAGCCTGTTACTCATAATTTAAAAAATAGACCGGTGTACTGTGGACTATCTGTCTTCTATCGTAATACAATTTTTTAGGGTCGAAAAATACCGTCCCTCAACATTAGATGATCTTGTGTCACATGAAGATATTATTAAAACAGGTAAAACATTAATTTCTATAAATGCTTTCGCCTTATAAATCTCAACACCAAGTTAAAAATCTGAATCTAGGGTAATCAAAATTTGGAACTTCTTGGTAAGTTTTTATTATTGGATGGATTATTAGCAGCTTATTAATTGCTAATTAATCGCCATAGACTTAATTTTTTTGCTTCTCTAGTTTTTGAGGTAATGACTGCTCTCTTGGCTTAAAAAAGTAAGCTGAGCAAGTGTTAAAAAGTCGGTTAAGATTCGAAATTAAGGTGAGAAATACCACCTATCTAGGATCCCTTTCCCAGGGTTACGGGAGAAGACCACATTGGTATAAAAGGCGGAGAGGATGGACCTCGGTACAGTGATCGTAGCGTAGGTGGCAACCCTTTTTTTTAGGGATAGTATAAAATAATATGGCGTTGGCTCGTCAAAGGCTAAAGAAGAGAAACGGTGTCCAAGTAAGAGGTTGAGGCATTAGACTGGTTCTTTAATACTTGTAAAACAAAGCAATTACCATAAAGCCTAAACAAAGCCTCGGAGCAATGGTTGGAAATTCTCGAAGACGAAAAAAGCAAAGACAAAGGATTCTGAATATAGCTACATGGAATGTACAGGAAGTCAATCAAAAAGTGGAGTGCAGAATAGTAAGATAGATGTTATTGCACTCACAGAGACAAAAAAGAAAGGAACAGGTACAAGTAGTGTCGGTAATTTTATCCACATATTCAGCGGAGTCACAAAAGAAAGGAGAGCAGCCCGAGGGGAATCCTTATTAAGAAAGAAAAACCTAAAAAATAAAATTACGGACTACGATTGTATTGTATAGATGCTTGGACATAATATAAGCATAATAGCAGCCTATGCACCATCAGATGACGAAAGAGTAGCTACAAAACAAATGTTCTTTGACCAACTTGATAAGAATATCAAGGTAATACCAGGAAAATAATTATGCTTAGCGATTTTAACAGTCGAATTGGTAGACAAACCCAAAGCAAAGTGGTAGGACCACTTGGAGAGGAAGTAACAAATGATAAAGGCTTGAGACTTATGTAATTGTGTGAAACTCACAATATTCATATATTCAATATATTCATCGATATACCTGGATTCAGCCCACAAGAAATCATTAATTATGCTATAGGTTGACAACACTCGGATTTAAAGTGGTATGATGTGCGCTCACTTCGTGGTGTTGCCTGTGGATCTGACCACCATCTAGTAAAAGCAAAAATATTATTCCCTAGAAAACGTATAATGCATCTAGGAAAATCAAAAATACCACTTTAGAAGTCTAGAAATCGAAAATACGCAAATATTGTTTCAGAAACGATTAGATGAAAAATTAATACTCGTAGACACAGAACACTCATGGGAAAAGATATATACAAACATAAAAAAAAGCTTGAAGGAAGCAAGCAAAGAAGCTGTTACCAAGGTAATAGAAATAACAGTACGATGTGGTGGACGGAGGAAATGGTCAAGGAGAAAAAACGCATATACTCGAAATGGCTTAGTAGTAAAGAGTCCAGAGACCCAGAAATCTACAGGAAAACCAGAAGACAGCTTCATTTCTACGCTAAAAAACCCAACAAAAGAAAAAGTAAACATTCAGATCATCAAACCAGAACAGTGTACAGAACACTACAAGGGACTGCTGCAGGAAACGAGACCCGAATATCTGTCAGCCTCTCCGAGGAGACACATAGAAGTACATGGAGAGGAAGTAATCATCAAAAAAGACATGATAAAGTATAGTATTTAATCCGGAAAAGCTAGCGGATCTGGGGGAATATACGTTGAAATGCTAAAATATAGATCAGAGAAACGGATATCCAGTACCTAATCATTGGCAAATTGCATTCATATCCTCAATACTTAAAAAAGGAAACCACAATTTCAGTAACCAGTACTCTAAGTACTCTAATTGTACGTTAGGATTCTTTTTAGATCTCTATTGAGAATGGTTTTCATGAACAAGAAGAAGAGCAAAGTGGGTTTCGTGCAGGTAAATCTTGTAGTAATAATCTTTTTTGTCTTAAACAAGTAATTGAGAAAAGGAGTACCAGAAATGTACTCATGTTACCATTGTGGACCTACAAAAAGCATATGATACCGTTCCAGTAGAAAAATTATAGACAGTTTTAGAGCAAACTAATATCAATCATATATACATAAAAGCGATAAAAGAACTACACAAAGGGTCAAAATCTAAAATTAAAATTGGAAATCGACTTTCAAAATGAATTCCTGGTAACGAAAAGCTTTAGACAGGGATGTTGTATCTCTCCAATTCTTTTTCAGATATATATCGCAGTAGCTCTAAAAAACTGGAAACTAAAAGTACACGGCATGGGAATACAACTGAACGACCGATTTACCATATTGTCAGGATAGAAAATAATGTCCTATTAAGTAAATGGCACAAGTTACGTTTATAAGCAAGTGCACATTAACCCTAAACAATCTAAGGAAATGAACTTCTGTATATAGTTCAAATTGTTTTAAAAGTAATTATTATAAACAAGAAGCGATTAATCGGTTAAAATGAGTTAAAAAAGCCTGACAGAAGACGATTGTTAGAATCGAAAGATGTGGGAATAGGCATCATACAACGTAGAAAAACATTCTAAACCGACACAGTAGCAATACCAAATAATTTAATTGCTGTTTAATTGTTCTATATTTATTAGGTTAGGAACCACTTTAAAAAAACGTGTATTGCTGGGTAGTTTAGCAGAGCACCACGCTTAGAAAAAAAAATTATAAATCAATCTACAATGATTTAATATTTAATTGTTGTTTAATTGCTTTACATTTACCGCTTCAGTACAAACCTTGGTACCATTTTTATGAAAAAAATTTATGATGGTCTGCTAATTTTAGTCGGTCGAGAAATAGACACAGACAAGACAAGGAAGCTAAAAATTAATTGCTAATATAGTGATAAAAGATTTACTTGCTCAACATTAACAGGGTTAAACCCACCATAGGTATCACTTTAAAAAAACATATAATACTCTCTTAGCTTTAACAAAGCACTAAGCTTAGAAAAAAAGATAGGGATGATAAAAATTAATGTATCTACAAGGTTTTAATATTTAACTACTCTATATTTACCGAGCCAGTACCATCGTCGCGTCGCACGGTGGTCAGCTTGTCGGTTCTGAACGATCGAAATTATTTTATGGTTGTAATTTAAAAAAATTGATGCTGAAAAAAAAATTTTTTTGAGATATTTTGATCTATCTTAGCAATATCGTCGTGATGTCTGCCTGTGTGTGTGTGTGTGTATTATTTCTGTCCGTAACACTAATGACAGTTTTTTGACAATTAAAATTTTTTTAAAATGCTAACTTTTTAATGGAGCGTCGTTTCAATATGCGATTTTCGGAATATAGTAGACTAGAATTTGTTTAATAATTTGTGTTATAACCAAAAACTTCGTAGGAGCTTTGGTTTCTGAGATATTTACAAAAAACTGTTTTTAAAGCTGATATATCGTGGCTTCACTTGAAGTGTGCTAATAGGCTAGCTAGGAAGGTATCAGATCCGTCATGGATCCATTTATTTTTTGTAAAAGAAGTCCTGGAACAAAATTGATTCAAATTAATTTTTATCCATATACACCATAAAATATTAATTATTTTTAGTTAGTAAATTTATTAAAGAAGATCAAGTGCCCCATTTATTGTTCTATGGACCTCCAGGCACAGGAAAAACTAGTACTATTTTAGCTTGTGCCAGACAGCTGTATACGCCTGCTCAATTTTCTTCTATGGTTTTGGAATTAAACGCTTCAGATGACAGAGGTAGGTTGAGCCATGGCCCGTAATATGCGTGGTAAATAAAAATTCAGAGGGGAACAAATCGTTTAAAAAGTAGTGGTCCGTTTTCGCCCTTTTGTATATAGTTTTTACCTAATACTTTGGGAATATTTTTAGAACTAACATTTTTTTATTTTTTTTATTATTTTCATGTCGCTATGCAAGTAGAAAATACGCGATTTTATTTTAATACTGATTAAAAATTACTTACTTAATATATTACTAATTGAATTCAAATTAAGTAGAATTAATAACTACTTTGCTACTTTAGTTTTCATACAAGCTCGATACTGCTCTCCTTTTCATCCCTTACATGAACCCCCCATTTAACTCCTTTCCTACGCTTTTCCTAATTTCCTCACGCAGGAACATGGTGTGAACGCGCCACCACTGGAGACGCGAACGAGATACGCGCGCGGTTCTGCTGAAAAGAGAGCAACAAGCATGGGACAAGAGACTATTTCGCTGCTGCGAAAAGGCGACAATTTTTTGCGTGCCGTGCGGTACAACCTAATCAATTATAATAATTAATTTACATTTTTGCGTTATAAACACATGCGTGTTTGGACATTGAAGTGCTTTTTATGGAACAAGCGTGACTCTCCTACCATTGGATCTCCAAATACATTTGGTAAGTCGAGCTTGTTTTCTTTGCTTTTTCTAATATTTAAATATTTTACGATTAATTATCATCCCCTCTCTGAGTGGAAAAACTCAAAACAGGATTTGCCAGATGAATAAAACCCGTGCTCTCTACCCTTACAATTCATAGATAGAAATTATTTAAGTAGCCTAGAAGATGCAAGAACTTATTTTCAATATTTTGGATATTCTGATTCTGAAAATGTATGGCTTTTTTTCTTAGCAATTCTAGTTTTCTAGATACTGGCTTTTAGTTTTGATATATGGTATACATTATTAAATATCGACATTTTGACGCATCAAAACTAAATTTTTATAGTAGGTATTTAGTTTGAATACTTGGTATGTATCATATTCATAAAACTCCTTGATCATCCAAAAAAAAAAGAAAATCCGACTTTTCAGTCGTTATTGTAACCTTTATGAACTAATATAATTTTCTGAGCCGTACCCTCACTGTGTATTTCAAAGTTTGTGTGTTTTTTGTGTACTACTGGGCCTCTGTTAAATAAATGTTAAAAACATAAATTAAAAACCAAAATTTTTTATTTGTAGAGGGTGCAAGTATTTGCTTGTTCTTTGATTAAAAGCTAAAACCGTCGATGTCATAGAAAATATATTGAGATCCACACGCTGAAACTGTTAGTTAATAAAAACCATATTATGTATTGCTTAATAATCAAGCATGACTCAAGACGACTCCTCAAAGATCATTAGGGGTTTTGAGGTGATTTCTTGTACAGCCCCCTCGAAGAGGCTAGAAAGCCCCTGATGTAACCCCAATGTTTCTGGGTTAGCTCAATGACGCGCCATGCGACATATTTAGCATGAAGCCGTAACTAGAAGACTAAATTAACGATCTGCAGATGTTTTCAAAATATAAGGCATGTGTATCAGTTACCATTCTTAATAACTTTGCTGGTACCATGGACACACACACCAGTATTTACTAAGACCTTAAGACTTAGCATTGTAGACCGGGTTTAAGTATCAAGTCTATAGACTTGATACCGACCGGTTTAAGTGTATGTTTTTAATACTCAGGTCAAATAACTGCAAAGATTTGGTTCACCCTAATGTGCAATATGATAGTAAGCATTTCTCAGTGAGTTTCATCTCATATAAATCATATATACTAACTTTAGAAATAAAGAAAAACCACATAAAAATTTTGTAACGAAATGTTATTTTTTAGAAATTTAGTCCGTGCAGTCAGTCGTAGGATTCCCGTTAAAAATAGTCTCAAATTGTAGTACCACCCCTGAGGTGAGTTCGAAAAACAATAGAAATAATCTATTATTGACAAAAAAACTTATATACAAAAATATTCAAAGCTAAATAATACATAAGTAACTTAAAACTATATCTGTAGATGCATTACCGTATGAAATACGTATCAATATTTAATTACTGTAAAAAGCACAAGACATATTAGAATCCCTTTTCAATTACACATTCACCAAAATAATTGACCATCGGTTTAATCGTCGCTAACTTGTCTAAAATATTAACATGTAAAATATAGCGGACAGCTGATACACCGTTTTTATTCGACATTTCCTAGTGACGTTTGGAGGTTTAAATATGGCTACCGTTTTTAAACCAAAATATTTTATTATTTTTATTTATTTATAACCTTTGGGTGTAAATAATGTCTTTGTTACAATAAAAAAAGATGACCATATCGCAAGGTATTTATGAACAATTTATATAAATATTAAAAACTATTGCATTCACGGGAAAAGTAAGTTAAACCTTCAACCAAAATGTAGACTTCTAAACCTAGGATTGTAGCACTTAGCACTGTAGATCGAAAAAGTTATTTTTTTGGTCTTGCGCTTCGGGAAGCTTCGGAAACTATCATTTTAACGTAGTCTATTTATAAATCTACAATCTAATAATTTAATAAATGAATGAAGTGAAGAAAGAATCTTTTAACATTTTTTTCTAGGTATTGGTGTTGTCAGAAATCAAATACAGACGTTTGCAAGTACCAAGTGTATATTTAAGTCAGGTTTTAAACTTATTATCCTTGATGAAGCTGATGCTATGACTATGGATGCACAAAATGCTTTAAGGAGGGGTAAGAAAACTTGGGGTGCTGGGGAGTGTCAAGAAAGAAAAAAAATCTTAACACTCTTGATCAAAAAGTTTTTGTTTCCGAGTTATAGTATGTATTGCACATCCTCTTCGACACCGTTGTAAGTCAAAATGTTATAATTTTACAGAAGCAAAACAAAATTTTGTAATCCATAGTTCTTTATGTAAAATATATTATTAGTTATGCAAAATATATTTTTCTAATTTCAGATTTAAACACAGGGTTTTGTTGGTAGGAAAAATAAGTAGAAATCTGTCCGAATGTGTAATAATAACATTAAATTAAAATTTTTGAGTTGCGGCGGTTTCGAAGTGGATGTGCGATATATAGTATTACTAAAGTTTGAAGAGTGGGAGAAAACTGAGTTTTAAAATTGAAAAATTTGTCAATGTAGTTTTGTGATTCATTATATTCAAAAAAATATCCTATTGCTTTTTTCAAAAAAAAAAACTATAGGTTAAGTTTTGAATTTCAAGGTTTTTTTTCCGTATCTGAGGGCACCTTGAGTATTACAGACAATAGTAATATTAGCCTACATTTAGTAAAAAAAATATTTGTTGAGAAAAAAAGATGTTTGATAAAAATTTGAAGGATATTTTTGGACACTTAATTATTAAATCAAAAAGAATGAAAAAATAGGTGAAACCTATTTTTTATTCAACGAGTGAAACGACAGCGAACCAAGGAAACTAAGTCCCTGACGGGACAAAAACGTCCACCGGTCTATAAGGAAGAAAGACATTTCGTCACAGTTCAACACCATGCGTGTCCACTACATCGGTTCGGAACCGAGTATATCAGGCAACTTCAAAGGGGCAAAGTCTACCACGGACACCGGTGTTTCGGAATCGATTTCGCCTATTTTTAAATTCTTTTTGGTTTACCTTGTATCTTGTAGTCAGTTTGATTACTGTAGTCAGGCAAGCCACAGTGTCCGTGCATGACTTTGCCCATTTGAAGTTGCCTTTTATACTTTGTTCACAGCCTACCTGTTGTTAGGTAGGCTGTGCTTTATTTACTTAATTATTACCTTTATTGTAATGCATAAATTCACAAGATATCGATTGTCTATTGTAATTTTTAAGGAAGTTATAAAAAAAACTCGAAAAAAATATATAATTTTTGTATAATTTATCCTAAACATAAAGAGGTTTGATGCAAAATATGATAGTGTTTTTTCTTCTTTTGATATTCCCCAACACTTCTTAAAGTTTGGTGCACCTGTAGTTATACGGTTATGATCTAACCCCAATTAACCCTTTTCAATAAAATTTTAAAAAAATACGTTAAGCGGTTTTTGTATAGTATATCTTTTATTAGGAAAACTTTTTTTTTAGTTATCGAAAAATACACTGAAAACGTTCGTTTTTGTATTATTTGCAATTACTTGAGCAAAATAATACCTGCCCTTCAGTCCAGATGCACCAGATTTAGGTTTGGACCTCTATCACCTGACCAAGTTATACCAAGGCTAAATTACGTTATAGATGAAGAAAAGTAAGTTTTTATTTTTTTATAAGCAACTATTTTGTCTACTTTTGTTTTTGCATGTTAAACTGTTATAGTCCTTGCCATAGCAGTTACACTTTTGTGACTATTTATCAGATTATGCCTAACCAGTGACAAAAAAAACATTATTTTGGCTTTGTGTTTTTTTACCTGTGTGTGGTTTTTTTTTATTAACCTAATGACGGGATGGATATTTTAATGTTAATATACAAGCCATTTATAATACAGTGCAATTTCTTTCAAGGTTTGTTTATACAGGGGACAATCAAAAACCCAAGGCAAGCTTTACGATGGGTGACCTTACTTGCGTTACCTAATATGAAAATGCGATTCGGCCTGAATTATTTTTAGTTTATTGGGCAACTTTCAAAGATTTTTCATTATTTGGTTTCTTTTTTCATTCTCATCTACTTCGGCAATATGTCCTTTAAAAAGTTGATTATTGTCAAGAATATTGTCTAATAAGTTCATTCCCTTTTGTTCTTCTTCAGTAAACTCAAATTCGTTTTGACAAATGACAAAGTTATGTAAGACGCAAGCCGCTATAATATACTTATAATGTTTTCTATTATAGATGTAAAGGTTCCTCGTCTGAATCCTCAGATAAGAACCTACTACCCTCCAATAGCTTTAGCGCCCTACAAAAAAATTCAATTCACTTGTTTTTGTTTTTCTTTTTCAAAATATTAAATTTTCTTCCGCTAGACGCATTATTCCATTTAAAGTCGCCGCCCTGTATATATGGGGCTTTGCTTGTCAACTAAGCCACCTTTTGCACTTGAAAATTTTGATTCTTCTATAGATACCGATTACATCAAGATAAAAAATTTGAAAAAATGTTGCGATTCCTTAAATCTACAGGGTGTTTAATCATCTTAATTACCCACAAAATATCTATGATTTATGATTTTTCCTAAAAAAATACGAACTTTGCAAAAAAAAATTACTACTGTTTAGAAATAAAAACAAGAGGCTTGAAAACTAATTGAAAATGACAAATAATCGCATCCGTGACCTTAGTACAAGACAATAAATTAAATAAATCGCAATTTTGAAAATGTATATGGGCAAGCGAACAGTCTTATTGAGGCGCCTGGGGCGTGAATCAATATTCATTTTATTATTAAGTTGTTTTGCTTTAAGAAAAAAATCTTTTTGTTTCATTCTGACACCCTCTCCCCTTGTATATGACAGCGGCGTTACATTGAAGAGCCAAGACGGGCCTTGGCCTTCCACTGTTTAAAACGTTATCGGTAGGGTGTCACAATTTCTTTTGGGAAGTCTCGCACATCACATCAGTATCCAGTATAAAAAATAGCGGTTTTTTTAACTCTGCGTTTTGGTAGGGGGATGCGTGCTTATATATGTATATTATTTGTATAGTCTATTTTGAATATAACTATTTAGTTGAATTTCATCTGAACTTTTGATTTTTAGGGTATACTTAGTCATAAAGTGAAATAGCCAGTGAAAAGTTTCCTTTAAAGAAACATATCACTCAGTATTTAATTTTTTTAGGTATTAGCTCACACTACTACTATACTATAGTAGTGTGAGCTATGGTGATCCTAATTTTTTCGAGAAAAAAAAAGTTGCTCCGATTTCAAAATTTTTTATATATCTTTGCGTTTTAGATGATTTTGAAACTTTTTTGTTGCGCCGTCTGTCTGTTGTCTGTATGTCTGCCTCTGTAACGACCAACGCTCATAACTCAAAAACCGCTTGCCCGATTTTAATGAAATTTGGTACCTACGCTGGGTTTTGGGTCGAGATGGTCCCATTTAAAAATGAACTAAATCCACCGAACACAAGCCAAATAAAAGGATGGGGGTATATTTCAAAAATTAGAGTTTATGTAAAAATATGGCGTGTGTGATATCAAACGAAAGGTAATTGCGTCTGGAGTTAAATAAAATACATTTTACTTTTTAAAAAAGGGTGGGGGTAAATTAAAAAAAGTAGTGTTTATACAGTGTGTCCACGTAAGTTGGCGGCATATGGGAAACTTTTTTATTATTAGCTTTACGAAAAAAAGTTATTCTTCATAAAAAGTTCTGCATGGTCCAAAACCTAAAATGCAACCATCAGATGTTAAATTTTTTCAGTCATATTACGAGGTTTGTCAAAAAATGTGATTTTTGCTCCAGAGTAAAGTACCTTTCTTTTTGACAATATCGAAAATTGTTATAAAGAAAAGAATTAAAAATAGCTTTCAAATATTCAACATTGTTTATTTACATTAAAAAAATATTTTTTTCTTCATTTTCTCTGCGATTAAGTTTGCACATTAATGCATTGCATTTATTAATTATAAATTTGATTAAACAATTATAAATAAACTTTTAAAAACAATTATCTCTTAATATTTATCGAACACTGATAACCTTTAAGTTGTTTAATCACTAGTTTGTAACAAACAAATACGTCTGTCAAACATAAAACTGTACAATACGGATCTCTCAAAATTTTGAAAAACACTGTTAGACTGCCTAAAAAATTGTTTATACCTTGGCACTTTTTGAAATAAGATTGTTGACGTTTCTTCGAATTTTCGATATTTAGACAGTTCGCAAAGCCTACTTTAATTATCAGTTTTAAAAAATGCCAGTGCATCCTAGATTAATTATGCATTAATGTGCAAACTTAAATTTCCAACGTAATCGCAGAGAAAATGTGGAAAAAAAATATTTTTTTAATGTAAATAAACAATGTTGAATATTTGAAAGCTATTTTTAATTCTAAACATCTTTTCTTTATAACAATTTTCGATATTGTCAAAAAGAAAGGTACTTTACTCTAGAGCAAAAATCACATTTTTTGACAAACCTCGTAATATGACTGAAAAAATTTTACATCTGCTGGTTGCGTTTTAGGTTTTGGACCATGCAGAACTTTTTATGAAGAATAACTTTTTTTCGTAAAACTAATAATAAAAAAGTTTCCCATATGCCGCCAACTTACGTGGACACACTGTATATGGCGTGTGCGATATCAAACGAAATGCAATTGAGTCTGGAGTTAAAAAAATAAATTTTAGTTAAAAAAAAAAGGTGGGGGTAGATTTGAAAAATTAAAGTTTAAGTCAATATGGCTTGTGAGGTATCAAACGAAAGGTAATTGAGTCTGGAGTTCAATAAAATATATTTCAGTTTTTAGTTATATTAGCTCACACGTACACTATAACTATAGTACCTAGTGTGAGCTTAGGTGCCCATAGATTGGCAGAGTATTTTTTTAGGCAAGTTAAGCCCCGCTCCCAAAGCGCAGAGTTAAAAAAAACCGCTTTTCTTTTTACCGGACACTCGAAAGTGAGGGTCGAGACTCCCCAAAGAAATCGAATTTGGGACACCCTGTATAGTGGCGTCGAGTATCATAAAAGTGCGGGAATAGGTACCTAGTCTAATTAGAAAAATGTGCCACAATGTCGGTACCCGATAAGGTTTTAAACCTAAAAATAAATTTTTATTAAAATCAAAATTTTCAAGTGCAAAAGGTGGCTGAGTTGACATGGAAAGCCCCATATATCTGTTTCGTGAAGGTCGATTCTGCAGTTACAGCCTTTCTTTTTAGAGTGCAAATAACAGAGGATGGCAAAGAAGCTCTCATTACACTGGCAAACGGAGACATGCGAAAAGTTTTAAATGTCCTTCAAAGTACTTGGTTAGCTTACAAAAATGTTACTGAAGATACTGTTTATACCTGTGTGGGTCACCCTCTAAGATCTGACATCAACAATATATTAAATTGGCTATTAAATGAAGATGTGAAGACAACATACAAAAGTAAGAGTTTAAAAGTTGTTGAATACTTAAGATGGATCTTCAATAGTTAATTTTTAGGCTTTTAGGTCTCTGTCAAAACCCATACGCCTCCAAACGATTCCTCCTGTCCTTGTTTTAACCATTTCATTAAGTTATTCCATTTTAGGGTTTTTATTTAGCTTTAATTACTTTTCATTGGATACCACACAAACCATATTTTGTTTAAAATGTTTGTTTTTAAAATCTAACCCTACCTTTCTTGGCGTACCTATATAGCCGTGTATCCATTTGTAACAAATGGCCCGTAAAGTACCCCGCACATGTTCGGCTGGTTGCAAGACGACACGGTTCGTACTAATAAGCATTTTTGTTTTTGGTCGCCAAATTACCTTGTAACGTAACTAAACGAGGTTACGATACAACGACGCAAACTTTCACCCTACCTATGTACTCGTCCCAACTTGTTTCCGAGCGTAACGTAGCAGCCCTTTGATGCGACGGCTAGAAACCGACAAATGGTGGTTCGGCTTGTCACAGTTACGCGTGTCAAATTGGTTACGCGTACCATGCAACAGAATTCAGTCTCCACAAGTCGTGACGTAACATGTTCGCGGACACGTTACGGGCCATTTGTTACAAATGGATACGTGGCTTATGAGGCAAATTAAATAAACCAACTAGAGCCAAAACCCAGCACAGTTACCAAATTTTATCAAAATCGATAAATTACTTTAAGTTATGAGCGTCGCCGTCGATTAAGGTAATAATCTACTATTTGGCGTTTCTCTTTCAGATATCCAGGAACTTAAAACACTGAAAGGTTTGGCTTTGATTGATATTTTGACGGAGGTCCACAAAATAATACACAGAGGTAAATACATAGTCATAATTTGTTTTGGTACATGGTGATTTTTTATAAACGCACGCACTGCCTCTTCATTTGATCGCAGAAAGAGAAAACAAAAAGTGCATTTCTAGTAAAATTTAATCATAGAAATAGTTAGTTTTTGCCTTACTTTTTTTTTATAGCACCGAGGCTTGCAAAAGAAAAGCTTTTTGGTATAAGGTATGAAATTTTAGACACTACGAATAATATTTAAATCGATTTGAATCTAGGCCCTTTTTTATTGTTTACCAAGATACTCTTTGCCTTGTTTCTGCAATTTTTTCACAATGGCGCACAATGGGGTTATATATATGAGAGGACTAGCGCGACACTTATTTTTGGTACACACTTAGAGTTCCGATGACAATACAATATAATGATATTATGAAGTTTACAGCTTCCCTCCCTTTGGGAATCCTGGAGGGGGGCTACTATCTAAGTATTTCCGATATCGTTCAAAATTGGTATGCAGGGACTTTTGGGTATAAGAATCAAGAATTTTTAATTAAATTTTTAAAATTGTAAAAGTGATGTCCCCCTCCACCTTGGAAAATCTGGACAAGACAATTTTGACCAACTTGTAATATCCGATCAACATCAAATTTGTTGTGGACTTCTAGTTATTATAAGTTACAGTGCCAGTACAATATCATAATGCTTTAAAGTTGGCAACCCCCCACTCTTTTGAAGAGGGTGGAAGGGGACCATCTAAGTATGTCCGATTTCGTTCAAAATTGGTATGTAGGGACTTTTAGGGATAGGGATCACGAATTTTTAATTACATTTTAAAATTGTGAAATTAACGCCGCCCTTTTTCCTCTTGTAAGTCAATTTTGACTAACTTGTACATATCCGATTAACATCAAATTTGGTGTGGACTTATAGTTACAGCGACAATACAATATTATAAAGCTCTAAAGTTGGAAACTCCCCACCTTTAAGGATGGTGGAGGGGTTTAGGATCACGCACCATCTTTTTTCTTTTTTAATAAGCTTTCGAACAAGTTGCCACAAGTTGGGTCTACCAGTTACAAAAGAAGTTGGATGTTACTAACTTTTTACATAAGTTTTTTAATTAAATTATAAATTTTACTTCAATTCAATTCAATTTATTCAAATAATATTCTTTATAATATAACAGTAAACAATGCATAAGTATTCTAGTTTGTAAATCAATACATTCCGAATTTGTACCCAAGTGGTAACTTTATATCTATAATTGGAGAATAACCAAACTTAGCTCTATAAAATAAAATAATAAAAAAATATGTTAAATTTATTCCAAAAAAATTATGCACTTTCGTAAAAAGAAGTAGTAGTAGTAAAATTTATTTGCATTCATACGGATAATTAATTACATTTTTTTTTACAAAAGAAGTTTTTGTTAACTATAAAAATGCAAAAGGGAGCTGGAAGGCAATTTAGTATTGTTCGAGTCCAACCCCCGGTAATTTTTCTTAAAAAAACTAAATAACTAAATAAAATACAGTACCTATCACAAAATAGTTTAGAACAAGACAAAGTATCTACATGCATATATAATAATACCTAACCCTATAATATAATATTTAATATCCAGCAATCTTTATTTGTTTTTTTTTTTCATGATATATTTTGTTTTTTTAAAATTTCGAATGTTTAGGTTTTTAAGATAATCGGGAATAACATTGTTCAGGCTATAGACGTTATAAGTAAAGCTCCTTTCAAACATGCTAGTTGTGTGCTGTGGTGGCGTTATCAACCCCCTAAACCTTAAATTCAAGTTGTGGACATCTGTTCTATACTTAATTTTTTTCGCTAAGTAAGGTGGGGTTTGTAGCGTAATTATTTTGTGAAAAAAGCATAAGGAGTGCAGTTGCCTTCGCGTTCTCATATCCAGCCATCTTGTTTCTTTCAGTTTGTGTGATACTGGTTGAAATTTCCTTATGCCATAAATATACCTAAGACACGATTTTTGGACCTTTTGCACTCTATTTTGATCATTCTGGTCGAGACATGGCCCATATACCACATAACAGAAATTAAAGTGACTTAAAACCAAAATATTTGTCAGTTGGGTTTTCTGTTTTATAGTAAGAGAGTGCCGATGAGGATACAAAAGCTTAAGTGATAAGTATGCTTTTTTTATGTTAAGGCTTATATGTTCTCTAAATCTAAGATCTGTATCCAACAGTAGACCTAGATCTCTTGCACAATCTGAAATGGGCAGGAGGTTATCCTGAATAGACAAGTTCATGTGGCTCTTTATTTCATTTTTACTTCTACCGAAAAACAATACTACCGACTTTTTAGGATTTATTTTTAAGTTGTGTTTTTCAGAATATTCTACCAAATTTTTAAGATCTTGTTCAATTAAGTTTTTAGCTAAAAATTGATCCTTGGGATAAAAAGAAAATTTTAGTTGTGTGTCGTCGGCATATTGTTCTGCATTGCAGTTTTTCACGCACTTTGTTAAATTGCAAGTGTAGATTGAGAAAATAATTGGTGATAAAACTCCACCCTGAGGAACGCCCCTATTAATTTGATTTCGATTTGAATATCCTGATGATGTTTCTACATATTGAGTTCTTCCACTAAGATAGCTTTGAATAGTAGTAATCGCCTCTCTGGAGAATCCAACAAAGTGAAGTATAGAAAACAGCAATTCGTGACTGATGGTATCGAATGCTTTCGAGTAATCAAGAAGAACCAGCACCGTAGTTTTACCTGCATCATTTTCCGTAAGGATGTCATCTGTAATGTTTTCCAGAGTTGTTGTGCAACTAAAACCCGGTCTAAATCCAGACTGATGTTCGGGAAGTACTTTATATTTATCCAAATGTTCTCTAATCTGTAAATCGAAGATCTTCTCAATAATCATCGACAAGCAAGGGAGGACACTTACCGGTCGAAGATCATTGTACTCTTCAGGATTGTTCTTTTTTGGCAGCGGTTGTACTTTTGCTACCTTCCAAACCGAAGCAAATTCTTTCTCAAGAATACAGGTGTTTACTATATTAGTCAGAAAAGGCAATATTCGAGGACAACACATGGTAAGCATTTGACAGTTAATCTGATCTGATCCCACGGCAAGTGTTTTAATACCAAACAGATGCCTTCTCACTTCATCTATAGTGACTGTTTTAAAAGAGAATAGTTCATTAAAATCGGTTTTTCTATTTTGATGATAATAGCCTAACAGGTCCTGATCAACAGGGGCTGATGCACCAGAAAACGTGAGAAAAAAATCATTAATTTCTTCTGGATTATTTAAAATATCTGGTAATGAGATATTACTTTTAGAGTTTTCCAGTATACTTAAGCGTTTTAAACGTTTCCAGAGCAGAGCTTTATTATTTGACCTGGTACAATATTCCAAGTAACTCTTTTTTTCATTTGATATTGCAGTATTCGTTGTGTTACGGAGTTGCTTGTAATATTCCCAGTGTGCAGAGTTTTTAGTTTGCTTAAAACGGCTATATGCTTGTTCTTTTAAATTAATGAATTTACATATATTATCCGTCATCCAAGGAGGTTTTTGTTTCTTTATTAAAACTTTTTTAATGGGTGCTAAAACGTCAAAAATTGTTAATATGCATCTATTCAATATTTCAACTTTTTTATCTATACCTCCAGCAAATAAAATTTGATCAAACGAGGTTGTGTTAAGCATTTCATTAAAAACGTTCAGATCGATGCGTTTAAAGTTTCTAAAACTAGCGTAGTATGGGGTTTCTTTGACATTCTCGCCGGACGTGCAGTCTACCTAAACTATATTAGCACAATGCTACAGCTTGTGTGTAGACGTCTTTTAACAATTGTCCACGAAATGTAATATCAGCACACTGGTGTACGTGATGGAGATTTTGATAAAGTTACAATAAACATTACAGAGTCGTTTTTTGTATAAAAAACTATTAATGAATCCAAAACAAACCTTAGTTTTCAAAAAATGTAGTATTTTCTACCAAATATTTACATTTTCTTATGATTTGATTGTTAAAACCATTTTTTTTCTTCAATATTTAATAATTTTAGTTGTTAATGTTTTATTTTCACTATTGTTATCCATTAAGTATTTCAACAAATAAATGGTGTCTGTAAAATAAAGTTTTGACCTCTTTAGAAAATTTTATAAGTTTTTTCTTAAAATTTTAATTCTGTTTGGAAGGATGTTAAAAAATACTGGACCATAATAAATAACAAATCTTTGAGTTACATTATTTATTTGTTTGGGTATATATAAGTTTGAGTTTTGTATACCCCTTGTGCCATAACTGTGCTGCATCATAGGAAACTGATCTGGTGTTTTTTGCAAAAAATTAAGAACATTCAGAGCATATAGGTTGCGTATGTTTAAAAGTTTTAAATTTGAATATAGTTGTTCTGTTGCAAAAAGTCTATTTTTTTTAAACAATATTTTTATTGCTGTATTTTGACATACAGCTAAATTTTCCAGAGAATTTTGGTAAAGACCACCCCATACAACTATACAATACCTAAGAATTGATTCAACCAACGAATCATAAACAATTCTAACAATTTATAATTTAAGTTGTCCCTTATTTGATAAAAATCTATAAAAAAGCATTCTTATTCTTTCACATAATAGTTTAGTGTGCTCACTCCACTTCAAATGCTGATCAATCACAACTCCCAAGTATCTAATTTTTTCTGTTTTTTTAATTTTTTTACAGTTACAATCTAGTTCCTGACTACATTGCTCTTTGTGAATTTTTAATAAAGTTTGTTGTGGCTGATCAACACTTGTCGCGGAGTAGGACATAAAGTAGGTTTTTTCTTCATTCAAACTTAAAGAATGTTGTTGTAGCCACAGGACAACAGTAGCCAGACCCCTCTCTGCTCTCGCGAAAGCCTGCTCCCAAGTATCACCTATAAATATAATTGCTGTGTCATCGCAATAGCTAAAAACTTCGACGTTTTGCAATATATTTCCTATTTGATTTATATATATCAAGAAAAAGATGGGGCCAACCACTGTACCCTGTGGAATTCCGCATTTGACATTTTAACTTAAAAGGATTTTATTGTCTAAAAATGGCAAAAAAGTAAAGGTTTGCTTTTTTTTAAAATATTTGACAGGTGTCAAAAAAAGTAGTTTATCGTTTTTCTTTTTTGATAAGCTTTTGAACAAGGTGCCACAAGTGGGGTTATCTCATTTGAAAAAAAAAGTTGTATGCGTATACCCTTTGCGGGGGTCTATACAAAAAATTTCGAACAAAAATATTGCTCGTTAAAAGTCTCAGTCGACGTACTTTTGGATTTTTCAGAATAATCTAAATTCAATCCGCTGTCGAATTTATTCCATTTGGCTGTTACACTGACTATATAAAGACCACGCACATGGCAGTGTTTAGGACTACCCCAAAAAAGAAGGAGCAGCTAGGGGCAACAAATTTTTTGTTTTTTGAGTAATATAGACCCTTCTCTCTAATATTCTGGTGGAGATTTTACTAAGCCTTGCTAAGCTTGTTTCTGCAGGCTTTACAAAGGAAAATAGAGACGAAAATAAACTCACTATATTTCAAAAATTTTAAACCCTAAAAAGGGTTTTGGAATTAGGAAATTAGTAGTGGTTTTTAAAATTGCAGGTACTGGTTATGCCCACTTTATACCCATATACCCAAAAAGTGCTGTTTGTATTGCAATTTTTTTTATTGAAAAATACTGTAAAAATACATTAATTTTTTTCCCAAAATATTTTTCAACTTTACTTTTTACTACACGTAATCACGTAGCAAACGTGGTTTTAATACCACATTAATGGACGAAACTTGTCATAGATGGCGCTTCGGCGTCTCAGACAAGACGATGCCAGTGTGTTTAAACTTTCGAGTGCTCGAGCCAGTCCGCTAGATGGCGCAACAACTTGTAATTTACTCGCATTGCACCGCCGCGAGTATTTCATATATAGGAGTTGGTTTTGGTTAAAATTGGCTTACCTGGGTTTGCTGTTCTCTACTGATGACGTGAAACACACAGAAACGTACGTCTAGAGATGCAACCTTGTGTAAGTAGGAAAACAACCAAAATCAACTCTTTCCTCTCCTTCTGACACTCGCAAGTTAGGCACACATACCTTTGTGTGAAGTATAAAATTCGTTTTGATTTTTATTGATCCACACACAGCACGTTTTCCATCTTTCTTCTTTGCATAAACTACATTTAATGTTTTCTATACGGGATATAAAACAAACCCAACCATAACAAATTGTCTTGTCAGAGTTTACCATGTTGAATGGTCTCGTGTTTTTAAATGGGACTTAACCCTTCTAAATAAACTTAGAACTCACCTGTCAAAAGTCAAACAAGTGTTTTTTGTCTTCAAGAAAAAGTAAAATTTGATTATTTATTTATGGAAAATGCCACTTTTATGTAATATGTTTTCAAAAATATAAAACAAAAAATAAAAAAATTGGGGGGGTTGATTTATATACCTACTGCGCAAGTCGAGCGTTTGTCACCCACCTCATAGAGAAGGGTGTAAAAGGCGATTCGCCCGACGATATTTTCGGCCAATATGAACGAGAGTAACTTTCACCCAGTATGTAATCTGAACGGAATTGAGCGCGCCCGACTACATCCGACGTGCTATCTGAACGTACCCCTTGGCGCTACTACTGCATATTCATTTTAGTCGATAATATAGTTGAACATATAGATTGCATTAGAGAGAAGAATGCGTTTGGAAAATTCAATAAAATACAGAGTTCCATTTATATCAGAAAACAGAACACTCGCCCACCCCTTTAAAAACCTACAGGATATTTTTAATGATTTAAAAAATTACTCGAATAGGCTCTTTCGATTAGTAGTAGCTATTTTCAACTTCCGGTGCCAACCGTGCATAATTATGTCCATCCCAATTTAAAAAACGGACGTTAGGCCTAAATACGCCAGTTTCCGTCGGCGCCGGAATTTGAAAATGCCACCAATCGAAAGAACGTACTCGATATGGCTATAATAGTTTTTAAAAGAGGTGGACGGGTGGTCTGAGACACCCTGTAAATATATCAGTCGTTTGGCTGAAGACATGATGATGATTCAACTGTGAGTGGGCCTTGCAGCCCTTCCACTGCGACGACCAGTGTGGTCTATTGTGCCTCGGCTGAAGACATAGCCTTATTGTTCTGTCTTTTATGCCAAAGTATAACACTGATCCACCCCTCGGTTTTGCAATCCTGTATTGTTTCAAATATTTTCAAAGCAGCAAATTAAGATATAAAGAAATATGAAAAAATTTCAAAAAAAACAAATAAAATTTAATAAAAATAAAGTTGTCATTTCATGAAAAATGCGTGAACTTTATGTTATATTTCAAAAACCAAAAGCGACAGATAGTATTAACTTTAACAGTTAAATTCCCCATTAAAATAATTGTAAAAAAGTAATTTAGAGCAAAATGAAATTTTTTGAAAATGCACAGTTCTCCAAAAGCCAGAATCGAATATATATTAAACGGATCGTAATAACAAAATGCGGCATTATTTTTTTAAAGGAAATTCATCGAGGATAAAGTTCGTGCACAAATTCTGAAAGGTAAAGGTACATCAAAACCGAAAATGGAAATGATGATGTTTATATTTGAAAAGAAACATGCTATCCTCCTTCCATTTTCGGTTATATTCGATCCAAATTAAACGCATCCTCGAGCTACTTACCTTTGAGGATTTAAGTAGTCAGTTCAATTTAATGTTACTTAATCAGCTAATTACTAATAATAAAATTAATAAATTTATCAGGTCCCTGCAATTTGGTTAATATACATTTTAATTAATTGGGAACGTTTAGACAATAAGAAGACAAAAATAATTGTCGAAACGTTCTCAATGGATTAATAAGTATATCAACCAAAACAACAGTGATTTCTGATTCTAACTATATCTGTGTGTAAGTGATAATAATTAATTAAAAACTTAACTGATTTCTTTTTATCTGTACCTTTGTTATTGATATGTTTTTCTGGTATTTATATAATCTTTATATTTTTGTATGCCCTTTTAGTGGAATTACCATTTGACACTCTCATAAGACTTCTAAATAAAATGGCAGAAATCGAGTACAGATTGGCCCAAGGCGCAAACGAAAATATACAGCTGACTGGTTTAGTATCAGCTTTTCAGTTTGTTAAGAATATCCAACCGCCAGAAGAAGTTGCTTAAAGATTTTTTTAAAAAAGTGGTATGTTTTTATCAAAAATGTTATTGTCCCACCCTTTAATATTAGTATAAGTTTAAGTACGTATTTTGTATTCCCTGCTCTATTTTATATAAAATTATTGCGGTCGCACCAAACAAATTAGGTTGTGATTTTTTTTTCGTTCTTTTTGTCCTAAATGACGAAATCGGTGGTGACGATTCAAAAAATTCAGAAAGCGCTAGTGCAGTTTCACAAACAACAAACCAAACTAAAAAAAAGTATTAAGCGTTTGACATTACCAATGAAAAATCAATTTTGGCTGAATTAGAAGGGCACTCGTAGAACCAAAACTCACACTAAACAGACTAATGTAAAATATCAGGTGCAAACATCACATTAAACAATCCTTTAATTTGTTTGATTTTTCGGAAACAAGTTGGGTTTTGTATTTTTTTTGTCATGTAACCTAGAGTAGAAATTTTGTTTTCGATAATAAAGTACTAAATAGTGGCCCTGATTGGTTCAGTGGGCGAGGTGTCCGATTGCCAATTAGAGGGTGTGTGGTTCGAATCCCATGCCTGCCACTACAAACTCGAACCTACTCTCAGTTTGTGTTTACAGATTTACCGGAAGTAGGGGTTCGGTTCGGTTAGCCTAATAATAAGCCTGTCTTGGGCGAAGTTTGGGCATCAACGAAGTAGGCAAAGTTGATGATGAATACAAGACCGTGGTTCGGAAGTCACGTTAAGCCGGTGGTCCCGTGTTCAGAGCGTAGATGGCGCTAGCACGATAAAGACCCCTGTGCCCGACAAAGGGTATCAGGCAAAATTAAATCCTCCTTGAGAACAGAAAATTGCCTACTAGGGGGTCTTAGCAAGCCGGCCTGCTGGGTCTTTATGTGGTATGAATGAATTGTGATTATCCCCTACAGATTTCCGACATTGAAAATAGTATGCTTGTGGCCGGATTACCCCAGTAGTATAGGCCAATCAAATGAAATGAACGAACCAAGTACTAAATTAATAACATTTTAAAAATTTTAATTATAAAATGTTAAAACACCGAATATTGATCTAACAAAAATAATTGGCACGCGCAAAATTTTAAAACGGCACAGTTTACAAAAAGGTAGGTAACCGCTGGTCTAAGGTATTTGTCCACTGGTTAACAAGGAAAATAATTTTGTTGAGCAATAAATATTTATTTTATAAAGTTGCTTTTATTTTTCTAACTAAAATTCAATTTTTTCCTTATCAAGCAATGGCAAAAGTCTAATTTATTTTAAAGTTTTGTTGCAAATTTTTTTGTGCTTAATGTCATTTAAATGTTGTATAACATAACTTACCAAAGTTGTTAAATTTTTTGTATCAATCAATTTCAAAAGTTTATTATTTTATATTTTATTTTTGTTGTATAATTAAGGGTAGGTAAAAGGTTTTTTTTGCAAGTACTTTTTATTTTTATAAAAACAATTTTTACAAAAGCACTTACCAGGTTCTAAATATGATAACAAGCCGAACCTTATTTTTAACAACTGTATTTTACGTCAAAAAAGTTTCAAAAATAAATAAAACAAAAATTTCAAAAAAAAACAAAAAGTAAAAAATTATATAATCTTTTATATAAGAATTCACAGGGTTGAAGCTTAAAAATAAATAAAAATCAATGAATAAATGGCAAACATTTAAAATTGGCATATCTACTAAATAACCCGCTAACGCCCGCTTACTGCTTCTTTAACGGAAACAAACACAAAGAAAAGTGTAAACAAAATGGACAAATGTCTACATAAGCCGAAATGAAACCAATTTTTGCTCAACATGATTTTACATATATCTGGAAATATGTACTTAGTTTGGTTTTGATACTATTTCTTGCCGGAAATAATTGTCTTTGTCATTTTTCTATTGGTTACAAAAATAAGGCATTTTTAACCTTAAAACAAAAGACTAGTTAGGTTTCCTTAAGAGTATACAGGTTACCGTTAAGTGTTAGTGCCGTAACACAAGTGTTATACACAAGCGCACTGCCTTAAGTCGAGTAGTCGTATTTTTGGCCAACTTTAAATGTCTAATAACAAAATTGGACTAGGTTATGATTGTTTTCTTCTCACTTTTCCTTATTAAGGGCTTGAATAAATTCTTCCAGTTTTTCTTGGATTTGACGCACTCGTTCTATAAAACAGGAAAAACAAAAGGCATGAAATTAATTTGAATTTTCCAAATCGCTATAGTTCTGTGATAAAGTGAAACCAATATTGGTTTTTGACAGAACATGGCGGCGAAATGGTTTGAAAAATCGTGAAACAAATCTTTAAAAAAATACGCATATTAAACTCTATACCATTATCTTTGAGATAACTTTTGACTGTGTAACTTGTCATCAAAAAAAAAGCTGCCCAAGGGTGCACAGGTCCGGATTCAGACTAGACGAAAAATAAAGTTAGGGATCGTTCACAAATTAGACTAATATAGACGTAACAGGGTATTTTTAAAGTATGTGGTGCTCCTTTGTGTAATTTAAAGACAAGCTCTTACTAAAAAACTTGGAAATAATGCATTAGGGGTCGTATTTTTAAGGGTAACAAAATAAAAAAACGATCATAATACCTATTATCGTTTAGTCAACTTAGTTGAAATTTGGCAGTGCTGTTTGTAGTGACAAGAGGCGAATTTGGCACTACTTAGATTAAAATAATTAAGTCCAGTGATGTGCCGAAGCACATCGTGACCAATATTTTTGAGAAAAAACTACGCGTTACTAAATATTTTCCAAATTAGGTTTTTTTTTTCTTTTATTTGATAAAATAACTACAAGCACAAATTAGTCTTTTGGATTTTGTTTACCATGATTTGTTTTAGAGATAAAAAATATAAAGCACTTTATTGCAAGTCCGCATTCCATATTTAGGAAATGATAATAAAGTGTTTTTTTTATGTCAAAAACAAAGCGCGATGCGAAAAAACTTATGAAGTAAAAAAGTTGTATTTTGGATTTGCTTAGTTATAAAAAAATACACAAAATCAAAAATTGTCAGTGGCGCACAACCGATTTTTTAAAAAGTTTGACACCCTGTACCTTAAAAACTTTATATTTCGAGCCCATATGTATATAAACTTTTTTTCTTAAAATCACTTATTGTAACGTCCGAACAAAGCATATATCGGCATGAACTTTCGCTAAAAACTGGGCGATTAATCCTTACTATATAAATAAAACAACACTCGCTTACTATATAAATAAAACAACACTCGCAAAGTTACTCGCGTCAGCTTTGGAATTTACGGATGTTATGGAAAAATTAAAATAAAATGTAGGAATATGTCTGTTTTTATTTTTACATAAAACTACATATAGTTTTTTTCGTAAGTACACAAAGTAAAACTTCACCGCACGCAAAAGCAATTAGAAGAACGACGCAAAGAGTTTAGCCAAGACACTTTGCGCACGTTTTTGCAATATTATTTTTTTACGTGGGTTAAAATTTATTTTCAAAAAATCAAACAATCAAAATTTATCTATATACATAATACCAAAACATAATATGCTTGTTAAACCCAAAACACGTAAGCAGAAAAAAAGTATTTAACTGTCGTGGTAAAAAATTTTTGAAAAATCAATGATTCTGTCCACCATCTTAAATTTTAAGATGTTAATAAATTTTGATCATGATCTTTAAAAAGCAATCAATTCTCACTAGGATATTTTTTATTTCGTCAAAATCGGTTCAGTAGTAATGAATTTATAAGCAAATAAATGCAGACATGATTGGCAAGGCAATCGTATAATATTCAAAACATTGGATAAAACAAAAATATATTTTTTTAGAACCACTAAACCGATTTTGCTGATTCATACCTTTTTGTGCCTGGCAAGAATGTTGATATTTAATTGATTTAAAAAAATTCTTAAAACGTGTTCGCAACACAAGAATAAACGAGCATCTTTGAAGGGTACAATTTTATTTCGTCTGCCATCTTGGATTTTAAATGTCGGACAAAAAAATTTATTTGTTCAAAACTCTGATTAATTCTATGCCAAGTACAGTTTTTTCCATTAATATCGACGGTATAGTTTAAAAGTTATAATAATAAAAAAATTGTCCGGTTTTTTTGGCCCACCCGGTATACTATAAAAAATACATAGGAAACGGGTGTACACGAGGGGTGATTAGCTGCCCAAAGTAGGTGTACAGAAATTGTCTACCGGACTCCACAGGACACTATAGAGTTTTTAAGATATTAAGATGATTTTTTATAACTCAAGATATAGGTACTTTTTTATCTAGCCACATTATGTATTTAAAATCAATTATGATATACAACTGTACTTTTATTTACCGTCATACACAGCCAAAATTTAAAAAATTTAACTTTTAACGAAATTTTCGTTCACTTCACAAATGCTTGTTTATAGAAAAATCTCAAATAAACAAAATAGCAAAATGTAAATAGATACGGAACTGTCTTTTAGACGTACACCACCTTGGATTAATCCTATACGTATATTGATTTAGCACCGGATCAACTCAACTGCGATTCATCTCTTTTTAACATGCACTGACCGCGCGCATGCTATCGAGAGGATTAAATCGCTGGATAAGTTAAGCTTTATGAAGCGAATATTCACCATGTATACGTTCATCTCTATTAGCGCATTGAAATTGTATATTAAATTGTCTTTTTTATGAAATTATTCAAGAAAAACGATTGACTCCTAACCAAAGCAAGCAATTTTTTGATCTTTACCTTGCTATGCTATGGTCTGAAAAAAAGTCTCAAAGATAATGGTATAGCCTGTACGTCAGTTTCCCAAACCTATTCTGGTTTCACTCTAGGACCACAATTTCGAAATCAATTTCAGCTATGTGAAAGTATGTCTCGAAATATATTATTTAGAATATTTTTTATAACTTTCCAAAGTTTTGACCTCTCATCCATTTTACCCCTTTTTCAATTATTATCTCAAGGCAGAAAGTGTGTCGTACAATCATAGCCATCAAGGGCAAGTTGAGCCAGTATTATCGATGGTTGTTTTTCTCAGTAATCAGTTTGAAAAGTGTTAAAAACGAACCCGTGGTTTTTTAAAAGAATCAAGAATAGATAGTTTAACAAAGTACTTACTTAATTCTTCAGCCAATGCGACTCGCCTTCCTGTTAAAAGTTTCGCTTTCATCTCTTGATCCTGACCATATTCGTCTAGCACCTCTTTTATTTCTTTGTCTAACCTTCTAGCTAAAAAGCAAAAACGAACGCAGTTATAATACGTTGCCGTGTATATTAGGGCGCGTCCAAACCAAACGCGCAGAGCGGTTGCGTAAATAGTACAAGAATATTTTAAAAAATTGGCTTTTGGTTTCGCGTTTTTCATCCACTTTCCTTTAGCCCTATAACCCTCTGTGAGTTTTGGCCTCTGACTACCTTGCTCTATCTCAACTTTTTTTCACACAGGCCATCTCTTGCTAGGTCTCCCTCCAAATCTTGCGGTGTTTGGCGTCCAGCCTGTAATTGCTTTAGTAGTGCATTTAGGAACCTTGTAATGATATGGTTTTTAATACATGATTTATTTTTATTCTGTAGCCGCCGTTGGCTCTTATACTTCCACAAATCTTGTTAAGAATTTTCTACTTAAATTTTTTAGTTTTTATCTTTGTTGTTGTAACTTTTTGTTGACGAAATAGGCTTTTATTTCCATGTGTCTGCTTTTAGTAGCCAGGGTTTCACAAATCTCAGGTTTTTGCACCCGTGTTAAAGCTGCATTCGTGGGCGCAATCACACTTGGAGACGGAAGTACAAAATTTAGGTATTTGTGTGTATTAAAGGCTTTAGTTTATTTTAACAAAAATATATACAAGGTGTCTTAGGCCACCGGACCACGCCTCTACATCAAGAGACGCTTAAGAATACGCTGTTTCGATTGTCGGTACCTATTTTTAACTTCCAGTGCCGACCGGAAGTGGCGTATTTAGACCCGAAGTCCGTTTTTGGACAGAGACATAAATTAAAAATAATAATAAAGTTTAGAAAAAAATATATATTTTCTTTCTCTAATTGGAGAAGTAATGTTTTAAGACCCTCAGCAATTTTGAACAGTTTTTTTTACAGCGGTTTTATCACAAATTCTTTAAAAAAACTGGCAAAATTACAAATAAACAAAAACAGTGATTGACATTTCTCAACCAGAAAAAAAAATGACAAACTATAAAAATTGCCGGACGGCGGCCATTTTGCATTTGTCACTTTGGTTAAATCCAATCCATTTATGTTCAATAATCCGTAGTCAGCAGCGGAATTTGGAAATTCAACAATGATATACAGGGTGTTTCCAAATTCAATAACATAATTTTAGTGTTGTATTCCTTAAGTGATTTTAAGACTAAAAGTTGATATAAACATAGGTCTGCAAACGCTTAGTTTAATTTTTCTATAAGTTTTTTTGTTAATGCTCGTGTTGATTGTTGTTTTGAGATATTTAGCTCAAATTTGTCACGCATATTTAGCTAGAGGCATTATACTATTAGGTATGCTAAATAATAGTAAAAATCTATAGGGTGATACATTTTAAAGGATCATATCGCCTCTTCCCCAGAATTTTTGTTTTGTCGTCAGCCGCTGGTAGATTTTAAAACAACAAATAAAATCACTGTTTCATTTTCAAACTCTTTTGTCTTTTGCGATTTTTTCGCATCTGTGGCCGTTATAGAAAAAATCGCTGTTACACCAAAAGCTACTATTATTAAAATAAAAAATGCTGCAGTATGGTATATGGCGAGTATATCAAAATAAACAAAAAATATATTATCTCGAAAACTAAGCTTTTGCTGGCCTATGTTTATATGAACTTTTCTTGTTAAAATCACTCAAGGAATTTAACATTATGTTATTGAATTTTGAAACACCCTGTATACAGGGTGTCCCAGATAAAAGTAATTACTTAGGTATTTCGGTAACGGTTAGAGATACAATTTTGGTTAAATAAGAAAAAAGTTGCCCAAGCCCAATCAGATGCTGTATCGAAATTAAAAATATCTACAGGGGTTTTCAAATCATCGAGAAAAACTAAAAGTTGTGTTTTGCAAAAAATTTAAATATCTCTGCCATCTTGTAAACAAATTTGATAAAATTTAGTGGTTTTGTATTAGAAACTACGGCCAATCGAATGACGTAAACGAATTTTTTCTAGGCGTAGTTTTTTTTGTAACCAACATAACAAGCCTATCTTTGGTTGAATGAAAAATGTAAAAAAAAAACAGTTTTTTCTTAGTTGTCATCAACACAAACTTGTTAATTCTTTAATATTATTATATGCTCAGACTAGACTGAATAGAGTACACTTGCTGGCACGTCTATACGGCATTTTAATTTTAAACCAGGGGTGAAATTAAATAACGAAAAATTATAAAAAGTTTCCTGTGCTTCAGCCGAGACTCGAAAGCGGAACCTCTGACGTCGTAAGCCACCGACCTACCAAATGGGCTACCGAAACACATGATTCTAAATTTTAGTTTAGTTTATTACAATTTAAAATTACATTATTACTTACTACCAATAGCAAAATAATGGAATTATCTAAAATGTTTTTATACCTACTAATGTTTACACACACACATATAATATATATATATATATATATATATATATATATATATATATATACAATTTATTGCACTATATATTGTAATCTTACAGTTTTTTTAAATGATTTCTTAGAGACTTTTAAAATACTGAAAATATCACATAAAATTTTATTTGTGTTGGTCATCATTCTGGCAAGCCCAATACATTGACCATACAATACTGGGTGAGAGTTGACATAAAAACATAAAAAGTCAATTTATCTCCAGTATTCCTGGTAGGAACATGAAAGTTCAGTCTGCTAAAAATGTCTGCACTGTCTATAGACCCGTGTTTTATGCCATAACAAACTAATACATCAAAATTTTACCTACGTCTAGCTAAAGTTTGTATATTTAAAT
The DNA here is from genome assembly GCA_963576565.1 of Aspidapion aeneum. Lineage (NCBI taxonomy): Eukaryota > Metazoa > Arthropoda > Insecta > Coleoptera > Brentidae > Aspidapion > Aspidapion aeneum. The sequence goes on from OY755041.1 coordinate 34,989,600, forward strand.
TTATTAATAAGTTATATAGCAAAGGAAAATTTTTTGTATGGATTCTATATTTTGCATAATATGAAGGCCAGATGACAGCACAGTTTTCCAAATGACTTCTAACTAATAAAACCTCGGATCAGATTGGTTTTTTTACGTATTGTATGTGTTTGCAGTATTTAATCAGGGTTAGTGCCACAGTATAGGAACGCTAGTCTCAGGGTATTCACTCGACCAAATCATTCAACCGATTTTTATAATTCTTCTTTCTCAAATTAGTATAGTAAAGTATCAGCATCTGAAAGCATGAGGAAACTTTTTGTAATTTTTTGTTCTTTAATTTCACCCCTGGTTTGGAATAATTATTTATAGTTTAGAAAAACTTTGCATTTTGATATTTAAAAACAATATTAGCTCACACGCATACTATAACTATAGTAGCGTGAGCTATGGTGATCGTGTCAAAAAAAAAAGTTGCTTGGAATTTCAAACAATTTTATATATATTTGCGTTTCGGACGATTTTAAAACTTTTTTAACGCGCTGTATGTCTCTCTGTAACGACCAACAAGCATAACTCAAAAATTGCTTGCTCGATTTTAATGAAATTTGGTGCCTAGTTTGGGTTTTGGCTTCAGATGATCCAATTTAAAAATGAATAAAATCCCCTGGACATACGCAAAAAAAAGGTGGTGGTAGAATCGTGTGACCTTAGATGTTCATAAATTGGTACAGTATTTTAATTGTTGCGCATGACTTGCTGGAAACATTTCGAAACAGGCTGCAAAGCATAGAGCTATAGCTCTAGCGAGTCGGCAAGTATCTGACTTGCAAATAAACTTTCAAAACAAACACGCGTTGCAAGTGAATTGTGAGAGTGCCAATTTTTTTTATGTGATGTCATATTTTGGCAACATATTTCCCTTAAGTCTTAAATAGCAGTTATGTTTAACCATTTGCCAGTGAAATGATTTTATCATGTTGCTAAAAATATAATTACCTTCTCTATTTGTAATTTGCTGCCTAAGTGCATTGGAAGTAACTTTCATCATTTGTTGAACTCTATGAAAAAGAACTACGTCTGAGCAATCTAAATCCATTTGTTGGTGGTACATGTAGTATGCTTTCCTAAAACATATTAAAATTATAGGTTAAGAAAATTTAAAAAAAAAACGATTAAAAACTACTATGTATATTGTAAAAACCACAGACTTCAAGATTTTTTAGAAGTCTGTGGTAAAAACAATCTGGTTCTCTGTAAAGGGCAAGATTTTAACCTTTATTTTATTCCAGAGCACTGCTTTGTTCTTTCTAAAGCCTTTTCATCAGTGAACCGCAATGGCCTATGTTAAAAATTAAAGTACATTATTTTTTTGTTACGCACTATTAGGGACTTAATGGAAGTGCATCTCAGCCTGCTTTTATTAAGGAATATCCATATTTTGTTTTAAGGGAACCTAAATAAAATACGAGTGATTTATTGAGAGCACATTTAAGGGCGTTTCCACACAGGGCGGTAACGGCACGATTTGCCTCGCGCGTTATATCGTACGCGATATCGCAATGACCAAAAATCACAAATTTGTTATGGCTGAAAAATGCCACACAAACCTGCGATTTGGCGGTCAAAAAACACGCGAATTCGGGTCGCCTTACTATTAAACGCCAATAGGATTAAATGATTTGTACCACACATGTGCATTGTTGTCATTTAGAGCGCGCAGTCCATGACAAGTTTCGCACCACCTACATACCGTATAGTGGGCGACCACTCAGCGGTTGCGCCGCGATATATCGCGCGCGGCAAATTGTGCCGTTACCGTCCTGTGCCCAAGCGCCCCAAGTCAAATACATTGTTATATAACCGTCTTTTATTTAGGTTACCGTGTCTAAAGTAAAAAAGGTAATTATTTTCCCAATTATTTCCTTATACTCTATTTACAAAAACGATCAAAACGCGCATTTTTATATGTAAAATACAGATTGTCCTTTATAGAAGCAGGTGAAAAAACACTCCTCACTGACCAAAGTTTCCCAGTATACAGTTTTCTTCTTATTAGCGTGCTAGTTTTGTTTCGTAAACCTCCGACTAACAAACTTTGAGAAGGAGCAGGCTATGGGACAAATAATTTCGAATCTAGAGACCCGTCCTTTTCAAAAATACTTGAAACTTACCGACAGTCGTACGCTCTTCCTAAAGCACGGTTCAAAAAGTGCCGCCTATAAACGGCACTCCACACCTCCCTAACTAATTCGTTATCTACCTCTAGGTCTTTTAGTTTAATATTATTTCTTATTGTTGTGAGTTCGTCGTAGGAAAGTTGGGGTGGATGTTTCTGGAAAATATCGACATTTTTAATTTTTATTTTACAAACACCAACTAATTGTTTTATGCATAAATACTTTAAGTGTTGACCTATCCAAAGTGCGGCAATGTAAAGTTCGTTTACATAAAAAAAATAACTCCTTAGCACAAAAGCTTATTAAAACAAAAAACGTCAAAATATTATTTTCACTCTGTGTTTATATACCGATATTTAAGCAGAACAAAATAATACACCATATAGAAAAAAGCTATACTGGCCGTGGAGAAGCATGCCTAGGGAGAAAAAAACTAATTTGGCAGGTGTTTAGATGAAAAAAAAAACAAATTCTTTTTTTCGACCTCTCCCGATTTTTGCTTTGCCTACCATTTTAAGTCAAACGAATTTCATTACAAAGTCTACTACGCAGATTTAAAAGAAAATACAATTTGGATAATGGTAACGCGACCTTGTTTGTTCTCCCGCTAACTCTGGTGTCGGGATTTGCTGAGATCGGGGTATATATACCCTTTCGTTTCTATTCTTATCTAAACACCTACTAAATTAGTTTTTCTTTTTCTAAGCAGGCTTCGCTATGGCCAGTAAAACTTTTTCCTATAAGCTACGTGTAAACAATTATATGCTAGACTAAAAAAAAATTCAATTTATTTCCTTACCTCATTGGCATATAAAACTTTGTCTAATTCATTTTTTACAATGTTTCTTTTCTGTTCGTCCTCAGTCGTGTACCTCCAGTACATCCATCTTTCTTTCGCTGAAGGACCCAAAAGGGTTCTAAAAGTAAAATAAAATTAAAAGGATTGTCCATGTTATCTTAATTTTTTGTTCGACCGAAAGCAATTGAGAAACACACATTGTTCCTACCTTAGACAAGGGAAGAGAGAGGACTCGTAATCCGGCCAACTTGAGTGTGCCCAGTTTGGCGTATCACGTGGGACTGGTAAAAAAATGGCATAATTTTGGAAAAAATGCATTTTTAAAAAGGATCATAAAATTTTAATATGTAAATATGATTATATAGTGTTTGATTGTCCTTAAATTAAATCAGTAAATGTAATTACTATGAAAATGCTTACCTAGTTTAAAGTTTATTTTTAATTCATAAAGCAAGGATATATATATATATATATATATATATATATATATATATATATATATATATATATATATATATATATATATATATATATATATATATATACATATATAGGGTGAAATTTAATTGATACACTAAACTTTAAAGGGTGTTAGAAAAGGTTAAAAAAAACTTTTTTCCGTTTACATTTTACATCAAACCTCTTTGTTTTTTAGATACAGGGTGTCATTTTTTTTCTTCGATTTTTTGTCATAAATTTCTTAATATTTACAACAGACTATTGAAATTTTGTGGAATTGTGCATTACAATACATACAACAGACTATCGAAATTTTGTGGAATTGTGCATTATAATAAAGGTAACAATTAACTGTTTTAATCATGTTAAAACAAGAAAAATACTTAAAATTATTACCAAAAATCTGTTTCTGTTGTCAAAAATATATTTTTTTTTAATATACATGGTACTAATATTACTATTTTTTGTTTTTATGAAGGGCCTATTTCTATAAAAATATATCTTTAATTTTTTTTTCCAAATTTAAATTGACCTATAAAAAATTGTCAAATTTATACCTTTTGCAAAGGTTTTTCGACCACACTGTATCTCCTGAACCTATAATTTTTTGGTGAAAAGCATAAAATAATTTTTAATCCTAATTATTTGACGTCAACTTTTTTATTTTTCAAATATACAGTATCTCCCTCTCTTCAAACTTAATAAATACTATAACTATATCATTTAAATTACACTATACATTACACTAAACAAAAAGCATGCCCTTTTTATGATAAAATTTGTATTTTAGAGAAAACTAATAAATAGCTATAAACATTAATAAATGACACTATTTGTACTGCCCTTTGTGTTTGTTAAGTGATTTTTAATAGGATCTGTTACTGTGGGAGACCATGCAATCAGCAAGGTGCATGTTTTTAACCCACAAGCCACATTTGTTTCCATCTTTAAGGGAAAATCTGTTATTTTTTTCAAAAATATTATTTTTTTAATAAATGTGGTGTTAATATTACTATATTTTGTTTTTCTGAAGGGCCGATATCAACAAAAATATATCTTAATTTTTTTGAAAAAAGCAATTTTTTGATCATAGTGAATTACAAAATTATTTGAAGTCAAATTTTGTATTTTTGAAATATAGTTTTCTCCCTCTCTTTAAACTTAACAAATACTATAACTTAGAAACTATTAAAGTTTTCGTCCACTTTTGACCTTTTAAATTACATTACAATAAATAAAAAACATGTGATAAAATTTGTATTTTAAAGACAGTTAATAAATAGCTATAAAGTTCAAAGTTCAAAATTTCTTTACGCAGAAGAACCTATCAAAAGTTTACAATAGACACCTATAAATAAACTAAAGTAGCTTTAACGAATTGAAGCCCTAGTTCAGATTATATCAAATTTAAAATTATTAAAATCACAAAATACAAATACAAAGCATTCTAATTTTTTTTTATAAATGACACTATTCTTACTGTCCTTTAAATAGGATAGTTTTTGTTAAGTGATTTCTAGTAGGATCTATTATTGTGGAAAACCAATCAGCAAGATGCATGCTTTTAACCCACATTTGTTTACATCTTTAAGGGGAAATCTGAAACAAAAAATAGTATTAAAGTATGAAGTTTATATTAAAAACAAATAAAGCTTACGCCTCTGGCTACTTGTCGTCTTTCACGCATAATTAGCTTATAAATCAGAAAATTAAAAATTAATCCTAACTGAAATATGCCTATAAATCATTACTGTTTGTTTATAAAGGAATCAAGTTTCAACAGAACAAAACAATGTTGCTGTTAAAAGCCGAATACAATTAATAAAATGTCTTTTTTTCTTGAAGCTACATTTCTACCTCTAAATATTTACCTATAAAACGTTATTCCTGATACTTTCTATTCACTTCGACTCTTGCAACCAAAAGCTAAACAAGACATCATCATGATGCCACAAAAATACCAGCGTATTTAAGTCCGTATTAGCACAAAATCACATAAACTAAACCTGGTGTCACACTCAATGTTTGTCACCAAAACATGGCGTCGCCTTGATTTTTGAAACGTCTAAGATGGCAGTGTGGCTTTCTAAAGCATTGACTTGTCTTTGATGGCATACGAAGTTTGCCACCATCTCTTTATATTTGTTAAATCAATTATTAATCAATAATACAGCTGTATTTAGTTGGGCTGCTATATAACACTCTAAACACTTACTAAATAATTTAATGTCCCTCTTAATAATCTAAAACTTTAGTTTTACCTTAAATGTGTCTCACTTTCTTTCAACTTGTCTTTGAGGCTACATTCTAGAAACTTGACGGCCTGATCCCAATCTCTTTTATCGGCTATGGTTCGATCTTCTAAAGTATTAAACTGAATGACTCTTAACATATCCGACGCCTAAAAAACAAAGAAAAATATTAGGCACCTTTTGCAAGCACTCCATAAGCTAACTTTATGCTTTATTAATAAACGACGGATGTCACGTCCAATTTTTACCTTTTGCAGACACAATTTTTATTTGCGTTATTTTTGTGATCCTTTATTTATCTGGCAAAAGCCTGTTTTGTGTTCTGTATAGGCAAAATTATTAAAAAGTTCCGAAAACAACTAGGGAAAAACTAAAGAACCAAGAAAAATATAGGACTAGGCATGTGTACTGTGTAATTCTTCTTTTTTTAGAAGTTGGCTTTACCGTACCGTTTTTCAATTATTATTCCAGTGATTGCCTATAAAATGTTCCTAGTTTTGATTAAAAAACCTGGAAAATAATAAACAAGCGACGCTCCTTGATAACTGTAAGTTATTTGTTTCTTGAAAACCACAAAAGCTAAAGAAGATTTGCTTATAAAAATTGATGTAGAATAATGTTGTGATTAAGACGGCAATAAAAAATCAAAATTGTCTGTTATAATGTTGGTTAACGGCATTATAGGTTATGCACGGCAGAATATTGGTTCGTATTTAATACAGGAATGCATCTACCGAGATAGTTTTAAGTTATTTATGTTCTATTTAATATTTGGCCTTGAATTATATTTGTTTTATTTAGATAAATTATTTCTGTAGTTTTTCAAAGTTTAAACCACCTCAGGTGTAAAGCGTGTTACAAAATTTAAATTTCGTTTTTAGTTTTTTTTATTACTGATACTTTTCATACATAGCTAGGATTAATTGCCCAGTTATTAAAGAAAGTTTATGCCGAGATATGCCTGGTTTGGACGTTACAATAACAGTCATGTGCCCAGGTGGGACTCAAACCTACAATATTCCAGTCTCCGCGCGGTCAGTCCAGCCATATAGCAAGCACTGCAGATATATGCACAAACCAACGCGCTAAGCTGGTCGGTCACGGTTCCCATTTAGTTTTATTTTTAAAGTTAATTTTAATTTTTGTGAGATCAAATTTATTGAAAAATGCTTATTATGCGTTAGTGTTACCCAAATTTTAGTTATTTGAACTATAAGTATTAAAAAATACACTTAAACCGGTCGGGGTCAGTTCGGTAAGTCTGAAGACTTAAAACTTAGACCCTGATCTAAGTGCCTAAGTCTTAAGATCTTAGTAAATACTGATGCAAGAGTCCACACTGCAGCAAATGTAGGTATTCATTAAACGGTTTTTTCGACATTGCTTAACTAGGCCTAGAAATGCTCCGACACGTGAAAAAGGCGCTTAAATGTAGAGCATGTTGCTGGTATAAGTCAATTCCAATTGAGAAAAGGGACACACACCCAAGCCAAATCATTTAAACCGATTAGGTTAACATAGTAACATGACTCGAATGTAGATAATGACTTGTTACAATTTACAAAGCCGATAGCCACGTCTACCTACCTATGAAACAGACCAGATAGTTTGCAAATTTATTTAGGATACAGATCAAATGGGACATGACATCACCAGGATCAAAGACCTACAAAAATGCAGTCCTAAACCTAAATCAGGTAAATTAAACCAGCTAATGGTAGTTATTTAAAAGTAAAACCCAAGCGAGACCTTTCCGAGAACGGAGAGCTACAATACGCAAGGGCGTAGAGGTGTGAAACGCGTAGACTGGTAAACACCCTGGAAAGACTACAGAGACTAGAAGAACGAGTTTAAGAACAACGAATGAAAGAAATCAACAAAAAACCAAAGGATCATCTGCAGAGGAAATCCCGACAACGCGGCTATATCCTTCTAGTGAAAAGTCAAAGGTTGGGGTGGTCACAGAAGAAACAAATCAGACATGACATCAGCACAAAGAAAGAACTGAAAGAGGCATATTAAAACTTGGTAAGTAAATCAAGGAGAATCACATGTGAAATCTAAGTTGACGGAATGGGAACAGTAACTTTGAAGAACGAAGAACTAGAAAGGCTATGAGGAATGTTTTGCCCAAAGCAATGGCGCAAGAGGAGACAGTTTAAGAAGGACGGACAAATGTAAGAGTTCAGCGCGGTAAATACTCAACTAGACCAATGGAGTGATGAGTCACTTAAACACTTTTTAGAGTCACAATGAAAAGCAACAAACCGTTGCTCAACGCCGCCAAAGAGAAATTGGTTATTTCATCCAAATTTTACGAAACCGAGAGCATAACATGTATAGTAATATTGAAAGTTTTGTATTGTATGACTCACTATAAATATCAAATTGTTTTGGGATGCAATTTAAACATTGACTTTCTTACGCCATCGAAGTTATCTAAATTTAGTGACCTTCTTACGCCACATAATCTTAATTGGTTAATAAATTCTCCCACCAGGGTTACGCCAACAAGCTCCAAGTATCTTAATAACTTTTTAGTTAGCAACTCGGTAAATGTGTGTGCTAAAGTTTCAATCCAGATCATTACGCGCAAGTTTTAAGAATAAACGAAACTGAGATAAAAAAGTCAAGGTCTATTTTTGCCTATCGAAGAAAATATTAAGTATTTTAAATCGAAATTAGCAGAAGAAAACTGGCATGACACCGTTTCGTTGTCCAATGCAGAGAAGCATTTGATTCCTTTTTGACACCATTTCTTTTTATTTTAGTCTATGCTTTCCATTAAACCTTCAAGAATAAAAATTAATAAAAAATAATTAATCATCGTTGGGTAACTCCAAAAATAACTAGAGTTAAGGATTTATTGGTGCAAACGGGACATCGCCTGCACCACAGGTGACTAGATCGAAAACGCCAAAAGTTCACACCCAGCGTTCGACTTTTGTCGAGCGACCGTAGGCCGCATGCGGCGGGTGACTATAATCGACCGGGTTAATTTTTCATTCGTAGGCGATTTGCAGCCGCATAGTCATTTGCGGCCTTTTTTGTTTACTATTTGGAATGTGACACATTATTTTAAAAGTTTGCGTCCAGGAATCCATCAGCGAACCCAAAACTCACAAATTGTTCTTAGTTTGTTTTTCAAGCAATTGATCATTTTGGTCAGGAGTGGAAGACAAACAAGGTATTATTTACTGCGATTTCAGTGTTTATTTTGTTTTTTTTTGTGGTAATTTATTGATTTTTGAAAATCGCTTTTAGCGTGCAGTTAGAAAATTAAGTCAGGTAGTTAATATAAGCAAATGAATAGTCCTTACCCTTGCAGCCCTATTTCCAAGGCAAGGTTTTGTGATAAAGGCAACAAACTATTCCCTAAACCTAAAGGGTCAATCTGGCCTGCAGAACACTATTCCAAGTGTTGGTTGGCAACCTGGAGGGAGGGGGAAGGGTGGGGATGGGATTTTCGAAACATCGTATCAATATGCGGTTTTCGGAATATAGTAGCCTACATTTTGCAAAAAACGTTTTTCAAGGCTAATATATCATGGCTTTACTTAAAGTGTGCTAATAGGCTAGCTAGGAAGGTATCAGATCCATCATGGATCCATTTATTTAATGTAGTTTTAAAGTTTTGACTCAATTTCTATTTGTTTTGCATATGAAAATACAGACCATTTCTATTCTATTCTATTCTATTCTGTAAATAAAATAACCATAAACATAATTATTGATGAATTTCATCCATTACAGCTTACCTTATCCTCCCATTTGTGTCTTTTCATACCCTCGTTGACTACTGCCTGTTTCAGTTGATCGTAAACATCATCATGGTCGGGATTTTTTTGAGCTTTTTTCATTAATTTATCAAATTCAGATTTTAGACAATCCCAGCCGGATTCCACTGCTTGTTGAGGTAAGAGGGTCTCGGCCCACTGGCGCAGTTTGATGTCAACCGCGGTATTGAAGGTTTCTGGAAAAAAATTAAATAAATATATATTAAGAGTTAGCCCGGGAATGTTGAACCCTCCCTTGTAAACTGTGGTGACTTTTCAAGTTTGAATAAACTATTTTGAAGGATGTCGTTTAAATTGTGTTGGATTTTGGATAAATTAAAAAAAATTATTCCTTTTGCCGATTCGGTAATTAGTTATAATTACAATTAATTAATATTAAATTTTTTCGCTTTATTATAATATACTTCTATGTATGTGAACCTTGGGGTTCCTTTATTGGCCGCAGTTTTCGCGCAAAGTCGCGTGTGCTTCTCCCACTCTGATACTATGGAGAGAAGATCAAGAGCGAGGGAAATGCCCTGCGTTCGTTCTATTTCGATTTTCGACTTCAGCATATAAGGTAGGCCAATATTACTAGCTTGAAGGTTCACTGCGGAAATTATTTTTCCTATTTTCGAACCGGTCTATTTGCTTCACCCGCGATCCCATAAAAGGATCCAAAAGCCATTTTGGGTTTTTTCAAATTGTACCTACAATTATTGTAGCTGTCAAAAGTAGATAGTATTTTTTGACAAAATTTTTATAACGTTATTTTTTAGAACACTATTTGAAAAGGCCGATGATGTTTAAAGCAGTTTTTTTTGAGGACAAAAGTTTTAAAAAAGACAGCAAACTTTAAAGTTTGGGGATAGATTTACCTGATGATTCAGTCTGAGCCGCAGGAAAATAAATATTCTCGAACAAGTGATTGGAGATATTATCCCAAATTTTAGGCAATAAGCGCTCTTCCCATTCTCGCGGGCTCACTTGGCTTAGATTGATTACCTCGTCCAATACATCACCTCTCGCTCTTTCGAATAATTCATCTCTGTCTTGTTCACGCAACCTACGAATAGCACAGAAGTAAATACTTAAAATACCAAATGTTGACTTTTTTCTAGTGTATAAAACTATGTACAGTGTATACCAAGTTCGATGTTTTTGGGGGATCCACTATTTCCTAGGGAGAAAAAAATTACCCACACTTGCAAGTTTCGATTTTCAAAAGACGATAGAATATTAAAACTGCGCCTTCCTAAGAAACTTCCACACAAACAAGTCCTGAATTGAGTTTGCATTGGGCGACGTCGCATCTATATCAAAACCGACGTTGTTAGTCACAAGTCTATCGACATCGGATAACGCAACGTAGTTGTTTATTAGTTTCCCAACGTCGTTCCTACCTTCGATTGTTTGCCGTATAAAACCTTTGACCAGTCCAACTACCAACCAAAGTCGGCACTAGTAATACTCCCTCAACTCGAGGTTAAACTAGAATTTAGTTCGATTGGTGTATTTTACGTAACTTTTGCTTGACCTAATTTACATTTGTTCATAGGTCCTACTAGTTTCGTGTACTATCATTTATAAAAGCCTTATAACCTAACTAAAAAGGCATTTTTAATAAAGCATGAAATTACTGGTTCAATTTCTTAATTTAATTTTTTATATGGACGATTTAAATAAATAATATTATCCACTTTTTTAACCAACTTTTAAAAATGGCTAGGCAATAACTTGGACACGTATGTTTTTTAACACATATTTGTTTTACAAAAGTTTCAAAACAAACGAACCAAATTTCATAATAATTGTTCTTGTTTTTTTTGTTAAAATGGGAAAATAAATAAAAAGAAACAAATCAAAACGTTATGGTAATGTGTTATTGACAGGATAATAATGCGATTGACGCATTACGTCGGATTCTACTACGTTAGTTATGTTGATATGACCTACTCATTCTTGACGATGCGTTCCAATACGTCTTTCGGACGTTGGCTACGTCGGATTTCAACTCGCGCGATCATATGTATGTGGACGTACCTCGTAAGTAGGGGTCAGTTTTTTTTTGCGACCCCGTGAGTTGATAGCATTAGATAAGAATCTATGGTTTTCGACATACAAACTTCATTAAAATAAAAATTAGTTTAAAATAATTGTTGTACAAAAAATATAAAAAAATTATTGTTTTGAATTGGTTAGAATGATTTTTTGATTTTTCCTAACGGATTTCAAATACTTAACGTTTTTCCAAGATTGATTGATATTGATTGCAATATTTTTACTACGGGTAATTGAAAAATCTCCACACCATTTTTTGATAGAATATAAACAGATTGGCCACTTTAAATGGACCACAATTTATAGACGTCAACTGAGTTTTAGCAGGCAATATTTTTAACTTCGACGTTCCAAAGGGGGCAATCACATAAAAGTGTTTTTTAATGATTTAGATGAATAGATTTATTACATACGCATATTTTTTAAACTTTCTTTATGTTATTTGAAACAAAATTTATTTTTGAAACCGACTCAGTGCTCCCACAGTATTGTTCTGTGGTTGTTCCTAAGAAAACAATCAAACTCCAATATGCGTTGCTCTAACGGTCACGGTTCCATGAGAGGAAACAAATATCTGTCCCTATTCCTTGACTTACTTGGGGAAGTTGTTTTTCCATTCAGTTTCCAAGTTAAACCTCCTGGCTTTAAAAACATCTGCCTGCTGTTCGACCGATTCTCTGACCATCTTCCAAAAACAGTCTGCCACTGCTAAACTCAAGTTTCTCGTTGTCACTTGAGTTGACCTTATTTGACCGTCTCTATAAAATGAAAAGTTAACATTTTTAAAGTCATTTTTTACTGTTCGAATTCATAATTGAATCGGTCATTTCAAAAACAACACGAGTCACATTTCTCTAATTTTACAGGGGAGGGAAAAAACTACCTGGAAACCTGGACTAGTGTTATTTTTACACAGACTTAAAAATTCGGTTATTGCATATCTCAATAGATTAAGTGCGGACTGTTGTCGTTTTTGCGCAGAACGTGCATTTAGCTTAGAGGAAGTCGATTCCACTGAAAAACTCAGTTTCTGAAAAAAGTGGACTCATGTCGTTTTTGAAATGACCGATTCAGTTGAAGACAGTGGCGGCTCGTGAGGTAGTGCCACGGAGCCATGGCCATGTATTTTTTTGCAAAAACACGTTTTTTTATTTTTAAAACATCTATTGGTTTTTATTTTATTTTATGCATTTCTTTTTCATTTATATTATAGGAAATTCGGTAGCCCTGTGCAATGCAGTGGATCATACTCCGACTCAATGCGACGGCGACGCGATGAGCAGCGTCGAACACGCTGCCACTTATCTCTTGGCTCCTTCGAATAAAGATAGATTTTATCTGCAACCTATATGAGAGACAGTGAGAGGACGAATGTTGGGCATTTTAGCGTTGTTTAAATAGGAAAAATCAAGGCAATTTTGTGCCTAGCACAGGCCATCAGTTAGTCGTATTACTCGCATTGTTTTTGTGCGTGGAGCATGGATGTTTTAATTTACGCCCTTGACAATACATTTCAATAATTCAGCAGAATTTTTTAAATAAATTTTGAGTCATTTCATGGCGGAATTCGGGTGGGCTTGGGTAAGTTTCTTAAAAAAAAAGAATTAGAACCTTAAACATACTAGTAGCAGGTATGTTTTTTAATGACTTGTGGGTAAACATTTGGGCACAACAGTCCGAGATCTAAAGTAAATTCCTTAAAATATGTAAAAAAATATCTGACAATATTATTATAAATAATTTGAAAAAAAACTATTATCGAGTTTTGAAATCAGTACTTCGACATCTTTTATGGTTTAAAAGTTGCAAATAAATTAGGTTTTCAACCCTTATAGTACAGCGGCACTACTACTAAAATACAGTCGAACCTCTCTAACTCGAACCTCTATAACTCGAACCCCTCTATAACTCGAACCATTTCAGCGGTCCCTACACTTGTTAAATGTATTTTAACCTATGTAACTCGAGTTTCTATAACTCGAACTCTCCATAACTCGAACTTTTTTGGTTGTCCCTTCAGGTTCGAGTTATAGAGGTTCGACTGTATATCTAGGTCTCCACCCCACCGCCATTTAACTACGGCCGTTTTAGTTTTCTTATGAAACTAGTTAGTTGTTTTATTTTTTTAGAAAACCTTTGTAGTTTTAAATTAGTCCTTAAATTTTCCTTAACAAATATTTAGTAGTTAACAAAATACCCTACTTATGTTGTCTTTGTAAAATATTAACGGTTATACTTACTTAAATAGTTTAGAATTCCTAAAGAAGTTTTCTTCATATTCTTTGATAGTTTGTATCGAATCATCTTTTCTACCCCTTCCGGTTACCACAGCGAAATACCCCAAAGCTTTCATAGGAAAGAGCTTTCCAGACAAAATTTTTCTTATCTGTAGAAAAAACAATAAATTACAGAAAAATAAAGGCGTCCAAAACTATTTATTGACCGTTATCACACCGGGAAACACAAGGCAGTAATATCAATATCGGCGGGAAAAAATGAGATGTAAACAAGTGGCATGCTTTTACACTTCGTCAAAGTCGTGGGGTTTCGGTAGGGTGCGTATTCATACGGCGAACGAACACTAGCAAACGAAATCAATCGGAAAATGTGTTCATATTCTGCGTACGGTCGACTGCAAGCGAACGAATTCGTTTGCATTTGCTACCATTTACTTATCATCATTAATTATAATAATATAGAAACTAAAGGCCGAAAGAAAGCATAATTGTTTAACTAAATACTAACCCTATTAGGATCAGCCAAATTTTCCTCAGCCATGTCAACTTTGGTCAAAACAAAAATTGTCCTACCACCCCTAGGATCACAACTGGCCACGAGATCTGTCACATTGCTTCTCTCTGCGTCGACGGAACCATCCTGGATAAAAAATAGTTTATACCGTTTATCACCATATAAATATAAACTTTCTGATTTGTCAAAAAGAATTGTTTTTAAAAAAACTTTTGCCTATTTATAGTCCAGACCCACCTTAAAGTTTTTAGAATCATAAACAGTAGGTCAAAGACAAAACTAAAGTTTATGCACCGGATGCAGCTAGCTATCATGATTATTAACTTTCTGACTTGTCATTATAGTTTTACTGTAGTTCAATGTCAAAATATTTAAAATTTTCTAATAAAAACAACAATCAAAAACAAAACCACCGGGTGTCTGCGTTTTTCTTGATTCATTAAACTTTAAAATAAAATCTTACTTGTATACATAAAATGATGGCGTTTGGGTTATTCATATAGGCTTGAGTCATTTGTCTGATACTTTCCCTGGTGTCTGATGCCATATCAGTTGTTTGAGTCTAAAAAATAGGAATGTTTTGTTAATCTAAAGCATATTCCATCTGCAACATAAAATTTGATAAAAACTCCCAAAAACAAATACAAAAAACTGCAGCCCTCTCTGTATAAACTTTTACCTCGAGATAAAATAGACTATTTTCTTAATTTGCGCCAAAGCGCTAAAAATGGATAAGGTTGGGTTTTGCTTTGAACTTTACTGAATAACAGTAGTTTCTTAATACTTTAAAAAAGTAACCAAAATCAAAAACTCCTAAAAGTGACTTTCAAGAAGCCTTTAATTATTAATTAAACAGGTATATAACCAAAATGTATTCGGAAGTCAAGCAAAATCATACTGCTGTAAAGATAATTTAAAAAGCGACTAATGATGTGATAAAACTTACAGAGATAATGCCAGGTAAATCAACAAGGACCATTCTTTGTAACCCTGGACCTAAAATAAAAAGACAATAAGAATTATTTTCAATTCTATTGACCTGACCAGAAAAACACCTAAAGTCTCTTTTTTTACGAATCGAAAGTATCGAGGGAAAAGAGCAATAAATTGATTTTTTAATGATTTAATGTTTTTGGTTCGATAAAGAATAATAAGCGCCATTGGTTTTTCGGTATGTAACAGTGTGTGGATCATAGAAAAGAACATTTTGGAAAACAATAAGGCAATTTTCAGGGACGAATCATTAGACTCAAAATATACTATTTTTAATATTATTATGCCGGGTGGGCCAAAAAAAAACAGCAAAATGTGTTTCGTTATAACTTTAGAATTAAACTAAACCCTTCAAAGAGTCTCCTTTATCCTTGTTCCGATTTTTTGTAGATTTTTTAAAGTTTTATCACTGCCGAGCATAATGAGGGACAACTCATTAAAATCGGTTTAGTCGTTCCCGAAATATTAATTTTTGTTTCAATCATTGTCCACTCTGTCTGCATTCGTGTCCTGATAAACTCATTATCACTAAATCGAGTTTAATAAAATAAAAGCATCATGGTAAAGATTAATTAAAATTTGCTATCCTAAAATCTAATTGAATTTAACCGTCTATAAAGAATCGCATTTTATCATGTTGCAAAAAAATTCCTATCCATTTTTGAATTTCTATACTAATCATTAAAATCGTCTCAGTAAAACCATTATTACTAAAGTAATTCTCACCATGACGCTTCTTATTTCATTGAGATCGGTTGAGTAACAATGAATTTATGAGGAAATGAATGCAAACAGAATTAGGTACCAAGGCAATCGTATAGTTTGTAAAACAATAATTAAAACAAATTTTATTATTTCGGGAACCATTTAACAGATGTTAATAACTAGTACCTTATTTTGTGCGGCGGAGACATTCTATTTCTAAAAAAAGTCATAAAAAACATAAGAATAAGTGAGACTCTTTGAAGACTCAAGTTTAACAAGACTTTTTATTTCACTGATATCTGTTAAGTAATCATGAACTCATAAGGATATCAATGCAAACAGAATTACCAAGGCAGTCGTGTAATCTGTAAAACAATTATTAAAACAAAAATTAATTTATCGGGAACCACTTAACCAATTTAAACAAGACATACTCGAGTTGTGCGTGACCGAAATAGAGATTTTCTCTACCAATTTAAAACACGTTCTAAAAAAATTCCGGAACATAAGAATAAACGAGCCACTTGATAGGGTCACGTTTGATTCTGCAGGTCATCTTGGATTTCAAAATGACGGACAGAAAAAGATTTGTGCTCAAAGGGCTGACCAATTGCTAAGTGATGTTTGTTTATTTAAAATCAGTGGTATAATTCAAAAGTTATAACGAAAAATACATAATATAATTTAAATTATGCACTAAACTTTTTTTTATCTTACATTTTATATCTTAGATATAGAGTGCCAAACTTATCAATTTTTTTTCTTCAAAATTTCGCGGCATTATGCAATACAATTAATATAATAATTATGTATTAAAATTATTAAAAAAAAATAAAGATACTCAAAATTATTACCAAAATTATTACCAAGGCGCCTGTAGTTATGTATAAATCCCCCATCTCAATTGTTTTTGTAAATTACTAGTTCATCAAAAACATAATTCTTATAAAAATATACAAATTTATACCTATTGCAAATGTTATTTGGCGACACTGTATCTCCTTAACCTATAATTTTTTAGAAAGAAGCAAAGAAAATTTTTTGTTTAAAATTTATTACAAAATGATTTGATGTTCTCAAATTTTAAAAATTAGTTAATACCAGATATATATTAAAATGTAAATATGTCATGTTGATATAAAACTAAAGGTAAAATTGCCATTGTCTCTGGATAAAAAAATGCTGACTAGGTTGACAAAAAACACGCACAGATAAAAAAAACTCAAAGACATGCCATTTTTCAGATTTTTTTGTTGCTCTCGGTATGCATATGATAAATAAAGATTTTGGAAAAACAAAAGTGTAACTGCCTATGGCAAGGACTATATAATGTATTACTTAAACTACACCATATATTTTGCGGGTTTTGGCCCACCCGGTATTTACCTTTAACAGTCATGGAAATGACCTCACTGGACACGGTCTTTCCACCTTTGACACTGTTGCGCATTCTTAGCTCGACTTCTTTTCTCAAATCTACTAAGTCACTTTCTTTGGTCAAGTCAAACTCTCTTGAAGAGTCCCTGAACTGGGCCACATGGTAGGGACCCTCTGAGAGAGTTACTTTTACTGGAGCCCTTAATAAAACAAAGATATTATAAAATGGATCCTGGCTTGCTTTAAACTCAGAAAGTTAATTTTTGTATTAGCAACAACATCGTGCGATATTCAATTCATAGACTGTGGACGTAAAAATTATTGACAAACGACAACGACCTTTGGTACGTAAAAAGTCGTAATTTATTATTAAACAATTAAAGATAAGAAAGAGTGAAAACAAGTGTTTGGATTTCATTTTTTTCTCGTAAGGTTCCTGGTTGTTCTTTACCTAATTCCAAAAGCTGCGGAATAATATGTTCTATGGTTCGAAAGTTATGGTTTTATTAAATTTGAACCACATTGTTGGAAAAAACTATTTTTACCAGAATTTACATCTGTCGCGCCAAGAGACAGACGAATTGCAAAAACATGTTTGGGTCCAAATCGTAACTATCTGTCAAAATCTAAGATTTCTGCCTGATAACAATACATCCCTTACGATAAAAGTAAACGATTTTCTGGGACTAGTTTTTTGATTGGTCAATAACCCAAGCTTCAAAATTTTCAACTGTAGAAAAAACAAAATTTTTAACTATGCCACGACTTCCAAAACCTAATGTCATATATTTTTATTAAGGTATATATTATATATGTTGCCCTCTTGAATTTAACACTCTCGATATTTTTTCGAATAAGAGTTTTTTGAAGATATTAGCGAAAAAATATAAATGCTTAAAAATTCGCTAAATTTTAAAAGTAATAACTCCGCCAGTGATAATCCTAAATTAACAGTATGTACCGTCGCGGCCCATGATTAATTTTGTTTTTTAAAATTTATTATTATTGATGATTTTTATTTGTAAAATGCTTTGTTTTAGAGATATTGCCAATTTAAAAAAAAACTATATTAGCAACCATTCTAGAACGGACAGACAGAGCGACGAAAAACAGAAATAAGATCTCCTATCATGGCAACGCCTAGAACAATAAGTATTTTTTTAAATTTTAAAATGTTATTTTTGCACGAATTGTAACTACAATACCTTCTTTTAACCAGGAAAGTAAAAACTACTTTTTTAAATTTTACTAGTTCTTCCTCAAAGGCATCCAGAAATACACGAGCCCGTACAATAGTTTGGGAGACAACATGACGACAAGGTTATAAAGAAGGTTCAGTATGTTGTCTCCATTGTGAAATATGGTTTTGAGAGCAGTCGAAAGTTTTAAGCTATAGATTATTTGCTCATTAAAAATGTTTTAAGTAAAAACTCCCGTATAATCCCCGGTTTTTTAAAGCTATGTAAAATTCCTGTCTTTTTCCTGGTTTTTAAGGCTCCTAGATACCCTGTGTATAATCTGGCCGAAAGGCCTCAAAAATTAATAATAAATAAATGAATCCATGATGGATCTGACACCTTCCTAACCCATTAGGATACTCCAAGTGAACTCCACGCTACCTTGAAATCAGTTTTTTTAAATATCTCAGAAATGAAGCTCCTACAAAGTTTTTAGTAATAACATAAAATATTGAGAAAAACGTGTTCTAATATCTTTCGAAAATCTAATCAGCTCTTTACAGTATTGTACTATTTTACCTGAAAATTTCATGAAAATCAGTTCGGCGGTTAAGGAGCTATTGTGTCACAAAACATTTCAGAGTTATCTCAAAAAAAAAAAAATTGTCGAAAACAATACCTTCTCTAGCCATTCTGCACGGGCTAGGAAGGTAAAAATTCAAGCTTAAAATTTTGTTTGCCCTTTAAGTTTATTTGAGAAAGCGGAAATATTTTTAACCAAAGAAAACTTCACTAATTATTTTCCTTAGTTAGGAAAACCTTTGAATAGCCTAGTACCTTGTCATCATCTCTCCTGCACCCCTGGGAAAGATTCTTGCCTGCGCGATCATCTCTAAAACGGAAGTTTTTCCGCTACTCTGATCGCCCACTACGACTACTCTGGGTAGTTGGTCCTGAGTATTGTAATTGGTGTCGAAATCGGCTAGTTCGTCAAGAACCTCGCTGTACATGTCTATTAGACTGCGTTTCACTTTGCGCGTACTTGGTTTTCGGCCTTGTTTTAAGAGTAAGTTTTGTTTCCTGAAACAAAAGCAACTTACGTTAAAGAAACTTATTTTACAAACAAAACTATAAAAGCTAGATAAATGATGTTTGGCATTGTTCGATTCAGAAAAAGGTCTATTTAGAGTGGACTCTGAATTAAAGCAAAACGTTAACAGAACAAAAAAAGTGCCCTACATGGAGATTTCGGAAACGGTTTCTACGCCTAAAAAAAACTCGTTAACGTCATTCGATTGATTGTAGTCGCTTATACAAAACTACTAAATTTTATTAAATTGGTTTAAAAGATATCGACGAAATTTTAAGTTTTCGGAAAAAAACAATTTTAACTTTTTGCGCGATATTTTAAAAATGGAAGTTTTTAATTTTGATACAGCGTCTGTTTTAACCAAATTATGTCTTACCGTTTCCGAAATGTGGTGTAGGTTGAATTTTTTCATAATAAATGATTAATACTATTAAACTTAATTCCTTCTTATAATCACAAGTGCTTTAAATAGTTAGTTGTAAAGTTTATTTTTCGTATTTGTAGAGATATTCAAATTTTTCTTAATAAACGCTGATTTATTAGATAGTTTAAGTTGTGCTACGTATTTGTACGTAAGCTTAAGAATTGACAGGTACGCAAGCGCACTTCGTCAAGGTCACGTAAGTAGCATACGTACTTACGTAATCTTGCAGCAGTCTGCGGGAGCCTTAACGTTACCAGAGAATAACGATTGGTTGATTTGCCCATCAAAAAATTATCATGGACGACGGTTTCCGCGTGCAGCACAAACGATTTTTGTAAATATGTACCCACTACAGTAAAAAAAAGTGTAACCTCAAAAAAAAGACAGTAAAACATTCCCTATTCTCTGCTATGGCTAGAAATTTCAAGGTTACGTATAACCCTAACTTAACTAGACACTTAAAAAGATATCGTTGTCGTGATACGGTGAATCCCGTAATTTGATTGGTCAGGCGGGTGGTCGATATTGTGCCTATGGAGCTGGCTGAAATATGTCCGGGCGACAGCGCGTAGCTTTACGACACCCAACCCGTACGTATCCTATACAGCGAAGCGCAGCGACGTAGTTAGCTGTCAAAACAAAATTCTGACCAATAGGATTACAACATTTCCCAGTTACAGCAACGACAACGCTTTACGAAGTGCTACAAAACGTAGCAAGCTAAATCGGACAACTTAAACTATATATTATTTATACATATTAAAACTCCAATGAAATCGCACAACTTTACACGCAAAATAAAAAGTGACTGTGAAGATCTAATATTTTCAAATATGTTACAAAAGCGTATCCAGGTAGGGGTCAAAATGAGGAATTTTTAAAATGTTTTTTCTGAATTTTTGAATGTAGTTTTCTCGCATCCATATCCACACTGCAACCTAGTGCTTTTATTCGTGAAATGAATAATTTATAAAATATACATTTTCAAAATTTGACAATATTTATGGAAATTATTATAAATACAATGTTCGTATCTACATGCTGCAACTCTGACAAACGGTGTACTCCTCTTGTTATCCTCCTCCTCCTCTTAAGAAAGCTATGAAATTCAGAAAGCTGTCGACCTACTTCTGTTTTGATATGTTATCAAGCTACCGAAGCCCAAAACAGCAAGCTTTAGCGAATAACAAAATGAACTTGTATATTTTTACCTTAATTCCTTATTTTCCTTTTCCAATTTTTCAAGCTCTCGCTGATATTTAATCTGTGTCTGCATCATTTCATCCTGAATCTCATTTAACCTTGTCTGAGCCTCTTTTCTGATTTTCTCCTCTTCCGCAGAGTTTGTTCTAGCAAACGGTCTTGCGTACACAGTGTTTCTTTCTATAATTTCATTTTTCACTTCTAAAATTGAGGAAAATCTATTAATCCCTAGCCCGAATGGATTTTACGTCTTTTTTTAAATAGAAAAAGTGACACCTTGTTGGAAAGGTTTTTTAATTGCCTTGACAGTGCTGCTGAAAATTTAGAAAACCCCTGATACGCCAGTTTAGTTTTAAAGAAGAAAAACGATCTTGGTATATATCATAGCTATCAAGCCCTAGCCAAGGAAGATTTTGACTCTTAATTGAAATGGGGGAAAAATGATCGAGTAATACCCCCTTGAAAAGCTCTTCTTATTGCCTTATTAACAACGCTGGTTTTCTTTTTACAAAGTATAGATTTATTTTTAAATATTTAATATATTTGCTATAAAAAAAATATTTTTTACAAATGCAGAATTTAATGTTACACCAAAATCTCAAAATAAAAAAAAATACTCGAAGGCAGTTTTATATATATAATAAACCGACTCAGTTTGTGGGAATATTAATAACGTGAAAAAATAAATTTGGATTGTGTTACCCATACCTACTACTTTTGAACTGTGCTATGTTCGTCTCTTTAAGGGTATGTTTAGTAACAAAATATACAAAGGAATAAGTAGAACAGGACAACAGACAAGTATCTAAAGGCCATTAAAACTTGAAAAAGTTTTAAAGATGTAAAATGGTGACTTCAAACGCAAACATCTCAAAAACCAATCGGTTCAAAAAAAGTTACACTGGTGTATTAAAGACCTTTTCAACAAAGTGACACTTGTTTCCCGCCGTATTTTAGACCTACGGCTGAACCTTGGGTGGTTGATGTGAATTTTTCAATTAATCTGCTTAAAAAAGCCTGTTTTCATCATTAAAATCGGTTAATTGTTGCAAACATAAAAAACCGTACCTGAGTACATTCGATCTGCGGCTGCCACTAATTCCAAAATTAAACCTAAATAAAAAGAAAAATAAATTTCAATTTAATATTTTAAAAGGTTTTTATCCTCAAAAGCTTCACGGGTTGATTGTCAACGTTTGAGAGGTACCTAGTTCAAGAAGTCAGCTATGGCTGAAAACACTGCAATAAAAAGATGGTTTACTTTGTTGGTTGTTAAATTATCCAGAGCGGCCACCGACTGAAGTCAAATTCTTTTATAATTGTATGACCAATTTTTCAAAAGTTTATGAAAAACGAGTTGTTAATTTCACCAAGACTTTAACTTCATTAACTTAAATTTTATTACTAATTTGAAATTTTATGACTTTTTATGGAATGTAATGACTAACTTAAAATTTTATTACTCTTTATTACAAATGACAACTGATTGACCTGAAAACGTAAAATTTTATGACTTTTTATAATTTAACGACCGGTGCCTGACCTGATTAACCCTGTGTCGTCTCATATATATAGGTTTTTTGTTGATTCCTTCAAAGTATATGACTATAGGAAACACCGAAACAGTGACCAAGAGATTTGAGTACAGAAATAGTAAGCTCTGAATTTAAAAAATTGGCAGTGTTTAAAAATGCAAAGATTGTTTTTAGGTCATTTTGTAGATAAACTTTAAAAAATATTTCTGCAGGTATTAAAATGTTAATCATATTATATTATTATATAATCAATCTCGTACTTATCACTCAAACGGTGACAATCGCTTTCTGCGACACTGCGTTATAAATTCGATAAATAAAAAAATGTTTCCACATAGATTGAATGTACCCAAACACGAAAAAACAACTGCCCCTACTCTACCTTTTTGAGGCTCCATTTTTTTTGCTTCGATTGAGTTACCGTTGCCGTTTTCAACTTTTTCCGCTGCTTCGATCGCGTTATCTAGTCGTTCATTAAACCAGCTTCTGAACTGCTGGTATTTCGCATCTGATAAAGTCTTTAGACGGGGATCTAAAATTTTAAAACATCATATGGGCCATGCCTTCCTTGTTTTTAATATATAAGGATTAGTAAACTATTCAAGTTAATACGAAAGAAAACAGAGTTTCTTTCCGTAATTTTCTCGCCACACCAGTAAGAAACGCCTAGTTGCACGAGTCCTTGCATCAGCCACGGTCCTTCTGTCCCTTAAAATGGCCTCCTAACTACGGAAGTTTGTAACAAAGTCCGCCTTCACGAGATATGCTGTCTTATATTTTACTTTTACTCAAAGAATGGAAAATCCTATAAGTTTCTGCAGTACCCGACCACGAATACGGTTTTCTTTTAAGCCATAGACATTATTTTCTGATGACACTTGAACGAGGATCCTAAAATAAACCGTTGTAAATAGTTCTTAGAAAAATAAATCTAATTTAAAAAATGTTGCAATATCCTTTGAATCAAGTTGATTTTTAACACTGCTGTTGTCACGACATTTCACGGCCCGATTCAACAGCTTAAAAAAAATAAGAAGATGGGATTTTAAAAACACAAAATGCTTTGAAAAGCTATCAAATTAAATGCAGAAACTTGCCACTCTGTTGTGCTAAATAATAACCTAAACGGTCAGAAAATCTCTGCTCTACATTGCTTAGCATCTTATAAAAGCCTCTTCAATTTTACTACGAAGTTCGCCTAGGTCAGGCGATCAAGGGGGCCATCTAGTAATTCTGCTCTTGCCTATTAATAGTCGGGAAAAGTTTGGTCTAAAAATTCCCTGGCGAACCCATCCTGCTGAAACCAAACTTGCTGAAAATCAATATCTGGCAATTGTTCAGCAGGAATCACGTGAAACAGGTTTAAATAAGCAGCCCCATTATTAAAAAATGGCCCAATGATACAAGAACGCCGACCAAACATTTTTGAGGGTATTGTGTACGCACATTTATCGTCAAATGTTTATTTTATTTTGCCCAGTAAGAAATAATTGTGAAGGGAGAAAGTAATTTCGTCAGCAAATAAGATATTACTGACAAAATTTTCATCCTTAAATCCTTTCGTAAAATTCCATCCTTAAAATATTGTCCTCAGGAAACAGTTCTGTGGTAGGTAGTCAAAAGGAGGTAACTCAGGCTTTGCTACACACGAGTTACGCCCTTTTGATTTCCTACCACAAAGTTGATGGGACAATCCAAAACAATGTATGTATCTGTAATCTACATTTCTCCTGAAGTGACAGCTAGTGACTGTGAAAAAATTTTGGACCATTTTAAAGGGCTTCTCATTAACCAATATGATATTCTACTTCTTGGTGATTTCAATGTTCCAAAGTATAAAGAAAATGATGATTTGACTGAACGTAAAAATATAAGGATAAGAAGCTATCTTCACTTTCTCAATCGAGTATTAGATATGATAGTTTTTTGAAGTATTCTTCATGAAAATTAATGCACTTTTGCATGCGATCAAACCAGTTGTCAAAGCTGTAATTCCACTTGTTTGTTGGTACTGTCAAAATTGCATTCTTGAAGGCGTCGACTGCTTCCTCTGGCGACTGAAATTCTTAAACACGCAGTCCATTCTTGATTTTCCAAAAAGTATAGAAATCGTTGAGACTTAGGTCGGGACTGTATGGAGGATAGTCCAACAATTCGAAGTTTTGTTGGGTTAAAAATTCAATGGTTTTTTGTACTTTTTGCGAACTTGCATTATCTCGGTGGAGGATAATTCGTCCTTCGGGGTTCGCTTTTCGAAGCACAGCGATGACTTACGGCACACAAATGGTGATGTACTAATCGGCAGTAACAGTCCTTTGATCTTCCAGAGAAGTTGTTGTTACATGACCTGCTTTTGAGACAAATGTCGCGACCATTTTTGTGAATACACTTCGAGAACGGATGACTTTTGTTGGCATTTTTTCTTCTTGGAACACCCAAACAGACAAGTGACGTTTATTTTCGGGTTCATCTAAGTAAATCCACGATTCATCACCTCTGACAATGCTGTACACGTTTTTCGAGTTTCCTGCCTCAAAGCGGTCTAGAGTTTTCTGACACTAGCTTCTATCTGTTCTTCGGTTAACAGATGCCGTATCCAGCGGGAAACTAATTTTCCCTAATTCTTCATGCAAAATTTTTTGAATTGAGGTTTTTGCAATTCCCAATGAAGCATCAATCTTGCGATATGTTACATGTCGATCTTCCGTCATGAGCATGTTCACAGCATCGATATTTTCCTGGGTGATAGCCGTTTTGTTGCACCTGGCCATGGATCGTCACTAAGGTATATTGAATTTTTGGAGTAAATGGTATGTGTAATTTACTTTATGAAAAACTTAACAGTATCTTTGAAAATTGTGTTCCACGATTTGCTAAAAAGAACAATAATTTTCCTGTTTGATCTCTTGGAAACTCTTTGGTTTCTATGAAAACTGTAACTAAAGCTGAAGTCATAAATAATTTAAAGAAACTTCCAAATAAATTTACTGCAGGACATGATAACATTCCAAGTTTAGTTGTTAGGTATTGTGCTCATGTTCTTGCTTTTCCCTTGAAGAAAATTTTTAACTCGAGTATGGATAAGTTAGAAATTCCTCAGTGTTGGAAAATAGCACGAGTGTGTCCTGTTTTTACGAGTGGTGATCCCAGTGATGTACTTAACCGTAGACTAATATCTATCATGTGTAATTTTGATAAAGCTTTTGAAAAAACTGTTGTTTCTCTAATTTTCCCACAAGTTAGACCTTTAATTTCAACTTTCCACCATGGTTTTATTGACCGACGATCAGCAGTTTCTAATTTAATAGAAATTACTGAATACATATCTGAATTACTCGATAAAATGACTCAAGTTGATGTTTTTTATACAGATATTTCGAAAGCCTTTGATAGAGTTGACCACATGATATTGCTTTTAAAACTATATAATAGAGGTTTCAATAGACCAATAGAATCTTTTTACTGAGATTACTGCTCTGGGAAAGAAAACAATATGTCTCATACAATAGGTACTCCTCTGAAGTGTTTTTTGCTACTTCTGAGGTACCTTCAGGGGTCAAACCTTTGTGATGTTCTGGAACTATTTATTTGCTTAATTTTGCTATTTTCTAATGATTTGAAGATAATATCTTCCATCAGTAGTATTAATGATTCAATCAATCTCCAAAAAGAACTTCATGTCTTTGGTTCACAGCTTTAAATGTCTCTAAATGTAAAGTTTTAAGTTTTACCCGTAACTTGCATGAAGTTGTACCTTTAAAATTAAACGATGTCACAATTCCTAGGTACACCATTCGTGATCTGGATGTTCTCTTTGATAGCAAGCTCTCTTTTGTGGAACATATTGGTAAAATCTAAAAATGTTGGGGTTTGTAACAAGAAACTGTTCCACATTTTCGAATGAAAAATCTCATAATATTTTACAATTCTATGGTAAGATCAAAATTGGAATATGCGTTCATAATATGGTATCCAATATATGACGTTAGCAAAACACCCAAAAAAGACACAAAAATAAAAGCGACAAAATTAATCCACCTAGTCGCGATTCGATTTGTGATGAGTGCTTCGCTAGGTTCGTGCTCATGATTTCGTTTGCACTTTGCTGCTCCAGCAAATGTCTTTTCAAGTAAGTCTTCTGTAGTTTGGTGATCACAGTGTCAAACCAATCGATTGCGGCTGATCCTTTATGGTGCCGCAAATATATTTTAAAACAGGACTTCTCTTTGGTCTTGAATACTTAAACGAATAGATTTGGTCTGCAATTTCATGCTGCAACAAATGTGTCTCCAAGTAAGCGCCTTCCGTATTGTTTTGTAATCACACTTCAAACAATATGGCGTAAAACTAATTGTCTGCTTAATTATGACGTAGCGAATGTGCTTCCAAATGGAAGTTATGTTTGATCTTGTAACTATCATAGTTGCATTTACAACAATCAATCACGTTTTGGTACGCCAATTTAGTACTGTAAGTACTGAAGTAAGTCTTCTGTAATATTTTGTAATCACAGTGGTTGCATTTAAACCAATCGACTGCATTTACTCCTTTATGGCGCAGCAAATGCATTTTTAAACAGGTCTTTTTTTTATTTAGAAATAAGAATACTTTCATTTAAACCTATCAATTTCGTCTGTACTTTAATGCTGCAGCAAATGTGTCTTCACGAGACCCTTCCGTATTGTTTTGTAATCACACTGGTTGCATTTAAACCAATTGTCTGCTCCTTTATGGCGATGGTGTAGCGAATCTGATTTCAATGGAACTTATTATTGCTTGTGTTATTATACTGGTGGCATTTAAACCTATTCATTTCGTCTGCACTTTAGTTCTTAAACTTAATCTGTATTGCTTTGTAATCACACTGGTTGCAATTAAACCAATCGCTTGCAACCGCTCTTTCATACCGCAGCACATGAGCTTGACTTGTGTTTGGAAAAAAATTATTTAAAATTTTATGACATTTTATGACACCTGTTGCGATTTTATTATAACTTTATGATTTTATGAGGAGTGGTACTAAATTTTTGACGTTTTGGTTACTTTTTGACTTTCGAAAATGCAGTGATCTTTATCACCAAACTAGATAGGCCTCGACAGACAAATGCAAAAGTACCTAAAACATATTGAAGATTTTTTGTAGAGAGAAAATAATCTCTTTCTAATTCTTCCTGCCTTTCTTAATTAAACCTTCTCTTAATGTGATACTTCGCAGACGTTTGACTTTTCCTGTTATCATGTACTAATAAATTATTTTAAATATTTACAGTAAGTTACCGTAAATAGAACAAAAAATTTTCAATCCAATCAATTTAATTTTCAGATGCTGCATAGCCAGTTTTCATTTTCATCGAAAAACTCGATAACAAAAAAACACTAACATACACTTTACTGCCAAACAACAAATTATAACATCCAAATAAAATCATTGACAAATCAAATATACAAAACATAATTCAAATGGTGGTCTTTCCCTTCCCGAAGCGCAGGACTGCAAAAAGAAATCACGGTCTATGCGCAGGGTAAACCTTGCCCCTATGTCTGGAAGACATTTGGATCTCATGCTACCTGCAAAGCTATTAAGAATCATACATACATACCATCTTATAATTTAAAAAACTCTGGTCATTAATTTAGGATTTCAGTTGTACGCAAAAACCGAATTAAATAAAATATATTTTTTCCAGTCTTACCTAATTCGATATTATTTTTAAAGCTATCCTTGAATTCTATAAGGCTGCCTCGCCACTCCTGCCATTTGTCGTTATCGGGTAAAACATCATCCAACCATTTTAAGTCTGGCAGTCCGTCTCTCCAATCATTGTATTTCTATAAAATAAAATTTCGGACTCATAATTTAACAAAGAGTTACATAATGAAGTAAGATTCAAGAACTGGATTCAGTCGGAATTTTCAAATTATGTCCGGATTTTTACGGACAGGTCTAGAGATACAGACAACAGAGTGGCTGCAGGCGTGTATGTGGAAAACCACAATATTAGAATCTCCCAGAGGCTGACAGACCGCATTTCAATATGCTATGCAGAAGTTAAAGCTAAACAAATAGCATTAAACATCTTAGAAGAGAAAAACTTCGAAAAGGCAGTAATTTTTAGTGACTCCAAGAGCGCTCTACAGAAAATTGTTAAACAAGGCATCTCCCAAGAGATAGATTGGCAGACCCTAAAGTCAAGAGAGATACTAGTCAATCTTATGGAACAAGGCAAAGATATTAAACTCGCTTGAATTCCTAGTCATTCAGGAATTAAAGGGAATGATAAAGCAGACAGATTAGCAAATATAGGCAGAAGCCTTGAGATTCAAAGTCACCAGTATGAATCCTTGGAATGCACAGATTGGATACGAAGTGAAATATGGAATGAGTGGAGAAATGAATAACACGAGAAAGCCCTTTAGAGAGATTCTCTGTATAAAAACACTCCTTACCCGCTAAAAAGGAACTGGTTGGAAAATTATAAAACCCTTAATAGGAAAGAGATAACTGCATTCATAAGACTTCGAACTGGACATTGTCGATCCCCTCAACACCTTTATCGCCTAAACATAAAAGAGAATCCCGGTTGTATTTGCAATGAAATAGGTGATCTCACTCACATATTATTTGAATGCCCTCTCAACTACTATAACATTGATGTCTTACACAGAAGCATTAATACAGATTTGAATAATGACCTAAATTACTATTGTACAAGAATATAACCGAAACCAAGATAAAGAAATTGTCTGAGTTCCAGATTTGAATAATGACGTAAATTACTATTGTACAAGAATATAACCGAAACCAAGATAAAAAAATTGCCTGAGTTCCAGGAAGTAAAAAAAATAATTTAAAGTAATGTCTGTGGCTAGTTAGCCTCTGTAGCGTAGGCCGTTAAACCGAAAGTGGATTGGATAATGTTAGGGTAGTTTACCTGATCCGACCTGACTTATTGTGTCCTATCCTAACTAAATCAGCTCTCCTGTACTCGATTTCAGGATAACAATCAGAACTAACCTAACCCGGGAAGAATGACAGGAAATCCAACCCAACACATCATTAAATTAGACTTTTAGATTTTCGATATAAATCCGCACAGTTCGAGTTCCAGCGCGTTGAAATCATGGAAACGTCGGGTCGCGTTTATTATGGTTATTTAAAGACTTGCCTTTTTGACCATGTTTAATGCAAAATAGCGGCGAAAGAATGTAATAACTTTGTATTAACATCTTAAATCTACTACAACCGCAGAGCAACGAAAATCAGGTACCATTACAATCGCATAATAACTAAGGTCACTATATCAAGAAGTTCCTTCCTTCTGAAGTGATATAGTGACCTTAATAATAACGGCTACTTTTAATAATTAATAATAGTTATAATTTTAATAATTAATAGTAATTTTGAAAAAGGTAATAGAGAAGAACAGTATTTTTTTTGCTCAATTGGGCATTCTGACAGTTCCAGCACTTTACTTTTTAAAGTTAGTGCAATTTGTTAAAAAAAAACAGTAGTCACTTTAACATAAACAGTGATTTTTACCATTGATCAGAAAGGAGCTTTGGATATCGAGCCACAATACCTCGTTTTTTGAAAACGGGCCTTATTACAAGGCAACTAAAGCATATCGTAGTTTACCAAGAGATATCCAGTCCATTAAAAATGTAAACCAATTTAGAAAAACTGTTACTAAAATGCTATTAAATAAATGTGTTTATTGCCTTAACCTTTAAACTATGTATAGTCAATTAAAGTATTAATGTGATTTTCTGTATTTTATTGTTTTTTAAGTTTGTTTTTAATAGTGATATTTAGTTAATTTAAGAATTTTTTTTTTATTGGTAACTTTTTAAGTTTAAAATTGGTGCCTTAAGCACCTTGGTCTGCTGGGCCGGTGATTTCAGGATTCCATTGGGAGTTACTAAAAGGAATACCTGGAACAATTGGTCCAATATTTCCTTGACGTTGCTTATGTTTGTGTAACAGATTTACTCGGCAATAAAGAATATTTCTATTTCTATTTCTACAGTGCAAGCATAAACATAAATTAATTCTCTATCTAATACCATTATCGATAAGAAATCGCGCCTTGCTTTAGGAGATCTCTGTGGGAGCCACTGCAAACTGATCTCTGATTGATCGAAATCCTAAATTGGGCGCCCCCAGCGTGATCTCTAATCAAACACGCTTTTACTGCAAACACTCAAAATTTTTGTTTTTAATTTTTAAAACATTTTTAAACAGGCAAAACAACAAATTGTAAGAATGATAATGTTTGTGCGCTGCGAATACCTCCATTTCTTGATACAACAACGAGATATTCTATAAATATTCTAGTTTGTCTTTGAAATTTAACCTGAGCGAGGTTTTTTATTTATTTTTTTGCACTACACAGAAAATAAAAGAAAAAAAACAAGCCCAAAGACAATAAAAAAAGTAAGGTTATGTTTATTGTTTTGATCCAAAGCCTTTGATCCGTCTCACAATGCGTTAATGGACAAACTGGTTCACTACAGCAAACAAGGGCTTGAAACTTAATGTAAAACAAAAGTTTAAGAAAAGACAAAGAAAATGCAAAATAATAATGAACAAGTAAGTGTCAAAGACGACCCTTTCGAAAAGTACACCTATCTTAGAACTTACTTGTAACAAAGAATATAAAAAATTCTAAAAAAGCACACATAGAAAAAAACAAGATCAAGAATTATAAAATCTTTGGATTTTTCCAGGTTATCTATTCTGGGTCTTGAACTCACATCGTTCAAGAACCGAACCGAAACATCCACATCACACGCTTTGACCTATTGCAAACTCTAAACGGTCGCCTGCTGTGCGAAATGGCGACCAATGGCATAGTCGCCCGCTCTTCAGAGTTAGTGAATTTTACGCGTTTAAAGCGATATCTGTTCTCCTGCTCCATACCGACTGAACGTTCCGCGGTCGGATCGTAGGAGAAGCTTGCGCAATGAAGGTCTTTTCGCAAAACACGTGACGGCTCGGAGCTAATTTAAAGCTTACCATTGGCTAAAGCATGTGATGAGAACATCAATCACATCGTTCAAAACCCAGAATAGCTACCCAGGAGTGAAGGTGCTGATTCATGATAAGTGCGCGCCTAAAAAGAAACTTAATAGTAGGGGAGGCCGTAAAATGTTTTGGAACCTATTTTCTTAGTCAGCAAACATTGATAGAATTGTTCAGTGAACAATTTCAAGAAAAATTGTCTATATAAACCCTTCCTATTTTCTGATGGGTTTAGTCGCAAATTGCATGCAAAGGTATGAATTAGAGGAACTTTTTTTCTTAGTAGTAATGTTTTAGTGAAAGGTATACTTAAGCTAAGTATAAAAAATAGTATGACTTATCTCTAAATATGGGAAATATCTCTGACAAAATTGTCCAAAATTGAATATTTCATTTTTTGACAATTTTGCCAGATATATTTCCTATACTTAGAGATTAGTCATACTATTTTTTATACTTAGTTTAAGTATAGCTTTTACGAATAAACATATATGGAATACTGAGAAAAAAACGTCCCTGGAATTTATATATTTTTTTTGCATTTTGCGCATAAACCCATCGGAAAACCCCCTCTATTCATATAACAAATTTTGCTTAGAATTGATCAAGGAACAATTTTATCGATGTTTGCTGACTAAGAAAATAAATTCACAAAATCTTCACGGCCTCCTCTGCGATAGCTTTACAGTTACGTAGAAAATCCTTACCTTATTTAAAGCTCCCCCTCCCGCTACTGCTCCACCGATCAGCAAATATCGGATTTTTAGCACTCCTCTTAACGCTTTCACAACAAACATGCCATACTGACGTCTTTGATGAACCTTATATTGAGTAAGGAGCAGTGGTCGAGATCTATCCAGCGCTCGGCCACCCCAAAGGCTGCAGACACCTCTTTGCACAATCAATTTGCTTTTGGGACCATACTTTAAAGGGTTATGAGAGTAGGAACAGATGACCACGCGACTAAAAAAAAATAATTTTTTATTGCACTGGGCATTTTGGCATGCTTTCATTAAGGAACATCCTCATTTTATATCTAAGCTGCGCATACTTAGATATAAAATAATATTATTAAAATAAAATTGGATATTTTTACTAAAGGCGCAATTACGCTCGTAAACAATTATAAGCAAGCAACCACGTTTTGACATGACAAAGACATGCATGTGACATTTCAAATTTGCATTAAGGGTGATTACTTGCTTAACTGCTTACGAGCATAAATGCGTCTTAACTAAACTTTAATAAAAACAGGGGACTAATTTATTCGTAGATTTTGGCCTATTTTTTTAAATAATTCTTAGATTTTATTAAGAAAAATGTTTTTTTTTTGTTAATTGAATTTTACTAAAATGGTTATATTAATAAAAACCGCCAAAATGCGAAGGCATAGATGTCAAAGATTGTTATTTCGATCATAACGGGACCAACCATATTATATTTAAGTTCACTTAATAAAAAAAAACGACGAAACGCGCATGCTTAGATGTGAAGTAAAAAAAATCTCCAATTTGCTCTAATAAAAGCAAAAAAAATACATGCCCAAAAAGTCCCTAATATCTGAACCTAGAGTAAAAAAAAACTAATGGAACCATGGAGGATCTAACACCTTTTTAGCTTTTCTGTAATATGTCCAATAGCAGGCCCTAGCCCGATACTAAGTTATTGCACATGGCTACACTTCGGCACTTTAGTGAATTATTCTTGAAATTCGCTACTCTTCTACTGCATTCTACGAATAAACAATCCTAATTTTGAAGTTTTGATTTTTCCTAAAGATGTCTGGAGCCACAATGTTACGGTATGCGGTTTAGGTTTAGCCTATCCTTTTTTTTTAAATCTTTGATAATATTTTTTGTAAACCATGGGGGATATGATCTTTTATTTTCGCGCGCTAACGGTACACATTGATACGGCTAAATACAATTTCTGATAAAAAATATCGGTTGCTAAATTTACATCCCTTCTATTCATCATTTCATTCCAGTTTGTGGATTGCAATAATGTATAAAATTTTAAAAAGTCTGCCTTTTTATAATTGTACTGAATATTAAACGTTTTTGTTTTGCCAATATGCTATAAACTTCTAGTTTGCAATATAGTGTAGGGTGATTAGGATACTCTTTTACTAGTGGCATATTATTTTTTCTAGCCTAATAGGAAAATTACCTAGGACTAAGTCAAGATATCTGTTATTGTTGTTGTACTTACAGACTATAAGTATCTATTTTCTAACCCTGAAAACACAGTTTTATTTTCAGCTCAGAATGCGCTAAGTCAGCTATTGTTTTAATATTAAAGTCTCCAAGCAATAAGATTTTGCTATTTTCCCCTAGTAAACGCCTTTCCACGTTCTCAAAGAATAAGTTGTAAACCTCATATGGCATTCCCGGAGGAATATAAGCTGCACAGAGATACAGTGTTTGAGAGAAAGTGTTTATTTTAATCCATACTTCCTCAATCTGAAAATTTTGGCAAGAATAAGATAAGGATTGGGAAATTATGTCAGCCCTGACAGCGACCAACGTGCCGCCACCAGTCTCTTTTTTGAATGCAATTAATTCTCTGTCTTTTCTATATACACCTGTTATCGATGAATTCTTGATCATAGACGAGGGTTGACGCCAGGTCTCTGTCAAGACAATAATATCGAAATTTGAAGAGGATATCGATAGCTTGAGTCCGAGTAACTTTGAGTTTAGGCCTTAGCAGTTTTGGTAATACAAGCTTAAATATTTACATTCATCTCTAATAGACATCATTAAGTAAATTTTCTGAATTTATTACAAACCTCTTCGAATTTTTAGATTTACCCATGAAGATCCTTCCGTCTCTGATCCACAAAAACCTATTTACGTTAGTCTTCAACTCAGCGACAGACTTATCAACTTTCCTTATTTCAATCAGCAAATCTCGCAGAGATGATAGACCTGGGCACGACCTGCATGTCCATCCTTCTGTAGGCCCTTTTACTCAGTCCTGATGAGACACATTTGGGCACTGTTTTTCAGCACATTTAACAGTTTTTCTCGAACTTGTTATTTTTACTAAACAAATATCGCACGCCGACATTGTGGTATCGCTACCTATCTTCCACTAGAATAGTCAATGGTCTCGTGTCGGGACTGCGATAAACACCCAAAAAAACCGCTTTTTATTTTTAGTATTTCATTTAGATAACACACTGATTTTGGTTTTTTAAAATGATCACTTTACTATTTCACTTTATATTTACACAATAATATTTCTCCTATGTTGGGCTGTTGTTCGTCCAAAAATTGCGTTTTTTTACAGTTTGGACTATGTTTAAGCGTTTTCTTTACGAAACAAACACATGTGTGTTATATCGCGACGACCGTTGATCGTTAAGTGGCATAGTACCTATGACCCAAAGATAAGCCTTCGATGGTCCCCTGAAAAGGACATATTTTCATATGATATACAACTTTTCCATTCATCATGTACTTTCCGAGATTTCTAGGATATTGGACCCCTTAAGTCTTTTATGCCCTATAACACTTTTAGTCAAACAACTAATGCAGTATTTATGGACGCTTAAGTGCCCGTTGATATAGCTCAAAAGTGGACAGATTATAAAATGACTTTATCTTCCTTGGAAATACCCCGATAATGTTTTTTCTCTAAATATATTTGTTTCACACTTTTGGGGACGCTTCAGAATTAGGTTATCTAAGCTACGTATATTCTCATTTAGTTTCTGAGAATGGTGCTATACTGCTATATATACCTACTTGCTCTATGCAAAAAGTAAAGTCGCTCCCTGTAAGAAAATGAGTCTTCCTAGACTAGAGTTTAGTGCTGCTCTAATGGCATCTAAATTTCTTAAGTTTGTTTCGGACACCATATAAGCGTTATGTCTGGTCGGATACGATAGCTGCCCTTGGTTGGATAAAATCGCCGCCTCATCGATGACATACTTTTGTGTCAAATCCAAGATAATGTGACACTTGATTGCTGGTATCATATCAGATCAGAAGATAACCCTGCCGATCTAGCCAGTCGACTTTGATGAATTTTTCAATGTTAAATTATTTCTTTTTCACTGTTCACATTCGTTTTTTGATGATGGAAAAACATTTTATTTTCAATGTTAGAAATGGGTTATTAGGGTTCTTTTTCACTATGAATATAATGTTAGAACTAACACCCAACCTAATGTTATGATTTTCAATTAATCAAAAATTTTCACTCCTCCTAATGAACCGTGATTGTTAGTATTGTTACGGGTTCACAACGACAAATTAAAACTCGCAATTGTTGAAAACGATACGTCAATTTATTTCGACAAATTATGTACAAAAACACGCACTTAAACTTACTAATAATTCACTACTTTAATACGCCTATTAACTTCGCGTTAACATCTAGCGATCACTACCATTGGTTATCTCTGACTGCCCGATGCACGACGTCCGGCTCTATATATAAGGGTCTGCCTACTATTCGAGAATTTTCCATCTTTGTTCGATTCGGAATTATTCCACCCTTTTCTAGAACACGGACCGTTCGCATATCAGTTTGTCACAGATAACGCAACTAAAACCTAGATTAAGAATACAACCAAAAAATACGTCAACCTAATACTACACTAAACCTAAATAAATTCTAACTATAAAATTTAAATGACTTAAATTTGTAACAGTATCAAGCAAGCTGTAAGTAATACCCTACAAGCTCAAAAATGCGATTATACGGCGTTTTGTGATAAAAGCAAACCACTTCGCACAAACATTTATTGGACCCATACAAACATTTTAAGAAGGGGAGCCGGCAGGGGGGGGAGCCACCTCTAAAGGTGCATTGTTTTAGTTATATATATATATATATATATATATATATATATATATATAAACATAATATTTTTATTTTTATCTATATAAACACAGCATAATGTTGAAGCTTGGGACTTGGGAAGGTGTCTTAGGGGAGACACTATCTTAAAGAAATCCAGAATTGAATGCATATGACAAACATTGTTAGAAATATAAAGCTGGATTCAGAGTTCCATGAAGTAACTGTAACCAGCAAGAAGTAAGCAGTAAGGGAACATTCTTAAATTACTTAATGCAAAAATTCGGGATTTTCAATCCCCCCCCTTTGTAACGCATTTTCAAGAAAAAACATTGAGTGTCATGAAAGACTAAATCATTTCCTCCTTGAGTGGTGTTGCCTAATTTAGGAAAGGTCCCTATAATAGTCCATACGCTACATGAATTTATACATAGCAAACCACTTGGCACAAACATTTATTGGACCCATACAAACATTTTAAGAAGGGGAGCCATCCGCCCCCCCCCCCTGGCAGGGGGAGGAGCCACCTAAAAAGGTATTTTTTTTCAGTTTTTTGCATTTAACTAAAAAACTATTGTAGAGCATAAAATTCTTTATCGATTTTATATACCACTTGTCGTTTTATCTCTTTTCTAACTCCCAAAACATAACCTCAAACTTGATCAATATTTTAAAAATACAAAAAAACGACTTTTTGTATAGGATATTTTTAACAAAACACTACTACATTAACTAAACAAGATGCTTAGCTTATTTAGACAAAATTTAAAAAACTTAATAGAAAAAAAAAATGTTTTCCCCTCATTTATGTTAAAACTTTTAGTTACATGCTAAAACTAGCTTTACAAAAGTGTCACGTTGACCATGCAGTGTTCTGAAGAATCCCTTAAGGACGAAACAGTTAACTATACCATAAGTTACCATTTTCAAGTGAAAGATTGGATTGTTAAAAGTGAGGTTAGGATCTTGATTTGAACAGGAAACAAATCAAAGAAAAATGAGTAAAGAAGTAAAACCTTGCAATATATTCCACAAAACCGTTCATGCAGGACAACACAGCTTGTTATGCGAAAAATGTGCCTTTGGATGCCTAGGGTATGCATCTAAATGATAGAGGAAGAATACAGAGAAACAAATTGGTAAAAAAAAAATTTAAGTCACAAGCTTTTATAAAATACACTAAAAATTAAAAAATAATTTTCTAACATTCTAATATTATCATAATAATAAAAGCGATGGCCGACTCATGGAAATTTTGACGATGTTAGCACAATAAGATATCCATATCAATTAAATATCACTATTTGCAAGAATCAAACTAGCAAAAAAATGCAGAGGCACATCAAACATATCTTAGATGACCTGCTATGTTGAATATTCTTTAAGTGTTTAAATTACAAATTTAGATTAACTTATGCTTTGATTTCCGGCCATCGCTTTTATTATTATGATAATATTAGAATGTTAGAAAATTATTTTGTAATTTTTAGTGCATTTTATAAAAGCTTGTGACTTAAAAAAAAATTTTTACCAATTTATTTTCTACTTTTCAGTCTCAGCTATCTACTCTATTAAATGAAAGTATTTGTTCAATAACAGAACAGAAGAGTTTATTCTAGATTATAATGAAATCGCTGATCGTGAGTTGTTTGGAAACTCATTTTTCTATTGAGGGAAAGAGAGGGTGGGGGTAGAGGTAGAAATATATTTTTTGTTTGGGCTGTATTGCCATCGGACCTTTATGCATATACCAAATTTTATAAAAGTCATTTGAAGTGAAGTGTGTCAAAAGAGCATTTTTTATGGAAGGGGTGGGGGGTAGGGGTGGGAGGACATTTTTTCATTATTGTTGTATTGTCATCGGACCACTATATGTATACCGAATTTCATCCAAATCGGATAATGGGAAGTGTGTCAAAAACGCATTTTTCTATAAATGTGGTGTGGGTGGGGGTAGGAGTGGTAGAATTTTTTTTTCAATGTTGTATTGTCATCGGACCACTATATGTATATCAAATTTCATCCAAATCGGATAATGGGAAGGGTGTCAAAAACGCATTTTCTAGGGAACGGGGTGGGAGTAGGGGTGGGAGGATATTTTTTTCTTAATATTGTATTGTCATCGGATCACTATATGTATACCAAATTTCATCCAAATCGGATAACGGGATGTGTATCAAAAACAACTTTTTCTATGGAAGGGGGGGGGGGGTAGGGGTGGGAGGATATTTTTTATTGTTGTATTGTCATGGGACCACTATGTGTGTACCAAATTTCATCCAAATCGAATAATGGGAAGTGTGTCAAAAACGCTTCACAAGATTTGATAGATAGTTAGATAGTTAGACAGAACATCTGAAGCTAAATAAAAGCTTGTAAAAAGCCAGTCTCAAGACCCTTGGAATTGTGAAACTTGTACACTACCATCCACAAATATGAAAAATAACTACACCATCAATGATGCTTAAACTGATTAATGTGGAACATCATTATCAAGCACTTCTGCTACGCTTTGACATGCAAAAAGATTAATGACAGTCTGGAGAAAGATTTAAAGGAAATAAAGAGCATACATTATAGTAGGGGGAGTGTCATGTCATGAAAAAACTAGATTTGGCTGATAACATTGACAATCAGTTTACTGCATTCAGACTAGGAAATCCTAAAGTTTCCAAAAAGCAAATTCCGATTAAAATCACTTTAAAAGATAATTATGTTAAAAAAATGATTTTTGAGTCTCTGAATAAAAGTAAGCTAATCCATGACCTGACTAAACATAACATGGAACTATTTAAGGCTGTAAAGGATTACAAATGGAAAAATAACTTTAAATTTTTATGGTACCAAGGAGGAAACATCTTTTTGCGTAAACCAGACAATTCTAAGGGATTTAGTTACAGGATTCTAATGATCTAAAAAATTAGATAGGCCTCGACAAAAACTTAGAATTGTATAAAATAACATAAAATGTATTAGAAATAAGTTGGAGGATGTGAAGTTTCTAGTAAGTAATAATAATTGTGACATATTACCTATTGCTTTCTGAAACTTGGTTACAAAATTGGGAATCTTTTTTGTTTAACTTACATGGATATAATACTGTATACTCATGTAGAAATGGTATGGGTGGGGAAGCTTCAATATATATTAAAGAGAATAAGGGCTTCTGTGAATTAGACAGATCAGATGACAATTGCAAAGTAAATTGGGTTTTTATTGGCATCACTGGTAAAAGCAATTTAAAAATTAGTGTTATGTATAGGCCACCATCATAGAGTTTTAACAGTTTTTGGAACAAATATTAATTGGTGACTTCAACATCAACTTACTAAAAGAAACACCTGAAGTGATAAATTATGATTTTTTTTACTATTAATAATTTTAAAATTCATAATTCTTTATCAGACGAAGATGCAACAAGAACAGGTGAAAACTCAAAAAGTTTTTTTAATCATGTTCTTTCTGATATAATTATTAAACTAAATTGTTCAATAAAAGTAGAAAGTAATCCCTTATCTGACCATAGTCTCTTACATATAACCATACAACCAGAGCTGTCACAAGTACATTATGAATGTGTACAAGTACCAAGTACATTAAGATTTGTAAAAGTACTTGATTTTCCCCAAGTCTTGTACTTGAAGTACAATAGAAGTACTTAAAGTGCAATACAAGTACTTCAAGTACTTAAGTACTGCCAAAAATGCCAAAAATATCAACAAAAATGTTAAAAATGTTAAAAAATTTCAAAAGTCAATAATGTTAAAAATCGTCAAAAAATATCTAAGAAGTAAAATAATTTACAAAAATTTTAAAAAATGTCAAAAATCGTCAAAAATGTAAAAAAATATAAAACATGCCAAAAATGTTTACCAAATTTACAACCTGAAAGGTTTTATTTTTTGGAATAATAGGGACTTATTGGAAATATGATATGATAAAGATGGCGGCCAAACGACCATGAGTTTGACCATGTGATCAAACTTTTTTTATACACCTATGGGTGCTTAACAATGCCCCGCAGTCAAACTGAGTGCACATATTAGGTCACACATGACAGGAGCCAGCGCCTAGACTAACTAGAAAAATGGCAAAAAATTGATAAAATTTGGAGAAGAGGATCAGCTAGGATTTATATTAATATTGCTCTGAAGTCAGGAAAGAGACCATATTCAAAATGTGCAATTAGTTTTTGGAACCATTTTTATGCAACCTATACTTCATTCAGGCACACTGTGATATGTACATATAATGTTATGTATGTGATATATCCAGTTACATGTATGTACAGCGTGTCCCATTTTCGATGGGATTAAATGGGAAACTCGGTTATTATTAAAGATATCGAGATATATGATTGCACCCATTGAGTTGTATAACGCCCTAAAAGGGCGTTAGAGACGGAAAGACAAGGCATTTTTTATTGACCCTATCCAATTTGGTTCCTATGGTCGGGTATTTCTTTTACAATAAAAACAGAGATAGACATTATTGAACATGTGAAACGGACAAAGATAGGGTGATTTTGCATGCTAATAATACCCTAGATAATATAAGGGTACTTTTATCTCTTTCACACTGACGGCATAAGTGCGACAGAAAAGCAGCTGGCTACCTTTAAACCACCTGCCGTATTTTGAGTGATTCTACCTGTTAGTCCGTGTATACAGGGAAAACTGATAGACAATGTTGTCTAAGTACGGAAATGATTTTTTTTTGAATTTTGTGCGGGAATATTACAAAAAGAAATCTTAAATTGTTTAAAAACAAGTTTAGAAGTAACTATTTGAGTTTAAACATGGTCCAAAATTGTTTTTTGTGCAAAAGAAGAAAAAAAATCCATAAAAAAACAACATTTCATGGGTAAGTCGTCGTGACAGATAGTTTTTCCTAAAACACGAGAAAGTTCAGTAGCGTCACGATAGATAGTTTTTTCTGCGACCGTGCGATTTTACCCTCACACATTTTGATTCAGAAAGTGTCACTTCCCCGCACTTTTTTTTGCATTGCATGAAAATTAACAAAAAGTATTTGATTTTCTTAAAAATGATTTCTTTTTAAACTCTTACATACCGATTTTTATCCAGTTGTTTTTGTTTTTTCGAACCAAACTTTTGACATGTCACGGTCGAGTTTCATACATCTTGATGAATTGTTACACACACTGATCTATGTTTTTATAAATTTCGATAAATTTAATGTTTTTTTGCGGACTTTACAGTAATTTTAAGTTAAATTTTGGTCTTTCATCGCGAAAGTATATATTTATTATTATATGACCACCGCGACCGGTCTACAGGCCGGTATCATATGTTTATGTCCTTCTAATGTCATTTGACTATCATGCTGTCTTACTTAATAAGGTCACTTAGTTTAATTAATAATTTTGTCCTACATAATATAAAAGAAGAATAGAAACCAACAAAAAATTTGTGACACTTCGATTACCCATTTTCTTTGATTGCGATGGATTAGGGTTCGGTTCGGTTCGGTTCGGTTCGGTTCGGTTTAAGCAAATCGAACCGAACCAAACCGAACCGTTAGATTCGGTTTGATTTGGTTCATTTCGATACGGATGGGTTCAGTTTGCTTTTGTTCAGTTAGACCTTCGATAAATTTTAAAAAAGTAAATAATTATTAATTTTTAGTGTTTTAAGGAATAAAAATTGATATAATGTTGAATTAAACTAATTTTTATTTGTAAAAATGTAGGAATCATAATTTTCTTGATTTTGTTTTGAATTTCATGCTTTTTTAAAAATTGTGCATTTTCATAAAAGGACCAAAAAAACTGACCCGATTTGGATCAGTGACCTTAGTTATTTCAAGTTTTTGTTGACAGCTGATAGACGTCAGGGACCGTTTTGTTTCAGTTTGAAATGAGAAAATGCTTCTTTTGTAGCAATTTGTATGGGTTTTAATGGGGTTTTAAGAATGTTTCAATTTCAATTTTTTTAACAAAATCAACGATAGTCCGCAATTTTTTTTTAGAAATCACTATAAAATGGTCTAATATTATCATTTTTCAAAAAACTTCGTAGTTTTAAGAAAGGTGGTAAAACGTACCAGACCCCTGAAATGTG
The DNA here is from genome assembly GCA_963576565.1 of Aspidapion aeneum. Classification (NCBI taxonomy): domain Eukaryota; kingdom Metazoa; phylum Arthropoda; class Insecta; order Coleoptera; family Brentidae; genus Aspidapion; species Aspidapion aeneum. The sequence continues at coordinate 35,032,279 of OY755041.1, forward strand.
TTGCAGTCTAGGACAACTGGGCGCCGCCAACTCGGCGCCGGGCCAACTTGACGTCGAGCCAACTGGGCGCCGGACTAAAATATTTTTTCTTGATAAAATGTGCAGATGAAAAACAACCTTAAAAAAATTAAAGTGGCGGATCCAAAATGGCGGACTTTCTTATTTATGCATCGATATGTATCGAATATGGAACTTGGCGGTGTTTCAAGTCGCAGAACACTACACCTACCAAATTTCAACACTCGACTTAATAGATGTTGAAAGTTTTGTATAAATAACATATTTATTTTGTTTTTATCTGCACATTTTATCGAAAAAAAAAAATAGTCCGGCGCTGAGTTGGCCCGGCGCCCATTAGGCCCGGCGTGGCGCCCTGTTGGCGGCGCCGAGTTGGCCCGGCGCCCGGTTGTCCCATTTCGAATTGAAATTTTTAGTTCCGAAATTTCATCTGACTCGAGCATAATTTGTAGTCCACCCAAGAAAAGAAGAGTTGAAGAAAACCCTTGTTCAAAGAAAGAAAATATTTTACCTGGAAGGTACAACATTTGTAAAGTTCTAAGATGAAAACAATAATTTTAATACATCCACTGCACTTAGCAATTCTTTTTACTCTTTTTTTTACTGAAGAGAATTTTGTAAACACACACAAGTAAGTATTCATGAATTATTTATTATTCAAACAGAAAATTGTTGATAAAAAAATTCTAGTGGAATTCAAAATTTTTATTTTGCGCCGCTACTGCCCTTTTTTATCCAAGACAAGCAAATAGAATATTTTTGCGATGTTGCATGTTTCCGGACTCACCAAACCGAAATTCTATTTTCATCCCTATTTTGCTCATTAAATTCTTACTTGTATTTGGTCAATTGCGATAAAAGCTTGATATAATGGCAATTTTGGCCCATGCCGGGTCTACCCGTAGGGTATAGAAGTCAATGATTGCACCTTACCGTGCTCTTTTTTGGAGCTCTTAAAAATGGTGTAATCAGATTTTTGCTATACCCCGTGGTTTCGCTAATACAGGGAGTTTTTGAAAAAATTGCATTTTAATTAATTCCTTGTATCTCGCTTATTTTGCAAGATATTTTTATCCTGTAAAAACCTTTCTATGGCAACTTTTTTAGAGCAAAATAATGACGTTATCAATTTTTTAAAATATTGTTTAGTTTTTGAGATATGGTATTTATCATAAAAAAATTAAATAAGGACCTGGATTTTTTTTATTACTACTTTGATTGGTTCCATGCTATTATTACCTTAAAATGATAAAACTTTAATATTTTTTTGATTTAAGGTTAAAAAAAACTATTTAATATTTGAAAAAAAAAAATTATAGTCCGAACCTGGAAATTTCGAACATAATTATAAATAAAAAATTAAAGACACACTAGTTGAACGATTTTTAGTTTATCTGTTTTGAAATGATAATTAAAAGATTTATAAATAAAGTAAACAACATTAAAAAGTTACAAAAATAATATCATACTAATTATTTGATGGTAGCACAGCAGGTCGTGAAATTTACAAAACAAAAGCGCGGAATTGACATTGTCATTTGACTTGTCATTTTTGTGAATGGCTTACAATTATTTTAAACTGGCTAGAAATCGACCATACCCAGATTTTGAAAAATGTGATATGTTTGACTGCTTCATTCAAGCAACAAAATCCCAATATTTAAATGGCAGAAATATTTTTATGCAAAATGCGTTAAGAAAAATTACTCAAAAATGCAAAAAAAAAAAATGTCTTACACATAATGGTAATCAGAAAAATTAGTTATTTTTTATAATTTGTTTTTTTTTTGTATTTTTCGTAGACTTTGTTTCAAATAAATCTGTAAATTAACGTAAAACCATTTTAATATGCTAAGTATCAAAACAGTTAAACTAAAAATTGTTTATCTAACAATTTTTAATTTATATTTATGTTGAAAATATCCAGGTTCAGACTAATTTTTTTTTTAATATTAAATATTTTTTTTTTACCTTAAAACAAAAATTTTTTAAATCTTTATTATTTTATGATAATACTAGCATGAAACCAATCAAAATAGTAATAAAAAAAATCCAGGTCCGTATTTAATTTTTTTATGATAAATACCATATCTCAAAAACTAAACAATATTTTAAAAAGTTGACAACGTCATTATTTTCTTCTAAAAAAGTTGCCATGAAAACGTTTTTACAGAATAAAAATATCTCGCAAAATAAGCGAGATACAAGGGATTATTAAAAATACAATTTTTTCAAAAACTCCCTGTATTAGCGAAACTATGGGGTATAGCAAAAATCTGATTACGCCATTTTTAAGGGCTCAAAAAAAGAGCACGGTAAGGTGCAATCAGAAAATCGATATCTTTAATAATAACCGAGTTTCCCATTTAATCCCATTGAAAATGGGACACGCTGTACATCTGAAAATATTCCATGTTTTTAACTTTTTTATAAATTTTTATAATAGTTTTTAATCAAAATTTGAAGAGATATAATTACTTTTTCGTAATAAAAATATATAACCCAGTTTGTTACCTTTTTTCTCTATAATGACACTCGCTTATAACTACCGAAATTAAGCGGTCTGCTCAATGTCGTTCTAACCAATATTCACTGTACTATTTTTATAATAGCCCACAAAACAGCTTAAAAACTATTTTAAATCAAACTAAATAAATAAGCAAAACAAATGTAAATATCCAAGGAATTTTTTTAGGTGTATCTAGTCAGACTAAATAAATTTTTGGATTCTGCTGCAAGGTGAGTAGATGTATCACCAAAAATGCTGTAGTAGTTTCTCACACTGAAGTTGAATTTCACATTCCACAAAATAATGAATGTGCTTGCAAATAATTAAGCCTATAGGCATTATTCATTGGACAGGTGTGTACCTAATATTAAGATTTTTTGGGTGTTTAAGGTTGCTAAAATACCTAACTTTCCTGCCAAGTTGATAAAGAAACCGAACAGGTGGCAACCCTGAACCTACCACTTGTTTTCGGTGCATTAAAGTTATATCTTACCTATATCTACATTGTACTTCAAGAATATTTTATTGTACTTAAGGTACTTTTAGTGTACTTGAAGTACTTTTAATATACTTGAAGTACTTCAAATGTACTTTGAATGTACTTAAAGTACTTTGAATATTCTTGAAGTACTTATAATGTACTTGAAGTATTTATAATGTACTTGAAGTACTTTACTTGAAAAAATCAAGTACATTTCCAAGTACATTGTTAAAAGTACTTGAAGTACCAAGTACAATTACTGGATTGTAAATGTACTTCAAGACAGTACAATTTTAAGTACTGTACTTAAAGTACCTGACAACTCTGCATACAACAAAATATGAAAAATCTTGGTAAAAAAATTAACTAAGATATTAAAAAAATAGATCATAATAAATTTGTTTACAAAGTAAAGAATAAGTAGGTAATTGGTTCTGTGAAGTATCTGTCACTGTCAATCAAAAAACATTGATTGGCAAAAATATCTACCCCATATGTTTTTTCTCAACTGGTGATGTCATTACAAATGTGTATATGTTAGACTATAGAACAGTAATGTACTGGTTGAGAGTTTTTAATACTTTGGGTGTTATTTTTAATACTTTGGGTGTTATTTTATCACTTCCAGCAGCTTTATTGATATCTTATTGGAATCCAAAGGAGTGAATTGGAAATTATTTTAGTTTTATTTGATTGATGCAATTATTTTTTTCACCACCAACAAGCCAAATATTCTAAACTCAAATTCTCAAGGCCAAAGCTATAAGCACTAATTAGAGAAACTGTACCTTATGAATGTAACTGTTGATTTATTATTAAAAAAGTTTTTAAACAAATAAAAATGATTTTTAACACTTATTGAAAAAAAAAACAGTAAACACTACAGGATCTAGATTTTATTTTAAAGTCCTATAGGATGGTGTACAAATTGGGCTCAGCTGATCACCCCTTGGTGAAAGAATTTTTGGATTAATGGTAAAAAAAAAACAAAAAAAAACTGAAAAAAAAACATAAAAATAACAACAGAGGTCACGTGACGCGATGTCCACATGCATACATCCATATCAAAAGTTGGCCAACTTTTTTTTTATCTGGTTCTGTATAAACACCTTCACAGTTTTCCATAGTCAACTTTTATTTTAATATTTATTTTTATCTGTATAAACCCAGCATTAGTCACAATATTTTTTAAATGGAACTTTAACCTTAAAAACAAATGTTCTTACATAAACCGGTTTTTAACATGTCTTACCCGAATCGGCCTCTTAGTAAATATTCCATTGTCTGTATTTAATTTTTACCACATTTCAACTTTTTGAAAAATTAAACTTTAGCCAATTATTTTTATTATAAAACAAAAAAAAATTGAAACGGCAGGTCGTCTGTCACAAACAAACCAAAAACGATGCAGGCCGGAAATTTATATTTAAAACGTTATCGTGACACCTTTTTTTGGATAGCACCTTGGTCTAAATTAACGACCCACCGCGCCCTCCATTGACGGGATTTGTATGCTACTGTAATTTTGAAGCAAATCAACTCCTCGTGAAAATTTGCGAATGAATCATGGCCATAAAAAAAGAAGGGTCAATTTTACTTGGTATCTATAAGATCCAATGACCGGTCTATTCTAGGTACCGTGGCTGTAAGTGCGTTCGTTTATTCGATCTGTCCGCTCCATACGCTCCATTTCCTATTTTAGCCGAAATCAAGCGAATTTTCAGCCGTTCGTTTACTTATGGAGCGAGCGAAAAGAGCTGGGACCCAATTCTTGAAAAAAATCCGTATATGGATTCGACGAAGCGTATAAGGATATTCAAAATTCGAATTCTTGAAAGCTCGTATACGACTTTTACTTTTGGAATTAAAGTCGAGTGGTAAAAGCCCACTCGAATTCCAATATTCGCATACGAATCTAAGTGATAACATTTTTGTTTAATATATTTTTGGTGTGTGATTAAAAAGTTTCAATAAAAATTTGAGTATTGTGCAATTGTTTTGTCTTGTTTGTGTCTCTTTTAACACACTTTCAATCAACCATTTTGTGAAGCATTAATAGCTCTTGATTCCCCCTGCAACCTTTTCTTATTTTGCTTAATTTTTGGATAATATAAGGGCACAACTGCTTCATGCACAACCTAATCTTATACTTCCACCAGTTTCCCTATTTTTTTAAACTTTTTCTATGTTGGCCAAAAATAAATATAAAATATGAAAACATTATTTTTCTTTATTTACTTCAAAGTACATAATAAATACTTAGGAACATCCTTAAATTACTTAACACAAAAATGCAGGATTTTTGACCCCCCTCCCATCTCGTAACGCATTTTCAAGAAAAAAACACATTAAAAAAACATTGAGTGTAACGCAAGGCACCCACCCTCTCTCTAGAGCGTTATCTAATTTAAGGATAGGCCCTAAAATCGCTATGTAATATGACTACAGTGTGAGAACAAGCCAGTTGTGGGATCAGTTTTTTGAAGAATGCAAAATCCAACTGAGATTTTTAACCGGTAATATTTTTTACAGAATTTTTTTTTGGACAGACCCTTAGAAAGAAGTCCACTAGCATACAACTTTTTTTTAAGATGGAATGACCCCACTTAAGGCACCTTAAAATATTTTTAAAATATTTAAAAAAATAACTTAAATCCTTTTGCGATTTTTAGAGAATATAAGTGTCATTATAAGTAAAACCTATAATTTCATTAAAAAAGTAGGTGGTGGGCCCCTGACAAGAGGTCCAGTAATACCAACTTTTTTTTGAAACTGGTAGCACTGTGTTCAAAAACTAATAAAAAATGTTTTTTTTTTCAATACTTGACAGTTATCCAAAAAAAAGTGGACCATAATTTTTCTTCTTCGATAGGCTTTCCAAGAATAAGGTGCCACAAGTTTTATGTTGTTAGACCCCTTTCCGGGGGTCTGTCCAGAAAAAAATTCATCAAAAATATATTGCTCATTTAAAATCTCAGTAGGCATGTTTTTGGATCATTCCAAAAATTTAAATATAACCCGCTACAAAATATATTCCAACTGGCTCGTTCGACCACAACAGACCTTACTGGGTCCCTATTACTGGCAGGATTTTTCTATAAGTCCTTGTTTATAATTTTTAAAAAACAAAGACATTTACATAAATAATGTACATACTGATCGTGTGAGGGCAGCTTTAGTTTTCAACAGTTTTAAATTTTTGGGAGTAAATTGATGGGTAAAACGAAAACATTATTCAAATTTAAACGAAATAACGGCTTTTTGAACAAAGTTTACTGATTTTGTCAATTTTTACTTGAAATGTTTAATATGCTTATCGGCCTAAGAGGCAAAACTGTTCTACTCAAAAATAAACTCCTCAGAAAAAAACACAGCAAAAAATGTAATTGTTTCTATCCTACAAAAAAAATGCACACTCCAAATGTTTTAGTAAAAACCCCTATGTGACTTTATGTTTGTACAATTTTTGTCAAGGCAAGGATGTATAAACGTTGGTCAAAGACAGACCACTCATTACAAACAAAGCCTCAAGTTCAAGACCCCTTCAGAATACTTATAAAGTTTATTTGTTTCCTTAAGCAGTCTCAAAATTCACCTGCGAATTTCATCCCCAAATTTCAACACTTCAAAGATGTTAGATGCTCCTAGGACCCAAATTTCCATGGCTATAATTTGGTACTTACCGTTACCAATGATAACACAATCATTGCCGTTACCAAAATAAAACACAGCTTCTTTTTTTATTAAAAAAAAACACATATCGTGAAAATAATTCACTTTTTTTAAAAGAATTACAAAAACAAAGGCGGCAATATGTCAATCTGTTGTCAACCTTAGACATACCGGCGTTGGTTGGCCAAAATTATACGAAAACAGCGTTGCCAATTAGTGTAGTCGAAAAAAAAAGTTGTACACGGAAATAACGTTCGAGTGGTATTCAAGAATAGCAATTTTCCGAGTACTCGAAACCACTATTCGAGTATAAGAAAAAAAATCCGGTTGAAGAATTAGGTCCCTGCTCCTTTCTCTCCGAGCTTTTTGTCCGTGAATTTGGAGATTTTGCCGGCGCCCTCGAATTTAATGCGGTTGAAACAAAATGCGATCGAATCTAAGTGATCTAGCCTAATATTTTTGTTTATTTTAATATATTTTTTCTTATGTGCTCTATTTTTTTTGAATTTGGTAGGCCTTCTCAAAAGAGACGCGATTTGACACGCTTCATGGCCATAAAAAGACTTAAGGATGCGGAAGAAGACTTCGGGCCCATCATACCACTTTTTTCCATTCCTTAGGCTAAAGTTAGACTCATTATTTTGTTATGGTTTTTCTTGAAAATACGTTACGACTGGGGGAGGGGTTCAAAAATCCAACACTTTAGGTGACATTCTCTGTTGGTAAAAAACGGTATATATTTTTTTAAGCAGCATTTTATTGAATTAGTCAGTGGTTGTAATTTCGAAGATAACAACAATAGACACTTTCATGCGCCGCAGGCAAAAATTTTGAGTTTTTATTAGCAAAAACATTACTTTTTACTCATTTTTTGCATATTCAAAAAATTCTCGGGGGGGGGGGGGGCAAGTGCCCTAGTGCCCCCCTGGATCCGCCACTGCTATGAGCTTTTATGTAAGAACTTGTATACTCTTTGGTTTAAAATAAAAACGACTTAAAATAAATTTATTTTTATTTGATTTATAATTTATTAAAAGAAATTCTGTAAAAGTTAACAGACCACAATTTGCATCTAAATGTGTTTCTAGTAGAATCATCGTTGCACTTGGACTGTTTATCAAAAGCAGCTTCATACTTCAAAAATCATCTTCATCACTGAAAGCGGACCTCACAGGATCAGTAGTACTGACAGGCTTGTTAAAAAATGATGTCTTTATTTATAACTTTTGACAGACAAAAAAATCACGTTCTCCAAACTTCCCAAAAATGTGTCCGGAACTATTTAGAACTAAATCTTCTTCCAATACAAATAAACTTTTTGACACTCCTTCTCTTTCCTCATTTTCATCTACCAGAATTTCTCAGAAGAACTCTTCCAGCTATTTCCATGTTGTTGGACTACTAAAGACACGCTTCACAGGGTTAGCTAATCGCGCTCACGGTCCCTAGAATTCTAGGGACCGTGGATCGCGCTCAATCTCCGCTCGCTCTACATTGCGATCAAATAAACGAACGAAACTTGTGAATTTGAACTAACTTTCCCGCGAAAATTACTATCACTGTGAAGACCTAACCTCAAACGTCAACATAGAAACATTTGTGATTTGTGTAAACATTTTTTTTTAATTTATCATTTTATAAGAAAAATACATGCTATTACTTAAAAATAGAACGTGTAAATTTCGAAAATATTTCGTTTAATAACATGGAGGACGACAAAAAACGAGGTGGTAATCGTACAAGGCTTTCCATGAATACATCATTGAAAAATGCTAATATTTTTGATGATGAAGCTTGGATGGAGATGGAGGGTAAACAAATTAAAATTGAGCCTCTGGACATCTCTATGGAAGAAGGCGAAGTCAAGGAGAATTTACAAACAGGTAAAAATATGACTAGAATTTTGAGGGCAAAGGCAAAAAATTTTTGGTCTTGTCACAGTAGGTGTACAAATTTTTCTAAAGGACCCCAAGGGTACTGGCGCCTAAGGGGTGCCCTGAGAGTGCCCTAAGCAAAGGCAAATAGACTCTCTAAGAAAACCGAAACATGTGATGACTTTTTTTTTGGTCATGAACTTTTTATGGGCGCCTTTTCAGCCACAGGATCCCACAGGCAGGACTATACAGGACTTGTACAGTACTATACAGGACACTACAGGACCAAAAATTTATTAAAGTCCTGTAGGATGGTGTACAAATTTGGTTCAGCTGATCACCCCTTGATCCAGACATTTTTGAAAATCATTATTTCACTTGCAAATACTACTTTGGACATGTTTACCCTTACATACTGCCGCCTCAGAAAAGAAAGCATGCAGAAATTTTAAGTTTTCAGAAAAACAGGTTTAAAGTTTTATAGTATTTTATTGTCTTATAATCATTTATTTTTTATTTTAAATCTTCTAAAAAAAAGTACATGCAGCTTTTTTTTTAGGGATGGCAGTATAGGTGTGTATAATACAAGAAAAGTTAATGGTTTAATAGCCAAAACAAAACTATACCAGTGCTCTTCTTTTGTTTAAATTTTTTCTCATAGGTTGATTTTAGGGTTAGGTGAACTGGTTAGCCTTTTTTGCTTTGCCTCTTTATGTCCATTTGTTTTAAAACCTTTTTTTTATTTTAAATTATGTTTTTGAAGGTAACAATGCAGATTTTAAAGTTGCATAGATGTTTAAACACAACAATTTGGTTAGTTGTAACTGCAATTGAATGGAAAGTAAGGTTAACCAGCTGAGTTTGTTTAAAGGTTGCTTTTTAATTTATAAAACAACTACTTGATAATCCAGAAAAAATTGTAATGTTCTTATTAATTACTCTATTTCTGTTATCAGAACAAAGACATTTAAACGGCTGTTTCTGCCAGGTTGGCCACTAAACACCCCTTCACATTAAATATTTTAACTACCCCTATTAAGAGGTTTGCATTGTTATATTACTAATATTATTCACTAAAAGGGAGATTGTAGGTAGGGGAGTTTAATTTGTGCTCATTAAAATTTGCTTTGCAAATTAAATTTTATAACAAATTTGCTTCTTAAATTTAATTCAATAACAAATTTGCTTTAAAAACATTATTTAATATCCAACCCTTTTAAAACTGTTGCAGCATTGAGTTTTGCTAAATTTCTCGCCTGAGGCGAAATTTTGTAAATATTAACAAAAGGATGACTAACAAAATTTCTATTGATATTGTACATTGGAGGATTATTTTGGGATTTTAATAATTTTATGTAGTGGTTTTCAATGCATTTTAATAATAACATTTGTATGGGACAGCCCCCTACAACTGATGTAATTATCACTTAACTGATAAAATGTACTTTGTTTAACATAGAAATTTGAAATTGGTTGCTGACCTAAAAATGGCATGTGTCATTTTATGAATTATCTTCTCCTCTTTAAAATGTTGTATTGGCAAAGTTCTTAATTTATATTAGAAAACTTTTAATTCTGGCTTCTTTTTACAAATGTGAAGAGCACTATATTAGCCTCTTCAATAAGGTGAAAAACATAAAGCAGTTTAAAAAAGTGCTTATGTCAAATTTGCAAAAAATTGAAAAAATTGCAATTTTTTAATATTCTATTTGTTAACACTTTGTATTTATTTTTTGTCATAATAAGTATGACAGGTAAATATTTGATAAAGGGGTCATATTAAGGTCCATTTTGGCACATTGGTAATAAAATCCCTCAATGTTTAAAAACTATTTTTTAAATAAAAGCAGGTGCCTATTATAAGGGCTAGATAATTTTTGTAATTTTAAGAAAATTTTTACCTTCTAGGGCAATTACAGCTATCAGGGGAATTACATCCCACCCAGGGGAATTACTAATAATGTAAACCACAAAAAGGTAATAATTTCTCCCCAAATTTTGATTTATTAAAAAAACAAGTAAAGATTTGAAAAAAGAATTAAAATAAAAAACAACCTATTCTTACAAACTAAGGGAACATCCTTAATTAAAACACAAAAATTCTGGATTTTAGACCCCCCTCCCCCCCTCGTAACACATTTTCAAGAAAAAACACATTAAAGAATTATTGAGTGTAACACAAGGCCAAACCCCCCTCCTCCCCAAGAGCGTTATGTAATTTAAGGACAGGCCCTAATGTAGATACACTTCAAAACTTATTTTACGATGTTAACGAATTTTTCAACTTTTTCTAAATAAAGCAGTTTAAATAAAAGTATTATTTTTTAAATTGTTTTTTAAACTTTTCAAAATTGCACCTGATCAAGTGGAGTGTTGATTCTGTTATCACGTTTGGGTAGTAGTCACAAATGTTTGTGAAATTATTTTAAACTTTTTAAACTCAAATTTCTATTTATTACTTCTAGCTAGTTAGATTTTTAGTTGATTTTACTGACTTTTATTTGTTACTAGTCGTTGGTTAGCCACTCTTTATATAGGTAGCCTAAGTTTTTTTATTTTTGTAAGAACCTGACTCAATTTCTATGTATATTACTGCATATGAAAATAAAGACTATTTCTATTCTATTCTATTCTATTTTAAAAAATAAATTACTGTCCATAAACATCTATTGGTTCAAAACATTTATAAACACATCTGTCGCCTTTTAACATTAATGACAGTATTGGTAATTTCCGCAAAAACTTGCTAAAAGGAATAAATGATGTCTGTTCAGTAACTTTGAACTCTGTTCTGCTAGTATTATATGGTTTCAAAAATGTAGCTTCAACTTCTCTCTCTTTTTCATCTATTTCACAAGAGCAAACTGCAAGATATCTGTACTCACTTTGTTTGATAGGTATTTAACAAGCACAGTCACCAGGAGTTTTTTTCAAGAGGTTTGTTTCAAGAGCAGGTCACCACCAGCTGGTTCAGTGACATTTGTAGTATTCACAACAAGTTCAGTTACATTTGCCTCATGAGCAACCTGTTTATCAACACTCTGCTCATGTTCCTCTTCAAAATCTGTAAAGATTTTATCAACTGATAATTTAGATTTTTTTTCTGAATATTTCAGCTCTTCCAATTTGAGTAACTTATTTTAAAATTTTCTTGGGAAAGCATATATTTTCTGTGCAAACCTTTCATTGCATCCAATAAAAAGCGTTTTTGCTTTTTTTCTTTATTTTTGGTCAAGTATTATTTTTTCCTAGCACACAAATGAGTTATCTTCTTTCAAAAAATGAATTACAGTACTTTGAATGGCATGAATCATTTCTATCTCTTCTTAATTTTCTTTCGTGGTGAAGTAGGGAAGTAGCGTTTTTTGCTTTCACAATTATTTTTCTTTAGTTAGTTAGTGGCATAAGCAAAAGTATCTTTATCTTTTGAAAAATTTAATGTAGAGTAATTTGTTTGAAGCTGTTGCTTAATGACTTTTTTGTGACTTTTTCTTTTGCACTTTGACTTGGGTTTGCCAGCAAGTTATCAACTTCACTTGTAACTTTGGTACTTGGACTTAAAACGTTACATATAGTTTGTTTTTTAGCGCGCTGTAGTCTCTTTTTGTATTTATTAAACTTCTTTTTTAATTTATTTATCTTTTCATTTTGTCTTCTTCTTAATTTATTTTGTGTCTTCCTATTTTTTTGTGATCTCTCCTAGCAGGTAATTTCCTTCTATCTTGTGTTGGAGTATTTTTTCTTCCATTGTCAGGCTCTTCCCTAGTTGAAGCTTCATCCTTTGAGATTGGTGAACTGGTATTTCTTAAGTTTACTGTAATATCCTTGAGGAAAGCACCAACATTTTCTCTTCATCTTTTCCTTGCCACACGATTTTCTCTGGGAGTCATATCCTTTGCAGCTTTAATTTGATCTTTTTCTTTTTTCTTGAGGTATTTTAGCCTCTTTTTTTCTCTTTGTTGTTCATACTTTTGTGATTTATTCTTAATTCGTTGGTAACAAACCTTTTCTGCTTATCTCTTTTTCTCTAAGATTCCGTTTCTTGTTTTTTGAGTTTTTCCATTTTACCTTAACCAATTCTGAAATTTTTTAAAATAAATATAAATAGGACACATTACATGATTCTCCAGCGTAAAAAAATACCTACTGTGGTGTATTTTCAACCACGTTGGGGCAAAATTTTTTAAGGCGTTGGGCGCTAACTTTGTGGTATATTTTTAACCGCGTTGGGTGCCAACTTTATACTATATTTGTAGTGTATTATCTTGTCTAATGCTTTAGCACGTTGGGCGCCAAATTTATAGTGCCCCACGTTGGGCGCCATATTTGTGGTGTATTTTCAACCACGTTGGGGCAAAATTTTTTAAGGCGTTGGGCGCTAACTTTGTGGTATATTTTTAACCGCGTTGGGTGCCAACTTTATACTATATTTGTAGTGTATTATCTTGTCTAATGCTTTAGCACGTTGGGCGCCAAATTTATAGTGGCCCACGTTGAGCATCAGATCTAAAATATTTGCCTGGTATTATTTCACTTTTCCTCTTCCTTTTTTTTTTAGCAAAGCAAAGAAAGTGGAAGAACAAAAGAACAGAAACTCTTTCAAATCAAAATAATGAAATGACTATCTCAGGGTCGTACCTTCTCTTTTTAGTTCTACTAACGTTTCTTCCAATTTGTTTTCTTTTAAGGGTAATGGGGCGCCATTGAGCTTTACCTGGAAGATCCTTTAGGACAAAATTCATTCATTAAAAAAATTACATATAAAAATATAATGATAAATGGGAAAAAACTAAAGAATGAAATAGTCTTGGAATCCTCCAAACAATGAACCTCGTTCAGAGTATAAAGAAATTCTGGATTAGAGAATAAATTTTACAATTTATTTTATATTAAAAAAATGATCAGTGACACAATCAAAAAAATTACAAAAAAAACTAAACCTTTTTATTAAAAAAAAATGAAGAAAATTTATCAAAGAAAGAAGAGTCTCAAGTCTTATTTAATTTTGAAACTTGCTTTTTAAAGTTTTAGATTGTCTTTTCTTTTCAAAAAAAGTCTATTAAAAAAAAATAGCATCACCAATAGTAGAACATCATCTTCAACCATGAGATCATATTCACAACATTCCCATCATGGTCTCAGTGCCAGTCTTCGCCTCGTCAGCAGGTGTGCAATCCAGGAGGACTTGTATGTGGCTTATCTTTGTTGGTCTTACTCAGTGGTGGAGAACTTGTCGTCGTGGATTTTTTTGTACATGAAAAGAAATACTATTTACGCAGCTTTCTCAACAAAACTCTCAAAAAAAAAAATTACGTAAAACTCTAGCATTGAGAGTGTCACAAAAAATAGTTTTAGTTTACAAATTTCTACAAATGACAATCATCATGGAAATGTCATTTATCAAAAGGAAAATATATACATTCAAAATATAAAGAAAATGTAGAAGGAATCTTTACAAAATTTCAACCAAATATTCAGCAGAATATTTAGACCTTTCAGGTTTACATGAATCCTATTTATAGATTCCTGAATTAGAATAAAATATATATTTAATTTCAAAAATTTCACAAATTTTGTCAAAAAAATTCATAAAAATAAATGTTTAACAGGTTATTATCTATTTCATCTTTACAATTGGTTTCTTAAGATAAAAAAATATAACTGTTTGGATTTTACAACTTTAAAATAATACCCAATATTAAAATAAAAATATAATTTCACACATATTGGTTTTATTTCTTAAAGCTAGAAAAATTTACAAAATAATTTAAGAATAATGGTGGCCAGCCAATAATTCAAAAATGGAGGGAAAGAATAAAATCTTTTTAACAATTTATAAAAAAAAATGTATCTAAAAATTTTACATGGGGAACATTTTCGACTATTGAGGGAGGGCAATAAAAAGATATTTCCTTTTATTTTTTCCTTAAAAGGAAAATAACTTCTTCATTAAAGAAAATATAATTAAAAAGGGGAAGCAAAAATTGAAATCTGGTCGTTCATGAATTTAATCTATTCACTCAAAAAAAACAAAATGGCTGCTGTTCACTCAAGAACCAAGCAGAATAAAAAATACAAAATGGCCGTCGTTCATTTAAGAATGAGCAAGCTAAATATTTCTCTGAGAAGTTAGATTTTTGAGGACTTTTGATGGAGATTGGAAAATCATTCTGGTAAGTTTTTCATTCAAAGCAGATTTGACTAAAGTCTATTAAAATATATATGAATAAAAAAACTTACCAGATAATTTATCCAAATAGATCGATATCTCCAAAGTCCATCAACCTCAAGAATCCACTTCCTTGGAATGCATTGATCAAATGAGTCAGGTGGGCTAAAATTTGTCCTATAAGACTGAAAAGGGAAGCTTGGCTGAACTCATTGGGTCCTTAATCTGAAAAAAAATATTCCATGAGAAATACCTGTGCTATGGGCCAATATTTTAGCAAACATTAAATTTTATCAAAATTTGGTTTTCTACCAAAAAATTAAGATAAATGCAATCAAATTATGCATATTTGCGCTAAATTAAGATAAATAATTTTGAGTGAAAAAAGGAACGAACTGACCTGAATTTCAATGTCGTCAGACCAAAAATCGAAAACACACTAAATTTTAATATTTAAGATCTCTTAAAACAGACATCCTATGGAGTATACTTTTTAATAAAAAACGTATTCATCTTAAATCATCTCAACTAACACTATGCAGATCATTGACTGTTTATCCTTTGCCTCGCGCGAAAGTAAAACAAAGAGGAAATGTGATAGATTGGCTCAATTTAGCGTATGGACACATGTGCTTGCCTTTTTTGCTGAATGCGGAGATTTTGATAAATAATTTAGGCCAGTCAAAATGATATAGCCATTCGAAGCTCAATAGGCCAGTAAAATTGATTATTTTTCAATAAGGAAATTTAATTAATTAAATAATATATTTTTATTACAAAATATGTAGTTCCTTAATTTTTAAACAATATAACGATATAATCGTTATACTACATACATACAAACATACAGCTTTGATTACATAATTCTACCCCCTAAATATATTTCGCGGTTTTATTGATTTATCAGTTTTCCAGTTGTAAAACATGTAAATAACTGAAAACTTATGTCATTTCAAATGCAGGTAATTGCCCTGGCAAAGCTGTAATTCCTCTGGTATTAAAACAAGCAGAAGAATCAGGGAGATTACAAAATCACCTTTAAATAGCAATTATTCACAAAAAAGAAATGTTTTAATGTATTAATTAGTATATTTCATTATTATTTTGGGTAATTTATTAATAAAAAATAAAATCACTATTGTACTTACCTTCATAACTTAGAAACAGCCTAACAGGGAAATTACCAAATCACTGGCAATTTGGCATCTGTTCAACTTGGAAGACAACTGATAACTAAACAATTGTAATTACTCAAGCTTTGATTGGTTTAGACCTGTTTCAAATGTCAGTACTGCCAACTGGCAAATTCGAAAACAATGATTTTGCAGTTTTTGTTTTGCTACAGTCAAAACAAAATAATGGCAGGGGAATTACATTAAATCCAGGGACTCATAAAAATACCTATATCAAGAAAAATAATGAAATGTTTGAAGCAAAACTGATTCTGGTGTTGGAAAAATAACAATATTTTTAGGTAATTAGGATACTAGCATAGTATGATTTGCTATTTTAATTTTATAATTGAATTTCTTAAAGAGCAAGGGGCAGTGACAAGCCAGGGTAATTATATATTATGTATATTCACACATGACAAGCCAGGGTAATTATATATTATGTATATTCACACATTTTTTCTTAACTTTGAGGTTGCATAAAAAATTAAAATTGTTCATTATTGGTTTACTTGCAATTTTAAACAATTGCTTTTATTTTTGATGTTTTATTATATGGGGACAGCCTAATACCCCAATAGCAAATGTTTACCCTGACACATGTCAATTTACAGTTTTTTTTCTACTCTTTGACATGACACTAATCTTATTAATATTGCTTTTGTGTCTTAAAAAATATTTGCAAATTTTTTAATTTTATGAGATACGTTTGCATTTGACAGCATTTTGACAAATGTTAAGGGCTCTACACCAGCGCCCTCTACATTAAAGCTAAAAGTATAAATTGAGTTTTATGCAGAACAATATGGCGAAAAAAAAATGTGCAACATCGGCAGCATCTGTTGATTTTTTTGCAAGAGCCTCTTAATTTTTATTTCTATGGCACTGCGGCATGTTGTAGGTATACCACACAAAAAAAAAACTATACTGACCATAAGGAAGCCTGCCTAAAAAAAGAAAAACTTGTTTAGCAGGTAATTAGATAGGAATAGAAACAAGGGTTTACCCTGATCGCAGAAAATCCCGGTGACCTGTGAACTAAAAGCTAAAAGAAGAGAGGTAACACCGGATGTAAAATTTTACACCAGATTCGGTGGAAGATCAAACGACTTCGCTTTAAGGCATCGACATTATATTTCCTTTTAAATCTGCGTAGTACAATGCAATGAAATTCATTTGACTCGGCATGTTAGTCGGAAAAACAATTTGCTTCTATTCATATTTAAACACCTGTTAAACTAGTTTTTCTCTTTCTAAGCAGGCTTCCCTATGGCCAGTATAGCTTTTTCAATATCAAATGCACATAAGTCTCTATTTAGTTTTTAGGTTTTATCACTTTATGCTCCCCTTACAGTTTTGGTAAAATAATATGTAAAATGTCTTAACTTTCTTGAATTACAGTGATTATCAAGGCCCTATTCTACATATGCAAATTTTTATTGAATTTTTTTTTCCTTCTCCAAAATTGTTTTTTGCTTACTGCCCTAGCGGTTCTTAAATGACAAAAGGTCATATTATATACCTACAAAATGTGATTTTCTTAACTGCTTAGAAGTATTTTACTTTATGAATATTGAGGCTTTCTATAATATGTAGGTAATTTCACAAATATTTTGTAAAAATCAAATTACAAAATAAAAATAAATAAATATATAAATTTCACATAAAACTTGTGACATTACAAATACTCTGCCAATATATGGGCCCCTAAGCTCACACTAGGTACTATAGATATAGTGTACGTGTGAGCTAATATAACTAAAAACTGAAATATATTTTATTTAACTCCAGACTAAATTACCTTTTGTTTGATACCACACAAGCCATATTTTGACTTAAACTCAAATTTTTGAAATCTACCCCCACCCTTAAAAAAAACAAAAAACTAAAATGTATTTTGTTAAACTCCGGACTCAATTACCTTTCGTTTGATATCACACACGCCATATTTTCACTTAAACCCTAATTTTTAAAATATACCCCCCCCTTTTTCTTAAAATAAATTAAAATGTATTTTGTTTAACTGCAGACTCAATTACCTTTCGTTTGATATCACACACGCCATATTTTCACATAAACTCTAATTTTTGAAATCTACCCCCACCCTTTCATTTGGTTTCTGTTCGGTGGATTTTGTTCATTTTTAAATGGGACCATCTCGACCCAAGACCCAACCTATGTACCAAATTTCATTAAAATCGGCCGAGCGGTTTTTGAGTTATGCGCGTTGGTCGTTACAGACATACAGACAGACAGACAGACAGACAGACAGACAGACAGACATACAGACAGACAGACAGACAGACAGACGGCGCAACAAAAAAGTTTCAAAATCATCTGAAACGCAAAGATATATAAAAATTTTTGAAATCGGAGCAACTTTTTTTTTCTCGAAAAAATTAGGATCACCATAGCTCACACTACTATAGTATAGTATATGTGTGAGCTAAAATAAAATATTTTTTTACAAGTTTCGCCTAAAAGTATGTGCTAATGCAAGTTGGTTTGAATTCTTGGTATATTTAGTTTATTAGGTAGTCTGTCTGTCGTATTTATAGTTTGTGAATATAAATTAAATTAATGTAATATTATCTGCATTTTAATTAACTAAAATTAAAAATGTATTCTGATAATCCTATGTAATTTTACAAAAAAATGTGTAAGAAATAAAACTAGTACGGCCTTCATTTTTTTTAAATAAAATTTACATAGAATAATCAATTTTGCAAAGTAATTTACAAATCTCATTTTTTTTTGTGTGCCACTTGAATTTAGAGCTTTCGAGTTCATGATTTGCCTTCGATCGACCTTTGCGCGAGGCAGCGAAACCTATCCTTTCTTTTAGTCACGTGACTTAATTTAACTCGTCGAAGTAAATCGATCACTACGCCAACAGCATTCGTTTTTTGGACTAGTTATTTGATCGTTCCATCTAAGCAAAACAGTTTTAAAACAGTTTTCGTATTGGATTGCGCGCGCATTTGGATTTCTTGTACGGTGTAATGACTGTCCTATGGAATGGAAGAATAATCCCCTGGACACTTATGATGTGCCAACGGTGACACATTTGAAAAAGCCGAATTTTGCCAGTTTCTCCCGATTTTCCCCCTCTAAAAATTCTACGATTTTTCCCAAAATCAGTATTTGTGGTATCTTATCAGTTCTAAATGTTCGTGTCAAGTTTTATTACTCTAGGTCAAAGAGTAATAATTTAAAGGATCAGGCACACCTCTTATGCGATTTCTGTAATCCGTCAAACTTCACGAAATTTTGATATGTTGTAGACTGAATCTTTCTTATCAAATGTTCTCATGGGCCCAGCTCAAATTAATGACCAGTTTTTGATATACAGGGCGTTAAAAGTGATAATGTCCAAAAAGCATAATAGCTCTTTAGACGGGTTTTCCAAACATATACGCAATATTACTATTACATATATTTACAATTTATTTGTTATTTTAATCGGTTCCTTTAAAACATTATCTATAGGGTGTTTAAGTAAATATTAGTCGAACATTTTAATGAGAAACAAGCTTCAGTATGTCATAGATTAAACCTTGCTCATCAGAAGTTCTCATGGGCCCAACTTAAATTAATTTTCAGTTTTTGAAATACAGAGTGTTTCGATAATATTCAAGAACGATAATAACTCTTTAAATGGGTTTTCCAAACATATATGAAGTGTTAATTTTATATATAGAGTATTTATTAGCTTTTTAATAATTCTTGACTTATTAAATATTTAATACGGGGTGTTTCGGCAAATACCATTTTTAAAATATTTAAGCGTTTTGTACATCTGTGCCGTTTTTGGAATACAGGGTGTTGAAAGAAATAATGTCCAAGAAGCATAATGGCTCTTTAGATGGGTTTTGCAAACATAAACGCAATGTTACTATTACATATATTTAACGATTGTAGCATGTTGTAGATTAAACCTTGCTCATCAGAAGTTCTCTTGGGCCCAACTTAAATTAATTTTCAGTTTTTGAAATGCAGAGTGTTGAAAGTGATAATGTTTAAGAACGATAATAACTCTTTAAACGGGTTTTCCAAACATATAGGAAACGTTACTTTTATATATAGAGTATTTATTAGTTTTTTAATAATTCTTGACTTATTAAATATTTAATACGGGGTGTTTCGGCTAATACTATTTTTATATTCTATTAAAAAATATTTAAGCGTTTTGTACAGACAGGGACTAATTAAATGGCCGCTACCAAGTTGGGATGAGAATTTCGGACTTTTAATTTAGTCCTTTTAATTTAAAAGCATGAATGAATCCATGTGGCCACTATACCAAACTATACAGCCTAAAAATATTAGTGATTTTGCATTTATCAATGAAAGTTGAAGGCTCTGCGATCAAGAATAGGCTACTCGGTGATACCTATTAGGTTCTTCTTTATTTGTTTCACACAGTTAAATATTCATTGGTCAGTCTGACACAATTTACGTAATTTCGAACGTTACACTTTGCGCTCAAGAATCACCCTTCTTTGTGAGTTTAGGGTTTTTTCTTTATTTGTTTCACGCAGGTAAATCTTTAGTGAGAATATGGGAGGTGCATTTTTACGTAATTTCGAACGTTGCCCGCTTATTTTTTTATTTGTTTGATCATGGCTGGATCTGGCTGGGTATACAGAGCGGGGCAACCGGCCTGCAGGACGCATCTAAAAGTATTTGGTCTGCAGGCTACCTGCACTTAAATTGAGACCATATTGAAAGGAACGTTAAATTAAATTTTTATTTGCTATTATTAAGAACACCGGCGTATACAAAGGGAGGTAATAGAGTACTTAATCTTCCCAAGTTTGGTAAATTGCAAAGAAACCAAGTAATAGTTTATCGGACAAGTGCATCTTTTCAACTAAAAAAGCAAAAATTTTGCCTACGGTCTTATTACCAAAATTGTATCAGTATTCAATAATGATATCTTCTGAAAATTATACACGATTTACCCTCAGATGCACTTAAGCGCAATTTTGGGTTTAATCGCAATTAAGTCCTTGTTCTTCACATACAACACTACAAAGAGGGAGAATGGATTAGCTAAGCCTTGTTACGGTGTATCTGAAGGTTAATAGCAAATTTGTGCGAGAAGATCGTGCTTAATATTTGTCTTGTTTTAAATACGTGTAACTAAGCAATAGCGCACCCAGGAATACGTTTTTGGGGGAGGCTCAAAACCCGATAATGCCGTATCTTATGCTATTTTCATTAAACATGTAAAAAATATCCAAAAAATCCGAAGGTTTTGGAGGGGGCCCGGACCCCGAGTGTCCCACCTTGGGTGCGCCATGACTGAGAGAGATGGTTTGGATAAAGCATATAAAAGTTTGAGTTTTTTATGTTGGTGTCAAAAGTGTTAGTGGTAGCTGTTCCTTTTAAATACATATTAAACACTTAAAAAGACAGGAAAAATATATTATTTTTTATATTGTTCTAGTGCGTTTTGGGGTGACGAACAAAACGTTAAACACAAAATGACGAAAGTACAAAATGACGAAGTTATTTAAAAAAAACCTGTTCTGGTTAGGTTATTATAATTA
Organism: Aspidapion aeneum; assembly: GCA_963576565.1. Classification (NCBI taxonomy): domain Eukaryota; kingdom Metazoa; phylum Arthropoda; class Insecta; order Coleoptera; family Brentidae; genus Aspidapion; species Aspidapion aeneum. The sequence goes on from OY755041.1 coordinate 35,053,729, forward strand.
AAAAAAAACTAACCTGACCAGATCAGGTTAACTTTTTTGTATAATATTAATAGGTTTTAAACCTGACCTGGTTACGTTAGTAAACAAAAAGTACTAACATGTTCTGGTTAGGTTATTACACAAAATCTAACCTGACCAGATCCTGTTAGGTTGGGTTTTATCTTTTATTTTGCATTTCGACATTTTGTCTTTTCGGTGTTTTGTAATTTCGATTTTTTGTGTTTTCGACACTTTAAACTGTTGATATTTTGTGTTTCGATGCTTTGTTCGCAACGCTTAAAATTTTTAAACTATAAAACAAAAAAATAATTTTGCCTCGAATTTACTTTTGCCCGACTCCAGTTTTATCTGTAAAAAAGTCATAATTTAGTTTTATTTTAGGGCTCCACCAACTTTAAGGGCCTAGATAGGCCACTGCTTGGGAACAAATGGGTTAAAGAGGTTAGTCAGTGGCGCACCGACAAATATGCCTGAGGGGTGGCGAGACCCCATAATGTCGGATTTTATGGAATTTAAGTTTTTTGCTCATGTAATATGTGGCACAAAAATCTTAGCGTTGGGGAAGGGGCCAGGCCGCCCCCCCTGGTTCGTCCATGGCTCCCTATTTTTTGTTAAAATGGCCACTAAAGAAACATAATTACCTTGGAACTATATCACCGATTTTAAAATATTTATTAATTAAATTAATTGCCGCTTATCCTACTAAAATCGGTAGTATAGTTCGAACATTATAACAAAAATTGGCCCACCTGGTATATACTTTCATGAATTAACTAATAGTACTTAACAAATTTGCAAAAAGTAATAATTAAATATTATTTTTGGGCAACCCCAATTTTCGGGGTCTAGATCCGTCACTGATTATATTTGAAGGCACGGTAGTCCTTCGCCAAGGTCACGCTGCCTCTTGAAAGTACAGAAGAGCTCGGACAATGAATACACATAGTTGTGTATTCATTGTATATATAGGTATTAAAAGTGATGTATTGCAAACCAAGAATGTATCCGTCTGAACAACTATTTCAAGGTACTAAGAAGCTTAAAATTAGAGAGTTTTTGTATATAGAGCTGCATTATTCTTCCTTAAAAATAAATTTTTCCCCCATTCTATGACACACACTATAGTCACTAGGGCGGTTACCAGTTCAGAACGTTATGTTCCTCTTCAAAACTTCAGCGCAACACTTCAGCGCAACAAAAGTGCCTCGCCAAGTTCGCCGCCGTAACCATCTTTTCTTGAAACATTTCAGCCGATATTTGACCTACCTAAAACTCTACTTCGGAATGAGCTACGAATCTCAAACTTTGCATAGTCGTAGATCTCCATGAAGTTAACAACCCCTCCAAATTTCATGGAATTCCATAAAGTAGTAAAGTTGTTACGAAATTTCAAAAAACGTCGAAATTGCCACTCACTCACTCACTCACTCATGTATAGATCATCAATATTCTACTGTACTTCCAGACATGCTACAAAGCTGAAATTTGGCAGACTGGTAGAAATTGTGACCAAACCCCTGGAAAAAATCAAAAAACCCCAAAATTTTAATTTACTCGCCTCCCCTATACATTTAAAGTTATGTAAAAGTAGCATCGCCCACTTCCAGAAATGCTAGAGAGTTGAGCTTTGGCAGACTGATAGGAACTATGATAAAACTATAGGAAAAAATCAAAAAACCCCAAAATTTTAATTTACTTCCCTCCCTTATAAATGTAAAGTTAAGTAAAAGCAACATCGCCTACTTCCAGACATTCTAGAGAGCTGAGCTTTGGAAGACCGATAGTAACTATGATAAAGTTATAGAAAAAAATTAAAACACCCCAAAATTCTAATTTACTTCCTTCTCCTATAAATGTAAAGTTACGTAAAACTAACACTGCCCCCTTTCAGAAACGCTAGAGAGCTGAACTATTTAAGACTGCAAGACAATATGATAAAACTATATGAAAAAATTTAAAAACACCAACATTTTAATTTACTTCCCTCTCCTATAAATGTAAATTTATATAAAACTAACATTGCCCACTTCCAGAAACGCTAGAGAGCTGAGCATTGGAATGCTGATAGAAATTATGATAAAACCATGGGAAAAAATTTAAAAAGTCCAATATTTTCATTAACTCTCCTCCCCTATAAATGTAAAGTTATGCAAAAGTAACATTACCCACTTCCAGAAACGCTAGAGAGCATTGGCAGACTGATAGGAACTATGATAAAAACTATAGGACAAAATTTAAAAACACGACAATTTTAATTTATTTCCCTTTCCTATACATGTAAAGTTATGTAAAAGTAACATTATGCACTTTCAGAAACGCTAGAGAGCTGAGCTTTGAAAGGCTGATAGGAACTACGATAAAACCATGGAAAAATTTAAGTAAGGCATTGCAAAAGTTTTAAACAATATTCCGCATATTTTACTACTTTAAAAATTAAGTATTATCCAATTCCTTTAAAAAAGAAGTGAAATCATAACAAAAACATTTCATGTAAAAAAAAGCCAAGTACGCGAAAATGGCATTCCATAAAAAGAATTAAGATAAAAGTAAAGCCAAGTTCTCCAATTCAAATTTTAAAATGAAAGGTTCTTACTAGTTTGGAAATATTTTTCTAAACTTGGCTATTACGGCTTTAAATGACTCTTAGGCACAGTGCTAAATTGAACATAAAGAAGTTTGGCTGTAATAGCAAAGTTTAAAAAAACATTTCCAAACTAGTAAGAACCTTTCATTTTGAAATTTGTATTGGAGAACTTGGCTTTACTTTTATCTCAATTCTTTTTACGGAATGTCATTTTCGCGTACTTGCCTTTTTTTACATGAAATGTTTTTGTTATGATAAATTATATTGGACACCAAAACTCTATAAACAAAAACAGTCACATTCGCAAAAATTTGAGATCAAGTCATTCATAAGAGAAAACTTTGTAGTACTTTGTGAAAAAATATCATGGTTATAAATACATAATACTTTATAATGATATATTGAAGTTACTTTATCGTAGCTAAATAAGTGTATAATTTTAAATTTATTTTTGTTTTAAGTTTTACTGGCATTCTAAGGAGGCACACACATATCAAACTGATACATGCGGCCTCCATTTCTTCTTCTTTTTTTTAGTATTTCTTTTATTACTAGAAATTTTTTAGGTATTCTATTGCTATTATATTTTTTTTGTACTATTTTTCTTTTTGAACTAAATAAATAATTAAATAATAAATAATTTCAGCCGATATTTGACCTATCTAAAACTCTACTTCGGAATGAGCTACGAATCTCAAACTTTGCACCGTCGTAGACCTTCATGGAATTAACAACCCCTCCAAGTTTTTTGGACTTCATAAAGTAGTCAAGTAGTTACGAAATTTCAAAAAACGTCAAAATTGCCACTCACTCACTCACTCACTCATGTATAGATAATCAAAATTCTACTGTACTTCCAGACATGCTACAAAGCTGAAATTTGGCAGACTGAGAAATTATGACCAAACCCCTGGAAAGAATCAAAAACTCTAAAATTCTAATTTACTCCCCTCCCCTATACATGTAAAGTTATGTAAAAGTAACATTGCCCACTTCCAGAAATGCCAGAAAGTTGAGCTTTGGCAGACTGATAGGAACTATGATAAAGCTATAGAAAGAAATTAAAACACCTCAAAATTCTAATTTACTTCCCTCCCCTATAAATGTTAAGTTATGTAAATGTAACATTGCCCACTTCCAGAAACGCTAGAGAGCTACGCTTTTTAAGACTGAAGGACACTATGTTAAGACACAAGAAAAAAATTTAAAAACACCAACATTTTAATATACTTCCCTCTCCTATAAATTTAAATTTATATGAAGGTAACATTGCCCACTTCCAGAAACGTTACAGAGCTGGGCTTTGGAAGGCTGATAGCATCGAAGAAATAACTGTACTGTTATATGTTCTCTGCTGATAGAAATTATGATGAAACCATGGTAAAAAATTTAAAAACCACAAAATTTTCATTTACTCTCCTCCCCTATAAAAGTAGTTATGATTATGTTCTTTTACAATATATTTAAAGGAAAAGAGGTGTTGAAGTCAACCGATTAAGGAAAAATGTTTTACCGGCAAATCCAATCACCACTAAAAATATGCAAAAACCGTAGCAAATTAACACCTTCCCATGGTATGAATGCTCACCCTTAAGATCGAAAATCCAAATAAAAAAACTATTTTTACATAACAAAAAGGAAGCTACACGGGCAGTTAATTTTGAAATATTTAATATGGAGTGATTTGAATAATTATAATTGGCGTTGCGAGTCCGACACCCTGAACCGAGATATGATTTTTTTTTCCACAAAATTGTACGTTTTCTTATTTTTAGTTTGACGTTTCTACCCGTTTTGACCCATAACCACCAAATTTGCTATGAGGCAACCCAAATGTTATATATATATATAGAGATCATTGCCCAAATATTGGCCTTTTCGTACCTTGTACGCCATTGTACCCTTAATGACCACTGAGCACAATCATAGGCGTGCAAAAATTATTTTTCATAAATTCTCTTTTTTACAAGCTTTTATTTAACTTCACCTGTATGTATGTATGTATGTAATCAAATCTTGCAACTCATTTTTGAAGAACTTCCAAACATCCGATTGACTTCAAATTTTGCAAAGCGTCTTAGTTCCGACGACAATACAATAATATGGTTTCATCGGGTACCTACCTCCCCCCTAACGTGTGGGGTGGAGAGGGGGTAAAACTTTAGTTTGTCCGATTTCAACCAAAATTGGTATCTGGGGGTTTTTGAGGATGAGAATTACGAATTATTGATCAGATTACAAAAATTCAATATGGCGGATTCAAAATGGACGATTTAATGTCAAGTGTTTCTGATTACTTTCAACTGACTTCCACGTATCCAATTGAATTCAAATTTCGCATACCGTTATAATTCCGATGACAATCCAATAATGTGGTATCACTGACTGCCTACCTCACCCCTAACCTGGAGGGCGGAGAGGGGGTAAAATTTTAGTTTGTTGGATTAGTTAGACAAATCTAAAAATTAAAAAATAAATTTAGAAAAAAAACTTTTTGAAAACAAGCTTTTATAAAATGGACTAAAAAGCATAAAATAATTTTTTGAGTGTTCTGATATCATAATAATAAAAGCGATGGGCGTATTAAAGGAAATTTACCCGTTTTTGTTTTAGCCTTGTTAACTCGAAGTTTAGTGAAAATCCAAATTTATTATATTATAGCAGAAAAATGTAAGGGTAGACAATTTAACCCAACCCAACCCAACCCTACTCAAGCTACCCTTACATTTTTCTGATATGGATGGACATTATTACGCCTGCTTCATATTTGGCAGATAATCAAACCTGAGTTTTACCTTCTGTAGGTGAACTGATATCAAGTCTAGGTAAATGCAACGCACGTTTTGTTGACGTTTGAACATTTATGCCGAGACGGTTTTTTAAATTTTTGTTAAAATATCACCATTGGCGTCAGGATGATTTTTTGTAAAAATGTCAGTTATTTCGCAAAGTACATGGACTTAAGCGAATTTTCTTACACCACTACAGATGATTTTTTGATATTGCCACAGTAAAAATCGTAAAACAGAGCTTATGCCACGTGTGCCATCTGATTTAGGCTGTAATATCTCACAAAAGAAAGTTTTAAGAGTGGAAAAAAGTGAAATGTGAACTGCGTCGGAGCCAAAAATGTTATGATTTTGGTTACGCTATTTTTAATATATAATTTTTGTAACATTGTACTCGGATGGAGTCAGGCTTGTGTTTCTAGTCTAACCTAAAAAAGATATATATTTTAATGATCTGCATTTTCTTAAATAGGTAAATTACCTTGTATCTTGTAGTCAGTTTGATTACTGTAGTCAGGCAAGCCAAGCTGACGATGGAAATTCCTTTTTCCGAAACATCGGTGTCCGTGGTTGACTTTACCTCTTTGAAATTGCCTTTTATACTTTTTTGCAAACATATTGCCTAATTACTAAAAATATTTGGTTTTATTTTTTTTAAATATGAATTCCTCTAAAATTATTTGTTATTAACTATACTATTAAGTAAAAAATTTCTTTTTGCGAAACACCCGTGTCCGTGGTTGACTTTACCCCTTTGAAATTGCCTTTTATACTTTGTTGCAAACATTGCCTAATTACTAAAAATATTTAATTTTATTTTTAAAAAAACTATGAAATCCTCTGAAACTATTTGTTATTAACTATACTATTAAGTGTTGTGAAAATGGGAACGTTGACAGTTAGGTGACTAAAATATATTTCTTAATTTTTGTGTTATCGTGCCCCAGACAATCGACGCGACGCGTCGCTATCAAAAATTTTGGTGATTAGGTTACATTATTTTGATGAAAAATAAAAAAAAAGTTTTTTTGACGATCCTAGCCTTCCTACCTATGGATGGCTAAAAAATAAGTCAACGCACCATAATTTTTTAGTCAAATTTATATTTGTCAGGCAAAAACTATCCTTGACTAACTATTTTTCAACAACTGCTCTAATCCTGGATTAATTTCGCAGTCAAGTCAATTAATATTCTTTAAAACACAACTGTTTATTTATTAATAAAGTTATTTGGCGTTATTAAGAAGTACGGGCTTTTTTAGAAATTGAACAAAAATAGTCTATAAAATACGCTTAAGATTTTATTTTTTTTAGAAAATAGAATGCTTAACCAAACTGTAGTTTAAGCATGTTTTCAGCTGTTATAAGCAAAAATCTTCAGAGTCAATTCTGCCATAAATATTTTATTATTTATTAGTCCTAAAAATGTCGGGGGGATTGATACCCTTAATCCCCCCTAGGTAAGGCACTGCGGTGGACTGAGTCAAAATCAAGATCAAGTTCAGTTAGTTTGCAAATATTTTTTGTATGTGTATTTTTCCATAAACCTAATTCTTCTCATTTCAGGACAAATAAAAATAATAATTAATAATGCTGTTACTTATTCGTGATTAAATTTTCACTAACTCTGCTGCATGTTTTCAAACCGCCCACCCTCGTTTCAGACATAAAACTTATACAGTGAAATCTCCTATAGGCGGACACTCACGTTTTCGTGAATTTTGTCCGCCTATTGGAGGTGTCCGCTTATGAGAGAGAACTGCGAAATTTTTATATATATTTATTAACAATTTCCACTGCTTGAATTTTTCCGATATTAAATTTTTCAGCGATCTTTAACGTTAACAACTTCCATTTTTTCACGTAAACTAAGAAATTTTTTACTAGGCGCCATTTCAAAGACATCTATTTCTACTCAACTGAACAATAAAAAAAAACAGCAGTCCCGCTAAATAAAATATGTTGTAAATACGACAGAAGTATTTGTTCCCCGGCTGCAGAATGCGTTGTTGCTCATGTCGTGCAGCGGTCTGTCCCGCTGTTAGAGGTTCGCGTCCGGATAAGGGAGGTTTCAAAATTTTTTAACCAAAAAACATGTCCGCGTCCGGTTATTAGAGTGTCCGGTTATAGGAGTGAATTTTACATGCAAAGAAATAAGGAATAGCTTGGTTCCAAAAAATTTGTCCACCTAAAGGAAGTGTCCGCTTAATAGAGATGTCCGCAAGGAGAGGTTTCACTGTACTTTTTAGTTCTGATAAAAAAATACCATATGCATTAACCCGAAAACACACACAAAAAAGTTACTTTTTATTTATTTTTTTTAATTCCAACTTATGATTCTAATATGGCGGCCCTAGTAGCTCCTTTGTGGCACGGTATCAAACAGACAAATTTTAGTGCATTTTATATGTGTATTGTTGCACTGAACTTGAGAGCTCAAACTTATTAAAAACGTACAAAAATGGTTTTTGCTGCCTCCTTGACCCCTGAAACCAAACCGCCTTCGTCCCTCCCCCGGACATCACGGATCCGCCAATAACTTGCTATCTTCATTCCAACCTTCGCTTTTATTATTATGATAACAGAACACTCAAAAAATTATTTTATGCTTTTTAGTCCATTTCAGAAAAGCTTGTTTTCAAAAAATATTTTTTTCTAAATTTATTTTTTAATTTTTAGATTTGTCCAAGTTTATGTCTATAGGTTTCCTCCTAGACAGGTTTCATTAACAGTGCTAGCGACGCCCATCTTACCGAATTATGAAATAGAAAAACACTGTGTGATCGTTCCCTAAAACTGTTCGTTATTATTATGATCATTATACGCAAGGATTTATTAATTTTGGTCGAAATTGAACAAACTAAAGCCATACCTCTTCTACGCCCCTCCCCCCCTTTTTAGTGGGAGAGCATGTGAATTTTGATATCAATTAGATACCTACGTGGAAGTCAGTTGAAAGTAATCAGAAAAACTCGTCATTAAATCGTCCATTTTGAATCCGCCATATTGAATTTTTGTAATTTGATCAAAAATACGTAATCCTTATCTTCAAAAACCCCCAGATACCAATTTTGGTGAAAATCCAACAAACTAAAATTTTACCCCCTCTCCGCCCTCCACGTTAGGGGGGAGGTAGGCAGTCAGTGATACCACATTATTGGATTGTCATCGGAACTATAACGGTATGCGAAATTTCAAGTCAATCGGATATGTGTCAGTCAGTTGAAAGTAATCAGAAAAACTTAACATTAAATCGTCCATTTTGATTCCGCCATATCGAATTTTTGTAATGTGAGCAAAAATTCGTAATCGTCATCCTTAAAAACCCCCAGATACTAATTTTGGTGGAAATCCAACAAACTAAAATTTTACCCCCTCTCCGCCCTGCAGGTTATGGGTGAGGTAGGCAGTCAGTGATACCACATTATTGGATTGTCATCGGAACTATAACGGTATGCGAAATTTGAAGTCAATCGGATATGTGGAAGTCAGTTGAAAGTAATCAAAAAAACTTGACATTAAATCGTCCATTTTGAATCCGCCATATTGAATTTTGGTAATCTGATCAAAAATTCGTAATTCTCATCCTCAAAAACCCCCAGATACCAATGTTGGTTGAAATCGGACCAACTAAAGTTTTACCCCCTCTCCACCCCCACATTAGGGGGGAGGTAAGTACCCGATGAAACCGTATTATTGTATTGTCATCGGAACTAAGACGCTATGCGAAATTTGAAGTCAATCGGAGGTTCGGAAGTTTTTTAAAAATGAGTTGCAAGATTTGATTACATCCATACATACATACATACAGGTGAAGTTAAATAAAAGCATGTAAGTAATAATAAAATACGAAATATTTCTTTGCACAATTGAAAATTCTGTAGGTATTGCCAGACGCGACAATCATCATTCTTTGGCTAAAAAGGCCTATCTGCAAAAAAGTACTTTTAAAATTAATATGCAATTTATTCCAAAAATGTAAATGTCTAGAATTAATACCTTTTTGATTAGAATTTGATAGAATTGCGCTAGAGTTCCTCTAAGGTCATTATTATTTATTTAAATTAATATTTTTTTAAATATACCATTAAATTTTTTAAATAAACTCGTTTTCTTAAAATTTGCACCTAGGCCCTTATTTAATTTAATTTAAGCATTAACTCAGGGCTATTCAATGTATTTCGTTTGGCTTGCAGTCAAATATTGCTGGGTTGGGTAATATCAAAATTCTATTAAATTCGGATTCTCATCTTAGCTCTTCTGAAAACGGCAGCGGCCATTTAATTAGTCCCCAAGTGTACATCTGTGCCGTGCCCTGTAAAAAGCTATAATGCTTGTTTCTCATTAAAACTTTTGACTAATATTTATTTAAACAATGTTATAAATATACAAATTGAAAATAATAAATAAATCGTAAATATATGTAATATTAGCATTGCGTAAGAGTTTGGAAAACTCGTCTAAAGAGCTATAATGCTTTTTGGACATTATAACTTTTATAAAAGGTTAAATCTAAAACACACTAACGCTTGTTTCTCATTAACACTTTCGACTAATATTTACTTAAACACCCAGTATATAAGGTTGCAAAGATTCAGATTAAAAATAATCGACAAATCGTAAATATATGAATTAATAACATTGTGTATATGTTTGGGAAACCCGGCTAAAGAGCAAGTATGCTTCTTGGCCATTATCACTTTCCTGTATTTTAAAAACTGGTCATTAATTTGAGTTGGGCCCATGAGAACTTTTAATAAGAAAGGTTCAGTCTACAACATACCAAAATTTCATGAAGTTTGACGGATTACAGAAATCCCATAAGAGGTATGCCTGATCCTTTCTTGGACTTGAAATAGCTGTTACAGAATTTATGGATGATGGTAATTCTTTTTTCCAGATAGAAGTACAAGGAGAAAAAATAGAGCAACGTCACCCAGAACAAAAATAATTAGTAAGTCTATTGCAATTAAGCAAGAGACAATAGTAAAAATTAAACAAGAAAACATTGATGATGATGAGGATATCACTATGAGTAGTTTTTCCACAGAATTGAAAATAATAAAGCAAGAAAGGGAAGAAGGGGAATATACAGATGATACAGAAAATGAAGATAGTTTTATTGAACAGACAACAGTTACTAGGGATAAAAAGACGCCAGTAAAAAGAGAAGTTAAAGTTAAAAAAGAAATTAATACAGAAGAAAAGATTATAAACAGCCTTGATAGGTTCGGTCTATTAACCCCAGTCAAAAAGGAAGAAGATGAAACTAAGGCAAGTAGTAAAATTGAGACTGCCAAAAGAACAATTTTCACAAGAAATTCTCCCTTTAAAAAAGAACAGGACACAAAACTGTTTACTAAAACCATTATAACTAGAAGTTCACCATTAAAAAAAGAATTAGATTCTACAGAAAAATCCAAAGGAGCAGTTTTCAGTCGTTTGGGCGCAAAAGTACCAAAAAAGCGTGTGAATTCAGACTCAGATAGAAGCACTAAAAATAGTGATGATGCTGAACACAAAACTATAAAAGGTCGTTTAGGTGCTGTTCCACCCAAGAAAAAAAAAACGAAAGAAATGGAAACTGACCCAGAAGTTTTATCAAGGCGTCAAAAGCAAATTGACTATGGAAAGAATACTTTGGGGTATGACACTTATAGAAAAACTGTACCAAAATCAGAAAGAACACTTCAGTGTCCCAGAACACCTGATAAGTTCCAGAAATATTCAAGACGAGCTTGGGATGGGCTTATTAAACAGTGGAGAGTTCAATTGCATAAATATGACCCTGAGGGTACAAATGGAGATGGCTCAGAAAAACCAAATGACGAATAATATGGAACATTACATTTCTTATTTTTGACTAGATTAATACAAGAAGTACTTAAGGCAAATTTAATTATTAAAAATCACATAGATAAGACATTGTGATTTTTTGTTGTCAAGATTCTAAATCGTCACGTCAGTTACAAACAGTGGTTTATTTCTTGGAAAGCACTAAATATGCCTAGTTTAATACACAGGATATTATGGTAATAATCAAATTATTAACATTTACATGCAAGTTGTGTGATATATTACCTACTCCAAGTTCGATTAATGGAAATAGTCAACTGAAATATGCATTACTGGTGTGTCAAAAAAATGTTCGGATGTATTAACAGGTTTTAGTTCCTTATAACTCTGGGGAACTCTTCAAAAAACTATGCTACTTGGTGAAATGATTGAGAAAAACTTAAATAAATTGCATTGATATATCCGAGGGATGTTGCTAAAATTTCGGGAATTTAGACAATGTGCCAGCTGAATTCAGTTCAAAATGCAAAATTTGACATTAGCTGGTAGCAATTTTATAATAGCTAACAGAAAGAGGAATTTAGCAATCAACAGTTCATATAGGTGCTTTACAGATAGCCAAGTACGGTACATGGCAGGTAATACGTGGTATGGGATAGGCTCTAGGCCTGGCGACTAGGCACATGAAGCGCCATTTTCGCCATGGAAGGCAACTGTTGGCAAATAAAAATTGTTATATCAGTAATTTTCTTATCAGACCACCTAGACAAAACATTGAGATGCTTTTAATGTAAATCGTAAGTTACAAAACATAGTTAAAACTTGCAACAGATTTAAATTAGTCAGCAAGGAACAGGAATCTTAGGTAAGCAATAACTACACCCAAGCTCTCACAAAAATTGCTGAAAATTAAAATTATTTAAAATCCCGCAGTTTAAATGGCAAAAGGAGTGCATCATAAGGACATTAAACGAAACCATCTATTTAAGTCTTAAAATTGTGTGTAAAATTTTGACGCAACAGCTTAATAGTGTAACATAATTAGGGACCCTGTATAATATATTTAATATTATTATTAGTATTTCACAGATAGGTGGTTAAACCGGTAAACTGCATTGCTTGTAGTCTATCAGTGTTCGTTCTGAAATCCATTCACACTAAACGCGTTAACTGTTGCTTCAGGTATTGTGTTCCACACTTGCTTGTCAAAAAGTTAGCCTGACAAAAATTTAATTTTATATTTTAAAATGAAATGTCACACAAGGTCTCTATGATTTAACATCACACTTAAGAACTATACACAAATAACAGAATGGTCTACTACAATAAGCCCCCTATATAATCCAGTGGTGGGATATAATGAAATGCTTTGTAATTTGTGACGTAAGCAAGACGGATTGTGCATATTATAGTAAGAAAAAAGTTGATTTGAAATTATGAATTTTACTTTGATCCCATTTCATTAATTCATTATTTTTATTTAAGTAACAAAAATGCTGATTTTTAAACTTTTAGTTTTAGTTTTTTGTGCTATAAATGTTTTTTAAAAAGAAGTACAAACTTTAATTTTACCTTATTAGGTATTATTTTTTAGTGATTTATTTTTAGGAATAGTTTAAGACAAAATCTTGAAAGTATAACAATAAAGCCATTTTATTTTGATAAATGCATATTTTCTTAAAAATAAATTGTATATTTGGCCTGGCTAAAATTTCTGTCAATACAATATGTTGAAAAAGGCAGAGTTAGGTTGTTTTTTCTTTTCACTGTAGGAACTTTAGCAAGGAAATTTTTCTAATGTCAAAATGGTCACATAAATTCATCACTGTCATTTCCATTATCATACTTGCTCATATTGTCACTACTCATTAGTGAGTTATAACCTTTAAGTTCTGCTTCGTCTTGCCTACGTTTTTCCTCTTCTTTTTCTTTCTCTTTTTGATCTCTTATCTGTTTCTTTTTGTCTTCTCTTTCTAGTCTATCACGTTTCTCTCTTTCTGCCCTAAAATCTACATTTTATTTTTTAGTCAAAATAATTTATATAGAAGCAGGTTCTTATGAAAATAAAACTTAATGTGACAGATGTCACCAATGAAAATAATTAAGCAAAAAAATGCCTCAAGAATCTCAAAATATTAAAATATGTCAAAAATAATATGTTGCACAATTCTTAATTTTTCTTAAAAATTTTTAACTTAGAGTTAGAGATCCTGTATGTATGACATACTTTAAAGAAATAGACAAGAGGCACAAACTTATCAAAGTCAATTTTATTTTTTATAAGTTAAAATCAAAGAACGGAAATATCGGTCCTCTATACTCTAGCCTTGTTTAGAGAGTTCCGTCCTTGTTAATTCATAAGCGTCCAAAAATAAACGATTTTTGACAAACATTTACAGGGGGTGACTGACAAACGTGTTTCTTTATATGTTGCATGATGATTGATGTCACTCACCACTCCCAAAACCAACCAAAAAATGTGAGTTCGAGTGACTCTGATGGGTTTGTCGCGTCTCTATTTCTTTAAAATATGTCATACATACAGGGTGTCTAGTCCTATTTAAATGTATTTTATACAGTGTGTTGTTGAATAACATGGTAATAATTATATAAGAAATTCTTGGATCCATTTTGAGAAAAACTTCATATGAATATATTCTAAATATCTTAACTTTTAAGATATAGAGTGTGAAATATTTTCGATTCTATAGTTGAGGATGTATATAAGTGGCACCGCGTCATAGCTATGGTAAACCAAATTTTGTGGCAAAATCTAAGTAAAGAAGCCTCAAAAAATTGTTGTTTCACTTTGTACCTGCAGTTTACCGCTTTATATGTCTATAATAAAACACCGAGACCTTATATTGTATTGTGAAGAGATAAAATAGGTATTTACCTAATAAATAAAGATCCGAAACATAATAGAGAATCTAAAATTTTATTAAAATGTGCGCAAATATTGATTTAGTTGCAAAAACGGTAATTTGTTTTGTAAAAAGTCGGTCCCAATTTGTTTGACATCAAAACAGTCAAAACAACAACGAATAGACAACGTCAAATCCTAAATCAATATGTTCGTAACAACCAGACAAGAGTATATATGTTAACAAAAAAGTTTCACGGGCAAGACCTCAGAGGTAAAGGTAGCTACGGGGACGCGTTTCTGCCTCATTAGGCTTCATTCAGCCCGAGCATAACCATACAATGGAAGGAGATGAAATGATGATGTGGATATCTGAAAAGGAATATGAAATATGGTGTTTACTGAATAAACCGTCCCCGAGTTACCTTTACCTCTGAGGTCTTGCCCGTGAAACTTTTTTGTAAAAACTCCGTCGCGACGTCAAAATTAGCCTCAAAACCGAGGCAACCCTGACCGAAGCTGCAAATTGACAGTTGGTCTCTCCTCAGTAAACACCATGTTTCATATTTCTTTTTCAGTTACCCACATCATCATTTCATCTCCTTTCATTTTATGGTTATGCTCGGGCTGAATGAAGCCTAATGAGGCAGAAACGCGTCCCCGTAGCTACCTTTACCTCTGAGGTCTTGCCCGTGAAACTTTTTTGTTAAGACTTTATACCTCGTGAACTTCCTTCAAATTTAAATAAATCCAGGGCTCAGGCTGTTTTCTGGGAGCAGATTATATCTGTCTCCGTCGCGACGTCAAAATTAGCCTCAAAACCGAGGCAACCCTGACCGAAGCTGCAAATTGACAGTTGGTCTCTCCTCAGTAAACACCATGTTTCATATTTCTTTTTCAGTTACCCACATCATCATTTCATCTCCTTTCATTTTATGGTTATGCTCGGGCTGAATGAAGCCTAATGAGGCAGAAACGCGTCCCCGTAGCTACCTTTACCTCTGAGGTCTTGCCCGTGAAACTTTTTTGTTAAGACTTTATACCTCGTGAACTTCCTTCAAATTTAAGTATATATGTTCCTTTCTAATAAAATCGTTTAGAAGAAGACATAAATAAAAAGCAAGTAAAATAGTAAGCTAATGACTAATTAGTGCAGTGCCTCGTTTTGGGAATCAATACCAATAAAAAAATTACAGGAAGTGCGGGCCACTGTATGTACCCCTCTACTCCCTTCCCGCCAATCGCGGTCTTGATGACGCGGTGCCACTTTAATACAACATCAAGTATAGATGTTTTTGTGAACATTGGTACAGGTTGCAGAAAATAATAAATTCTTTTTTTTTCGTAAGTATTTATTTTTATATACAAAAACTACGACAAATTAAAAAAATCAGTGGCATACGATTATTTTCTTCAAAAATACCCAGCGCTGTTTCCGCACGAACGCCACTGGTCAAAATAAAAAACAATACATTAGTTATGGCTCTTTATAAATAGAAAATGTGTACCAATATTCATAACATTATCTAGAACAGTATCACAGATATTAATAAAAAGTGAGACCTTATAATTGGTCTACTGACTTCTTATTTTATCTTAATTAGTAATAACGTGCCACGGTTTTACAAACTTTTTATTCATTAATCAAAAATATAACATATTCTTTCAAAGTCAGTTAAAAAACAATAAACTGTACATTTTATAAAAATATACAGTTACAAATGCTATAAATATACAGTTACAGTGAGATTTTTTGGAAATCGAGGTGAGGTAAAGACGAGCAATATACACACTAGTACAGAATTTTATTCCTCTCGCAGATCGAGCTATTTTGGGGCACCGAACTACTACCAAATATAGAAATAATTTTGAGGATCTTATTGTGTTTAACCTTTTAAAGGACAGTTAGACATTTCCAAATGACGTAAAATTTGACGTTAAACGTAACGTACGTCTTGGTTAAGTGCGCATGTGCAGTGTCTTTGGGACGTACGATACTCATTACACGCGGTGTATCGTTACTCCAGCTAACGAACGAAGAAGCGTAACAAAGGTCAAAAAAATTTGTTCAAATTCGTCTGAATTTCAACCCAATTTGATTCTCAGAGTTTTTTTTGGTAATTTTAACCCTATTTTTTAAAAGTTTTGATGGATTTAATTTTAATATTTTAAAGTGGATATTTCTTTTTGGTGTCCTGTAGTGAAGAAAAATTATATTAAAATAGCTTCAATCCGAGCCCAAGAGTTTACTTTTTAGCAAAAGAGGGCAATTGATAGACCAATTACAAGTGATGGTTATAAGTGGAACTTTGACCATTGATGCAACTCTGTTTTCAATTCAAATACGCATCATATCTAAGGTCACTATATCACAAAGTTCTTAGAAGAAACTTCGTGATATAGTGACCTTAATCGTGTCGTATTTACGCAATGTAAGGATTTATTACGAATGCAACTAGAGAAAGAACATTGTCAATTTTATAGAAAATAAAAAACTAGTATCAAAATGTAGGCAATGGCGATGGAATAACTCCATCAAGGTAGGGTTCATTCTTTTAGGTCTTAAGTTTGGGTTGTTCTAATTTTATAAATAATTGTAGGAACCGGGCATTTATTTCACCTATTTTATTTCAGTGTACAACCTGAAGATGAGAGCTTATGCTCTCGAAACATGTAGTTGTAAAAAAATTAAACTAGTGGAGAACGACTGATTCAAAGAATTTCCCCAATGCCAGAAAATCTTAATGCGCTCGCTATTTTAGGCATTCGCTATTTTAGGCATAAAATAGTGATCTTTAGGACTTAAAGTTTGATTCAATAAATTGATGAATTTGCCAGAAAATCAAGAAAAGTAAATACATAAATGTTTTTGATTAGGTACTTATCTATTTTATGGATAGCCACTTTCCTCATTTATATGTACAGTGTGGAACAGCCAAATGGAATAAATTCGATAACGATTTATTCAACGACAATTTTCAATTTCGAGGGGGAATATTTCGAAAACGGTTAAAGAACTCTGGAGAAACGGCTTCCATGTCCCTATCCTTATTTTTAATTATCTATCGATTGGCACCAAACACGAACACTTCCGGTTTAACCGGATTTTACGATTTTTTGTTAAAACCGGATGTGGTTGATGTCAATCGATAGATAATTAAAAATAAGGATAGGGACATGGAAGCCGTTTCTCCAGACTTTAAAAAACCTGTTAGTGCGTTGTCCAGTCTTAAAATTTAATTGCCACACCTCGTAGTATGGCACAAAATACTTTAATATTTAATTATACACAAGCGCGAATTAAAGGAGAGTGTAGATAACGTCGTGACTACGCCCCACTCTCTAAAAAATTTAGTCACAGTTAATCAACCATCTCTTGAAAAAAAATCCGTTCTTTTAGGGGCGGTAGAGATTGTTAGCCCCGGTCGGCAGAGATTGTTAGTCCCGGATGGCATCTAAGGTTAATCCGACAATGGGCATAGTACACCAGTTAAAAGTTTTTTTTTAAAGACTTAACAGAAAACTGGCTTCTATACTTAAACTGTCTGTTTAACAAAATTCTCGAAACACAAACTTTACCGGAGGGTTGGTCTGATATATTTTTAACTATGTTGCACAAGAAAGGACCCCGCGATTTTTTAAACAATAGATTGAAAATTAAGCAGAGTCCGAGTCGGCTGTCCCAAAGTGTCAGGCGGGATTTCGTAGGGGCAGGGGATGCATGGAAAATATTTTTACACTTTATTCTGTAATTCATCTTCAGCTGAGGCTCAAAGGTAGAAAAGTATTCATTGCACTTTTGTGGCAGAAACTTTTTCGTCTGGTGTCAGTCCACGACATATTCACAATTCAAAATATGTATTCGCGTCATTTAAAGTGAGAGTCGATGATCAGTTTACTAGAAGATTTCGAGTATTGGAGGGTGTTCTGCAGGGCGAATGCCTAAGTCCTTTGCTTTTCTCTCTCTTTTTAGCAAATATCGAAGCATTCTTTTTAAGCAAAGGTCACCGTGGTGTCAGTATAATAACATGTGCAGTATTTTGCTGCTTTTATTCGCTGATGACCTGGTCCTAGTAGCCGACTCGGAGATCGAACTTGCTCGCATGCTGAAAACTCTAGAAGAATATGCTATCTAGGTACTCTGACTATTACAAATTCTTTGAAATCAACCATGTTTTAACTCCAAGCTGTTACCTTCGATATGCGTTACCCATGTACGCGAGCAAAATTTTCGACTTTCATCTAAATTTTCTCTTAGACTTATTTATAATGATATTCTTTTTAAAATCAATCAAAACGAGCTATGTACTGCCTGCAATATGCAATGAAATGACATTTTGTATTATATTCTTGTTCAATATCCGTTCTACGAAATCTTCCGCTTCCCTGCAATTAGAGCCTCCTCTTATTAACCTTTTAATAACGTTAGTTAAAACACGTTCATACCTTTTAGGTAATTTCTAAATGTAACTTAAGATTCTAAATTGCTGGCTTCTTCAAAAATACAAACTTATTTTGGCTGTTTATATTTAAGTTTGGTTTTTTTTTCTTTTAACCTTTTTCTTTACTTATAATTTTTTTCTTATTTAAATCTCTTGTGTTACTGAATTTTTTTTTGTGATTAAAATTTTGTAGCTTTAGGCTATATCTTACTAACCACGAAAATTTTTTGTTACTAACCAATTAGCTGTAAGCACTTACTTTTATAGATCATTAAAACTGAACCCTTGTTATATGTATTTTATACATTAGAAACAATAAATTAAATAATAATAACACCATTTGAAAGGAAAAACAGCATATTTGTAGGCGAAAAGTTTCATTTATAATGTCGTTTTTCTATTTCAACTATACTACTGTACTGGTAAGTGTATTGCCACCCCTTCACCTCACCAGCGGCACCCACCGCCGTTGTTAAAAATAGTGTCCCTAAATAATTTGACAGATCTTTTTTAAATGTAAGAACTGTCAAATTATTTAAGGACACTAGTTGGACCCTACATGTTTGTTCATATAAAGTTTTTTCTCAAAATGGACCCAAGTATTACCTTCCTAAATATTAGTTATTCAATAACATCCTGAATAAATGCATCATATAGTAAAAAACCATCACTAAACTTCCCGGTTGCCGTACCTGGATGTTCTTCTTTTTTAGTCTTATTTAGCCTATTAACAATTTCATTTATTCTTTTGGCCACTTTTATCCTTCTAACATCCTTCTCTCTATGGAAGCCCACTTGCCCAACATCCATACTTGCAGTTTTTTTAAGATTTGACCACATTGTATAAACTATTCCAACATCATTCATTTTGTTTCCCATGATACTATTGGCTTTGACAAGCTGGGCAGCATCATCAATTACTGCTGATGGAATGTCGTCAATTGTTTGACCCTAAAACCACAGGTGATCTGTGGAAAAACTCATTTAGTAGGGATACAGGGTGGGCCCTCAGAGTAATAATTACTCTAAGGGTGGGCCATTTCTGTTGAGACATCTTAACGTGTCAATAAAATATCTCATTTTTTCAAACAAAATGGTTAAAGGAGCAAAACCGGCTGGAGAACCTTAACTTTGACACTGACCTTGTGATTTGAAGGTCAACCCAATATTTTCCAATGGAAGCACCAACCCTCTCTTGGAATTGGAAAGAGCAAAAATGTGTATGTTTTTATTTATTCACCATGACTTTTAAGGTGAATTGATTTTAAACAGGAAGGCCTATTTTACAACTGCGAGAGAGAAATATTATATATGAACCTTTACGACTATTTGAAGGAATCGTCGATTTTTTCAAGTAGTAAGGTGTACTTTTCTAAAATCCGAAAGAGGAAGGACTTTATAATTAACCTTGATGGTAAATTAAAGAACACATTACCAAGCCCCATGGAACTGCTTTACAGTCTTGGTAAGAAATTTGTACCCATACTGTCTACTGATTACCTACCTCTTGGTCTTGACCTTAACGTGAAGGTCACATTAAGGTAAAATATTTTTTGCTAATATAATGAATACTTATTTCAAAACTGCTTTGCAAACAATTTTTTTTTTGCCTTACGCAATTTAAAAACATCAAATTATGTATTTTGTAGGCTGGGATACTTTTGTGTTAACATAGCTTCGTGTAAAAAAGTCGTCCTTTCCTATACCAATTGTAATGTGGTCTTTGGAATAAAGAAAATTGACTAACATGGCGCCGAACTTTTAAATTGTAGATAACGACAGTTACATATCATCATAAAGTTATTTTTCTCTATTTTTCTTATGACTAATGATTAGCAATCCCAACTTACTCACAATTTACACACCACTTGGGATTTTTTTTATTACTTGACTTACAGGTCTAAGTCGAAGGTAAACATGAGCAGATGAAACGTCATCTACATGAAACCAAACATCTTCTGGCCAACCCCATTTGATGAGATCTTCATCTGAAAAATGAAAAGGGTAAAAACTTTAATATAGGGTAATAGCCCAATCAATTAAGATATATTCAAAGAAAAAAATCGCGAAGAAATATTTTGACGCAATTGAGGTGTAGATTGTGAAATCACTTTTTTGCTCCCAAATTTGATATGGGAAGTATCCGCCATATGAATTTTCTGTTTTTATTTCATTCATCATCAAGATGTCTGAAAAAATAAATATATATACATATATATATATAAATATATATTTTTAGTTTTGTTGGTTTCTTGGGGATGTGGTTCTAATAAAACTAGCAAATACAGATTCACATTTATTGACGTTTCAGTCCAAAGACCTTTAGAAACATTCACTACATTTTCTCACTACATTATGTCAACATCAGTTTGATTGATTGATTGATAAAATGATTTAAAAAAAAAAGACAAACACTAAATAAATAAATTAAACCACAAAATTACTGTTACAGACTAAAACAGGTTTAAAAATTATGTTACACTATAGTAAGCTCTTAGTTTTCCTCTAAGAGTTTTCTTTTAACCATTATCTTAAATCTATTTATATCTAGTAAAGATTTCAAAGTTTCATCCAATAAATTATATGCATTCAACCCTTTAAAGAACAATGAGTTTTGTGATCTATGTTGGTTTACCTTGGGTATATAAAAATTATTTCTAGATCTTGTGTTGTATGTGTGAATGCTAAAATTATATGTTATTCTATCGGTTAAATATTGTGGCACAAAGCCTAATTTTATTTTATGTATAAAAACGAGGGTGTTAAATAAAAAGAGGTCAGGAACAGATAACCACTGTAACTCTTTCAGCATTTCCTTAAGGCCGCTTGACATGGTGCATGACAATAAAATTTGCAGGCAAATGGCATGAAATTTTGCCCAGGTGCATGTGCAGTACACATCCAGCTGATTGTTGCAGGCAATCCATTTTTATAGGTCTGGTGCCATTTTTTTGCATGCAAACTGTACTTGCATGCAAACTAGGGAATTTTTACCTAGATTCGGGGGAATCAATGCATGGCCATGCACAATGTCAAACGAAAAGAAGATTTTTTGCAGGCAACAATTTGACCGAAATTTTTTGCTTGCAAATATTTGCAGCGCGTCATGCACCATGTCAAGCGGCCTTTAATATGTGTCAGCCTTGGTTTTTTAAGAATTATGCGCATATCACGATTTTGCAGTTTTTGGAGTACCAATTTCATTTTTATTTAAAAGGAACAAAATCGTAGAGCAATAGTTAAAGTGCGGTAAGATTAAGCTATTAAATATAATTTTTTTACTAAAGGCTGACATATAAGGAACACACCGTGATCGATAACTAATTTTTTTTATATGTGATTATTTTAATGATTTCATTTGCATGAGTTTTCCACCCTATATCTATGCTCTGCACTGGGTTCGGAATGAGCACCACTTTGTAAAATAATACTATAGTGTTGTTAATTATGGTACCCAAAAATGCAGACAAAAGTAGTTTAGGCTCTGAACTATTATATAAATGCAGCTTTAAAAGAACTTTTTGAAAAAATTCACACACTAAAAAATTCCAAATTTTGTTAAAATTACTCAAGATGGGAATGATAACTTCACTGGTTACACATGTGGTATTACATACAATCAGTGATCAATCTGAAGACAACAGACATCCTTACTCTCTGATAGCATCGACAGGACTGAACAAGTGCATTTTCACTTTTTGTTTCAAAATAACAGTTCATCAATGGGAAGGATGAACAAATACAACGACAAACTTTTAACCCACACAGAAAAACTAAAACAACATATTTATTAAATTTTTGTATAAGTATTGTATTGTATTAATTAAGGAAAAAAAATGCCTAGGTATTTCACCCATTTCCTAGGCTAGGGTGGTGTCTTCTTTGGTCAATTATGAGTTTGCAACAGTGGACGGGCATGACATTTTTACCACCAAATCGCGAAAAAATGGGTTTATCTGATAAAAATTAAATCTAATTTAAAAGGAATTCATTTAAGACATTAAACATGACATAAAATAAAGACAAAATTTTTATATATTTATTTATTTTAAAAAAATACACATATGTCAATTTTGCTATAATTTTATTTATTTGAAATTGTGTTATTTGGGTGTATTTTGACCTATCTTAGCAATATCGTCATGATGTCTGTCTGTGTGTGTTTGTATTTCTGTCTGTAACATGATAGCTCCTGAGGGGTGAACAGCTAACCCAAAATGTGTACACCGATTGTGAAAATCCACAATCTTTTGCTAAGATTGTGAGGGATTGTGTAAAGATTCTGAGGGATTGTGAAGGATTGTGGTAAGATTGTTAAGGATTGTGGGTGATTGGGAGGGATTGTGAACAGATTGTGAGAAATGTGTACACCGATTGTGAGAGCTGTTCACTCCTCAATAGCTCCTAAACCGCTGAACCGATTTTAATAAAAATTTCAGGCAAAATAGAGTTTCTTACTCTACCAGCTGATTAGATTTTCATCAAAATCAATTAATGCTAATAACAGTTTTTTGACAATTAAAAAATAAAAAAATTGAAATTTTTTAACAGAGCGTTCCAAAAACTGTAGGAGCTTTAGTTTCTGTGATATATTACAAGGCTGAGACATGATGGCTTCACTTGAAGTGTGCTAATAGGCCAGTTAGGAAGGTATCATCTGTCCGATCATTTATTTTTACTTACTCTCGTGTTTATCTATGCCCATGTAGATGAGTGCCGGCGGCGAGACTGCAGTGCTCTCAAAGTAGAACACCATTTTTTCAAAAAAACAATTATGAGGCAAGATAGATTAAGGATAAAAAAAATTGGTAAATAAATAACAAAAAATATCCTTGAAACAGTCACAGATTAGGTAAATAAGTATAAAAAGAAACAGCTGTGATTCAAAGTTATCTTTCACAGATTACATTTTGCCTACAGATTAGGTTAAATAAGATTAATAAAAAATTTGCCTAAAAATAGAACTATTCGGAAATAGGTCTTTCGCACTGTTCCAACACAGAACAGCAATGAAATTGAAGGGTACCCTTCTTTTTCTATGGTTTTAAGCGCAGCCTACGCGAGAGACCGGCCCGGGCGCGGAAATATCACGTGACCGTCGGAGGGTCATAAGAGAACGCCTCCCGGCCAGCTGTCATTATAAAACATATGTGTTTTCAGTTTTGGTATGTTTGTTTACGTCGATTTTTTTTTAATTCGGTCATGAATTTTATCAAAGTTATTAAAATAACGCAGCCCACGAAAAAGACAACAATACCGCGAACATGTAGTGGTGTTGGTTGTCGGTTTAACTATAAAACTGAAATCGAATATGTCTCAACTTTTAATTTGCCAGTGGATAAAAAATGCAAAAAATTTGGTTGCGAAAAATTCCTAATGATTTAAGTATCTTAAAACGTCCACAAGTTTGCATCAAACATTTTCCTAACGAGCACGTTATTTGATTTTATAAGTGTGTTGTAAATGGAGAGTGTCGAAAATGTGCCGAAACACCTAAGTAGACAACCTGTATCTACTGTTCGAATAGCTGATATCGAGAGGCACAACTGGAAACTGCAACACAAGAAAGTCTTGAAACTTTTTGAGCTCATAAGAAATCAAAAGTTGTTCTAATACTAAAATAAACAAAAATTGGATTTTTACCCAAGAACGTGACACAGTCTGCCTGTGCCTGATGACATTTTTGAACAACAATCCATCACTGTTAGCATCTCTAGTTGTTGAGGGAAATCTGTAATTTTTTGTAAATGTTAACAATGTGTCCATACCAAAAAACAAATTGCCAAAAAAAGTTGGTGTTTTATTTTTGGACAGCACCGATACACTTGAAGAGCTAATGCAGTTTATTGAAATGAAAGTTGCAAACGGGAAAGAAGTGGTAAAAGATAAAATTGATCAAGTAATAGACATCTTTAGTGACATTTTCGATAGTGAAAGTGAAAAATGTGTTCAATTGTCATTTCTTATTGAACAATTAGGTCTCCTAAAAAGGTCACCTGAGAATCGAAGATATTGTGGATACACTTTAATGTTGGCTTCATCTTTGTTTATCCAGTGCATACATGTCAATTTACAAAACTAAGGTAATATGTCTTCTGTATCCTCGCAATATTAAAAAACTGATTTGTAAAATATCGCTAACAGATAGTAATCTTTCCGGTAGTGTGCAATATTTAAAAAGTAAGATACAACTTTTAAAAGAACATGAGTTGGTAGTTAACTTACACATTGATGAAATATATATAAAACTTTGTGCTGTATAATTTTTCAAAAGTTTATTGAACGTGAAAACCATCTCACTTATTCACAAAATCACTTGTTTCTTTTTAATAAATTATTGTGAAATGTTTTATATTAAAAAAATTTTTTTAGATAGAGCGATTGTTTTTGTGGAGAAAAACTATTGTCAAATCTTGAAAAAATTAGTTTAAGGGCATGTAAAGTTTTTTTAAATAATTTTATTTAAAAGCATAATGATTTAGTGTCTGCTAATAAATCTTTGAATAAGAACACAGACGAAGATGATGACACTCCAAGAAAAATTAAAAAACTTAAAGCTTACGTTTATTATGTCCAATTTTAAAAGACTTGTATAGATTTGAAGTAACTAACGATATTATGTACCTAATATACCTGAAGATATTAGAGTGCAAATTTTATATAATTTTTTATTTTATAGATTAAGTTCTTTTATCTATAATAAACACATACATTAACAAAATATTTTTTTCAATTTTAGCCTATATGAGAACTAAAAATTTTTGTCAATTTATTTAAATTGCGTAAAAACAGATAATATATTAAGCAATACAATAAGAATCCTGGAACTCCTAAGATCACGTGACCGCCGACTTGCTTATAACGCGCCATGGCCGGTCTTTATCGTTGGCTGCGGTTTTAAGGCAGACCGTAGTCACGGTGGATAAGCCGATCACACACAAAAATGCATAGCGCATAGCATGGCGCATGGAAGTTCAACCTTATGGACTTTTCTTATGCAAAACCAATATGGCCGCTGCTATTCGATCACTGATTGGTTGAAAGCCCCATGCTTCACGTTATGCACCATGCTACGGAGGTGTCTGTGAAGGCCTATAGAATTGACCGGTGTTCGGATCTTATATACATATATAGATGTCGAATTTTTCACGTCACTGGTGGCCCAGCTGATTTTTGTAAATAAAAGTTAGGTCTGATATGAACAAGGGAACAACTAATATTTTTTGAATTTTTTGAAAACTAAGGCAACTTCCCTACTGTTTTCTAGTATATACCAGCTGATTGTCTTTAAAAAATTGAAGTCGGAATGACGGTTCATGAATATTTGATTTTTTTTTAAATAAAGCCGGTTTTGAGATTGTTTTTACTATATTCTTTCAGAACATTTTTTTTTAAATCAATAGTAATCCTTAATTTTTCAGAGCCGCTTCATTAGCTCACAAAAATTAAGTTTAAAGCAGAACCGTTCTGCTTTGACATGTATTTGACTTTGTCATCTGTGATTGTCACATTCGCTTCTGCTTTAAACTTAATTTTTATGTGAGCTAATCAAGCGGCTATTAAAAAATTGTTCTGCCAGAATAAAGTAAAAACAATCTCAAAAACAGCTTTATTTAAAAAAAATCAAATATTCATGAACCGTCATTCCAACTTCAACATTTTAAAGACAATCAGCTGTGTCGTAACGTGACCATCAAAAAAAATCAGCTCCGGATGTGACGTCAACAAAGTGGAGGATCGTGGCCTGTCCATTTTGATAGCCCTGATACACAATAAGATCCGAACATCGGTCTATTCTATCCACTGTGGATCCGAACACCGGTCTCTTCTATCCACTGTGGATCCGAACACCGGTCTATTCTGTCCACTGTGCCGTGAACGCACCCCACTCGCTTTCAACCAGGCTGAATTCCGTCACTTGTCATGCAACTGTCAAATGTCAATAACTCATCGAAAGTTTTCCAATACGCCCCACTTTGTGCAGAAAAGTTTCACAAAACGAAAGAAAATCGAGGAAATGCTCGAATGCGTTGAGTCATGACAGTGTGGTAAAGTGCATTGTTAGTCATTAGTGCCGAAATTGCCTCTGGACAAAGCTTAGGACAACAAAAAGTACCGAGATTGCCGCGTCACATAGGTGTAACCTTAGGTAGTCTTGTGTAGCAGAATGCGGGAGTACAAGATAGTGGTGCTAGGCAGCGGGGGCGTTGGCAAATCTGCCCTGACAGTGCAATTTGTACAAGGTATCTTTGTAGAAAAATATGACCCAACCATTGAGGACTCATACCGCAAACAAGTTGAAGTTGATGGACAGCAATGTATGCTCGAGATTCTAGATACCGCTGGTACAGAACAATTTACAGCCATGCGCGATCTGTACATGAAAAATGGTCAGGGCTTTATCCTGGTCTATTCCATCACAGCACAGTCCACATTCAATGACTTGCAAGATCTTAGAGAACAGATCTTGAGGGTCAAAGATACTGATGATGTCCCCATGGTGCTAGTTGGCAATAAATGCGATTTAGAAGAAGAAAGGGTGGTAGGTAAAGATCAAGGGAGCAATCTGGCCAAACAGTTTAACTGTGCCTTTATGGAAACCTCTGCCAAAGCAAAAATAAATGTTGTGGACATATTTTATGACCTTGTTCGACAAATCAACAAAAAATCACCAGAGAAAAAACAAAAGCCCAAGAAAAAATCAATTTGTGCGCTTCTCTAATTTGAATTTAAAACAATGTATGTAATCACAAAGGAACCATAAAGTATGTTATTGAATTTAAAGCCGGTTTATCCAATTTCTTTCTTAGCTCTATTGATAATAATTATTGTAATTGTTTTTGTACCTACTTTAAACTATAAAAAATCTAAAATTTTGTTTCATAGAAATGTTGGGAACCATATTTTATGTTGCCCCATTTATATAAACTCTATTATTTTTAAGCTAAATTTTAGATTTTTTAACAACTTTTTACTTAATACCTGCTAAGGAGTTTTCAAAAATGTGATCCAAATTTAAAATTTAATACAAGTAGGGAAATTCAGTTGTTGGTAAGAAAAATTAAGTAAATTAAATATTGTATGATTCAGAAGTTATTTTTATGCCCAGTAAACAAAATTATTTATAACAGGACTGTCACTGGAGAGCTAAATTTAGAATTAAGGATCATTTTTTTCAAACTTGAGATGTTTTTATTATTGATAAGCACAAAAAATAATCAAATTTAAGTTAGTTTGTACAATTTTACAACTATAAAAATATATTTTTTAATTTTTATTTAGATTTTGGAAAAAAGTACATTATGTTTTATTTATTTAGCATTAATTTTTAAGTAAAAATATATTTTAAGACAAAACCAAAGGTATTTGAATTGGTTAGAGAATTTTTATTTTACTGTTAAGTCTAAAAACAAAAGATCTGGTTATATTTTAAAACATACTTATTTAGTATCAGTTGTTGAGTTGTACAAACTCACCTTTAAATATAAGTTTAAAACTATATTTAGAGGTGCACCTTTTATTCAAACAAAAATACATAATAATTTTTATTTATATTGTATAGTCTTTTTGTTTTTCTTTTACTTTGAAGTCTTTTATTATAAATTTTAAAATTTGAGAATTGTTGTCTTTTTCTCTTAAAACTTAAACATTTGTCATGAAAGATTTCAATATTTTTTATTCCAGTTGCACACAAGTTTTTTATCCTCTTTCTCAAAATAATAAGGTTGTTCTATGCACTATTTAGTGATATGGTATTCCCAATACATACTGCCAAATAATGTTATAGTGTCAAAAGTTTAATTTAAAAAGACAACTTTTTAAAAAAAGGACAATATTTCAAGAGCTTGATTTAAAGAAAAATTATCTTTAGAAATTTGCAAAAAAAGCCAATAACAAAATAAGATTTTTACCACTTTTATGGTTGTTTCTCCATAGTTTTAATTTAGGGTTACAGTATAGGGCAAGGGGTGATTAGCTGCCCAGAGTAGGGGGACAAAAATTGTCTACAGGATGCTACAATACACTGCAGGACCAATAATTTATTAAAAAGTCCTGTAGGATGATGTACAAATTTGGTTCAGCTGATCACCCCTCAGTATGGGATATCTTAAATTAATGTTTTTGTCTCAGTTTAATAAAGGTGATATGAGCTAGGAGCGTTTTCTAAAGTCTGCATTTTGGTAGAAGCTTCCAACTTTTTTATTTGTAACATATTTTGGTGTTAATTGCTTTTTATAGCCCTAGGTACTTGTAAAGAATCCAATAATTGTCAAAGTGGATTTCATTTGTTTTTTAAGATATTATTTAATGTTAATATGTGTTATTTCCTTATTAGGTATAAATTTTTTTATAAATACAGTTATAGATCCTCTCCCAAAATGAAGATTTTTTAAAAATCACCTAGGCATGGTATTTTTTGATATCAAGATTTGGTTTTTACACTTAAACTTCTCTTGAAAATCAGTTGCAAGTGGGGGTAAATTTTTTATTTTCCCTAGAAATATCTGAAACCTCCAAAAACATTGAATTTAAGACACCTTGTACCAGGTGTCCCAAATTCAATGTTTTTGGGGGTGTTTTAGGTATTTCTAATGGGGGGTAGGGGACAATTTACCACAAGAATTTAAAAATTTTTTCTTATATTATAGCTCCCCTCTCCTTTTGAGAGATCAAAATCTGTGTTAAACCCAATCTTGGTTAATTGATTGCAAACATATACTAACCAGTCCAGCAAACAAAAATAGCTTTAAAAAAATGCTTTTTAAATAGGTAATTTTCAAAAAACTATAAAAAAAATTTTTTTTTTTTGAATAGGGCCTGTAACTTTTATTTATGAAAATTTCATTTTGGTATTTATTGTTTTCTTATAGGTTGGTTTTTAAAGAGTCTATCTTATTGAATTTTTATCTGCCCTTGACCCTCTTTTTATTCTATTTTTCAGATCAAGGTAACATTTCTTTTAAATTAACTTTAACTAACACACACTCAATATTTAATTTTTTAATTAGTTTTCTTTTTTTTATTACATGTTTACTTTTTATTAAATTTTATTATGATATTTCTTTAGCATTTTAGACTGAGGGAATAAATTAAAATATATGTAAAAGATAAACAAAAAATATAAATAAATAAAGAAATCATGTTATGTAATATCTCAAAAACTAAAAGTGACAGGTGAAATTTAATTTGACAGTAAAATTCTTTATAAAAAAAAGTCTATAAAAGAGGAATTTACACCAAAAGGAAATTTCCATACATAAAAGTTTAAATGCAGACTTCAAAAACGGCTTGTTATATCAAGATGCGGTTTTCACCTTTAATAATGTCTTGAAAATCGGGGTCAGATATTTTGTATCTTGCCTAGAAATACCTAAAAGCCCCCAAAAACATCAAATTTGGGACACCCTGTAGTTGACAATTCGGACATGAAACAACATACACCTTCAGTTGAACAAACTTGGTAAAAAAAATTAATAGTGTTATTCAAAAGGTTGTTGATAATATAGTAGGTTAAACATGTAAAGTGTATTCAGATTCAGTCAGGTCTAATTTGTGCAATTTGCTTGTATTTTTTTTGAGTTTTATATTGAAATCTTTTGGTAAAATTTATTTTTAATAATACTACTTAGACAGTTTCCCTAGTACAATTTTAAAATAATTTTGTGTTGAGTTGTATTTCTTTCATGAAGAAATGACTTTAATCCTTAATTTTTGTTTTGCCAAGATTTTTGGATCCATGATGGATCTGATACCTACCTAGCTAGCCTATAAGCACAGTTCAAGTGAAGCCATGATATATCAGCCTTAATAACAGTTATTAGTAAATTTCTCAGAAACTAAAGCTCCTACGAAGTATTTGGTTATAACACAAATTATTGAGCAAAATGTAATCTACTATATTCCGAAAAGCGCATATTGATGCAATGCTCCGTTAAAAACTTATCATTGTTTAAATTTTTTAATTGTCATTAAAAATCATGTATTTGGGCCAAAATCTAATCTGCTCGTTAGAGTGTCGAACCCTATTTTACATGAAAATCGATTTAGCGGTTTAGGAGCTATCGTGTTATTGACAGACACACGACGATATTGCTAAGATAGGTCAAATTATACCCAAATAACACATTTTTAGCGTTATCTCAAAAAAAAATTTCGCCGAAAATAATACCTTCTCTAGCCATTGCTTCGCGGGCTAGGAAGGTAATAAATAACTAGGTGTCTAGTTTGTTTGCATTGTCAACTTGACCCTACTAATGTTATGTTAATTTTTGAGTGTTTATTGCATACATTCACTGTTTTTAAAAAAAGTCAAAGTCTATGAATTAAACACTAAAAACTATAGTACCGACTTACCATAAAATGGAGTCTGAAATTGGCAAAATTTGTATAAACCAATTCAAAAATTAATTGTGCTTCTCTCTATAGAATTAATTTCTTCCTTTAAAAAAAAAAGTTGTAAAATATTGAAAAGATTACTCTTTTCTCAATATTTTATCAAAAGTAAATATTTCCTCTATTATTCGTGTTAATAATACCTATATAGTTAAAATTATTCAAATTGCACAAAAAAACAGTGTATTTTTTCCAACTAACTATTTCAATTTCGTTAATAAGTGTTTTAAAAGAAATGTTTTTATAAAATAAATTCAAGGGACCTTAAAAATATTTTTAGACATTTTACGAAATTTTTTGTGATCTTATCCTTTTCCAAAATAAGAAAAAAGCTAAGTTTCTAATTAGTTATTGATTTAGCCTCTAAAATAAAAAATATTCTTTTTAAAAAATGTGCGTAATCTAAATATTTTACCTATTAATTATATTGTTGTAATATTTAGTAGTACCTAATAAACCACTTTCAATAAAAAAATATTTGCATGTCTTAAAACCCCTTACCTAGAGTCCCTGTATGTTGACATATTTCCAGGGACTCTAGCCTTACCTACCTAAAACGGGAACCCAAGAACATTTTTTATATAGCTCGAGCTGTACAGCGTGTCCCATTTTCGATTGGATTAAATGGGAAACTCGGTTGTTATTAAAGATATCGATTTTCTGATGATTACAAGCTACCGTGCTCTCGTGTTTAGTTTTTGAGATATGGTATTTATATAAAAAAATTAAATACGGACCTGGATTTGTTTGACTATTTTGATTGGTTTCATCCTATTATTATCTTAAAATGATAAAACTTTAATATTTTTTCGATGTAAGGTTATAAAAATATTTACAAAAAAAATTTAGTCCGAACCTGGAAATTACCAACGTAAATATAAATTAAAAATTGCAAGACACACTAGTTGAACGATTTTTAGTTGATCTATTTTGAAACGTTAATTAAAATATTTATAAATAAAGTAAAATACGTTAAAAAGCTACAAAAATAATATCATAGTAATTATTTGATTCAGAAAATCAAAAGGGTGGAATTGTCATTTCACTTGCCATTTTTGTGGCTCACTCAAAATTATTCTAAAATGGCTAGAAATCGACCATATCCAGATTTTGAAAAATGTGATTGACTGATTTATTCAAACAACAAAATCCCAATATTTAAACGGCAGAAACATTTTATGTATTAAGAAAAAAAACTCAAAAATGCCAACAATGTCTTACACATAATGGCAATTTTTTTGTATTTCTCATAGACTGTTTCAAATAAATCTTTTTATACGACTGTCTTGTAAAAGGGGGTTTTGCGCACGGAGAACACTATCTGAAAATGGCATTTTGCGCACGCTGTGTGCAAAACGTTTTGCACACGCTTATGTAATTTTTGCGCACGCCTATGTCATTTCTGCATACGGGTCTTCCGTCATTGTGATTTTTGTTGTTGTCACCCATCAATATATAATTTGGCTCACCACCCTTTTCGACAGAGGTCGTGGGGGTTGGCTTAGTTCCGTAGCAACCGTCACTGCTCGTATGTTTTGTTGATTAGATACGTCAAAAAATTGTTGAATTTTTAAAGTTTTGTTGTAAAAATGTCAGAAATAAAAACAAGTTAAATTAAAATTTGATTTTACTTTCTTTATTAGCAGTCGTATAAAAAATATTGTAAAAAACTCGTTTGAAAACCTCTTTGCACACTCCCTCGACTTGTAGATCTCGCCTTCGGCTCGGTCTACCAAACTGTCTCGATCGTGTGCAAAGAGTCGTTTTCAAACCTTGTTGTTTAAATAACTATTAAAGTGTCAAAACAGTTAAACTAAAAATCGTTCAACTAGCAATTTTTATTTAAATTTCCAGGTTCAGAATAATTTTTTTTAAATTAAATATTCTTTTTTTAACCTTAAAACAAAAATATATTTAATTTTTATTAACATAAAACCAATTAAAATAATAATTTAAAAAATCCAGGTCCGTATTTAATTTTTTTTTATAATAAATACCATATCTCAAAAACTAAACAATATTATCAAAAATGGACAACGTCATTATTTTCTTCTAAAAAAGTTGCCATGAAAAGGTTTGTACAGAATAAAAATATCTTGCAAAATAAGCGAGATGTAAGAGATTATTAAAAATGCAATTCTTTCAAAAACTCCCTGTATTGGCGAAACTAGGGGGTATAGCAAAAATCTGATTACGCCATTTTTAAGAGCTCAAAAAAAGAGCACGGTAAGTTGCAATCAGAAAACGGGATACGCTGTACACCCTAGACACGTGGGAAATGGAGGTAAAACATTGACAATGGGGTAAAAGCATAAAAATTTGTACACATTAAGTGGAAAAATTCAAAATTTTTGACCAGCAACCTTATTTTGCTTCACCGTGCAAGGGGTGGGAGAAATTTTCAATTTTGAACGTACTTTCGATTTAAAGATGTAAAATGTATTATAAGGTCACTAAGTCCTTATTTTGAGACGTAGTATCTCGAAAAGTAATGAAAATAATTTTGTAGTTTCTTTCGTACTATTTTTGTGCCTAGAGATTCTTTAGGCAATTTTATTTTTGTTGTTTTTTTTATTTTAAAGCTTAAAATAAGCGCTCCAGGTGTGTGTCCTAGCGAAAACTTACATTAGCATATATATGAAAAACGAGAATAAATTTGGAAAAACCCTCGGACACGTCGATTTTGTTTGCGAGGGGAACTCTTTTTGGCTATCTTGAAATTTTTATCGCACGCACCCCCTTCGAGGGGTCTATTTTACCCCTATATTTTGTATAGGGAAGTGGGTCTAGTGATACTTTGTTTTGAAGGTCTCTTGAATATCTTTACAACGTGTAAAAATTTCTAAAATCCATCGATTAGTTTTTAAGATTTATTGCTTTCAAATTTAACATGGAATGATAAAATTAAATCCGAAAAATATAAAATTCTGATTAAATTATTTTTATTTTATGAGTCCATGTAAAGTTTGAACTAATCTATAGATTTTTGAAATTTTTACACGTTGTAAAGATATTCAAGAGACCTTCAAAACAAGGTATCACTAGACCCACTTTCCCTATTGAAATTATAGGGGTAAATTATACCCCCCAAAGGGAATGTGTGCTACGAAAATTTCAAGATAGCAAAAAAGAGTCCCTTTCGCAAACAAAATCGACGTGTCCGAGGGTTTTTCAAAATTTATTATCGTTTTTAAGATATATGCCAATGTAAGTTTTCGCTGGGACACCCTGTATAGTCATAAAAGCTATAGGGCCGCTCCAAAGAACTGTTTGCTTAAGACAAAGAAAACCTATACCTACGTACTATTTCAAAATCTTGTGTTTTAGGGAAATTGTTTTTAGCTATATGTCATTTTTGTATAATGATATAAGAAGTTTAGGGAAAAAAAATATTTGTTAAAAAATATAGTCGAAAAATCTTAAAAATGCAAAAAAAGTGAGTCGTCAACGTTTGCCAAATACCCACAGATTCATTATGCTAACAAAGTGCTAACCATGGTTTTACACAATTAAGTTTAAAAGACAATTAAATTTTCTACAATAATTTTTTTCTAGCAAGCTTAGTTTTGTAGAAAATTAGAAATGGCGGCGAAAATCGTAACTGAAAAACTTTTACCCTGATAATAAATCAAATATATAAATTTTTGTTCTAAACTTTTTTTTCCAGATGGCAACACTTAAGTGGCGATAGCGGTTCAAAATTTTGCGATATGTTGCAACCTGCATGAAATATAGGAAAGGTATCATTTTATTAAAAAGTTCTGATTCTTTTTTTTTACATTTCTTAACCCCTTGAAAACTGTAAAGGACCTAGCATAAATAAAATTCCTTTAAGGACTGTTATTATCACTGCTTGATTCCTTTGAGGTTCTAGGCGTCTTTTTTTAGAGTAAACATAGTTTTAACTTTTGTTTTATCTTTAAAACTTTATTTAGCAAGAATATGCTACAATTTCATCAGTAGTAAAGTAAATCAAATTATAATCTGATTGTTACCCAAATATTTATAGTCTACTATGTTCAAACTGTAAATTTACAATAATTTATTCTACACCCAAATAAATAATACAATAATCGAATAAACTGCATTAAAAGTAAATATTTTTTAAAACTTCTTTTGAATATACATGTTGTGTCTTTTAATTTTTTATTGAGTTTTTCATTTTATTAAATTCCAACGATGCTTTAGAAAAAATAGATTTTTAAACAATTAACTTTTGGTAATTATTTAAATGAAAATCGTCCTTATATCTTGTATATTTTAAATCGAAATTTGAATTTTGGAGAACAAATGTATTTATCCGGTTTGGGAATTATCCTCGTTGCTCTATTTTGTAATATTTAAAGTGTCTATAATAATATTTGAAGTTTATCCAAAATCTATATAATTAGATTTTATGGATTTTATATATAATCTATAAATTAATATCATTTTCATTCGCTATGTATAATATGGTTGAGCAGTAGGAAAAATAGAAGGAACTTCGTGATCTAGTGGCTTTAGGAAAAATGTGGTAACTTGTTGTATTGTAAACACATTTTTTAGAAAAAGATTATAAATAATAACTAATCCTTCCTAAATAACCAATTTTTGATATAATATGTTCGTAGTATTTATCAAACTTTAATTTTAATCTATAATTATACCAAAAATTTAAAATTTTACTTTTTTAATTACACATACACTCATACATTTTGTTTTGTTTACATTTATTTTAATTTGTGTGCGATTAGCCAATCTACCACATCTTGTAATTCTGAATTTACTTCAATAGTTAGGTTTTCTAATGAAGTTCCTTTTAAATAAAGTAATGTATCATCTGCAAACATTTGTATCATACAGGCGTTATTTATATATAAAATAAAAAAGTAGCGGGCGTAATATACTTCCTTGATCCCGATGATAGTAAATTCAAAATTTTGGTCCGTTGTGTGTTGTTACATAAATAATTTCTGAACCATTCGAATACTTTCCCCTTAGACCAAATTTATTTAAAAAAAAAATAATAACCTTTCCCTGTCAATAGTTTCAAATGCTCTTTTAAAATCTAGAAATACCCCAACTAAGTTCATTTTTCTCATAATTTCTTTTCCATTTTTCTATAACGTGCAATTTCTGTACAATGTTCGCCTTAATCCTTTTTTTTGATTTTAACACGGAATTCGTCCATTTGTCGCATTTACTGTCATAGTTTTCGTTGTTGTTTTTGGTGGAACTAGAAAAACTTTTCAGTTAAAAAGTTTTTACAAATTAATAATAAATAGGACATCCTGTATGTGCCTAATGAAAATCAGTGGAATTATTTTATACTATTTAATAATCAAATTAAGCATGCTTATAAAAAAAAATGCAATGCAATAAAATAATACAGTTAAAACAGAATTTCATTCCTATCAAATACCTAATAAAATAAAACAAAAATAAAAGTAAATCTAGGTACAGGGTGTCCCAGACTTCACTGCTTATTGTGGCTGTTGTGCGTTTTTTATTTGCAATAGGGCAAAAATCTTAATATACCATTTCGTCGGCGATCTAACAATACCTGCTAAGTGACATTTTTTTTAATATTGGTATTTTATGCAGATAGCGCTAGATCTTCATTTTCACATGTAAAAGAAAAACAATATCTGCTATCAACTCTACCAGTTGCTGGGTGAGAGAATATCTGCTTTTTATATTCCCTCCTGTAAAAAAAATCTGACTTGCACTTAGCAGGTATTGTCAGATCGCCGACGATTTGTAAAAAAAATCTGGTCAAAACAATTATTTAAAAAAACATTTTGCAAACATTTTACTTACTTTTTTACTCACCCAGTAAATTTTCGAAACTAATAATAGACGTTTACACAATTTAAATCTAGCTTCTGTAGTTTTTGGAGTTATTAGCGAAAAACTATTATATTATGTTCTACCCACTAATATTAGTGAATATAATAGTACTTGGATGCTAGCTCATAACTACAAAACCTAGACATAGTGTGTGTTATTTTGCTGGATTCAGAAAAAAAATTATTATTAATTTGAAAAATACAGTGGGTAAATAAAAAAATTTGACACCCAGTAGAAATCCTGAATTTAGCAATATTGCACAGTGAATATTTAGGATTTGTAATTTCGGAGATATTATCGAAAAAGCATTACATGCATTTGCATAGTAAAATCGATTTTTGCAAAATAGTTATATAGTTGGCACACAGAAAATTGTAGATTATCGAAACCTGATTTTTTTTCTACAAATTTTATATATAAATTACAAAACCCAAACGCAAAGAAGGCCGGGATTACCTATACGGAATGTATATAAAGCTAATATTATAGTGGCACTATGAGTACTATAAAAATACTAAGAAATACTATCAAGATCTAAAAAAAGAGTGTGCACAAAATATACTGTCAAAATACGATAAAATTAAAAAGTACAACCTACAACAATTTTTTTTCTACAAAGCAAGATTCTCAGTATGTCTATTATTGTATGGATTATATGGATCTGCCATAAAAAAGCAAAGCCTACTGCAGGGATGGCCTAAAATTAAAATATTCACATTATCCATCCAGCCACGCAACCAAAAGTGGGAAAAGGTGATTTTTGTCAAGTTCGACAACAAAAAATAATAAAAGAAAATTATCGAGCGCTGTACAGGATGATCCACGTTGAGCACTTTTGGGGGGTTTAATGTACTTTCAGAGGAGACTAAGAAAAACTGAACGCTGTTTACGGCCAACGGCCAAATATATTTGTTTGCGACGCTCAAGTATCAAGAGGAGTAAATTAAGATCAATCAAGCCGTTTTTGATGTTAGAAACAAACTTTCTTAACGTCTCACAGAGGGCTGCATTTAATGTGCTAAAATTTGTCTCGCTTGAAAAGGAGCTGTTTACCTAAGTATTTAACTGATGAAATTAAATATATTCACGACATTCCCTGCTTAAATCACCACAGCAAGATCAATGAACAATTTTTAATTATGCAAATGCTGCAAGTGAAACCATAGTTACTGATGGATTAAAATTGTTTAATTATCTACCAAAAGAAATCAAAGACACTTCAAATATAGAAACTTTAAGAAAACTTTGCATTGACTTTGTAAGAAACAATGTAGGATGATAGTTTGTTTTTTATTTGTGTTTTATTATTTTTTATACATTACATATTTAAGTATTCTTTGTACAGACTATTTTTATAGAAAGTCCTACGCAGTGACCCAAAGATTAAGTTATATTAAGATATTGTTGTTTTTTTTTCGTTTTATTAAGTTAGTTTTTAGTTATTAGTTTTTTCATTTTATACTTCTTATGTAAATTCCTTAATTAGTAGGTACTGCTAGTATTATTATAAATTTTAAATTTGACCTTTTATGTTACTGGTTTTTAATGTAGGTGAGTTTATCTTGTGTATTATTATTTTTTAAACTGCAACCAAATTATAATATTTTAAAAAGTTAATTTTGAGAAGGTTTATGTTATTATTAGATTAAAATTATTTTAATTTATTCATAAAGAAAAAACTAGTAAAATATTAAAGTAGCTAATAGTTTTTAAGTTTCCATTTTATTTATTTTAAGTAAATCTAAATATACAATAAATAATTCTTGTAACAGAATTTTTTGAAATGTTTTGGAAAAGTGCTTTAATTTATTATTAAAAAATTTGTTTGATATATTATTTTTAAAATAATCTAATTTCAGGTTCTTTGAAACAAACAACTTAAAAACTCCTGTAGCTCGAAAATGGCCTGATGTATCAAAACTACTGTTTATACAGTTTAACTTCTCCTAAAATTTGAGCCTCGCCTCAACGGGGGGGGGGAGTCAGCTTTTCTCTATCTCCCCTGGAAGTACCTTAAAACTTTCATTAGTGCCCAATTTGGATTAACCTACTAATTACACATTGCAAATAATTTTCCCCTCATTATAAAATGGTCAAAATGTAAAACACCCGACTGTTTTCACGAAACAAATGCGATTTATCGTTTTTTGCTTCCAAGAAGTAATATATTTTTTCTCAGTTTTTCAAAAATTATTAATTTTTCGAGTTACTTTGTGGAGTGTACTTACTGAGGACAAAATTATACAATTAACACTCCAGTGGTATTCAGACAGCAGATTTTAGTTAGTTTAGGAAATAACCCTTCATTTACGTACAATTTTTTTTAATAACTGGGGGGTAATAGTATGTAATAATATAACTTATTGAAATCTAGTTCTGCAGGTGCAGTAGCGTGAAAGATAAATTGGATAGTCTAAAAACAAATTTTACCCCCTGACACCCCCTAGGGGCCATAAAGATAACAGGTAACGGATGAACACCCGAAGTCCGATATAAATTGCCACAAAAATGAGCTTTTTTAAAATTTGCCACGATTTTATTTGATAAAATTGATTGCTTTAAAATTTATGACCCCTATGTAGCGGCCGCCCGTAAAGATGAACATTTTTGTATTTTGTGATGTGTGATATGTGACCGACCCAATAAAATATCTTATATAAAATTGCTCTAACTTGATAAGACATAGTTGATCAGGAACAATAGTTTAGAAGATACAATGCATAATCCAAAAACATATTTTGCCGTCTTGCGCCTCCTAGTGGAAATATATATAATTTTTTTTGACAGCCAAAAAATTAGTACATGAAGGCCGACGTGCGTGCAATGTTTCATTATTGTAGCTTAAACCGTTCAGAATTGAAAAATGTTTTGACATCCTAACCTCACTATTTGACTGAGACAATTTTGGGTCTGTTAACAGGTCAGGCAGTGTTCGTCGAATCATTAGTACTCGATTAAAACAGGTGTTGTAAAATCTTCATCAACAAGCCCACGGACGCGAAATTTTGTGTAATTTGGATATGATGTGTAGAATTTAAAGAAAACTTCATATAGAGGCGGTACTTCGATGTATGGCAGCTTAAAGATATTACGTTCTATAGGTCCTTCAACGATATCCAGTTTTCTGCTCTAGGGAAAAAAATAATAATTTTTGAATAAATGGCCAATTTGAGAAAAAATAGATGGTTTTTTGGAAGCAAAACATGAAAATTTGTATTTATTTCGATCATCTGTGATTTTTTAAAAATAAGTTTATAATCAGGGTATATTGCTTTACAAAACCTCATGGTCAGCTCGAGGGGACGCCACAGAATTTCAATTAAGAACACAATTTAAAGTTTCTGGCCACTTTTTTGTAGAGGCAGCGTTTTGTTTAGTTAAAAAAAAATATAGGTGTGCAATTCTCCTGACCTAACTGTGCAATATATAAACCACCGTTTATGTTTTAAAACCTCTAACCCTGACTGTGCATCACTGAATTAATGGGTATTTAAAAAAATATATAAACTCATTAATTATTTTTTCTAAACATCACGTGGAACGCTGGGTAAATTCATTGCAGCAAAAAGTTCCGATTGAACGTAAGGGTCTGTGTAAAAACAGCAAAAACCTACAAATTTAAAATAAAATAAAAAACTTAACAAAATAAATCTGGATGGAAGCTCAAAAACGCTTACCGTATTGCGTTGTTAAAGTGAGGAATGTCCAAATTTTTTGAGTAAAAAATAAACGTTTGAAAAATACGATGGATTGTTAATATAGCATTTCTTAAAATGATTAGTTACCAAAATAAATTAATACGATGATGACGATGTGCTTATTTGGTTATAACATGTGCTAAGAATATGGTTGGTTTTTTTTAGTTAGGCGGCTAAGTAATCAAAACAATATGCAAAGACAACATTTTACATAAATAATTTGATAAAAATATAATTGTAACTAATAATATGAACTTTATAGACTACTTTTAATAATAATCCTACCTCGTTTGCGAAACTAACGGTTACTACTTACTAGATGTCTAATATTGATTTTTCCTTTTTAAAATAAGCCAATAAATTGTTTATAAGAACAATTTCCCCGATGCTCATTATATTTTTTGGTTTTGGAAAACAAAATCAGACTCAATGTTTCTAACAATTTGTCTTTGTCTGGTGGATACTAACGGTCTCTGCCATATTTCTTAGTGGTTCTTTGTAACCTAATAATTACCTTATATTGTGTGTAATAGCAAAAATGAGATCAACTATAAAATTTTTTGGCTACACATAACCAAGTTTTGATTTAACCGCCTAAGTAAAAAAGTCAATTAGAAGTGATGATATAAATATGAAACAATAACGACATAACAAATACAAATTGTCCTAAATTCAAAATTAAGCACTTTTGGAGAGTTTCGAGCACTTTCTAGGTTTTGCCAAAAATGAACTTAAAATTTTATTTAAAGTCATAGAAAATAATACCTACTTAGAAAGACAACCCTAAAAAAAAGTTCTTACTTATAGTTGTTGCCTTTTATATTTAAAGTCAGTTTTTCGCAGAAAAGATGGAAAGAGAAAAAATGTATGGTATTTTGATATCTTTTTGATACAACGTTGGAAAGCTCTTGAAAAATGCTACAAATATTGTCCTAACACTTTTTTTCTTGGACCTTCCCCCCTGTCCTGGTGATGTCATGAAAAATAAAAATATCTCCAATTATGGCAATA
Organism: Aspidapion aeneum; assembly: GCA_963576565.1. Taxonomy (NCBI): domain Eukaryota; kingdom Metazoa; phylum Arthropoda; class Insecta; order Coleoptera; family Brentidae; genus Aspidapion; species Aspidapion aeneum. Next base: position 35,095,134 of record OY755041.1, read on the forward strand.
TAGGATAGGATATTGCCATACATCGCGGAAAAGCTTCTAAAACACTTTACAGGTAATATTGTCCATACGCTAGCTCACCAGAATAAGGGAAATGGTATCATGGGGAGGGGTTTAAAATTTTTCTTTTCACAGTAGTTAGAGGTGTTTGTCAGATGTTAAAAGACTTTGATGGCCGTCTCAAAGTGGTATGTTAAACATATGGTGACCAATTAAACATGACGGAAGATGTTTAAAAATTGAAACACTTAAAAAACGCCAATTGAAAATTATTTTTATTAGTATACTTACTAGCCCGCGCAGCAATGACCAAAAAAGGTATTATAAAATGTATTACATCCCTATCTTAGGAATATCGGCGTGACGTCTGTCTGTCGGTGTGTGTGTGTGTATGTTTGTCCGTAACACGATAGCTCCTAAACCGCTGAACCAATTTTCATCAAATTTTCAGGTAAAATAGTGTTCGACTGTATAACGAGCTGATTAGATTTGGGTCAAAATCCATTATTGCTAATGACAGGTTTTTGACAGTTAAAATTTTTAAAATAAAATAACTTTGTAACAGAGATCGGACCAATATGCGGTTTTTGGAATATAGTAGAACATATTTTTCTCAATAATTTGTGTTATTACTAAAAACTTCGTAAGAGCTTTTCTGAGATATTTACAAAAAACTGTTTTCCTGACTAATAGCATGGAGTTTACTTGGAGTATGCTAATGGGCTAGCAAGGTATCAGATCACTTTCAGTGCATCGCTTCATTACTATAAAAGTAAAATTTTTTATCTCGACCGAAAAAAGGGATAGTGGTAGACCCCAAAATATACCTGAAGATCTGTTTTTTTAGTCGCTTTTCTCATAAAAGACGTCAAACATTTCCTAGAAAAAGAAATGGAATTTTTTTTGCTTTAAAGTAGTTTTCAAAAATGTTTAAATGATTAAATAGAAAACATCCGAATCTTTTAATAGTACCATTAAGTCTGCTTCTTTTTATGTATCCCTTAGCATCCTAGCTTTAGTAGGTAACTTTCCAAGCCAGCTAAAATTTACAACTTTGCAAAAATTCGATGGTTTGGGTATAAAAACTTATTTTTTTCTCAACAATTGTGAAAGATACGACATTACTTGTAGTAGCATTTCTTCTAGGCAATTTTAAGGTAAAAATTGCTAAAATTTGCTACAGCAATATGGCTCTCAGTAATGACAAATAAGTAATGAACGATTTTTTAAATTGCGTCACAATAAAATGTTTAGGGGTGTTTTCTGTTCAAAAGAAAAAACTCAAGGAAAAAACTAATACGTGCATTGCATAGCTCAAGTAATCTGCTTTCGAACGATGTACCTTTTAGCTATGTTATAATAAGAGAGCTACGAAGCCTATGTATCCTGTCATTCATTCGTACTGGTAAGTGTTTGTTATTGACTACATTTGAAAAATTGTCATTTGTTACCTGTCAGATATTAAAACTGTCAAATTTAACCTGTCAAATGTCATATGTCAAATCTCACATTATTGGGGGGTACCATAATTTTGCGCTATTTATTGTAGCACAAACCTACATTCACACCTTAATAGACACATAGCCACAAACGCCACCAACATTTTAAAATTTTTTTGAATTAAGTATGACGCAAAACGTCAAAATTTAATGCAAAAAGTCGGGTTTGGTGTAGGTATTTGATTCTTGGTTCCTTTTAAGGTTTATCAAATTAAAAATTAGTAGGTACCACAGTAATGTGACAGTTAACATATAACATCCGACAGGTAAAATTTTACAGTTATAACAATCTGATAGGTAAGAAATTAATTTTTTTCAAGTATAGTCAACAACAAACACTGAACAAGGAATAATATACCACATAATAGAGCAATATTTGCGTAAATGAATGAATGAAAGGGTTCATATTAAGCGGCTAATTGGCTCGCTTGCTATAATAGCTCGTTGCTAGAAGTTACACAGTTCGTCTTTTATAAGAAAAGCGTATTTTGACGTTGATGGATAATATGAAAAAAACAAAAAAGCCATGTCTTCAGGTACAATTTGGGGTCTAACATCAACTCTGTCGGGGGTAGAAAATAAATGTTTGGCTTTTAGAATGATGCAGTAAAATTAATAAATAGAATTTTAAGTTTCCGTTTTTCAAATTTTGCTATTTTTAAACATCGTCCGTCATCTTTGGTTGGCCACTATTTGTTTAAGCTATCACCTCAAGGTGGCCATCATAGTTTTTTGACATCCTGGCAAGATGCTCTAACTATGGTAAATAAGAAAATTATACCAATTTATTCACGGTCACGTAGACTAATATTAGAACGATTTTTTTTCTTGGACAGGTCCCCTCTCCTGATTTTTTTAAATACATACTGATGATGTCATCAGGGAGGACACCTATCTAAGAAAAAAGTAGGTCGTACATTATTTGTGAAAGGTTTCGAGAGCTTTTCAACGATGTATCGCAACATCCAATTCTTTCTTAATAGATGATCTACATACCTTAATTTAATAATGACGTCAACAGGGGGGAAGTAACTGTGTCTTAGTAATAGACCACGAAGTAAAGGTATGAGAATCTCTGCCAATTTGGAATGTGTTTAAAAAGCTTGAAGGTTTGTTGAAATATAGAACAATCCGATTACGTAGCAAATCTTTTTTTGCCTAGAAATATGTGCACAAAACTATCCCATGTGCCGCATTTATTGCATCCCTGCAAAAACAACTACACACTCAAGTAAAAATTCACTCATAATAAAAGTCCCTACTAGGATTAAAGCAAGCCATGCAGGAAGGTTTGAATCCTAAAAAGCAAAAAATACCAATTTAAAAAAAACGGTTTACTTACCAATAAAATAGGTAAAATGTTTGCAAAATGATATCATCAGTTAACCCATTATACATGGAATATTTGCCTTTATTTTACCTTAGTTTAAGAACAATATTTGGATATGAAATAATTCAAAAAAGTTTTACAAAGTGTGTATTTGTTACTTTAATTTAATTTTTATTGCTTTGCTAAAACAGCCCAGAATAAAATTATTTAATTACGTATAATGCTTGTATATATTTTTAACAGTATCGCATTTAGGACGGAATGCTTTCGTTTCTAACAAATCAACAATGTTTAAGTATACTCTCTATCTCTAAGTATGTAAAGTTTTAAGTACACTTTCTAGTGGTTTGGGATCTTTTTGCACAAAACAATGTTCAAATCTTCTGTTTAATATAAAGAAAGCTTTCAACAACAATACATCCCTCTCTATATCTATCTATAGAAATAAATAGTTTTCGAATTACATTACTGCCGGTTATTAATCTCAATCAAATGTGATAGTTTAAGTGGTCAAAAACTTGCCTTATTATTAAAAAGAAGAAGACTAGATGTTTTAGGCACTGACATAAGAGGAGAAGAGAAAGCTCTTCAACAAGTGTGTAGCCGAATTTCAGCAAATAACTTGAAGACCAGCCAGTCGGCCACTTTTCTACTGACTTTTCCATAAATTCACCTCCGAAAGCGACAGAGTAAATGGGCTCAAAAACAAAAAAATGCCTCTTACAAAATAGGAAAGGAATAAATAATTAACTTTTTAATTCTTAAAATTATCAGAAGAGTAATAAAATAAATAAGTATCGCACATGAAATGAGTAATTTTTTTAAGTACGCCGCGTGACGTAGTCTAACCAATAGATATTTCTGTATAGGAATGGTAGGCAACACGTCATGCATCGCTAGATTAAGTGGGTTTATTTTAAACGGAAACTTTATTAATTTATATCTTTGGTGATGAAGTTTTAAATACTCTGGGCCTAACCACAGCACTGTGGTCTAACTAAAAGATAATTTTGTATACGCAAGACGTCACGCCCCGCTAAATAAAGGCGGTTTATTTTAAACGGACACAATATTTTGTAGTTTTGGTGGTGAAGTTTTAAATACGTATACGTATATGTACAAGGTTTTTCTAAAAATTATATCCACTAAAAAGGTGTAAAAAAGACGTTTGTTTGTCTAATTTAAGTCTTTCAAATCGGTGAAAAACAGTAAATACATTTGTTTTGGCCACGTTAAAAATAAACACTCAAGAAATATTCACGTTAGCGCAGGGAGAAGGGTAATCTATTCTCCTCTTATGTATATGGTTCAAGGTCCCCTTAGTACGGGTATTTTCTAAAAATATCAGTGTGATTGTAAAAGTTAAAATTCTAAGACTAGCTATAAAGAGACAAAAATGTCTAAAAATTAGTAAAATATCACTAGAAGTCAAATATGTATGTATGTCTAAGATATGGTTAAAAATCACCTATAAATAATAATAAAATGGTAAAATGGTTTTCTTTAAAATAGCCTCCACCAAATTATGCAGAATCTGTTTTAAACATGCAACATTACATTTAGTATAATATGGCGAAATATATGAAAAATATTATAGAATCATCAATCAGAGCCACACAGGTCTGTAAAAGTTATCTCTCTGATCTCAGCTTACAATAAATATGTAGTCTATTGAAGATTTTTATTATTCGAGATGCTATTTTCATTTTCAGAGTATGTCGAGGTTTATTCTTTGTCAACTTATTATTAGTATTTTTGAGACAAAGACAGAACACTTTACTCGAACTGTTGCAGATCTGTTTTAATACTATATATTAGCAAAAGATGTAATAACATAGACAATAAATTAGTTTTAGAGTCAATATCAGCATACGATCAATTATCAATTCCTGTATAGCTTCGGATTAGTAGTGCGTATTATTTTATTGCCCATGTACACTATCAGCATCATAGAAGTGTTATCTGATAAACATAGGTATTTTTGAAATTGCATGGTTAACTATCGGATTATACTTTGGCATGTATGACATATTCTTTACCAGTTTTAAAAAAATACAATATGCATGGGTGTCTTGGTTTGTAAAAATAGACCAAGTTATTAGAAGAACAAATAGTATTGGGTACCACTTTTATGATGCCACAAGTGTTATATGATAAAATCAAGAAAATTAAGTGAAATTTGTGCATCCAATTCCAAAGGGTTTGGCCATTTTGTTTTTGTATGGAAATAGTTTTTTTGTGAGAACCCTGCAATTCCGCCGTCGCGTAAGAAAAAGTGCAGTTAGGTACGATTTTTCCAAAATAGCGTTCAGTTGTGTGTGTGGTCAGCAAACAAGGCCTATTTTTTGTCTAGTTTTCTGGATCTATGTTCGTGATCATTAGATGTTTGTAAGAAGCATGGGTTTTGTATGAAATAATAAAATTTTATTCGAACATAAATTTGTTTTCTCAAAACGCACTTTGGCTTTTTACTTTTCTTTTCCTTACGCAGAATTACCGATGCATTTTATTTCGTCAACAGAGCAAACTTTTAAGCAACGGTGGCCGTACAAATCTGTACAGGTTTAACCAGCTTTTTATTCCTTTAATTTTCTTGCACAACTGAAGTTAATAAATTTAGCCCCAAAACCTAAGTCTAGTGATTATCGACAAAACTTTATACCAAGCGAGGTTTTGCAAAAGTCAACTTTAAGTTTATTTCTTTTGGGTTAATCTTTTGATCAAAAATCCCCTTATTAATGAATGGTATTGTTTTATAGAACATACGGACACCTTATAGCAAGTAAATAAAAAAAATTAATTAATTAATTTGATTACATTTTTATTTAATTATTCGTCTTTTGTTTTTGGACTAAAATAGCAAAATAGAAAAAAAGAACTATGTTTACTTAAAAGTTTGAGACGCGAATGTATTAATGACAAATCGATATATATCAATAATTTAAAAAATGCAAAAATGCAATTACAAAAAATTTAAGTTTTTATCAATATTTTTAATCTCCACTTATTTTTTCTTTGATTGCGCATTTTATTACATTATTTTCATATAACACCCTGTATATTGTGTCATTTTTTAGAGACAACAAACGTCTTATTTTACTAAAGTAGCAAAGGCCCATAAGAAATTTTATTAAACCGCTAGTTATAAAGTTTTATTTGCCAAATACCACGAACCCCTATCCGTCGTCATAAAGGACAAAAAAACTCGTCCCAGATCTTAAAGGAAAATGGTATAACAGTTTAATTTCAAAAACGGAATTATTAATAACCGAACATTTTAAAAATGTCATACATCAAACCAAGACATAAGCATACTAGGGTTCAAAAAAGAATTGGTAATAATCGAACAAAATCACAAAAGAAGTTTTGCATAACGACATTTCTTAACAGCGGACAAAAGCATACAGTACAATATCATAACAAGGGGTTCGCTTGACTGTTGCTCAGAATATATATTTTTTTTAATTTGGCCCCTGTCCTTCTTTTGCATGAGTTGCATGGAAATGGGTCGAAATAGTTGTTAACCTAACCTCTTGGCCAATTAATTGTAAATGAATCCTAACCTAGGGTCCAACACGCCCCGCCTTGTGGTTTTAACACCGCATAGCAATAAAATTTCTCCCTTTTTTGGTTGCTTAAAATGGGCAATAAAGGTGGCAGTGCACGCTTCAGTATCAGAACCGCCCTTCTTTAGGTGAACAACACACAAGCCAACCCTTTTTTATGAAATTGTCCTTTAGCTTTTGTCCGGTTTTAAGAATAGACGTTAAACAAAACTTTGATTTTGTTCGATTATAACCAATTATTTTTTACCGCGGAGGATTATACTTATGTCTTGTTTTGACGAATGATGTTTTTGATCATGTGTTTTTGATAATGTCCGGTTAATATTAATTCCGTTTTTGAAATTTTACTGTTAGACCATTTCCCAGTTCTTGTACGATTTTTTTGTCCTTTATGATAAACTGTGTGAACCCAAAACTACTGGACATGGCAACCCTGTTGCCCCGGAGCGGCCACCCCCTGGTGACTCAGCACTCGCTGATCGGGCAATCGGAAAAACGACTCCCAAGTCAACTTGCCTGTGGGTTTACAACGCAGGTGCTCCTCAACATACTGACAGGGACAAGTACGGGTGCCGCAGTGACGGCCCCCCGGCGCCGGCGGACTGGCCAGCAGGCCTCTGACGCGTTCTCGACCCCAGCGTGCGGCATATCGGAGGTACAGGAGGGCGGCCCGTTCCTAAAAAAAAATTATTAAAATTGGAATTTTAAACTTAATCTTCATTATCAACAGACAACACAATAAATGAGAGGGAAAGTCTAATGACGGAGAACTAACATTTTTGACTAGATTAAAAACTGTTAAAATATAAAATATTAATAAAAGTTGATCGGAATTTAAAACTAAGTTGAAATATGCAATATCTTAAATCACATTTATTTGCGTTAAAAAACATTTTTTATCAAAAATATCCTTTTACCAACGGTCAGCTAATAACAAGAAATTTTTGGTCACCGATGCAAAACAAAACAGACGGGTGTAAAAAAAATGGTCTGAAGTAAGTGGCTACCCTAGCAAAAAAACCGCTTTAAAGCTGTTAAAAACTCATAAAATTTTGACCAGAGATTTAATTGACGACCATATGTAAACTGACGAGATCTGATTAGGATTTATAAATCAATTAATTCTGGCTCTTAAAAACTCAAAAAAATTCAATCATAGAGATCTTAAGAGGAGAAAATTTTTAACGCGATGAGACTGTACAAGATTTTATTAGTTTACAGTAGGCATAAATTTTAAGCAGATTTCGGTAGGTTTGATGAGCAGGATTTCTATAAGATTTTTCGAAATTTGACAGGAATTGAACAGGGATTTTACTTTTAAAGATTTCACCAGAAACAAGCATAAGTTTTGCCGAACCAAGATGAAAAAATTTTATGAGTATTCAAGCAGTTGAATGGTGACCAGTTTTAACGAGTTTTGAGCAACATTAAGTTTTTCTATAGGAATTTAAAAGATTATATAAGTATCCAGTTTTAAGCAGTTTAGACTAGCCAGTTTTTTTTATAAGAGTTTAAAGATTTAATAAGAAATAAAGCGCAAAATAATGACCAGTTTTGGTAAGATTTTACAAGCAAGTTTTTCTATTTAAAATATTTTGTGGTTGTTGACCAGAAAATGTATTATTTTCCTTTGAGATTTTAAAAGATTTTATCAGCTTCCACTTCTGCAAAGATTTCTATAAGAATTTAATAATATGCGGACAAAAATTATGAAACACCTCTTCCTGCTGTAATCTCATAAACATTCAGCAGTTTTAAATATAGATACGTGACTCGTGAAAGTTCGCCAGATCTGCTAGGGATTTGACGCGGATCATAAAACCACTTTTTTCTGGAATCTCGTCAACTTTCGACAGATTTAACCCGGATATGTCCGCATCAAAGTCTTTTAGAAACTCAAGAAAGTTCGTGAGATCTTCTAGGGATTTGATACGCTGGTTAAATCTTGTAAACTTTCGACAGATTTTCGAGAATATGCTGACAAAAACTCTTGAAAAATCATAAGATCTCGTAAGTATTCTCTGCGGATTATGAAACACCACTTTCTGGTGTAATCTTATGAACTTTCAACAGTTTAAATATATCCATTTTAAACTGGTGAAAGTTTAGAAGATATTTTTTTACAAGATTTGACGCGGCATTTTTGATAGGGTATACATATAGGTTTTTTTAATGAAAAAAAAGTATACATCAACTAAATTATGTTATAGCCACTAATTGTATAAACTATTATTTATTTAAGTTCCAAGCACAATTAAACATACAAGCGACGACTTAAATACATTTGACTGGTGTGAAACAACTGTCTAAATTATATTAAAGGCCTTTTATTGTATTTTTAATTGTGCCTTTAGTCTTACTCCACATGCGACTGGACAATTTTGATATTTGACCTAATTTATCTTAGGTTTCAGAACATGCAAACCTTGCTGGTGTTTGTGTTAAGCATTTTTTGAAAATATGGTGTAAAAAGTACTTTAAAAATGCCTTTAAAAGGCTTTCCTTTAAAAAAAATTTTTTTATTGTGAACCCCTATTCCCGATTTAACACTTACACTTACAGGCAAACAATACTTTAAAATGTTCATCTACAAGACGATTATCAACGCATGTGTAAAATAAAAAAAAAGTGGATATGGAGGTGTGATACGCTGAACGCATTTATTTGTTTTCCTTATTTATTATTTTACACTGATTAAGAGTAGGATTTAACGACTACTCTCCACAAGGCTCACCTAAAGTGCTTTGGTAAGTTGTATTTCGTTCCAAATTTTTTGGACAGCTTAATAAAAAAATCAAACAAAACAAAAAGGATTGACAATTTAAGTACACGTTTATCTTCTTCTATTCTCTTACAAAAAACTGGCCTAGGGCCTAGTAGACAAAGCAGTAAGTAGTGCAAGCAAACTCAAAAATTGCTGACTTTCGACCAATTTTTATTTACCCTTGTGCTAATTATTTTTTTGCACAGGTGACGAAAAAAGCATGTTTTTATAATTTTCTGACAGTGCGTATGATAGATTTGACCAATACTTAAAATAATATCTTTTCTAGAAGCCTAAAACAGTTATTTAAGCCAAAATTTAAAAAAATAATTGTCATTTACGATATATTAGAAAAGAAATTCACACCCAAATATTTATATTTTAACATGCAATCATGCAAATATACTGCGTAAAGTTAAAAGCTTGTGCCACACAAATTAATTTGTTCGCTTAATGGAACTTTCATTTAAAATAAAAGGTTAGGAGACCCCCCTGCCCTTTGTGCAGATACAAATCATAACAATTGACTAGATGAATTCCCTACTTTCAATATATCCCAAGCCGATGCATCAACCTCGACCAAAATGGGCAACAATCTCTTCGACTGTCGATCGTGAGCTGCTTATTAGTCAAAATGTCTTCAGCATACTGACAGGGACAGAGGCTCGATTGAATGTGTCTAGGGTTATGCGGGTTGCCATACATCTCGTCAGTAATCCAGTCCAGCCTTCGGCGCAAGAAATCTTTGCCCCAACGTTGGATGTAGCGCAGATAAAGTTGCTCGGCCCGACCCTGTGCGATGGAGAAAAACATTGTTGGGTGTTTGGGAAGTGTTGCAGGTTTAGACTGGATTGTATGCTGTATGGATATGGTTGGTCAATATAGGTTTTTTGGAGTAGCAGGATTTAACAAATTAATTATAAATTTAAGGTAAGTTTGGCTTTAAAATTTCGATGTGCACTTTAGTCTTGTTATCCAGCAGTTAGTAAGCAAACAAAAAAGTTAAACGCTGTAAGAATTTCGCTACTTTTTGAGTTAAATTAAGCTCTACCATCTGTCAAATCAATGAAATGTCTCTACTTAGAATGGAACCCCACATGTCAAACAATTGTTTATTCGTTTTGTAAAAGAAACGGTATATCAAACCAAACCTGAAATGAATCTCAAACCTTAAAACTTTCTAGTCGTATATGAGGTTTGTCAAAAATATGAATATGAATGACTTATGTAGCCTTATTTTTGATAATGTCGAAAACTGTGTATAAAATAGAAGTTGATCCAAGGCCAACACAAAAATAGAGGCCACGACCCTGAAAAAATAAGCTGTTCTCCGGGGGCTGAATTTTACATTGGGTCTTATGGGAGGTCATACGTTTTTTTATGATTTTTTCAAAATGGCACTACAGATTTCGGCGAAATTTCAGTGAAATATTCTCAGACATCATCCCCATATTCCACTAAACTTTTGTAAGGATGCAAGATGATTAAAAGGTTAAAATCTTCAAGATTTAGCATTTCTTATTTTGAATTCAAATTACCCGCCATGTACCGCATGCCAACTGTTATATTTGACATGTATTTGACTTTGTCATCTGTGTTTGTCACATTCGCTTCTGTTTTAAATTTAATTTTAGTGTGAGCTAATGAAGCGGCTCTGAAAAATTAAGGACTACTATACATTTAAAAAAATTGTTCTTCAAGAATATAGTAAAAACTAGAGGCCCTCGATACATTTGACAATTGTGTAAAACAATTGTCAAATGTATCGAGGCCCTCTAGTAAAAACTATCTTAAAACCGGCTTTATTTTAAAAAAAATCAAATATTCATGAACCGTCATTCCAACTTCAATATTTTAAAGACAATCAGCTGTGTCGTGACGCAACCATCAAAAAAAATCAGCCCCGGATGTGACGTCGACAAAGTGGAGCAAGGCCAACACAAAAATAGAGGCCACGACCCTGAAAAAATCAGCTGTTCTCCCGGGGCTGAATTTTACATTGGGTCTTATGGGAGGTCAGAGGTTTTTTTATGATATTTTTAAAATGGCACTACAGATTTCCGCAAAATTTCAGTGAAATATTCTCAGACACCATCCCGATATTCCACCAAAGGTTTGTAAGGAAGCAACATGATTAAAAGGTTAAAATCTTCAAGATTTAGCATTCCTTATTTTGAATTCAAATTACCCGCCATGTACCACATGCCAACTGTTATATTTGACATGTATTTGAATTTGTCATATGTGATTGTCACATTCGCTTCTGGTTTAAACTTAATTTTTGTGTGAGCTAATGAAGCGGCTATGAAAAATTAGGGCTTACTATACATTTAAAAAAAATTGTTCTGCCAGAATAAAGCTGTGTCGTAACGTGACCATCAAAAAAAAAATCAGCCCCGGATGTGACGTCAACAAAGTGGAGGATCGTGGCCCGTCCATTTTGATAGCCCTGAGTGGAGGATCGTGGCCCGTTCGTTTTGATAGCCCTGGTTGATCAGAAGAACAAACTCAGTTTAAATATATTAGCGCAAGGCCAACACAAAAATAGAGGCCACGACCCTGAAAAAATCAGCTGTTCTCCGGGGACTGAATTTTACATTGGGTCTTATGGGAGGTCAGACGTTTTTTTATGATATTTTTAAAATGACACTACAGATTTCCGCGAAATTTTAGTGAATTATTCTCAGACACCATCCCGATATTCCACCAAAATTTTGTAAGGAAGCAACATGATTAAAAGGTGAAAATCTTTAAGATTTAGCATTCCTTATTTTGAATTCAAATTACCCGCCATGTACCACATGCCAACTGTTATATTTGTGTGTGAGCTAATGAAGCGGCTCTGAAAAATTAAGGATTACTAGAGATTTAAAAAAAATTGTTCTAAAAGAATATAGTAAAAACAATCTCAAAACCGGCTTTATTTAAAAAAAAATCAAATATTCATGAACCGTCATTCCAACTTCAATATTTTAATGACAATCAGCTGTGTCGTAACGTAACCATCAAAAAAAAAAATCAGCCCCGGATGTGACGTCAACAAAGTGGAGGATCGTGGCCCGTCCGTTTTGATAGTGTGTATTTTTTTGTCGGCTTGTGTCCAGTGGATTTTATTCATTTTTTAATGGGACCATTTATAGTCAAAACCACACCTACGTATCAAATTGTATTGAAATCGGGCAAGCAGTTTTTGAGTAGAGTACAGTACAGACAGACGGCGCGACAAAAATTTTTTAAATAATCTGAAACGCAAAGACACATAAATTTATTTCAAATCGGAGCAAGTTTTTTTTTTATTTCTGACACACCATAGTTCTCTACTAGCTGATAGATAACCTTGAAACCTGTTTCATACATAGCATAGTAAAAAAGTGTTGTTAAAATGCGAAATACTCTAAAAGAAGTAATTCTCAGCACATGCAAAAGTTAAAAATACCGCAATACAATCCACTCCAAAAAACCCATTTTTAAAAGAAAAATCATTAATTGTATAGTAACGTCTAAACTTTTGAGATACGTGGTGTTTTTTGAAATAGTCTTTTTATATTATAATCTTTCATACTGATCCAGATATTTTTGTGAAATTTAGTACACACTTTCTATTCATCAAGGGTAATTTTTTTGGTGTATAGCGTTTTTTTTTATTTTGACCAATGGCGTTCGTGCAGAAATTCCCCTAGGTATTTTTGAAGAAAAATATTTTTTTATCAAAATTATTGTTAGCTGATTTTTTTTATTTTTGAATAAGTAATAAATGGATCCATAACGAATCTAAAACGTTCCAAACCAGTTTTTTTGAAAATATGTCCGAAACGAAAGCTCCTATAAAGTTTTTGGTTATAACAAAAATTTTTGAGAAAAATGTGCTTTACTATATTCAGAAAACGGCATATTAATACGACGCTCCGTTAAAAGTAAGCATTTTTTAATTTTTTTAACTGTCAAAAAACTCATTCATTAGCATCGATGAATTTTAACCAAAATCTAGTTAGCTCATTACAGTATTGAACACTATTTTCCTGGAAATTTCATGAAAATCGGTTTAGGAGCTATCGTGTTACAGACAGACATACACACGCACACACAGCCAGACATTACGAAGATATTGCTAGGAGAAAAAATTTTCGTCGAAAACAATACCTTCTCTAGCCATTGCTGCGCGGGCTAGGAAGGTTAAAATTATTAATTTGCATCTCGATAGACCCCTTGCGAGAAATAACAATTTATTTAAAATACTGAAAGTATTTCCCGCATAAACGGCGCTCATGCATATACATCAAAAAACGCCTCTTGATGAGTAGTAGTAGTGTGTTACAAATTTCGCAAAAATATCTAGAGAAGAGATTTTGTTTAAATCTTTAACACTCTGTATCTCAAAAGTTAGGACTTTTTTTCAATATTAGCATCTTATTCAATAACAACCTGTATAGGGCGAGGACCTAACATGGAACAAAGCTAGCAATTTAGAACGTTTGGTAAATAAAGCATATTTTTTTAAGTATTAGAATTAATTTTCAAACCTAACTAAAAGTTTGAACCACCCCACTTTTTTGACAAGCCACATTTTATTAGAGGTTAATACCGCCCCTACTATTTTTTTAATGAGATTGAAACCATTGTTATATCTTGTTTTTCGATTAGATTTAAAGCAAAAAATTAAACGAATAAAATATTTAAATAAAATGATCCATGATGAATATGATACCTTCCTAGTTCATTATCACAGTCCAAGTAAACTCCATGCTATATCAGCCTTGAAAACAGTTTTTCTAAATATCTCAGAAACGGAAACTCTTACGAAGTTAATAGGAATAGGATCAACTATATTCCGAAAACCGCATCTTCATGCGATGCTCCGTTAAGGAGTTAGCAAATATTATCAATTTTCAAACTGTCAAAAAACTGCCATTAACATTAATGGATTTTGACCAAAATCTAATCAGTTCTTTACAGGATTGTCCAATATTTTATCTGAAAATTTCATCAAAATTGGTTTAACGGTTTAGGAGCTATCGTGTCACGGACAGACATACACACACACGGATAGACGTCACGACGAAATTGCTAAGATAGGTCGGCGATATCTCAAATAAAAAATTTGCCCTTGCTGCGCGGGCTAGGAAAAACCAAAAATTTTTGTTTAAAATAAGAAGAATATCTAAGTAGTTTTGCAAAAAAAGTATAGATCAAAATTCATAGTTGTAACTCTTCTTTTTAAAAAACATTTTAAACAATAATTTATACATACAAGCCAAGTTAGCAAACTCAAAATATGAAAACAAATGTACCGGAAATGTGGCCAACAAAAATCTTTTTTTTTGTGTATATTATTATATGTTTTTTTTTTAATTTTAAATTTCTAGTTGTTGGGGCAATTGCTCCAAAGTTAAGTCCCCTCTATATTACTAATAATAAAATCACTAAACCAGTTAGTTAACTAATTAGCACTACTACTAAACTATATACAGGGTTTATTTTAAGTTAAGACATTAATTAAGGTGTAATGGGGGAGATCGAAACAAAAAATTATATGCAAACATATCTTGGATTTTTTTTGTTATAATTTATCTGCAATTTCTTTTATGGAATGAACAGAAACATTTTGAAAAAAGGATTGCAAGATTAGGATTGCAAAATCATTCGGCCATGTCAAACGTATTATTTTTAAAATTCACATTCCTCTACTTAAAGAAAGTTAACAAGCCCGAAACTAGAAAACAAAAAGTTTTGAGAAAAGTCATTTGATATGCATGCTTATTTTGACGATTTCCTATTATCCCATAAAACCTCGCTATTATTGAAGGTACGAGGTCAGTCAAATTAGCAAACTGGTAGCATTTTTTATACCTTCTAGCTCCAATAATAGCAGACTTAGCAATATAGTGTCGACTTAATCCAAGCCACTCTGCATACCCAACTTAACCCTCAGCCTGAACACACACTCCCTCATACCACAGTGTAGGTCTACACTGTGCCCAAACCGTCCAAAATCTCCAACTTAAATTGTCTAATTCCAACTGAACTGATTTCACGTCACAGCATGATGTAGCGAATTTGCGGCAAAATTTCTCCAGGCACTTTTAAATGAGCCCATGCAAAAAAGTATTTTCCGCTTCGAAGATATGGTTTTTGAGGTATAATTTCGATCAGGTGATTGGCAAAAAATACTTTTTAAGGCTATAAGTTTGTCAAATTCAAGTCAAATTGATCAGCTGCCAGAAAAATACTTGTTTTAATTTTAGTTCTATTATTGTCAAAATGATCCAAAAAAGTCATCTTACCTTTTCTGGTACTAATATATGACAGATTATAACTTAGGTACCTACAAGATCGTAATTGTTCTCAACTATAATGGAAACGCAAACAAAAAATCGGGGTAGCCAGTGTCGTAGCATCGCAATTTTAGGAATTGTTTTTGCGGATATTTACTTGTGTTATTTATTAATTTTTGTGATGGTTGAATTCAAATAAATTGTAAACAAGAAATATGCACCCAGAAGCTTCCTTTTCACAGGTTTCACATTAACATATGCTTCCTAAGCCAAGAAGAAAATTATGGTGGACAAAATATATCACGGTCATGGGTACTGTTTTTCATTTCATCTGCCTGCCTTTTGTTTTCACTCTGGTAGTTTCTTTTTATTTGGTAGACGTCGCCACTTGTGTACAAAGCATACGGTGTCGCAGGCATTATTTTTCCTTTTCTAACCAATATCGTAAGATGAGATTTATATACGATCTCTTTAGCTTTACAAAAGTGCCACATTAAAAAATTGTTGATTATAGTGGTTGTTTTAGAAGTAATTCAACTATAATATTCTCATTTATCTAACCCAGATTGCAATGATATGTATAGCAGGCCCACAAAATTTTCTTCGGCATCTATTTATAGTTTCCAGGGAATCAAAACCACCGACTTCAAAAAAAAACTTAGAGAAATTCTATAAATAAGTTACCAAAAATGCTTTTTCATCTTGATTTCAAAAATATATATGTTGGGATTATTTCGTTTAATAGGTTTGGATATATGCGTTTAAAGCTTAAATTGATACTCTTTAAAACATCAAGACAGCCATGAAAAAGCCAATCGCAAGGCAGTAAAATAATACAATTTTTTTTATAAAAAAAATATTTGAATTTATTGGAACTTTTCTACATAGCCTCCTTGATTATCAATAAAATTTTGAATAATCTTTATAAATTTTCTGTAAATAGCTTGATAGATGGAGTGCGCAGAATTTCCATTAAGATCGACGATTGTCTGGTCTATTTTCTCTGGTAGAATTTGAAGTGTTTCCAGCCAGTTGTAATACACCTTATTTTTTAGATACCCCAGCAAAAAAACTCAAGGGTAGACAAATCGGGGCTATTTGCTAGCCATAATAATGTGTTTACTGTATTTAATAATATATGAATATACTACTGGTTGCGAGCTATAGATGGGTTTTCATTATATGAGTAAAACCATTTAATCATATCCAGTTTTTCTTCCTCAGAAAAAAACACCTTTAACCGCTCTTAAAACTAAATTGACAAGTTGACAAAACAATAGCATCACTTTTTGTATCAATGCAATTTCTTTTTATGGCTACCTTGATGTTTTAAACGCATATATCTCTCACTAATACGCGAAATAACCCCAAAATATATATTTTTGAAATCAGAAAGGAAAGATCTATAAATTTCTAACACATATACAGGGTGATCCATTAAAAAAAATCCTGTCAAATTTTGAAAAATAATTTTTGTTTTGACATTCTGACCCAAAGATTCTTAAACTTCGTAAAAAATTATGAAACTTTTGTATTTATCATACCATAACAAAAACAAAAAGCCAAGTACGCGAAAATGGCATTCCGTAAAAAGAATTGAGATAAAAGTAAAGCCAAGTTCTCCAATACAAATTTCAAAATGAAAGGTTCTTACTAGTTTGGAAATATTTTTTTAAACTTTGCTAAAACAGCTAAACTTCTTTATGTTCAATTTAGCACTGTGCCTAAGAGTCATTTACAGCCGTAATAGCCAAGTTTAGAAAAATATTTCCAAACTAGTAAGAATCTTTCATTTTGAAATTTGTATTGGAGAACTTGGCTTTACTTTTATCTCAACTCTTTTTACGGAATGCCATTTTCGCGTACTTGGCTTTTTTTTACATGAAATGTTTTTGTTATGATTTCACTTCTTTTTTAAAGGAATTGGAAAATACTTAATTTTTAAAGTAGTAAAATATGCGGAATATTGTTCAAAACTTTTGCAATGCCAATTTTTTTCCATGGTTTTATCGTAGTTCCTATCAGCCTTCCAAAGCTCAGCTCTCTAGCGTTTCTGAAAGTGCACAATGTTACTTTTACATAACTTTACATGTATAGGGGAGGGAAATAAATTAAAATTGTCGTGTTTTTAAATTTTGTCCTATAGTTTTATCATAGTTCATATCAATCTTCCAATGCTCAGCTCTCTAGCGTTTCTGGAAGTGGGTAATGTTACTTTTACATAACTTTACATTTATAGGGGAGGAGAGTAAATGAAAATATTGGACTTTTTAAATTTTTTCCCATGGTTTTATCATAATTTCTATCAGCATTCCCATGCTCAACTCTCTAGCATTTCTGGAAGTGGGCAATGTTAGTTTTATATAAATTTACATTTATAGGAGAGGGAAGTGAATTAAAATGTTGGTGTTTTTAAATTTTTTCATATAGTTTTATCATATTGTCTTTCAGTCTTAATAAGTTCACCTCTCTAGCGTTTCTGGAAGTGGGCAGTGTTACTTTTACATAACTTTACATTAATAGGGGAAGGAAGTAAATTAGAATTTTGGGGTGTTTTAGTTTTTTTCTTTACATTTATAGGGAAGGGAAGTAAATTAGAATTTTGGGGTGTTTTAATTTTTTCTTATAGTTTTATCATAGTTCCTATCAGTCTGCCAAAGCTCAACTCTCTAGCATTTCTGGAAGTAGGCAATGCTACTTTTACATAACTTTAAATATATAGGGGAGGGGAGTAAATTAAAATTTTGGGGTTTTTTGATTTTTTCCTGTAGTTTTATCATAGTTCCTGTCAGTCTGCCAAAGCTAAACTCTCTAGCATTTCTGGAAGTGGGCGATGCTAATTTTACATAACTTTAAATGTATAGGGGAGGGGAGTAAATTAAAATTTTGAGGTTTTTTGATTTTTTCCAGGGGTTTGGTCATAATTTCTATCAGTCTGCCAAATTTCAGCCTTGTAGCTTGTGTGGAAGTACAGTAGAATATTGATGATCTATACATGAGTGAGTGAGTGAGTGGCAATTTCGACGTTTTTTGAAATTTCGTAACTACTTTACTACTTTATGGAATTGAATAAAACTTGGAGGGTTGTTAACTCCATGGAGATCTACGACTGTGCAAAGTTTGAGATTCGTAGCTCATTCCGAAGTAGAGTTTTAGGTAGGTCAAATATCGGCTGAAATGTTTTCAGAAAAGATGGTTACGGCGCGCGAACTTGGCGAGGCAAATGTTTCCAGAAAAGATGGTAACGGCGCGCGAACTTGGCGAGGCACTGCCTTGCCCTCAGATTTTAATATCTATTCAAATAAACCTTTTAGATATGGTGTAAAAATATACGGGTACATCATTCTTGATGGAATCTGTTTGTTTCCATTTCTATTACTAACGACCAATAGAACAACTTTCATCAAAAGTCATACTACGTGTGTCAATAGGGAGAGGTATTAACTGCGTCGGCTATTCAGGTGTGTATATTCGAGGGAGATTTCTTGTTTCCCTAGTGTCAAGAATAGATACACAGAATTAAATGCGGGTTCGATTCCTGGCTAGGTACTTAAAAGTTTATGATAATTTAAAATTGTTTAAATTGGCTCCAACGTTGCGAAACTGGGCGATTGATCCTAATTAGTTGGAAAGTCCCAATAACAAAGATTAAAAAAACATAAAACGAAACAGAAAGAATATCTAAAAAACCTCCGCGCATATAGAACAGCAGAATTTTTTTTTTATTAAGAACACTGGTACGAAAGCTTCACAGGACTTAAACTAAATAACTTGGATTTATATTTCCAGATTTGAAGAGCATTCTCAGATCTTATTCTGTTATAATTACTTAAAAAATATAAGTTTTAGGCCTGGTCGACAGGTATAAAAGCGCCCTCTGGAAAAGGTCTTGGCATGAATCAATCATATCGGTGATAATAAAGATGGCTTTCTAGAAGAGATCAGAATAACAATTTGAAGGGTTTCTAGGATCCGCATATTTAACAATTTTTTTGTTTGAATTAAAATAAACTTGAGGTTCATTCATTTTACGGTTTAACCCAATTAAGGGTCATGGATGCAGCAACTATAGGCTATTTACCCAGCTAACACAAATAGTTTGAACAAATAGTTCGACATTATCAATAAAACCTGATGAATACCTCAATTAAGAGGGTCCGGCCCGTACACTGTAACTCAACGAGTTCACAAAAACGTTTATAGTACATTTGCCATGTGGCGACTTTTACAAACAGTTTTTACCGAAACAAATAAAAGTTCTACTGTGGGAGAATCCGTCCCCATCCGGCCTTTAACCGGCGTAGCACAATAGAACAGTTTTAAACCGATTATATTTCACCCTATTCGGGGGGCCCCGAAAGCACGAAAGAGCACGTGTACTCTCTTCCGTGTCTAACAACGAAGTCAAACTTGAGGTTAACTTCAAAAATGTTTGTTTAATTCTCCCTTAAAACTGAATTTTTCTACTACCATTTACGTTTTTTTCATTTTGCTTAGTTATATTTTTTAACATTGAACGCCACAGACCAATTTGGATAGCCAATCAGATTTGAATAAAGCTTGTGACGTCAAATCAGTTCAATTGAAATTATAGTATAGTCCCACACATAATAGATTCTAGCCTAGCAAAAAAAACTAACCTGCTTTCTCGACAACCTCGTCGTTCTGTTGCCCTGTATTACAATATCACCCGCGTTTATATCCATCCTTTGCTCCCACCCGCTCGAAGGGTCTCGTTCTTGTTGATCAATACTGGTCTGTAAGTGAGCTATGCAAGGCGCCGAATCCATGTAGATAAAACAGAGATTCACTTTGTGACAAGATATCTTTCCTCGGTCATCTAGCGCTAACACAATCTTGTGCCGTAGAAGCTGTTTGTTGACTTGTGCAAGACACCGTTCGAGATTCCTTTGGAGTTTGAATTTTAAGTACATTGACAGAAAAATGGCAGCAGCGTTAAGGACAAGCCAGCCGATACCTAAGCCGAATAAAGTCAGCCCGTTTGTGCCGGAGAAGAGCAGACTTATCAGCACGATGAATGCGATGGTTATCCATACGACCAAGACCCGTTTGTAGCAGACGTTGTATAAGTTGAACCGGACGTCGTTTACCAACAGTTCCATGGCTTGAACATATTCTTCCACAGTTAACTAAAAAATGTATAAAAATATCTATTTTTTAAGTGATGTTTTGTAATAAAAAAGCTATTAATTAAAGCTTTACAAAAAAGGTAATCTCATAAGCTAAGCTGCCCTGTATGACCAGCCGATGCCTAAGCCGAATAAAGTCCGGAGTTTAAGCGAAGTTTTGTATCAACAAAGTTTTAATTTATAAGCATTACAAAAAAGGTAGGTCTATAAGCCACGCTATCCTGGCTGACCATTTCATATATGTTTTGTTTAATCGGCCAAAACTAAACTCCCGAACACTGTATATAAATAATAATAAGTATAAAATGCCAATTATTGTGAAATTTTTAGAACACACATATATCACTCTCACCACCACAAAAAAGCTCGGGCACTGGAGAGCCCTCCAATAAAACACAAAATGAAGAACCCCCTACTAAGGTTAAAAAAGCTCCATTACCTCCACCGATTATGGTAAATGGCGTAAATAATTTTAATGATATTTGTGAAAAGTTAAATATCAGACAAGGAGTTAAAATAAAAGTTTTAAATAACGAAAATATTAAAATAAATGTACAAGACGCAGACAGCTATCGACTGGTTACTAAAATGCTTAATGAAATAAATTATCAATGGCACTCATACGAAAACAAACAAATAAGGCCAATTAGAGTAATAGCGAATAGGCTACACTTCTCATGTGACCCACAAAAAATTGTAGCGGATCTACAAAAAAAAGGTTTTAAGGAACTGGAAGCCAGCAACAAACTGAAATGGAGAACAAGACAACCTCTTAACATGTTTATGCTCACATTTAGCCACGATGAAGATATCAACAAAATTTTTGAAATTTCCAGTATCCTTGGGATTGAAGTGGAAATAAAAGCACTAAAAACCTCAAAATTAGTCCCTCAATGCAAAAGATGTCAATCTTATGGACACACGCAAAAATATTGCGCTAAAGAACCACGTTGCGTAAAATGCACGGGGAAACATCTTACTGTAGAATGCCCCAAACCAAAAGAATCTGAGCCAAAATGCATCCACTGTGGAGGCAAGCATCCTGCTAACTACAGAGGATGCCTTGTTGCTAAAGAAATACAAAAATTGAAAAATAAACCTAAGAAACCGAATCTCACACCAAACGGGAGTACAAATAGACAAACCCAACAGACAAGAAACACAGTCACACAAAACTCTGTGACAAGGACATACAGCCAAGTAGCAGCAACAGCTACTATACCTGATATTAATATCAGTAGTCAAAATACTATGGAACAAACACTACAATTAATTTTGGAGAAATTGAACAAACTTGATGAGCGATTAACTAAACTAGAAAGTAGCAATAACGGAGCTACCAATATGCCTCAAAATGGTCAGTAATCTTAGAATTCTAGCTTGGAATGCCAATGGTCTCTTGCAACATCAGCAAGACTTGCAAGTTATTCTAGACATAGAAAAAATTGACGTCTGTCTTGTGTCAGAAACGCATTTCACTAACCAGTCTCACATTAAATTTAAGGGTTATAAAGTGTATCATACAACTCACCCTAGCAATATTGCACATGGGGGAAGTGCTGTAATAATTAAAGAAAATATATCACACTATGAGGAGATGGGATATAAAACCATAGAGATTCAAGCTACACTAGTAAGTGTAAAAACCAAAACATATATACTAGTCATAAGTGCTGTCTATATATCACCAAGGCACTTACTAAAAAAAAATCAATATCTTAATTTTCTCAGAAAATTAGGAAACCGTTTTATAATTGGAGGTGACTTTAATGCAAAAAATACGTACTGGGGATCTAGACTGACGAATTCTAAAGGAAAAGAACTTTTGCATGCTATTATTGAATATCAATGTGAGCCAATATCAACTGGTAAGCCCACATACTATCCAACAGATCCAGGAAAAATTCCAGATCTAATTGATTTTTTTATAGTAAAAAATATATCTTTAAGTTTTGTAGATATAGAAGAAAGTTTTGATTTACACTCAGATCATTCACCTATTATTCTAACTCTTAGTAAAAACATAATAAAGAAAGAAGCAAATATCTCACTAGTTAATAAACTGACTGACTGGATTAGTTTTAAACAAAGTCTGTCAGAAAAAATAAACCTATCAGTACCATTGCAAACGCCAGAACAAATCGATAAAGAAGTTGAATATTTTGTTACAAATATTCAACAAGCAGCTTGGGAAAACAGTCCAAAACCAAAGAGAATTTTTAAGGGAAAAAACTATCCAAAGGAAATTAGAGACCTTATATTAGAAAAAAGGAAACTAAGAAGAAAGTGGCAGCAAAGCCGTGTTCCTCGGGACAAGCGCATTAGGCGAGAAATTCTAGTAATAAAAATGAATCTATTAACCATTTTCTTAATGAACTTACAGATGATAAAAATACCGACTATTCTCTTTGGAAAGCAACCAAAGATTTTAAAAGACCAATTATCCAGTGGGCAAGGAGTAATAAAGAAAAAGCAGATATTTTTGCAAGTCATTTAGAAAAAACATTTCAGCCCCACGAAACACCGGATGAAAACTTTCAATTAAATGAACCCCATCAAATCGAAGACCATATTAAGATTACATCACCAAAAGAAATATTAACAGAAATCAAAAATATTAATTCGAAAAAAGCCCCAGGGTATGATCTTATTAACGGGGTAGTCATAAAACAACTCCCCAGAAAAGCTATCGTAAAACTATGCAACCTAATTAATGTGTCCTTTAGGCTTAGGTATGTACCTAAACTGTGGAAAGTTGCAGAAGTTATCATGATCCCAAAACCGGGAAAACCACTCCATGACGTGTCATCTTACAGGCCAATATCTTTGCTGCCAATTATATCCAAGCTCTATGAGAAATTATTGCTTAAAAGAATAAAACACATCATAGAAAGACAAGAAATTATTCCATCTCATCAATTTGGTTTTCGAGACAAGCATTCCACGATAGATCAAGTACATAGAATTACTAATATAATAGAAAAAGCACTAGAAGAGGGAAAAGTTTGTTCTCCAGTTTTTCTAGATGTAGCACAAGCATTTGACAAAGTGTGGCATGAAGGCCTTACTTTTAAACTAAAACAGTTTCTGCCAAAACAATATTAGGATATTTTGGAATCATACATATCTGATAGACATTTTAGAGTAAAACAGGAAGACTCATACTCAAATTTAAGATAAATTCAAGCAGGCGTGCCCCAGGGTAGCGTACTAGGCCCTTATCTATACTTATTATTCACTTGCGATATCCCAAAGCCAGAAAATTGTCACTTAGCAACATTTGCAGATGATACTGGTTTATTGACGGTAGAAAAATCTATTGAAAAATGCATAGAAAAACTTCAGGATGCAGTCACCGAAGTTCACAGTTGGACCACAAAGTGGCGAATAAAATTAAATGAAACCAAATCAATTCATGTTGATTTTACAAACAAAAATATAAATCACATACAAATAACAATTAACAACATTCCCGTACCATAATCAAATCAGGCAAAATAAAATAAAAAAAAGAAGAACTTGAGATAAGGTATAGAAAAATGAACTGGCTAATTGGAAGGAAGTCCAATTTAACAATTCATAATAAGTTACTGCTTTATAGACAAATACTGAAACCAGTATGGACATATGGTATTCAACTATGGGGTTGTGCTAAAAAGAGTAACATTCTAGTTTTACAGAGATTTCAAAATAAAGTATTAAGAAACATTGTGAATGCACCTTGGTACGTTCGAAATAGTGACCTTCATCCAGATCTAAAAATCGAAACTGTAGCAGAGACTATAATAAAGTACGCAAAAAGCCATGAAGATAGACTTCATCGGCATGTGAATGTGGAAGCAATTCAGCTTCTAGACATACTATGCTAGTTCGAAGACTAAAAAGAGTGAAGCCGTTTGAGCTAGTAAACTAAGTGAATTATATAAAACAAAATAATGCTACAAACACAACACAATTGTGAGTTACAGACTAAACAAAGCGGGGAGAACTGTTGAGAGAACCCTAAGTTTAAATCTGACTTTTCTAGTAAATTAAGTTAAAACAAAATTCCTAATTAGTCTTACTGACTAGATTGTAATACAATAAACACAGTGTGTTTGACAAATAAAAAAACAAAAAAAACATATATAACTTTTACGTCTCTTTTGAATGATACTTGTCAGTTTTATTCAAAATTCCGCAATATTATAATCTATAATCTTTGATTCCGCAGATAACCACATACTTATTTTAAATCTTTTTTTAAAACTTACTTTACAAAAAAGTACTATTGAGGGGAAATTCGTCGAAACACGTGAAATGAGAACTATTTATTATTTGTTCTTTGATATATGGTACAGAATCAGATTTATACATAATTTTATGAATGGACTTATGATTGGCCGATACTGTAGATATTCTGCATAAAAAAATCAGGAATACCTATTTATAGCATAATTTTAAAAATAGTCTCAATTAAAGACTCTGGGGACATACTTCATTTTATAATAAATGGATCCATAACGGATCTGATACCTTCCTAGTCCAGTAGCATACTCCAAGTGAAGTCTACGTTATATCAGCCTTGAAAACAGTTTTTTGTAAATATGTCAGAAACGAAAGCTCGAAACGCAGTTTTTGGTTATAACACAAATTATTGCGAAACGTGTGTTCTACTCTATTCCGAAACCCGCGCATTGGTGCGATGCTCCGTTAAAGAGTTTGCATTTAAAAAATTTTTAAATGTTAAAAAAATTCTCATTGGCATTGACGGATTTTGACCAAAATTTAATCAGATCGTTACAGTGTCGAACATTATTTTTCATAAATATCATAAAAATGATTCTGGAGCTATGGTGGGCCGGACAGACATACAAATCGATTCGCATCTAGGTGGATAATTTGCTGTTAACTAGTTGTGTATAAATTATATTTGTCGCTTTATTTTTGTGTGTATTTTTGAGTACTTTGCTAACTTCATATGAAGTTAGCAAAACACCCTCGTTGAAATTGGCTTTAGGCATCGCCTATCGAAAGCGAATATGATGGATGATTTGCCTCTAATTGGTCGCTAATTATTTGCGAATAAATGACTGTTGTTGCTTTATTTTTTTTTTGTATGTGTATTGGGTGCTTCTCTAACTTTATATGAAGTTAGCAAAGCACCTCTATTTTAAATCTCTTGTTATGTTTGACAAAAAAAATCCAGAGTTATTTTACTGTGACAGTGATAATGCTCTGGAAACGGCCACGCGTGGGAGAGGCGATCTAGCTATCCCTGCCCATAGCTCTAGTTTTTTTGAAAGGGGTCCCTATTATAGAGCAGTGAAAACTTATCAAACACTAGGGCTAGGGGAATAAAAGATTTGACAAATATACTTTAAAAAAGAAGTAAACTAATATGTTCTGGAAAACAATTCCACTCCTTTAATTTCCTATCTTAATTTACCAATGCACAAATGGAGTTATATATACTAAGAGATTAAAACTCTAATGTAATTTGTTTATTTTATAACTTTTTAAATATTTTTAGTATTTTAGTTATTACAAATTTATGTATTACTGTATTAACGTATCTCAGATACCTACATTTTCTGTTTTCACGTTGCTATTGCATTTGTAAAAAATGATTTGTTGGCACTAAAGAATAACTAAGTAACACCCAAAAAACAGAGATAAAATTAAGTGAAAAAAAAATTTACTCACAACTAATTAGAGGCAAACTATCCACCATATTTGGTAGGCGATGTCTAAAGCCATTTTTGACTAGAGTGCTTTACTAACTTCACATGAAGTTAGCACCCAAAAAACACAAAACTAAAAGCGACAAAATTAATTTATCCACAATTATCCACCTAGTTCCGATTCGATTTGTGATGATTGCTTCACTAACTTTATGCTCATATTTCTTTTATACTAAAAAGGTTGGAAACTATGCAAATTAAAAGCAAGCGTCCTATTTATTTATCTAAATATAAAAATTGGCGTGCATATGGCAGTATACTTGAAGTTTTTACACGAAGAGTCGACGTTTCGATCCTAAGTCTGGGTCATCAGGGCTGTAAAAAACTGATGACTTAGGGTGGAAGGATCGGCGTCGCGTCGCAATTGGTGTAAAAACTTCACATATCGTCGGCCTAGTTTTAAAACCGCGTAAGTCAGCTTCAGCTGATTTTACAGGAGGGCATAAAAACTGCTTAAACTAATAAAAATCAAATATAATTCAACCAAAATAAGTTATACTTAATATATTCGATAGAGGGCGCTAGTTTAAAATAGAAGTTACGAGGTATTGTAAGACTAAAGATATTGATATTCTGCATCCGATTAAACTCCGTAGGCCGACGATATACTCTCCAAAAAAACATAATTTGACTTATTTTATGATTCCATGAAAACGAAACAAATAAACTTCTTTATACAAGTTAGGACGTAACATACTTTAGTTCTCTTGGTTGAACCTGATTACAATTGATTAAAACTTGTTTAACTTTAATTGCCCAGCTGATGTTTAAAATTCATAGAGATCTCCATTCTGGCTACCAAGAATAGAGATAAACTCATACCTACCTATCACAGACTAGAAAGAACTCGTAGAGGCACATATTATTATGCAATCAAATTTGTTAATACACTTTCAGCAGAAATAAAATCTCAGGAAATAAACCAGTTTTTAATCTAGAATGCATTTTATTCCCTCAAGGAGTACCTCAGTAGTAGTTTTATGTTTTAAACAGACTTGTGTGGGTTTTTTAACCTTTTTTTAAAAATAAACAGGTTTTTATACATATAATAACTATATATATCTGTTGACTTGTAAAAACAATAATAAATAAACTAAACTAAACTTCCTATATGGGCGTAACTTAAATGATGCACAAAACTTTAAGGAGTGGTAGGACAGCTCAGAAGAAGGATTTTTTTTACATTTAACATCAAAACTCTTTGTTTTTTTAGATACAGAGTGTTTAAAAAAGTACTTGAAAAAAATAAAAATACTTAAAATTACTACAAAAATTAGTTCTTTTCTTTCAAAAATTATTTAAAAACTGTAGTAGTAACATTAGCCTTAAGATACATACAAAAATATTTTTTAACATTATTTTAAAATATTTGCAGTTGTCAAACCTGATAAATGCTATAAAAAAGTTATTTGAATGTTTTGTCTACTTTTAATTTGACCTTCACCATCACTTAAAATTTGGTGCATGATTTAAACTACACCATGTATATCTAAAGTGAACACTGACTTACTGTAAGTCCTTGAGCCATAAGTTCTTCAGGGACCAATTCGGGACGAAAAACTGCTGGTGTGACCCATGGTAATCGAGAATTTACAGGCAAAAGAGTTACAATAATATCACCATTTGCTGAAACAAAAAACACTAAGTGTCAATCCGTTCTTCATTCTTGCCTGTTTATTGAAAAAACATTAATAGTCAGTTCTGAAATTATT
Source organism: Aspidapion aeneum (assembly GCA_963576565.1). Classification (NCBI taxonomy): domain Eukaryota; kingdom Metazoa; phylum Arthropoda; class Insecta; order Coleoptera; family Brentidae; genus Aspidapion; species Aspidapion aeneum. The sequence continues at coordinate 35,123,147 of OY755041.1, forward strand.
TCCTGCTTGACTATTTGTGATACAATATTGTGTGACATGTCAAAATTTTCCGAAAAAAATTTAGAATACGATCTTCTATGGTGAAGATGTGGCAAATGGTGCAGAACCACTCTGCACCCCCTTCAAAGGGGTGGGAAGTGGCCTTTTTTCAAAAAATAAAACTCCGGCTGGTTTATTATTTCTCATTATTCTCAGCATTTTCAAACATACATAGGGGGGTCAGGAACCCTCAAATAAAGTCTAAAAAAGTGATTTAAAAAAAATTATTTCTGCAAAAAACACCCTTGAGAAATGAATGGTACTAAAACATAGTCTGCGCGTTCAAAAGTACAGGACAAGGGCTTTAATTTGATGTATCGCTTATATCGTCTCGAAAATAACACCTCTACAGGGTGGCAAATTAGGGGTAGTTTCTTATTAGTGATTTTTTTAATTAAAGAAGTTTTTCTCAAAAACCATAAGTTTTTTCAAAAAACTTGTAGTAACTAATTGTGTAGAGAAGGAAACTGCCCACAAAAAATACATAACTTAGATTCCTAGGACAGCTTAATTTTGTGACTTTAGGAAAAATCCATCTTTGTGTAATATAAAACACAGATTTCTGGACAAGCAGTATGAGATCAAAATTGGTTATGACATTTTTAATAGCCCATAAAATTTCCAATCCAGTGATGTATGACTTAGCTATGTTAACACACCGAAGAGGTGGCTATAAGATGCACTTATTCGTTTTGACCTCAGATGCTTCTGTCATGCCAAAAATCCACTGCAAACAAAAAAAAATTCGTTGACTTATAAAGAAATTCAAGTATAAGTGCTGCTCTTTGTCGTGTTAATATAGCTATGTAGCTACGTCATACATCAATCGATTGGTAATTTTACAAGCTATAGAAAGGTCATTACCAATTTTGACATATCTCATATTGGTTGTCCAGAAATCTGTGTTCTATATTACAAAAATACACAGTCACTTTACTAAGTAGAAAGAACTGAAAGGAGAACCGAGAGAAATTTCCTCGTCTGCTTTACAGACGGCTCTATGATCACAGAAGAAAACGCGACAAGCGCAGAACTATTCTTGGAGAACGTCAACATCCAAAGGAGCTAATTCCTAGTTTACGCTATAAGAGCAGCGGGAGAGGATTAGAGCGGGCGAGAAAACGACCATATACAACTGTGCAGACAGCCAGCCACTAAAAGCATTATGAATGAAGAACTGGCCAAGGATAAAGGGGTCAAGGTCCTGTGGGTTCCAGATCATATAGGGATCCCAATAAACTGGCCTAAAGGGGATCAGAACAAAGTTTTAATGGCTCTAAACCCTGTCTAGGGCAGAAAAGAAGCCAACGGATGGACACTCAAGGAGCTGCATAAAGAGTGGGTCAACTCTAACGCAGTGGCGGCTGCTACAGGCCAAAACTAGACAACAACCAGTATTTTTAATAGTTTAAAAAAGTTAAATTTTTCGTTACGACATGTCTAGTTCTTTTTTTTAATCTGTGCTTAACTGGGTAAACTTTTTTTGTGTAAATAATTACAAGCTGGCAGCACTGCGCGGAATAAGATTTCAATTTCACCCATTTTTCAGCAGTGTATGGGTGGCTGTTCTCGCGCGGGGAGCGGAGGAATGTTTGTTTTAGTTGACGTCGGCCATATTCATCGCGCCAAACCGTTCGTTGCCCTTCCTATGTGTTGCCGGTTCTATCCTTAGTGAAGATGTATGAGTTTGTTTTGATTTGGGGTAAGTCAAGGTCAGTAGTTAAAAGCTTTGCCAGTCGCGTGTCCATTGTTTGTTTGTGTTTGTTTTCAAAATGGAAATAAATACTGTCGATTATATAATTTACTGTGCAAATTTAAATACATTGACATATGAACTTCGATTACAAATAAAATCTTTAGGGCCACATAGACCAGTGATGCAATAATAAAATTAAATTTAAAAAAACAATTTAAATTGTAAATTTTTTTCAGTTATTGATAGGGAAATTTTGTGAAACTCCTGTTCTTGATTGCTTACATTTCTATACTATCATGAGTTATTAAAAATAACTGTTTAAATATTTCAAAAGATATGTTAAACACTTTAAAACTTAAAACTCTGATATTAGAGCAATACTTAAAAATAAAATAATTTATTTAAAAAAAATGTCAACAGGTCGAAAAACTGGTATTTAATTTGGTCTCCTGGCTGTTATAATGAATGGGTATCAATAATTGAAACATTTTTAGGTTTTATAAAATTAAACTAAAAATGCAAAAACAGTATTTTTCAGTCCTGTCCTTATTTCCTTGTATAAAAGCAATTATCCTAAAAATATGTTTACATTCAAAGTGGAACCATATACTTCTGGACAGAAAAGCAGTACAATAAAAAAAGTTTGGGGAACAATTGTCTAAAGACTTTTTTTGAAAAAAATCATACAGTATGTACATTTATTATTTGTACAAATTCTTTCAACTTTTTCTATCGAAAACATATACAGAGCTGATCCTGGCTGATCTCCCGAGTAACCTCCACCAGCCCAAATTTCAAATAATTTTTTTTTGATTATCTAAGTTGACAGGTTCTGCTGCCCAGAGTATGTGTACAAAAATTGTGTACATGACTATATAGGACCCTACAATACACTACAGAACCAAGAATTTATTTAAAAGTCCTGTAGGATGGTGTACAAATTTGGTTCAGCTAATCATCCCTTGATCTAAGCCTTATGTGCTCTCAAACTGTAGACAAACTTTATGTACACACACAATAAATGTCTTAGTGTATACAATAAAAAATCAAACTTTCTTATTTTAATATTTACCAAAAGTAAACTGTGTGTTGGAAAGCATGTATAAAAGAGTAAACTTACAAAATCCTTGTCTAATGGGCTCAACAGCTGCGACAGGTAATTCAACATTTCTCATAGTCTTGGTTTCCATTACCTTTTTATTGTTATTGTTGGTCACAGGGTTACCTCCACTGCTAAAACTTCTATCCAATGTAATTTCCACATTTTCTGTGGCTATGACAGCTGGGCTATCATCATTATTAGCAGTAACAATCGCTGAATGATTAGATGGTGAGTTGCTTGGACTTTCTTTTTTACTTGGAATGTTGTCTTGTTTAGATTCTTCAAATTTTACCCAGGTTTTGGTTTGAGACAGTTTTGGAATTGTTACATTTTCAGATTCTTTGGTGCCACTTTGGTTTGTAACTTTCAAAGGGTTATTAGAGTGTTGTTCTGTTCTATCAGGACTATTGTCAGGTTTTATTAATTTAGGTGGACTTGGAAGAGGTGATATATCAGCTTTCTTTGAATTGATTTCAGTTTCTGTTTCAAACTTTACCCAACTGTTGGATAGAGGTGGGTCCCCTGCAAAATCACCTTCATCTTGGGAAAAATGTTCACCCTTTTCTTCACTCATGTTTAGGCTAAATGTAGGTCACTTTATAAGGCACATAAAATTGATTAAAAAAATACCATTTGTTTTTTCAGTACATCACAGGACGGATTAGTCTGCAATAAATTATAAAATTATCAAGTTCCCTTGTTTGTCACACACATCTAGGAGGCCTTGAAAAGGTTACAAATAAGGTATTTTTTAACTCGTGTGGACGTACCTCGCCTCCTACGTGAAAATGTGAAAATTGGACAGGTAAGGCGCAGGTGAGCTGGCGTTTGTTTTAAAAAAATTAACAGCTGATTCTTTTGTTTTCCAAGTTTTTTGTTATGATTGCTTACCGCGCCCTCTACTGGTTGCCCATTCTTTAAATTAGGCAGGACCGTACTGAACTGAAGCCAATAATGAATTTTCTTAAAAGAAACCCCTGTAATGTATTTAGTATTTAATATTTATTAACCAAATTTTTTACAATGATTATTATTCTAATACATATTTTTTTGTATTAAAATTAAGTACCTAGGTATGTGCTAAAGTAGTACTTTTAAATATCCCAGTTTTTTTTCTAATGTAGAATAAGTATTTACTGTTTTTAATAAACATGATTAAAACTAACTAAGAATATTATTGCAAAAGTTTTGAGAAAAATATTGTACAAATTTGTACAAAAAGGAAACTAATTAATTTAATAAATTAAGAAAACTCCATTGACCTAAATTAATACTTAAAAGGTATCTAGAAGAACCCGACAATTTGAAAAAAATAATATTTTCAATAGTTTTTTAAAACGCTTTTTTTTATTAGTTTTTCTTATTGAATTAGTTACTAGGTTGTATAATTTGTATTGTATTGTATAATTGTTGTATAAAATGATGGCCCTGATTGCTTCTATAAAAAGTGGAATTTAAAAGATTTTTTGTATTATGTACGTCTTGCTTAATATGTATGAGAAATATACTTATTTTTAAATTTATTGTTTAAATGGATAAAATTGCACACATTGATAACATACAAGCTTTTAAGGTTTGAAATTTCCTCTGTGTATAATAAATTTGTTGAATACAAACGTGGTTTTTTTAGAACAATTTTAACAATTTAATTTTGAATTATTTTAAGTTGGTCTAAATGGCAGTTATGTATATGCATATGTATCCTTCCAAACCAGTATCCCCTAATTTAATAAACTGTCTACTAAGGCTTTGTAAATCATTATTAAGATTTTCCTATTTAAAATATCTCTAAGAATATAAAATTTATAAATTAGACATCTTATTTTTTTACAAAGATAAAGAACATGCTTATTCCACTTGAGATGTTTATCAATCATTATTCCCAGGTTAAGAGGTTAACTTATATTTTCTAACTGTATTGTGTTAAAATCTGGTTGCTTATGTTAATAAGAAAGCTATATATTGAGTTTTTAATATTTAATGAGAAAGCTATATATTGAGTTTCTAATATTTAAAGTGTTAATGTAACTTTTTTGTAGATTTTTAATCTCTTGAAACCAGATTTTAACTTTTCTTTGGCTTCTTCCCATGTCTTGCCAGGAAATATACAAACAGTGCCATCAGCAAATAAATATATTTTTCCATCAATTTCTAGACTAAAAAGGCTATTTATGTAGATTGTAAAGAAGTCCATAAGTTACTTGACTTCCAGGGGACCCAAAGACAAGTCAACTACATTTTATTAAAATTAAAGTAAATGGTAAAAGATGCACTAAGAGAAAAAACCATATCTTCTCAAGAGATAAAAGGGTCACTCTGCACTGCAGCGACCTTGCTGATAGTGTACAACAGGACAAAAGAAAAAATCCTATATAGTTTTTTATTTCACACGAGACTTATAATGGTAAAATAAATTGGTAACATTTTTTTTAAGTCACAAGCTTTTATAAAATGCACTAAAAATTAAAAAATAATTTTCTAACATTCTAATATTATCATAATAATAAAAGCGATGGCCGACTGATGGAAATTTTGACGATGTTAGCACGATAAGATATCCGTATCAATTAAATATCACTATTTGCAAGAATCAATCTAGCAGAAAAATGACGAGGTACCAAACCCACCCAACCCGACCCAAGATACCCCAGCATTTCTCTGACAATGGCATAACATTGCGGCACATCAAACATATTTTTGATGACCTTGTGGCCAATTAAAATGTGTTGGGTGACATTTTGTGATACTGTAAATAGAACGGTACCACTTTGTGACACAAAAAAAAATTACTGAAAAATTAACAAATATCTGGAAGCAGAACTGTATTTTCCAGCTAGGTAAAACATTGATATGCCCGGTAACTTTTATACAGTGGAGAAGGGGGGTTCAGAAATAAGAAAATTTTAAGCCCCACAGTGTTTTAATATCAATGTTTTACAAAGAAGAAAGTAATTAAAATACAGTTCAACCCAAATGTTGTAGCCAAACAATGAAACTCTACCTACTTCCGAGGCTTCCAGAGTATTTGTGTAATTAAAAAAATTAAAAAATTGACTAATAAACAAAATAAAATTCTAAAAGATTGAATTAAGATGACAAAACTAGAAGCACTTTACAGGTAGATGGACTCCTTTAACAGGTCATAGTGTACCTACATTTGAGTCAGTAGTGTAAGACTCACTTATATAAATGATTATTAAAAAAAATATACTTCCAAAATTATCCCGTCATAGGGGAGATCTAGACCAAATATCTGCTGTCATCATTCTACGTTGGGTAGAATGAGACAGACAGCAACCCAGTCCGAGATCTACCCCATGAGGTAAAGCAATGTAAGGAAACCGCAAAAAAATATAAACTCATCTCTCTTTTGTCTCTGCAAAGTTGGTCATTGGGTTGTACAAATAACGCAAAAATTTAGTTCATCTTGTGTATTTTAATTGGAAACTGGAGAATAATACCAAACAAGTCAGTGCCAAAATAGCAAGGCACTTTAAATAGGGCCAAAATAGCAAGGCACTCCAAATTTCACAGCACAAGTCGTATTAAATAAATGAAATGAAGGAAAACAAGTCAATTTAGTAAATACTCCGCAAAATTGTGGTTATGACGTCATACCTTCACATTGCGTTTTCATAAAATGTTAAATTATACTGTAAAATTTATGGGAAAAAATTATATCTAAAAAAAAATGGTTGCTTGCGTGAAATGACTCTTACCTTGGTCCTTGATTAGTTTTTAAGTTGTTGGTTAATTGAATAATATATTGTTTTATTTTGTGAACCTGTTTCCAGACATCTTCCACTACTCCACCGGTCCCAGTTCTGCCGCGCCTTCCCTGGTGATCACCTAGCACATGACGCCAGGACAGCACATGGTCCAAAAATGTGGTTGGATCTTGCCCGAGCGTAAAAACCCTTTCCCAGGGTTACTATGCTACACCCGGCTTCACACCAGCGTCCAGCACAACTGTCCCAGTGATGGATTGGACAGGGCACTGCTCTTTCCGTAGAAACGGCGTAGGCCGCCTTAAATCCCTCTCAGAGGGTGTGAGCGTCACTTAAGATTCGCCTAAACACGACGGCTCACAGTTATACCGTCTTTGGTATGATCTGCAACTACTGCAGTGCCATTAAGTGCCAATAACCACAAAAACAATGGCGACACCAATAGACGGCCACCAGCCCAGCCAAAATTCTTTAGGAAAGAGACAAGACACTTTGTCGGGAACACAAAAAAATTAAGTTGCCGGAAATCGTTCGTAGATCTGGTGGGGACAGTATACAGTACCAACCAAATTTTCCCGGTTAAATTCAAATTAGAATGCAAACGCATTTATAAAAAAACGCTCTCGCCGAAAAATCACTAACTCCGGTTTCCGAGCCTGGAGAAAAAAACCCGCGGTTTTCAAACTAACCAATGAGGAAATACACTAATACTTCCGTACCCTGCGCATGAGGTGTTGTCGGATCGATTTCCACGGTTGAAATTTTTATAACAAGGACATCGAGACACCCTCCATACATAGACCGAACATTTGCCTACCGGACCCCCGCCAACATAGCAAGTAGGAGGAAAATAACCAGACGGACTATAAGAAGCTCAGCATTGAAACCATCAACTGTAAAATCAATTACTGGAGATCAGAGCATGCAGCAAACCCAGGAATATTCGTACACTCAACCAATTCTCATATGAGTAAAGCTATACTAAGTGTAGAATTTAGTTGTATTTTAGTTACAGTTTTAGTCAAAAGTTTCATTTGCTCTTTATATATGTTTTCTCTAAGATTCATATGGTTTGACGCCATTTTTGTAAAACATTTCTACATTAATAAAGTTGTTTCTGAACTTGAACCTAAAAATACACATTGAACTACTGCTTAAACTCGGCACAAGAGTGCTCAGATGTTAAGTTTGTTCATCACTATCCAGCCCTACACAACCCTTGAATCCGACTGAGTTAGTTATTAACTTTATTTAACTATGATTATATATAAATTTATATAATATAAAAATACGATTTTGTTTATTCTTTTAGTCCTGGTTTTTATTCCTCGTTTATCTACCATTTACAAAAGTGCATAACTCGTATTTATTTTATCTTCTCCTTATCAAATTAATAAAGATATCAAAGTTGGCCAATATCCTCGAAAATAAACATAAGCGAATGAAATGTTCATCTAAATGTTTTCTTCCTGTTACTGAAGCCATTTGTGATGCGGCAACGCCGCCATTCCCCAGCAGAATAGCTGTTTATTTTCATGAACGTCAAAGAAAATTTCGAAATTTTACAGATAAACAAAACAATCGAAAGTTTTTATGTGATTTTTCCCGAAACCTGTGATCTCAAGTTCCAATTACGATGCCCAGATAATACGATGTGCGCAGTGTCCACAGTAATTCGATGGAATGTCTCCTTTATCAGGTAACTTTTTGGACACTATATAACCTCCAAACCTAGCTCTATAAAATACCCTTAATTTGTTTACAGAAAGACGAGTCGAAGAGCCTTGATTATTTACCTAAATAAACAAATATGTAACGTTTGCCTTAAACGTAAAAATGACACGTTACAACCTTCTATGTTGAATATTCTTTAAGTATTTGGATCACAAATTTAGATTAACTTATGCTTTGATTTGCGGCCATCGCTTTGATTATTGTGATAATATTAGAATGTTAGAAAATTATTTTTTAATTTTTAGTGCATTTTATAAAAGCTTGTGACTTAAAAATTTTTTTTTACTAATTTATTTTCTACTTTTTAGTCTCAGCTATCTACTCTATTAAATGAAAATATTTGTTCAATAACAGAACAGAGTTGTTTGGAAACTCATTTTTTTATTGGGGGAAGGAGAGGGTGGGGGTAGAGGTAGAAATATATTTTTTGTTTGGGCTTTATTGCCATCGGACCTTTATGCATATACCAAATTTTATAAAAGTCATTTGAAGTGAAGTGTGTCAAAAACGCATTTTTTATGGAAGGGGGTGGGGGGTAGGGTGGGAGGACATTTTTTCATTATTGTTGTATTGTCATCGGACCACTATATGTATACCAAATTTCCTCCAAGTCGGATAATGGGAAGTGTGTCAAAAACGGTTCACAAGATTTGATAGATAGTTAGATAGGTAGATAGTTAGACAGAACATCTGAAGCTAAATAAAAGCTTGTAATAAAAACAAATGCGATTTGGAATACAAAAATAATGCCGCAGCTCCCACAAAAAACATTTAATTACAAAATTAGAAGGCGTACTCTATCTCCAAATTTTAGCAAAACGTGAAGAAAAAGGACGAGACGTCGGCGCATTTCCTCTCATCATGTAAAGCATACAAGGAGGCAAGAAGAAAGGCATTTGAAGAGGAAGCCTTTGAGACGGAGGACCTTCTGAATCTGAAGTGGCCAGATATTCTGGCCTTTGTACAGAAGACGGGCAGATTCCTTAGCAAAGGAAGGATGCAGTAGGGCGGATGCCCGGGGGTTGGCCAAAAGGGCGCTTCATGTGCCTAGTCGCCAGGCCTAGAGCCTACTCCCACCCTACTACTGCTACTGGAAAAATTACCTTTTCGGTGGCTTGGAACCCATTTTTCCGAAGTAATCCGCCCTCGGGCGCTTCTACTAAAACAAATTTTTCTAACTAAATTATCTCTACCAAACAACGCTTTTGCATAAATTTTTTAACATTTTTAATGTAATAACATATCAGAATTTGTTACGGGTACAATAAGTGTGCCAAAGTGTAGTGCTGTTTTTTACCCGAATTGATCATTTTGGGTCAAGTGATTATTCTCAGATGTAGATGACAAATAAAGGATTGTTTACTGTTTTTTTAGTGCCTATATGTCCAGTGTTTATTTTTTTGGTAATTTATTTGTTTTATCGTGCAATTTGAAAATGCAGTCAAGTGATTATAATATAAGCAAATGGCCACAATAATTAACTTTACTTTTTAGTTCTTAAAAAAGTTTTGGACAAATTCTGGCATATTTAAGATAGAAGTCAAACAATTCCGCTCTTTTAACTCAACTTTTTCGTCTGTCCACTAAAAGCATCATTGGCACTTTTAAATTTTCCCCGTGGTCTGGCAAAACAGGAGGAATTCTAAAAAACCGAACTTGTCTTGTCCTTTATAATAAGATATAGGTATTTTTAAAAACATAAAACTACTTTGACTACATGTAATTTCATGTAATCAATTGTTTTGTTTGGCATCCGCGATATATCCAGGCTGCTGCTGATCCACTGAGTTGTATAACGCCCTGAAAGGGCGTTAGAGACGGAAAGACAAGGCATTTTTTATTGACCCTATCCAATTTGGTTTCTAGGGACGGGTATTTCTTTTACAATAAAAACAGAGATAGACATTATTGAACATGTAAAACGGACAAAGATAGGCTGATTTTGCATGCTAATAATAGCCTAGATAATATATGGGTACTTTTATCTCTTTCACACTGACGGCATAAGTGCGACAGAAAAGCATCTGGCTACTTTTAATCCACCTGCCGTATTTTGAGTGATTCAACCTGCTAGTCGGTTTATACAGGGAAAACTTATGACAATGTTGTCTAAGTACGGAAATGAATTTTTACAAAAAGGAATCTTAAAAACGTTTAAAAACAAGTTTAGAAGTATAGTCCAACTTATACCCATTTGTAATGACGTCATTTTTGTTTATCTTTGTTAAGTATATTATAAACAGCGGTGACAATAAACTTTTAAAAAAAAGTAGTGTCTATGATTCAAATAGGTAGGTAATTGGTTCTGTGAAGTATCCGTCACTGTCAATCAAAAAACATTGATTGGCAAAAATATCTACGCCATACGTTTTTTTCTCAACTGGTGACGTCATTACAAATGCGTATATGTTAGACTCTAACTATTTGAGTTCAAACATGGTCCAAAATTGTTTTTTGTGCAAAAGAAGAAAAAAAATCGATACAAAAACAACATTTTATGGGTAAGTTGTCTTGACGGATAGTTTTTGCTAAAACACGAGAAAATTCAGTAGCGTCACGATAGATAGTTTTTTCTGCGACCGTGCGATTTTACCCTCACACGTTTTGATTCAGAAAGTGTCACTTCCCCGCACTTATAAGATAATTTTTTAATAATAATTTGTCCTGAAATGTGTTGCAGTCTAGGACAACTGGGCGCCGCCAACTCGGCGCCACCAACTGGGTGGCGGGCCAACTGGGCAGCAGGCGAACTGGGCGCCGGGCCAACTGGACGCCGGGCCAACTGGGCGCCGGACTAAAATATTTTTTCTTGATAAAATGTGCAGATGAAAAACAAAATAGATATATTATTATTTATGCAAAAACATCTTTAAAAAATCCTTTACGTAATATTCTTGAAATTTGGTTTTGTTAGAGTTAAATCCATTAAGTCGAGTGTTGAAATTTTGGTAGATCTAGAGTTCTGGTAACCTGATAACATAAAATTTACGTTTTTGATTACAAGAATGGTAAATCCAAAATGGCGGATTTCTTTATTTTTAAGCCGATTTGTCTCAGACTTGAAAGTTTGAAGTGTGTGGGATCACTTAATACAGTTTTACCCTCAAACTTAAAAAAATTAAAATGGCGGATCCAAAATAGAATGAGTTTGAGACAAATCGGGTTAAAAATAAAGAAATCCACCATTTTGGATCCGCCATTCTTGAAATAAAAAAAGTAAATGGTATTTTTACCAGGTTACCAGAACACTACACCTACCAAATTTCAACACTCGCCTTAATAAATGTTGAAATTTTTGTATAAACAACATATTTATTTTGTTTTTTATCTGCACATTTTATCGAAAAAAAAAATAGTCTGGCGCTGAGTTGGCCCGGCGCCCATTAGACCCGGCGTGGGGAATTGAAATTTTTAGTTCCGAAATTTTATCTGACTCCAGCATAACTTGTAGTCCACCCAAGAAGAGAAGAGTTGAAGAAGACACTTGTTCAAAGAAAGAAAATATTTTACCTGGAAGGTACAACATTTGTAAAGTTCAAAGATTAAAACAATAATTTTAAAACATCCACTGCACTTAGCATGCTAAAAAATTGTTTTTACTCTTTTTTTTACTGAAGAGAATTTTGTAAACACAGTATACACAAGTAAGTATTCATGACTTATTTATTATTCAAACAAAAAATTGTTGATAAAAAAATGCTAGTGGAATTCAAAATTTTTATTTTGCGCCGCCACTGCCCTTTTTTATCCAAGACAAGCAAATAGAATATTTTTGCGGACTTACCAAACCGAAATTCTATTTTCATCCCTGTCTTGCTCATTAAATTCTTACTTGTATTTGGGTAGGTGCCATATAGGGTATAGAAGTCAATCTGCTGATCTCTTTGTGACGTCATTCCAAAAATGATCAATAACTTTCAAGAGGAATCTGGGCGAGTCCAATTCTGTACATTTTCTACAGATTTCTACTTTGCCAACTAAACGTCAGATGACATATGTAAATGTCAAAAATATCGGTTTGTTGACGATCGGGGGTTGCAGAAATAATTTATTTTCCATAATTTTCCTTTTGTCTCCAAGAAATTTCTAAAATGGTAAGTGCCTAATTTTTTAAAAGTAAATCCAATTACCTAGCGTTATTTAGGAATTAGTAATAATATTATTTATTTATTGGACTCTGGTAGTAAAATTCAAAAATCTTGGGAAAACCACCCCTTTATTTTTCCTTAAAGCTAGTTTTTTGTACATTTGGGATGATGTTTGTATCTTGTCTGAGCCACAGTTTGTAAAAAAACGTCGTTAAATAAAAATGTTTTTACATTTTATAGAAAATGAAGGAAATTGCCAGAAATCAGTGGCATATAATTGTGTTCCTAATTCATTGATTTTTTTCATTTTCCTGAATTTATTATCTTTATTTTAGTCGTTTCAAGATAAAATAATGGGATTTATGGCTCGGCCTAACCAGGATGCACAGCCAAAAGATGATATTCCATGGTGGCTGAAGGCCGGTGGTAGAGCCCTCGGCACATTTGCAGGATTCAGTAAGTTTTATTACATAAGGAAACTTTTGGAAACATACCTACCAGCCTGTACATAGAAAGACAAGAATGCCTAGGGGGCTGTCCCTCTACAGAATAGGTGTTCCTGTAACACTTTGCTTTAACACCTTAACTAACAGTTAATCATGAATATATCTTAGAAATACCAGGGAAGAATCAGTGCAAGATTTACTATTAAACATCTTTATTTCAAATAGGAAATCCTAATGGTCCTAACCAATATATTGTCACCCTAGTGGTGAACTGTCCTAATACACATGCAGAAAACCAGAACTAGCACAGAATCATTAATAAAAATCATGTTTTTTTTTATAAAACTGTCAACAGAAGATAAAAAATGATGTTTTTCACTTGGTTTTTGTCTTTTGAATTTTAGACATGAAAACATGAATTTTGCCATAAAAAAAACATTTTTAAAAGAATGCTAGCTCAAGTTTGTGTTTATGTGGGTTAGGGGCAATGATCTTACTTTTGGTTTCAGTGCACTATCCGGACACTAAAACGAGACATTTTCTGATGACGATTCTTTTTGAAAATGGTTTTTTAGCAATCTTGAAACTTATTTAGGTACGGAAAATTTAAAAACAAATTGTTTTTTTAATAAAAAGACACTTTTCAATTTCTATCTAAAATGCACACAAAATCACATACAAATTGGACATATATGATACTGGCCTTTGGGTCATTTGCTGGGGATTTACTCAATTCCGTGCCCGTGAGTCCGACTGAAAATGCGAGGTTGCTACATCACAGGTAGGTATGTATAAAATAAAATATTTTGATTTGATTGTCCCTTCTTACTGCCATTCATATTTTTTTAGCCAATAAAATTAAAGGCAAGGCTTGGATGAGGATAAGTTTCATTTTATTTGTTTTGGGTTTGGGTTGGTTTTGGTAGAGCTGGGATGCCTTGATTTAGTTTGGTTCAGTTTGGTTTGGTTTGGTTCGGGTTCAGTTCAGTTCGGTTCCGTCTGGTTCGGGTTGGTTCCGTTCGGTTCGATTTGGTTCCCTTCGGTTCGGTTTGGTTCAGTCTGGTTGGGGTCAGTTCCGTTCGGTTCGCTTTGCTTTGGTTGGGTTCAGTTTGGTTTGGTTCGGTTTGGTTCAGTTCGATTCGGTTTGGTTCAGTTCGATTCGGTTCAGTTCTGTCCGGTAGGGTTTGGTTTGGTTCGGTGATGATTTTCGGCGATGATGGCAAGTATACCATTCAAAAGTGACATAAAACTTATATGTCCTGAAAATTTCACAACATTTGGATATACAGGGTGTCCCAACTAAAAGGTAACAGATGTGTTTTTTGGGTATATTTCATGTAAATTTAGAGAAAAGCTCAGACACGTCGATTTTGTTTGTGAGCGGGACACTTTTTGGCTTGAATCTTTGTAGCACCCACAATCTTCGAGGGGTATACTTTACCCCTATATTTTGAAAAAGTGGTTCTAGTGATATCTTGTTTTGATGTTCTCCCAAAAATATCTTTACAACCTTGTAATAATGTCGCAAATCCATGCATCAGTTTTTGAGATATTTGCTTTCAAATTTACCATGGAATGATAAAATAAAAATTAAATCCGAAAAATAGAAAATTCAAAAGTATACCCCTCATAAACAAAATCGACGTGTCCGAGCGTTTCTCCAAATTCACTCAAAAAATACCCAAAAACACCTGTTATCTTTCAGTTGTGATACCCTGTCTATAAATTTCTGAAATTAGCAAAAATGATCAATATTGGCAAAAATCTTGAAATATTGGTCATTTTTAGCACTTTTAAAATTTCATATGGGTGAATCCGCAGAAAGTAATTTTTGACTTCTTGTAAAGTAATTCCTGTACTGAGACAAACAGATTATTTTTAGTTGTTTATATGTACCTTGTTGATATCTATTAATGAGCAAGCTTATTTATGTATATTTCTTAAAATATAGCTGTTTTTTAAAGTAAGTAAGGCAGCAGAATGAGGAGGCATGCAGCGGAATGATAAAAAGGCCTTGTTTTGTTTCATTCTAATAATTTTAGTAGAGTAATGAACAAATAAAAAGCAAAAAGTTATACAAGTTAACTATACTATAGTAGTGTGAGCTATAATGAACCTAATTTTTTCAAGAAAAAAAGTTGCTCCGACTTCAAAAAAAATTTATATATCTTTGCATTTCAGATTATTTTGTCACGCCGTCTGTCTGTCTATATGTCCGTCTGTCTGTCTGTCTGTCTGTAACGACCAACGCGCATAACTCAAAAACCGCCGATTTGAATAAGATTTGGTACCTAGGCTGACTCTTGGGTCGAGATGGTCCCATTTTATGGTAAAGGTAGTAATCATAATTTGGCTTTTTGAATAATATGATTATGAATATGTACCTATAAAATAACTGGAGTCATGGATGGGACTTTTTAAAAGTAAGTACCTTTGTGTGTATAGTTTCGAATAATGCAAAGTGAGACATATGCACAAAAAATTATTTACTAAGATCTTCACACCCATACTTAAAACCAGTGTTTACATTCAAGTCTATGAACCTAGTACTAACTGGAAAAATGTTTTTCTGTTATTACATTTTATCTTAAAATGATTTAAAACTTATTTTAAATATAAGGGAAATTTAAATTATAATCTTTTACAAAACTGTAGACAAACTTAGTACCTACAAATAGTAGAATTTTAATGAATAGGTGACAGTGACATAAAAAGTTCATTAATGTAATAAACAATAAAAGAAAAATATGTAACTGAATATAAATATAATGTAAGAAAATAAACAAATATACCAAAAAATTATGTAATAGGATATCCATAAAAATTTTACCATACATTTTTATTTATTTCAAGAATCACGACATTTACAATTTTTTATAATGCAAAAAATTTTTTAATAGTTCAAAATTTCCTTGATTGATAGTCAATAGACATAATTACAAACATATCTATTAAATTGATTCATTGTGACACTGAAATAATTGTCAATGTCCAGCCTGTTAATTGAGTTAGCCATTCTTGTTAAAGAAGAAGTTATTCCATATGATGTTCTATGGAATGGAACATAAATTATAGAGTTTCTAGTTTCTAGAGTAAACCTTTGTTTGTTTGTTTGTTTGTTGACCTCGCAAAGAGACTAACTACAATAACCTTGGACAATCCAACTTGCTGTTTATAATTTTAAAAAGCATTCATACATCTAATATAAATCTTATTTTTTCCAATAGTTTCTGCAGAGATAAGTAGTTAATATGATCTCTGGGAATTTTCAGTTTATAATTTAATATTCTTAAAACTGCATTTTAAATTTATCCAAAATTTCAATGTATTTATTAAAATAAGGGTTCCATATCTGGCAGGCATACTTAACATGAGAGAGTAATAAGCAGCAGTACAATATTTTAAAACAAAAAATATTGGTAAATTTATCAAGAGAAAAATAGCCCAACATTCTTAAACTTTTGTTACAAATATTTTCAATGTGTATACTAAAAACTAATTTTTGATCTAACATAATACCAAGATTCTTAACCTGGTCAGCACTATTTAATAAAGCCACATTTAATGAATAGTTAAAAATTATCAAAGTTTGAATTCTGTAAAATCTCTTTACACTACATTGGTTTAAATTTAAATTAAGTTGATTGCTTACACACTACTTAGTAAATTGGTTAAGATCTTGCTGTATTACCAGACAGTCATCAATAGATCTACTCATTAAATAAAATTGTTGTTTTCGAAAAATTGATATATCTTCGCCATCTTGAAAACAAATTTGATAAAATTTGGTAGTTTTGTATTAGCGACTACGGCCAATCGACTATCTACACCTTCTAGTTTTTTGAAACTATGTTATTTCTTATAGCCGCCATATTATATACAGCAATAAATAGAGCTCGATAGAGCATTAAAATAGCTTTTCAACGATGTAAAAAATCTGTGGAACACATGTAATTGATTTCTGGGACTAGAAAAAATCAACGTCATTCCATTGATATCGCTTATACAAAATTACCAAATTTTATTAAATTTGTGTACAAGAACAAAACTCCTTTTTGCTTGGTTTTTTGAAAACAACTCTATCTATTTTGAATAATCAAACAAGTTTTCATGGCTAATCGGGTAAAAATAAGGCTTTTTTGTTTCTCTCGTATTTTTCCGTGGGTTGCTCGAAGGCCTAACTTTACGGGGGTCCAAGATCTAATGAACAATATACATCTAATAAGTGTTGACAGTTAACTGTTTTGTCCTTAGAAAGACGGCTTGGTCGATGTGATATCCTTGCTAAGTTAAGTATACGGTTTTGTCTCTTACCTT
Source organism: Aspidapion aeneum (assembly GCA_963576565.1). NCBI lineage: Eukaryota > Metazoa > Arthropoda > Insecta > Coleoptera > Brentidae > Aspidapion > Aspidapion aeneum. The sequence continues at coordinate 35,140,297 of OY755041.1, forward strand.
ACGTTTCTAGTGAGAAAACAAGATCATGTACTCTGTAAGAAGCGCCATCTACCCAAGTACGAGATAATCTAAAACTGCTATATCATCGATCGATGAAAATATCGATTGAAAGACGTGACCTACAACACACATTGTCTTTTAGGTCAGATTAACACTGATTGCGTTTATTCCGCCATTAACGCTGTCGTGGCTAATCGGGTAAAAATAAGGGTTTTTTGTTTCTCTCGTATTTTTCCGTGGGTAGCTCGAAAGCAACCTTACGGTGGTCCAAGATCTAATGAACACCTAATAAGTGTTGACAGTTAACTGTTTCGTCCTTATGGGACTCTTCAGAACACTGCTTGATCAGTGTGACACCCTTGCTAAGTTAAGTATACGGTTTTGTCTCTCACCTTACGTTTCTAGTGGGAAAACAAAATCATGTAGTCTGCAAGAAGCGCCATCTACCCAACTAAGACAGCAGCAAGCGAGTAAAACTGCTATATCATCGATTGATGAAAATATCGATTGAAAGAGAGAATCCATCACGTGACCTACGACACACGGTAGGTGGTAGACGCTTTTTACTCATTGGGCGTCGACCGGTGAGATACCACCATGCCAGAAGTGAGTAGCGCTAAGTGGTATCACCACGTTCCGCTACTGCGCTGGCAGTCCGGTTCCAACAATGAGTAACAGACAGCATGATGGCGCCTCCAGGATTAAAATATTCCGGAGGTAAAATACCCGACCATTCGGATCTCCGGGCGTCGGGTGATCCTGGGGGTCCTTCATGCAAAGATATTAAAAGAAGACCAAAAACTCAACTCAGAATTGATTTTAGCAATATAAGAGGATTAAGTACCAACATGAATTCAGTTCACCAACATCTTGAAGAACAAAGACCTGACATCCTTGTTCTCACTGAAACTAAAATCAGTTCTGCAACACCTATTGTGAACTATCTTTATCCCGCCTATGACCTACACCACCGATTTCGACATAATTTTGGAATATGTGTGTACATTAAAAATGACCTTTCATGTCATCGACAGGAGAAGCTAGAACCAGCGAACCTCGATATCATATGGCTGAAATTCACCTCAAAGTCATCGACCAAGTTCATTTGCTGCCTCTACCGACCGCCAAGTAACACCGAGTATCAAAACTTTTTTGCGACATTATCCGAAAACTGTGTCTAACTATCCACATGCGGAAATTGTTTTTTTAGGCGATTTCATCGTCCACAATATACCCTGGCTAAAACACCACAACAAAACAGATAATGAAGGCAGCTTTTGCCATAAGTTGTGGTCTAACGCAGCTTGTCGATGAACCTACCCGTATCTCAGAAAGGGGTGAATTTGCAGCGCTCTTAGACTTGTTCCTAACTACAAATCCTGACTTGTACACAATTCAAGTAGATCCCCCACTTGGTTCATCCGATCATAAACTTATAAGAACAAAGTGCGAAATGTTCATACCGCCAAGCCAACAATTACTTCCTCGTAAAATGTGGCACTATAAATCGGCAAAATGGAATGACCTTAAACAGTTTTACCTGGATTTTCCATGGCAAGAGGTTTGCTTTAAAACAGCTGATCCCACTATTTGCTGCAATGAAATAACAAAAGTAATCTTATCTGGAATGGATGCATATATCCCACATACAATAAAACGCAGAGCTAATGCAAAACCTTGGTTCAACAGCCAGTGTCAAACGGCTGTACAGAAAAAACACAGAGCATATAACCTTTGGAAACGACAACAAACCGCTCAAAACCACACAGAATTTATAGAAGCCAGAAATAGTTGCAAAATTACTATTGACGCCGCCAAAGAAACATACAATCAAAGAATAAAAAACAGGTTGCTGAATTGTCCAAGTAGTTCTAGGTCCTTTTGGTCTCTTGCAAAAGCCGTTGGATCAAACTTCACCAAGTCATCCATACCACCACTTACAGATAAAAATACTCACTTAGCCACAACATCAGAGGAAAAAGCTAATATGCTTTTCCTCCAACTCAAACCTAACAGTGCCAAATGGAAAAACTCCACCGTTCATTGAAAGGGTTTCCCACAGTATGCCAGAGGTACCCTTTTGTCACAGAGAAATACGAAAATCCCTTAAAAAGTTGGATACAAACAAAGCAATGGGTCCAGATGGCATTCCCGCGATAGTACTCAAAAATTGTTCGCTAGCACAATTTTTGAGTACTATCGCACCCCAACTTTCGCAAAATTATTCAATTTATCTTATAGGCAAGGAGTATATCCATCATCATGGAAGTTTGCCGCAGTACAACCCATTCCAAAGAAAGGAAAAAAGACAGATCCGTTAAACTATAGACCAATTGCTCTACTTCCGGTGATATCAAAAGTAATGGAAAGAGTTGTGAACAATCACTTAACCAAGTACTTGGAAAAGTACAAAATTATCAACGACAAGCAATACGGATTTCGAAAATATAGGTCAACTGACGATTTACTTACATACGTCACTCACTTATGGCAAAAAGCGATTGAGTTGCGAGGTGAAACAAGAACAATTGCCTTAGATATATCTAAAGCATTCGATAAAGTCTGGCATGAAAATCTGCTCTACAAGCTCAAAGCAACGGGATTGTCGCCGAGACTTGCACTTGGTTTGAAAGTTACCTTAAGGATAGATCCATTTATGTTGCACTGGATGGCCGGAACTCCAACTCTTACCAAATAAATGCTGGTGTGCCACAGGGAGCAATCCTTTCGCCAACACTTTTTCTGATTTACATAAATGACCTCATAGATAAAACAGTAAATCCACTTTATTGCTTTGCAGATGATGGCAATGTAGTCTCCTCAGTCATACCACCCACATGTCTCTCCGCACGTGAATTCCATTACCTTAGACTAACTGAAATATCAAAGATAAATAACGACTTGGAGAAAATAGAGGACTGGGGCAACAAAAACCTTGTACAGTTCAACGCTCAGAAAACCCAAGCAGCCCTGTTTTCAAAAAAGACCAGCACCGGTGAGCCAAACATCATGCTATCTGGAAGTGCTGTCGCATTGCAGAGCCAGTTGAACATCTTAGGAGTCACTGCAGAGACCAACATGTCTTGGCACAGTCACGTGGCAGATATAGCTAAAAGGGCGTTCCAAAATCTTGGGGTGCTATTTCGTACAAGACATCTGTATACACCAAGCCAACTGCTGACACTCTACAAAGCCCAGATTCGACCAACTATGGAGTACTGCTCACATATATGGAGTGCGGCACCCAAACATACCTTAATGCTTTTGAACACCGTGCAAAAACGAGCTATCAAGCTGATCAATGACCCCGCACTTACCCGTAGCTTGGATAGTCTCGAACATCGAAGAACTGTGGGCGATCTATCTCTCTTCTACAGGTATTATCACGAAAAATGCTCTGAAGAGTTGACACGTATGATTCCCCCGGGAGTAGCACCTACTAGGCGAACACGTCAAACAGACGGTAACCATCAATTTATTGTCAAAATAAAGGCACCAAGAACCTCATTATATCAGAATTCATATCTCTGGAGAACAGCATCGCTGTGGAATAAACTCCCTGCGACAGTTTTCCCTGCAGGTTACAACCTGAACCGTTTCAAAACCAACACACACCAACATTTCCGCGCACTTGCCGCTTCTCGAGCGTGATAGGGATCTCCTTGCGAGTGCGCATACCCGCAAAAAAAAAAACACATTGCGTTTATTTCGCCAGTAAGACGTCGGCATCGCGTCTGTCAACGGAGTTTTAAGCTAAATACCAAAAAACGTAAAATTTAGTACCCGTAAATTAAAAATTAAACAAGTTTTCGTGGCTAATCGGGAAAAATGAGAGTTTTTTTGTTTTGTTGATTAGCTACGGAAACTTGATTTTTAATTTACGGGTACTAAATTTTACCTATATTTTTAATTTCGATACAGCATCTAATTGAGCTCGCAATAGTGCAACTTTTTTCGACGCGAAAACTAGTTTTTAATGAAAAACTGGTTTTGCATAACTTTATTTGCCAATGCCTTGAATTAAATAATCAGAGTTGTATTATATTTTTTTTTTAGTGGGCATAATCCTAGGACTCTGGACGTCAATAGGCATTTTATTAGCCGACGTGTGGCAGCTCTTAGCTGGTGTGTGGCTAATGATATCTGGATTTATTTTGCTCTGCGTCGAAGCACCTTGCTGCTGCATGTTCATAGATCAAGTGCAGAGGTTCAGTGATGTTATTGATACTAAGCCCTATCTTATTAGGGCCATTGTATATTTTGTGTAAGTAAATATTTTTGTCTTTAAAATTCCCCCAATAAATACAATGTCCCTTTGCAAGTAACGGACCATTATTAAATTACGTTACGCTTAAGTGGTGGTTTAGTCTTGCGTTACACTCAATGTTTTTTTTTTGAAAATACGGTACAAAGGGGGAGCAGAGTTAAAAATTTTGAATTTTTGCGTTAAGTAATTTAAGAATGTTTCATTTATACCACTCTTATTCAGTGACTTGCGGGTTAAGTACTAGTCTAGGTAAATATTCATCTGTTACCTTGTTTTTGAAAAACCTCACATAAAATTGGTATTTGATATGGAATCATCCCATTACGATTGTGCCTATCCTTCAAATTAGGGAAAAAAGAGACATCTCCTTTGAATACACACACCTGCTTTGTTGTTGGTTAAGTCCTTTTGTGCCAATTTTTCAATTATTGACAGGGAAGCATTATTTTCAACGAAATTTATTCTATTGGTTGTTAGAAAGAGAAATAAAAACACAGATTTTCCATCAAAAATGATGTCATTAGTATCAAAGGGAGATTTCTCGTTTTTCCTTAATTTAAAGAATTGCGCTACAGGCCTTCTACTTGTCATAAAAACATAAAATTGTCATAAAATCGCATAAGGAGTCATTGATTGATTGTAATTGATTTTTTGTTTTTCTTGTGGTTAATTTAAAATAAACATTTTGAAGACTCGATATTTCCCTCCACCCCATAAAAAAATTCGTAGAACCGCCCTTGCTCTCAGTAACTTGCGGGTAAAGCTCATTATGTTCCATATTATGCCACGTTTTTTGAGGGTTCCGGGTATTTCTGGAGGGATAAAAAAAAATTCACCCTCACTTGTGACTGCGGTGAAAATTATGCAATTTTTCGAGGAAGTCTTAAATATTTTTATTTATCAAAATGTAATTTTAGTGTTTTCTCTTAAAGAATCTTTTAAGCTAAATATTGTTACTTTTAGTTTTTAAAATACCTTACATAGAGTTGGAATTTTTTATAATAGCCCCAGGCCTTCTACTTGCCATCACGAAACAGTAACACACGGTATGTCAGCGGGCATCCATATATACCGGAGATGACGCTTAATTGTCACTTTTCGCTTTCTGTGACGTTAGGTAGATGACAATACATAGAAATCGGCATTTAGCTAATGTTAAATGTGTCGAAAGGCGATAAGTGTCCAAAGAATTAACATACAAACTTGAAATTTTGCACAAATGTACGCTTAAGTATGCTTCAGAAGCGTGGTGAAATTGAGCCAGATCAGAAAAATGCAAATGCCTCAGTTTGGAGCTTTTCTGAACTTACGCGGTGCCCCATTTTTAATAACGTTTGAAGTAATTACTTTAAAACTATGTTGAACAATTGTCGGCCAAAACGTTTGTTCGGTAAAAATTTTGCATTATTTTCGAAAAATCCTCAAAACTCAAAAACTAATTACTAATATTAAAAACTGACTGAACGGTTATCAAACAAGCGCTTCTGCCTACAATTTTTCAAAAGTTGGTTTAAATCGACGGGCTAGTTTTAAAGTATTTTATGAAATGACTTGAAACATTGGTGAAAATGGGGCCCCGCCTGAGTTCAGAAAGGCCCCAAAATGAGACACTTTTCTGATCTGGCCCAATTCCACTATGCTTGAAAAAATGCTACTCCAGCGTAGATTTATACAAAATGCTAAGTAAATATGTTAATTCCTTAGACACTTATCGCCGATCGCGGAATCAATATTTAAGATTAGCTCAATGTCAATTTTGCTATTTTGTGTATCGTGCTTGCCATAAAATAATAAACTTGTCATCAAATGACAAAAGCTGTTATAAAATGGACCGTCATAAAATGTTATACATTTTTAAATTATTTTGCCCGATATACAACCAGTGGAATTACAAAGCGTTACAGAAGATTTATTTAAAAATACATTTACTGCAGCACTAAAGTGCAGATGAAATTGATTGGTTTAGATGCAACCATGGTAGTTACAAGATCAAGCATAAGTTCCATTTAAAAGCAAATTCGCATAAATAAGCAGAAAGTTTTACGCCATTAAGGAGCACCCAATTGGTTTACATGCAACCAGTATGATTTCAAAACAATAAGGCTTACTTGGAGACAAATTTCTTGCAGCATCAAACTGTCCTGTTTAAAAATGCATTTACTGCGCCACAAAGGAGCAGGTGAAATTGATTGGTTTGAATGCAACCACTGTGATTACAAAACAATACAGGATACTTGAAAAGGCATTTGCTGCAGCATCACAAAAGTGCAGACAATATTAATTGGATTTAATGCAACCACTGTGATTACAAGGCCATGGATGTTGGAAATACATTTGCTGCACTATAAGGCGGCAGGTGATATTGTGCATGCAAGTACTGAAAAATAATGGAATTTCCTTCGACAGGTCGCCGGTTTGGCTTTACAAGCACATTTAAAAATAATTGTCGGTATTGACGATTGTAAATGGAAAGTTACGATACATATGGAATTTTATATGAAAAGGCACCTACCTCGGACTCTCTTGCGGCTCCAGTCAACGTTTAAACGTCCAGTTTTTCACCTCAAAATTCACTTTTTCGGGAACGTGATTTTTCTAGTGTCTTGTTGTGACGGTGGTTGTTTGCGCACTCATCGCGGCGCTGCTTGTCCTCCCAGGTGTGCGGTGCCGTGAAAACCCATATGCATATGTAAGAGCGCGAAAATTTAAATTATTTTAAACGCGCAAAAAAGAAAATGAAAATAGGAAATTCATTGCTTGCACCAACATTTTCCGGCCGCCAAAACACGTGTGTTTTTACTTAGTTAAGAAAAGGAAAGGAAAAAAAAATTAAATAATATTCGCCTTTTAGCGATTAAACGATACAATTTAACATTAACCCAAATATGCATTAAATTATGCATGTAAATTAAAATTAAAAGAAAAGTAAAAAATACTTAGAAAAAATTAAGAAAGAAAAAGAAAATTTTGCCTTATGCGTCGGGCATAGGCAAAGGACATAGTTTCACTACTGGTCGACGATATGTTCCTGTAGCTGTTTTAACGGTCACAACACGAATATGACCGTCTGAGCCAGGGTGTACGTCGACAATTCGCCCAACAGCCCATTGCAATGGCGGTTTTTGTTCATTTTTTACCACGACTAAAGTATTTAGTTTAATATTGTTAGAAGCCTCTGTCCATTTAGAACGCTGTTGCAAGGTGTTTAGGTACTCCAAGTTCCAGCGTTTCCAAAAATCGGACTGGAGCCTTTGCACCAGCTGCCAGCGTGACAGGGTGTTCAACTTGGAATCAGAAAAATCGGGTTCTGGTACGGAATTCAACGGTTCCAGGGTAAGAAAATGACCAGGGGTCAGTGGAAGAAAGTCATTCGGATCCATACTTTGGGCATACAGAGGCCGGCTGTTTAGTATGGATTCGACCTGACACAAAAAAGTAAAAAACTCTTCATACGTTAACCGTTGCTCACCTATTACACGTTTTAAATTTGCCTTGGTGGATTTAACTCCTGCCTCGGCTAGTCCATTTAGGTGCGGACTACCAGGACTTGAAAAATGCCAGGTAATTTTTAGACTGTGACATGCTTCCTGGGAGTACTGTTTGAGTAAACGATCAGCTCCCAAGAACGCGCTACCACAATCTGAGTAAATGTCAGAAATTCTTCCTCTTCTTGCCACAAATCTCTTAAAAGCCGCAAGAAAGGTAGGGGTGGAAATATCGGAGGTAAGTTCTAGGTGAACTGCCTTTGTCGCGGAGCAGACTAAGACAAGAATATAACCTTTGGATACCTTTGCACCTCGGTACTTTCCCATTGTAATTGGAAAGGGACCACAATAATCTATGGCAACATGTGAAAATGCTTTTACTTGAGAGATGCGTTGAGCAGGCAAGTTGCCCATGATTTGTACGGAAGGTTTAGGATTTAATCGATAGCATAAAATGCAATGAGAAGTTATACTCTCGATTGCATAGCGAGGGGAAAGGATCCAAAATTGTTGTCTCAAGAGGTAATGCAACGTTTTTTGACCGGGATGACAGTACCTTTTGTGAGTGTACTCAATGACAAGTTGAGTAAGACGGTGAGAACGTGGTAAAAGTAAAGGGTGTTTTGCTGAATAAGAGAGTTCGGAAGAATGTGGTAATCGACCCCCCACTCTTAAGCAGCCTTGTGTATCTAGAAAAAGTGAAAGTTTACGAAATTGTTTAGGAAGTAGCTTTGCGTCATTCAAACGTGAAATGAGATCAGCAAAGATGGAACGTTGAACATGCCGAACGAGAACAATAAGAGAATGTTGAAGTTCTACTTCGGTAATATTTTCGTTAGGATATTTAGATTTCTTTTCGGTAAGGCGAAAAATATAGGAAATTATGCGTTGAATTTTCTCTAGGGAAGAGTAACGAGAAAGAAAAGTATCAGGCATGTGTGGTTCAACTGTGCATGTTTGAAATACTGATTTTCGTTCTTCCAGAATAACCTCGTTTTCCGGAGGGTCTGGTCAGCGAAAATCATCAGGCCAGCTCTCTTTTGGTAGCCTAAGAAAACAAGGACCTTCCCAATACAAGTCATGTTTGACAAGTTGATTAGGCATAAGACCGCGCGAAGCACAGGCGGCTGGATTTAGCGCTGATGGAATATATTTCCAGGCCGTAGGAGAAATGGTTTCTTGAATGTGACAGATACGGTTTGCCACAAACGTTTTAAACCTGTGAGGTGAAGCCGCCAACCAGCATAGAACCACTTGGGAATCACACCATGCACAGATTTGGTTGAAGTTAAGAATATCTGAATAAGTGTTTTGAATAAAGGAAAGTAGGTCGCAAAGTAAAGTGGCACCAAGAAGCTCCAGTCGCGGAAGACTGACTGTTTTCACTGGTGCGACCTTAGATTTGGCCATTACAAGAAAGGTATAGATTTCTCCGGAAACTGACTCCATTCTGAAATAGACCGTAGCCGCGTAACCTATCATAGAGGCATCTGAAAAGCCGTGAAGTTCAATGCTACGTGGTTGATCAATGGAAAGGCGTCTAGGTAAATGAATATTTGAAAGATTTGGAAGTTCGGTTCGAAATTGATTCCAAACATTTACGATATGCGGAGGAGGCTGAGAATCCCAGTCCAGCTTCTCCTTCCACAGATCTTGCATGAGATGCTTAGCAAGTAAAGAAACGGGAGAACAGAAACCTAAGGGATCAAAAATTTTCATGATTTGAGATAAGATACCTCGCTTGGTGCATGGTTTATCTTCTGGTACGACCAAGTAGGTAAACGAATCTGAGATAGGATTCCATTGGAGACCCAATATTTTTACAAAATTAGGTTCGGATTTGTCGAAACGAATGGACATTTGTGTTTCTGATTCTGAGAATGAGGAGAGAAGTTCCGGACTGTTGCTCGCCCATTTTTTAAGTTCAAACCCTCCTAGGCGCAACAGGGAGATTAACTCCGACTGAAGTTCTTTGGCAGAGGCCACAGAATCCTGCCCAGTGAGCACGTCGTCGACGTAAATGTCTTTAAGAAGCACCTTGGAAGCATTAGGATACCTTTCAGACTCAAGTTTAGCTAGTTCTTGTATAGTACGAATAGCTAAGTAAGGTGATGACTTAAGTCCATAAACAACTGTTCTTAAGGAGTAGGTTTGGACAGGATCATCCTCAGAAAATCTCCATAGAATATTTTGATAGCGTGTGCTCAGGAATAATTAAAATCTGTCGGAACATTTTTACTATGTCAGTAACAAAGGCTACAGCATGAATTCGAAAATTAAGTAGAATTTCACGGACATCATTTTGCAGTTTAGGACCTGCGCACAACGTCTCGTTGAGTGAGACACCTCTGGGACTACGTTGAGACCCATCAAAGACCACTCTTATCTTCCCAGTGTTCCAGACACTGTGATGAGGGATAAAGTAGGAATTATCCAAGGCATCTTTAGATATAGGCGTAGGAATAGGTATCATGTGACCAGTGTCTAAATAATCTTGCATAAAATCTTTGTAAGCTTGATAATTAGCTGAGTCTTTGAGAAGTCTAGCTTCTTGAAGCTTGAAACGTTTTAAAGCGATTGGATAGGTGTCACCCAACTGGGGTTCTAAGTTTATGAAAGGTAATGGAACGACGAATCTACCTGATTCGTTGCGTGAAACTGATTGTGAAAATAATTTTTCGCACATAATATCCTCAGGACTGTGATGAACCTTATGTGGAACCTGCTCTATCTCCCAGAAGCGCTCTAGGCAGATATCCAGAGATGGTTCGATGGAAGTGTAACAGCTTATGAGTGATTGTGGATTTTGTTGCTTTGAAGTTTCAACTTTACCACTCAGCACATAGCCAAAGATGCTATTAAAAGCACTCGGTTGTCCACGCTCTCCGTGGATAACTCCCTCTTGTAAGAGATGCGGAAAAAGTTCACAACCTACTAGGACATCAATGGAACTTGGTATATGGAAGTTTTGATCAGAAAGTTTGATGTTGCGAATGTGATTCCACTTGCTCGAGTCGACAGCGCAAGAAGGAATCTCTGTACAAAGTTTTGGAAGTACTAAAGCCTCAAAATCAAAGGTAGGTCCCGCTTGACCTTGAGGTTTGATAAGACATTTCGTCTTACCTTTGGTATTGGAAGATGTCATTTGATTTAAGCCTTGAATAGAAGTAGAAAAGAAGCTTTTCGAAAGACCTAAATGATTTAGACATTTTTCTGAAATAAAGTTTGCCTCTGAGGCAGAGTCGAGTAAGATACGAACTGGTTGGTAATGTCCCCTTGAGTCTAACATGTCAGCTACAACGGTAGAAAGTAGAAAAGTGGAATTTTTGGAAATCATTGTCGCATGACAGTTTGTGGAATGGCTTCCTGACATAGGAGTGCTATTGGAATTGGAAAGTGGAATATTAACGTTCTCTGGAGGATAAGAATTAACACTCACAGAGGGCGCTACTGGTTGTGGAACGTGAAGAAGACTGTGGTGCCTAGCTCCACACGTAAAGCAGTTGTAGGAGGAGGGGCAATTCACGGTCTGGTGAGCAAAATGTAAGCAATTTTGACATAGAATCGCCGAACATAACCCATCCTTTCCTGTGGACTTTTGTTTTGAAATTCGATACATTTCGATAATGCGTGATTCGAAGAACATAGGTAACATTTTATTTTTGGATTAAAAGTTCTGTTCTGATTATTTTGTATTTGAGGGTTGCTGCGTTGATTGCTATTTTGTAAAGTATTTTGTTGATTTCTTGAATTTGAACTTTGATTTGAAATAGTTGTATTGAAATCAGAAGGTGAATTAAAATTATTAAAACTGTTTCTCTGAAAACTGTTCTGTTGAGAATTACGCGTAGTTTGAGGTTGTCTAGGGGTTTGATTTTGCCTACTAAAACTGGGCATTTGCACTACAGATTCGAGCGCAACGCAATGATTTTCTATAAACGTGTAAAGATCAGTGTAGGACGGAATTTCTGAATTGTTTTTCTCTCTACTATAGTAAAGTTCGAAATCAGTCCTCATCTTGACTTCAAGTTTTGAGAGCATCATGTTAAAAGTAAGAAAGTCCCATTCTTTTGTAGGAAAACCAAGCTCATTTAAGATGGCTAGATTCTCAGAAAATGTATCCAACATGGAACGTAATTCTTTCCCAGAACTGGATTTAGTTGAAAGAAAGTTAATAGCAATAATTCGTTTATTTTGATACCTCTTTACTAAGGTTTCATACGCAATGTGATAATTGCTATCTGCGAGGGGAATGGTTTGTACTAGAGAAAGGGCTTCATTCAGAACAGAACTCCGCAATTGTTGAAATTTCTCTATATCACTTAAATCAGAATTTTGATGTACCATGACTTTAAATAAGTCAAACCAGTGTTGCCAGCTTTTATAATTACCATCGAAAATTGGCAACCTTGGTTGTGGAAATGATCTTGTATTTGACCTCTGAACAATATTTTGTTGGTTAGGGTTGCCTACGTAATTGACAGGGTTGGCCCTAAAAAGGTCGTAGTAAATACCCTTACATTCATAATAAAGGTTGTCAAAGTCTTTTCTAGTTTTATCCTCCTCGTCAAATGAAAGTTTAAACTCTTCGAGAGAGCCAATAATTTGGTTATAAATATTATAGAATTGAGCATGACATTCTTCGACGTCTTCACTTCTGGATTTAAACAAAAAGTGAAACGCTGTATCCGAGTTCGCTTTCAAAGCTACCTCGTGAGCTTCCGCCATTTGGTTGAAGCTCAAAAGCCTTTTGTCGCAAAGTTTTTTCTGTTTTTGCGTAGACATTTTTGTTTTTGAAAGTTAATTTGTTTTTAAAATTACCCAAAAAAATGCTTAAAATATAGCTTAAAATATAACCCGAATTTTAGCAAAAATTAAACAATTTTATTATTTTAATTTTATTAACTTTTTTCGAAAATTTTGAAATGAAATGTTTGTAAGTTTGTCTGTATGTTATTATTTGAACATATCCTTTAAAAAAAACTTTTATGTCTCACCAAGGATTGAACCCCGCACCTCTCGATTCCAAATCGCACACTGTGCATACGACTAGCGGTCCCGTCTGAAAGTTTCTAAGAAACATCGGTATTCGAAGAAACAACGCGCGGGATGACCCTGGTGACGGCGACACTTGCACCTGCGCGTTAACGCGACACCTGTAAAATCGATAATTAAAGGAATGTAGATGGAAGAACCGCCTTAAAATTTCACTTTCGGCGTATTGACGCCACTTTTACTGAAAATGTAATGAACAAGGCGATCAACTTTCTTTGATGAACTAGTAAACTATACGAAATATGTGCATTGGCTATAGCTATTTTTGAACGGTAATAAACACTTCGATCAACTTTGAAGGAACATATCACCAACCGGTCGTAAATCAATATGGTCTGTTTGATTTATTACTGATTGTAGAAATAATTGAAATTGGAAATAAATTTTGAAAATATATAGAAATTTGGAATTTTTGTAGGAAATTGCTGAACCACAGGAGTCTAGGTAGTTTGGAAAACTATTAATTTGGAGAGAAGGGCCATTAAATGTGCATGCAAGTACTGAAAAATAATGGAATTTCCTTCGACAGGTCGCCGGTTTCGCTTTACAAGCACATTTAAAAATAATTGTCGGTATTGACGATTGTAAATGGAAAGTTACGATACATATGGAATTTTATATGAAAAGGCACCTACCTCGGACTCTCTTGCGGCTCCAGTCAACGTTTAAACGTCCAGTTTTTCACCTCAAAATTCACTTTTTCGGGAACGTGATTTTTCTAGTGTCTTGTTGTGACGGTGGTTGTTTGCGCACTCATCGCGGCGCTGCTTGTCCTCCCACGTGTGCGGTGCCGTGAAAACCCATATGCATATGTAAGAGCGCGAAAATTTAAATGATTTTAAACGCGCAAAAAAGGAAAAGAAAATGAAAATAGGAAATTCATTGCTTGCACCAACAGATATCAATTAGTTTAGAAGCAACCAGTGTGATTTCAAGCCCAGGGCGTTGGCGGCAGCATGTAAGCGCAGTCAATCTTAGGGTTCTGTTTTATATCGAAAATAAAACATTCCCGAAATTACTTTAAATGCCACTAGTGTGATTACAAAACAATAAAAACTTAAATTTCTGCAGCACCAAAGTGCAGGCGAAATCATATAGATTAAATGCAACCACTGTGATAGCAAGCGCAAACGGCTGTCCCGTTTGAAAATGCATTTACTGCGCCATAAAGGAACAGGTGAAATCGATTGGTTTGAATGTAACAACTGTGATTACAAAAGAATACAGAAGACTTATTTGAAAAGGCATTTGCTGAAGCATCACCAAAGTGCAGACGAAATTAATTGGATTAAATGCAACCACTGTGATTACAAGGCCAAATGGATGTTGGAAATGCATTTGCTGCACTATAAGGGGGCAGATGATATCAATCGGTTTAGGTGCAACCAGTGTGATTTTAAGCCCAAACATAGTTTGAAGGTGCATTGCCAGCGGCATTCAAGCGCAGTCAGTTTAGGGTTATGTTTTATATCGAAAATAAAAAATTGCCAAAATTACTTTAAATGCCACTAGTGTGATTTCAAAACAATAACTTACTTGGAGACTTTCTTGCAGCATCAAACTGCAAGCAAAATCGATTGGTTGAAGTGAATCCACTGTTGTTTCAAGGCCGAACCGAAGTCCTGTTTAAAAATGCATTTACTACACGAAAAAGGAGTACATCCAATATAGAAGACCTCTTAAAAAAGTAAATTTCTGCCAAAGTGCCGGCGAATTCATATAGATTAAATGCAACCACTGTGATAACAAGCGCAAAGAGCTGTCCCATCTGGAAATGCATTTGCTGCGCTATAAACGGGCAAATGAAATCGATTGGTTTAAATGCAACCAGTGTAATTTCAATACCAGACACAAGCCCAATTTGAAGGGGAATTTGTTGCGGCATGCAAGCCCCGACAATTGGTTTAAATACATCAATCTCTTTTTCCTTCTGATTTTTTGTTTTTTTTTTTCTGTAAAAAATGAATTTTGGCTAGATTTTTGTAGCCGAACCATGATAAAAATAATTTTTGTTTTATTCGAGAGCCAGGTATGTAGCTTTTTTTTTTAAATTTTCATCAATAATTTTTTTTCACAGTAGCTATTAAGGTGTTTAAGGATTGACGTTGTGTGTTGGAAAAACCTCAAGAAGAAGAATAAAGGAAGTCTTTAAACTGAAAGAAGAAGTTGCCTCGAGAATCAAATATCTAACTTCTTGATGAACCAATGGCGTTTATATTGAGAGAGATTGACAATCTTAATGGAAAGTTATGTCAAAAGATTCAGAATTATTGAATAGCATTCGCATAAATAAGCAGAAAGTTTTACGCCATTAAGGAGCAACCAATTGGTTTACTTGGAGACAAATTTCTTGCAGCATCAAACTGTCCTGTTTGATAATGCATAAAGGAGCAGGTGAAATCGATTGGTTTAAATGCAACCAGTGTAATTTCAATACCAGACACAAGCCCAATTTGAAGGGGAATTTGTTGCGGCATGGAAGCGCAGACAATTGGTTTAAATGCATCAATCTCTTTTTCCTTCTGATTTTTTATTTTTTTTTCTATAAAAAAATAAATTTAGGCTAGATTTTTGTAGCCGAACCATGATAAAAATAATTTTTGTTTTATTCGAGAGACAGGTATGTAGTTTTTTTTTTAAATTTTAACACATTTTTTTCGTCACAGTAGCTATTAAGCAGTTAAAGGATTGACGTGTGTTAGAAAAACCTCAAGAAGAAGAATAAAGGAAGTCTTTAAACTGAAAGAAGAAGTTGCCTCGAGAATCAAATATCTAACTTCTTGATTAACCAATGGCGTTTATATTGGAGACAAATTTCTTGCAGCATCAAACAGTCCTGTTTGAAAATGCACTTACTGCGCCATTAAGGAGCAGGTGAAATCGATTGGTTTGAATGCAACCACTGTGATTACAAAAAAATTCAGGAGACTTACTTGAAAAGGCATTTGCTGCAGCTTCACCAAAGTACAGACGAAATTAATTGGATTACATGCAACCACTGTGATTACAAGGCCAAATGGATGTTGGAAATGCATTTGCTATAAGGGGGCAGATGATATCAATTGGTTTAGATGTAACCAATCGAATTTCAAGCCCAAACTCAGTTTGAAGGGGCATTGGCAGCGGCATTTAAGCGCAGTCAGTTTTAGGGTTATGTTTTATATCGAAAATAAAAAATTCCCAAAATTACCTTCAATGCCACTAGTGTGATTACAAAACAATAACTTACTGGAGACTTTCTTGCAACCTTAAACTGCAGGCAAAATCGATTGGTTAAAGTGAATCCATTGTTATTTCAAGGCCAAGCCGAAGTCCTTTTTAAAAATGCATTACTGCACGATAAAGGAGCACATGCAATATAGAAGACTTCCTAAAAAAGTTAATTTCTGCAACACCAAAGTGCAGGCGAAATCATATAGATTAAATGCAACCACTGTGGTAGCAAGCGCAAACGGCTGTCCCATTTGGAAATGCATTTGCTGCGCCATAAACAAGCAGATGAAATCGATTCGTTTTGATGCAACCAGTGTAATTTTAATACCAGACACAAGCCCAATTTGAACAGGTATTTGTTCCGGCATGCAAGCACTGAGAATTGGTTTGTATGCATCAATCTCGTTTTCCTTCTGTTTTGTTTTTTTCTCTGCACAGAAGGCATTTGGTCGGCATGCAAGCGCAGACAATTGCTTTAAATGCATCAATGTCTTTTTCCTTCTGATTTTTTGTTTTTTTTCTTTGTAAAAAGTGAATTTTGGATAGATTTTTGTAGGCGAACCATGATAAAAATAATTTTTGTTGTTTGATTCGAGAAACAGGTATGTAGTTTTTTTTTAAATTTCACCACATTTTTGTTCGTCACATTAGCTATTCAGCAGTTTAATGATTGACGTTGTGTGTTGGAAAAACCTCAAGAAGAAGAATAAGCTGAAAGAAGAAGTTGCTTCGAGGATCAAATATCTAACTTCTTGATGAACCAATGGCGTTTATATTGACACATTGACAATATTAATGGAAAGTTATGTCAAAAGGTTCAGAATTATTGAATAGCATTTTCAAAAATAAGAGACAAGTTTAAGCAAGAGAAAAAGGACCCGTGAAAGGCTAACTGTAATAGAGGGAGATATTGTTAACAAAAACAATGATTTTTAATTTAGCACAAAAGCTTTTAATTGAAGGAAATCACAAACTAACCAAGTTATTGAAAAAATTAAAAGTCGATACAACAAGGAAAAAAAGTTGAGACATGGGGCAGTAAAAATAGCGAAAACTAAAAATGAATTATATAACGAGAATTTAGTGGCATAAGAGCAACGAATAAATAAGAAAAATATTCTACTATCCGTATTCTCGTAGCTACCAGAAGCTTGAGAGATTACACTTATACTAAGAGAAAATTCAGTACTTAAAGGCGATTATGTGTGTCAAGTTTTATTACACTGGCTTAAACCGTTCAGAATAAAAAAAATATTTTTGCGCTATGGCCTACTATAGATTCCAGAATTATTTAGTACAATGTTTCTTTTGTTTTCTGGAACATCGATGTTTCACTATTTTTTAGTTTTTGATCAAACTCTAATACCTAGACGTACAGTTTTAGTACTGTGTTAAAGCCAATACAATTATCTATAAATTATTTTCTTACCACTTTTCTTTAGAACGATTGGTTTAGCCGGTGCGTGGCTTGAAAAATGACACTACCCATAAAATTTAGCTTTTTCTAAAAAAATTACATATTTAACCACACGTATCTCCGCAACTAATAAACCTAGGAAGCTAGGGTTCCGCTCAAATTGTAGAGAATTTGGTTGACTTTCATAAATTACGAAACGTAAACTGCATTTTAAGATGTCATAAAATTTGCCCATTATGTATCATAAAATCATAACAAAAATGTCGACCTTGTAGAAGGTCTGTGACCCCCCACGCTCCTTTTTTATTTGATTTTTAAAATCAGTGTCAAATTTTTTCAAATGTATGACTAAATTTTTTCTGTTCCCCAATTCCGAGTGTCGGTTTTCTAAAGAACCTTAAAGTTGAAAACCGATTTAGCAAGCTATTAAACTGGGGGGGGGGGGGGGGGTGAATCTGCATTTTCGGGAGGAAGTCTAAAATATTTTATTTAATTAGATGTCAGTTTGGTTGGGTCATTTTTTAAAATTGGGAATTTAGCTGACAAGCTAAATATTCATCTGTCACTTTTAGTTTTTGAATTATATTATCTTTTAAAATGACACACTGAATAACTTCTTCGTTTTTAACTTGCTTTTTTTTAAACTTTTTAGTAGGTATGTTGAAAATATTTTTGAAAAGCAAATTATGAAAATGTTTGTTTGTTTAAAAAACTTCCACAACTTATATGCATTGCAAGTGGACACGATTCCAAAGATTTCTAAACACAAAAAAATATTCGGGGAACTGGCACCGGAAATATAATGCACTTGACCCTCAAAACTTACTACCAAGAGGATTCAGCAGCTATAAATAGGTTAACTCTTGTTTCCCAGATATTCGAAACTAGCGGCTTACCTTCCTGTATAACTAGTAAACATTTTATGAAAAAATGGGCAGAGAGCTTATTTAAAACCAATAAAATTGTCGTCAAATCAGTTTGTGCGATGGATTTGGTCACGAAACAAAATATATGTGGAATGATAAACAATTATTTTTCGGATATCTCCAAATCCAAGCACTTCTGTAGAGATATTATTTGTTAAATTGTGAATTTGGTCAAGAAACAAAATACCTATATGTGGAATGATAAACACTTATTTTGCGTATTTCTCCAAATCTAAGCACTGTTGCAATATTATTTTTTAAATTGTACTGCTGATACCTCAGTTGAAAGATAATTTCATTCTCTTCTAAACATGTCTCTACACGGTTTGTGGTATAAATGTTGGTTTCTGCGATGAAAGAAAAAAAAGCAAATGCCGAACTTCTTATTTTTAAAATTCCGTATCTTGGTTATACGAGCTAACTTTGATAAATTCTCTCGTTCGTGGAATCAGGGACTAAACACTAATAAATTTTATCGCACAGTGTAGAGAGCGGGAAAAAAGTCAAAATTAATACTTTTCTATTTTTTTTAGGATGGCGATAGTACCACTAATAATGAGTTTTGGATTAAGAACAATGTTTGCGGGTCTCCTCATCGGTGGCACTGGTGTCTTGTATGGCATGATGTCTCTTGGAAAGAAGTAAGAATTATGTATTTTTCCAAGTTTTTAGAACTTAATTTAAACTGCTGTGCGTTGCTTTTGTCTGTTGTTAAATAATTCCCTCAAACTAATATTTTATGATTTCAATGATATAAAGTCTGATCTGATAAAATAAAAATGGTTTGGTTGGATTGATTTATCTTCTAAAGATAAAATTGCTTGGATAGAATTCTCATTTATAATATTTGAGCTAAAAGAAATATAAAAGATTTACGTATCGGGTCGCAATAACATAACTTTGTTTGCTACGTCATGAGTTAGTGCCAAATTGTGCCTGATTTTTAAAGCGTGCGGTGCCACGTTTTAGCATGACAGTCAAACTTAGTTTTTATCGATTTTGAAAGTTTGGCTTCTTACCATAAAGCTGTCATAAATATTCAAAGTACAAAAAAAATCGAACATATACAGGAACCATTTCTCGTTGTTCAAATGCCAATTCTTAATTTATCAGACTGTGTTCTCGTGTACTTGTCAACCGGCTCAGCGATACGAGTCAAATTACGATGCATAATAAATACATTATTGACTTATTGGAATAATGCTAGGCAGTTACAGTGCAAGGCAGTATTTTGACAGTTTTACGTTGCAAGATAACAGCTGCTGATCTTTCGATAAGCCTTTGTTTATTATAAGAACAAAATAATTGTCTACATTTATTAAAAATAAATAAACTACTTTTCAATTCGACTTTCTTATGTCAATTTTATCAGATCAACTTAAAAGATACATTGTAAAACTGTCAAAATTCCAATAATTCCCCAATAACGACATTTTGGAACGCTTAAAATTTTGACACATTTGACAGCCATTGTGGTATATACTGTTTAGCAGCCACTACCGCGGACTGATCTTCTTAGAGTTTTTGGAACACATTACTGTTCACTATTTTGCATGTTGGAACTTGGTGATATTTTAATATATAAGTAATATAAGCCACACAAAAAACTATAAATTAAAAATAACCACAACCCGGGATACCGAAAATTAGATTTTTTATTTAGCTAGTTTACAGACGAGACGTAGTGAATACCACAATTACAAAAAAGTGTCAAATAAGCGTCTCTAATGAATCTGTCTTACCGTATCCAGGATACATGGTGTGATGCGTTTATTGAGGTTGACCTCAATGGATGCGTTGCTTCCAACATTATAATACAGTCTCTGGACTAGAGTCCCGTAACTTTCCCACTGATTTGTCTAAACATAAGGATCAGTTGAAGTAGATATAGGAGAGACACCATTTTCCAAAATGGTGGCGAAATATCAGAACAGTATCTACTTTTTTGGTTCATTTACCTTGAGGTCAAAGACCTTGAAAATATTTTGTACAAGGTGGCTTTCGTTTAAGAATGTAGTAATACAGGCAAATTTTAGCTTTGTTGACTTTATTAAAAAATCTTTAAATCAAAATCCAAGGTTTTAACGCATTCTGCGAAATTCTCAAGGTCAGATTATTGGAGCCAACAATTGTAGGAGTTCGACCATTTTTTAGACAAATTATTTTTTTTTACGGAAGTCTAGCACAATGACAGAACTATTATCTTTAATAGCTTTTAAGTGCTAGCTAACATCATTCTAACCTAACTTAAACAGGGCCTCCCGAGAAGACATGGCAGCGGTGGCGTCGCCCCACATGGCTCAGTCCCCCACAGGGGGCATGGGGGCTCAGAGCGGCCCCAGGGCCACCCTGATGGAGGACCCTGATGTGTGGCGTCCTTCGTAAACTGTCTAACAACTTCACGCTTTTATGTGGGAGTGGTGTGTACAAATATTAATCATTTACCGTATGGTGAAGGCCCAATTAAAAATACAACCTACTAGATACTGGTGACAAAATTCTAAAATACGAAAGTAAAGCTGTAACTTGTAATAAAAATACTAAATACAAGTGAATCAATAACAAATACGGAAAGTTTCGTATTTTTTTGCTTGTAGTTTGTATTTGGCCAATAGGAACCCACCTCTTTTGACGCTTATGCATAACAATAACAGATTCGTTTCGCGTTCTGTGATAAAAATCGGCGTTATATTTGTGTTCACTGTTTTCGAATGGATTTATGTTTTAAAGTATAAAAAAAGATGACCAGGCATGGAGTCTTTGGTTGTCAAGTGTCAAATCATAAAAATAATTTCATTGGTCGATTTTCGTATTCAGTAATCCAATTGTGCTTTGAATTGCAGTATTTGTCACTAGTAAGTAGTATTTACTAGCTTGTGTTTCGATTTGTGCCTTCACCTTTATGCATGCGCTTTTGCTTAGTATTTTTCAAAGGGTGGATCGATAAAGGCATTTTGGTGTATACGCTAGGGCCATTGCGGGCGTTCCCTTACACTAGATCT
Organism: Aspidapion aeneum; assembly: GCA_963576565.1. NCBI lineage: Eukaryota > Metazoa > Arthropoda > Insecta > Coleoptera > Brentidae > Aspidapion > Aspidapion aeneum. The sequence goes on from OY755041.1 coordinate 35,161,662, forward strand.
AGAAGGACCAAGGAAGGGTTAAAAAACGTCCACAACATTTTAATTTACCCGATTTTCTAACAAACTTGAGTCCTATCCAAGCGGTTTAGCGGTAAATACCCCGGTTTAAATTCGGGGTAACCCCTGGCCAATCTTGAAATCAACATAATGCTAAAGCGGGTATTCACTACGCGCTACTTGGCACGTAGCTAGTTGTGTTTACGGTGACCACGGATTATAGAGCATTGACGAATCGGAATTGACCAAAGTAAAAGCGGCAAATCGAAAATGCGGCCATTTTAGCCATTGATATTTCGTTCCCTGGTTCAGAAATTTCAGGTGCTTGTCAATCGCTGTTTTTGATTATTTGTGTTTTTGCTAGTTTTTTCAATTAAATTTGGGATAAAATCTAACTGTCAAAAACTGTTCAGGGTCTTAAAATATTACTCTTTCCATGAAAGTAGGGAAAGTCCAATATTTGCTTTATTTTCCAACAAAAATAACAACCACTGACAGCCTCGGCCATTTTGACAAGGCCGCGATAAAATCAAAGTATAGCAAGTTTGACGGAGTTTGGTTGGGCTACCTAAACCAATTATCCGTTTTTTCAATGGTTATATCAAACGCACGGTATACCCACTCTTTTTATTTTGGTTGGTTATGAAATCCAGTCTCTAGCTGCTCTATATCTCTGACGGCGACTCGCACTGACTTGAAGAAGAAGTTTTCGATTCTTGATTTGTCATGTCTATAAAGCACTACTCCGATTTACATTTTTGGGCACATGCATTTTTCATTCAAAATGGGGGCCTTTGTATTGACAGTGGTACTGTCAAATCAAGTGGCCAAGGCTTAAATGTTGCAAGCTACCAATTTGTGCAACACTTTAAATGACATTAATAAAGTTATCTCGATCTCGAAAGGGAATTTGGCGGTTCCTGGAGGAAGAATATACTATAAAGATTTTTCTCAATTATATAAACAATGTAGGAAAATCATACATACCTTTTCAATTGTCTTCTTTAAACTTCACATTTTCACTTTTTAATATATAAATTGGATGTTGCTGTTAATTAGCTATTAACTTTTGTATTCGAATATTCACACTCTTTAAACTTTTAGGTTTTAGAAACCTTTTGTATGTTGTAAATATATTAATTTATCAACATTTTAAACGTTGATTGAATATGTAAAGTTATTCAATCAACTGTTTAATTTACTTAATACTACTGTTTAATGTTTGTCAATCCTGCGATGACTCAAATCCAAATAAAGACGAATAGATCGAGCGAATTCTGAATGTTTTTTGAAAACCCATTTTTTTTCGTAAATGTTTTTCTTTTGGTTATAATGTAATAATAAAAACTAATTTTCTGGTTAAAATATATGTATACAGTTTTGGACCCTTCTTTAGTCCAGCCAATTTCGCAATCGATCCACCTTTCGAAATTTTTTTTGGCTTTATGGCATGGGTTTAACACGGGGGAGTTAGGTTAAAGATTGAAAAAAAGTCTTATTGAGTTAAACCTAATTAATGCGGAATTTTCTTTAGAACACAAATTTAGGGGTTTAGTTAACTAAGGTGCAGCCAAGTTCTTACGGTCTTCTTCTTCTAGTGCCTTATCCGCAGTGGAGGTTCGAGATTATTGAACTTGCGGATGTTTTTACCTCGCATAACTAGTTGGAGTATTTCGTGGATAGGATGCTTTCTTCTTTTTATATCTTTAATTATTTTTTTTCTTTACGCCTGCGTGCCACTTGGCATGCAGCGGTAGCACCACATCTCAAAAGCTTTGAGTTTTTTGCAGGCAGCATCCGTCATCCATAATTCTACACCATACATCAATATAGAGAATATTTTAACACGCAAGTTCCAAGTTTTAAGTTCAATTGCATGTGACACAAAATAGTTTTCAGGCGATTAAACTGATGATTTTTAAGTATCTACTGGGACATCCATAGCTAGGATCAATCGCCCAGTCTTTTTAGCCAAATTTCTCCCGAGATATGCCTTGTTGGGACGTTACAAAAACAACCCTATGCGGAGGTGGGACTCAAACCTACAAGATACGCACGCAGCGCGCTTAGCCTACGCACGGTCGGTCCAGTCATATAGCAAGCACTGCAGCCATATGCAGGAACCAACGCGCTAAGCCGGTCGGCCACGGGCCCATATGTGATGATGTGATCGCAGTTAATATTCAGCTTTGAGCATATAGTTGATACTGTCTAAATTGGGGAACTCCGGACATGAACATTTCTTACTATCATTACCATTGTTTTATTTGTATTAATCTTATAGTGTATTTTTCACAAATCTATGCTACTTTCTCTATTAATCTCTATATTTCCATTAGTTTTGGATAATTTACGCAATCAAAAGTCAATAAAGCAGGCAAATACATCACAATTTACGTCACGACTTCGTTGAACTACAATAAATAAGGCCTGTCTTGTACAGGGTGGGTCAAAGTTGATGTTTTTGGGCGTTTTAGGTATTTCTAGCCGAGATCCATAAGTAGAACTGTCTTGAGCTCGATTTTCGAGGCGTCTTCAAATATCAAAACCGCTTTTTGATAGACTTCGTAGTTTTCCATGATTTGAATGGCTAATCCATAATGTTTTGTGTTTTTTATTCAATCTTGTTTTGCCTTGGATCTAATTTAATATTGTCACGAGGGGATCAGAATCTCTTTACTGTTTCTATACTTGACTATTAAGAACTTAGGTACTTAGCGTACTCACTGAACTGAACCCCGACTATCCGTTCTTGATCGGTTTTATAGAAGCATGTGATTACGAACGTGTTTCAATCTTAAACATAAATCGTTTGCACCACATACTTCCTAGGTTGACGTCCTAATACTTTTACATCAGGTCAACCAACCAAGTTCCGGATAGCATGCCGAAATTACATACATGACAATATTACTGCAACTTCCCATTTGTAAAGCTTTAAATAGGTCACTTTTATAACACCTAAACCACGTGTGGGTCAAGTTTGACCCTATTCAGTTCTAACTTGACATCCACTCATCAGATAAACTGGCGTTTTCGCATATCGATAGAATAACAAAAGCTCTAAGATTAGAGGGGCGAGCGCGCATACATCTCAACTTTCATAGACAAATCACTATTTATGGTGTGGAGTCAAATTTGATCCCGCCATGATATCTTGTAACCCATATTTTTTTCCACTTTTTTTTTTTAAATAGAAAGAACAAAAATGCAGGATTTTTGAAACTTTTAAATAAGTTTAAGGATCAAAAAGCAAAATGTTTCGTGTCTAATCTAAACAAAATATTAAAGTTAACCGTTTTTCTCTTGCGACCAAAAACTATCTAATATTTCCGTTCTAAAATTTCTTATGTAGTGCTTTTGGTGTACTAACTAAACATTTTTTTCAAATTTTCCTATTTTGAATTTCACTCTCCCTGTGTCTGTGCGCATGTAGCTCTCCACCAGAACCGATTTCGATGTGGACAATATATCGGTATTCCTTTGACCCGCATAAAAATCTATATAGCATTTCTGTGGGGCTTATGGTAGCTAGCTAGCTCTTGGCAGGGAAACAGTGCTGTAACGAGCCTGACCTTATGTGTGCTGGCTTTTTATTATGTATTTAAAACGGTTTTACTTTTTCACAACCCGTTATGCGGGGATGTTACACAAAAAATAACATTCACTGACTAACCAAAAAAAAAACAAAGCAGTATGTAGTTTTAGATGCTATGCTAAAAATGAGTCAGGTAATAAGCTTGTTACATCACTAGTGATCTAGTGAGCTCATTGCAATATCACTAAGGATCGGTTTGTCAATGTCTGTGTTAAATTAACTCGCATTCTTTTTGCGGGTTAAGGAGTTAACCCATAGTAAAAAAATTTTATACATTCGAGGGTTAAGTAGGCTAACCCTTAATTTATGAGGAAACATCAACCAAGGGTCAACTCGTTAACCTTTCATGGAAGCACGGGTTAGTGTGGAGCCGAGGTTATCTCTATTGATAGACCGGCCATAAGTAGTACGATAACACAACTTATTACGTAACTGAAACAAGCTAAAATAACAAACCTGTGTATGAATTCTTGAATGGTTGAGAAGAAGTACTCCCTCAAAATCGGGTGAGAGTCAAACTGCGCATGCGATCCTACCTTGTTTCCGCATCTCTATTGGTCCTGACGAGGGGCGATGCTCATTCTCACTCTCACCCGTTTCAAAAATTCATACACAATATAAAAAACAAAAAATTATTAAGAAAGTTTCCTGTGCTTCGGCCGGGACTGAAACCCGGACCTTTAACTAAGTACGTCAACGCTCGACCAATTAGTCTACCGAAAACAAGAAACTTTTTTAATAATTTTTCGTTCTTTAATTTCACACCTGGTTTGGAATTCTTGTTTACGGTTCTGAGTAAAACCTTGCAATATTGTACTTTGGTAAAGGCTAAAATAAGTTATGTATTAAGGTCGTATATGGATTGTAGATAAAAAAATCTTTACACGAAAGGTGCATTCAGGACAGGTTTCTCAATTGCGAGTAACTGTGGGCGGAGTTAACAAACCCTGCGTTGGTAGCACTGATTACGTTTTTGCCAGTTTCACCATATTTTTGATTGGTCGAAAGCAGTCACATGATGGCAAAGGTTTCGTAACCACAAAGTTTTTAATGGTTTCTTCCGGTTCTAATTTTTTTTCAATACCTCCCTTAATCTTTGGTTTCGGTCTCAGTTTGCGGTGTAGTTACGAAAAGTTCAGAGTCGCATTACCAAAATACACGTACAAATTCCACCCTCGATTGGCACTTTGCACATGCTGTGTACAAAACACTTTGGTAACAGAAATGTTATCATAATATTTGAAAGATCAACATCTCAGAATCTTAAAACTGTTCAATTTACCTACCAGTAGGGTGCTCCAGGCCTTCTTCAATTTGATCGAGAATGTAAAGGACAGTATCTTTGCTTAATCTCAATCTTGTTAATAAGTATTTTTCATCAAACACTTCGAAATTATTAAATCTTGGTCGAATTATTTGGGGTATTCTTTTGTTATTCAACAAAGTTATAAAAGTCTTCGTCCCACCGCTCAGTCCCTCGAAAACTTCATTTCCAAAGGGTATTTTAGGAGAAAATAATTGGCAACAATAAAAGAAATATGAAAAAGTATATGTATCTTCTTTTTATAGATTATACCAAGGGTCAAATCGCTAAACCCGCCCTCTCAACAGTGGCTCAATTTAACTCAAGGTCACACCAAGAGTTAGAGGTAACCCGAGGTGGTGAAACGTTTAAACTCGAGTTATAATTAACCACTCGGTAATGAGAAACCGGCGCTAAGTTGCACCTTTAAAATAAAACAGCTAACATTTCGAAGTTTTAAGTAAACCATTTTTTAAATCTTAGCAGTTTAAGTAGGAAACGCTAGGTAAAAATGGATTTAATCATCATTTAAATGTAGTTAGTACTGCTGTTAATGTCTTGCTGTTTTTTCAAAAAGTAGCATGCAGTGTTGTTTTTGTGAATATACTTTATTATATATTTCTTATTGTTTTAATCCAGGGCTTCCGCTGACGATATGAGAGCGGCCGCAGCGGAGACTCAACCTCCTCACAACCAACGTTCGAATCTAGTGGCCAGCGCAGCCCCTATTAGTTTTACAGGAGCGCCGGCCTTCGACAATAGTCTATGATTCGTACTAGTGCAACATTTAGGTAGGATTTTCTCAATTGTTTTAAAAAACTTTATTTATTATTTATGAGTATGTTTGTTACTTGATTTATTATGAGGTAGGAAAGAATCCATATTATTTAAAATAGGTTAATTACCCTAGGCTTTCGCCGAAATTTTTGAAATTTTGTAATTGTCGGCGGCCGGTTTCAAAGGCTAAAATGCCTTACGCTGGGTAGCTGCTTTCACAAACCCATTGCCGTAAGTAAAATCGTTGGCTCTAGTAAAGTAGAAACCAAAGACAAAAGACAAAAGTTAGGCAAAGATAACTTTGGACATCATCTATGAGATTTTTGGCTGTGAAACGCGACATATTACCCTACAAAAAAACACCGAACATACCCAGTGAAACCGGTGACAACCGGAAATTTCTGCGAATGTCTACCACTTGACTTAATTCCTTATTTACAAAACCGTACATAAATATAATGTAAGTGATTTTAGATTTAGTTTTGCCAAACGCTTTATGAAGGTTGCTGCCAATTTTTATTTTATAATTTCCCGAATCTTTTAGGTTTAGGCGGAACTACTGAGTAGTCTAATAAGTTTGCTCCTTATGAACCGCAACAATAACGATGTCACTTTTTTCTTACAAAATCAGTTTCAGCCCGTTCGCATAAAAAATAAACAATGAAGGTTTGTCAAGTGCCCTTGGACCTTTTCTTACTCTGTCTTAGGGTATTCCCTCAGTTGTAGTAGTAGGCAGTCCAGCAAGTAGGCCAGAATAGGCCCTTTTTAACCCACTCTCCACACTTCTGTTATCTCATGATTGAGTAGGCCTCTTTTTCTGCCACGAAGTGTCTTGATCATTCTTTTTCCTGTCCACAGGCTGGGCAGGTAGCGTCGTTCCCGAATCATATACGTGTCATGTGCTTCCCCTACCAGTTCTGTCCTGTTAGCTTATTTATCAGCATTTCAACGTGTGCATCCCAGCAATCATCTAAGTCTGGTCGCTTTTAGTCGGTCCACGAATTCTCTGGTCTGTTTGCCACCTATGCCTGTTTCCCAGCAGGGATTTCTATGTACATCCTGGGCCTAGTTGCTGAGTTCCGTTCTTGTCTTTTGGTTACGTCCAGAAGTGGATCCGATCGCCCAAGTTCATCCTCCCCGTTACCTTTTACCTCTGTGTACCCCGGAACCCAAACCAATTTAACTTGTTTGCCATTGGTTAGGGTGTTTAAAGCTTTTTCCTCATCTTTCGAATTTATTCGTTTAACACGCTCTTCTTGTTACACTGTCTTTTCATCAAAGTATAATGTGCCTTTTGCCTTAATTATTAAAAAGGTCTATAAATTTTACTCATTTAAAATTTTCAAGTTTTTATATTGGTGGCAACCCTTTTAATAGCGCTCTTTCGATTGCTAAACTTATTCAATTCCGACTTTACCCAGAAGTCGGCTCTCTAAACGGAAAGTCCTTTTTCAAATGCGAGTGTGATAAGCAAAGAATTGGAGAATGACAAAACTATTTAAATGGCAACGATAAATCTGGACCGAAGATGTAATCACAGAAAAATCTAGTTTTCTAAAAATAAAAAGTTATGCAATCCGGAATCCATGTTAAAATGTAAAGGTCATTTAGCTTAGTTACTACAAAAGTTGTTTTTTTTTGCGTAAAATCCAAATCGGATGTAAAAATATGAACATGTCATTTAAAAAAACGCTCTTCCGGTTTAGTCATCCCATTTTTTATGGGGGCCATAAGTGAAAAATACCATCAATCCAAATGGCAAACTCGATATGGCTATAATTTTTTTGAGTACCTACTGAAAAAAAAAACAATCTCATAGGTTTTAAAACGGGTGGTTGTGGACACCCAGTATGCCGTAATTAAAAATTTATTGAATATCCAGAAAAGAAGATACCGTTTTCGTTTATGGCCTCAAAATGAGACTCGCTTACAGGTCCTAAAGACGCGTTGATTTGGGTCATATGAGATGGTCATTTTAAGGTGCGTATAAAGCTAACAAAGGTGAACGAATAATAGCTAACTTTTTTTCGGATAATTTGCACTTATAACCAAACGCAAGCAGAACAACTATGAACAGACCAACCCAACCGGGAAGTGTCGGCCATTACTGAAAATCTAAAGAGCCGAAGCTTCGCCCGCGGAAATGTTTCGCGATATTTAAACTCTATACGGTAGGGGCATGGAAGAAAATTGATAGTTCGCGAGTCCACTGCTTGGAATAAACTTCTCTTTCTAATATATTTGTTACTTTTATCTGTCCAAAAGATTGATGTATTTGCGGTCATTTCATATACAGTCAACCCGAAAACTCGGGTCTTAACAGGAATCGCTAAAGAACCAAGGGACCGGTAAAGAACCAAGGGACCGGTAAAGATCCAAGAGACCGGAAAATCTCTTTCTACATAAAGAGGGACCCTTTAATCAAGGTGATCATGGCTTATGTCATTTAGACAGTGCTTATGTTGACAGTTTATAATTGTCTTTATTTTGAAACATATTGAATATTAACCTCAACTTCGAAAATAGCCAATTATAACGTAAAATATTGGTTTCTATGTTATAAATTACTAGCTTTTGTGTAAGTACCTGTATTTACATGTGGCGTATGTTTGTAGTGTATTATTACGGTTTAAAAAAATATAATTACATGTAAAATGTCGGTTTAAAAACTGGCTCACCGATTTTGAAATTTTTTTGTTCTTTCATTTTACGCATAAAGGGGATGAAAAAATCCAAATTTCAAGTTTTTCTGATGATTAGTTTTTTTAATTAGATTTTGAAAATCAATAAATCTTTTTGGATGAAACATGTACTTAAAAAATTTAGATATCTCGAAAACTACTTACATTAGAGTAGTGATATAGAGTATATTTGAAAGGTCTTTAAAATACCTTTATAATACCCAAAACTCAAATTTAAAAAAAATGCTTTTTTAAATTTTTTTCAAAAAGTATTTTATATATTTTTTTAAAATTCAAAGAAAAAAAACAATTTTGTTTTTTATAAAAATTAATTATCTAATGTGATTCGAAAGACCTTTCAAGTAAGCCCTATGTCTTTATCCTGGTGGAAGTAGTATTCATTTATTTGATTTTCAAATTTAAATAAAAAAAAAACTACTTATCAGAAATCCAAGATTTTTTACCCTCTTTATGCGGCTAATTTTCTCTCTTATTTTAAATTAATATAAAAGTGCGGATGCAGGTTAATCTTAAATATCCGTGGATTGAATTTGTGACGCGAAGAACGGGGTTATTTAATATTTCATGTTTTAAAGCTATAAACTAAAAAATATATATTTTCTTTTTACAAGGAAACATAAAAAATTTCATAAAAAACCAAAAAATCCAAATAATCTATGTGTTTACACAAACTTAATTCAAAACCAAAAAAGAAATTATGTGCCAGCCATTTTGTCCCCAGATTTCTTTCCCATATAGAATATGGGTTAGAGAAATGATGCCAATCTAGTCATGTAATTAGAAGATGTTTCACTTTCACAAGCTGGCAACTCCCTAGTAATGCCCCAACCGTATAAAGTTTAAATACCGTGGGAAGTCTAACGCGTTTGAAATTGCTGAATATGCCATCCCCACCCAGATTTATGACGTCATCACCCCAAGTAAAGGGATCTAAGTGCAGTGAACTTGAAAACACTATAAAACTTATCAAAGTGAACGTACAAAAAACTACACCAAACCTATTAAATATCATAATGATTTAAGCGATGCAGTTTTGGGAACAATAAACATAAGCATCAATAGTCATGGTTGTTACGTTGTTTTATTTATGCCTACAAAGTAGGCGTACAATTGAGATTAATTTTATCTAGTTTGACAGACTGAAAAATATGCATGTTTTACACGCCGTTTTCTTCCATAATTCATTAAAAAAGTTCTACACTTTTTATACACTGTGAGAAAGGCTGTTTTTTATTGTTTGTATCATTATTTTTTAGAAAATAGGTATGTATTTTGAGTGTTTTAATTTTTGCTCAGTACCTATATTAAATATTATGTATTGCAAAAATACTTAAGTATTTTAACAAAAAAGTAGTAGTGTATCCATATTACGTATATCTATAAGTAGCTAATTATTTTAAAATACTAAAATAGAGAAATAGTAAAAGCGGGTAATTTTCCACATAATCCTACGCTTTACTACTGTGAAGTTTCAATTTCTTTGCGCAACATCACAATCTTCAAAATTACATATGTAATATTTATTTATATATATGAAATATTATAACAGGGTTCCGAAGCCTAGATCTTGCATAAGACAAAGCCGTGTGTTCGAGGATAGAGTCAGAAAATAAAAAAGAGAAAAAAGAGACGGGCATAGACCGAGGTTGCCACTTCAGTTTAAAAATAGTGAGTTTGGGTAAGACAAGCTTTTTCTTCTGATTTTGTATTTTTACACGTTTTAGGCTTGGATAAAAAAAAATTATCAATTTTCTTGCAAAATGATGAATACCATATTAAAAATTCTTTTTTTTTCCAACCAATTTTCATCCTTTGTTCAACTTCGAGTAGGTTTAATACAAAACGGCATTAATAAAAGGTAGTTTTCAGCTTTTTTAAACTTTTATTTTAAATTAGTAATTCAACAGCCGACGGACGTTTCGACGCCTTTTGCGTCATTCTCATGGCCAGAATATTCTAGTTATTTATCGCATTAAAAATACGATATATTTTTATAAAATTCTAAAAATATATCGTGTTTTAAATATGATATTTAACTCGTTGGCTGTTGAAAAACGAATTTCAAATAAAAGTCCAAAAAAGCTCGAAACTACCTTTTATTACTGCAACCCTGGACAAAAACTTAACGCATGAAAACTCAAGTCATTATGTTTTACTTTGAGATTTTTTCATAATTTGATGTTTAGTTAATTACTGCATCTGTAAAAAATGTATGTTTCTTTTTCAATGTATTTTCTGCAAATGCTACCACACCAATATCAAAAAATCTCAAAATGGGAAAACAAGATTTACTGTGTTTTTCTTTTGAACTACTCAAAACATCGAACCGGCCAGCTTTACAGGCACCAGCAATTTTTACAGACAGTTTTTACAGGTATCTGTTTGACCAAGTTGTAATGTGTAATTCTTTTGTATTTGAAGCTAATTTGTTTAATTTTAGAATATTTGCCTTTCTGATCTACAAAGACATAGGGTCGTATTATTTTTATTTAAAAATTTTAATAAAGAAATCACCATTGTGAAAGAAAGGAAGAAAAGTCCTTCTTGATTTACAGTTTACAGACTGACATACATTTGAGTGATCTTTAACTACCAACAATTTTTTTTTGAAAGTATTGTATTACTTTAGTAACGGAGTAGGGACATTATTTGTACTGCCATAAAGAGTAAATAACTGGCCGCATTGAGCACAATATATGTTTTTCATTGACCCACACAAATTTTTTGTCTCTCTATCCTATAGATATAGAAAAATAATTAGATAGCGCTTCGACTACTGCGCAACCTACAATACGGGCGTCGAAACGATGGTCTCCATTTTTTCGCTGAGTGACGCTCTGTCAAATATCTTTAATTGGGATCAGTGGCTCCATATGATTTTTTACCACGAGTTTGGTTCAATGCCGCCGCCTTTCAAATCGTGCCTGTCGAAGTTCACGGTGCCTAGACTAGAATAGACCGGTGTTCGGATCTTATATATACAGTAGAACCCCGATTATCCGTGCTCCACGGGACCGGACGAGGCACGGATAAGTGAAATGCACGGATAATCCGAACATTCATTTATTACATGTTACACACATATTATGTATATATACTCAAAATATGACAGAAAAAAATGCTCTGCCAATATATGGGCCCCTAAGCTCACACTAGGTACTATAGTTATAGTGTACGTGTGAGCTAATATAACTAAAAACTGAAATATATTTAATTCAACTCCAGACTAAATTACCTTTTGTTTGATACCACACAAGCCATGTTTTGACTTAATCTCAAATTTTTGAAATCTACCCCCACACTTAAAAAAACAAATGTATTTTGTTCAACTCCGGACTCAATTACCTTTCGTTTGATATCACACACGCCATATTTTCACTTAACCTCTAATTTTTAAAATATACCCCCACCCTTTTTTTTAAATAAATTAAAATGTATTTTGTTTAATTCCAGACTCAATTACCTTTCGTTTGATATCACACACGCCATATTTTCACATAAACTCTAATTTTTGAAAGCTACCCCCACTTTTTTATTTGGTTTGTGTTCGGTGGATTTTGTTCATTTTTAAATGGGACCATCTCGACCCAAGGCCCAGCCTAGGTACCAAATTTCATTAAAATCGACCAAGCGGTTTTCGAGTTATGCGCGTTGATCGTTACAGACAGACATACAGACAGACAGACGGCGCAACTAAAAAGTTTTAAAATCATCTGAAACGCAAAGAAATATAAAAATTTTTGAAATCGGAGCAACTTTTTTTTTTCGAAAAAATTAGGATCACCATAGCTCACACTACTATAGTATAGTATATGTGTGAGCTAAAAATCCCATAAGTCCAAACTAAGTTTATTATGTATGTATTGTATAAAAAAATATAATTCTACATAAGGTTTTGGTCGAGTGATTTCCGGTAACACTATTTCGATAGAACATCAAAAAAACAATTTCGATGATGGGAAATTATAGCACGGATAATCCGCAGCCCGGATAATCCGCGCACGGATAATCGGGGTTCTACTGTATATGTCGAATTTTACACGTCACTGGTGGTCCAGCTGATTTTTGTAAACAAAAGTTAGATATGATAATGAAAAACGGAATATTTTTTGAATTTTTTGAAAACTAAGGCAATTTTCCTACTGTTTTCTAGTACATTTTTCTAGGCGTATTGTCGTTATTTTTTTTAGCCCGCTTTATTTATTATTACAGAAAACTTAAACTACAAGTCGTATCAAAGGTAAACCGAGGAAGTAAACAAAGATGTAGGTTAGTGGATTATTTTTAAAGGTGAAACGAACACATTATTTTCTTCGAATTTTAATTTTTGTGCTAAGAGAAATGAAGCGGGCGAAAAAAAATAACCACTGGTATGTCTGAAAAATATTATTTTGTAAGAATATACTAAAAAATAGTATGAAAATTGCCTTACTTTTTAAAAAATTCAAAAAATATTAGTTTTTCATATCATATCTAACTTTTGTTTACAAAAATCAGCTGGACCACCAGTGACGTAAAAATTCGACATATATATAAGATTCGAACACCGGGCTATTCTGGGCACCGTGGTCGAAGTTAGCCTTGCTCAATTTGTGAAAAAATGGCAGATTTCAATTTTTACCCATTTCTTTCAGTCTGCGCAGGTTTGATAAGCGTTCTATTTATTTTTCTATTTCTATAGTCTATACTCGAACACGGCTTTTCTTATGCAAGTTATAAGTAGTGTGAACCCACACAATTCCTAAGGAGAACTTTAAGCTATAGTTTCCTTTTCTTCTGTGCAGAGAAAAATACATTTGGCAGTAAAATTTAGTTTTATGTACAGAATAAAATCCCCTTAAAAAAATAATTGGTCAATTTGATGTAAGATGTGAAAAAGAAACATTCCATAGGGGTTAGATTTTGCCTAAAACCACATAAGGGTTTTGTTAAACTAATTTTTTTGACAACCCCTAAATAGTTGCGTGTGTTTTTAGTATTGGCTTCACTGTAGACGAAAGCCGCTAGAAAGTTAGTAAAGTTATTTTTGCGTGCTCGTGATTTGTGAAAGAGGCATAAGATGTTTTATTAAAACAACATATCTCAAATATTTTTCATAACTTCGTACCATAAAATTTATTTCTAATCATAATAAAGGCGTTAAGCGACAAGCGATTACAGGTTTTCCTGATTTTCAAACTAGCACCAGTCAGTAAAATATAATGCGGCGAAAATTTTTGCCAAAATTAAAAAAAAAAGTAAAAGTTTATGGATTTTTTATTTTTTCAAAAATAAATTTTGACCTTTCCCCCTAGATCCGATTGTAATAAAGGGTCATTCATTTAAAGGAAAGGTACATTTTTCATTCAGAATTTTTTAACGGATCAAAACTATTGCTCTCGGCTAACCCATCAAGACGCTTCAAACCCTATTCGGGTGGTGGAGTGGGGATGGCGTAATGGTCGACGGAAAAATTATTAGATTTTTTTTCTTAACCCATTACCCTTTAATTATTATTAACTAAAAGTGCATATATTTTTTTTCTAGGAGGAGGGGGGGATTACCCCTTTACCCCCTCAAATTCGCGTTTTAATAAAGCTTACTGTCGCTTAATTCCTTTAAATAAAATTATTCATGTTAGGTAATATTTAACCAACTGTAAAAAATTTGAATGCCAACATATTTTATTAAATTGTAACAAATAAGTCTGTATTGTTTTTAGTACAGAGTAGACCACGATACTATCTATACAGGGTGCTTTGTATTAAATTAAATATTAAAGAAGGTCGAAAGAAAAAAAAAGGTCAAATATGTAGATACCTACTTGTTTTTTAAATTTTAGGAGTTGGGAAAATGTAATTATAAAAAATGACGAACTTAATACTGTCAAAATTTCCATTTATTTTAAGTTCATTTAGCCCTGCAACGTTTTCGGCATTGCTTCATAATTTCATTAAATTTAACCGAACCGAACCGAATCATTTTAATATAAAAATGTTGCTTTGACACTATAAGTTATTTGAAAATTTATTATATCTCGAAAATTAAAAAAGATAAGTTTTTTACAATTAATAGTGCCAACGAACTATTTTTCATTATCTTTTTTATTTAAAAATTACTGAATTTTTGCGTTTTATCAAGATTTGTCGCAAAAATTACAAGAATCTATTTTCTTCTTTTGACCTCTTCACATATTGAATAGATTTAAGGGTAAAGTATTATTACGAAAATGTTAATTTAATAAATGCCCGACGTATAAATATCTGTTGCCTAAAGTATGTACTGAATATTCAATTATAAATGTTACCCGCTTATAGGCTTCTGAAAAATGTATGTTACCCTGCATTATACATAAAATCGGAAATTTAAGAGAGATTTTGCATAGGTTGTTTTGATTTACACTTATGATTTTATTTATCATTTTAAGAATATATATTTTTTAAAATTATAAAAAGCTATGCAACTTTGTGAAAAATTCTATCGATGAGCGTGAATTGGTGAGTTTGCAAAGGGCCTCAAAAGTGGGTGACATTTTTACAGAACTCCCTGTATGTACTTACAAGTCTGTCTACAATCTTTTTTGTGGTCTATCCTGTAATTATTCTGTCTTTTTAGGATTGTAATCGGTGTAAAACTTCGCAATTTAGAACAATTATTGTTAAACTCATTAATTAAACACAAATATATATATATATAATTATTAAACAATGTACATTATTATATTGTAGCAATAAAGAAAGTTAAAAAAATGTAGTTGATGCCAGTATTTTTTATGCTGACTATAAGTGCCCAACTAGCATATTTGGTTTATTAAAAACTGTTCTACACACTACTTTTAGCCCTAGCCATATGATGGACTTAAAAAAAACAAACGCTGTTGAATTATCTACATATCAAATTTTTATCAAAATGAAAAATATCCGCCATTTTGTTTTTTAAAATGTTGGACGAGTTTAAATAATCTAGTTTGTATCCCTTCGTTTATATTCTCGACCAACATTTTAATTTTTTATACCGTAGACAAGCCTGTTCCTTGGCTAATACAGTACGGCACCAACCATAAAAATCGGATAAGCAGTTTTGAAGATAGCCGGAATCTCTCGGTTACCAATTCACAAATAGGGAGAGTTCTTAATCTGATCGATGAGCTAATCGATGTAATCAAACGGGTTCTTGAACAGTTCTGATGTGATCCACGTGCCATCAAACAAGTTCTTCTACATTTCCGATGTAATCGATTGTTGATAACAACAGCCATCGGCCCGTGGAGTCGATGCCTGTTGGATGGATTTATATCATAACCTCAAGTTTTTAAAATTTCATAAATCTTTTTGAGAAATGTTGCGTATAAACAGCTTTGCAATTGGCAGTTTATTAGATTCGGACGAGGTACTTATTTTTAAGTGCACGAAAACCTAATGCGAAAATCCTTGATTATGTCGAGAAAACGGTGCAATATTATAGTTTAAGTGACTTTAAATTCCATTTTCGAATGACCCGAGACGCGGTTGAGGTAGGTCAGAAAATTATAAACGCAATTTTTGTTGGCTTCATTAATGGCTGTCATAATCATATGTTCCATCGACTGATGGCATCGATGGCAACAATCAGATGGATTTCAGATTAGTTTAAGAACTCTCCCTTTTTCATTCAACCGATTTTTATGGAGTTAACAACATTATTAGGGACTTATTGCAATAAAACCAGGCACTAATTGTGCTGGGCACTACCCTGACAGTTTTGCATTATAAGAACAGCTGTCTTCTTTCAAAATGTATTATAAGAGCCGAAAGTACTAGTGCCGCCAATATTAATGGAAAATAAACGACTGGATTTATAAATTCGACTTTGGTATGTCAATTTTGAAAGATCAACTGTCAGTTTTGAATAGAAAACTGTCAGAATAGTGCCCGGCACTATTATTGCCTGGCTTTATTGCAATAAGTCCCTATTTTCTGAACACACCGCGCTTTTGTAAGCTAGAACATTTTTAATTTTTTACGTGGATTAGTGTAAAACAACTAAATTTTATGTCTACACAATCATTGTCTACGAGTTTCAAACATAAATTTTTATATCTGCGAAAAAAGATATCCTTGCGTAAGACAACGAGGTATTACATATTACAATCGGTCACGCACTTTTTAGTCGGGGAGCTAGCGCAAAAAATGTACAACAGTTTTCTGAAGGCTAATATTTTCAAGACGGGTTCAACTTTAGTAATTAAAAGCTAATGTACAGTCAGCAGTTACAGTTCCGGGACACCTGGCGGCGGGACGCGCGCACAGGTGTAATTTTAATTAGTATCCCTAAACTGTTTTCTGAAGGTTCAAAGTTTGTACAAAACGAGCAAATATAATACAAAACAGAAATCTAACAGTCAGACAACCAAATATGGGGACACAGAGTCAGCGCTACTCCATACTTGTCAGAAAAATGTCTTGACCGAAAGTGTTTTCTGAAGGCTCAAACTTTTTTAAATAATAGTAACAACTATGAAGTTAATAAAAAATACAGTCAGAGTCCTCCGCGATAGAACTACTTTAGTCAGCAGCTGATAGAAGTGTGAGTGGGCACTGCGCGCATCAGCACGTCTAGCCTCAATATATGGCAATAACGTTTCACAAAAAAGAAATTCGTTATTTTTTAATAATTTTAGTTATTTTTAAAACGACAACATTTCTCCTAGTGATGAAGCTATGTTTTCAGTAAGCAAGTATTTATGTTGTACACTATACATAATATATGTATATACTATATATGGGGCTTTCCATGTCAACCCAGCCACCTTTTGCACTTAACAATTTTGATTTTAATAAAAATTAATTTTTTGGTTCCTCTATAGAAAAAATGTTATGATTCCTTAAATCTACAGGGTGTTTTATCTTCGTAATTGGCTATAACATATCTATGGTTTATGATTTTTCCTGAAAAAATACGAACTTTACAAAAAAAAATTATTACTGCTTAGAAATAAGAACAAGAGGCTTTAAGAAAAATAATTGAAAATGACAAATAATCGCTAAGTGATCTACAAGACAATAGATTTAAAAAATCGTCATTTTGAAAATGTGAGTTTTTCGATTTTTTATATTTTTTTGAAAAAAGATGCTCCAGTATTTTGTCTATTGCCTTTAAAAAATTTAGTGGGCCGAGAAGTGTAAATGCCAAAAAGAAAAATTCTAGTGTCAGTGCGCGGAGGCCTTGGCCGTAATTATATGTATATGAGCAAGCGAGCAGTCTTATTGAGGCGCCCGGGATGTGAATCAACATAGACTTTATTAAAAAAAGTTGTTTTGCTTTAAGGAAAAAAATCTTTTTTTTTTATTCTGACACTCCTCCCCCTTGCATATGACATCAGCGGCGTCACATTGATGGGCCAAGACGGGCCTTGGCCTTCAACTTTATAACCTTATTGGCTACCAACATTGTGGCACATTTTTCTAATTTCTAGGCACCTATTCCCGCACTTTTTTGACACTCGACGCCACTATACAGGGTGTCCCAAATTCGATTTCGTTGGGAAGTCTCGACCCATACTTCCGAGTGTCCAGTAAAAAGGAAAGCGGTTTATTTTTAACTTTGGGTTTTGAGACCGGGGCTTAACTTGCCCACAAAAATACCTAATAAATTAAATACTGAGTGATACGTTTTTTTAAATGAAACCTTTCACTGGCTATTTTACTTTATGACTAAGTATACCCTAAAAATTAAAAGTTCAGTTGACATTCAATTAAATAGTTATTCTCAAAATAGACTATACAAAAACGATTTGAGGAAAAATTTAATTTTTATAAACATCAAAGTTATAGCCCGCCTCCCAAAACGCACAGTTAAAAAAAAACCGCTTTTCTTTATACTGGATACTCGGAAGTGATGGTCGAGACTTCCCAAAAAAATTTGGGAAACCCTGTATAGTGGCGTCTAGTGTCATAACAGTGCAGGACTAGGTATTCTAATTAGAAAAATGTGCCACAATGTTGGTAGCCGATAAGGTTTTAAACAGTGGAAGACCAAGGCCCGTCTTGGCCCTACAATGTGACGCCGCTGATGTCATATCCAAGGGGTTTTCCTTAAAGCAAAACAACTTTTTATAATAAAATGTATATTAAGTCACACTTTGGGCGCCTCAATAGAACTGCTTGCTTGCCCATAGACGTATAAGTAAGGCCAAGGCCTCCGCGTATTTACGCAAGAATTTTTCTTTTTGGCATTTATACTTCTCGGCCCACTCTAAAATTTTTAAAGGCAATAGGCAAAATATTGGAGCATCTTTTTTCAAAAAAAGTTAAAAAATCGAAGGGATCACATTTTCAAAATGGCCATTTTATTAATTTATTGTCTTGTACTAAGGTCACTGATGCGATTATTTGTCATTTTCGATATTTTTTCTTACAGCCTGTTCTTATTTCTAAAGGTAGTCAACATTTTTTTTGCAAAGTTCGTACTTTTTTAGGAAGAATCATAAACCATAGATATGCTTTGGCCAATTAAGAAGATAAAACACCCTGTAGATTATTTAAGGAATCGCAACATGTTTTCAAAACTACTCGACGATACGACGTTAGTGATTCTCACGAATAGATGCTTTTATTTTCAATTTTGTTTAATTTTTTATTGCTTCACTAGATAATTGATTTTTTTTTTGATAAATTAACTGATATTTATAAAAATAATGTTTATAAAAATGATTCCTCGAAATAAAAAGTAAAAGATTTGATAACCGTAATGAATATAATCAACTTTGCTAGTTTTTATATATCGCCGTTGATCTTACAAACTGACGTAACTCATTTATTGTAATTTTACAAGAGAGGAATTTTAAGTTTTAGGGAAAGTTTATATTGGATTGATATTACTAAAAATGTTCTTGGATCTAATGATTTTTATGCTATTAAAGGATTTTTATGAGTTACGACACTTTGTGGGATGAAAGAACGACACAAATAAGGTAGTATTATGGTATTATCTCAAAACTGCATTTTTTTACTCGCGGCTACAGACTAAAATGCACTCTGGCTCCTTCGATTTCGAGGTTATGTTTTAATTGTTTTGTTTTTGTTTAAATAGCCTGGAAGCATGGAATAAATAAATTTCTTCGATGGTGGAAGTGTTTGAAGTCCTTTCGAGTTTTAAAAATTAGTATTAAAAATATTTGTCGTGTCGCTAGTTCGGTCAAATTTAGTTTGTGTTATTGTTTCAATTCATATAAAAATACATTGATCAGTTTTTCTTCCAAGTCTAATTTAAGAGCTCATTTAAACATATTTCACCCAGGTAAATTTTTGACCCTGATGCTTTTTATTTTTTAATGGAACTGTTTTCGATTTCTGTTTACTACTAGGGTAAATGTGCCAGTAGTCGGCCACCTAACAGTATTTCTTAAACAAAATTAATTTTAAAAAATATATACTTTGTGGTGCGATTTCACACATGCGCAAAATTAAAAATATTTATTTTTATTTATATTTTTATTTTTATCTGTATAAACCCAGCATATGAAACACTATGGCTGAACACTGGTCAAACAAATCCTAAAGTCAGTCTGCTCTGAAAGTATTGTAGTTGAAGGGGCCGACTACTGGTTTTGAAAAAATATTCAAACTAGTAGGTTTTTAGAATTATGCGCTAGTGGTCGGCTATCAGAAAAAAAAACTAGGTTGTGATAATTGTTTTACGATTTTTAGCATTAAATGACTACAAAAATGGCTCTGGTTCGAAATAGCGCTGTTAAAAATAGCGTCGTTCAAAATAGCGGTATTGTTTGAGCGCTGTTTTAAAATAGCGCGTAACAAAATAGCGCTGTTTTAAAATAGCACTAGTAACGAAATCAATCAATCAAAATAGCGCGTAATGAAATAGCGCTAGTATCAAAATAGCGCTAGTATCAAAATAGCGCTAGTAACGTAATAGGCTGTCTTTCTAACATATTTTTTCAAAAAAAAAACTTTCCTGACTTCTTTCGCGGGATCCTAGCGGGTGTGAAATAAAACCGAACCGAACGGAACGGAACTGAACCGAACCGGCATCCCAGAGATTGTGAAACCAAACCGAACTAAACTAGTAGCGCACCCAGGAATATGTCTGGGGGGGGGGGGGGGGGGCCGAGGCCTTATGATGTCGTATTTCATGCTATTTTTTGTGTTTATTCATGAAATATGTGGAAAATATATACAAAAATCTTAGGCTTGGGGGGGCCCGGGCCCCGCCCCCCCCCTGGGTGCGCCCATGTAAACCGATAATTCGATTCGGTTAAGTTCGGTTTGGTTCAGTTTGTTTTCACCCGCTAGGATCCCGCGAAAGAAATCAGGGAAGTTTTTTTTTGGAAAAATATGTTAAAAAGAGATCCCTTAGTCGAACAGTTGCTGTTTTTAAGGATGCTTTTTTTAATTTCGCTATTTTGATACTGGCGCTATTTTGTTATACGCGCTATTTTATTACACGCTATTATGTTACTGGCGCTATTTTGTTACTAGCTATTGTTACCTCAAAATAATAAAAACCTATAAGAGTAAATACCTAGAAGAATAATTTTTTTGCATTTGCCCACTTGTTATTTTTGTGTTCCCAAAATCTTTTTTTTAGTTCAGCTAATAGCTTAAACATTTCACATTTGGTTAATTTTTTAAAAAATTTCCATAAATCCTAAACCTTAAAAAGATCTAGCCTGGATCCCCAAGAATTTGAAAAATATACGTTCAAATTAACCCGCGAAATCAAAGGAGCCAGAGTGCATTTTGGCCTGTAGCCGCGAGTCATTTTTTTGCAAGCTTTTATTTAACTTCAGATGTTCTGTCTAACTAACTATCAAATCTTGTGAAGCGTTTTTGACACACTTCCCATTATCCGATTTGGATGAAATTTGGTACACACATAGTGGTCCCATGACAATACAACATTAAGAAAAAAATATCCTCCCACCCCTACCCCCCCCCCCTTCTATAGAAAAATGTGTTTTTGACACACTTCCCGTTATCCGATTTGGATAAAATTTGGTATACACATAGTGGTCTGATGATAATACAAACAATAAGAAAAAAATATCCTACCACCCCTACCCCCACCCCCTTCCATAGAAAAATTTGTTTTTGATACACATACCGTTATCCGATTTGGATGAAATTTGGTATACATATAGTGATCCGATGACAATACAATATTAAGAAAAAAATATCCTCCCACCCCTACCCCCTTTCATAGAAAAATGAGTTTTTGACACACTTCCGATTATCCGATTTGGATGAAATTTAGTATTCACATAGTGGTCCGATGACAATACAACATTTTAAAAAAATATCCTCCCACCTCTACCCCCACCCCCTTCCATAGAAAATGCGTTTTTGACAACCTTCCCATTATCCGATTTGGATGAAATTTGGTATACATATAGTGGTCCGATGACAATACAACATTGAAAAAAAAATCCTACCACTCCTACTCCCATCCCCATCTATAGAAAAATGCGTTTTTGACACTACTACTATGTCGGTTTAGAACGTTTTTCTACGTTGTTCGACGCCTATTCTCCACCTCCTTCGATCCTGACAATCATCCTCTGTCAGATTCTTTTGACTCATTGATCTTTGGATTGACTGTTGCCATTCTAGTTTCTGCGCCCTATTGGTTGCCATTCTAGGACCTGCTTTGGTAATCTTTCGTTGTTCATCCGTTGTACATGGCCGTACCATATCAGTTGCCTTTTAGTGATGTCATCCGTTATGCTTCCCTCGATTCCCATTCTTTCTTTTATGATCTCATTTCTTATGTGATCTATTCTAGATATTCTCATTGATCTTCTTATTGCATCCATTTCGACACTTTCCATTTTTGCTTTGTATTTTTCTGTTACGCGACAAGTCTCTATTCCATACAACAGCGTGCTTTTGACCATTGTTTCATATATGTTAAATTTTACATTTTTTTTTATCTCTCTGCTCCATAAAATACTGTTAAGACATCCAATAACTTTTTTTGCTTTTACTATTCTTTTTTCCAATTCTTTACAGTCTGTTCCTGTCTTATCAAATGTGACACCCAAGTATACATACTCATTGCATCGAGATATTGTTTGTCCATTTTCTAGTACTAACTCACTGGATTCGTTTCCAATACATAAGTACTGTGTCTTGTCCACGTTCACTGTTAATCCCCACTTTTGGTATTCTTCTGTTAACTTTCTCATCATATACTCCATGTCTTCTTTATCATTAGCCACAATTACTTGGTCGTCAGCAAACTGTAGTGTGTATATGGTAAATCGGTCGTTAAGTTGTATTCCCATGCCGTGCACTTTACGTTTCCAGTTTTTTAGAGCTACTGCGATAAATATTTTAAAAAGAGTTGGAGAGATACAACATTCCTGTCTTAAGCCTTTTGTTACCAGGAATTCTTTTGAAAGTCGATTTCCAATTTTAATTTTAGATTTTGACCCTTTGTATAGTTCTTTTATCGCTTTTATGTATGTATGATTGATATTAGTTTGCTCTAAAACTGTCCATAAATTTTCTACTGGAACGGTATCATATGCTTTTTGTAGGTCCACAAAGGCAACATGAGTCTCTATATTTCTGGCGCTCCTTTTCTCAATTACTTGTTTAAGACAAAAAACATTATCGCTACAAGATCTGCCTGCGCGAAACCCACTTTGCTCTTCTTCTTCTTGTTCATGAAAATCATTCTCTATTAGATCTCTAAGAATCCTACCGTACAATCTACTTAGAGTACTGGTTACTGAAATTCCTCTGTAATTGTTGCAATCCAGCTTGTTTCCTTTTTTATGTATTGAGGATATGAATGCAATTTTCCAATCATTAGGTACTGAATGATGTTATGCATTGATTAATAATATATGTGAGATTTTCGAGTAGTTTCTCTGATCCATATTTGAGCATTTCAGCATATATTCCCCCAGGTCCGCTAGCTTTTCCGGATTTAAATTTTTTAATATTATTCTTTATCATTTCTTTTTCGATGATTACTTCCTCTTCATGTACTTCTATGTCTCTTCTCGGAGAGGCTGCCAGATATTCGGGTCTCGTCTCCTGCAGCAGTCCTTTGTAGTGTTCTGTCCATTGTTCTGGTTTGATTATCTGGATGTTTACTTTTTCTTTTGTTGGGTTTTTTACTGTAGAAATGAGTTTCCATACTTCAGAACTCTGCCTACCTCCTACGTGTGTATTTATGTCGTGACACTTGCGCTCGAACATTTCATTTTTTTCTGTGCGTATCAAATTTCTTAGCTGTCTTCTGGTTTCCCTGTAGATTTCTAGGTCTCTTTGCTCCTTAGTACTGAGCCATTTCAAGTATGTGCGTTTTTTCTCTTTGACCATTTCCTGTATTTTGTCCGTCCACCACATCTTCCTGTTATTTCTATTATCTTGGTACCCAACAGCTTCGTTGCTTGCTTCCTTTAAGCTTTTTATTATGTTTGTATATATCTCTTTAAATGAGTGATTTGTGTTTATTAATTTTTCATCTAATCGGTTCTGATACAATCTTTGAGTACTTTCGATTTCCAGACTTCTAAAGTTGTATTTTTGATTGTCTTCGATGCATTCTAGGTTTTCATTTTCTCTAATACTTTCGTCCTTATTTGTTTTTCTTAAAGGAAATAATATTTTTGCTTTTACCAGATGGTGGTCAGATCCACAGGTAACGAAGTGCTCGCACATCATACCACTTTAATTGCGAGTGTTGTCCACCTATAGCATAATCAATAATTGATTTAAGATTTCTTGTTGGCTGAATCCAGGTATATCGATAAATATCCTTATGTTTAAAAAAACCATTATTTATTTTTAGGTTGTGGGTTTCACACAATTGCATCAGTCTTAATATCATTTGTTACTTCCTCTCCAAATGGTCCTATCACTTTGCTCTGGGTTTGCCTACCAGTTGGGCCATTAAAATCGCCAAGCATAATTATTTCTCTGGTATTACCGATTTTTGTGATAGTCTCATCAAGTTGATCAAAGAACATTTGTTTTGTAGCTACTCTTTCGTCATCTGATGGTGCGTAGACTGCTTTATATTATGTCCAAGCATCTTCATGTTCACTCGTATGTTTTCACTAATGCAATCGTAGTCTGTAATTTTATTCTTTAATTTTTCTTTATCAACAAGGATACCCCTCTGGCTGCTCTTCTTTCTTTTGGGACTCCAGTGAATATATGGACAAAATTACCGACACTATTCGTACCTGTTCCTTTCTTTTTTGTCTCAGTGAGTGCAATAATATCGATCTTACAATTCTGCACTTCGGTTGCAATAATGTTCAACTTTTGATTCAGTCCCTGTACGTTCCATGTAGCTATATTCATACTCCTTGGTCTTTGCTTTTTTCGTCTTCGAGAGTTTCCATCCATTGCTCCGAGGCTTTGTTTAGGCTTTTTGGTAACTGCTTTGTTTTACAAGTATTAGAGAAGCAGTCTAATGCCTCAACCCCCTACTTGGAGGGCTAGGATTTTTAATCAAGGTTTTACTCCTCTAGCCTTTGACGAGCCAACGCCATACTGTAAGGCAACAGCTGCCGTCTTTTATACTATCCCTAAAAGGGTTGCCACCTACGCTATGATCACCGTACCGAGGTCCATTCTCTTCGCCTTTCATATCGATGTGGTCTTCTCCCGTAACCCTGGGAAAGGGACCCTATACAGGTTTTTGACACACTTCCAATTATCCGATTTGGATGAAATTTGGTATACATATAGTGGTCCGATGACAATACAACAATAATGAAAAAATCTCCTCCCACCCCTACTCCCCACCCCCTTCCATAAAAAATGCGTTTTTGACACACTTCACTTCAAATGACTTTATAAAATTTGGTATATGCATAAAGGTCCTCTCCCTCTCCTACCCACAATAGAAAAATGAGTTTCCAAACAATTCACGATCAGCGATTTCATTATAATCTAGAATAAACTCTTCTGTTCTGTTATTGAACAAATATTTTCATTTACTAGAGTAGATAGCTGAGACCGAAAAGTAGAAAATAAATTGGTTAAAAAAAATTTTTAAGTCACAAGCTTTTATAAAATGCACTAAAAATTAAAAAATAATTTTCTAACATTCTAATATTATCATAATAATAAAAGCGATGGCCGCAAATCAAAGCAAAAGTTAATCTAAAGTTGTGATCTAAACACTTAAGGAATATTCAACATAGCAGGTCATCAAAGATTATGCCATTGCCATACCTATGTCAGAGAAATGCTGGGGTATCTTAGGTCGGGTTGGGTGGGTTTGGTACCTCTGCATTTTTCTGCGAGATTGATTCTTGCAAATAGTGATATTTAATTGATACGGATATCTTATCGTGCTAACATCGTCAAAATTTCCATCAGTCGGCCATCGCTTTTATTATTATAATAATATTAGAATGTTAGAAAATTATTTTTTAATTTTTAGTGCATTTTATAATAGCTTGTGACTTAAATTTTTTTTACCAATTGATTTTGAGTCAGTTTGTAAGATCAACGACGATATTTGTGAAAATACCCAACTCATAAATATGGAACACGGTAAAATCGAAATGAATATAATTAAATCTGAAATAAAGACAAAAATGAAATAAATATGATTACTATATGTTACTAAAGGACTGCTGATCGCAAAGTGAAGTATTATTGATACACGAGAAAGAATAACTTAAACAGTGATATTTAATTGTAAAATAACTAAAATCGTAGCGATATTACTCTTTGTTAATTAAACCTGAGCTAATGAAAGTGAATTTGATTTTAATATAATTTTTTTTTATCAACACTCTCATACGTATTTGAGAATAAAAAAAATCGTAGCTTCATCACTAAGAGAAATTTATCATATTTAAAATATTATTTTATCATTTGTCGTTCTAAAAATAACTAAAATTATTAAAAAATAACGAATTTCGTTTTCGTGAAACGTTATTGCCATATATTGAGGCTAGACGTACTGATGCGCGCAGTGCCCACTCACACTTATATCGGTTGCTGACTAAAGTAGTTCTATCGCAGAGGAGTCTGACTGTATTTTTTATTAACTTCATAGTTATTACTATTATTTAAAAAAATTTCAGCCTTCAGAAAACACTTTTGGTCAAGACATTTTTCTGACAAGTATGGAGTAGCGCTGACTCTATGTGTCCCAATATTCGGCTGTCTGACTGTTAGATTTCTGTTTTGTATCATATTTGCTCATTTTGTACAAATTTTGAGCCTTCAGAAAACAGTTTAGGGATAATAATTAAAATTACAACTTTGCGCGCATCCCGCCGCCAGGTGTTCCGGAACTGTAACTGCTGACTGTACACTAGCTTTTAATCACTAAAGTTGAACAGTGCCGGCTTATCCTATAGGCACTCTAGGCACTTGCCTAGGGCCCGGAGCATCAAGGGGCCCGCGGGGCCCTGGTCCAAAAACTTAATTCAACTTTAAATTTATTTTGGTGCAAGAATAAAAGGCAAAAAAAAATTTTTATTTTATTATGGGTTTTTTTCTTTAAAAATAACTCTCTTCACATCTAGGTATTTAATAATTTACTAAAAATAGGCGCTCCTAATTAAAAAAAAAAATAACGTTTTAAAGTTTTTTTAATTTTATTTACTTTTTGTTTAAATTTTCGGGGATAAGACTTATGGCGAATTCTTTTAGGAAAAAAGTGTAGCACTAATGGGCAAACTAGTGCAATTTTTTGTATTCTTTTGACCCACTGACAAGCCCAGTGTTGCACTCAGTGCACATTTTTTTGGCAAGGGCTCTCCGAGCTCGTGTTGCACTAGTGCACGTTCGTATTCTTTTGAAACTGCACTGGGGCAATTTTTTGACAGAACATGAAGAGTGTCAGTGAACCACGAGTGGCCCACTAACTTTCTCAAAAGAATTCGCTATTATTTAATATAGCAAAACCTAAAAGTTTCTTTATCTTATGATTGCGACAACTTGCGCTAGTGTCTAGTGTATTTTTTTCACAAAATATTTTTTAATAACATAATTTCACAAAAAAATAAATGTCGGGGTTAAAAAAGTCTTAGACTGGGGAAAATTTCAGATGTCTTGGAAAAAATACATAGGAATATTAAGGTCTGTCTCGACCGATATTACCTTTTTTTTTTGTGTGAGGTTGTGTAATAGATGTTCCTGTGAACAAGATTTTTGGTCCTGTCATATAAAGGTTTAAATATCTAAACTGATTTTTTTATGAAGAAGTATGAAAAAGGTTGTCTTTTTTTTTACGGGGCTTTGTAAAAGGGGAGGGGTCGTCTTACCACTAGTGCCTAGGGCCCGGTAGACCCTTAAACCGGCGCTGAAGTTGAACCCGTCTTGAAAATATTATCCTTTAGAAAACTCTTGTACATTTTTTGCGCTAGCTACTGGACTATTTTGAGATATGACGAATAACGAAGTCTTTTGTTACTCCAAATGTTGCTTTTTCCACATTCAAAAATGTTCATTTAATTATAAGTTTCTTTAGTTTTTAACTGATTTTTATTCAATGAACTTAGGAAATAAACAAAAAAGAGGTAGGTACCGGAACTTAAATATTCGATTTTTAATAAGAAAAAAACCTTGTTAATTAATATTTTTGATTTTTGAATATACAGTATGTCCACAGATTGAGTGTGGGCACAGTGAGAATAGATTTGATATACACTGTGGTGGTGGTTAAATGACTAAAAATTTTCGATTATATTTTAATTTTCTAGTAATTGCTCCTGCTTGATCTCAAACTAAGACGTTAAGAAAACGAGCCTAATCAATTAATATACAGAGTGGCTTAGTAGGCTGAAGTGATAAATAGTGATAAGAGAAAAGTACCTTTGTTTTAAATGATATCGGAAAAGGTTATTAAGAAAGGTTATTTAGAATTAAAAGTTACAGCAGTCATCAGTAAAATCAGTCTGCTTTGATTTTATAAGTAGATTATAAAAAAGTGAAAATCTGGCGTAGGTAGCCCCTGTATATGTCAACATACAGGGACTCTACGCGTAGGTCACTTTGAATTATAAACAACTTTTTTAATAACCTTTTATTATAACTTTTAAAACAAAGGTACTTTACCAGTGGCGCACCCAGTAATATGTCTTGAAGGACCCCACGATGTCTTATTTCATGCTATTTTTTGTGTTTATTCATGAAATATGTGGAAAATATCTAAAAAAGTATTAGTCTTCGTTCGGTTCTCATCTAATTTTCCTAACATCTTAGTTTGTGGCCTAGCAGGAGCAATTTCCAGAATTTATTTTGTCATTTTTACCTTACCCACACTCAATCTGTTGACTAGCAAAAGGTAGCAATCATGTCACTTTACTTCATTAACCACAGTCACTCAGTTAAAAATACTTATTTAGTATCATAATTATTACTTATTTATTTTGACTAATAATGTGTAAAAGATTTTCAATTTTCAATTGTTTATCAATTTGTAGAATTAATTTTTCCAGACCTTCACCACCTTGCATAAAAATCTCTAAATTATGAAAATTCTGCCCTTGCAATCTGTGATCAGTTATCCTATCTTGGTTATAGTTGTATGTTCTAATTTTTTCATTTCTATTTCTAGTTTTTACTTGCGACTTCCTTGATTCTTGTGTTTGAGCTGCTTGGTGAACTCTCTCTTTTTCATACAAAATTGCTCTTAATTTCGCCATTGCCAACTTCCTGTTTTTGATTTGTGATCTGTCAACTTGGCATTCAGTCACTGTATTGGTTGGCAGATGGGTGATCCTCACAGCACTCTCTGTTTTGTTTACATGCTGCCCTCCTGCACCTTGGGACCGTTTAGTCTCAATTTTAAGATCTTTATCCAGAATACTAACTTCAATTTCGGTAGGTTGAGGCAACACAATTACACTTGCTGTACTGGTATGAACTCTTCCAGATTTTTCAGTAGCAGGTATCCTTTGGACTCTATGAACTCCTGCTTCATTTTTGAGATAGTTAAAGGCTGATGGGTCATTTATAAGGATCGAGGCGTGCCTGAATCCACCTTGGTCAGATTCAGAAAGTTCTGCTATTTCATAATTCCAACCTACGAAAAAAATTGTGAATAAGCTAATAAATTACCAAAGCCTAAATTACTTTCTTTAGTAATTATAACATGTAGACACAGAGTAACTAAATATAGTCCTGTTTCTTAGCTCGCTGTTTTAGTAAACTGAGTGAGAAAATAGAATTGACCCTTTGAATAGCTCAAATTCTTGTGCAATTCAGGCACCTGATAAATTTTCTTTATTTGAAGTAAATTATCATTTTAACAACTCATTAAATTCAAAAGATTCGATGCCCCAAAGCTCCACTTCAAAGCCTGATTTAAATTTAGAAAAATGTTCATGTTCCAACAAATTAACTAGTCATTTTGGACGTATTATCAAAAATCCTTTTAAAAATTCAGATTACGTGGGGCTAAAGGACATCGATGACTTGATTTAAGTGATTGATTTTCGTTTTACTAAATAAATTCGTTTATTACATTGACTTCTATACCCTACGGGTAGACCCGGCATGGGCCAAAATTGCCATTATATCAAGCTTTTATCGCAATTGACCAAATACAAGTAATAATTTAATGAGCAAAATAGGGATGAAAATAGAATTTCGGTTTGGTGAGTCCGGAAACATGCAACATCGCAAAAATATTCTATTTGCTTGTCTTGGATAAAAAAGGGCAGTGGCGGCGCAAAATAAAAATTTTGAATTCCACTAGAATTTTTTTATCAACAATTTTCTGTTTGAATAATAAATAATTCATGAATACTTACTTGTGTGTGTTTACAAAATTCTCTTCAGTAAAAAAAAAGAGTAAAAAGAATTTCTAAGCATGCTAAGTGCAGTGGATGTATTAAAATTATTGTTTTCATCTTAGAACTTTACAAATGTTGTACCTTCCAGGTAAAATATTTTCTTTCTTTGAACAAGGGTCTTCTTCAACTCTTCTTTTCTTGGGTGGACTACAAGTTATGCTCGAGTCAGATGAAATTTCGGAACTAAAAATTTCAATTCGGAATGGGACAACCGGGCGCCGGGCCAACTCGGCGCCGCCAACAGGGCGCCACGTCGGGCCTAATGGGCGCCGGGCCAACTTTTAGTTCCAAGAAAAGAAGAGTTGAAGAAGACCCTTGTTCAAAGAAAGAAAATATTTTACCTGGAAGGTACAACATTTGTAAAGTTCTAAGATGAAAACAACGGACTATTTTTTTTTCGATAAAATGTGCAGATAAAAACAAAATAAATATGTTATTTATACAAAACTTTCAACATCTATTAAGTCGAGTGTTGAAATTTGGTAGGTGTAGTGTTCTGCGACTTGAAACACCGCCAAGTTCCATATTCGATACATATCGATGCATAAATAAGAAAGTCCGCCATTTTGGATCCGCCACTTTAATTTTTTTAAGTTTGTTTTTCATCTGCACATTTTATCAAGAAAAAATATTTTAGTCCGGCGCCCAGTTGGCTCGGCGTCAAGTTGGCCCGGCGCCCAGTTGGCCTGCCGCCCAGTTGGTGGCGCCGAGTTGGCGGCGCCCAGTTGTCCTAGACTGCAACACATTTCAGGGGTCTGGTACGTTTTACCACCTTTCTTAAAACTACGAAGTTTTTTGAAAAATGATAATTTTAGACCATTTTATAGTGATTTCTAAAAAAAAATTGCGGACTATCGTTGATTTTGTTAAAAAAATTGAAATTGAAACATTCTTAAAACCCCATTAAAACCCATACAAATTGCTACAAAAGAAGCATTTTCTCATTTCAATCTGAAACAAAACGGTCCCTGACGTCTATCAGCTGTCAACAAAAACTTGAAATAACTAAGGTCACTGATCGAAATCGGGTCAGTTTTTTTGGTCCTTTTATGAAAATGCACAATTTTTAAAAAAGCATGAAATTCAAAACAAAATCAAGAAAATTATGATTCGTACATTTTTACAAATAAAAATTAGTTTAATTGAACATTATATCAATTTTTATTCCTTAAAACACTAAAAATTAATAATTATTTACTTTTTTAAAATTTATCGAAGGTCTAACTGAACAAAAGCAAACTGAACCCATCCGTATCGAAATGAACCAAATCAAACCGAATCTAACGGTTCGGTTTGGTTCGGTTCGATTTGCTTAAACTGAACCGAACCTAATCGAATATAGCTAAACCTAACCTAAACAATCCTAGCGGAACCTAACCGAACACACTCAAACTGAACCAACCTAACCCAACCTAACCCAACCTAATCCAACCTAACCCAACCTAACCCAACCTAACCCAACCTAACCCAACCTAACCCAACCTAACCCAACCTAACCCAACCTAACCCAACCTAACCCAACCTAACCCAACCTAACCCAACCTAACCCAACCTAACCCAACCTAACCCAACCTAACCCAACCTAACCCAACCTAACCCAACCTAACCCAACCTAACCCAACCTAACCCAACCTAACCCAACCCAACCCAACCTAACCCAACCTAACCCAACCTAACCCAACCTAACCCAACCTAACCCAACCTAACCCAACCTAACCCAACCTAACCCAACCTAACCCAACCTAACCCAACCTAACCCAACCTAACCCAACCTAACCCAACCTAACCCAACCTAACCCAACCTAACCCAACCTAACCCAACCTAACCCAACCTAACCCAACCTAACCCAACCTAACCCAACCTAACCCAACCTAACCCAACCTAACCCAACCTAACCCAACCTAACCCAACCTAACCCAACCTAACCCAACCTAACCCAACCTAACCCAACTTAACCCAACCTAACCCAACCTAACCCAACCTAACTCAACCTAACCCAACCTAACCCAACCTAACCCAACCTAACCCAACCTAACCCAACCTAACCCAACCTAACCCAACCTAACCCAACCTAACCCAACCTAACCCAACCTAACCCAACCTAACCCAACCTAACCCAACCTAACCCAACCTAACCCAACCTAACCCAACCTAACCCAACCTAACCCAACCTAACCCAACCTAACCCAACCTAACCCAACCTAACCCAATCTAACCCAACCTAACCCAACCTAACCCAACCTAACCCAACCTAACCCAACCTAACCCAACCTAACCCAACCTAACCCAACCTAACCCAACCTAACCCAACCTAACCCAACCTAACCCAACCTAACCCAACCTAACCCAACCTAACCCAACCTAACCCAACCTAACCCAACCTAACCCAACCTAACCCAACCTAACCCAACCTAACCCAACCTAACCCAACCTAACCCAACCTAACCCAACCTAACCCAACCTAACCCAACCTAACCCAACCTAACCCAACCGAACCCAACCTAACCCAACCTAACCCAACCTAACCCAACCTAACCCAACCTAACCCAACCTAACCCAACCTAACCCAACCCAACCTAACCTAACCCAACCTAACCCAACCTAACCCAACCTAACCCAACCTAACCCAACCTAACCCAACCTAACCCAACCTAACCCAACCTAACCCAACCTAACCCAACGTAACCCAACCTAACCCAACCTAACCCAACCTAACCCAACCTAACCCAACCTAACCCAACCTAACCCAACCTAACCCAACCAAACCCAACCCAGCCGAACCTAACCCAACCTAACCCAACCTAACCCAACCTAACCCAACCTAACCAAACCTAACCTACCTATTGTTAATAAATATAGTAAAAGTTGTTAGGTTTATGTCCAGGGGGTAACCATTGTCCATAATCGTCGGAAATCGAGTTAGGATTAGTGTATGCGACCATAAACATTGAGTGGCGAGTGAGTGTTTGGTCTTCAATTTTTTTAGGGAAATTTTTCAAAATCTTTTTTTGCGCACTCTGGGCACCCTAATAAACCGTAATCTGGTCACCCTAATCCATCGCAATCAAAGAAAATGGGTAATCGAAGTGTCACAAATTTTTTGTTGGTTTCTATTCTTCTTTTATATTATGTAGGACAAAATTATTAATTAAACTAAGTGACCTTATTAAGTAAGACAGCATGATAGTCAAATGACATTAGAAGGACATAAACATATGATACCGGCCTGTAGACCGGTCGCGGTGGTCATATAATAATAAATATATACTTTCGCGATGAAAGACCAAAATTTAACTTAAAATTACTGTAAAGTCCGCAAAAAACATTAAATTTATCGAAATTTATAAAAACATAGATCAATGTGTGTAACAATTCATCAAGATGTATGAAACTCGACCGTGACATGTCAAAAGTTTGGTTCGAAAAAACAAAAACAACTGGATAAAAATCGGTATGTAAGAATTTAAAAAGAAATCATTTTTAAGAAAATCAAACACTTTTTGTTAATTTTCATGCAATGCAAAAAAAAGTGCGGGGAAGTGACACTTTCTGAATCAAAATGTGTGAGGGTAAAATCGCACGGTCGCAGAAAAAACTATCTATCGTGACGCTACTGAACTTTCTCGTGTTTTAGGAAAAACTATCCGTCAAGACGACTTACCCATGAAATGTTGTTTTTTTATGGATTTTTTTTCTTCTTTTGCACAAGAAACAATTTTGGACCATGTTTAAACTTAAATAGTTACTTCTAAACTTGTTTTTAAACGTTTTAAGATTTCTTTTTGTAATATTCCCGCACTAAATTCAAAAAAAATCATTTCCGTACTTAGACAACATTGTCTATCAGTTTTCCCTGTATACACGGACTAACAGGTAGAATCACTCAAAATACGGCAGGTGGATTAAAGGTAGCCAGCTGCTTTTCTGTCGCACTTATGCCGTCAGTGTGAAAGAGATAAAAGTACCCTTATATTATCTAGGGTATTATTAGCATGCAAAATCACCC
The DNA here is from genome assembly GCA_963576565.1 of Aspidapion aeneum. Classification (NCBI taxonomy): domain Eukaryota; kingdom Metazoa; phylum Arthropoda; class Insecta; order Coleoptera; family Brentidae; genus Aspidapion; species Aspidapion aeneum. The sequence goes on from OY755041.1 coordinate 35,195,809, forward strand.
TATCTTTGTCCGTTTCACATGTTCAATAATGTCTATCTCTGTTTTTATTGTAAAAGAAATACCCGACCATAGGAACCAAATTGGATAGGGTCAATAAAAAATGCCTTGTCTTTCCGTCTCTAACGCCCTTTTAGGGCGTTATACAACTCAATGGTTTATTACATTTTTATTGATGTTTTATAACTACAATTGTAACATATTATGACTTATTATTATTATTCTGTAAGAACATTGATCGCATTTTAATATTACTTATTCCACAACAACATTGTTCGCACTTATATTTTTACTTATTTTTGTAATATCAAGTGTTGCATTGGTACGTCTGTAACAGCAGTGTATACATTTGTGAATCTTTGTGATATATATTAATAAGAATAATATTTCTTTGATGAATTGTAGATTTTTTCAGCGTGAAGTCCTTGAACCATTGTTAAAGGAGAAGAAACGAAAAGTCCTGCTTATTTCACAAATATTTTATTGTCTAACCACGACGCGTTTCGGTTTTTAAAATACCATTATCAGGTGGTCTGGTAGACAGTTAAGAATCATCTTTGAAACAAATAAAAGTCTGGAACACACAAAAACCGTTATAGTCCAACTTATACCCATTTGTAATGACGTCATTTTTGTTTATCCTTGTTTAGTATATTATAAACAGCGGTGACAATAAACTTTTTTTAAAAAGTAGTGTCTATGATTCAAATAGGTAGGTAATTGGTCCTGTGAAGTATCCGTCACTGTCAATCAAAAAACATTGATTGGCAAAAATATCTACGCCATATGTTTTTTTTCTCAACTGGTGACGTCATTACAAATGCGTATATGTTAGATTATAGTCTACCTCAACCCGAAGCTGATGAGTTTCGCCATAAAGTAAGAACAACCTTGAACAGAAAGAAGCAACAAAAGGCAAACATCACCAGTCAAGAACAACGGGCAATCAAGAACCTGCAGGCTGATAAATCAATCAAGATTCTACCTGCCGACAAAGCAAACGCGACGGTGATCATGGATGTCGAGATTTACGACAAAAAGATAGAAGTTCTGGAGAAACGAGACTACAAGCAACTACCCAAAGAATCAACCACCACCATAGAAGGACGCATCTACAGGAAAATATCCCGGACGCTGTTAGATATTGCCTGACTCCACACCACACTAAGGCACCACATTTTTATGGACTACCAAAGATCCATAAGAAGGATATACCACTGCGACCAATTACCAGCTCCAGGGACTCACCAACCAGCACTTTGTCGACGTTTTTGTTGGACATAATTTAACCACTACAGGGCAAGTCCGAATCTTTCGCCAAAAACATTTTGTCGAGGTTTAATTAGATCCCGACGATAGATTTGTAAGTTTTGATGTAGAAAGTCTATACACCAACGTGCCAATAACTGTTGGAGCTCTGTCTCGGTAACTCTTACTTTCAAGTGAAAGATAAGTTTTACGCGCAAAATGATGGAATTCCAATAGGTTCGCCTACATGGAGTGGTTCGAGGACCATGCGATCATGCGACGAACTACAGAATTTTCTACACCATCTAAACGGTATTCGACCAACAATCAAATGCACCATGGAAATTGAAAAAGATTCGGCCTTACTTTTTGTGGATGTTCTTGTCAAACGATTAGACATTAAACCACGGTATATAGGAAACCTACACACAAGGGACAGTACGTACATTTTAAGTCTAATCATTCTGTTGCTACAAAACTAGGAGTTATAAGAAGTTTGTATTTAAGAGTCGTAAATATTTGTAGTAATAATGAAGAATTAACCACAGAAATTAACAATATTAAAAAGGACTTACCACAGAATGGTTATTCCGAGAAATTAATAAACTCAACGATCTCTAAAACTAAAAACAAACCAAATGTAGCAATTTTCAAAATAATAATCCGTTGGGTGTTATTAACATTCCATATGTTCAACGGATTTCAGAAAACATAGGACGAACAGCCAAGCACTATAATATTAAAGTAGTATTTTCATCGGGAAATACGATAAGGAGTTTTGTAACTAAAACAAAACCAAAAAATTATGTAGGTGAAACGAAACGCCCTCTTCAAGTTAGAGTAAATGTACATCTAACAAGTACCCAATTAGGGGATACTGAAAAATACGGTTTACCGGATCATGCATGGTCAAATAATCACAGAATTCAGTGGTCGGACGCTAAAGTTTTGCATAAGGAGTCGCATTAGCGAAAACGAAAGTTTATTGAAGCTGCGTTTATAATGCAGAATAAAGAAGTTTTCAGTCAACCAAGCACGGACATACCAAACATATGGAAACCACTCCTTCAGGAAAACAGGCGTCTTAGGATTAAAAAAGGGGGCGGTCCGTCACACCTGACTGCACAATAAGTAGTATAAATAGTAGCCTAGAGACTAGATTGTTAAATTTACACTTGAAAACTGTTAGTGATACTTACTAACCGAAACGTCGTGTTTAAAATAAAGACAATGTAAGTCCGAAATTTTATTTCTACTCAATCATTGTCTACGAGTTTCAAACAAAAAATCAGTAATTACTACGTTTACCAATCTATTAAATACCTCTGCTTTGTCTGGGCCTCCCATCAGGCTAGAAGTGGAAATTCTAGAAAATCTAATATATCAATATGGAATATTGATATTTTAGTAGGATAGATTATGTTGACAGGTTGTTTCAAGGCGCCTTACTTCTTGTACTAGTTTCTGGAGGCGAGTACTTGATCTAACAAGAATTTTCAGATGACATAGATTTTTGGCCTTCTTTTGGGTCAAAGACTAACAGAGCTAATTTTTGTCAATCATGGGGCGAATTTCTGGATAAGGAATTTCATTGAGGTATCTGGCAATAGACGCAAGTCTTCGGAAAAACCGTTTTCATCGTTATTTATATCCACAAGAGTTAAAATTTTAAGGACGCTGGAATAAATGCCTTTCGATTCGATCAATTGTTGGTTTCAAAAGAGCGGAAACGAATACCCCCATTGTACAGATTTTGACATGTGGAGAAAGAAGGAAATTTTTTGTATAGAGGTTGAGAAAAGAGTAAAAAATGCTTATTTTGGATAACAAAATGCTGATATATTTTTAAGTATCGTCTTAATATTAAAAATGTGTTCTAAATATACAGGGTGTCAATGAAGTATGTCGCCAAACTTTAGAGAATGTTTTTTTCAGTGATTTTAAGAATAAAACTTGAAATAAACATGTTTCCGCAAATGCTTAGTTTTTGAGATACAGGGTGTCTATTTTTTGTTTATTTTTTCTTTATAGCTTGCGCAGTTTTTGACCTGATTGGCTCAAATTTGATCAGGGGCATCATGCCCCCTTTTTTTTCCCCAGAACTTTTTTGCAGTAACCCAACGGCAGATTCAAAAATCTCTGTTTTGTTCAAACAGTTTTCGAGAAAAAAAGAAAAATTTCATTAAAATGTGAAATAGTCACTACATTCATTATTTTAATTTTATGCAAGTTTTATGTAATTTCTGAATAGCAATCGAAGATACAAATTATCTTTTTTGTATTTTTTCTCAAAAACGGTTAAAGATATAAAAAATTGTCAAAAAGTTTCTGAATAAAACAAGGAATTCATTTTATATTTTTAAATCTGCCAGTGACTTACTGCAAAAAAGTTCTGGAGGAAAAAAGGGGGCATGACCCCTGAAAAGTATCACCCTGTAGTTTTTCCTAATATAAATATTTTGGCATAGAGTAAGATAGCCTATGGCAGCAGAGGCACGGTCCCGGCTTACGGATCTTTTAGTTTACCTAGCCAGCGCTGGCTGCGGAATTATATTAAATTTAAAATTTTCTGGTAAATGCTCGCTCTTTAAGTGGGTATTGACTTGCAACAAAACACTACAAACACTCCAAACATTTTCGCCGAAAATGTTCGCTCAGTGAGTACGTCTCTATGCAATGCTTATGTGATTTTGCAATCTGGGAACACAGCGCGCATCAAACACTACAAACAGGACAAACATTTTCGGCGAAAATGCGCGGAGTGTGTGTGAGTGAATACGTGTACTTCAAAAGCATAGACCGCGCTGCAACAAATTTTGCAAGTCAATACGTCACGGCGAACGCGCAAAACATTTTCCGAGGCTTGTCGGTAAATCGGAATACCACAAAGAGATTTATTCCTTCTTGTTTGTTCAGTGGGTGCGGTGGTTTTTTTTTTACTTGGCAATTAAAAAATGGAATGGACCATCCATCTCCCGCACAACGCTCAAAAAGTATTGAACCTTCATATCCTTAATTTCAATACGCATCTGATTATTCAGCTGACAAAACATATGTAAACTACGACATTGAGGAAATTTTTTTAAATTAATTTATGCGGTTCGGTTCATTTAGTTTAGTTATTAAGTAAAAAAAACTTTACCTTTAGTTAATATGTTTGAATAATAATAAATAAATATTAAACTTATTTATAAAAAAAATAAATAAAAAAAACACCAAACTGCTAGTTCTACTTGTGCCTACTATAGTCGCAGTTGAGTATAAAATTGATAGGTATCACAAACTGTAATAGATATACTTATAATGTACGATATGCTTCAATTTTTAGTTTTGATGCCCAAAGCGCACTTACAAAATTATACAGTTTTGTATTTTCATGAATTAGGTTATTGGGTAATTTTGTACCCAACTACGACTAGTAGTTACAAGTAGATTTAGCAGTTGGGTGTTTTCTGTTAATTTATTTTTTACATCCATTTTTTAATTCTTATTCAGCCTTATAGAAAGAATGCATTTATCATTCATTTAGCGTTACTCGGAGATAGGTGCGTTTCTACAAACATTGAGTCAAGGTAGGGGAGGGAGAGGGAGAGGGAAGAAGTAAAATGCTGTTGAAAAATTCTTAAACCGTGTGCAGAAAGAAGTTTTGAAATCGCTTCATATTTGGGAAATTTATGCGAATATGGTTTTTGAAGAGGGTGAGGGGGAATGACAGGCGGCGAGATGGCTAGGACATGACATATTTTAAATAGAGACCCTGTATGTATGACATATTTAAAATATGTCATACATAGATTGTCTCTAGCTAGGACCAGGGAGGACTACAAAGTAATTACAGCAAATTTTGTATGCCTTAACGCCTACATCATGTGACAAAATACCTCGTATATATGTTGATTAATAGTACTGTTTACAAACAACCAAAAGTTTTTTTTAATTTTAGGGATTTGTGTCATATTGTTTTTGTAAGTCTAAAGTTGTAGCTATTGACAGAACAAAAAAGAAAACAATTGAATCAGCTTAATATTTTTTAGTAGCACATTTATAAAAAGTGGGCACTACCCGGTCTACCCTACCTTTGATTCTGTGTGCCATCTTGGAATTTGATAGCGGACAAAAAATATTTTTGGTCAAAACCCAGACCAATTCGTTCAAAAGTGATAATAAAAATCATTTCATGCCTTTTTTTTGGGCCACCCGGTATATTTACCTTTATTTCATGTTTCAATTTTTCAATAAGGGCATTGCAGGTCTCTATAAGTATAAAACCAACTCGTTGTTTTGATACTTTAAATAGGTATTGTAGACTAGTGAAAGAGTCCACTGTTGCTAAAAAACGTAGAGTAATAGCTAAGCTATCTTGAACAGGTATAGCATGTCGAAGTTGGGTATCTTTCTTGAATATTTTAGGACCCACTAGACAAATTAAGTTTTCAAAATCATCTGCAGATATTCTGGTAAAATTTTTGAAATGGAAATAGTCCATATCTCTCAGTAAACTTAAATTTTGTCTTTGTAAATACAGACGTCTGGACCATTCTTTTCGCTGCTCTTTTTTATTTTTGAATAATCAGAAGAGCGCCGGCCGCTACTACCGGATCGTCTTCGTCCATCACGGTTGACGGTGATACTGACTTAAAATAGCGAGAATACAGGACGCAGAGCAAATGCTATATACCAATTAAAACCGTAAGTTCAGAAAAATGAGCCAATCACATTGCATCTGTACACCTGGTGCCTTGCAGATTTTCACTCCACGTGGACTACGATAACCTACTATCTATTAGGGAAGTGATGAATTGATTAATAATCACTTTTTCCTACTTGCGTGCGTAAAAGTGCACTTTTACGCACGCATTTGCGTGCGGAAAGTTGAACTTTCCGCACGCCGTGAATTTTAGGCCTAATTAGACTTATTGACCCATTTATAAACTCAATTAAATTAAAAATGAAAACAGAATTTGTTTTTTGCTGTTTTAATGTAAAAAATACCAAATATATTAAAATGTAAAACCAAGCTTTTTATGCAACTAGGAAAAATTTTGTACCTAACTCTTGCGGAAAGTGCCTTTTCCGCCCTTGACGGCGTGCCCGAACTCCGCAAAGCGTCGTTCGGGCAACTGCCGTCGCGTGCGTAAAAGTATCACTTTCCGCACTAGTTAGGTAAATAACTATTCCTAATTTCTACTAAATTTGACTTGTGCAGCGTTAAAAATCAATCGGTGTGTGGGTAAGTTGAAATATTGTTTGCCCACAAGTTTCAAATTTTTCGACTTTTCAAAATTCAAAATGACGTCATTTAAGAAAAGTAAACTACTAATCCGATTAAAATGAGAATTTAAAAAATAGTAAATAAAGAAAAAGAATCAAAAATAATTTGCAAATAAAATACTCTCCCAATTTTTGGGCACCTAAGCTAACACAATTAATGTATGTATAATATAATTTTAACTAATTTTGGTCCACAAAAAAAAAACCTCTTTGCGATACCCGGGGACCCGACCAATGGACCAGTTTAATACCAAGTATAATGTATTAGCTCACACGTATACTATAAGTAGGGTGAGCTATGGTGGTGAGCTATGGTGTCTGTCTGTCCATCTGTCCGTCTGTCCGACTGTCCGTCTGTCCGTCCGTCCGTCCGTCTGTCTGTACCTACAGTTTAATCTAAATGACTCTAAATATTGAATAAACTTACTTAATTTAGATATATATATAATATATATATATATATATATATATATATATGTATATATATATGTATATATATGTATATATAATATATATATAATATATATATATTATATGTATGTTCGTCTGTATGTCCTGTAAGTCTGTATGTCTGTATGTCTGTATGTCTGTATGTCTGTATGTCGTATGTCTGTATGTCTGTATGTCTGTATGTCTGTATGTCTGTATGTCTGTATGTCTGTAGGTCTGTATGACTGTATGTCTGTATGTCTGTATGTCTGTATGTCTGTATGTCTGTATGTCTGTATGTCTGTATGTCTGTATGTCTGTATGTCTGTATGTCTGTATGTCTGTATGTCTGTATGTCTGTATGTCTGTATGTCTGTATGTCTGTATGTCTGTATGTCTGTATGTCTGTATGTCTGTATGTCTGTATGTCTGTATGTCTGTATGTCTGTATGTCTGTATGTCTGTATGTCTGTATGTCTGTATGTCTGTATGTCTGTATGTCTGTATGGCTGTATGTCTGTATGTCTGTATGTCTGTATGTCTGTATGTCTGTATGCATACATGTGAGCTAAAAATTAAAAAATATCCAAGTGCGAAAAATTACTTTTTTAAATTTTACGCAATTCAAAATCATATCGAAAAAAGTTTATTAAGATTAACTTTATGTAAATCATCATTTCATATTCTACAGAAGCGCACTTTTGAGGATATGCCACATACAAGGATCCTGGAACTTCTGTTCGATTTATATTTACCTGTAGTTTATGTGATTTCCGCGAGGGAAGTGTTGGAAATCTTGTTCTCATTTCTTTTTAGTGACGCCGCGGCCGACAAATACTTTGGTCGAGACCCGAAAAGGGCCGCGGCTGTTTTGTGTCGTAGGGTTGAAATTATACCAGGAAGATTTTATATGAATTTAGATAACTTTTGAAGGGCAGAATCAAGCAAAATTTCGCGAAATCGATAGAACCCCGTATTAGGAGGTATTTCAAATGACTTTGAAAACACGACGATCTTTTGCGCGCGAATGTTTGTTGCAATTCGGAGGAAAAGATCGGAATGTTCGTAGTGTTTTGCGCGTTTGGAGTGATTTGTTGCAAGTCAGTACGCACCTTTTGACTGTGCTTTGTTGTCCGATCTCTTGTCGTGACTCATAGACCCAAAAAGTACATAGATATGTGGCCTTGAAATAAAAATAAATGTGTATGAGTATATAATAGACTATATACCTACTTCGTGCTCGAGCCGCTTCACCTTTTCCCTTCCGCGAAGTCAAGAGGTCATTCTATCAATCTCAAGCAAGCGGTACACATCAATATCAGATCAATTCAGTATTTTGTTGGCGTGATGCAAAATATCCCACACGTAAAACTAAAAAGACATAACTCAAAATTTAAAAATGTGTCCCTGCAATAAAAATACTTACAACGTGTCTTTTTCGGTCTAGGACAACTGGGCGCCGCCAACTGGGATAAAATATGTAGATGAAAAATAAAATATATTATTTATATAAAAACATCTTAAAAAAATCCTTTACGCAATATTTTTTACAAGCTTTTATTTAGCTTCAGATGTTCTGTCTAACTAACTATCTATCAAATCTTGTGAAGCGTTTTTGACACACGTAGTGGTCCCATGACAATACAACATTAAGAAAAAAATATCCTCCCACCCTACCCCCCACCCCTTCTATAGAAAAATGTGTTTTTGACACACTTCCCGTTATCCGATTTGGATAAAATTTGGTATACACATAGTGGTCCGATGATAATACAACAATAAGAAAAAAATATCCTCCCACCCCTACCCCACCCCCTTCTATAGAAAAATTTGTTTTTGACACACATCCCGTAATCCGATTGGATGAAATTTGGTATACATATAGTGATCCGATGAGAATACAATAATAAGAAAAAATATCCTCGCACCTCTACCCCCACCCCTTTCATAGAAAAATGAGTTTTTGACACACTTCCATTATCCGGTTTGGATGAAATTTGGTAATCACATAGTGGTCGGATGACAATACAACATTAAAAAAATATCCTCCCACCCTACCCCCACCCCTTCCATAGAAAATGCGTTTTTGACACCCTTCCCATTATCCGATTTGGATGAAATTTGGTATACATATAGTGGTCGATGACAAAACAACATTGATAAAAAAATCCTACACCCTACCCCCACCCCTTCTATAGAAAAATGTGTTTTTGACACACTTCCCGTTATCCGATTTGGATAAAATTTGGTATACACATAGTGGTCCGATGATAATACAACAATAAGAAAAAATATCCTCCCACCCCTACCCCCACCTCCTTCTATAGAAACATTTCTTTTTGACAGACACACATCCCGTATCCGATTTGGATGAAATTTGGTATACATATAGTGATCCGATGACAATACAATATTAAGAAAAAAATATTCTCCCACCTCTACCCCCACCCCCCTTTCATAGAAAAATGAGTTTTTGACACACTTCCCATTATCCGGTTTGGATGAAATTTGGTATTCACATAGTGGTCCGATGACAAGACAACATTTAAAAAAAATATCCTCCCACCCTACCCCCACCCCTTCCATAGAAAATGCGTTTTTGACACCCTTCCCATTATCCGATTTGGATGAAATTTGGTATACATATCAGTGGTCCGATAACAATACAACAATAATTAAAAAATGTCCTCCCACCCCTACCCCCACCCCCTTCCATAAAAAATGCGTTTTTGACACACTTCACTTCAAATGACTTTTATAAAATTTGGTATATGCATAAAGGTCCGATGGCAATACAGCCCAAGGAAAATCTTTCTTTTTAACTCTACCCTCACCCTCTCCTTCCCCCAATAGAAAAATGAGTTTCCAAATAACTCACGATCAGCGATTTCATTATAATCTAGAATAAACTCTATTTATTTACTTCTGCATTTTTCTGCTAGATTGATTCTTGCAAATAGTAATATTTAATTGATACGGATATCTTATCGTAATAACATCATCAAAATTTCAATTTCTTTTACTAATTTATTTGAAATTTGTTTTTGTTAAGTAAAGTTAAATCCATTAAGTCGACTGTTGAATCTTGGTAGTTGTCGTGTTTGGTGACCTGGTAATACTACAATTTACGTTGTTTATTACAACAATGACGGATCCAAAAATCAAAATGGCGGATCCAAATGGCGGATTTTCTTATTTACCACCGATTTGTCTCAAACTTGAAATATTACATTGCTTGAGGACATTTAACACAATTTTTAACTCAAACTTTAAAAAAACAAAATGGCGGATCCAAAATGGCGGACTTTTTTATTTATTAATCATTGATTTGAAATTATACGAAATGTTTTATGAGACAGAATATTGCATTTTTTTGAGAACAATAAATTGGTAATTTAAAAAAAAATTATACAAAGCTTTTAAAAAAATAGTAGGTAGGTACCATGTTTTTTAAAAATTATTAAGATTCAAAAGTATTTCGTTAGTTCAGAAATGACAAAAATTAAATTTTTTATAAACGTAAAGTTTAGTACTCGTGAATGAAGAAAACAAAAATTGTTCGTGGCTAAGCGGGTGTAGAAATATTTTGTTTCTCTTGTCTTTTTCCGTAGGCAGCTCGAAAGCTGTCCACTTACGGAGGTCCAAGATCACATCATTAGGTCGTGGACCCCTGTCGGTTTACAGCTTTCGAGTTGCCACGGAAAATACAAGAGAAACAAAATCTTTCTATACCCGCTTAGCCACGAATTTATTTAAAAAAATTTTACCTACTCTGTAGATCTTTTAAATCTAAATCACCATATGTATACCAAATTTCATCCAAATCGGAAAACGCGATGTGTGTCAAAAACAAATTTTTCTATGGAAGGTGGTGGGGGTAGGGGTGGGAGGATATTTTTTTTCTTATTGTATTATCATCGGACCACTATGTGTATACCAAAGTTTCTCCAAATCGGATAACGGGAAGTGTGTCAAAAACACATTTTCTATAGACGGGGTGGGGGTAGGGGTGGTAGGATATTTTTTTCTTAATGTTGTATTGTCATGGGACCACTACGTGTGTACCAATTTCATCCAAATCGGATAATGGAAGTGTATCAAAAACTCATTTTTCTATGAAAGGGGGTGGGGATAGAGGTGGGAGGATATTTTTTCTTAATATTGTATTGTCATCGGATCACTATATGTATACCAAATTTCATCCAAATCGGATAATGGGAAGTGTGTCAAAAACTCATTTTTCTATGAAAGGGGGTGGGGGTAGAGGTGGGAGGATATTTTTTTTAATATTGTATTGTCATCGGATCACTATATGTATACCAAATTTCATCCAAATCGGATAATGAGAAGGGTGTCAAAAACGCATTTTCTATGGAAGGGGTGGTGGTAGAGGTGGGAGGATATTTATTTTAATGTATTGTCATCGGACCACTATGTGAATACCAAATTTCATCAAATCGGATAATCGGAAGTGTGTCAAAAACATTTTTGTATAAAAGGGGGTGGGGGTAGGGGTGGGAGGATATTTTTTTCTTAATATTATATTGTCATCGGATCACTCACTATATATATACCAAATTTCATCTAAATCGGATAACGGGATGTGTATCAAAAACAATTTTTTTTTATGGAAGGGGGTGGGGGTAGGGGTGGGAGGATATTTTTTCTTATTATTGTATTCTCATCGGATCACTATATGTATACCAAATTTTATCCAAATCGGATAACGGGAAGTGTATCAAAAACACATTTTTCTATAGAAAGGGTGGGGCTAGGGGTGGGAGGATATTTTTTTTAGTGTTGTATTGTTATGGGACCACTACGTGTGTACCAAATTTCATCCAAATCGGATAATGGGAAGTGTGTCAAAAACGCTTACACAAGATTTGATAGATAGTTAGTTAGACAGAACATCTGAAGCTAAATATAAAAGCTTGTAAAAAATTGCGTAAGGGATTTTTTAAAGATGTTATTATATAAATAATATATTTTATTTTTCATCCACACATTTTATCCAAAAAAAAAATTTTAGTCCGGCGCCGAGTTGGCCGGCGCCCAGTTGGCGGCGCCGAGTTGGCCCGGCGCCAAGTTGGTCCGGCGCCCAGTTGGCGGCGCCGAGTTGGCGGCGCCCAGTTGGCGGCGCCGAGTTGGCGGCGCCCAGTTGTCCCATTCGTGTCTTTTTAGCTCATATTTTAACTTTGTGCTTATAAACAAAAGTTTTCCATAATTTCCCGAAAAATTGTAAACAAAGTAAATTTTGGTGATCTTTAGTTAAAAAGCACATTTGAAAGCATTTTTGTTACATAAACTCATTTTCAAAACTTTTGAGTTGCGTCTCTTTAGATTTAAGGGTGCGATATGGATAATATTAAATATTCCGGAAACAAATGTATGTATTTTAATTGTGGAAAGTCTAAATATGGTTGTTCTGCTGGTGTGAAGCAATTTACATTTCCCAGAAATGTGGAGCTGTGCAAGAAGTGGATAAGAAATTGTGGTAAATAAGAGAGTCCTTAATACCTTAAGTATTTTGACCTTACTAGCCCGCACAGCAATGGCTAATAAAGGTATTGTTTTCGACGAAAAAAATTTTTTTGTGATAACGCCGAAAATGTGTTATTTGGGTGTATTTTGACCTATCCTATTAATATCGTCGTGATGTCTGTCTATGTGTGTGTCTGTCCGTAACACGATAGCTCCTAAACCGCTGAACCGGTTTTCATAAAATTTTAAGGTAAAATCGTATTCGACACTCTAACGAACTGATTAGTTTTTCAAAATCCAATAACGCTAATGACAGTTTTTTGACAATTAAAATTTTTAAAGGAGCATCGCATCAATATGCGGTTTTCAGAATATAGTAGACTAGATTTTGCTCAATAAAAAAAACTATGTAGGAGCATTACAAAAAAGTGCATTCAAAGCTGATTATCATAGCTTCACTTGTGCTAATAGGCTAGCTAGGAAGGTATCAGATCCGTCATGGATCGATTTATTTATTTTAATCAAACAAAAATAAAACTAAATAACTACTCTTTTGCAAATGTCAGGCATTTGTAAAAAATCGAGTGGTGGGTCGGTATTTCCTTTTAGTGTACAGGTTAGGGTAAATACCAGGAAATACTTGGGGAGTTCTGGGAAGTATACTAGGAAATACCGGGAAGTGCTTGGGAAATACTAGAAAATACCATTGAAATTGGAGGAAATACTGTAAGTATTATACCGTAGGTATTTCCCTTTGGTGTACAAAAATCGGCGATCGACCCACCCCTTGCAAAAAACCTAAATTTGAGAAATACATTAAGCATGAAAAAATATATTGTGGGAGGTTGTTAGTCCTTACAACTTTATACAGGGTGTCTCATAACTTAGGGGCCATAGTGCAGCAGGTGATAGAGGAGGTTATTTCCAAGAAAAAAGTTTATATAACATAAGGGTCACACATCTGTTTTAAGATATAGGATTTTTAAAATTTGTCACAGCCATTGGGATTCAAAATGTGGTATTTCTTTTTTTGATACAAAAACAAGTTGAGATTGAGATACAGGCTGTCAAATAACCATATAAAAAAATAATAATTTTTTGAAAAATTAATTTTTGCTTACTTATTCTTTTAAAAAATATTAATAATATTTTATTATTATGTCTCGCTAGAGACTTGTAGTTATTAACAAAAAATATTTTAAAAAATTGCGTTTAATATTTTATTCATAAAGTTTATACCAAAAATAGTTTTTTCTCAAAAAAATTTACCGACTAATTTTGTTAAAAATAATTTGTATTTCAACTTAGTTGCTCTTGTTCTAATACACGACTTTACCCAATTTCATATTTTTACAGCGTTTTTTAAAAAGTTATTATCAAAAAAGTTTAAAAAATCGCCATCTTTGATGCTCTGTATCTCGACAAAGAAAGTGTTTTGACCCATGCATCATAGAAACTTTTTTATCAGGCATGATCTCCTCTATCACCTGTTGGCCTATGGCCCCTAAGTTATGGGACACCCTGTATAGTTCAGGCCCTACGGGGTGCGATACTGCGTTTAATGATAGAAGCAACACATTTGGTATGGATAGACTCGCCCGAACATTTTACGAAAGGGAACCCCCCCAACCCTGGCAGGGGGGTGGTTCCCCCCTTAAAAAGTGCTTTTGACGGTTTTTGCTAATAACTCGAAAACGGTCAACTTTTCTAAAATTATTCTAAATATTATTTTGCAAGCGGATAAAATTTCCTTTTTGACCATGTAGGTACCTTAGTACCCTCTAAAGGCAGTGTGCACGTTCTATAGACCTACGAAAAAAGGAAAAATGTTTATATGTTTTTTTAAATTTTTCTTGTCGCATTTTGTATCCTTAACACATTGTTTTTTCAAAAAAATATTTTTGTTCAAAAACCCATTGTATACAAATATTTAATAAGTTAGATATAACTTTTGAAAGTAGCCGCTTTAAAACAAAATGTTGAACATTAATTTTTGTAATTAAGTAAACAATACTCAAGGTGAGTAAAGAATATTTTTGATTAGTATTAACTTAAAACTTATTTTTCAAGTTGAATTCATTTAAATTGGGGCGAGGGGCATTCCTCCTAGTTCAGGCAAGATTCGGGCAAATCCACTTTCTAGAAGCATTTTATATTACTTTTTTAGCAAATGGGCAATTCCCCCAATTTTGACCCCGCTGAATCCGAATATCCCTGTTGCCAACTCGAAATATTGACAGGGGTTGAGATATTCAAGATGGCGGCGAAAATGGCGGTGGAATTTTTGCCGCTGGAAAGCCCAAATTGTCACAGGTGTACATTCAAAACATATATTTGTATAATTAAAAAATAATAACATATTATTATTTTTTTAAATGGCTGCAAAAACCTCTAAAAAACCCCCCCAGACCCCAAATCTGAAAGTTTGAGGTTTTTTCAAATTTTCTTAAAAACTAAGCTTCTAAGAGAAAAATGTAAAATATACTTTATTGTGGACAATAAAATTCTCGTGTCAACATGGTATAACTTAATAAAGTTACGACTAATAACAAGCTCTCCAGCGGCGTCCGTTAATTGAGGTAATTAAAAAGTTGAAAAATATCTGTTTTTTCCAAGATTTATTTAATTTTTAAAAAACTTATATCTACAGAAAACCGTGTATACATTTTGGTATACTCAATAAAATTTCCTTCAAAATGACGTATAACATGATTAATCGGTTTATAAATAAACTTCAGGGGCATCCGTAAATTAAATTAATTTTGAAAAACAGAAAATAAACCATTTTTGTTACAGTTTTATCTAATTTTCTCAAAAACTAAGATTAACATGAAAAAACTTGTTCTACACTTTTTTGTAGACAGGGAAATTCCCTTTTTAAAAATGTGAAACTTGGTGGGGTTTGACTTATAGCAAACTCTCCAGCGACGTCCGTCAATGGGATGATTTCAACAAATCATCATTAAAAACATGTTTTCATACGTTTTATTCAGTTTTCTTAAAACCAAGGTCTTTATCAAAAAATGTGTTTATACTTCGTCATAGCCATAAATTTCTTTCAAACGATGTATAACAAAGTGGAAGTTATTTTTATTTACCGCTCCAGTGGTGTTTCTTAATTTAAAGTAATTATTTAAGATCAATCCAAACTAATCAATTTTGTGTCTTATTAGGTTTTCGGTGGATAATAAGAGCCGCGGATAAAAGGTCGAAGTACAAAGGTCGAAGTACAAAAGGTCGAAAATACAAAAGGTCAAAAGTACAAAAGGTCGAAGTCAAAAGATCAAAAAACAAAAGGTCGAAAGTTCAAAAGGTTGAAGTACAAAAGTCGAAAGTACAAAAGATCGAAAGTACAAAAGATCGAAAGTACGGCCGCGGGTCCACATCGACTGGACAGGTCAATTCGACTTGAACTTGTATTTTTAATATTGTTTGTTTTTGTCGATTTTTTTTTCGACCTTTTGTACTTTCGACCTTTATGGCTTCGGCGGCGGGCCCGATAATAAAATGTCCTTTTAAACAGTGTGTCACAAAATGTAAACCCATAGTATAGAAAACTCTCCAGGGGCGTCCGTTAAATTGCAAAAATGACTAAAAAATATTATTTTTGTTACGGGTTTCATTCAATTTCCATCAAAATCTCAATTTCAATTTCAATTTTCAATGGAGTACCTAATTATGATTATGCCCCCCCCCCCTCCGAACCGTTGCATAAGATTCACCACTTTATTTTTAGTTCCATATGCTTAAAAAAATATCCAAAAACACCTGTGTCAAAGTTACTACTGTTACTTTCTGCACAAAAATATTGCTTAGGGGGGGGGGGGGGGTGACATGGCCCCTATGCCCCCTCCCCTTATAACCACCGCTGTTTTTTGCTTTAAGAACTTTTTTAGATAATGATCAAATCTAATCTAATCAAAAACAGTTTATTTTAATTTGGAAACATTTTATTTTAGTAGTATAAATTACGAACCTTTTTGAAGTATTTATCATAACATTAAGCTCACTTTGTAATACATCATTTAAAAAGAAATTGTACTTATCTATCTTAGTTAGAAAAGATATTTAAATATGAACAGAACTGATTATTTCAGTTTATTTTTGAAACTAAGTTTATATTAGTACGCCCTGAAGCCTTAAATATGGCAACAACCCGACATTTTAATAAAGTTTTTAAAAGAAAATGTTATGTTCTACAATAAGTATCTACATAGTTCTTCCTAAAAAGTGTAGTTTTTGAGAAAATTTTGAAAAACCTATAATAAACATGTTTTTTCTAAATAATCTCAATTTACGTACGCCACTGAAGAGCTAGTTGCTTTTCCTAACCTTATTGACCAATACATCGTAGGAAAGGGAATTTATTCTCCACAAAAAACTGTTCTTTGCAATTTTTGATTAAAAAAAAGTTTTCGAGAAAATTGCATAAACTGAAAAAAAACAGGTTTTTGGGGGTTTGGGGGGGGATTTTCTCCGTCTCTGTCGATTTTTCGAGTTGGCAACAGAGATATTCGGATTCAGCGGGGTCAAATTAGGGGGAAATGGTCCTGTTGCCAAAAAGTAATATGATTCGCTTCTAGACAGAAAACGGAAAGCCTTTAAAATAATATGCTGTGACTATCCTCTCGCCCACCTCAAAAGTGATCTTTTACACAATATTTCTAATTATTTGAAAACTTTTAACTTGGTCAAAAACAACTAAGTAATAGTTATTGAGGCTGACCAAAAGTCCTTACCTCAGTGGCGCACCTTTTATAGGCATTTAAATAAATAAGAGGTGTGGAAAAAACAATATTTTTTTAATTTTCTTAAATTTTATTGTCCTACATACTGGTTGTAAAACTTATTTTGAAAGCTGAAGAAATTTTCTTCCGACGATGTATATCACTCCCCCCTTAAGGCAGCGGTAGATCTAGCATAAACGCACCAAAAATGATCAAATTTGGTATACACTTTAATCTTTATTTAAGACAACCATGGTGGAACAGTACTAATACACACTGCGTTCAATGAGAAAAACAACACACTTGGTGGGGAAACCATCCGCCCACTGTTGGTGGGGGGTGGATCCCCCCCTAAATGTTTTTTTTCGATATTTTTTAAGATCTACAGCTGCGTTGAAGGGAAAGTGATGTACATCGTTGGAAAGGAAATTTCTTTGGCTTTAAAAATGTTTTAAAACCAAATACGTAGGACAGTAAAATTTAAGAAAATTAAAAAAAAAGTTTTTTCCACACTTCTTATTTATTTAAATGCCTATAAAAGCGCCACTGATGTAAGGGCGGCGTGTTATACATCGTTAGAGAGTACTTTTTATCAGCCTTAATAATTGTTACTTAGTTGTTTTTTGCTAAGTTAAAAGTTGGGAAAATACTGTAAGAGAGCACTTTTCAGAGGGGTGAAAGGAGGGATGCCCCCCATACCTACTTTAGGAAAGGTCAGCTAGAAAAAGTCAGTTTAAAGTTATTACTAACCAAAAATAATTTTTTACTTAATCTCATATTTATTTACTGAGTTACAAAGATGACTGTTCAACATTTTTGTTTGATATAAGGATTTCTATAAACATATTTATTTTTATTTCAAGGCGGCTATTTAAAAAAACATATGTCTAGCTTAATAAGTATTTAACTGTATATAATGGGCTTTTAACCAAAAATATTTATTTGAAAAAAAATAGTGTTAAAGATAAAAAATGCCACAAAAAACAAGTTTTTTCTTCTTTTTTAATTTTCCCCTTTTTTTGTACGCTAATGGAACGTGCACCACTGCCGTACATTATTAAAAAGGAAATTGTATCTCCCAAAGATTTTTGAAAAAGTTGGTAAAAATCTATCAAAAAGTACGTTTGAGGTGGGGAACCACCCCCCTGCTAGGGTTGGGGGGTGATTTCCTTTCGTAAAATGTTCGGGCGAGTCTTATGTCTATCCATACCAAGTGTGTTGCTTCTATCATTAAAAGCAGCATATCGCTTGAATCTGGGATGTAGTGCCTGAACTAATACGTCATATGGGACGGTAAAACAGAATTTAATAGATTTTTTTTTGTTACACCAAGTTGATTTGCCTTTTCGACATTCCTGCATTTGCCCTTTTGATTTACATTAATGTTAGTTGGCAGAGTACGTGCATAGGCCGGTAAAAGAGGATCTAATAGAAAAATTAAAAAATCCATTTTTTTTTAAACTTTAAATTGTTACACCAAATCGATTCCCTTTATCGACACTCCCTTATTTGCTCTTCTGATTGACATAAATGTTATTTGTCAGTATACCTGTATGGGCCGGTAAAACCGGATCTAACAAAAAAATTAATAATCGATTTTTTTTTAACTTAAATTTGTTACCCAAATTGATGCGCTTTTTTGATACTCTCATGTTTGCTTTTTAAACTGACACTAAGGTTATTTGTCAGTACACCTGCATAGGCCGGTAAAACAGGATCTAATAAAAAAATCAAAAAATCGATTTTTTTTTAAACTTTAATTTGTTACAACAAATTGATGCGCTTTTTGACACCTCCATGTTTGCTCTCTTCACCGACGCTGACGCACGGGGGAATGGCTCTGTGTTACATGTTGGACATTGGGTACAAAATTATAATCATTTTCCTGTGATAAGAATTATAGTGTTGCATTTGTAAATAGTTGCTTTATTTCGTTCTAAGAAAGTTTTTTGAAAATTTTTGTCCAGGCAATTATTATACAGGGTGAAAATAAAGAGTTCCTAAAAAACAGAAAAACAGAAAAGGAAAATTTATACTATATTATAACTTATGTAACACAAAACTTTATAGGCCTTTTATTATTTTTTTAAATACGTTATTGGGGTCAATGGTGTTTGGAAGATCCATTGCCTTCTATTTCACGATTATTTTTAAATTTATCTGATCGTCGTGAAAAGAAGAAAAACCGAGTACCTCACAGAATACCCGCAGGACCATATCAAATTTGTTGCAAAATAACCTTACATTAAAATTTGTCCATCATCTTGAATATTTATGAAATGTCAGTTGTAAAGTTAAATTATTTGTTAAGTATTGTGGCTTCTCAAAGTGACCACAATTATAAAAATTGGACAATATTTTTTTAAGAAATGATAAATTGTCAAAGACTCATTTTAATTTATAAAAAAATATTTTTTTCTAATAAAACTTAAAGCTCCTCCTTTCCAAAAAAACTAATAAGAAAAAATTAGGTGATAGTTAAGTAAAGTTATGGGCATTTTAAAAAAATATATTTTTGTAAAACACAATATATTTTTGAGCCGCCCTATATATGGTTTAAGTTATACAAAACAACTAATGTTTTCAAATATAAGGCGTCACTTTTTGATTATCTTCTAGACCGAAAACGGAGAGCCTTTTTAAATTTTTTGCTCTATCTAATGTATTAACACCACATCCTTAAAATAAAAACAAGCTTGGTTGGTTCTCACAAAATCTGATTTTGTTTTAACCATTGTTTTACAAATTATACGATTGCATGGCCAATCCTGTCTGCATTCAGTTCTTTATAAATTCATTATTACTAAGCCGATTTTAGTGAAATAAATAACATCATGGCGCAAACTGATTGATCTTTAAAGTTTGCAGCATGATGTTTTTTATTTCACTAAAATCGGTTCAGTAATAATGAATTTATAAAATGCAGACAAGTATAATTTGTAAAACAATGGTTAAAAAAAATCCGATTTTGTAAGAACCGCTACACCGATTTTATTAATTTGTACCTCTTTATGCGGGATGAAAATAGTGTTTTTCTATAAATAAAAAAAAAACTAAAACATTTTCGCAAAATAAGAGTAAACACGCCATTTTGAAGAATCAAGTATGATTCTGGTCGACATCTTAATTTTCAAGATGGCGGAAAATTTCGATAAGAATCTTTAAAGAGCAATCAATTCTCACCACGATTTTTTTTATTTCGCTAAAATTGGTTTAGTAATAACGAATTTATAAGGAAATGAATGCAGAAGGATTGGCAATGCAATCGTAGAATCTGTAAAACAATGGTTGAAGCAAAAATAGATTTTTTGAGAACCACCACACAGATATTTTACTAATTTGTACGTCGTTGTGTGAGGAAAAAGTAGTGGTTTTCTACAAATTAAAAAAAAAACTAAAATATTTTCGGAGAATAAGAATCAACACGCCATTTTGAAGAATCAAGTATGATTCTGTCCGCAGTGTCCGCCATCTTAAATTTTAAGATGGCGATAAATTTTGATCCTGATCTTTAAAAAGCAATCAATTCTCAACAGGATGTTTTTTACTTCATCAAAATCGGTTTAGTAGTAATGAAGTCATAAGGAAATAAATGCAGACATGATTGGCAAGGATATCGCATAATATGCAAAACAATGGTTGAAACAAAAATATATTTTTTTAGAACCACCGAACCGATTTTGCTAGTTCATACCTTGCTGTGCGTGGCAAGAATGCAGCCTTTTAACTAATTTAAAAAAGTGATTAAAACATGTTCGCAACACAAAAATAAACGAGCATCTTTGAAGGGTACATTTTAATTAAGTCCGCCATCTTGGATTTTGAGACATCGGACAAAAAAATATATTTGGTTAAAACTCTGATTAATTCTCTATCAAGTGCAGTTTTATTCCGGAAAATAAATTTGTGTTTTATTTGCATCCAAAACTTTACCCTTCATTTTCTGAAAATAGCGATTTTGTTGAATACGTGGTTTTTTCTTTTGACGGCAGTATAGCGATGGCCTAACTGCAATATCCCGTATCTGAAAAAATGAAACTTTACAGGGGAAGCGAAAAACAGTTTAGGTAACACATATAGGTTCGGTTAGGGTTATTGGGTATAAAAAAATTTATTTGCTATATAGCGAAAAACAGTTTAGGTAACACATATAGGTTCGGTTAGGGTTATTAGGTATAAAAAAATATATTTGCTATATTTGTCATTTCCCACGCATATAATGTCTTATAGTATTATACACTATGAAAGTAGGCAGCTCATTTGGCCTAAATCACAAATAATCTAAAAATGATCAAAATGTTAGATACGGGGTATTGCAGTTAGACCATCGATAGGCTATTTACTTCGTGAGAGAAGAAAACTTTCATTGCCGCGCAAAGTCTTTTATAACAGATGTAATACCGCTGAAAGCCAGACGTCGACTGAATCAAGACTGAGTCTGAATCAAGGCGACGCGCGAAGGCTCGAGGCACAAAGTACATAGCGTTATATACTTTCTGTTCAAGGTCACCAATCGATCGATGGACAGCATATGTTTACAGAGAAATACATCCTTCTTGGTAACACCGGCAACTTCCCGAGGGGAAACCCAATTTGATTTCAGAGTTTTGCGTGAAGACAAAAGCCTGTACGTATTACTTACTCTATGATTTTGGCTTGCTTAATGATGTATGCCTTGTAGCTAAATAAACGTCCCAGATATGAGCTAAACATCTCAAAAACTGCACGAATTATAAAGAAAAAACAAACAAAATATTAAAACTATAACAACCTCTATTTTGAAAACTAAGCATTTGCGGATCCATGTTAACACAAAGTTTTTTTCTTAAAATCACTCAAAGAATAATCCTCTGAAGTTTGGCGACATACTTTATTAACACCCTGTATATGTATCTTAAAACAGTTTCGTTTTTAATAACTAATGATAGTAAAGTAATTTTAGCAAAAAAAATATCAGTTACTGGGATATCAATAACTGATATTTCACCATATTACCTATCATCCTATCAATAACTGGTAAAAAAAACTTAAGTTTTGAATAATTTGTTTATATTAGGTAATAAATTTTATCAGGAAATGTACAATTTAGAAAAGTAATTTTACTTTAAAACTATAATTTTATGTTTTTTTTTCCTCAATTATTGGGCTTAAGATATCAATCAATTACTGGGCATTTTACTTTATGGTGGTGTATGTTTCTGGGAAGTAGTCGGTTTAAAAAAAATATGTAAGATAAACGACCGGAAAGTAACTTTACAGGTCTTCCCATGTTGCCTGGGTCGACCTGTTCACGTTTCCGGTCTATTAACGTAAATACCTATTACCTAACAAAAGCGGAAAATAGTAGTTTTTCCGCTTGCGACGGCAGTTGACCGAACGACGCATAGCGGATTTAATCAAGCCATCAAGAGTTCAACAACCAATCCTCGCCAATTTATTTTAAAAAAATAAATAAGAAAACATCAAAGAAGAGTGTTATATTTTTTGCTTATGAACATTTAATTTTTTTCCAAAATAAAAAATCTAGTGTGTAAAAGTAACTTTACCCCACTAGTAAGAAAAGTTTAGTTTAGGCACTCCTTTTTAAACACAAATTGTGTGCGGTAAACAGGTGCTAAAAAATAACTTTAGCTCACAAGTGCAGAAAAGTACAACTTCCCGCACGCCAATGAGTGAGGAAGTGTACCCGCATTCAAGCAGGAAAATGAACCTTTTAATCAATTGTTGAAAACTGTGTTACTCTAGCTGCTATATATACCTACAATTTTCTTCCAAAAATTGTAAATCTTGTAAACTTTGATGCTAAGACAAATTTTGTTTAAAATGTAGTTCTCAATCTAAATTTGAAAACCCCATTTTGCTAGCTGCTGTGGTTCATAAGATATGATTTTGGGTTAGTTGTTAGCCCCTTGGTATGGCTAATCAGAAAAATTTGGACATTTTTATTTTTTAGGGAAGAAGGAATATACCAAAAATTATAAAAATCAGTGAGGTCCTGCCAAACCTCTGGTTGATTTAATATGAAATGGCCCTTCTCTTGAAGCAGTTTTATGTTTCACTGTTTATTGACACCCTGAATCTGGATCTAATCTAAAATTTTTATATGATAAACTCATTTTTGTAAGAAGCTAAATTTTTAATGAAGAATGGGTTTAGGTAGCTAATACAAATATAAAGTTTTTTTTCTATTGTCATTCATTCAACTTCATTCATGGACAAAATGTGCACCAAAATATTTTACCTTTACTTTGACAAAATCCACAATACATTTCAAACATCTCCTTAGCAAACAACATAGCCTCTTGTCCTCCAACACCTGCTTGAACCTCCAGTACTATACTTTCAAAGGAGCCTTCATTGTCACCAAAGTTTAAAAGTGTTTCTAATAAGGTGTTTTCTACATCAGAGAGTTCCTTTTGAAACTGAATTTTCTCTTCTGAGGCTAGGCTGGACATTTCTTTGTCATCTGAGTTAAGAAGGTCCTTTAGGTTCTGAATATTTTCTGAAATGACTTGGTGCTTCGAAAGTAGTAGCATTATTGCATTCAATTCTGAAAACCTAGAGTTTTCTTTAACATTATTGGTGGCAGTGTTAAATTTTTCATATTCTTTCCTTAAGGCATTAATATACTGACCCAAACTCTTCTCCTTCAGCTTTAAATCTACATTGTAGGGTTCTGCCACTGAACAAAACTTATTTATTTTCAGTCCATAACTGTTGTCATGTCTTAAAACTCTTCGCCATGTATTAAAAACTGAGTTTAAAACTAAGCGATTAGGTAGGAACATTATTTTTGTTCATTATTTGTTAAAAAATTAAAAATTTAACACTTTTGTTTTTTAAACAACACATATATCTATTAAAGGACTATATAGGCCCGTCCCATTTACCTTATGAACGGAGAAGTGTAAGAAACATTGAGAATTAGCCGACTTTTGCAAAACACAGTAACTACGCTTTTGGCAACTTTTCAGGAGAGCGTTTTTTCTAAAATTCTTTACCATTTAACTAATTAAAAATGACAGAAATGTGTACTCTGTTATCGCGAAACCGTAAGAGATTAACACACAAAAAAAATATATTAAATGCAGTTTTTTCCGCTGGTTTCAAAAATGCCATAACTTTAAATCGATATACTAGAGTTTGCAAAAGTGGCATTGATATCACGCGAAACAATCGTGTGTTTTGCGCTTGCGTCGCGCAAGCCTCAATTGACGTCACAGAAGACCACGGTTCGGTCCGCTAAACGAGTCAATGTGTTATGATTGACGTCCCCCGAAAAATGGCGGAAAGTGATCTAAGGTAGTAGTTTCAAACATGTTTTTTACCAAAATGTTACTAGACTCTTTTAATTTTGTTAAAAAAAACCCAAAAAATTAAGTGCAAAAATATTGCAGAAGTTTAGAAACAATGGCCGAAATCTGCGATTAGTGCTTTTATGGGCTCAATGCGAGCTTTCATTTCCTTTCATTGTATTGGGGCAGTACAAATTGGGTCGTCGACCTGTTTTGGATAATTTATTTGCTTAAAAAAGGGGTAAGTTTGGATACTTTTTTCTTTCTAAAATGAAGCTAAGTATATTTTCAAGCATCTAGTTGCATTTTCATTTAAACCTAGACACTAGGATTTATGTTTATGCTGGGTTTTCTATGGTCAATAATGAAGCTGGGTTTATACAGGAACATATCATGACTTAACATAACAGAGTTGAGCTTTATGCAGAAAAATAGCATGGCATAACATAAGATGAGACATAAAAGTTACCCAACTTTTATCTTTCACCATAACTATGTTTTTATTGTGTTTGGATCCAGGGGTGATCAGCTGCCCACAGTAGGTGTACAAATTTTTGTACAGGACTATATAGGACTACCACAGGACTCTACAGGACACGACTCCACAGGACTATACAGGACCACAAGGGTACTGGCGCCTAAGGGGTGCCCTACGCATGATTAAGTAC
This sequence comes from Aspidapion aeneum, assembly GCA_963576565.1. Classification (NCBI taxonomy): domain Eukaryota; kingdom Metazoa; phylum Arthropoda; class Insecta; order Coleoptera; family Brentidae; genus Aspidapion; species Aspidapion aeneum. Next base: position 35,220,928 of record OY755041.1, read on the forward strand.
TAGGCAAATAAGCTCTCTAACAAAACTGTGAGTTAAGACATGATGACCTTTTTTTTTGGTCACAAATTTTTTTATGGGCGCTTTTTCAGCCACAGGACTATACAGGAACCCACAGGCAGGACTATACAGGACATGTAAAGGACTATACAGGACCAAAAATTTATTAAAGTCCTGTAGGACAGTGTACAAATTTGATTCAGCTGATCACCCCTCGGTTTGGATGGTTTTGATATTTTTTTTTGTTTAACAAAAGCTAATTAGGCATATTTAGGAAAATATAGAAGGTTGGCTGTTCGTTAATATTGCAATTAATTGAAGCTCAGCCCTAATACATGACTCTTTGGTTAATTTCATAGGTGGTGTTATTTCTTTCTTTTGGATGGATGAAGAATCCTTGTCTTTCTTGTTGTACAGAGCAGGGAAGCTCTGCACCTGTTCAATCAATTAAGCTCAAAGTTCCAAAATCTTGTATACAAAAGTCAAACTGTGATTGGACCAAGCTTTTATGTTATGTCATGTTATATTTTTTGTATAAAAACCCATTTTCCTTCTGTAATGTTGTGTTATGTCATGCTATGTTTCTGTATAAACCCAGCTTTAGTTTCTTTTTGGACTTAAAGTTGTTGGGTCAATTTTTGTTTTTTGATTATTGTGTATTTTTGGCTGCTAGAACCATGTTGGGCATACCCTCATGCACACAAAAACTAGGCTCCAAAAAAAAATTTACCTTTAAAAGTGGTAAAAAATACAGGCAATTGGAAATCTAACTCAGATTGATGATGTTTTTCAGTTTTTTGTTGGAATAAGTTCATTCACCACTGCTAAAGCTGAAAATAAATCACCTGTTGTGAACCATAGAACTGACCATTCAATTAATTTTACCTACCATGTATGTCTATGAAATAGAATGGAAATTGATGGATGGTATAAATCCCATGAATGTTGGCCACTTTACTGGGCTCCATGCAAGCCTATGATCGAACAATGTTTGGTCATGGAGACGTACTGTCTTTCTACAGGTAGGTGCACATTTTTTTAAGTTTTCTAGGTCATACTCCTCATTCTACCATATTGGTACAATATTGGAAGTAGAGAATAGACCCTTTCCATTTTTATGTTTTTTTTTTATTATTATTTATATGTCTCATTACTTATCACTTCTGTTCATAAAAAATGGGGACATGGAGAAGATTTATTCACATTTTTGTGCAAATTTTTGTAGGCTTAACTACTACAAAACTCACTGTATAATATGTGTTGACTACATTCAGAATACTTAACATGTATCAAAACTATTAAAAACAATTCTGTAAGTAAATAAATAAACATTAAATAATACCTAGATTTCACATTTTAACTAATTATGAATATACATGTCCCATATTTAGTTGCTTTTTTCAGGTAAGTAAGTCTAGGTTGAGGGGGAAACAACTTACAGGATTACTCATATAAATTAGCATGGCATTACAGCACTACATGTATTAATTTTCTGGCATTACCCCAAGATTTACATGGCATTACTGGCAATACATTCACAAATTTTGGGTCAGTTGTTACCCTCTTGGTCTAGGTATATCTGATATTCTAGCAGTGGCATGTTTAGAAAAAAGCTTTTTGGGGGTGAAACAGTTTTGGGGGGCCTGATGCCCCATAATGCCATATTTTATGCTATTTTATGTTTTTATTCATGAACTGTGTGGAGAATATCTAAAAAAAATCTTAGCTTCGGGGGGGACCAGTCTCCCCTTATATATGCCAGTGATTTATTCAACCAAGGGCTCCTGCACTCCTTAGAGATAGAAAAAAGTGTACAGTTTTATCTAACAAAACAATACAAGGGGGTAACAGCTGACCCAAAATTTGTACATTTATTGCCAGTTTTGCCATGTAAACCTTGGGGTACTGCCAAGAAATTTGTAAATTTATTGCCATAATGCCAAAGATTTTTTTTATGGGTCAGCTTTACTTATTTAAACCCTTAAAATTATATTCAAAGATTTTGATTTAGATGGGATCACAAGAAAGATTTATTTTGCCTACAAGATTTAGTTTTTTGACAATATTTAAAAGACTTTTTCAAATTAAATGAACTGATGAAGTACTTCTAGTGTTAAAATAAATACAAAATACAGAAAAAAGCTGACAAATGCCAGCCAAGATCAGTTTGGTTGGTTGTCAGTTGTCAGACTTTTTTTTACAAAACAGTATTTTTGCAGATGTCACCATACAATAAATTATTGTATTTTGTTTTCTGAAGACTATCGCTGCTTTTGTCAAATTGATTTTATTTTGGATAGTGCAGTAATCCAAGGAATTTTGGAGAATGCTTTGAAAATTAGATAACATTTCAGAATGATGAACCATGAATTTTTTTTTTATGGAAGAGGATGGCCCATCGTTATGAACTTATTTTTGGTACGTTTTTATTTAAAATTCGAAAAGGTTACAACTACAAGGTGTCCTATTTAGGATGAATTCTGGATTTATCTCAGAAACTATTACAGTCTTCTATTTAGCAAAAAAATATTTATGACATAATCAGGCCTTTGTGAATTCATGTAAATCCGTAAATTTTGGCTTGTAACTTTCAGTAAATTAGTTTGACAGAAGAACTGTCAATACATTTTTGTTTGTAAGAGAACACCAATTAATATAGTGAAGAAATTAGCTTTATATCTTAAAAACTAACAAAGATATAATAATATAAATAAGATAACATCTTAGCTAGTCCCCCCTTATATATGCCACTGATTTCAACCAAGGGCTACTGCACTTATTAGAGATAGAAAAAAGTGGACAGTTTTATCTAACAAAATAAATAATTATCAAAGAATTATAAAAAACACAAACATGGTAATCTCCAGGGGGTACATGTATTGCCAGTTTTGCCATAATGCCACAGTTTTTTTTATGGGTCAAGCCAATAGGACTTTAAACAAAACCCTTCCTTCATTAACTTGACAGTTCAACAATGAGCTTTACTTATTTAAACCCTGAAAATTATAGTAAAAGATTTTGATTTAGATGGGATCATGAGAAAGATTTATTTTGCCTACAGGATTTAGTTTCCTGATTATCAATATTTAAACGACTTTTTTGAAGTACTTCTAGTGTTAAAATAAATACAAAATACAGAAAAAAGCTGACAAATTTCATCCAAGATCAGTTTGGTGGTTGTAAGTTGTCAGACTTTTTTTTACAAAATAGTATTTTTGCAGATGTCACTATATAAATTATTTTTTTTTCAGAAGACTATCGCTGCTTTTGTCAAATTAATTCTCATTTGAATAGTACAGTAATCCAAGGAATTTTTAAGGATGCTTTGAAAATTAGGAGGAAAGGATGGCCCATCGGTATGAACTTATTTTTGGCACTTATTTATTTATAATTAGAAAAAGTTACAAATACAAGGTGTCCTATTAAGAATGACTTCTGGATTTATCTCAGAAACTTACAGTCTTGTCTAGCAAAAAAATATCTATGACAAAACCAGGCCTTTGTGAATTCATGTAAATCCGTTTTTGTGGCTCCCTGCTAGTAGTTGAGATGCTTATCATCATAAAGCGTGTCCCGTGGGATAGTTGTGGAAGATTTTTTAAAACTGCCTTAAATCGATAGGTAATAGATTACCCAATTGTAAGTCACCGGGGGTTTGCCTCTAATTTGAGTGGGAGGGCCTGTGTGAGGTTATAAATAGATGGCGGCTTTTCTAATGTTTTTTTACAAATTTTGGCTAATAACTTTCATTAAATTAGTTTGAGAGAAAAACTGTCAATACGTATTTTGTTTGCAAGAGAACATCAATTAATATAGTGAGGAAATTAGCTTTATATCTTAAAAACTCACAAAGATATAATAAAGATATTAATTTAAAAAAAAACAAAATAATAGTAACTGTTTTTTACACAAAAAAATATTTACTTTATTTAAATTAATTTAAAAGGAAGTTTAAGACTATCTCATATCGATTGGCTATGGATCACTCAATTTTAAGTCACCGGGTATTTGCCTCAGATTTGAGCAAGAGCGCCTTCGTGAAGTCATAAATCAAAAAATGCGATTTTTTCCATGTTTTTTCACAAAATTTTTCTTTTTACTTTTGTCATTACAACTTAGAGAAAAATTGTAATGTGTTCACAGTAGAACTGCAATTTAATTGTCTTGTTAACAAGCTTTATGTCTCAAGAACTAAAAAAAATATTGTTATTTTTTTAAACATTAAAAACGGTATAAAAATTTTAGATGGAGCAAGAAAGTTTTAGACTATACCCTCGATCGCTGAGTGTTTGCCTCCAATTTGAGCAAAAAAAGCCTGTGTGACGTCATAAATCCAATATGGCGCTTTTTTCATATTTTTTCACAAACTTTGGCTTATAACTTTCGCTAAATGTTTACAGAAAAACTGTTGTTTGCCCGCAGTAAGAAAAACGATAACTGCAATGGACTGGATATATTTTTATTAAACGAAATCGCGCACAAACATAATAATTGATACAGAATCAAGAAAACTAAGGGTCCATAAGAAAATCGCTGTAATCACACAACTGAAAGTCAAAAACAAGAGCACTCACCGATATGCAGCCAGTTTCTTCACGTCTCAGGGGCCCCTGTCAGGATCAAATGATAACACCACGTAGCTGAAGGGCTGAAGATACCAGTTCTATGGTTTTTAGTCCACAAACCGAGCACTTTCAAGTATAGAAAATTATAATAAATTGGAGAAAGTAATTAACACGCCATTTTCTCGAGGCGGTCGTGAATGAATCTCTCTGATTCCTGTTGCGCATGTCCCAAGCGTGAAAAATATACCTTGCTTCTAGTCCAATTGTGTGGTTTTAAATTTTTTTAAAAACCGCGAATTTTAGCGCGAGCTAACAACTGTAAATACGTTTTTTGTTCGCAAGAGAGCAATAATTAATGTAGTAAAGAACTTCGCTTTATACATTAAAAACTAACAATGATAAGATACTTTTTTTGGCTAAAAAATGTTACTATATTTTATTATTAAAATTTTTTAAATATATTTGTTAGTTTACTACATACATATAAAGCTAATTTCTTTACTATATTCATCGTCGTTCTCTTGCCAACATAAACCTTATTTACAGTTTTCTGTAAAACCAATTTAGCAAAAGTTATTAGGCAAAGTTTGTAAAAAAAATTGAAAATACCGCCATTTTGGATTTATGACGTCATATAGGCCTTCCTACTCAAATTTTAGGTAAACACCTGGCGAATTAACATTGATGGATCTATCACTAATCGATCAAGGGTAGTCTAAACTTTTTTGCTCAATCTTACATTTTAAAAATTTTTTTATATTAAAGAAAATATCAATATCTTTTATAGTTCTTGAGATATAAAGCTTACTAAAACGATAGTTCAATTGCTGTGCTATTGCAAACAAATCATAACCTATACAATTTTTCTGTAAAAGTTATATGGCAAAAGTTTGTGAAAGAGATGGAAAAAATTGCAATCTTGGATTTATGGCGTCACAAAGGCGCTCCTCCTCAAATTTGAGGCAAACACCAGGCGACTTTCCATTGAGTGATCCATCACCAATCGATTTGGGGTAGTCTAAAAACTTTCTTCCTCAATTTTCTTTTTTTGGGTATAAAAAGTTGTTACTTTTTAGTAATTTTTATAAAATTAATATCGCTGTTGGTTTTTAAGATAAGAAACTCATTTCTTTACCATCTTACTTCGTGTTCTATTGCAAACAAAAAGCATAGGTATTAACAGTTTTTCTGTGAAACTAATTTATAAAATAAGTTATAATCCAAAGTTTGTTGGATTTTGTTTCCTTGGATTTATGCCGTCACACATATCCTACTAAAATTGGAGACAGACTAAAGCCGGTAACTTAAAATTGTGTGATTTATTTGGTTTACTCTCCTAGATTGGTATCTATCTAGGATAATTTAAAAATATCTTCCACAATTATCTAGGGGGATACAACAGGTCACTCAACATACGGTGCAGCAATCACATTTCCTGACTGGAAAAATTCCCTTTTACCTTCCTAGCCCACGCAGCAATGGCTAGAGAAGGTATTTTTTTCAACGAATTTGTGCAACGCCGAAAATGTGTTATTTGGGTGTCTGTGTGTGTATATCTGTCCGTAACACGACAGCTGCTAAACCGCGAAACCGATTTTAATCAAATATTTAAATAAAATAGTTTTTGACATTAATGAGCTGATTAGATTTTGGCCAAAATCCATTAATGCTTATTTAAAAAATGATAACTTTTTAACCGAGTATCGCAACAATATGCGGTTTTCGGAATATACTAGACTACATTGTGCTCAATAATTTGTGTTATAACCAAAAACTCTGTAGGAGCTTTAGTTTATTCACAAAAAACTGTTTTTTAGGCTGATATGTCATGGCTGCACTTAAAGTGTGCTAATAGACTAGCTAGGAAGGTATCAGATCCGTCATGGATCCATTGATTTTTTTGGCAAAACATAAAATCTTATTCATCATATTCAAATTTTTGAAAAAAATTGCAAATATTGGCCCTTCACATGTTGCACAATTTGGATCCAAATGTTACTAAAGTTGTTCTATTTTTCAAGACCTCTTCTGGGAAAGGAAGTTTTAAAAAAATACTGAATTATTAAAGCCCATCAAAATATATTTTTAAAAAGCTTTTTAGTTTGGTGTTAGGTATTGTGCATTTTTCCAATGAAAAAGTACCGGGACCCCTAAATATCTTGATAACTATGAGTTATTTGAAAAAATGTTTCAAATTATAGAGTTAAGATTGCATTTATTCTATTTAAGCGTGACATTGACGCATCTGTTAGCATTAGGGTTTTTTTGGGGGGCCAACTTAATTTTTTTTTGTAAAGGGTGATGTTTTTAAAGGAATTTCCTATTTTTAATGTTGACAATTTTGCCACAGATAACATGGGCGCACCCAGGGGGGGGGACTCGGGGCCCGGGCCCCTCCCAAGCCTTTGATTTTTAGATATTTTCCACATATTTCATGAATAAACACAAAAAATAGTATAAAATACAATATCATGCCCCCCCCCCCTCCACGATATATTCCTGGGTGTGCAACTGCAAATAACCCCTAATATCCATATTCTGAAAGTGCCTGTAGATACCTTAACAGGCTATTTAAAAAAACATTTCTAATTAAAAATGTTGTTTTATTTGTAAATTTTTTTATTTATTTATTAAAATGTGCATTAATATCTACTTTTAAGTAATTTTTTTGTTTTCGTTTTGGTAAATTAGTTTATGAGGTATTCGTTGATAAAGACCTTTATTTTTTTTAAAATTTTACTGGATTATTGACATTCTGAAACGACATTTTAAAATGATAATGAAACTGAAAAGTTTTATGTATTTTGCTACTACAGGGACATTAATAAAATCATACATAAATTATTTCCATGGTGCAGTAAATAAATATTAAAATTTAAAAATTTCACAACTAAATATCTTAAATACTTATTAAACAAAACTAAAACTAAATAGTTATTTAAGAGCAGATTTCATAAAAAAATAGGGTGTACACATACATAAAATTGACATAGTTTGAACAGTACACAAGTCAAATTTGACAATTGCGGTTAAAAACAACGGAAATTTTTTTATTTATTGACTGCTTTTTATTTGAAATTTTATTATTTAATAGTAAATAAATGGATCCATGACGGATCTGACACCTTTCTAGCTCGCATATTAGCACACTTTAAGTAAAGCCATGAAAAAAGTTTTTTGTAAATATTTCAGAAACTAAAGCTCCTACAAAGTTTTTGATTATAATACAAATTTTCTAGCTTAAAGTCTCCTATATTCCGAAAATCGCATATGGATGCGATGTTCGGTTAAAAAGTTTGAGCATTTTAAAAAAAAATTAATTGTCAAAAAACTGTCATTATTAGCATTAATGGATTTTGACCAAAATCAGCTCGTTAGAGTGTCGAACACTATTTTACCTTAAAATTTTATGAAAATCGGTGCAGCAATTTAGGAGCTATCGTGCTACGGACAGACACACAGAAAGACATGACGACGATATTGTTAAGATAGGTCAAAATAGACCCAAATAACACATTTTCGACGTTATCTCATAAAACATTTTTTCGTCGAAAATAATACCTTCTCTAGCCATTGCTGCGCGGGCCAGGGGGTGCCAGGTTATAAAAAATCACTGTACAGGTGAATTTTATTCGATAGTTACTTTCATGAATATTCCTACACAATAAAGTTTAAATGGGCAAAGTTGGAAGATTTCTTCTAAATTTTTAGAAATAATATATCTAATAATATACTGTCATAATTTCTTTTTAAAATTTAACACATTATTTCTCCATTATGAGCCCATACACTTCATACAAAGTGTTTCAACTAAAAGGTACGCCAGGCCCAGGCGAACCGGGCCTCTGCACGGGCGGCAAGTTGAGGGGGCGGCAAATTGAGGCAGCGGCAAATCGGCTGTATAATTTATAAAAATAAAAAGTAAATCTGCTATATAGAAATCAATTAAACTAAACCCCTTCATACACCATAAAAAATTTTGATTTACACATAAGGGTAATGTGTAACACAAAGAACTACCTTAAGCACTCACCTATGGATGACCTTTTTTTGTCCCAAATTTTTTTAAGGGCGCCCTTTTTAGCCTTTTACCCGTCAGCTCACGCCACGCCGCTGTGGAAATGGTTTACCTTATCGCTTTTAATTTTTGTTACGAAGGGGCGGCATTTTACCTTTTTGCCCGGGACGGCAATACTGCGAGCGCGGCCCTGCCCCTATATTTTGAATCGGGAAAGTGATACCTCATTTTGAAGGTCTCTACAACTGTGTCAGAACCGTGTAAAAATTTAAATATCTATTTATTTTTATTTGCAATATTTATCTCTATGTTTACGATGGAGCGATAATAAAAAATACAACAATAAGAAATCCCTTCGATAAAAAATAAGTCGACGTGTATCGGAATTTTTTAATTTTATCTTAGAAATGTACATAAAAATATTTTTTTTTATCGCATTATAGTAACTTTGGAGGCAAATGTCTCAAAAACTAGTTAGATTTTTAAAATACAAGGTTGCAAAGACATTGAAGAGACCTTCAAAACAAGGTATCACTCAACCCACTTTCCCTATCCAAAATATAGGGGTAAATTTTATCCCTCAAAGGGGAGCTCTGTTACCTTTTTGTTGAAACACCATGTATAATTGTTTCAAATTTCTATGATCAAAAAGAAAAGAAGCATCTAAAAATGTTAAAAATAATGTCAAAGTTTTGACACGGGATTAACATATTTAGGTATTGTTCTACAACTTTACCCCTTACACTTTAAGTGTAATCAATATTCATGAAGATAGGTATTAAGTAAAATACTAATAATCACCCTGTACATTACTTAGTATTAAAAACAATTTTTTATACTTATTGTTATCATTTGTTTTAGTAGCTGTACTGTCAATTGAATAAGTGGCACAATTAGAGTAGGCTAACTGCAGATAGAAGTCTACATAATTTTTACCTTTTGGAAAATGGAAAAGTCCCTAAAGGTGGCGTGAAAGTTAATACTATATGAATTTGTAGAACACATATTAATTAGGGACTTGCAATAGTGCCAGGCACTATTATGACAGTATCGCATTATAAGAACAGCTGCCTTCTTTCAAAATAAGGCCTTTGTGTATTATAAGAGCCGGAATGAATAGTGTCGGCATTATTAATGAAAAATAAACGACTGGATTTATAAATTGGACTTTCGTATGTCAATTTTGAAAGATCATCTGTCAGTTTTCAGTGGAAAACTGTCAGAATAGTGCCCGTCACTATTATTGCCTGGCCTTATTGCAATAAGTCCCTAGTGTTGTATTTGTTATGTAGCTGGGTTCAGAAATATTGTTTCAGCATATTGTTTTGGTTTGTTTTAGAACTTTATTATAAACCTTATAATATAAACTTTTTATATACATAATTATTGAATGCCAATATTTTAAGATTTGAAGAGAAGAATGATTCCTTAAATATACCACCAAAGGGAAGATGGGGGGGATAAAAACACAAACATCCCAGCAAACATGGATTATAAAAAAAGTACTTTTAAGTACTGGCTTTCACTGCTGCCCATAACAGCAAAGTACTAAGTAGAAGTACTTAATTCGTATTGATTTGGAACAATGGCCTGCATCAGGCCAGCAAGTATATATTTTAGTACAAAAAAACTCTACTTTTAAAGTAATGCATTTTTTTTAACTTCTTTCTACACAAAAGCATGTACTTTTAGTAAATACAAAAAAACTGAATTTTTATACATTTTTAAAAAAACCTGCACTTTTAAAGCATTGTATTTTATTAATTTTTTTAGTAGTACAAAGAAACTATAGTCGTTGCCATACGCAGTTACACTTTTGTGACTTTGACATGAAATAAACATATTTCCTAACCAGAAATATATTAAAAAGTAAATATGTCATGTTGGTATAAAATTAAAGATAAAACTGTCATTGTCTCTAAATAAAAAGATGCTGACTGTAGGTTGACAAAAAAACGGCCCAGATAAAAACAACTCAAAGACATGCCATTTTTCAGCTTTTTTTTGTAGCTCTTAGTATGCTTATGACAAATAAAGAGGTTGGAAATGTCACAAAAGTGTAACTGTCTATGGCAAGGACTATACTTTTATTGTAAATATTGTAAGGACATTACTTCACTCACGTTTCATATTTACGGAAAGAAATATTTGATCATTATATAAGGATCTTTTATATTTTTCCAAGGATTATGGAACATTCCACATCAATTTAAAAATAAATAAAATCATTAACATTCTTAAGCTTGACATTCCTTAGTGTGCCTGTAAAATTTTGACTAGTGTTTGCCATCTAGTGGCAAGGACAGCAAACATCAACTTGTCAGTTTTTTTGTAAATATTTTATTTTCACATTAAAATATTTAATATTTTTGTACTAAAATAAAGTGCTTTAAAAGCAACTGTTTAAAATACTTTTAAAATGTTTTTTCACTGTTATATTAATTTTGTAGTAAAACTTTTAATAATAAATTAAATGTACTTTGGGTACCTTCTTCAAAATGTTATTAAAATGTTTTTTTTTTGGAGTATTTTATTTCCACAGTAAAATATTTAATTGTTTTGTACTAAAATAAAGTGCTTTAAAAGCAACTGCGTAAATATACTTTTAAAGTGTTTTTTGGCCATTAACCACGGCTGCACTTTTCATAAATAAAGTATAACTTTTCGTTGTATTAAAAATAAAGTACTAAAATGTTGCGTTTTTTGTACTTTTAAATAATATGCAAATTAGACAATACAAAAATAATGCATATCGTTGCCGATGCCAGCAGTTAAAGTACAATATTAGTAAAGTACCAGCAGGTCAATGTTTGCTGGGATGGTTCTGTATGTACAACTCAGTAATTTGTTCAAGGTATGTACAGTTCTGTTCATAAAAATGTGACACCCTAAATTATTCAATTTTTAGTTATTTAGAGAAAACAATGTTGTGTCCTAAAATGGTGGTTAATCCACCAAAAATTTGGGTGATACTGAAAAATGCAAATACATCTTTGCGATGACATCGTTTTTTATGAACAGAAGTGTATGTACCAGACTTTAAGTTACACTTGGTAGGTTACTGATTTGTTCTTATCTAATATGTATGAAAAATTGTGACAATTAGCGGCTGTAAAAAGTTAAATAAATGTTATTTAAGTGGCAACCATTAATTTTGTGCTTAAATCCAAAGATTTTATGATATCAACATGAAAAATCGTTTATCCTACAAATTAGATGCTTTAATTGCTGTGTGAGATTAAAAATATAACAGAATTAGTAACCGGCTATTTTTTTTTCTGTGGTTTAAAAAATGTGTTTGAAAGTCAATTACTACGTTTATGCGCGCCTAAAAGCGGTTTAAAATTAAATCGGTTTTAGTACTTAAAACGGTTCTAATAGTGTGTATACGACAAATCGGCTTAAGTGCTTAAAACGATTTTAATAGCGTTTATATGACAACATTTTCAAACCGTCGTTATATAAAACCGCTGTAATAGGCCTGTATAAACAAAGCAACGGGAAACATTGTCGTACAAATAGTATGCTTGGTTTAGTCTACCCGATGCTCTAATAATATTTGCGCCTAGGCACTCTGAAAATTCAGCCCATTAAAATAGGCCGGTGTACTGTGAACAAATATTGATACTGGAAAATAAGCAACCAACAAATTTTCTTAGGTTTACCAAGACTTTGTAGAATCGTAGATTTCTCTAGGTAGAACCATAATCAAAGATTATAATATAACATAATGAAAGGATTGAAGGGAAACTCCGAAATACTTCACAATTTTTTTATTTCTTAAAACACACTACGCGTTTTGATATATAAATATCATCAAGTGTGATCTGTAACTAGAATAAAAAAGTATCTTCGTTAATAAAACAGAAAAGTAACAAAACTTACTTACAGAAAATAAAAGTCCTTTTAAGGCCTAAATCAAGGACACAAATCAAAAAATAAAAACTACCAAACATCTTAACCTTAAAAATTTAAATATAAACAACAATATTAAAAACAAAATAGATAAAATAAATAAAAAAATTGATTGTACAGTCGGGGGCTTTTTAAATTGCCGCCCTCGAAAATAAAAAATATTCCTATTTAAAATTCGGAAAATTAGTTTGAACCAAAACAAACAAATTGTGAAACTTACCTCTGTCTGTACAAATTAAAAAAAAATTGATTTCTTTAAATGATTAATTTTGACAGAAAAAAAATACAACGGCAATTTAAAAAGTCCCCGACTGTACAACTAACAATATCTCACAAAAGTTTAAAATATTACAATAGTTAAAAAGATTAAAACTATATATTAAATACAACAGGTTAAAAATCGATAAAAAAAAATCAAAAGTACATAATATGGGGTAATAGAAAACATGATTAAATGTCTGTGTTTTATTAACCATTTTTTTTATACTTTTTTCTAAATAAAAAGAAAACGGAAGAGCGAAAAAATATCGAATAAAAATATCAAAAGTACATAATATCGAAACTACAAAATATCGAATAACAAAGTATCGAAAACACAAATATCGAAACTACAAAATATCGAAAATACAAAATATTGAAATAAAATATCAAAAATAAAAAATATCGAAAACACAAAATATCGAAAATACTAAATATCGAAAATACAAAATATGGAAACAACAAAATATCGAAAATCAAAAATAGAAAATTTCGGAACCTTAATCTAACCTGACCCTGGCTTAATCTAACTCAACCTAATCTGACGTTAAAAAAAACTTTCCTGACTTCTTTCCCGGGATAATAGAGGGTGTGAACCGAACCGAACCGAACCTATCCATACCTAACAATACCCAACCTAACCTAATTAGCAGTGTTGTAGTTTAGTTTGGTTTGATTTGATTCGGTTCGGTCTGATTCACTTCGGTTCGGTTTGGTTCACATCCTCTAGGATTCCGGGAAAAAAGTCAGGAAAGTTTTTTTTGAAAAAAATTGTTGGTTCAGTTTGCTTTGGTTCGGTTCGGTTAGATTTGATTAGGTTTCGTTAATTTAGCTTTATGAAACTATCTATTTTCGTGTGGTTACGTCAGATTAGGTTGAGTTAGATTAAGCCAGGGTCAGGTTAGGGTAAAGTTTCGAAATTTTTCATTTTTGATTTTCGATATTTTTTATTTTCGATATTTTGTGATTCAATATTTTGTAGTTTCGATATTTTGTGGTTTCGATATTTTGTAGTTTCGATATTTTGTAATTCGATAAAATGTAGTTTCGATATTTTGTGGTCCGATAATTTGTAGTTTCGATATTTTGTATGTTTTTGATATTTTGTATTTTCGATATTTTGTGTTTTCGATATTTTGTGTTTCGATACATTTTCGCCCTTCCTATTAAATATAAAAAATATATATAATAATGATATAACATATTTTTCAATATATATAAAGTTAGCAGAACTTTGTAAATTTTAAAAAAATATATGCTTATTATTTGCCGTTGCCGTAAATAAGTTGTAAAAACAAAAAATGTGCCATGCCCATTTAAAAAAAAAAATTGTGTTCTGCTAACTTTATATAAAGGTAGTAAAACACCACAGACTTCTTGAAATCTGTGTACAACACCTATAAAAATAATGGATTAAAAAAAATTAATAAATAATTTATCGTTAATTATCCAAAAAAAATTTGCCATACCTGTAAAAAAATAGTGTTCTGCTAAATTCAAGGTGTTATCTGAACATATGTCTTGTGTTAACAATTCATTTAAGACAGGAATGGCAAATCATTGTTTTTAAATCTAATTTACGGATAATTAACGTCAAATTGAGCACTAAACATTTTTAGATAAATCCATTGTTTCTATGGGTGTTCACTTCATATAAAGTTAGCAGAACACCATTTAACAAATTTTGTTGTTTTGACAACTTTATATAAAGTTAGCAGAACATAATTTTCTTTGAAAACGGGCACGGCAAATTTTTTGTTTTTACAACTAATTTACGGATAATTGACGGCAAATTATGCGCATATAGATTTTTTAAATTTCCAGAGTTGTTCTGCTAACTTCATGTACATTATTTTTCAAGTAACTTATATTATTATTGTTCCTAAAACAAAAGTAAAAGAAAAGGGGTAATAAGAAACATATGCTAATTTGTAATGTATATGAGCAATGTATTAGGTGTCTAAACTCCTTGTTTATGACAAGCATAAAAAATACGAAGGTCTTGTACCTATTTGACCACAAACGCAAGTATAAGAGAGGAAAATAATTTTTTTTCTTACAACAAAAAAAAATATATTATCTGAAACTTTGAGGTTTGCGTACTAGAATGATCTTGGTATCCTCTGTTTCTTATATCCCCATCTTTTTCCTACATTAAAAATTTTTTATTATAATTTAAGTATAATTACATAAACAAAATTATTTTAAAAAAACGAAAAAGTCTACAAGTACCTACTAACTATACCTGGTATAACACATTTATGGGGGTCAAGCTCCCCATGTTCAGCAGCCAGATGCAATGGACTGTATCCATGCTTTATCCACACTCATCAACTACATGCCATATTCCTGCTTGTGTCAAAATTAGCTGAGCAGCTTTGTAATTTCTGCCATACTGCATGCTTCAGTGGTATGAGTCCTTGCGTCACCTGAAATTTATAATCCAGAGATAATTGGTGACATTTTGATACACTACAATGTCTTTTTCGGTGAGCTGAATTATCCTAGTGATGCACAAAAAACCTTGTCTTGCAAGACAAGAGCAAGTTCATATCCTTGTGCATTTTACTAAGAATTTGTTTGTAAATAATACTTGAATGGATAATATCCATAAAACGTCAATAAATCAATGATTTGTTTTTTAAAAAGTTTAACTTTTAATACAACACAAAAAATATAGATTTAAAAAATTTTAAAAATATCGATTTTCTTAAAATGTAATTTCTCAAAATGATCTGTCTGTTATCTAACAAAACAAATGAATGTCGCAAAGTTATAAACTTGGTAAATCTCTTTTGGAACACCCTATATATTAACAAAAATTAATAAATATTTTTCTTCTAAATTTAAAAATATATGCTGTTTACATTTGGTCCACCCATTGTTGAAATATTGGCATTTTAAAAATCTAATTATATTGATTGTGATAAACAAACAACTGATTTCAATGTTCTTATTGTTTATTCATGTTTTTAAAATCCAAATATTTCAAAAACGACTGGACCAAATGTCAACATATCATATACTTTTAATTCAGAAAGAAAAGATATATACATTTGGGGTTTAACATACTTATAGGGTATTCAGTAAGAGATGATATTTGACCACAAACGCAAGTATAAGAGGTGCAAATAATTTTTTTTCTTACAAAAAAAAATATATTATCTGAAACTTTGAGCTTTTGAAGTATTGAATACACCTGGTTTGCGTACTAGAAGGATCTTGGTATCCTTTGTTTCATATATCCCCATCTTTTTCCTACATGAAAAAAAATTGATCATAATTTAAGTATAATTACATAAACAATTATTTTAAAAAAAGGAAAAGGAAAAAGTCTACAAGTACCTACCAACTATACCTGGTATAACACATTCATGGGGGTCAAGCTCCCCATGTTCAGCAGCCAGATGCAATGGACTGTATCCATGCTTTATCCACACTCATCAACTACATGCCAAATTCCTGCTTGTGTCAAAATTAGCTGAGCTGTATGAGTCCTTGTGTCACCTGAAATTTATAATCTAGAGATAATTGGTGACATTTTGATACCCTACAATGTCTTTTTCGGTGAGCTGAATTATCCTAGTGATGCACAAAAAACCTTGTCTTGCAAGACAAGAGCAAGTTCATATCCTTGTGCAGTTTACTAAGAATTTGTTTGTAAATAATACTTGATTGGATAATTTCCACAAAACGTCAATAAATCAATGATTTGTTTTTTAAAAAGTTTAACTTTTAATACAACACAAAAAAATATAGATTTTAAAAATTAAAGAAGACGGAAGACGTAGAACGTTGTGAAACCGATAAATATATATATATATAAAAATTAAAAAATATCGATTTTTTTAAAATGTAATTTCTCAAAATGATCTGTCTGTTATCTAACAAAACAAATGAATGTCGCAAAGTTATAAACTTGGTAAATCTCTTTTGGAACACCCTATATATTAACAAAAATTAATAAATATTTTTCTTCTAAATTTAAAAATATATGCTGTTTACATTTGGTCCACCCATTGTTGAAATATTGGCATTTTAAAAATCTAATTATATTGATTGTGATAAACAAACAACTGATTTCAATGTTCTTATTGTTTATTCATGTTTTTAAAATCCAAATATTTCAAAAACGACTGGACCAAATGTCAACATATCATATACTTTTAATTCAGAAAGAAAAGATATATACATTTGGGGTTTAACATACTTATAGGGTATTCAGTAAGAGATGATATTTGACCACAAACGCAAGTATAAGAGGTGCAAATAATTTTTTTTCTTACAAAAAAAAATATATTATCTGAAACTTTGAGCTTTTGAAGTATTGAATACACCTGGTTTGCGTACTAGAAGGATCTTGGTATCCTTTGTTTCATATATCCCCATCTTTTTCCTACATGAAAAAAAATTGATCATAATTTAAGTATAATTACATAAACAATTATTTTAAAAAAAGGAAAAGGAAAAAGTCTACAAGTACCTACCAACTATACCTGGTATAACACATTCATGGGGGTCAAGCTCCCCATGTTCAGCAGCCAGATGCAATGGACTGTATCCATGCTTTATCCACACTCATCAACTACATGCCAAATTCCTGCTTGTGTCAAAATTAGCTGAGCTGTATGAGTCCTTGTGTCACCTGAAATTTATAATCTAGAGATAATTGGTGACATTTTGATACCCTACAATGTCTTTTTCGGTGAGCTGAATTATCCTAGTGATGCACAAAAAACCTTGTCTTGCAAGACAAGAGCAAGTTCATATCCTTGTGCAGTTTACTAAGAATTTGTTTGTAAATAATACTTGATTGGATAATTTCCACAAAACGTCAATAAATCAATGATTTGTTTTTTAAAAAGTTTAACTTTTAATACAACACAAAAAAATATAGATTTTAAAAATTAAAGAAGACGGAAGACGTAGAACGTTGTGAAACCGATAAATATATATATATATAAAAATTAAAAAATATCGATTTTTTTAAAATGTAATTTCTCAAAATGATCTGTCTGTTATCTAATAAAACAAATGAATGTCGCAAAGTTATAAACATGGTAAATCTCTTTTGGAACACCCTATATATTAACAAAAATTAATAAATATTTTTCTTCTAAATTTAAAAATATATGCTGTTTACATTTGGTCCACCCATTGTTGAAATATTGGCATTTTAAAAATCTAATTATATTGATTGTGATAAACAAACAACTGATTTCAATGTTCTTATTGTTTATTCATGTTTTTAAAATCCAAATATTTCAAAAACGACTGGACCAAATGTCAACATATCATATACTTTTAATTCAGAAAGAAAAGATATATACATTTGGGGTTTAACATACTTATAGGGTGTTCAGTAAGAGATGATATTTGACCACACACACAAGTATAAGAGGTGCAAATAATTTTTTTTCTTACAACAAAAAAAATATATTATCTGAAACTTTGAGCTTTTGAAGTATTGAATACACCTGGTTTGTGTACTAGAAGGATCTTGGTATCCTCTGTTTCTTATATCCCCATTTTTCCTACATTAAAAAAAATTGATCATAATTTAAGTATAATTACATAAACAAAATTATTTTAAAAAAAGGAAAAAGCCTACAAGTACCTACCAACTATACCTGGTATAACACATTCATGGGGGTCAAGCTCCCCATGTTCAGCAGCCAGATGCAATGAACTGTATCCATGCTTTATCCACACTCATCAACTACATGCCATATTCCTGCTTGTGTCAAAATTAGCTGAGCAGCTTTCTTTGTAATTTCTGCCATACTGCATGCTTCAGTGGTATGAGTCCTTGCGTCACCTGAAATTTATAATCCAGAGATAATTGGTGACATTTTGATACCCTACAATGTCTGGTGAGCTGAATTATCCTAGTGATGCACAAAAAACCTTGTCTTGCAAGACAAGAGCAAGTTCATATCCTTGTGCATTTTACTAAGAATTTGTTTGTAAATAATACTTGATTGGATAATTTCCATAAAACGTCAATAAATCTGCGGGAAACTGGCTGCTAACTTCACACTTTGGCTGTGGGCAACTGGCTGCTAACTTCACACTTTGGCTGCGGGCAACTGGCTACAGTTTCACACGGATCTCTAATGGTAGATCATTTTTTAGTTCTTACTATAGGCCTAGTCATGTGCCCTATGAATCTACAAAAAAGTATTTAAAATTAATTAAAATAAAAAGACTGTAAATATCAAAAAAATATATGTAATTTATTTTGCAAGAGAAGCTGGTTTAGTTTAGTGAATATTAGTGTGGTACTTGTAGTCCACTGAGACTATTTTGGTGCTACTAAAAAATTGCTCCTGTGCAGTTTCAAAAGAATAAAAAAGTGCACCAGGGTAACATGAGTGCAGAGGCCTTAGTGGTATATCTTTGAGCCACAGTGTTAAGCCTAAATCATTTATTGTTGTAATCTGCAGAGTTTTTTTTATGTGCTGGGTGGAAAAAAAAATGTGCCACTTTAGTCAAACTCAGTATGTAGGTATGTGGGCACAATAGATCCATATGTGGTCGCAGTGCATGGAGGTCCACTAGGGCCTGCGACCACTTTCGAATACATACATACATGAGCTTGGAGAGTCCATAGCAAAAAATTTTCACGGAGTGTCACACGGAGTTTGTCAGTTGCTCAAAAGAATACAAAAAGTTGCACTAGTGGCACACCAGTGCTGCATTTTTTCCCAAAAGAATTTACTATAAGTGATTGCAATTACCAACTACTTACTGAGAAAAAAATTTGGGCCTTTTGAGAGCACTGTGCCCCAAGTACTATTGTGCTCCATTCCCTTTTCGAAGCACTTTGAAAGCATTACTGCCCAGCTTTCGGCACAGCCTTTCAAATATTTCCTTAAGATTTGTATAAACCACCCTTATACCAATCTAAACATATCTATGATAAACATAAAACCGAGGGCTGAATAGCTAACCCAAAGTCTGTATACTAATTGTGAAAATCCAGAATCTTTTCCCAGATTGTGAGGGATTGTGTGTGTAAGATTGTGAGATATTGTTTAAGGATTGTAACAAGATTGTGAAAAATGTGTACACCGATTGTGACAGCACCCCATAAAACAATAGTTAGGTACCTACTTACCTATACATTAACACATTTTCTGCTTGGCTGTCTGCCCTACAGACGCAGCAAACTTTTAATGAAGTTGCTTCTTCTTAGATCGCAGTTCAGAGATAACCAAATTTTATATTTAAGTTGGTAGTTCGTGTCCATTTAACTACAATGCAGGCATTTATAATATAGGTATTATGTTATTTAGCTTTCTATTGGCCCCAGAAGGTCTTGAGTAGTCTTTTAAGCATTAGCGAACTCTCAACTGCGGCCGCGAACTGCGTTTATAAATCACGTGTTATATCTTTGTACAAAAATCACAAAAAACATTTAGAATTTAAACACAAACCATCACCAAAACAAAAACGATAAAATGGCGTCATAAATAGACTCCCGTCATCATTCAACAGGCGCGGTTGCCAAGACGCAGAAGAGACAAATGGATCAAGGTAAAATCTCACAGCCCCCTGTGTTGCTTACACTTTTTTTATTATTGGGCATATATAGTCCTTTAATAGATATATGAAACAACACATATATCTATTAAAGGACTATATATGCCCAATAATAAAAAAAGTGTAAGCAACACAGGGGGCTGTGAGATTTTCCCTTGATCCATTTGTCTCTTCTGCGTCTTGGCAACCGCGCCTGTTGAATGATGACGGGAGTCTATTTATGACGCCATTTTATCGTTTTTGTTTTGGTGATGGTTTGTCTTTAAATTCTAAATGTTTTTTGTGATTTTTGTACAAAGATATAACACGTGATTTATAAACGCAGTTCGCGGCCGCAGTTGAGAGTTCGCTAATGCTTAAAATACTACTCAAGACCTTCTGGGGCCAATAGAAAGCTAAATAACATAAAACCTATATTATAAATGCCTGCATTGTAGTTAAATGGACACGAACTACCAACTTAAATATAAAATTTGGTTATCTCTGAACTGCGATCTAAGAAGAAGCAACTTCATTAAAAGTTTGCTGTGTCTGTAGGGCAGACAGCCAAGCAGAAAATGTGTTAATATATAGGTAAGTAGGTACCTAACTATTGTTTTATGGGGTGCTGTCACAATCGGTGTACACATTTTTCACAATCTTGTTACAATCCTTAAACAATATCTCACAATCTTACACACACAATCCCTCACAATCTGGGAAAAGATTCTGGATTTTCACAATTAGTGAACAGACTTTGGGTTAGCTATTCTGCCCTCGGTTTTATGTTTATCATAGATTAGATTGGTATAAGGGTGGTTTATACAAATCTTAAGGAAATATTTGAAAGGCTGTGCGGAAAGCTGGGCAGTAATGCTTTCAAAGTGCTTCAAAAAGTGAATGGAGCACAATAGTACTTGGGGCACAGTGCTCTCAAAAGGCCCAAGTTTTTTTCTCAGTAAGTAGTTGGTAATTGCAATCACTTATAGTAAATTCTTTTGGGAAAAAATGCAGCACTGGTGTGCCACTAGTGCAACTTTTTGTATTCTTTTGAGCAACTGACAAACTCCGTGTGACACTCCGTGAAAATTTTTTGCTATGGACTCTCCAAGCTCATGTATGTATGTATTCAAAAGTGGTCGCAGGCCCTACTGGACCTCCATGTACTGCGACCACATATGGATCTATTGTGCCCACATACCTACATACTGAGTTTGACTAAAGTGGCACATTTTTTTTTCCACCCAGCACATAAAAAAACTCTGCAGATTACAACAATAAATGATTTAGGCTGAACACTGTGGCTCAAAGATATACCACTAAGGCCTCTGCACTCATGTTACCCTGGTGCACTTTTGTATTCTTTTGAAACTGCACAGGAGCAATTTTTTAGTAGCACCAAAATAGTCTCAGTGGTTCGGTTCGGTTCGCACTACAAGTACCACACTAATATTCACTAAACTAAACCAGCTTCTCTTGCAAAATAAATTACATATATTTTTTTGATATTTACAGTCTTTTTATTTTAATTAATTTTAAATACTTTTTTGTAGATTCATAGGGCACATGACTAGGCCTATAGTAAGAACTAAAAAATGATCTACCATTAGAGATCCGTGTGAAACTGTAGCCAGTTGCCCGCAGCCAGTGTGAAGTTAGCAGCCAGTTGCCCACAGCCAAAGTGTGAAGTTAGCAGCCAGTTTCCCGCAGATTTATTGACGTTTTATGGAAATTATCCAATCAAGTATTATTTACAAACAAATTCTTAGTAAAATGCACAAGGATATGAACTTGCTCTTGTCTTGCAAGACAAGGTTTTTTGTGCATCACTAGGATAATTCAGCTCACCAGACATTGTAGGGTATCAAAATGTCACCAATTATCTCTGGATTATAAATTTCAGGTGACGCAAGGACTCATACCACTGAAGCATGCAGTATGGCAGAAATTACAAAGAAAGCTGCTCAGCTAATTTTGACACAAGCAGGAATATGGCATGTAGTTGATGAGTGTGGATAAAGCATGGATACAGTTCATTGCATCTGGCTGCTGAACATGGGGAGCTTGACCCCCATGAATGTGTTATACCAGGTATAGTTGGTAGGTACTTGTAGGCTTTTTCCTTTTTTTAAAATAATTTTGTTTATGTAATTATACTTAAATTATGATCAATTTTTTTTAATGTAGGAAAAATGGGGATATAAGAAACAGAGGATACCAAGATCCTTCTAGTACACAAACCAGGTGTATTCAATACTTCAAAAGCTCAAAGTTTCAGATAATATATTTTTTTTGTTGTAAGAAAAAAAATTATTTGCACCTCTTATACTTGTGTGTGTGGTCAAATATCATCTCTTACTGAACACCCTATAAGTATGTTAAACCCCAAATGTATATATCTTTTCTTTCTGAATTAAAAGTATATGATATGTTGACATTTGGTCCAGTCGTTTTTGAAATATTTGGATTTTAAAAACATGAATAAACAATAAGAACATTGAAATCAGTTGTTTGTTTATCACAATCAATATAATTAGATTTTTAAAATGCCAATATTTCAACAAAGGGTGGACCAAATGTAAACAGCATATATTTTTAAATTTAGAAGAAAAATATTTATTAATTTTTGTTAATATATAGGGTGTTCCAAAAGAGATTTACCATGTTTATAACTTTGCGACATTCATTTGTTTTGTTAGATAACAGACAGATCATTTTGAGAAATTACATTTTAAGAAAATCGATATTTTTTTAATTTTTAAAATCTATATTTTTTTGTGTTGTATTAAAAGTTAAACTTTTTAAAAAACATATCATTGATTTATTGACGTTTTGTGGAAATTATCCAATCAAGTATTATTTACAAACAAATTCTTAGTAAAATGCACAAGGATATGAACTTGCTCTTGTCTTGCAAGACAAGGTTTTTTGTGCATCACTAGGATAATTCAGCTCACCGAAAAAGACATTGTAGGGTATCAAAATGTCACCAATTATCTCTAGATTATAAATTTCAGGTGACACAAGGACTCATACAGCTCTGCTAATTTTGACACAAGCAGGAATTTGGCATGTAGTTGATGAGTGTGGATAAAGCATGGATACAGTCCATTGCATCTGGCTGCTGAACATGGGGAGCTTGACCCCCATGAATGTGTTATACCAGGTATAGTTGGTAGGTACTTGTAGACTTTTTCCTTTTCCTTTTTTTAAAATAATTGTTTATGTAATTATACTTAAGTTATGATCAATTTTTTTTCATGTAGGAAAAAGATGGGGATATATGAAACAAAGGATACCAAGATCCTTCTAGTACGCAAACCAGGTGTATTCAATACTTCAAAAGCTCAAAGTTTCAGATAATATATTTTTTTGTAAGAAAAAAAATTATTTGCACCTCTTATACTTGCGTTTGTGGTCAAATATCATCTCTTACTGAATACCCTATAAGTATGTTAAACCCCAAATGTATATATCTTTTCTTTCTGAATTAAAAGTATATGATATGTTGACATTTGGTCCAGTCGTTTTTGAAATATTTGGATTTTAAAAACATGAATAAACAATAAGAACATTGAAATCAGTTGTTTGTTTATCACAATCAATATAATTAGATTTTTAAAATGCCAATATTTCAACAATGGGTGGACCAAATGTAAACAGCATATATTTTTAAATTTAGAAGAAAAATATTTATTAATTTTTGTTAATATATAGGGTGTTCCAAAAGAGATTTACCATGTTTATAACTTTGCGACATTCATTTGTTTTGTTAGATAACAGACAGATCATTTTGAGAAATTACATTTTAAGAAAATCGATATTTTTAAAATTTATATTTTTTGTGTTGTATTAAAAGTTAAACTTTTTAAAAAACAAATCATTGATTTATTGACGTTTTATGGAAATTATCCATTCAAGTATTATTTACAAACAAATTCTTAGTAAAATGCACAAGGATATGAACTTGCTCTTGTCTTGCAAGACAAGGTTTTTTGTGCATCACTAGGATAATTCAGCTCACCGAAAAAGACATTGTAGTGTATCAAAATGTCACCAATTATCTCTGGATTATAAATTTCAGGTGACGCAAGGACTCATACCACTGAAGTGCAGTATGGCAGAAATTACAAAGCTGCTCAGCTAATTTTGACACAAGCAGGAATATGGCATGTAGTTGATGAGTGTGGATAAAGCATGGATACAGTCCATTGCATCTGGCTGCTGAACATGGGGAGCTTGACCCCCATAAATTTGTTATACCAGGTATAGTTAGTAGGTACTTGTAGACTTTTTCCTTTTTTTAAAATAATTTTGTTTATGTAATTATACTTAAATTATAATAAAAATTTTTTAATGTAGGAAAAAGATGGGGATATAAGAAACAGAGGATACCAAGATCATTCTAGTACGCAAACCTCAAAGTTTCAGATAATATATTTTTTTTTGTTGTAAGAAAAAAAATTATTTTCCTCTCTTATACTTGCGTTTGTGGTCAAATAGGTACAAGACCTTCGTATTTTTTATGCTTGTCATAAACAAGGAGTTTAGAGTGTAAATTTAATTTAATTAAAAAAAACACCTAATACATTGCTCATATACATTTCAAATTAGCATATGTTTCTTATTGCCCCTTTTCTTTTACTTTTGTTTTAGGAACAATAATAATATAAGTTACTTAAAAAATAATGTACATGAAGTTAGCAGAACAACTCTGGAAATTTAAAAAATCTATATGCGCATAATTTGCCGTCAATTATCCGTAAATTAGTTGTAAAAACAAAAAATTTGCCGTGCCCGTTTTCAAAGAAAATTATGTTCTGCTAACTTTATATAAAGTTGTCAAAACAACAAAATTTGTTAAATGGTGTTCTGCTAACTTTATATGAAGTGAACACCCATAGAAACAATGGATTTATCTAAAAATGTTTAGTGCTCAATTTGACGTTAATTATCCGTAAATTAGATGTAAAAACAATGATTTGCCATTCCTGTCTTAAATGAATTGTTAACACAAGACATATGTTCAGATAACACCTTGAATTTAGCAGAACACTATTTTTTTACAGGTATGGCAAATTTTTTTTGGATAATTAACGATAAATTATTTATTAATTTTTTTTAATCCATTATTTTTATAGGTGTTGTACACAGATTTCAAGAAGTCTGTGGTGTTTTACTACCTTTATATAAAGTTAGCAGAACACAATTTTTTTTATTTTTAAAATGGGCATGGCACATTTTTTGTTTTTACAACTTATTTACGGCAACGGCAAATAATAAGCATATATTTTTTTTAAATTTACAAAGTTCTGCTAACTTTATATATATTGAAAAATATGTCAAATGTATCGAAACACAAAATCTCGAAAATACAAAAACATACAAAATATCGAAACTACAAATTATCGGACCACAAAATATCGAAACTACATTTTATCGAATTACAAAATATCGAAACTTTAAAATATCGTAACCACAAAATATTGAAACTACAAAATATTGAATCACAAAATATCAAAAATACAAAATATCGAAAATAAAAAATATCGAAATTACCAAATATCGAAAATCAAAAATGGAAAATTTCGAAACTTTACCCTAACCTGACCCTGGCTTAATCTAACTCAACCTAATCTGACGTAACCACACGAAAATAGATAGTTTCATAAAGCTAAATTAACGAAACCTAATCAAATCTAACCGAACCGAACCAAAGCAAACTGAACCAACAATTTTTTTCAAAAAAAACTTTCCTGACTTTTTTCCCGGAATCCTAGAGGATGTGAACCAAACCGAACCGAAGTGAATCAGACCGAACCGAATCAAATCAAACCAAACCTAACCAAACTAAACTACAACACTGCTAATTAGGTTAGGTTGGGTATTGTTAGGTATGGATAGGTTCGGTTCGGTTCACACCCTCTATTATCCCGGGAAAGTTTTTTTTTACGTCCGATTAGGTTGAGTTAGATTAAGCCAGGGTCAGGTTAGATTAAGGTTCCGAAATTTTCTATTTTTGATTTTCGATATTTTGTTGTTTCCATATTTTGTATTTTCGATATTTTGTGTTTTCGATATTTTTTATTTTTGATATTTTATTTCAATATTTTGTATTTTCGATATTTTTTAGTTTCGATATTTTGTGTTTTCGATACTTTGTTATTCGATATTTTGTAGTTTCGATATTATGTACTTTTGATATTTTTATTCGATATTTTATTTTTTCGCTCTTCCGTTTTCTTTTTATTTAGAAAAAAGTATAAAAAAAATGGGTAATAAAACACAGACATTTAATCATGTTTTCTATTACCCCATATTATGTACTTTTGATTTTTTTTATCGATTTTTAACCTGTTGTATTTAATATATAGTTTTAATCTTTTTAACTATTGTAATATTTTAAACTTTTGTGAGATGTTGTTAGTTGTACAGTCGGGGACTTTTTAAATTGCCGTTGTATTTTTTTTCTGTCAAAATTAATCATTTAAAGAAATCAATTTTTTTTTAATTTGTACAGACAGAGGTAAGTTTCACAATTTGTTTGTTTTGGTTCAAACTAATTTTCCGAATTTTAAATAGGAATATTTTTTATTTTCGAGGGCGGCAATTTAAAAAGCCCCCGACTGTACAATCAATTTTTTTATTTATTTTATCTATTTTGTTTTTAATATTGTTGTTTATATTTAAATTTTTAAGGTTAAGATGTTTGGTAGTTTTTATTTTTTGATTTGTGTCCTTGATTTAGGCCTTAAAAGGACTTTTATTTTCTGTAAGTAAGTTTTGTTACTTTTCTGTTTTATTAACGAAGATACTTTTTTATTCTAGTTACAGATCACACTTGATGATATTTATATATCAAAACGCGTAGTGTGTTTTAAAAAATAAAAAAATTGTGAAGTATTTCGGAGTTTCCCTTCAATCCTTTCATTATGGTATATTATAATCTTTGATTATGGTTCTACCTAGAGAAATCTACGATTCTACAAAGTCTTGGTAAACCTAAGAAAATTTGTTGGTTGCTTATTTTCCAGTATCAATATTTGTTCACAGTACACCGGCCTATTTTAATAGGCTGAATTTGTAGTGCCTAGGCGCAAATATTATTAGAGCGTCGGGTAGACTAAACCAAGCATACTATTTGTACGACAATGTTTCCCGTTGCTTTGTTTATACAGGCCTATTACAGCGGTTTTATATAACGACGGTTTGAAAATGTTGTCATATAAACGCTATTAAAATCGTTTTAAGCACTTAAGCCGATTTGTCGTATACACACTATTAGAACCGTTTTAAGTACTAAAACCGATTTAATTTTAAACCGCTTTTAGGCGCGCATAAACGTAGTAATTGACTTTCAAACACATTTTTTAAACCACAGAAAAAAAAATAGCCGGTTACTAATTCTGTTATATTTTTAATCTCACACAGCAATTAAAGCATCTAATTTGTAGGATAAACGATTTTTCATGTTGATATCATAAAATCTTTGGATTTAAGCACAAAATTAATGGTTGCCACTTAAATAACATTTATTTAACTTTTTACAGCCGCTAATTGTCACGATTTTTCCATACATATTAGATAACAACAAATCAGTAACCTACCTAGTGTAAAGTCTGGTACATACACTTCTGTTCATAAAAAACGATGACATCGCAAAGATGTATTTGCATTTTTCAGTATCACCCAAATTTTTGGTGGATTAACCACCATTTCAGGACACAACATTGTTTTCTCTAAATAACTAAAAATTGAATAATTTAGGGGGTCACATTTTTATGAACAGAACTGTACATACCTTGAACGAATTACTGAGTTGTACATACAGAACCATCCCAGCAAACATTGACCTGCTGGTACTTTACTAATATTGTACTTTAACTGCTGGCATCGGCAACGATATGCATTATTTTTGTATTGTCTAATTTGCATATTATTTAAAAGTACAAAAAACGCAACATTTTAGTACTTTATTTTTAATACAACGAAAAGTTATACTTTATTTATGAAAAGTGCAGCCGTGGTTAATGGCCAATAAACACTTTAAAAGTATATTTACGCAGTTGCTTTTAAAGCACTTTATTTTAGTACAAAACAATTAAATATTTTACTGTGGAAATAAAATACTCCAAAAAAAAACATTTTAATAACATTTTGAAGAAGGTACCCAAAGTACATTTAATTTATTATTAAAAGTTTTACTGCAAAATTAATATAACAGTGAAAAAACATTTTAAAAGTATTTTAAACAGTTGCTTTTAAAGCACTTTATTTTAGTACAAAAATATTAAATATTTTACTGTGAAAATAAAATATTTGCAAAAAAACTGACAAGTTGATGCTTGCTGTCCTTGCCACTAGATGGCAAACACTAGTCAAAATTTTACAGGCACACTAAGGAATGTCAAGCTTAAGAATGTTAATGATTTTATTTATTTTTAAATTGATGTGGAATGTTCCATAATCCTTGGAAAAATATAAAAGATCCTTATATAATGATCAAATATTTCTTTCCGTAAATATGAAACGTGAGTGAAGTAATGTCCTTACAATATTTACAATAAAAGTATAGTCCTTGCCATAGACAGTTACACTTTTGTGACATTTCCAACCTCTTTATTTGTCATAAGCATACTAAGAGCTACAAAAAAAAGCTGAAAAATGGCATGTCTTTGAGTTGTTTTTATCTGTGCCGTTTTTTTGTCAAGCATCTTTTTATTTAGAGACAATGACAGTTTTATCTTTAATTTTATACCAACATGACATATTTACTTTTTAATATATTTCTGGTTAGGAAATATGTTTATTTCATGTCAAAGTCACAAAAGTGTAACTGCGTATGGCAACGACTATAGTTTCTTTGTACTACTAAAAAAATTAATAAAATACAATGCTTTAAAAGTGCAGGTTTTTTTAAAAATGTATAAAAATTCAGTTTTTTTGTATTTAATAAAAATACGAAGAAAATACATTGCTTTAAAAGTACATGCTTTTGTGTAGAAAGAAGTTTAAAAAAATGCATTACTTTAAAAGTAGAGTTTTTTTGTACTAAAATATATACTTGCTGGCCTGATGCAGGCCATTGTTCCAAATCAATACGAATTAAGTACTTCTACTTAGTACTTTGCCGTTATGGGCAGCAGTGAAAGCCAATACTTAAAAGTACTTTTTTTATAATCCATGTTTGCTGGGATGTTTGTGTTCTTATCCCCCCCATCTTCCCTTTGGTGGTATATTTAAGGAATCATTCTTCTCTTCAAATCTTAAAATATTGGCATTCAATAATTATGTATATAAAAAGTTTATATTATAAGGTTTATAATAAAGTTCTAAAACAAACCAAAACAATATTCTGAAACAATATTTCTGAACCCAGCTACATAACAAATACAACACTAGGGACTTATTGCAATAAGGCCAGGCAATAATAGTGACGGGCACTATTCTGACAGTTTTCCACTGAAAACTGACAGATGATCTTTCAAAATTGACATACGAAAGTCCAATTTATAAATCCAGTCGTTTATTTTTCATTAATAATGCCGACACTATTCATTCCGGCTCTTATAATAAACAAAGGCCTTATTTTGAAAGAAGGCAGCTGTTCTTATAATGCGATACTGTCATAATAGTGCCTGGCACTATTGCAAGTCCCTAATTAATATGTGTTCTACAAATTCATATAGTATTAACTTTCACACCACCTTTAGGGACTTTTCCATTTTCCAAAAGGTAAAAATTATGTAGACTTCTATCTGCAGTTAGCCTACTCTAATTGTGCCATGTATTCAATTGACAGTACAGCTACTAAAACAAATGATAACAATAAGTATAAAAAATTGTTTTTAATACTAAGTAATGTACAGGGTGATTATTAGTATTTTACTTAATACCTATCTTCATGAATATTGATTACACTTAAAGTGTAAGGGGTAAAGTTGTAGAACAATACCTAAATATGTTAATCCCGTGTCAAAACTTTGACATTATTTTTAACATTTTTAGATGCTTCTTTTCTTTTTGATCATAGAAATTTGAAACAATTATACATGGTGTTTCAACAAAAAGGTAACAGAGCTCCCCTTTGAGGGTTAAAATTTACCCCTATATTTTGGATAGGGAAAGTGGGTTGAGTGATACCTTGTTTTGAAGGTCTCTTTAATGTCTTTGCAACCTTGTATTTTAAAAATCTAACTAGTTTTTGAGACATTTGCCTCCAAAGTTACTATAATGCGATAAAAAAAAAAAATTATGTACATTTCTGAGATAAAATTAAAAAATTCCGATACACGTCGACTTATTTTTTATCGAAGGGATTTCTTATTGTTGTATTTTTCTTTTATTCTCGCTCCATCGTAAACATAGAGATAAATATTGCAAATAAAAATAAATAGATATTTAAATTTTTACACGGTTCTGACACAGTTGTAGAGACCTTCAAAATGAGGTATCACTTTCCCGATTCAAAATATCGGGGCAGGGCCGCGCTCGCAGTAATGCCGTCCCGGGCAAAAAGGTAAAATGCCGCCCCTTCGTAACAAAAATTAAAAGCGATAAGGTAAACCATTTCCACAGCGGCGTGGCGTGAGCTGACGGGTAAAAGGCTAAAAAGGGCGCCCTTAAAAAAATTTGGGACAAAAAAAGGTCATCCATAGGTGAGTGCTTAAGGTAGTTCTTTGTGTTACACATTACCCTTATGTGTAAATCAAAATTTTTTATGGTGTATGAAGGGGTTTAGTTTAATTGATTTCTATATAGCAGATTTACTTCTTTTTATTTTTATAAATTATACAGCCGATTTGCCGCTGCCTCAATTTGCCGCCCCCTCAACTTGCCGCCCGTGCAGAGGCCCGGTTCGCCTGGGCCTGGCGTACCTTTTAGTTGAAACACTTTGTATGAAGTGTATGGGCTCATAATGGAGAAATAATGTGTTAAATTTTAAAAAGAAATTATGACAGTATATTATTAGATATATTATTTCTAAAAATTTAGAAGAAATCTTCCAACTTTGCCCATTTAAACTTTATTGTGTAGGAATATTCATGAAAGTAACTATCGAATAAAATTCACCTGTACAGTGATTTTTTATAACCTGGCACCCCCTGGCCCGCGCAGCAATGGCTAGAGAAGGTATTATTTTCGACGAAAAAATGTTTTATGAGATAACGTCGAAAATGTGTTATTTGGGTCTATTTTGACCTATCTTAACAATATCGTCGTCATGTCTTTCTGTGTGTCTGTCCGTAGCACGATAGCTCCTAAATTGCTGCACCGATTTTCATAAAATTTTAAGGTAAAATAGTGTTCGACACTCTAACGAGCTGATTTTGGTCAAAATCCATTAATGCTAATAATGACAGTTTTTTGACAATTAATTTTTTTTAAAAATGCTCAAACTTTTTAACCGAACATCGCATCCATATGCGATTTTCGGAATATAGGAGACTTTAAGCTAGAAAATTTGTATTATAATCAAAAACTTTGTAGGAGCTTTAGTTTCTGAAATATTTACAAAAAACTTTTTTCATGGCTTTACTTAAAGTGTGCTAATATGCGAGCTAGAAAGGTATCAGATCCGTCATGGATCCATTTATTTACTATTAAATAATAAAATTTCAAATAAAAAGCAGTCAATAAATAAAAAAATTTCCGTTGTTTTTAACCGCAATTGTCAAATTTGACTTGTGTACTGTTCAAACTATGTCAATTTTATGTATGTGTACACCCTATTTTTTTATGAAATCTGCTCTTAAATAACTATTTAGTTTTAGTTTTGTTTAATAAGTATTTAAGATATTTAGTTGTGAAATTTTTAAATTATAATATTTATTTACTGCATTATGGAAATAATTTATGTATGATTTTATTAATGTCCCTGTAGTAGCAAAATACATAAAACTTTTCAGTTTCATTATCATTTTAAAATGTCGTTTCAGAATGTCAATAATCTAGTAAAATTTTAAAAAAAATAAAGGTCTTTATCAACGAATACCTCATAAACTAATTTACCAAAACGAAAACAAAAAAATTACTTAAAAGTAGATATTAATGCACATTTTAATAAATAAATAAAAAAATTGACAGTATTGGTTTAAAATAATGTAAAAAATTTCCTCTAATGCCTGCTTTTTATTTAAAAGTTTTATACTCAATGGTAAAAAAAGTAAAGGGGGTGTCTGGTTATAAAAAATCACACTATACACTCTCCACCAACATGTAACAGGTTATATTTAATTAATTAGGAATTTATCATATACAATTTTCATGATTTAATCAAGTTTCAAAATCAAAAAATCTTGGAGCTTATTTAATAGGATTTTGATAGATCTTGCAAGGAATTTTTACGTTATATAATTTTTAACTATTGTTTTTTGAGTTTTTTTTTTCAAAAAATTTCAGTATTTTTTAATTATATTGTTTATAAAAATTTTTTATTTTCCATGTAAAAGCAAATGGATTAACATTGAAATCCAATGTATTGCATAGAAAGTCCACTCTACAAACAAAAAAGTTTCATATCTGGTTATTTAAAAAACTACTGAAAGTTACAAATAAAACAACATTTTTAATTAGAAATATTTTTTTAAATAGCCTGTTAAGGTATCTACAGGCACTTTCAGAATATGGATATTAGGGGTTATTTGCAGTTGCACACCCAGGAATATGTCGTGGAGGGGGGGGGGCATGATATTGTATTTTATACTATTTTTTATGTTTATTCATGAAATATGTGGAAAATATCTAAAAATCAAAGGCTTGGGAGGGGCCCGGGCCCCGAGTCCCCCCCCCTGGGTGCGCCCATGTTATCTGTGGCAAAATTGTCAACATTAAAAATAGGAAATTCCTTTAAAAACATCACCCTTTACAAAAAAAAATTAAGTTGGCCCCCCAAAAAAACCCTAATGCTAACAGATGCGTCAATGTCACGCTTAAATAGAATAAATGCAATCTTAACTCTATAATTTGAAACATTTTTTCAAATAACTCATAGTTATCAAGATATTTAGGGGTCCCGGTACTTTTTCCTCACCCTATATTCATTGGAAAAATGCACAATACCTAACACCAAACTAAAAAGCTTTTTAAAAATATATTTTGATGGGCTTTAATAATTCAGTATTTTTTTAAAACTTCCTTTCCCAGAAGAGGTCTTGAAAAATAGAACAACTTTAGTAACATTTGGATCCAAATTGTGCAACATGTGAAGGGCCAATATTTGCAATTTTTTTCAAAAATTTGAATATGATGAATAAGATTTTATGTTTTGCCAAAAAAATCAATGGATCCATGACAGATCTGATACCTTCCTAGCTAGTCTATTAGCACACTTTAAGTGCAGCCATGATATATCAGCCTAAAAAACAGTTTTTTGTGAATAAACTAAAGCTCCTACAGAGTTTTTGGTTATAACACAAATTATTGAGCACAATGTAGTCTAGTATATTCCGAAAACCGCATATTGTTGCGATACTCGGTTAAAAAGTTATCATTATTTAAATAAGCATTAATGGATTTTGGCCAAAATCTAATCAGCTCATTAGTGTCAAAAACTATTTTATTTAAATATTTGATTAAAATCGGTTTCGCGGTTTAGCAGCTGTCGTGTTACGGACAGATATACACACACAGACACCCAAATAACACATTTTCGGCGTTGCACAAATTCGTTGAAAAAAATACCTTCTCTAGCCATTGCTGCGTGGGCTAGGAAGGTAAAAGGGAATTTTTCCAGTCAGGAAATGTGATTGCTGCACCGTATGTTGAGTGACCTGTTGTATCCCCCTAGATAATTGTGGAAGATATTTTTAAATTATCCTAGATAGATACCAATCTAGGAGAGTAAACCAAATAAATCACACAATTTTAAGTTACCGGCTTTAGTCTGTCTCCAATTTTAGTAGGATATGTGTGAAGGCATAAATCCAAGGAAACAAAATCCAACAAACTTTGGATTATAACTTATTTTATAAATTAGTTTCACAGAAAAACTGTTAATACCTATGCTTTTTGTTTGCAATAGAACACGAAGTAAGATGGTAAAGAAATGAGTTTCTTATCTTAAAAACCAACAGCGATATTAATTTTATAAAAATTACTAAAAAATATCAACTTTTTATACCCAAAAAAAGAAAATTGAGGAAGAAAGTTGTTAGACTACCCCAAATCGATTGGTGATGGATCAAATTTGAGGAGGAGCGCCTTTGTGACGCCATAAATCCAAGATTGCAATTTTTTCCATCTCTTTCACAAACTTTTGCCATATAACTTTTACAGAAAAATTGTATAGGTTATGATTTGTTTGCAATAGCACAGCAATTGAACTATCGTTTTAGTAAGCTTTATATCTCAAGAACTATAAAAGATATTGATATTTTCTTTAATATAAAAAATTTTTTAAAATGTAAGATTGAGCAAAAAAGTTTAGACTACCCTTGATCGATTAGTGATAGATCCATCAATGTTAATTCGCCAGGTGTTTACCTAAAATTTGAGTAGGAAGGCCTATATGACGTCATAAATCCAAAATGGCGGTATTTTCAATTTTTTTTACAAACTTTGCCTAATAACTTTTGCTAAATTGGTTTTACAGAAAACTGTAAATAAGGTTTATGTTTGCAAGAGAACGACGATGAATATAGTAAAGAAATTAGCTTTATATGTATGTAGTAAACTAACAAATATATTTAAAAAAATTTTAATAATAAAATATAGTAACATTTTTTAGCCAAAAAAAAGTATCTTATCATTGTTAGTTTTTAATGTATAAAGCGAAGTACTTTACTACATTAATTATTGCTCTCTTGCGAACAAAAAACGTATTTACAGTTGTTAGCTCGCGCTAAAATTCGCGGTTTTTAAAAAAATTTAAAACCACACAATTGGACTAGAAGCAAGGTATATTTTTCTGCGCTTGGGACATGCGCAACAGGAATCAGAGAGATTCATTCACGACCGCCTCGAGAAAATGGCGTGTTAATTACTTTCTCCAATTTATTATAATTTTCTATACTTGAAAGTGCTCGGTTTGTGGACTAAAAACCATAGAACTGGTATCTTCAGCCCTTCAGCTACGTGGTGTTATCATTTGATCCTGACAGGGGCCCCTGAGACGTGAAGAAACTGGCTGCATATCGGTGAGTGCTCTTGTTTTTGACTTTCAGTTGTGTGATTACAGCGATTTTCTTATGGACCCTTAGTTTTCTTGATTCTGTATCAATTATTATGTTTGTGCGCGATTTCGTTTAATAAAAATATATCCAGTCCATTGCAGTTATCGCTTTTCTTACTGCGGGCAAACAACAGTTTTTCTGTAAACATTTAGCGAAAGTTATAAGCCAAAGTTTGTGAAAAAATATGAAAAAAGCGCCATATTGGATTTATGACGTCACACAGGCTTTTTTTGCTCAAATTGGAGGCAAACACTCAGCGATCGAGGGTATAGTCTAAAACTTTCTTGCTCCATCTAAAATTTTTATACCGTTTTTAATGTTTAAAAAAATAACAATATTTTTTTAAGTTCTTGAGACATAAAGCTTGTTAACAAAACAATTAAATTGCAGTTCTACTGTGAACACATTACAATTTTTCTCTAAGTTGTAATGACAAAAGTAAAAAGAAAAATTTTGTGAAAAAACATGGAAAAAATCGCATTTTTTGATTTATGACTTCACGAAGGCGCTCTTGCTCAAATCTGAGGCAAATACCCTGTGACTTAAAATTGAGTGATCCATAGCCAATCGATATGAGATAGTCTTAAACTTCCTTTTAAATTAATTTAAATAAAGTAAATATTTTTGTGTGTAAAAAACAGTTACTATTATTTTGTTTTTTTTAAATTAATATCTTTGTGAGTTTTTAAGATATAAAGCTAATTTCCTCACTATATTAATTGATGTTCTCTTGCAAACAAAATACGTATTGACAGTTTTTCTCTCAAACTAATTTAATGAAAGTTATTAGCCAAAATTTGTAAAAACCTCACACAGGCCCTCCCACTCAAATTAGAGGCAAACCCCCGGTGACTTACAATTGGGTAATCTATTACCTATCAATTTAAGGCAGTTTTAAAAAATCTTTCACAACTATCCCACGGGACACGCTTTATGATGATAAGCATCTCAACTACTAGCAGGGAGCCACAAAAACGGATTTGCATGAATTCACAAAGGCCTGGTTTTGTCATAGATATTTTTTTGCTAGACAAGACCGTAAGTTTCTGAGATAAATCCAGAAGCCATTCTTAATAGGACACCTTGTATTTGTAACTTTTTCTAATTATAAATAAATAAGTGCCAAAAATAAGTTCATACCGATGGGCCATCCTTTCCTCCTAATTTTCAAAGCATCCTTAAAAATTCCTTGGATTACTGTACTATTCAAATGAGAATTAATTTGACAAAAGCAGCGATAGTCTTCTGAAAAAAAAATAATAATTTATATAGTGACATCTGCAAAAATACTATTTTGTAAAAAAAAGTCTGACAACTTACAACCACCAAACTGATCTTGGATGAAATTTGTCAGCTTTTTTCTGTATTTTGTATTTATTTTAACACTAGAAGTACTTCAAAAAAGTCGTTTAAATATTGATAATCAGGAAACTAAATCCTGTAGGCAAAATAAATCTTTCTCATGATCCCATCTAAATCAAAATCTTTTACTATAATTTTAAGGGTTTAAATAAGTAAAACTCATTGTTGAACTGTCAAGTTAATGAAGGAAGGGTTTTGTTTAAAGTCCTATTGGCTTGATCCATAAAAAAAACTGTGGCATTATGGCAAAACTGGCAATACATGTACCCCCTGGAGATTACCATGTTTGTGTTTTTTATAATTCTTTGATAATTATTTGTTTTGTTAGATAAAACTGTCCACTTTTTTCTATCTCTAATAAGTGCAGTAGCCCTTGGTTGAAATCAGTGGCATATATAAGGGGGGACTAGCTAAGATGTTATCTTATTTATATTATTATATCTTTGTTAGTTTTTAAGATATAAAGCTAATTTCTTCACTATATTAATTGGTGTTCTCTTACAAACAAAAATGTATTGACAGTTCTTCTGTCAAACTAATTTACTGAAAGTTATAAGCCAAAATTTACGGATTTACATGAATTCACAAAGGCCTGATTATGTCATAAATATTTTTTTGCTAAATAGAAGACTGTAATAGTTTCTGAGATAAATCCAGAAGTCATCCTAAATAGGACACATTTGTAACCTTTTCTAATTTTAAATAAAAACGTACCAAAAATAAGTTCATAACGATGGGCCATCCTCTTCCATAAAAAAAAAATTCATGGTTCATCATTCTGAAATGTTATCTAATTTTCAAAGCATTCTCCAAAATTCCTTGGATTACTGTACTATCCAAAATAAAATCAATTTGACAAAAGCAGCGATAGTCTTCTGAAAACAAAATACAATAATTTATTGTATGGTGACATCTGCAAAAATACTGTTTTGTAAAAAAAGTCTGACAACTTACAACCAACCAAACTGATCTTGGCTGGCATTTGTCAGCTTTTTTCTGTATTTTGTATTTATTTTAACACTAGAAGTACTTCATCAGTTCATTTAATTTGGAAAAGTCTTTTAAATATTGTCAAAAAACTAAATCTTGTAGGCAAAATAAATCTTTCTTGTGATCCCATCTAAATCAAAATCTTTGAATATAATTTTAAGGGTTTAAATAAGTAAAGCTGACCCATAAAAAAAATCTTTGGCAGTACCCCAAGGTTTACATGGCAAAACTGGCAATACATGTACAAATTTTGGATCAGCTGTTACCCCCTTGTATTGTTTTGTTAGATAAAACTGTACACTTTTTTCTATCTCTAAGGAGTGCAGGAGCCCTTGGTTGAATAAATCACTGGCATATATAAGGGGAGACTGGTCCCCCCCGAAGCTAAGATTTTTTTTAGATATTCTCCACACAGTTCATGAATAAAAACATAAAATAGCATAAAATATGGCATTATGGGGCATCAGGCCCCCCAAAACTGTCTCACCCCCAAAAAGCTTTTTTCTAAACATGCCACTGCTAGAATATCAGATATACCTAGACCAAGGGGGTAACAACTGACCCAAAATTTGTGAATGTATTGCCAGTAATGCCATGTAAATCTTGGGGTAATGCCAGAAAATTAATACATGTAGTGCTGTAATGCCATGCTAATTTATATGAGTAATCCTGTAAGTTGTTTCCCCCTCAACCTAGACTTACTTACCTGAAAAAAGCAACTAAATATGGGACATGTATATTCATAATTAGTTAAAATGTGAAATCTAGGTATTATTTAATGTTTATTTATTTACTTACAGAATTTTTTTTAATAGTTTTGATACATGTTAAGTATTCTGAATGTAGTCAACACATATTATACAGTGAGTTTTGTAGTAGTTATGCCTACAAAAATTTGCACAAAAATGTGAATAAATCTTCTCCATGTCCCCATTTTTTATGAACAGAAGTGATAAGTAATGAGACATATAAATAATAATAAAAAAAAACATAAAAATGGAAAGGGTCTATTCTCTACTTCCAATATTGTACCAATATGGTAGAATGAGGAGTATGACCTAGAAAACTTTAAAAAATGTGCACCTACCTGTAGAAAGACATCATAGGCTTGCACTGAGCCCAGTAAAGTGGCCAACATTCATGGGATTTATACCATCCATCAATTTCCATTCTATTTCATAGACATACATGGTAGGTAAAATTAATTGAATGGTCAGTTCTATGGTTCACAACAGGTGATTTATTTTCAGCTTTAGCAGTGGTGAATGAACTTATTCCAACAAAAAACTGAAAAACATCATCAATCTGAGTTAGATTTCCAATTGCCTGTATTTTTTACCACTTTTAAAGGTAAATTTTTTTTTGGAGCCTAGTTTTTGTGTGCCTGAGGGTATGCCCAACATGGTTCTAGCAGCCAAAAATACACAATAATCAAAAAACAAAAATTGACCCAACAACTTTAAGTCCAAAAAGAAACTAAAGCTGGGTTTATACAGAAACATAGCATGACATAACACGACATAACACAACATTACAGAAGGAAAATGGGTTTTTATACAAAAAATATAACATGACATAACATAAAAGCTTGGTCCAATCACAGTTTGACTTTTGTATACAAGATTTTGGAACTTTGAGCTTAATTGATTGAACAGGTGCAGAGCTTCCCTGCTCTGTACAACAAGAAAGACAAGGATTCTTCATCCATCCAAAAGAAAGAAATAACACCACCTATGAAATTAACCAAAGAGTCATGTATTAGGGCTGAGCTTCAATTAATTGCAATATTAACGAACAGCCAACCTTCTATATTTTCCTAAATATGCCTAATTAGCTTTTGTTAAACAAAAAAAAATATCAAAACCATCCAAACCGAGGGGTGATCAGCTGAATCAAATTTGTACACTGTCCTACAGGACTTTAATAAATTTTTGGTCTTGTATAGTCCTTTACATGTCCTGTATAGTCCTGTACAAGTCCTGTATAGTCCTGCCTGTGGGTTCCTGTATAGTCCTGTGGCTGAAAAAGCGCCCATAAAAAAATTTGTGACCAAAAAAAAAGGTCATCATGTCTTAACTCACAGTTTTGTTAGAGAGCTTATTTGCCTAGTACTTAATCATGCGTAGGGCACCCCTTAGGCGCCAGTACCCTTGTGGTCCTGTATAGTCCTGTGGAGTCGTGTCCTGTAGAGTCCTGTGGAAGTCCTATATAGTCCTGTACAAAAATTTGTACACCTACTGTGGGCAGCTGATCACCCCTCGATCTAATACAAAAAACATCCAACAATAAAAACATAGTTATGGTGAAAGATAAAAGTTGGGTAACTTTTATGTCTCATCTTATGTTATGCCATGCTATTTTTCTGCATAAAGCTCAACTCTGTTATGTTAAGTCATGATATGTTCCTGTATAAACCCAGCTTCATTATTGACCATAGAAAACCCAGCATAAACATAAATCCTAGTGTCTAGGTTTAAATGAAAATGCAACTAGATGCTTGAAAATATACTTAGCTTCATTTTAGAAAGAAAAAAGTATCCAAACTTACCCCTTTTTTAAGCAAATAAATTATCCAAAACAGGTCGACGACCCTATTTGTACTGCCCCAATACAATGAAAGGAAATGAAAGCTCGCATTGAGCCCATAAAAGCACTAATCGCAGATTTCGGCCATTGTTTCTAAACTTCTGCAATATTTTTGCACTTAATTTTTTGGGTTTTTTTTAACAAAATTAAAAGAGTCTAGTAACATTTTGGTAAAAAACATGTTTGAAACTACTACCTTAGATCACTTTCCGCCATTTTTCGGGGGACGTCAATAGGGCTGTCTAACAAAACATATGATCAAATCCAAGATGTCTTCCATAGGACAGACAAACCGATTTCCCATAAGCCGTAATGTTAACAAAAACGTAAATTTTACAAAAACGACAAGAGCTTTAGTCTCAAAAATTAATCAGTTTTAAGAATAGATCCTTTGTGCATATGGGAAAAATGCGTGTTTCTTAAAA
This sequence comes from Aspidapion aeneum, assembly GCA_963576565.1. Lineage (NCBI taxonomy): Eukaryota > Metazoa > Arthropoda > Insecta > Coleoptera > Brentidae > Aspidapion > Aspidapion aeneum. The sequence continues at coordinate 35,261,741 of OY755041.1, forward strand.
ATATTAAACTAAAGCGAGAAAATCTGAAATAAAAGGGACCATGTTTTCTTCAAAAAAGTAGGTTATGTTTTTGTTTATTTTGTTTTTTTTTAACGTTTTTTCTAGTTTTTTCACTTATTTTGAATTATTACATGGGCGCACCAAGGGGGCGGGGGGGCTAGGGGCCCGGACCCCCCAAACCACATATTTTTTTAGATATTTTCCATATATTTCATGAATAAACAGAAAAAATAGCATAAAGTACATCATAAGACCTCTGGGGGCCCCCCAAAGGTATCTGGCCCCTAAAGGTTTTTGAAGTTTTTTGACCAATGAATCAATGAACTATCAGCCCAAGGTAGGGGAAAGTAGTTCTATTCAAAGAGCTCACTTCAAGGCTCACTTAACAGAGACGAAATTGAAATAGACTAAACTTTTCTCATCAGATTCAGGTTTTCTATTAGGATCTTTTGTTGTACTTGACTAAACCTTTTGCTAAGTAATAGGCCTTCTATAGCATTAAACTGTGAAAAATATTTCACTATGATTTTTAGGTTTAGACAAAGTTTAATCACGGATCACCTTAACAAAGGTGATCCGTGGTTTAATTGTTTTAACCCTCCAGTAGTAAAATGAAAAAGAGGCACAACTTATAGGTAGGTCAGTCCAACAGATCAATATGCACATATAAGTTCCAACCAAGGTTGGTCAAGCAAACTTCTAATAAGTACTTTACAAAATATGTTTATTTAAAAAAATATAAGTAAACATTATATAAAAAAAAAAACTTGCAAAATTAAAATACAGTTTTTTCTTGTCATTGGCCTCACACACCATACATCACCATATGATTTTCCATGAACTATAATACATAGGGCTTAAGTACGGTCAAATTCATCAGCTCACAACAGTAAGTACTGTTCAAATTTTACAACAGTACAATATTCGCTGTTGTATTACTACTGTTACTATTACTTTTATTACTGTTTTTTTGTAACAATATTTGCTCAATTATGTATCTAAAAGTTTTATACTCTACTCTACAATTGGGCGTAACAGCATATGACCCATTAGGAGTATTAGAACCCAAATTTTTTTGAGAGAAATTGAAAAAAATATCTGAGAGAACTTATTTGTTTTTCTTGTGGTCATCAAAGTCAACAAAGATTACTTTTTTATCCATCTATTATTAATGATGCCAAAAAATTTTTTTTTGGTAATAAGCTCAGTACATTACCGGAGAAATTTCACAACAGGACTTGTAGTAGGTCCAGTCAGATACTATACAAATTTTACGGTGTACAAGTTTTAGCAAAATAGTTTAAGATAAAAAGAGGTTTGAGTTAGGGAGACTGTCAAACTCACCAGTTTATTCTAAACTGTTTTGAGGTCTGTAAAATAAATATTTATTAAAGAAAAAGAAACTTTGATGATACACGACTTCACTCGACACTATACAGGATGCTACACTACCAAAAGTTTATTTAAGGTTCTGTAGGATGGTGTACAAATTTGGTTCAGCTCATTATTCACACTTTAACCTCATATTGTTTTCCTTTTCTTTCTTCTCGGGACCCTTTTTTCAACCATCATTTTTAAAATTTTTCAACCGTTTTGAAACAATAATCCATTCAGGAGAGACCCAGTCATGATCATTGCTGTATTCTAGTTTTGAAAGTTGCTTGCCTAGAATAGTAAAAAAATCATAGTGAAATATTTCTTACAGTTTAACACAATTCTATGTTACACTTCTGCAAAAGGTCCACTCAAGCACAAAAAAAGATCCCAATAGAAAATGTTGCCAAAATGGCAGTTGCACATTTATCCAAAACAAACCTGACAAAAAACTTTCGAATATTTCAATTTATCCTCTGTTAAGTCAGGTAATAGAGCACTTATCCACTTTCTTTTCCCTTCTTTGAGCTGATACCTAGTTCATTTAAATCAAGATGATTTTTTAAGGTCAAAATACTTGGCATTCCATCAAAACTAACATTATCAAGCTCTCCCCAGCTGCCACAATTCATAACAGCACAGAAACTAATAATAATGATTCAAACTGAGTAAAAAACTGGAAAAAAAAGTAAAAAAAAACAAAAGTAAATAAAAACCTAACCTGACTTTTGAACAAAACATGGTCCCTTTTATTTGAGATTTACTGGCTTCAATTGATTTTTTTTAAGAAAAACGCATTTTTCCCATGTGTACAAAGGTTCAATACTTAAAACAGCATCTTTGTTGTAAGTTAAATCGTTTCACTTTTTTTAAAAATTACGTTTTTGTTAACATTGCGGCTTATGGGGAAACGCTTTGTCTGTCCCATGGCGACCATCTTGGATCGAAAAACAGCTGATCGTGACAGTTCGTTAGACAAGCTAATTGAGGCTTGCGCGACGCAAGCGCAAAACACACGATTGTTTCGCGTGATATCAATGCCACTTTTGCAAACTCTAGTATATCGATTTAAAGTTATGGCATTTTTGAAACCAGCGGAAAAAACTGCATTTAATATATTTTTTTTGTGTTTTAATCTCTTACGGTTTCGCGATAACAGAGTACACATTTCTGTCATTTTTAATTAGTTAAATGGTAAAGAATTTTAGAAAAAACGCTCTCCTGAAAAGTTGCCAAAAGCGTAGTTACTGTGTTTTGCAAAAGTCGGCTAATTCTCAATGTTTCTTACACTTCTCCGTTCATAAGGTAAATGGGACGGGCCTATATAGTCCTTTAATAGATATATGAAACAACAAAAGACCTAACCACACTTTTTGGCGTTTAAAAGTTAGGTTGGTATTAGCTTGTCTAACGAACTGTCACGATCAGCTGTTTTTCGATCCAAGATGGTCGCCATGGGACAGACAAAGCGTTTTCCCATAAGCCGCAATGTTAACAAAAACGTAATTTTAAAAAAAAGTGAAACGATTTAACTTACAACAAAGATGCTGTTTTAAGTATTGAACCTTTGTACACATGGGAAAAATGCGTTTTTCTTAAAAAAAATCAATTGAAGCCAGTAAATCTCAAATAAAAGGGACCATGTTTCGTTCAAAAGTCAGGTTATGTTTTTATTTACTTTTGTTTTTTTTTTACTTTTTTTCCAGTTTTTTACTCAGTTTGAATCATTATTATTAGTTTCTGTGCTGTTATGAATTGTGGCAGCTGGGGAGAGCTTGATAATGTTAGTTTTGATGGAATGCCAAGTATTTTGACCTTAAAAAATCATCTTGATTTAAATGAACTAGGTATCAGCTCAAAGAAGGGAAAAGAAAGTGGATAAGTGCTCTATTACCTGACTTAACAGAGGATAAATTGAAATATTCGAAAGTTTTTTGTCAGGTTTGTTTTGGATAAATGTGCAACTGCCATTTTGGCAACATGTTCTAGTGGGATCTTTTTTTGTGCTTGAGTGGACCTTTTGCAGAAGTGTAACATAGAATTGTGTTAAACTGTAAGAAATATTGCACTATGATTTTTTTACTATTCTAGGCAAGCAACTTTCAAAACTAGAATACAGCAATGATCATGACTGGGTCTCTCCTGAATGGATTATTGTTTCAAAATGGTTGAAAAATTTTAAAAATGATGGTTGAAAAAAGGGTCCCGAGAAGAAAGAAAAGGAAAACAATATGAGGTTAAAGTGTGAATAATGAGCTGAACCAAATTTGTACACCATCCTACAGAACCTTAAATAAACTTTTGGTAGTGTAGCGTCCTGTATAGTGTCGAGTGAAGTCCTGTATCATCAAAGTTTCTTTTTCTTTAATAAATATTTATTTTACAGACCTCAAAACAGTTTAGAATAAACTGGTGTGTTTGACAGTCTCCCTAACTCAAACCTCTTTTTATCTTAAACTATTTTGGTGCAAATTTTCCTTTATTTCCATGCTTTTTGACACCTAAAACTTGTGCACCGTAAAATTTGTATAGTATCTGACTGGACCTACTACAAGTCCTGTTGTGAAATTTCTCCGGTAATGTACTGAGCTTATTACCAAAAAAAAATTTTTTGGCATCATTAATAATAGATGGATAAAAAAGTAATCTTTGTTGACTTTGATGACCACAAGAAAAACAAATAAGTTCTCTCAGATATTTTTTTCAATTTCTCTCAAAAAAATTTGGTTTTTAATACTCCTAATGGGTCATATGCTGTTACGCCCAATTGTAGAGTAGAGTATATGTTTATTTGCATAAACTTTTAGATACATAATTGAGCAAATATTGTTACAAAAAAACAGTAATAAAAGTAATAGTAACAGTAGTAATACAACAACGAATATTGTACTGTTGTAAAATTTGAACAATACTTACTGTTGTGAGCTGATGAATTTGACCGTACTTAAGCCCTATGTATTATAGTTCATGGAAAATCATATGGTGATGTATGGTGTGTGAGGCCAATGACAAGAAAAAACTGTATTTTAATTTTGCAAGTTTTTTTTATATACCTAATGTTTACTTATATTTTTTTAAATAAACATATTTTGTAAAGTACTTATTAGAAGTTTGCTTGACCAACCTTGGTTGGAACTTATATGTGCATATTGATCTGTTGGACTGACCTACCTATAAGTTGTGCCTCTTTTTCATTTTACTACTGGAGGGTTAAAACAATTAAACCACGGATCACCTTTGTTAAGGTGATCCGTGATTAAACTTTGTCTAAACCTAAAAATCATAGTGAAATATTTTTCACAGTTTAATGCTATAGAAGGCCTATTACTTAGCAAAAGGTTTAGTCAAGTACAACAAAAGATCCTAATAGAAAACCTGAATCTGATGAGAAAAGTTTAGTCTATTTCAATTTCGTCTCTGTTAAGTGAGCCTTGAAGTGAGCTCTTTGAATAGAACTACTTTCCCCTACCTTGGGCTGCTAGTTCATTGATTCATTGGTCAAAAAACTTCAAAAACCTTTGGGGGGCCCCAGAGGTCTCATGATGTACTTTATGCTATTTTTTCTGTTTACTCATGAAATATATGGAAAATATCTAAAAAAATATGTGGTTTGGGGGGTCCGGCCCCCTAGCCCCCCGCCCCCTTGGTGCGCCCATGTAGTAATTCAAAATAAGTGAAAAAACTAGAAAAAAAGTTTAAAAAAAACAAAATAAACAAAAACATAACCTACTTTTTTGAAGAAAACATGGTCCCTTTTATTTCAGATTTTCTCGCTTTAGTTTAATATTTTTAAGAAAAACGCATTTTTCCCATATGCACAAAGGATCTATTCTTAAAACTGATTAATTTTTGAGACTAAAGCTCTTGTCGTTTTTGTAAAATTTACGTTTTTGTTAACATTACGGCTTATGGGAAATCGGTTTGTCTGTCCTATGGAAGACATCTTGGATTTGATCATATGTTTTGTTAGACAGCCCTATTAGCTTGTCCAGGGCTATCAAAATGGACGGGCCACGATCCTCCACTTTGTTGACGTCACATCCGGGGCTGATTTTTTTTTGATGGTCACGTTACGACACAGCTGATTGTCTTTAAAATTTTGAAGTTGGAATGACGGTTCATGGATATTTGATTTTTTGTTAAATAAAGCCGTTTTTGAGATTGTTTTTACTTTATTCTGGCAGAACAATTTTTTTTAAATGTATAGTAAGCCCTAATTTTTCATAGCCGCTTCATTAGCTCACACAAAAATTAAGTTTAAATCAGAAGCGAATGTGACAATAACATATCACAAAGTCAAATACATGTCAAATATAACAGTTGGCATGTGGTACATGGCGGGTAATTTGAATTCAAAATAAGGAATGCTAAATCTTGAAGATTTTAACCTTTTAATCATGTTGCTTCCTTACAAACCTTTGGTGGAATATCGGGATCGTGTCTGAGAATATTTCACTGAAATTTTGCGGAAATCTGAAGTGCCATTTTGAAAATATCATAAAAAAACGTCTGACCTCCCATAAGACCCAATGTAAAATTCAGCCCCGGGAGAACAGCTGATTTTTTCAGGGTCGTGGCCTCTATTTTTGTGTTGGCCTTGGCTTGTCTAACGAACTGTCACGATCAGCTGTTTTTCGATCCAAGATGGTCGCCATGGGACAAACAAAGCGTTTTCCCATAAGCCGCAATGTTAACAAAAACGTAATTTTTAAAAAAAGTGAAACGATTTAACTTACAACAAAGATGCTGTTTTAAGTATTGAACCTTTGTACACATGGGAAAAATGCGTTTTTCTTAAAAAAAATCAATTGAAGCCAGTAAATCTCAAATAAAAGGGACCATGTTTTGTTCAAAAGTCAGGTTATGTTTTTATTTACTTTTGTTTTTTTTTACTTTTTTTCCAGTTTTTTACTCAGTTTGAATCATTATTATTAGTTTCTGTGCTGTTATGAAGTGTGGCAGCTGGGGAGAGCTTGATAATGTTAGTTTTGATGGAATGCCAAGTATTTTGACCTTAAAAAATCATCTTGATTTAAATGAACTAGGTATCAGCTCAAAGAAGGGAAAAGAAAGTGGATAAGTGCTCTATTACCTGACTTAACAGAGGATAAATTGAAATATTCGAAAGTTTTTTGTCAGGTTTGTTTTGGATAAATGTGCAACTGCCATTTTGGCAACATTTTCTATTGGGATCTTTTTTTGTGCTTGAGTGGACCTTTTGCAGAAGTGTAACATAGAATTGTGTTAAACTGTAAGAAATATTTCACTATGATTTTTTTACTATTCTAGGCAATACAATACAGCAATGATCATGACTGGGTCTCTCCTGAATATCCATTCATCCATTGTTTCAAAACGGTTGAAAAATTTTAAAAATGATGGTTGAAAAAAGGGTCCCGAGAAGAAAGAAAAGGAAAACAATATGAGGTTAAAGTGTGAATAATGAGCTGAACCAAATTTGTACACCATCCTACAGAACCTTAAATAAACTTTTGGTAGTGTAGCGTCCTGTATAGTGTCGAGTGAAGTCCTGTATCATCAAAGTTTCTTTTTCTTTAATAAATATTTATTTTACAGACCTCAAAACAGAATAAACTGGTGAGTTTGACAGTCTCCCTAACTCAAACCTCTTTTTATCTTAAACTATTTTGGTGCAAATTTTCCTTTATTTCCATGCTTTTTGACACCTAAAACTTGTACACCGTAAAATTTTTATAGTATCTGACTGGACCTACTGCAAGTCCTGTTGTGAAATTTCTCCGGTACTGTACTGAGCTTATTAGCAAAAAAAAATTTTTTGCCATCATTAATAATAGATGGATAAAAAAGTACTCTTTGTTGACTTTGATGACCACAAGAAAAACAAATAAGTTCTCTCAGATATTTTTTTCAATTTCTCTCAAAAAAATTTGGGTTCTAATACTCCTAATGGGTCATATGCTGTTACGCCCAATTGTAGAGTAGAGTATATGTTTATTTGCATAAACTTTTAGATACATAATTGAGCAAATATTGTTACAAAAAAACAGTAATAAAAGTAATAGTAACAGTAGTAATACAACAGCGAATATTGTACTGTTGTAAAATTTGAACAGTACTTACTGTTGTGAGCTGATGAATTTGACCGTACTTAAGCCCTATGTATTATAGTTCATGGAAAATCATATGGTGATGTACGGTGTGTGAGGCCAATGACAAGAAAAAACTGTATTTTAATTTTGCAAGTTTTTTTTTATATAATGTTTACTTATATTTTTTTAAATAAACATATTTTGTAAAGTACTTATTAGAAGTTTGCTTGACCAACCTTGGTTGGAACTTATATGTGCATATTGATCTGTTTGACTGACCTACCTATAAGTTGTGCCTCTTTTTCATTTTACTACTGGAGGGTTAAAACAATTAAACCACGGATCACCTTTGTTAAGGTGATCCGTGATTAAACTTTGTCTAAACCTAAAAATCATAGTGAAATATTTTTCACAGTTTAATGCTATAGAAGGCCTATTACTTAGCAAAAGGTTTAGTCAAGTACAACAAAAGATCCTAATAGAAAACCTGAATCTGATGAGAAAAGTTTAGTCTATTTCAATTTCGTCTCTGTTAAGTGAACCTTGAAGTGAGCTCTTTGAATAGAACTACTTTCCCCTACTTTGGGCTGATAGTTCATTGATTCATTGGTCAAAAAACTTCAGAAACCTTTGGGGGGCCCCAGAGGTCTCATGATGTACTTTATGCTATTTTTTCTGTTTACTCATGAAATATATGGAAAATATCTAAAAAAATATGTGGTTTGGGGGGTCCGGCCCCCTAGCCCCCCGCCCCCTTGGTGCGCCCATGTAGTAATTTAAAATAAGTGAAAAAACTAGAAAAAAAGTTTAAAAAAGAACAAAATAAACAAAAACATAACCTACTTTTTTGAAGAAAACATGGTCCCTTTTATTTCAGATTTTCTCGCTTTAGTTTAATATTTTTAAGAAAAACGCATTTTTCCCATATGCACAAAGGATCTATTCTTAAAACTGATTAATTTTTGAGACTAAAGCTCTTGTCGTTTTTGTAAAATTTACGTTTTTGTTAACATTACGGCTTATGGGAAATCGGTTTGTTTGTCCCATGGAAGACATATATATATATATATATATATATATATATATATATATATATATATATATATATATATATATATATATATATAAGTAAACATTATATAAAAAAAAACTTGCAAAATTAAAATACAGTTTTTTCTTGTCATTGGCCTCACACACCATACATATGATTTTCCATGAACTATAATACATAGGGCTTAAGTACGGTCAAATTCATCAGCTCTCAACAGTAAGTACTGTTCAAATTTTACAACAGTGCAATATTCGCTGTTGTATTACTACTGTTACTATTACTTTTATTACTGTTTATTTGTAACAATATTTGCTCAATTATGTATCTAAAAGTTTATGCAAATAAACATATACACTACTCTACAATTGGGCGTAACAGCATATGACCCATTAGGAGTATTAGAACCCAAATTTTTTTGAGAGAAATTGAAAAAAATATCTGAGAGAACTTATTTGTTTTTCTTGTGGTCATCAAAGTCAACAAAGATTACTTTTTTATCCATCTATTATTAATGATGCCAAAAAATATTTTTTTGGTAATAAGCTCAGTACATTACCGGAGAAATTTCACAACAGGACTTGTAGTAGGTCCAGTCAGATACTATACAAATTTTACGGTGTACAAGTTTTAGGTGTCAAAAAGCATGGAAATAAAGGAAAATTTGCACCAAAATAGTTTAAGATAAAAAGAGGTTTGAGTTAGGGAGACTGTCAAACTCACCAGTTTATTCTAAACTGTTTTGAGGTCTGTAAAATAAATATTTATTAAAGAAAAAGAAACTTTGATGATACAGGACTTCACTCGACACTATACAGGACGCTACACTACCAAAAGTTTATTTAAGGTTCTGTAGATGGTGTACAAATTTGGTTCAGCTCATTATTCACACTTTAACCTCATATTGTTTTCCTTTTCTTTCTTCTCGGGACCCTTTTTTCAACCATCATTTTTAAAATTTTTCAACCGTTTTGAAACAATAATCCATTCAGGAGAGACCCAGTCATGATCATTGCTGTATTCTAGTTTTGAAAGTTGCTTGCCTAGAATAGTAAAAAAATCATAGTGAAATATTTCTTACAGTTTAACACAATTCTATGTTACACTTCTGCAAAAGGTCCACTCAAGCACAAAAAAAGATCCCAATAGAAAATGTTGCCGAAATGGCAGTTGCACATTTATCCAAAACAAACCTGACAAAAAACTTTCGAATATTTCAATTTATCCTCTGTTAAGTCAGGTAATAGAGCACTTATCCACTTTCTTTTCCCTTCTTTGAGCTGATACCTAGTTCATTTAAATCAAGATGATTTTTTAAGGTCAAAATACTTGGCATTCCATCAAAACTAACATTATCAAGCTCTCCCCAGCTGCCACAATTCATAACAGCACAGAAACTAATAATAATGATTCAAACTGAGTAAAAAACTGGAAAAAAAGTAAAAAAAAACAAAAGTAAATAAAAACTTTTGAACAAAACATGATCCCTTTTATTTGAGATTTACTGGCTTCAATTGATTTTTTTTAAGAAAAACGCATTTTTCCCATGTGTACAAAGGTTCAATACTTAAAACAGCATCTTTGTTGTAAGTTAAATCGTTTCACTTTTTTTAAAAATTACGTTTTTGTTAACATTGCGGCTTATGGGAAAACGCTTTGTTTGTCCCATGGCGACCATCTTGGATCGAAAAACAGCTGATCGTGACAGTTCGTTAGACAAGCTAATTTGTCAAATCAGCTGTTTTGTGTTTACACACGTACTTTTGTGAATTATATTATAATCTATAATCTTTGATTAAATGGTGTTGTGGAATAAAAAATATGTTTAGCAACAAAAACACAATTTCTCCAAGAAAACATTTTCAACTAAGTGTGCAACAAATCGAGGAGGATATAGAGGCCATATGCAATGATGAGGAGCAACGAAATAAACTGTATTATTGCCTTGGTAAATCAATTTCCTCATTGATATTAGCCTATACTACAATATACTCATTGATATTAGCCTAATTTTGCTTTTATACACAGAAATATTTACACTTAGGACCTATCCTTAAATTATGTAATGCTGAAGGGGGGTTTGGCATTTCATTACACTGAATGGTTTTTTAAATGTTTTTCTTAAAAAGCGTTATGAAGGGGGGGAGGTCAAAAATCCTGAATTTCTGCATTACATAATTTAAGGACATTCCCTTAGAGTAATATAGGCCAGGCATTAGAGTGAAAAAACGACCCCCAGCTTGTAAAAGGTAGTGTAGCCGCGATTTCGACATATGTTTCGAGTCCTAAAAAAAATCTTGAATTTAGTGTGCACAAAAACGGTTTTTTTCTAAATTACTTGGTTCCTGTACATTTTAGAAGAAAAAGTTTTAAACAAAAGTTGAAGACAATAAAATTTCCTACAAAAGTGCTATTAGGTATAAACTTTTTTGTCAATTAAATCGTTTTCAAATTATGAGTCGAGATATTTTGCCTCCCTTTTGGATTTTTACCAATTTTTTTTCTAGAACTAGATAACTTAGAAACTGCATATTTTTGAGAAAATCTGTAATAACATAAAATAAAGACTAATTATTAGCCTATAAAATGAGATATATCACTGGGTGGTCTGGGTAGTACCTTTGCTAAGATATGTACCTTGATGTGGTAGCAGTACACCTGTTTCCTATTTATTTTCATAGTACATGTACATGCAAAATAAACCAACATTATTAAGTTTCATGCTTAGAGTAATAATATTACTCTGAGGTTTCATGTCATTTTCTCAAAAGGTAAGCATTTTACAAAAATTATTTAATTAAGTTTATCTTTTAAAAGATGTATCACTTAAGTAAGTCCAGCTTACAGTTAGCACTTAATTATAATGCAGAGGCGTTAGTGGTATATCTTTGAGCCAAAGTGTTAAGCCTATATCATTTATTGTTGTAATCTGCAGAGTTTTTTCATGTAGGTACTGGGTGGAAAAATAAAATATACCACTTTAGTCAAACTCAGTATGTAGGTACTTGAGCACAATAGATCCATTTGTGGTCGTGATGCATGGAGGTTCAGTAGGGCCTGCCACCACTTTTGAATACATAGCACTTAATTGGCATCCCTTTTTTTAGGTTTTATTCAGTTTTCAAAAATTGATTCCAGCAGTGGCCATATATTGAGGAAATTTTGATTAAATTACAATTTTTTTTTAAATTGTTTTATTCAAGTTTCTTAAAAACTAAGCTTCTTACTAAATCTTCCTTTAATCTATATTGTTGCAAATAAAATTATCCTTAAAATGATATCTATCTACTAGGTTTTTGTTCACGGCGAACAATCAATAAGGAACATACATGTTTGGTAAATTTTTTTCATCACTGAAACCAAGCTCTACTGGAAAATAATATTTTACTTTATATTATAGACAATTAATTTTTCTTTCGATTGATGTGTATATTTATAACATTTAGGTAACCATTAATACATAACGGACATCCAAAAACTTAATTGCAAAAAAATTCCCAACATGTGTGTATTTCTTGAGTGTTCCCAGTTAACAAAAACCCACTAGATATATATAGTTTTAAAAATAATTTTATTTTCAACAATATAAAGTAAAACTAGATTTTTTGGAAAGCTTAGTTTTTAAGAAAATTGAATAAAACAAATAAAAAAATAACCTCAATCTTCGGACGCCCCTGGAGTTTCAATAATAATTTTAAGACCACTTTCTAATAGACCACTTAAAAGAGCATTTTATTTTCTCTAGAAAAGATGTTTGAACATTTTTCCCTAAAATGCTTACTTTTTTGAAAACTGAATAGAACTTGATGAATTGAAAATGATTTACTTATGTGATGATTAAAATAAATCCAATTTAGGGATTCCAATAAAGTGCTAACCGTGGACTTGATCCACTTATGTAATACATCATTTAAAAGATAATTTAATTTTCTACAATAAAGTTAATTACACATTTTCTGTAAAATGACATTTAAAAAAAATGATATACTTAAACTTAATAATTTTGGTTTATTTTGCATTCGCTATGGAAAAACAAAGGAAACAGATGTATTGAATATGTAACACTTTACTTTATATTATCACAGATTTTTTAAGTTAAAGGCTACTAAAAAAATGGTCAAAATCCAAAATGGCGGCGAAATGTTTAGCCTCAAAACTCGAAAACCAGTCATCTGACAAGAAAATGTATGAAAGTGCTTTTGTAGAAAATTTTATAGTCTTCAACTTTTGTTTAAAACTTTTTTTTGGAGGGGCGAGCGGCCTCCCCAAGGTCGAAAACTTAATTTTTTTAGGTCTTTAATGTGAGTAACATTTGTCAAAATCGCTACACCACATTTTGCAAGCTAAAATTCTATAATGACTGGACTAATATGCCTAGAGAATTAACCAGAAGGTTTGTTTGTATAAAAACAAAATTTTAACAAAAATCATATTTTATAGGCTACTCTTTTTTTATATCATAAGTTGTCAAAATATTTATACAACAAGCAGGACTGGTGGTCTGAGGATGGCATTATAAAACTTTACAAAAAGCAAACATTTTATGTTTTAGATAAAAGTCCACCAAAAGAAGACAAGTTTTTAAAAGTGGAAGAGTTTTTGAAAGGTTCTGATGAGTTAGAAAATGTTGTAAAAAATATAGAAATCGCTGGACGCCAATTAAAAGAGTCTAACAATAAATTAAGGGAACAAATTGATGAAATAAGGCAAAAGGCTGCCAGCTATAAATAAGGTAAATTTTGGATAAATAAATAAGTAATTTTCAGTTATTGTAAAATGTATTAATTTTTTATTTTTTGTAAAATATAATTTTATTATATAAAATGATTGATCTTATTTTTTCCTTAAACTTAAAGATATAAGCAGACCTTACTCTAAATTGTTTGTACATTTGTATGACTAATACTTTAAAAACTACTGTGAGGAAAATTTTAATTAAAAATGGTTTATCAGGATAAATGAAATTGTGTGGCTAATAAGCCCTAACAAATCCTTACTTGTTCTTTTAACACTAGCAATTAATGTTTGATAGTACATGCCATTTATACTGTATGTTGGAATTATTAACATTTGACATTCACAAAAGTTAGTGTAACTTAAAGTTATAAGCAGACCTTACTCTAAATTGTTTGTACATTTGTATGACTAATACATTAAAAAACACTGCGAGGAAAACTTTAATTAAAAATGCTTTATCAGGATAAATGAAATTGTGTGGCCAATAAGCCCTAACAAATCCTTACTTGTTCTATTAACATTAGCAATTATAGTTTGATAGGACATGCCATTTATACTGTATGTTGGAATTATTAACATTTGAAATTCACAAAAGTTAGTGATAGTAAGAATTTATCAGTGGCGGCTCGTCCATAGGTTTGCACAACACCCAAAAAATATAGGTAAAATAATAACAGAACTATTAATTATATATTTTTAAATTCCCACCAGAATTATGTACATTTATACGCTACCACACCTCTTAAGGGGCCTACAAACACGCGAACATTTCTAGAGATTAGTACGCGCGTACAAGTTTGCGCATACTAATCTCTTCGTGTGTAGACAATATCCGCCTAAAATATCTCTCGAAGACTTGTTCGCGCGCACGATGTACGCGAGCAAATCTCTCGGTGTCTAGGCAAAACGCATTGATAATATCGTGTTTATATTTAGAACGTTTAATTTTGTCTTCGTGTGTGTAGGCAATTCCACCAAACGTACATGTATGCAGAGATTAGTTCGAGCGTACTAATCTCAAGAAATGCTCGCGTGTCTGTAGGCCCCTTTATATCGCGCGCGCCGGCCGCCCACAGCGACGGCATTATCTCACGGTTTGTAGCTCGAATGCAACCCAATTTGCCTATGACAAAGCGCGCGAGATTTTGTTTCTATGCGTGGATTTCAAAGCCGTCCCGTAAAGCTCAGCGAGGTTGCAGGTCGACTGCACCGATTGTTTATTTTGCATGCTAATTTCTTATTTTAATTTGTCGTGTAGTCCGTTTAAATAAATCCCGATGGGTGTGTATTGAATATTAATTTTGTAATTTATTCCTTTATTATTAAAGCTTGATCCGTATATTTGTGTGTTCAAAAATTACGATTCTCCTTTGCAACCTCCAGATTTTTATTCTACGAGCCGCCACTGGAATTCATATCTAATAATCAAAACAATACATGTTAAAACTGGGTAAAACTATATTCAGAGTGTTAATTTCTCCTCAACCTGTCTCTTTTACACTTAAACATATTTAGGTACATTAACATTTTATGTATATAAAGTTAGCACAACTTTGGATAATCTAAATAATTATATCCTTATAATTAGCTGCTAATTAGTCAAAAAAAATTGTTGTTCTCTTTTATTATAAAAAATGATGTTTTTCTAATTTAAATAAAGAGCAACCTATATTTTTTGTTTGGAAACGAATTAGCAGCAAATTATGCAATAAAAATATTTAAAATATACCTAGTATTTTTAATAAGTGATTGGCTAACTTTATTAAATTAGGTTAGCAAAACATCCGTTTTTCTGGAAATTCAAAGCCACCTTTTTTTAATAATGTAAAAGCACCAGTAGTTGACAGTGAGTTAACTTTATGAAGTTAGCAAAACGTCCGTTTTTCCTAAAATTCAAAGCCATCATTTTTTAATTAGAAACTAATTACTTAGTAGTAAATTATGCAATAAAAATATTTAAAAAATAATAAATGATCTTTATACAGCATGGCCATCCTTCTATCTAGGGGTAGGATTTTTCTATGGGCCAAAACGAACGTTGCCGGATTAGCGAAAATATCAATATACTCCGCTACTCGGTTCGCGAAAGGTCAACTTAGTAATTTCCGAAAACACTTTTTTCGAAGACATTTTAATCGAAAACCTAAATTCGAATGACATTTTTTCCGAATGACGTTTTTTTCGAAAATATTTTTTTTGAAAATATTCCTTTCGTATTACATTTTTTTCAAATGACTTTTTTTCAATAACGTTTATCTCTGAAACATTATTTTTTTCAAAATTTCCTTAAGATAGCTTATTTCCTGTCTTACTTTTTAGAATTCGAAATCGGTGTTATCCTAACCTTTGTCAATTGATAGTATATGTACTCTAACCTGTCCCTGACCTTTTTCTTCCACAAAAAATGTCCCCAATGGAGAGGTTAGGATAGGTTTGCCATTAATTTAAGAGAGTAAGTATAACACTGATTTCGAGCTCCCAAAAGGAGAACAGGAAAGCTATCTTAAAGAAATATTTTTTCAAAAAAATATAATTCGAAAAAATGTCATTTGTAAGAAAAGCTTTCGAAACATATTTCATTGGAAAAAAATATTTTCGGAAAAAATGTCATATGAAAAGAATGTTTTTGAAGAAAACGTCATTCGGATAAAATGTCTTTCAAAATTGAGGTTTTCGAAAATAATGTCATTCGAAATTTAGGTTTTTGATTATAATGTCTTTGAAAAAAGTATTTTCCAAAACCGTGTTTTCGAAAAACTGACTACGTTGACCTTTTGCGAAAAATTTCATTCGAAATAATTGTTTAAGAAATTTTTGTTTTCGAAAATAGTGTCATTCAAAATTTAGGTTTTCGATCAAATTGTCTTAAAAAAAGCCTGTTTTTGAAAAACGAACCGAACCAAACGGGGTGATACACAACCAGAATAATACCTTAAAATTCGACGTTCCTAAAAGTAAATAATTTAGTTAATTTAATATTAAATTAAATAATAATTTTCAATTACTTTTACCAACAAGCAAGTGTTGTTCTGGTTATTAATTTGCGTCAAGTAATAATTGTCGCCCCCTTAGAGTAATAATATTACTCTAAGTTCGCGCCAAAGAATTGTTTCAGGTTGTTACCTTTGGCAACGCCGCTTTTTACGGGAATCGTACATATCGCGGTCTCTTATTAATCAATGCTATACTCTATCTGTTTTGTGTCCTCTTATAGAAATTAAGCCCCCTAGATGTGGACTTGTTTACGCGGTATAAAGTTAGAAAATATGCTTTAAACAAAAGAGCCAGTGTTTTTGTTTGGCAAATAATTAGCAGCGAATTACAAGCATATAATTTTTTTCGTTTTCCAAGGATGTTCTGCTAACATTATATAAAGTTAGCAAAACGATTTTTTAAAATAAAAAGCAACAAATTTTTTTGTTTGGCAACTAATTGACAGCAAATTTTTGCTGGCCAAACATCCTTTTTACTTTCCTAGCCCGCGCAGCAATGGCTAGAGAAGGTATTGTTGTAAAAAAATAAAAAAATGTTTTTTGCTATACAGCCGAAAATGTGGTATTTGTGAACCGATTTTTATGAATTTTTTAAGTAAAATAGTGTGCAATACTGGAAATACTGATTAGTTTTTGACAAAAACTGTTTTCAAGGCTGATATAGCATGTAGTTTACTTAGAGTGTGCGAACGGACTAGGGAGGTATTAGATCTGAAATGGATCGATCTATCCAAAAAATCAACAATTTTTTTTGTTTGGCAACTAATTATAAGCAAATAATTTTTTTTAAGTCTTCCATCGTTGTTCTGCTAACTTAATATAATAATAAAATTTGCCATTTTGTAATTGTGTGCACCAAATATTTACATTATTACCATATTTTGACGTGCATAAAGTTAGCAGTACACAATTTTTATGATTGAAAAAATTAGTGCTATTAAGTGTTAAGATCCCAAATTTAATACTCTTATACTTTTCCAGTTTTAGCCTGTACTGCTAACCAGCCATTAAAGTTAGCAGTGCACCATATATTGGTCTAAGATCGCGTGTGGAGGATCAAAATGGTTAAAAAAATTAAATGCTCCCATTTCTGCAAAAAAAAAAGTATTTCTGCATGTTTTCCAATTTTTTTTAAAACACTCATATGCACTGCAAAAAAAAATCCGCAGTACAAACTTTTTTGTTTTAAAAAATCAGTGCTTATTTAGTGATAATAGGGACATTTTGGGTCAGTTAAAAAAACATAAAATTGAACAGCTGATAATGTTATTGTTACTAAGAATAACGGTAACATTCTGGGAAAAACAGACCTATTTTGGAACACTAAAGGTAAGGATAACACAAACGTTAATTTAGTAGTTTTACGATCATTGAACTTTTTGTTTATCTATATTTGTTTATTTATTTTTATTAGATTTATGGCTTTTTACAAACCAAACTAACGAATTTTAGTAAAAAATTCGACTGCATTAAAAAAACATACAAAATTAACCAAAAATAACGGTAAAATTAAAGGACTGCCACCGTAAGTACCGGGCGCCGTTGTCGTAAATAACAAAAAAGA
Organism: Aspidapion aeneum; assembly: GCA_963576565.1. Lineage (NCBI taxonomy): Eukaryota > Metazoa > Arthropoda > Insecta > Coleoptera > Brentidae > Aspidapion > Aspidapion aeneum. The sequence continues at coordinate 35,279,528 of OY755041.1, forward strand.
AGCGAGAAACTGCTAATGCGCAGACTCAGTAATAACAATAACGGGAACAAAGTGTAAAATACGCAACCCAAAATGTCCCTAATAATTAAATGCCGAGCTCCCAAATTTAATGCTATTATACTTTCCGAGTTATAGCCTGTAGTGCAATATAATAGTTATATTTTTATGGATGTGCAGTGATGTAAAAATGTCGTCAATGTAATAAATAATGACATAAAAATATGTAAATAATGTCAGTGAATATAATAAACAAAGATGCCAGAAAATAACGTTACTGCATATCCATACAAATTCTACATAACTACCCGTTAAAGTTAGCAGTGCACCATATAATAGTGGTCTAAGAAGGCAGGGGAGGGTGAAAATGGTTTAATGAAACACTAATTAAATGCTAACATTTCTGAGTGTCTAGCAGTTAAAGTTAACAATGTAATAATGTGTTTTTAAATAAAAATAGTTAAAAATGTGCAGAAATAAAAGCATTTGATTAGCATTTAATTTTTTCAACCATTTTGTCCATTCCCACCCCTGCCCTGCTTAGATCACTTTGAGATGGTGTACAAGCTATAACGCGAAAAGTAGTGAAAGTACAAGAATATTATATTTGGGAACTCGACCTTTTATGAGCACTAAATAAGAACTAACTTTTCGAAGCATAAAAGGTTGGGAGTAGACACTTAATTAGGACTAAATAAGCACTATTTTTTTTTAGTTATAAAAGGTTATTGTACTGCAGACTTTTTACCCAACTGTAGCACGGCGAAAGGAAGGGTAATGTTTTTCGATTGGGATAAATGTATGTATGTAGATATGTTTGTGTAACGCTAGAGGCTAAACGGCTGAACCGATTTTGACAAAAAAGGGGTCGTTGAATTGCTACTGATCCCAAAGGTGCTATAGGCTATATTTTTTTAAACAGGAATCATTTTGTCACATGATGTAGGCTTTAAGGCATACAAATTATCTAAATTTCAGGCGATTTTAATGAAATTCTTTTGATAACCCATTGAAAATGTCCTCTAATTTGCTGTGGTTACTTTGTAGTCCTCCCTTCTCCCACCCATCTCTCGTCCTGTCATTCCCCCCACCCTATTAAAAAATCATATTCGCATAATTTTACCAAATATAGGGCGATTTCAAAAATCATTTCTGCGTATGCTTTCGAATTCTTTTCCAAAACCATTTTACTAGTCCCCAACCCCGCGTGTCTCCCTCTCTCCTCCCCGCCCTCCTTATTAGTAATAGTTATAGCTACAAATTTATAGTACGACGAAAATAAAATTTGGATTGTGTGACCTACAGAAACTTAGCATTACATTAGCACTTAATTAGTTCTAAACTTTGACTCTACAAATCTGTGTCTAAAGTTAGCAGTGCAATGTGTTTTTAAATTGAAAAAAATGTGCAGCTATTTTGACCAGCCCCACCCCTTCTTAGATCAATATGGTGTACTGCTGCCTTTAACAGGTAGTTAGCAATACCTACAGGCTATAACTCGGAAAGTATAAGAGCATTAAATTTAGGAACTAGGCAGTTAATTAGGACTTAATAAGCACTCATTTTTCCAAACATAAAAGGTTTATACTGCAGACTTTTTTGTGTAGTGCATAATGGTGTTATATTGCTTCATAAAAATAATGCTCTAATAAAAATTAGAAAAAAAGGGGAAAAATATATTTTTTTCAGAACTAGGAGCATTTAATTAGCATTTAATTATTTAAACCATTTTCACCCTTCCCTTGCCTTCTTAGACCATTCTTATTTGGTGCACTGCTAACTATAACGGGAAGTTAGCAAAATAGGTTATAACTTGGAAAGTATAAGAGCATTAAATATAAGAATTTGGCATTTAATTAGCACCTAATAAGCACTAATTTTTCCAACCAATTTTTTGTACTGTAAACTTTATGGACGCCATATTTTCATAAAAATTAGATTACCTACTTATAGTATTTACAATTACTCACCATAGCCTCAGGCGAAGAGTAAATTAAATCACTTTCAGCACATTCACTGGTGTTTAATTTAACTGATTCCTTTTGAACTACTTGAAGTAATGCTTGGCTGCTTTCCAGTATCTAATAAATAGAGAAAATTCTACTATCTCACATGTAAATTATTTCAAAATATTATCATTTTTTAAGAGACCTACAAACCTTTCTAAAACCCATTTCTGCCTCTTGTATTGTACTTTCATAATGATGTAATTTTTCGGTATCTTGTTGCAGACTGTTGTTGAGAATATCCATTTTTTGTTGTAACATAATCAGATTTTTCTCAAGAACTTCTTTTTCAGCACTTTTCCTTTGAATGATTTCACTGAGTTGATTTCTTTTGATTTTAAGTTCTTCTAAATCTTGAAAAAAAAAATAACAATTAGTTAATTGGATTTTTTCAGAAGAAAAAACTAAATTCTGGTAAATTCTATGGATCCACCGAGGCCGAAGGGTAAACAGCTAATCCAAAATGTACAAAGGTTGTCAGCGATGACGTCTATACTTTCCAGCAGACAAGACAATCATAACAAAAACATTTCATGTAAAAAAGGCCAAGTACGCGAAAATGGCATTCCGTAAAAAGAATTGAGATAAAAGTAAAGCCAAGTTCTCCAATAGAAATTTCAAAATGAAAGGTTCTTAATAGTTTGGAAATATTTTTTTAAACTTTGCTATTACAGCCAAACTTCTTTATGTTCAATTTAGCACTGTGCCTAAGAATCATTTATAGCCGTAATAGCCAAGTTTAGAAAAATATTTTCAAACTAGTAAGAACCTTTCATTTTGAAATTTGTATTGGAGAACTTGGCTTTACTTTTATCTCAATTCTTTTTACGGAATGCCATTTTCGTGTACTTGGCCTTTTTTTACATGAAATGTTTTTGTTATGATTTCACTTCTTTTTTAAAGGAATTGGATAATACTTAATTTTTAAAGTAGTAAAATATGCGGAATATTGTTTAAACTTTTGCAATGCCTTACTTAAATTTTTGAGGTTTTTTAATTTTTTTCCATGGTTTTATCGTAGTTTCTATTAGCCTTCCAAAGCTCAGCTCTCTAGCTTTTCTGAAAGTACACAATCTTACTTTTACATAACTTTACATGTATAGGGGAGGAGAGTAAATGAAAATATTGGACTTTTTAGTTTTTTTAAAAAAACTAAAAAACTAAAACATTTTTGCAAAATAAGAATAAACACGCCATTTTGAAGAAGTATGATTCTGTCCGACGTCTTAAACAATCTTTAAAGAACGATCAATTCTGATCACGATTTTTTTTGCTCGCTCGCTAAAATCGGTTTGTTAATAACGAATTTACAAGGAAATTAATGCAGACAGGATGGGCAATGCAATCGTAGAATCTGTAAAACAATGGTTGAAACAAAAATAGATTTTTTGAGAACCACCAAACCGATTTGACTAATTTTTACGTCGCTGTGTGAGGGAAAAGTAGTGATTTTCTATAAATTAAAAAAAAAAACTAAAACATTTTCGGAAAATAAGAATAAATACGCCATTTTGAAGAATCGAGTATGATTCTGTCCGCCATCCTAAATTTTAAGATGGCGATAAATTTTGATCAGGATCTTTAAAAAGCACTGAATTCTCACCAAGATGTTTTTTATTTAATCAAAATCGGTTTAGTAGTAATAAATTTATAAAGAAATAAATGCACGCATTATTGGCAAGGCAATCGTATAATATTCAAAACAATGGTTAAAACAAAAATATATTTTTTTAGAACCACTGCACCGATTTTGCTGATTCGTACCTTGTTGTGCGTGGCAAGAACACAGCTTTTTTACTGATTTAAAAAAATAATTAAAACATGTTCGCAACACAAGAATAAACGAGCATCTTTGAAGGGTACAATTTTATTTTGTCCGCCATCTTGGATTATAAGATGGCGGACAAAAAAATATATTTAGTCAAAACTCTGATTAATTCTCTGTCAAGTGCAGTTTGTCCCATTAAAATCGTTTGTATAGTTCAAAAGTTGTAATAAAAAAAATTGTCCAGTTTTTTTTGGCCCACCCGGTATATTGTCAGTTGGGTCGCTTGCAAAAAGTGGTGTAGTCGCGATTTTGACATATGTTGTTCACATTGGAGTCCTAAAAAAAAAAGTTTTTGAGCTTGCGGGGGGGGCCGGCTCCCCCCACCATCTTGGATTTAGTGTGCACGAAAAGATTTTCTTTTTAATTACTTGGTCCCTGTATATTTTAGAAAAAAAAGTTTTGGACAAAAGTTAAAGACAATAAAATTTCTGCTGTACTTTTACTTTGAACTGTCGAAATCAGTCTGGACGAAATACTTTATATTGCACCTTTTTTACAACACAAAGCAAATGAGGCAGCTCCAAGTCCGTAAAAGGCTCCAGAGTCTACTTGAAATTTAAAATTGACAAAACGTCGCCAGTATGACGTAAGATTTTCTGCAGGCAAGAAAATCTTTCTACAATCCAGATAATGGGATGACATCATGAAAACTACAGATCTTTTTCAGGCAAAGGCTCATCTATCAAAAAAAACTCAATTTTGGGCCACTGTTCCATGGACAGAGATAGCCAAGGTGGTCCCGCCCACCATAACGCACAATCGACTAATTGAGAAGGAAGTATGAGATGAGTCGACTGGCTAGATCGGCAGGGTTATCTTCTGATCTGATATGATACCAGCAATCACGTGCTTCATTATCTTGAATATGACTGACCCGATTTGACACAAAAGTATGCCATCGGCAACTTTATCCAACCAAGGGCAATTGTCGAATCCGACCAGGCATAACTCTTATAAGCATTTGGAATACTATAGGTGTCCAAAACAAACTTAAGCAATTTAGATGCCATTAAAGCATCACTTAGCTATAGTCTAGGAAGACTCCATTACTTAAGGGGACCGAGTAGCGACTTTACTTTTTGCATAGAGCAAGTAGGTATGTATAGCACCATTTGCAGAAGCTAGGCAAGAATATACGCAGCTTCCATAGCCTAATTCTGAAGCGTCCCCAAAAGTGTGAAACCCGAAACAAATATATTCAAAGAAAAAACAATATCGGGGTATTTCCAAAGAAGATAAACTCGATAAGTAATTTTTATATTCTGTCCACTTTTGACTTATGTCAACGGGCATTTCAGCGTCGCAATCTAGGCTTATAGCCCATAAAGACTGCATTCATTGTTTGACTAACAGAGTTAACTGAACCGAACCTAAGCAGTCAAATATCCTAGAAATCTTGAAAAGTAGTTCTCTTAGTACATGATGAATTGAAAAATATGTCCTTTCCAGGAGACCATCGAAGGCCAAGAACTTTCAAGTATGGGTCACATTTACTATCTAAAGCAAGAGGTTGTTGGAGAATACATGATGGAATAGTCACTAAAAAATCAGCATTATTAAGACCATTTTCTTAAGAAGAAACTTCCCTCATGCAATAAACTAATTAGCTCATTTTTAACCTCTATAGCTTCTTAAAGTGAACGAAAAGAGCATCAGACATCATCTATATAAATCTTAGACTCGAAAATATTAGCTGCACTTACAGATCTCTCCTTTCTTTCAATAGCCAGAAAACGACCTCCATAAACCTAGCAAGCTCAATAAAAATTTAAAAAATGTATTCCAGAATTATATGCTAATTTCATCCACTTTTTAAAATTTTTGTGCTCCTTTGGTTTCCACAGAAATTTAAAAAAATGATTGGCATGCTAGCTTTATATAAAGCTAGCAAGCCCATACAGAAATAATAAATATTTTTATAATATATATATGCGAAAATTAAGTGCTTTTTATGTGCTCCCGTTTGCTAAAAAGAAAATTCTATTTACCAAGTTTTTAAGCTTTTTTTTTAAATGTTTGGGCTGGCTAGGTTTATATAAACCTAGCCAGCCCACCTCAATAAAAATAAATAAAATACATATCAGAATTATGTGCTCTTTAGGTGCTAATTTCATCCACTTTTTAAAATTTTTGTTGTCCTTTGGTTTCCACGGAAATTTAAAAAAATGATTGACATGCTAGCTTTATATAAAGCTACCAGGCCCATAGAGAAATAATAAATATTTTTATAATATTTATATGCGAAAATTAAGTGCTTTTTATGTGCTCCCGTTTGCTGAAAAGAAAATTCCATTTACCAAGCTTTTAAGCTGTTTTTTTAATCAAATGTGTGGGCTAGGTTTATATAAACCTAAATTTCCATGAAAACCAAAGGAGAACAAAAATTTTAAAAAGTGGACAAAATGAGCAGATAAAGAGCACATAATTTTGGAATGTATTTTATTTATTTTTATTGAGGTCAGCTTGCTAGGTTATATAAACTTAGCCAGCCCACACATTATTTGAAAAATTGAATTTTCTTTTTGGCAAACGGTAGCACATAAAAAGCACTTAATTTTGCATATAAATATTATAAAAATATGTCCTGAATGAATTCATACCTACACATTGGAAAATAAAAATAAACAATTTTGAACCTCTAACAACATAAATTATGTTAGTGAAATGCCAATAAACTTGGCAAGAAAATAACATAACCAAAAAATGTGAGTTTGAGTGACTTTGATGGGTTTGATTTCTTTAAAATGAATCATACAGGGTCTCTAGTAAAGACTATCCCCATACAATTTGGTTCTATGTATTGGTATAACAAGGTGCTGTTTATTTCTTGTTTAATTTTTTAAGTTTATATGTCATTGTTTATCTGAAACAGGTTTTTATTTTTATATGTTTTTTTTAATTTTATTTGTCAAACACACTGTGTTTATTGTATTACAATCTAGTCAGTAAGACTAATTAGCAATTTTGTTTTAATTTAATTTACTAGAAAAGTCAGATTTAAACTTAGGGTTCCCTCAACAGTTCTCCCCGCTTTGTTTAGTCTGTAACTCACAATTGTGTTGTGTTTATAGCATTATTTGGTTTTATGTGTAATTCACTTAGTTTACTAGCTCAAACGGCTTCACTCTTTTTAGTCTTCGAACTAGCATAGTATTGTCTAGAAGCTGAGTTGCTTCCACATTCACATGCCGATGGAGTCTATCTTCATGGCTTTTTGCGTACTTTTTTATAGTCTCTGCTACAGTTTCGATTTTTAGATCTCGATGAAGGTCACTATTTTGAACTTACCAAGGTGGATTCACAATGTTTCTTAATACTTTATTTTGAAATCTCTGTACAACTAGAATGTTACTCTCTTTAGCACAACCCCATAGTTGAATACCATATTTCCATACTGGTTTCAGTATTTGTCTATAAAGCAGTAACTTATTATGAATTGTTAAATTGGACTTCCTTCCAATTAGCCAGTTCATTTTTCTATACCTTATCTCAAGTTCTTCTTTTTTTTCTTAACATGTGCTTTCCAGCGCAATTTGACATCAAGTGTCATACCTAGATATTTTGCCTGATTTGAATATGTAAATCCTAGCAGTATTTCCCCTTTTAATAGAATAATGGCGGTAGCTAATGAGATTTTTGGTGAGGTCCAGACAGATATCTTCCATACGAACCTAAAACAGCTGAAAGCTGTAATTTAGCAATCATAGCATTGTGATATTGCATCTCCTTTTTTTTTTTTTTTTTGTCTCTTGTAGGTAGGCTGTAGGTTAAGTTTTACTTTTTTCATTAAAGTTTTCTTTACATGTAATTACCATAAGTGGTGTTTGTAAAGTATCCAATAAATAAATAAATAAATAACCTTTAAATTTAATGTGAGACTGGTTAGTGATATGCGTTTCTGACACAAGACAAACATCAATTTTTTCTATGTCTAGAATAACTTGCAAGTCTTGCTGATGTTGCAAGAGGCCATTAGCATTCCAAGCTAGGATTCTAAGATTACTGACCATTTTGAGGCATATTGGTAGCTCCATTATTGCTACTTTCTAGTTTAGTTAATCTATCATCAAGTTTGTTCAATTTCTCCAAAATTAATTGTAGTGTTTGTTCCATAGTATTTTGACTACTGATATTAATATCAGGTATAGTAGCTGTTGCTGCTACTTGGCTGTATGTCCTTGTCACAGAGTTTTGTGTGACTGTGTTTCTTGTCTGTTGGTTTTGTCTATTTGTATTCATGTTTGGTATGAGATTCGGTTTCTTAGGTTTATTTTTCAATTTTTGTATTTCTTTAGCAACAAGGCATCTCTGTAGTTAGCAGGATGCTTGCCTCCACAGTGGATGCATTTTGGCTCAGATTCTTTTGGTTTGGGGCATTCTACAGTAAGATGTTTCCCAGTGCATTTTATGCAATGTGCTTCTTTAGAGCAATATTTTTGCGTGTGTCCATAAGATTGACATCTCTAGGGACTAATTTTGAGGTTTTTAGTGCTTTTATTTCCACTTCAATTATCCATTTTTTCTTAATTTTGTTTGGGCTTTTCGCTAATTTTTAAAACAAGCTTCACAGGTGATGGTACACTTTTTTTGCTTTTAAACATGTATTTATAATGAACATTGTTTATAGATTTTTAACACAGATTTTTCGCGCGCGATGTTTATTATAAACAAAACAAACTTTGACTTTGACCTCATTAGCACTATCATGCAGGTACGATGCAATACAACTGTACCGAACTGCGATCGAACAAATAATATTTTTATATGTGAAGCAATATTTTTTTTATATATATAATGTGTAACAGCTTTTATTATTAGTTAGGATTTCTTTCAACCTCAAACAATTCGCTCTGACATCAAAAAGTATAAAAAAATTGTTGGTCAATTAAATAGGTAGAACCAAAAAAAACCCTATATAATGTGTTTTGGCTAGCAAGTTCTATACCTAAACTATTTTCGACCTATGCCTGCCCACCCTGATCCAAAAAACACATCACATGATGGGACATTGATTTGCACCAGTTTTAAATGCAGTGTCACCTGATGCGTTGTTTAAATTAGGGGTTAAAAAAAAATAAAACTCAAAATACTCAATATTAATATATATGATGTCCAGTTTTCCCATTTGCGTTTTTTTGCGGAAGCGTATAGCTCCAACCGTGCTTTATTGAATGCAGAACTATTGGATGTCTAAGTGATAAAACCTCGACTCACGCTGAGTCAAACTAAAAAAAATGCTCTTCTGTAAAAACTTAATTTTGTGCAATTTGCTGTCCTGACAAGGGTGTACTCAGGACGCCGGTTTTTTTTTTCAAAATCAGGAAAGTCCTGAGAAATCAGGACGGATTGGCAACCCTAGTGGGCACGCATAGATGGAAACCGGTAGAACAGCCCCCTACCCATCTCAAATATATAAAAACTTCGAAAAGCTTACATTTTACAAGTTCTTGATTGTAGGTTTGCAACGCAGCACCGTGTTCGGACATTTTTTATTGGGCCAATATTTAATTTATAAACCCGGCAAAAAAAGAAATAAAATTTTAAATAAAAAAACGATTTTTTGAACTAGCTTCAAGTTAGCAGCAGGCAGAAGTAGCGCGACCAACGATCTTGAATAGTCTCGTTGAGCGCACAAAAAAAAAAGCTGCGGTTCGGTCTGCGAATTAATTAAGCTATGGTTGAGCGCGACAAACATCAAAAGAAATTTTTTTTAGTAAATCCTCGTACTTAATTCAGTCGCTAGATGGTGCGTGCTGTTGTTGCTAGGGTCACCGCATCCTGAAAGCTTGGCGTTTCCATAAGACACTACGTCTTCGTGATGGAGTAACCCTATTTGTTGCGGCGAAGCACGGTCCCTAGAATAGAACGGTCTTCGGATCTTGATTTTTACAAATTGAAGTTATTTAAATTTTATAGTTAGAATTTATTTAGGTTTAGTGTAGTATGTTAGCTCCCGCTAAATTTCGCGGTTGTTTTTAAATTTTAAAACCACACAATTGGATGAAGGACAGAGTACATTTTTCGCGCAGTCAATAGATATCAAAGCAAGCGAGACCTCGCAAATACTGCTTTAAGCACAATTATGAACTCCACATTAAAAAACGAGTCAGCTAAAGAATTGCGTAATTTAATTGACACCTTTTCAGAATCCCTAGAAATTTTAAAATCACTTAGCTTTGACGTTGACAGTTGGAACTTATTTTTTTCATTTTGTTAGAAAAATTGGATATTCCGACGCGTTCAAATTTCGAAATGAGTCACGCCAATACTAATACCGAAATTCCCACTTTTCAGTCACTTTTTCAATTTCTAGAAAAAAGATGTAAAGTTTTGGAATCACTTCCTCAATCAACAGCACCCAAAAAGGTCAAAATCAGTTTGGGCAAAAGCCTACCTATAAATCATCCAATTCGCCTTTTATAGGACTGGCTGGCACCTCAACTAATTCAAGTACGGGAATAAAATGTTTCCGGTGTAATCAAGGTCACGTGCTTTCGAAATGTCAAACATTTCTTGACCTCTCGCCTATCGAGCGCCTATCTTTCGTCAAGCAGAAAAAATTATGTCTAGCGTGTTTTCATCCCTCGCATGGGGTAGACACGTGCAAATCAAAATATTCATGCAGGACTTGCAATAGTAAAAGGCACCACACTTTAACTCATATCTTAGAAACTAATAAAGAGTCTGGAAGTCAAGATACTAGTCCTGTCATTCACACACCACCTGTCAATAATCTTTATGTGTCATTAAATACCTCAGGACCTTCAGGTACCTTTCTTTTATGCACCGCCATAATAGATGTTATGGACGGTCGCGGAAATTTTCAACCTTTAAGGTCATTGCTTGATTCTGGATCACAGACAGGAGTCATCAGTGAAAAGTGTATTCATCGTCTTAATCTTCCTAGGCGAAGTTACACCACTGAAATATTTGGATTAAATCAAATGTCTTCTCTTACTTCCAAAGGGCTCGTTCAATGTCACATTAAGCCACAAGGACAGGTCAATCCTTTACTTAATTTCGAAGCAATTGTTGTTCCACAACTAGGTTCCAATATGCCTACATTCACTTTGAACAATAATCAGTGGAAACACTTAGAAAACCTTAAACTTGCCGACCCATCTTATTTCAAATCTAGACCTGTGGACCTAGTTATTGGTTGCGAGCTATTCGCACAGATATTCAAGGAGGGCAGGGTTCTTGGACAAATAGGGCAACCTTCAGCCCTTGAAACCATCTTTAACTGGGTTGTCATGGGAAAAGTGGACGAAGTAGGTAGTCTTACGGAACGAACCAGTTGTTTTTTAACGAGTCATTTACCTCCATTGGAGGTCATTATCCCTAGGTTTTGGGAAATCGAACATTTGCCTCAAAAACAAATCTTATCAAAGGAAGAAAAACAAGCGGAATTAATTTTTACTGCGAGTGTCGTACGGCAACCGAGCGGTAGATTCATGGTAGATCTTCCGTTTAAAGATAAAATAAACCCTGACCTAGGAAATACTTATCCGCAAGCTTATCGTAGATTTTTACTTCTACAAAACAGATTACTTAAAAATCCTGATCTGTACACTGACTATTCAAGTTTCATGCAAGACTATATCGATTCTAATCACATGAGTCTAGTTTTATCTAGTCAATCAAAAGTCGACGTATCATGTTTTTTAGCATTGCATTGCATACTAAAGCCGGAAAGCTTAAGTACAAAATTAAGGGTAGTCTGGGATTGTTCGGCAGTCACCCCAAAGAATATTAGTCTCAATGACACGTTGTTATCTGGACCGAAACTTCAAAAAGATATTGCTTCTTTACTCCTTACGTTTCCTCTTAATCCTATTGCCTACATTGCTGATATCAAACAGATGTTCCGTCAAGTCCTTATCAATCCTTATCACCGTCCTTATCAAAGGATATTGTGGAGGTTTTCTCCACAGAACCCACTTTCAGTGTGGGAACTTTCTACTGTCACTTTTGGCATGACATGCTCACCTTTTCTAGCCATGCGTACATTAAATGAGCTGGCAGAGAGAGAAAAGGAACGTTTTCCTATGGCTAGTAGTGTTCTAAAAACGTCAATTTACATCGACGATATCTTGGGAACTAGCCCTTCGCTTTCTAAAGCCCTTTCCCTTCAGACGGAACTCAATGATTTGTTGAAGTCGGGAGGATTTGAACTTAAAAAATGGGCAAGCAATTGTCCTGAGTTATTGGCAACATTGCCAGAATCCGATCGTCAAATGCCTCTCTCTTTTGACAAGGAGGAACCACACTTTATTATTATTATTAAGTTTTAGGACTTCAATGGCATCCAAAAAACGACATTTTTTCTTATCAATGCCTGATGAAGGACAAACCCCCAACTAAACGTTCTATTTTATCTATCATAGGAACAACCTTCGATCCCTTAGGTTTTCTTTGTCCCTTGTTGCTACAAGCAAAATTTATTTTGCAACAGTTGTGGATATCGAAAATAGGCTGGGACGAAGAACCAGATTCTTCTATCATCGACTCTTGGAACAAACTTCGTTCTGAATTCCCGCTTCTTTCCAATTTTCAATTACCCCGACAAATCAAACTGTCTAAAACCAATACCTGTCAAATCATCGGCCTCTGTGACGCTTCAATTCGAGGCTACGCAGGCGTCGTATATTTTCGTGTAGAAGAGGAAAACAATATATCTGTTTCTCTCATATCTGCAAAATCTAGGGTCGCGCCTATAAAGTCACAAACTTTGGCTAGGCTAGAACTCCTAGGCGCATTTCTTTTAAGCGAATTAAATGATTTCGTCTTATCTAGCTATGAAGGAAAAATAACTTTTACAAATATCGTCACTTTCTGCGATTCGCAAGTCGTATTGCACTGGCTTTCATCCCCTCCAAATCGCTGGCAAACCTTTGTTGGAAATCGAGTCAGTAGAATCCAAGAAATCATTCCCTCAAACTCATTCTTTTTGCTTTAAATGCAGCCGATATTGCGTCACGAGGGGCCACCCCTTCACAGCTCATTTCACATGACATGTGCACCGTCGTTTTTGTGGTCTCCCGAAAACGAATGGCTCGATTTTCATAAATCAAAAATGCCGATTGATTTCGGAGATATTAATCTGGAGGAAAGGCCAAAGGTCTGTTGCAATGCGATAATTGACGTTAAATTCTTAGATCAGCTTCTTATCAAATATTCATCTATATCAAAAATTCAACGTATCATTTGTTATGTCATTCGAATAGTTAACCTTTTTCAAAACCATTCCTATCAAAAACCCACTAATCTACCGGACCAAAAAATTATTTTTGAAAATATTGTTTTTCCTACCACCGGTGAGATGCAAAGTGCGTTATACCTTCTTATCAAACGCGTTCAAGGTTCTTGCTTTTCTGAGCTTTTTTCCGCGTTATCTAAGGATAAACCAATACCGAAACCTTTCACCTTTTCTTGATGAAAATAATATCATTAGAGTCGGTGGCAGATTACAAAAATCTGACCTTTTGTCTTATTCTGCAAAACAGCCCGTCTTACTTTCGAGTAACCATCGTTTAAATACTCTTCTTATCGAGTCCACTCATCGACAATACCTTCATCCTGGGTTTAAAACATTACATAATCTGCTTTTACAGCAATTTTGGATGTTATCTGCCAGACGGGCAATTCAGAGAACCATATCCAAGTGCTTGCAATGTTTTAGAATCAACCCTAAACCCTATAGACCGCCCATAATGAGTTCACTTCCCGCTCATCGAATCAATCAACTTAAACCTTTTTCGAGCGTAGCTATCGACTTTTGTGGACCTTTCTTTGTGATTCCTCATATGTCTGTGTGTTTGTCTGTACGGCCACACATTGCGTGCATTTGGAATTAACCATGGAACTGTCCACCGAAGGGTTTGTAGGTGCATTCCATCGATTCATTTCCAGACGTGGAAGCGTGACGCAATGCTGGTCAGATCGGGGCAGTAATTTTATAGGGTTTCGTAACCAATTACTTGATTACGCAAGAAGTGCGTCCACCAGACTTTCCATTCGTTGGCATCTGGGACCCCCTCAGTCCACATTTCAATGGCCTGGCAGAAGCTGGCGTCAAAAGTTTTAAAACTCACTTTGTTCGAGTTGTCGGCGACCAGAAGTTGTCCATCATGGAAATGTCCACCCTTACCTGTCGCATAGAAGCTGTACTTAATGGTCGCCCTTTATCTCCTGCCTCTTCAGACCCACACGATCTTCAACCTCTTACCCCTGGGCATTTTTTGACCCTTGAACCCCTTAATTCAGAAATTCCGGAGTCAGATTTATCCGAGGTTCCCCTAAATCGGCTCTCGAGATGGCAACTAATCCAAAAACTACATAATGATTTTTGGAAAAGGTATTCTGTAGAGTATTTGCATACGCTACAACAGCGACACAAGTGGGCTGATTCGTCCCCAAATATCAAATTAAATGATTTGGTTATCATAACGAGTGATCACATCCAATCACCTTTGAAATGGCCAGTCGGTCGGGTTATTGAATTGCATCCCGGCGGAGACGGTCAAGTGCGTGTAGCGACGGTACGAACGGCTACCGGTGTTTACAAGCGGCCAGTTGTAAAACTGTGCCTCTTGCCGAATTAAAATTAATTTTCATTTTTCTACTTTTCTACCTATTGATGTCAATTATTACAATAGGTAATTCTTTATTATTTTTTTTGAATTTTTGTTTGTTTGTTTTGCCTTTTTCGAGTTTTCGTTATCTCTAAATAAACTTACGCTACTTATCTGTTTTTCATTCATTTATATTTATCGGTCGATCATTTTTCTTATATCTATATCTGTCCGGCTGATATTCTAAAATTGTGTGTTTTGGAAGGCAGTTATGTTAGCTCCCGCTAAATTTCGCGGTTGTTTTTAAATTTTAAAACCACACAATTGAATGAGGGACAGACTACATTTTTCGCGCATAGACATGCGCACCAAGAATCGAGGAGATCCTTTCTACCGCCTCGAGAAAAAATGGCGTGTTAATTACTTTCTCCAACTATTACAAATCTCTACACTTGAAAGTGCTCGATTTTGGTGTACTGAAGCATAGAACTAGAAACTTCAGCCCTTCAGCTACGTGGTGCCATCATTAGATACAGAAAGGGGCCCCTGGAACGTGGAGAAATTGGCTGCAAACTGGTGAGTACTTTGTTTCTGATTTCCGTTGTGTCGGTACCAGCAATTAACCTATGGACCTTTAATTATTTCGTGATTACATATCAATATAATTATGTTTGTTCGCGCTTTCATTTAATAAAATATATACAGTCCATTACAGTTATCGTTTTTCTAACTGCGGGCAAACATAGTATTAGGTTGATTTATCTTAAGGTTGTATTCTTAGTCTAGGTTTTAGTTGCGTTAACTATGACAAACTCATGCACTGCCTTCTGGAAGAGACGAGAAGGCTCGTGAATCGAAGAAGGATGGATGGTTCTCGAATAGAAGGCAGACCCTATATATAGGGCCGGACGCCGCGTATGGAGTCAGTCACAGATAACGTACTGTAGTGGTCGTGAGATATTAACACGAAGTTAATAGACCGATTATAGTAGTGAATTATCAGCAAGTTATTAGTAAGTTTAAGTGCGTGTTTTTGTACATAATTGTCGAAATAAATTGACATATCGTTTTTGACGTTTGCGAGTTTTATTTGAAGCATTGAACCCGTACATTATGTAGAATTCACGTCACAGGTGGTCCAGCTGATTTTTGTAAACAAAAGTTAGATATGATATGAACAACTAATACTTTTCGATTTTTTTGAAAATTAAGGCAATTTGCCTACTGTTTTTTAGTACACCCTTATAAAATATTATTTTTTAGAGGTAATTTAAAAAAAAACGAGATTAATTTGGTCTTTGTAGGTTAAAGAGTTTCTAAGATACAGAAATTCAAAGTTTTGCAAAATTTCCAAAAAAAGAAATTGTTGTCATTATTAATCACAGTATGGTCCCATTTAACGGCAAAATTTGTTATACATAATATTAAAAAGGACTAATTTTCAATCAAACAAAACTTTTGGCTATTTTATACCTAATAGTTCCTGGGATACAGCTGTTTAAAGTTGATGCATAATACTGTGTGAAAAATTATAGCATGGCCAAAATAATTAAATTTATTTAATATTTAATGCAAATGCAAACATTTTATTTAAAAAATAAATACAGGGTGTTCGGCACATGAACCGTCAAAATTTTCTGGGATATTGTTGGGGTCATTTGCTACCTTTTCAACCTTGGAACTTGGGTCCTAAGGGTCACGGCTAAAGAGGCCAAGGGGCCCGGGCCCCCCCGAAGCTAAGATTATTTTAGATATTTTCCACATATTTCATGAATACAAGCATAAAATACGGCCTCATGAGGTTTTGGGCCCCCCGAAACTGTCTAAACTGTCTCGCCCCCCTCCCGTGAAACTTTCTTCTATATACGTTACTGATGTATTGTGTTCTTTATTTATAAATTTTGTTCGAAACGATTATAAATATCAAATTGTTTTTCTTATCAAGTCTGAACGATTATTGTCCGTCTCACGGAATATCTGTATTTTAAAGCAGAATTGTTTTTTAATCAATGTGTAGCATACCGTTAGAAAGGTAATCAACTAGAGAAGGTAAAAAAAAATGAAGTTCTCAAGTATCGATACTTTTTTTAATTTTTAATTTTGAAATTGATTTTCTTTCACAAAATCACTAATGTTCTTTAATAAAAAACCTCGGTATATAAATTTTAACAAATCTATTAATTAGTTGAAGTAGCATAAGATTGCAGAATTAGTTTTAAAAAATGGTGCTTTTCCAGACACTAATAAAAAGCTTACGAGGGTTTAAAGGCAGGATTTTGGGCAATTTGAGAAAAAAAATTAAAAAATTCATATCGCTTTAGCCGTGACCCAAGTTCCAAGGTTGAAAAGAAAAAAAATTTGACGGTTCATGTACCGAACACTCTGTATAATAATTATTACAAAGCTAACAATTGGTATAAATTTTTTAAAGAAAATTAATATTTCGAAATGTGACGGCTACGCAAAATTTTAGAAAGGGTACGTAGTCATTAATTTATACAGCCTTCAATTCTAGAAGTCCGGAGGAAAAGCAGCAGAGGAAGAATATGTATACGTAGTTGTAGAGGGTGGACAAATCTGCTCCACATAGTTGTTTAAACTCGGATTGTGTCGCTTTTGGGAAAATCGTCTCCAGGTATGTAAAATACTTGCAAAATCACTACGGGTCATATATAACAGTATAGTTTTCGATGGGTACATCCATCTGACGCATCAGAAAAGAACACCAAGAGCTCTAAACCTCTTCGTAGAAGTACAGCAAGCAACGTCCTCTTCAGATAATATCCTCGACGAAAAACGACGAGAAACAAGGTTAAGCTCACTAGACACCAAAATGCATAGCGCATAGCATATGGTACAGCATAAGCTCCAACGAATTAGCTATCGCCCATGCAGAACGTCTTCTGCCATATTGTTTTTACATAGGAATTTCCACAAGGTTGAACTTTTTATGGAGAATTTATATTTTCTTATGGTCAGCCGATAGAATGTATCGAAATAAATCACATGAACAACATAACAGAGAAGAAAAAATGATGTTCTGTGAGAAGAAAAGAAAACGACGACCTAAAAAAATATATTTTTATCCGAATACTTTTATCGTTTTTTTTTAAGAAGTTTTATATTTTTTGGTAGTCTAGTGGTGTGTATATGCATTTTCTGTATAGAAGGAATTTTAATGTTTCATCGTTATTCATCTTAAAAATATATCATTAGCCTGATTCTACTTTAAATGGCAACAGTTTCAAAGGCTGACAGGTCCAAAATTTTGTCTATTTTGAAAACAAAAAAAAAAATGTGTGTTATTAAGACCACACGGCAGAAGTGTAAACTTCAACAAGGCGAAATATTAATAATACTGGCCTTCATCTGCATCATCATATCGCTCGCTGAATGTTCCTAAAGTCGACTCGAGCCGACTTCACTCGAATGAGCCTTACATAGGTGAGCCTGACGGCTCAGTTCAATTCACCACCCACAAAAACTGCTAAACGCGCCTAAAGAAGTTTACACTTCAAAAATATAGGCTGACAAAAAAATAATGGAAGTTTCAAAAAAAGGATCGGGCTTGTTAATTTGAGTGGGCTGTGGCCATTGACTTCTCCTTTCAGGGACCCAATTCTTGAAATAAATCCGTATACGGATTCGGCGAAACGTATACGGATATTCACCATTCGAATTCTTGTAAGCTCGTATACGAGTTTTTCGTTCGGAAATAGAGTCGAGTGGTAAAGTCCACTCGAATCTCAATTTCCGTATACGAATCTGAGTGATCTAACCTAACATTTTTGTTTTGTTTTGTTTAATATATTTTTTGGTGTTTGCTTAATTTTTCTTTATTTAAAAAAACTGGGAGGTCTTCTGAAAAAAGACGCGATTTGGCAATAAAAGGGCTTGAGGACGCAAAAAGGTGGAAGGGGGATAGCCTCTTGTGACAATCAGTTTTTTTTAATTTCTTTTTTTCTTGGAAATGCCTTACGGCTGGGGGGGGGGAGAGTGAAAAATCCTGAATTTTAGTGTTAATAATTTATGAACGAACAGCTCTAAAAAAGAAAAATAATTAAAAAAATTACAACTTTGTAACACATTTTCAAGAAAAAATATATAAAAGGAGCGTTTTCGGAAGGGACGGGGGGATTAAAAAGTTTCAATAAAAATTTGAGTATTGTGCAATTTTTTTGTCTTGTTTGTGTCTCTTTTAACACACCTTATCAACTATTTTGTGGGGCATTGATACCTCTTGATTCCCCCCTGGGTACAATGCCTTATCTTATTTTGCTTAATTTTTGGGTAATATAAGGGCCCAACTGCTTCAAGTAGGAAAATCCCCTGCATGTAAATAATAAACCTAATCTTATACTTTTACCGGTTTCACTATTTTTTCTGACTTTTTCTATGTTGGCCAAAAATAAATATAAAGACATTATTTTTCTTTATTTACATTTCAATGTACATAATAAGTACTCTGTCAAGTGCATTAAAAAACGCTATGTAATATGCATTAAAAAACGCTATGTAATATGAATAAACTTGCTAGTCGGTTAAATTTAAGTTTTTTGAAAAAATCCAAACACATGTTAACTGAGATTTTTAACCGGCAATATTTTTACAGAATATTTTTTGGACAGACCCCCAGAAAGGGGTCCACTAGCATACAACTTATTTTTTAAGATGGAATGACCCCACTTAAGGCACCTTGTTAGAAAGGGTGTCAAATAATTTTTTTTAATTAACAAAAAGAAAATTATTTCTATTTTTTTGTAATTTTTAGAGAATATAAGTGTCATTTAAAGTAAAACCTATAATTTTATTAAAATCTGGGTAGTGGACCCCTGACAAGAGGTCCAGTAATACCAAAATTTTTTTTGCAACTGGTAGACTCAACTTGCAGCACTTTGTTCAAAAACTAATAAAAAATGTTTTTTTTTTAATTTGACAGATTTCCAAAAAAAAGTGAACCATAATTTTTCTTTTTCAATAGGCTTTCCAACAAAGTGCCACAAGTTTTATCTTGTTAGACCCCTTTCTAGGGTTCTGTCCAAAAAAATTCATCAAAAATATTTCTCATTAAAATCTCAGTAGGCATGATTTTGGTTTATTCAAAATTTTTTTTAATTTAACCTGCTAGAAAATGTATTCCAACTTGCTCGTTCTCACTGTATAAGCTTTTATGTAAGAAGTTGTATAATCTTTTTTACAATAAAACTACAATAAACTTTATTTTACTTATAATTTATTTAAAAAAGTTCTTTAAAAGTTAATATGATCATCATTGCAACAGGACCGCTAGGCAAAAACTGCTTCACACCTCAAAAATGATCTTCATGTCTTCTCTGAGAAACCTGTAACAAAAGTTTTTTCATTGAGTGTACCACAGCAGACCTCACTGGATCCGTATAACTGGCAAGATTTTTATATATGTCCTTGTTTATAACTTTTGAAAAACAAAGACATCTACAAAAATAATGTACATATTCAAATCAAATCATACTGATCATATGAGGGCTGCTTTAGTCTACAACAGTTTTAATTTTTTTTGCAGTTAATTGACAGGTAAAGATATTCAAATTGAAACAAAAAAATGGGTTTTTTGAACAAAGGTTACTGATTTTGTCAATTTTTACTTGAAATGTTTATTATGCTTATCGGCCTAACAGGCAAAACTGTTCTACTCAAAAAGAAACTGAGAAAAAACACTGGGAGCAAAAAATTAAATTGTTTCTATACTGCAGACAAAATGCAAACTCCAAATGTTTCAGTAAAAACCCCTATGTTACTTAACACTTGTACGTCGTTCGTCAAACACTGGCCACTCATTACAAACAAAGCCTCAAGTTCAAGACCCCTTTAGAATACTTATGAAGTTTATTTGTTTTCTTTTAAGCAGTCTCAAAATTCAACCGCGAATTTCACCCCCAAATTTCCACACTTCAAAGAGGTTAGATGCCCCTAGGCCCCAAATTTCCATTACTATAATTTAGTACTTACCGTTACCAATGATTACACAATAATTGCCTTTACCAAAATAAACCACAGCTTCTTTTTTTATTAAAACAAAAACATATATCTAGAAAATAAATCACTTAAAAAAAAAAATGCAAAAACAAAGGAGGTAATATGTCCATCTACTGTCAACCTTACTTCATCGCGGCATGTTTAGGCGGACATACCGGCGTTGGGTTGGCCAAAATTATACGAAAACAGTGTTGCCAAGTAGTGTAGTCGAAAAAAAAGTCGTACACGGAATTGGCGTTCGAGTGGCATTCAAGAATAGCATTTTTTTCGAGCACTCGAAATCACCATTCGAATTTTACTCGTATACGACAAAAAATCCGAGTGGTTCAAGAATTGGGTCCCAGGGCGTTATACAACTCAATGGCTGTGGCCTAGTTTGCGTGCTGGCGCTCACCTCTGCCACAAACCCGATTCTAGAAATTAACTTTTTTTTCCGGCCTCAGACGTGTGCTACGAAACGAATTCTTTCTCGGTGGCTAACTTCAATTCTTTCGTTTTTAACTGTCAAAAGCACATGTCAAAAATTAAAAAACGTCAGAACTGTCGCCCCTAGCAGAGCAAAATGCAGGGAAAAATAAAGAAAAACAGTGAAAATTTCCTTTAAAAATATCGGACTAAAAATAAGTTGGGCAAAAAAACTCTATGAAATGTGTTGCGTCATTAATGTGAAAAAGTGATTTTTATAAGTACTGTGTTTTTAATTAGATTTCTTCATTGAGTTTGTGTTGTTTGGTCAAGGCTAAAGTGCCTAAAAAGGAAATAATAAGGTCGTTTCTCAAGCTTTTTTTGCTTTTATTAGAAATCTTGGATCTATGGAAACCCGTTTATTTTTATTGCTTCTCTGCAGTTCTTGTACAAGATTTTCCTAGTTAGGTTTTTACTTTCTTTAACACAAAACAAACACTATATTTTGTACTTAAAAAGGATGAGTAAATTAGGCATAACAAAGCTCCTGTTCAAAGCAGAAACTACTTAAATAGTTAGAATCATCTTAAAACTATACCAGATGGTTGTTTAAAAATTATTTCTCATTATCTAAAAAAAAAATAAAAAAGTTATGAAACCAAGTAGGTATAGTCCAATTATTGCCATAAGCCTTTGTTTAAAAAAAACTAGAATCAATTTCCCAAAAGTACACTTTGGCAAGTTGAAATTTGCTCTGTATGGCTGAAATAGTTATTTAAAAAAAAACACTCTAAACATGCCTTAACCTAAGTGGTTTCTTTAAATTTTTTTGATGCCTGTAAGGACACTGCATAGTACCCCATAAACCTAGCAAGCTAACCTAAATAGATACTGGAAGGATATATGAAAGGATACAATCTCATAGAAATTAATCAATGAACTTACCTTAATAAAATTACCCCTATTCCAATATTCAATTAAGTAAAAATTATTTATGTTCTTATATGTGAGAGAGTATGTGAGTTTGGGTTAGGGAATACCTAGAAGTGCCATTCCTACATAGGTACCAACAACACCCTTTTTTTACTTAAATGCTTAATTGTTGAAAACTAAATTTTCAGATTTCTATTTTGGAAATAAGTATGTAAAATTAATGGAATTTGTCACTTGCATACAAAACATTAAAACTCATGAGTGAACTGTAATGTAAAGTGAAAAGTGTATTTGTGAACCTTTTTTAAAAATTTTGTGGATATTTAATCAGTGGGCAAAATGGCCTCACTCAGTAAGCGATCATGGAAGCTGCGTAAGTAACTTTAAATTTAAATTTTCTTTTTTTTAATGATACAAAAAATTACTCGAGTACACTCTCTCGATTGGTGGTAGTAGTAGTAGTAGTAGTGTGGGGTAGGCTCTAGGGGAGGAGTGAACAGCTAACCCAAAATTTTTTTTTTTTTTTTTTTTTTGTGACGGTATTTGCTCAATTATGTTTGTAAAAGTTTATGCAAATAAATATATACTCTACTCTAAAAAAAAATGTGTACACCTATTGTGAAAATCCACAATCTTTTGCTAAGATTGTGGAAAGATTGTGAGGGATTGTGGAAAGATTGTGAGGGATTGTGGCAAGATTGTGAGGGATTGTGGAGGACTGTGCAGCGGCATAGCGTACCCCTGAAGGGGAGGGGGGCCGTCCCATCAAAATTCTGGGGACAAAAAAAAAAGAAAAAAAAAAGTCATCATGTTGATAGTTGCCGTGGCCTCCCTCTTAATTTACTGTTACCGGCCCTGCTACTTAATAACCGAGGGGTGACCAGCTAACCCCAAAATGTGTATGCCGATTGTGAAAATCCACAATCTTTTGCTAAGATTGTGAGGGATTGTGTAAAGATTGTGAGGGATTGTGGTAAGATTGTGAGGGATTGTGAAGGATTGTGGGTGATTGGGAGGGATTGTGTAAAGATTGTGAAGGATTGTGAACAGATTGTGAAGGATTGTGAACAGATTGTGAGAAATGTGTACACTGATTGTGAGAGCTGTTCACCCCTCGGCTCTAGGCCTGGTGACTAGGCACATGAAGCGCCCTTTTTGCCCCGGGCATCCCCCCTATTGCGTCCTTTCTTCACTAAGGAATCTGCCTGTCTGTCTGTACAAAGGCCAGAATATTGGGCCACCTCAGATTCAGAAGGTCGTCCGTCTCAAAGGCTTCCTCCTCGAATACCTCTCTTCTTGCCTCTTTGTATGCTTCACATGATGAGAGGAAATTTCCTATGAGGTCTCATCCTTGGCCCACTCAATTGGTGGTAGATGTTTTCAACTTTTGGAGTTGACTGGAAGTGGCCTATTTAGGCCTGGAGTCTGTTTCTTAAATAGGAATGGGCATATATAAAAAAAAAATTTTCAAATAAAAGGTACATATTTTCTTGTGTAGAATCCAAATCTGTTGCAAAATTATGCCCATCCCTATTCAAAAAACAAACTTTAGGCCTAAATAGACCACTTCCAGTCGGCGCTGGAATTTGAATATACCACCAATTGAAAGAGAGTACTCATCGAAAAACTTAATCCCCTACGTTTTAAAAGGGGTGGACGGGTGGTCTGGGACATCCTGAATAAGATCCACAGATCATTCTATTTTAGAGACCTTGGCAATACATGGCCAAATTTTGGGTCAGCTGTTACCAAGGGTGATTTGTTAGTTAGTTAGTTATTCTTTATTGCCAACAAATCATTTTTACAAATGCAATAGCAACATCAAAACAGAAAATGTAGGTATCTGAGATACCTTAATACAGTAATAAATAAATAAATACATAAATTTGTAATAACTAAAATACTAAAAATATTTAAACAGTTATAAAATAAACAAATTACATTAGAGTTTTTATCTCTTAGTATATACAGTGTGTCCACATAAGTTGGCGGCATATGGGAAACTTTTTTATTATTAGCTTTATGAAAAAAAGTTATTCTTCATAAAAAGTTCTGCATGGTCCAAAACCTAAAATGCAACCATCAGATGTTAAATTTTTTCAGTCATATTACGAGGTTTGTCAAAAAATGTGATTTTTGCTCTAGAGTAAAGTACCTTTCTTTTTGACAATATTGAAAATTGTCATAAAGAAAAGATGTTTAGAATTAAAAATAGCTTTTAAATATTCAACATTGTTTATTTACATGAAAAAAATATTTTTTTCTACATTTTTTCTGCAATTATATTGGAAATTTAAGTATGCACATTAATGCATTGCATTTATTAATTATAAATTTTTTTAATGTAAATAAACAATGTTGAATATTTGAAAGCTATTTTTAATTCTAAACATCTTTTCTTTGTAAAAATTTTCGATATTGTCAAAAAGAAAGGTACTTCACTCTAGAGCAAAAATCAAATTTTTTGACAACACACACCTAAAATGCAACTATTTTAGGTTTTGGACCATGCAGAACTTTTTATGAAGAATAACTTTTTTTTGTAAAGCTAATAATAAAAAAGTTTCCCATATGCCGCCAACTTACGTGGACACACTGTATAACTCCATTTGTGCATTAGTAAATTAAGATAGGAAATTAAAGGAGTAGAATTGTTTTTCCAGAACATATTTGTTTACTTCTTTTTTAAACTGCACCATAGTTGTCAAATCTTTTATTGCCCTAGGAAGTGATTGATACATTTTCACTGCTCTATAATAGGGACCCCTTTAAAAAAAAATGATCTTTGTATTTTAATAGCATGAATACTCTACCCTGCCCCCTCAATTGGTACCTAGTAAATTCAACAAATGTTAATGTAAATCAATACAAGAAGAGTCTATTTATTTAATTTTTTTTAGAGGACTTTATGGCCCATAATGCCAATGTAAACTGCCTAGCTTTGGGTCATAAGTCAGGCAGGGTAATGGTCACTGGTGGTGATGATAAGAAGGTCAACCTTTGGGCAGTTGGGAAGCAGTCATGTTTTATGAGTCTAAGTGGCCATTTGACACCTATTGAATGTGTTCAATTTAATCAACTGGAGGAACTTGTTTGTGCAGGTATGTACTTATATAAAGTAAATTATATAAGGGTTGCCCTATTTAAAAAAAAAATTAAATTAAACAAAACCATGCATTTCTATGCTGAATCCAAATCCAACCTTCCTAGCTAGCCTATTAGCACACTTCAAGTGAACTCCATGATATATCAGCCTTAAAAACAGTTTTTGTAAATATCTCATAAACAAAAGCTCCTAAGAAGTTTTTGGTTATTACACAAATTAATAAGAATGTTACCTACTATATTCCGAAAACTGCATATTGATGTGATGATCTATTAAATAGTTTTTAAATTGTCAAAAAACTGTATATATATATAGTCCTTGCCATAGGCAGTTGCACTTTTGTGACAATTTCCAACCTCTTTATTTATCATTTGCATACTGACAGCAACACAAAAAATGTGAAAAATGGCATGTCTTTGAGTTGTTTTTATCTGTGTGTTTTTTTTTGTCAAACTACAGTCAGCTTCTTTTTATTTAATTAATAAGCTTTTTTAATTTTATACCAACATGACATGTTTACTTTTTAATCTATTTCGGGTTAGGAAATATGTTTATTTCATGTCAAAGTAACAAAAGTTTAACTGCATATGGCAAGGACTATACTGCCATCAGAAGTAAACACACAGTAAGTAAATTTGATAGCTCACATTCTAAGGTTCATATGTTCATATAACACCTTATTCAAAATATATTATCTGAGATTGTTTGACTGTAAAATATCAAATATCCTTACTATGTTTTTGCTTCTGACGGCAGTATACCATTGATGAATTTTGACCAAATCTTATCAGCTTGTTAAAGTGCAAAACACTATTTTATTTATTTATTTATTTACGGTCCATATCCACAATACACAAAAAAGGAAGGAAAGATATATGTGACAATTATAGAGGTATATCTGTAACTAGTACGCTAAGCAGAATATATGGCAAAATAATAAGAAATAAAGTGGAGAGCGAATATAAAGATATGGAGGCAGAAGAACAAGCTGGTTTCAGGGCGGGTAGATCGACTTCAGATCATCTCTTTTGTATAACCCAAGTTATTGAAAAGAAAATGGCATACAGACAAGAGCTCCATCTGCTTTACGTAGATTTGCAGAAGGCATATGATAGTATACCACTAAATCTACTTTGGAAAGCGTTGGAAAAGACAAACATAAGCGTACAACTAATTAAGGCCATCAAAGAGTTATACCGCAATAGTAAGGCAAAAGTTAAAATAAAAGCAAAACTAACCAAAGGCTTTCAAGTAAATAAAGGTCTTAAACAAGGTTGCTGTATCTCGCCTATGCTCTTCAAGATATATTTGGAACAGGTCCTTAAAGTCTGGAAGAGAAAATGCCAAAACATGGGAATTCCGTTGAATGAAACCACCTTGTATACTTTATGTTTCGCCGATGATCAGATAGTGGTGGCTCAGGATTGTGACGACCTCGAATATATGACACGAAAACTAATAGAAGAGTACAATAAGTGGGGACTAGAGGTTAATATCAATAAGACAGAGTATATGTGTATTGGTGGAACGAAACAGGATCTAATCTTAAATACTGGGCAGCGAATTCAGTCCTGTGATGAGTATAAATACTTGGGTCTGAAAATTACAGCTGACGGAACACTAGACAAAGCTATAAAAGATAGAAACGTACAAGGAAGAAGAGCAATAACTTTATTAAATGGAATAATTTGGGACCAAAGTATATCAAAACATAACAAAAAGCTTATATATAACACAATTGTAAAGAGTATTATTACATACGGCTCAGAGGTGTGGCCAATCAAAGATAGAACAGAAAAAATGCTTTCCGCTACGGAAATGGACTATTGGAGAAGAGCAGCAGGGAAATCAAAAAGAGAAAGAGTTACCAATCAAAGAATAAGAGAATTATGACAGTGGGTGAACGTACTCTAGTGGATGATATAAGAACAAAACAACTGGTGTGGTACGGACATGTACAAAGAATGGATGATGGAAGACTACCTAAACAAATATTACAATGGAAACCAACTGGCCGAAGAAAACGAGGAAGACCAAGGAGAAGCTGGAGAGAAGGAATAGATAGTGAAATAAGAATAAGAGGCCTAGATGATGAATTATGGGCAAACAGAAACGAGTGGAGATTGGGTATCGGAAGACGTAGAACGTTGTGAAACCGATAAATATATATATATATATATATATATATATATATATATATATATATATATATATATATATATATATATTTACGGTCAAGCCCATTTAAAAATTTTACAATAGAGCACTTAAGAAAAACAACAAGTTAATACATATAAACTAAGCAAAATCAAATAATTAGATAAAGAATAAAATTAAATTAAATTTTGACCATGTAACATTAAAAGATTTAAAAAAAAACACTTTTATTTTTTAAGGCTTAATTACTTAAATTAGGTAATTAAAGAGAAAGGCCAGAGAAAGCTCTTACAAATGGTCTATAGGGCCCAAAGAAATCAATGTCACCCAACTCATTACAGAGCCTAAGGGTACGAGGAATAAAAGAGTGAGATGCATAGTTGGTTCTGTAAAACTGTTGATGAAAAGTATAAGTTCTGCGAGTGTTTTGCGGGATAGTACATGTAAAGCTATTTTTGAGGTTAAGTAGAAAATTTTATGAGAATCGGTTCCATGGCTTAGGAGCTATTGTGTTACAGACAGACACGCACAGACAGACATCACGACGATATTGCTTTTCCAGGGCTCTCATCATCAAGACTGATGACTGGTAAAAATGCAGTATGCATTGATCCTGCCTGAAAGACAGAAGAGCTGTCGTAGCTCACGGACTATTGTTGTTTTCTTTTATTTGTATTCGATCTTTTCATTGATCGATATGTCTAGCAGTTTATCGCCTGCTGTTGTTTTTTGTTTCTCTCGTATCTCGGTGGATGGCGCTTCTTGCGATAGTTTTCTCACTATTTACTTATGATTAGAGACAAAACTGGTGCCATCAGGTGTGCCTCAGGGCTCCCATTGTGGACCAGTTTTGTTTTGCTTATTTTTAGTCGATTTGGTACATATTCTGAAAAATTGTATCATTCTTATGTTTGCTGATGATGTAAAACTTTTTAGAGAGATCAAATCATTGAATGATGCTTTGCTTCTACAGGGGGACCTTGAATTATTTTTTGACTGGTGCGATGTAAACAAAATGTCTCTAAACATTAAAAAATGTCATAAAATAACCTTTTCAAGAAAAAAATATCCTATAAATTTTATTTACTCAATAAATAACTCACCAATTGCCTCTAAAACAGAAATATCAGACTTGGGAGTTTTGATCAACAGTAAATTGTAATTTTCCAGCCACATCAGTAGACATGTCATTGTTTACATTTAGGACACTTTATTGTGCTCTTGTTAGGCCTATCTTAGAATATGGAATGGTCGTGTGGTCCCCTTCATATGGTTGTTACATTGAGCAGATTGAAAGGGTTCAAAATAAATTTTTGAGAGTGGCAGCCTTTAGGAGTGGATATCGGCGAGAAGAATACAACTATGGGTGGGTGAGGAATAGTTTGAATTTACCTACTTTGGAGTCAAGAAGAACTTTATTAGACTTATGTTTCCTTCACAGGATGATCAATTCAGCAATAGATTGTCCTCAGCTGTTATCCCTTTTTAAACTTAAAGTTCCGAATAGAATTAATAGGCATTCAGAAATTTTTTCAGTACCATTCCACCACACTAATTATGGTATTAATGAACCAACTACACGATTAGATAGCCTGTCAAGGCAAATAAATATTTTTGACTCAAAAATTAATTTATATAAAAAACATCTAAAAAGTATTTTATAAGTTCCTGCTGTATTCTACTCTATTTTGAAACTGTGTTAGTGTCTGTGATTTGTAAAATGATTTTGGAAATATTGTTTTTTTAAAGATTTCTATATTGTAAATGGATTCCGTTGATAAATAAATAAATAAAACTATCTAATTAACTTCGCAAGAATTGTGACATCAACCTAGCAGTGTCCTGAGGAGTCCCATAAGGACGAAACAGTTCAACACTTATTAGGTGTCCATTAGATCTTGGACCCTCGTGAGGTTAAGCTTTCAAGCTACCCACGGAAAAATATGAGAGAAACAAAAAATTCTTTTTTTTGCCCGATTAGCCACGAAACTTGTTTAATTTTTAAATTCACGGGACGAAATTCCTGTAAAAACATAATATGTCCGTAATAACGCACACAAAATTCGCTGTTTAAAAACGCCTTATATTTGTTGTTTTTAGAGTAAAAAAAAAATTTTTTTCAAGTGACAATCGTTTAAGAACTTATAATGAACATGGAATGTTATAGTGTTTAGTAAATTTAGGGCTCAAATCCTAGTTAATTGTGAATCTTTGTTAATTAGTGTGTTCATTACTTGTGGAGATGATTTTTGGTGACCTATCCTGGGTCACCCCAGATAAGTACTTTTTTGTTTAAACAGTTTATCTGATAGTACCGGACAATATTCTTTTCTTTTAAAAATGAACAGTTTTAATCTTTATTTCTATTGATAAATAAAATGGTGTTATTAAAATAAAGTACAACATACAGAGTGTTTAAAAATTTTGTTTACAGACATAATAATAATTTAAAAAATGTCCTCTTTTAAATGTTGTAAAAATAAGGAGTCCACCCTATTTTTTTGCGTGGCATGTAAAAATATTTTTCATCGGAGCTGCTGGACTAGGGCAAATAAGCAGCACACAGTTATTAAAGATAGTCTAATTTTTTGCTCGAGACATTGTGAAGGATCAACAACAGACATTGAACCTGATGCTTTTGATGTTCTCAGGGCAATTATTGATGAGTTAAAGCAGGAAGTTAAGGAAAAAGATTCTTTTATTGAGAGACTAAAACGAAATTCCGTGTCGGTATTCGAAGACGTTTCAAGATGTGAGGAAAACTATTTAACGGAAATAGCGGAACAGAACGAAAAAATTGAGAAGTTTAAAAAGCAAATTTCAGAACTAACACAAGCGATGGATAAAAATAAAATAGAGCGCTGTTCAAAGGCGGTGCAGGTGCAGCCTTTAATTAAAAAAACTTCATGTCAAACGGTTACTGTAGAAACTGCTTATGTTAGTACACAAACAACAACATCATTATCAGAATGTAAAACCCAAACTGATTTAACATTTCTTCACAACACTGATACAAATTGTTTAGAAGAAAACCTCCATAAACCTAGCAAGCCCACCTCAATAAAAATTAAAAAAATTTATTCCAGAATTATGTGCTTTTTATGTGCTAATTTCGTCCACTTTTTAAAATTTTTGTGCTCCTTTGGTTTCCACGGAAATTTAAAAAAATGATTGGCGTGCTAGCTTTATATAAAGCTAGCAAGCCCATACAGAAATAATCAATATTTTTATAATATTTATATGCGAAAATTAAGTGCTTTTTATGTGCTCCCGTTTGCTAAAAACAAAATTCCATTTATCAAGTTTTTAACCTTTTTTTTTTAAAGAAAATGTGTGGGCTGGCTAGGTTTATCTAAACCTAGCAAGCCCACCTCAATAAAAATAAATAAAATACATTCCAGAATTATGTGCTCTTTATGTGCTAATTTCGTCCACTTTTTAAAATTTTTGTGCTCCTTTGGTTTCCACGGAAATTTAAAAAAATGATTGGCGTGCTAGCTTTATATAAAGCTAGCAAGCCCATACAGAAATAATCAATATTTTTATAATATTTATATGCGAAAATTAAGTGCTTTTTATGTGCTCCCGTTTGCTAAAAACAAAATTTCATTTATCAAGTTTTTAAGCTTTTTTTTTTTAAAAATGTGTGGGCTGGCTAGGTTTATATAAACCTAGCAAGCCCATACAGAAATAATCAATATTTTTATAATATTTATATGCGAAAATTAAGTGCTTTTTATGTGCTCCCGTTTGCTAAAAACAAAATTTCATTTATCAAGTTTTTAAGCTTTTTTTTTTTTTTAAATGTGTGGGCTGGCTAGGTTTATATAAACCTAGCAAGCCCACCTCAATAAAAATAAATAAAATACATTCCAGAATTATGTGCTCTTTATGTGCTAATTTCGTCCACTTTTTAAAATTTTTGTGCTCCTTTGGTTTCCACGGAAATTTAAAAAAATGATTGACGTGCTAGCTTTATATAAAGCTAGCAAGCCAATGCAAAAATTATAAATATTTTTATGCCCACCTCAATAAAAATTTAAAAAATTTATTCCAGAATTATGTGCTCTTTATGTGCTAATTTCGTCCACTTTTAAAAATTTTTGTGCTCCTTTGGTTTCCACGGAAATTTAAAAAAATGATTGGCGTGCTAGCTTTATATAAAGCTAGCAAGCCCATACAGAAATAATCAATATTTTTATAATATTTATATGCGAAAATTAAGTGCTTTTTATGTGCTCCCGTTTGCTAAAAACAAAATTTCATTTATCAAGTTTTTAACCTTTTTTTTTTAAAGAAAATGTGTGGGCTGGCTAGGTTTATATAAACCTAGCAAGCCCATCTCAATAAAAATAAATAAAATACATTCCAGAATTATGTGCTCTTTATGTGCTAATTTCGTCCACTTTTTAAAATTTTTGTGCTCCTTTGGTTTCCACGGAAATTTAAAAAAATGATTGGCGTGCTAGCTTTATATAAAGCTAGCAAGCCCATACAGAAATAATCAATATTTTTATAATATTTATATGCGAAAATTAAGTGCTTTTTATGTGCTCCCGTTTGCTAAAAACAAAATTTCATTTATCAATTTTTTAAGCTTTTTTTAAAAAAAAAAATGTGTGGGCTGGCTAGGTTTATATAAACCTAGCAAGCCCATACAGAAATAATCAATATTTTTATAATATTTATATGCGAAAATTAAGTGCTTTTTATGTGCTCCCGTTTGCTAAAAACAAAATTTCATTTATCAAGTTTTTAAGCTTTTTTTTTTAAAAATGTGTGGGCTGGCTAGGTTTATATAAACCTAGCAAGCCCACCTCAATAAAAATAAATAAAATACATTCCAGAATTATGTGCTCTTTATGTGCTAATTTCGTCCACTTTTTAAAATTTTTGTGCTCCTTTGGTTTCCACGGAAATTTAAAAAAATGATTGGCGTGCTAGCTTTATATAAAGCTAGCAAGCCCATACAGAAATAATCAATATTTTTATAATATTTATATGCGAAAATTAAGTGCTTTTTATGTGCTCCCGTTTGCTAAAAACAAAATTTCATTTATCAATTTTTTAAGCTTTTTTTTAAAAAAAAATGTGTGGGCTGGCTAGGTTTATATAAACCTAGCAAGCCCATACAGAAATAATCAATATTTTTATAATATTTATATGCGAAAATTAAGTGCTTTTTATGTGCTCCCGTTTGCTAAAAACAAAATTTCATTTATCAAGTTTTTAAGCTTTTTTTTTTAAAAATGTGTGGGCTGGCTAGGTTTATATAAACCTAGCAAGCCCACCTCAATAAAAATAAATAAAATACATTCCAGAATTATGTGCTCTTTATGTGCTAATTTCGTCCGCTTTTTAAAATTTTTGTGCTCCTTTGGTTTCCACGGAAATTTAAAAAAATGATTGGCGTGCTAGCTTTATATAAAGCTAGCAAGCCCATACAGAAATAATCAATATTTTTATAATATTTATATGCGAAAATTAAGTGCTTTTTATGTGCTCCCGTTTGCTAAAAACAAAATTTCATTTATCAAGTTTTTAAGCTTTTTAAAAAAAAAAATGTGTGGGCTGGCTAGGTTTATATAATATATAAAAACAAAATTTCATTTATCAAGTTTTTAACCTTTTTTTTTTAAAGAAAATGTGTGGGCTGGCTAGGTTTATATAAACCTAGCAAGCCCACCTCAATAAAAATAAATAAAATACATTCCAGAATTATGTGCTCTTTATGTGCTAATTTCGTCCACTTTTTAAAATTTTTGTGCTCCTTTGGTTTCCACGGAAATTTAAAAAAATGATTGGCGTGCTAGCTTTATATAAAGCTAGCAAGCCCATACAGAAATAATCAATATTTTTATAATATTTATATGCGAAAATTAAGTGCTTTTTATGTGCTCCCGTTTGCTAAAAACAAAATTTCATTTATCAATTTTTTAAGCTTTTTAAAAAAAAAAAATGTGTGGGCTGGCTAGGTTTATATAAACCTAGCAAGCCCATACAGAAATAATCAATATTTTTATAATATTTATATGCGAAAATTAAGTGCTTTTTATGTGCTCCCGTTTGCTAAAAACAAAATTTCATTTATCAAGTTTTTAAGCTTTTTTTTTTTTAAATGTGTGGGCTGGCTAGGTTTATATAAACCTAGCAAGCCCACCTCAATAAAAATAAATAAAATACATTCCAGAATTATGTGCTCTTTATGTGCTAATTTCGTCCGCTTTTTAAAATTTTTGTGCTCCTTTGGTTTCCACGGAAATTTAAAAAAATGATTGGCGTGCTAGCTTTATATAAAGCTAGCAAGCCCATACAGAAATAATCAATATTTTTATAATATTTATATGCGAAAATTAAGTGCTTTTTATGTGCTCCCGTTTGCTAAAAACAAAATTTCATTTATCAAGTTTTTAAGCTTTTTTAAAAAAAAATGTGTGGGCTGGCTAGGTTTATATAAACCTAGCAAGCCCATACAGAAATAATCAATATTTTTATAATATTTATATGCGAAAATTAAGTGCTTTTTATGTGCTCCCGTTTGCTAAAAACAAAATTTCATTTATCAAGTTTTTAAGCTTTTTTTTTTAAAAATGTGTGGGCTGGCTAGGTTTATATAAACCTAGCAAGCCCACCTCAATAAAAATAAATAAAATACATTCCAGAATTATGTGCTCTTTATGTGCTAATTTCGTCCGCTTTTTAAAATTTTTGTGCTCCTTTGGTTTCCACGGAAATTTAAAAAAATGATTGACGTGCTAGCTTTATATAAAGCTAGCAAGCCAATGCAAAAATTATAAATATTTTTATGCCCACCTCAATAAAAATTTAAAAAATTTATTCCAGAATTATGTGCTCTTTATGTGCTAATTTCGTCCACTTTTTCAAATTTTTGTGCTCCTTTGGTTTCCACGGAAATTTAAAAAAATGATTGGCGTGCTAGCTTTATATAAAGCTAGCAAGCCCATACAGAAATAATCAATATTTTTATAATATTTATATGCGAAAATTAAGTGCTTTTTATGTGCTCCCGTTTGCTAAAAACAAAATTTCATTTATCAAGTTTTTAAGCTTTTTTTAAAAAAAAAATGTGTGGGCTGGCTAGGTTTATATAAACCTAGCAAGCCCATACAGAAATAATCAATATTTTTATAATATTTATATGCGAAAATTAAGTGCTTTTTATGTGCTCCCGTTTGCTAAAAACAAAATTTCATTTATCAAGTTTTTAAGCTTTTGTTTTTAAAAAATGTGTGGGCTGGCTAGGTTTATATAAAGCTAGCAATCATTTTTTTAAATTTCCGTGGAAACCAAAGGAGCACAAAAATTTTAAAAAGTGGACGAAATTAGCACATAAATAGCACATAATTCTGGAATGTATTTTATTTATTTTTATTGAGGTGGGCTTGCTAGGTTTATATAAACCTAGCCAGCCCACACATTTTTTTTTAAAAAAAGCTTAAAAACTTGATAAATGAAATTTTGTTTTTAGCAAACGGGAGCACATAAAAAGCACTTAATTTTCGCATATAAATATTATAAAAATATTGATTATTTCTGTATGGGCTTGCTAGGTTTATATAAACCTAGCCAGCCCACATATTTTTTTAAAAAAAAAGCTTAAAAACTTGATAAATGAAATTTTGTTTTTAGCAAACGGGAGCACATAAAAAGCACTTAATTTTCGCATATAAATATTATAAAAATATTGATTATTTCTGTATGGGCTTGCTAGGTTTATATAAACCTAGCCAGCCCACACATTTTTTTTTAAAAAAGCTTAAAAACTTGATAAATGAAATTTTGTTTTTAGCAAACGGGAGCACATAAAAAGCACTTAATTTTCGCATATAAATATTATAAAAATATTTATTATTTCTGTATGGGCTTGCTAGGTTTATATAAACCTAGCACGCCAATCATTTTTTTAAATTTCCGTGAAAACCAAAGGAGCACAAAAATTTTAAAAAGTGGACGAAATTAGCACATAAAAAGCACATAATTCTGGAATACATTTTTTAAATTTTTATTGAGGTGGGCTTGCTAGGTTTATGGAGGTTAGAAGAAAAGCTATTAGACCTAAAAAAAACATAATAAAGAACTAAATAAACAATTGCAGGACAATAATAGACTTGTAAGTGGTCTAGAACAGCAACTCGTAGACATGAAATCAACAAAAGATGAAATATTGGACGCACTGAAAATGATAGAGGCGGACAACAAAATTTATGCGGAGAAACTTCAGAAGCTTCAAAAGCAGAAAGAAGAAGAAAAATACAAATCTGATAAATTAGCAGAAGCCAGAAAAGAGATCATAACAAATAAAACAGGCAGTTTAGGAAATAGGAAAATCAAAAAAGCTAGAAATAAGATTATAATTTTAACTGATGAATTTGGTAAATATCTTTATCCCCACTTGGATAAAGTCTGTTCAGACAATTATTCTATCCAGGTTGTATGTAAACCCAATGCATCTTTTAGTGAAATAACTTGTAAGCATAGTTCATGGTGTTCTGGTTTGGGGTCTAATGATTACGTAATTGTTTTGGCAGGATGGAATAGTATTGATATTAGGTTAAATGAATTAACAAAATTATCAAATCAGTGTTTTTACACTAACCTTATAATAAGTACAATACCTACAAAGCAGGAGGGTTATTTTGAATTTAACAACATTCACTTAATTAACGATAAAATTTAAAATTTTGTGAAAAATATTAGACAGTTTTCAAATAATATCAATGTTGTTGATCTTAAAGACAAATTCAGATATTCTGACTTTGTGGCAAAGAGCATATTTTTAAACAATAAAGGTTTGTCAAAAATGGCAGTGTTCCTACGAAATGCAGTGCGTTCTTTTAAAGATGAACCATCTGTAAGTTGTTTAAAGCCAATTTTAACAGAACAAAACTTTGATTCAGAATGTGTAGTTACCATAGACTTAGAAAATGCTTACCAATGTTCTCCTACTGTTAGCAATGTATCTTTTTTAGAAACAACTCAAGTAAACTCGACTCTTGTGTGATAGGTAATATAAGAATCTTAACTGTAAATGTCCGGTCTCTTAGATATAAGGTTGACGAACTTTTAGTCTTTCTTGATGAATTAAATTATCCAGAATTAATATTATTAACAGAACATTGGTTGGAACCCGAGGAACCTTTTGACATTCCTGGGTACTATGTTATTTCAACTTTTTGTAGAACAACAAATGTAGGTTATGGTGGTACAAGTATCTTAAGTAAAAAAGAATCCAATTTTCAACCAGAAAACGTAGATAGGTACAATCATTTATGTTTAGAGAGTGTTTTTGAGTTTTCTTTAGTGTATAGTGAAAAAGAAAATATATTTATTCTATGCATATATCGTCCTCCTGTAGCAAATGCAAAGAGTTTCTTAGTAAATTTCGAATCATTGTTATTAGAACTACCACATAACAGTAAAATTATTTGTGCCGGTGATTTTAACTTAGATTATAACAATGCAAATTTAGGTAGTATGGTAGCTTTAAGGAATCTGATGATTTCCTATGATTTAAAAATGTTTGTTGAATCTCCCACCAGAATAACAGATAAGACTGCTACAACTATTGATTATTTTTGTGCCAACTTTAGTCATGACAATATAAAATGTAGTGTGCTTCCTAATAATCTTTCTGACCATGAGGCATTATTTTCCAGCTTTCCTTTACAGGAAAAAATAGAAAAATTACCTGCACAACGAAAGAGAATTTTCTCGGCAAAAAATTTTAACAACTTTAGAGATAAAATTAGTATAATAAATTGGGAATGTGTTTTTAACTCTAACAAGCCTATTGAAGACTTTCATTCAATAGTTAAAAAAACATTTTTTGAAAGCTTTCCGTTGCGCAAGGTGAGAAAAAGAAAGAAGAAAAAAAGTTGGATAACCAAAGGTATTAAAATTTCCTCTCAGAACTTACGATCTTTGTATGTAATTCGTAAATCTATTAACAATGAATTTTTTCTTAATTATTTTAAAGTATATCGTAAAATATACAAAAATATAATTAAGGCAGCAAAACAGAAATATTATGGGAACAGGATTGAAAGCGCGAAAAATAAAAGCAAGGAAGCATGGTCAATTGTTAACGATTTAAGAGGTAAAAATAATTTATTAAAGCAACAAGCAAACATAACTGTTGACGTGCTAAATAGTTTTTATTCTACTGTTGGGAAAAACTTAACATCAAATATTAAATCAGATTGTGATCCACTGATCAACTTATCAAATGCATATGTAAATGAAACTTTTGTATTAACTGACACAGATAAAAACGAAATAAAAAGAATAATAGGTGAAATAAAAACAAATTCCTCCGGTATAGACGAAATGTCAAAAAACATTTTTCAAAATTTAAATGATGCGGCATTGGAAGTACTTGCAAACTCAGTAAATCGAAGTTTTTTAAAAGGGGAATTTCCAGATATCTTGAAAACTGCACTAGTTATCCCCCTGCATAAATCAGGTTCTTTTACAGATCCATCAAATTTTAGACCCATTTCCCTTCTCAATACGCTATCTAAAATTATTGAAAAATTGGTAAAGAAGAGGATGATGGATTTTATAGAGAAACACAAAATCCTTAGTGTAAAACAATTTGGTTTCCAAAAATCTAAAAGCACCAATGATGCGGTTTTTTCATTTTTAGAAAGTCTGTACCTTAAAATCAATGACAAAGAGGTTGCAGCCGCAGTTTTTTGCGACTTTACAAAAGCTTTTGACTGTGTTAACCATTTTCTGCTTTAAAAAAAAATGTCTGTTTACGGCTTTAGAGGTATATCGGGAACTTTCTTTAAATCCTATTTAACAAGACGTTATCAAAAAGTGAAGAACGGTACGTCTATTTCTTCTACAATGGAAATAAATACTGGAGTTCCACAGGGTTCGGTTTTAGGCGTAATTCTTTTTCTGTTGTATATTAATGATTTAACTTTCTTAGATATTAATGGTATTTTAACGATATTTGCGGATGACACCACTATTCTATGGCACCACAAGGATTTGCAAGTTTTAAAGGACATTGTACATAAAGACATTGTCAAAATTAAAAAGGGTGTGACGCAAATTATTTATGTCTAAATATAGATAAAACTAAAGTACTTGGTTTTAAAATGGATTTTGATAATCTGAATCTAGGAAATGAAATAATAGAACAAAAGCAAAGTATTACATTTATTGGCATGTTCATTGACAACAAGCTAAAATTTACAGACCATATTGTTAATTTAAATAAAAAAATCTCTAGCGGAGGTTATGCTGTGAGAAAAATTTACACAGATCTTGGTATTGATATGGCGAGAAATGTATACTTTGCTTTAGTTGAATCGCACTTACGTTATGGAATTGCGTTTTGGGGAAATTGTTGTCAACATTTATTTAAGTCAGTTTTTACAATACAAAAACGATGTCTACGGTACATTTGTGGAGCAAAACTAAAAGATCATTGTAAGCCGCTGTTCCAAAGGGAAAAAATTTTAACACTTGTGTCTTTATTCATTCTGGAAACAGTTTG
Organism: Aspidapion aeneum; assembly: GCA_963576565.1. Taxonomy (NCBI): domain Eukaryota; kingdom Metazoa; phylum Arthropoda; class Insecta; order Coleoptera; family Brentidae; genus Aspidapion; species Aspidapion aeneum. The sequence goes on from OY755041.1 coordinate 35,318,079, forward strand.
CATTATATTTAAAAAATACAAAAATAACCCCACAAGTTTACATGGATACCAAACCCGAAATAATTTAATGAATATTCCGTTACCTATTCCAAAATCTACACTAACACAAAATTCAATAATTTATCGCAGCATTAAAATATACAACCAACTGCCTGATGCTATAAAAGCAATAGGCGATTTTAATAATTTTAAAAAGGCGGTAAAAGATATGCTTGTAGATAATGCCTACTATCATTTGGATGAATATTTTGATCATGCATAAAACCTTTTTATAATAGTTTAAGTTCAAAATTTTTTATTTTTTTCATTTTATGTATCTTGTGTTCAACGCTTTTAACCAATTAGTTTTGTTTTTGTTTTTATTTATATTTTAACCACATTAAGTCCAGTTGTGTAAATTTTTATTGTTTTTAGATTTTTGTATTAGATAGTATTTTATGTTACTTAGCTCTATGTCTAATAATCTAATCCATGTACCTGATTTAATGTTTTAAGTTATTTAACTGTTTAATTTTCATGTTTTTATTTTTTTATATATTTTTAATTTTTACATAGAATAAGTTATTTACGAATTTGCTATTTATGTATTGTACAGAGTTTCGAAGTTGGATGCTAGGGATAGGATTTTCAGAGTTGTACAGAAATGCCGAATGGAGTCCTGTGCGTCAAAAAAAAAATTATTATATTGCTCAACGCTGCCCGTTCTTAATGATTGAATTAATTGTCAACAATTTTGATTTTTCACGTTAAAAAAATTTTAAATGAGAAAAATGCTTTTTTTCAACGATCACATTTTTACTTGTTTATTTTAAACCTAAATGGGGAATGTTTCTCTAATTTTCAACTTTAGTGACAGCCCCAACCTGTGTTCGTGCTTTTTGGTTTTTGTCTAGCTAGACTCCCGGCTTCTTGCCACCCTAGATCTAGCTTTGGGAACAAAATATATTGAGAATTAGACATATGATTTTTTGTGCTATTTTTGGTCTTTACCTACTTATGTTTTGCTTAGATTACGATACTACTGCTTTGTCAATGAAATTTTTCTTTCCGACAATAAAGCCTATTTTGATTTGATTTGATCCATGTTTGTCATTATTTAGTTCATCTATTAGTTTTCCCATTGATTGCTCTTTTTGTTCATTATCATTTTCCCTAGTTCTATTTCTTTCTTGTATTCTTCCCAGAGTCTTTCTAAAGTCGCCTGATTATTAGCATCTATGCTTGCATTTCTGGTATAAATTTTTCTAATTTTTATACATTTCTCTCTCTGCTTGAAAATTTCGTTATGCTACCAATATGCTGCTTTTTTTGTTGAGTTTACACAGTTTTGTTTGTGTGTAATTCTTCTTAATAATTTCTGCTATTTGAGCTGCCGTTATTCCATCCTTTGTCTTTTTTAGCTCTTCTATGATTTGCTTTTTAAATGTGTCTTTGTTAACATATACTTTCCCTTTCATCTCCATTTTCTCCAGGGTAGAATCTTGAAAATCAAAAACTGTGTGTTTGTGAGTAGTTAATGGTTCGTTTTCGAGTATTTGCCATTCTTGCAGTTTAAGCGCCAGACTTCTTGTTTTCAGGGTCAAATCTATAAAAGTGTGTTATGCATTACAAGGTTTGCTTCTGCTATCACTTCCACCATGATTTCTCCTCTTTGGTCAGATGTTTGTGGTCCCCATTCGGGTGATTTGGCATTAAAGTCTCCAAGCACAAGGGCATTGTGTTTTCCTTGGCTTATTGCCTCTGTGAGAGTATCAACATATTCTTCAATATTTTGATTTGGTGATATATAACAACCATGTATATCAAAATCTTCAGTGCCTATTGTAATTATCCCCTTTCTAGAGCTTCTTTTTCCAACTTTTATACTGGATTCATAAAATATGCTCCCTGTTTTCATCAGCAATACACCTCCTGGTTTTTGATAAACGTTTGTTTGGCTCACTGGCAAGAATGAGATCTATCTTGAGCTCGTTTGCTGTGGCATAGGCCATGTCATGTGCTTTCTTCGATCTGTCTGCATTTGTCTGTAATTTTTTCTCTGACTATCTCTCTGTATCTTGGACATTTCATTGTGTAGTTTTTGTGCCCTTTTAATTGACAACTCAAACAAAATTCTTCTTGTTGGCACTCTTTTGCCTTGTGCCCCTCTTCCCCGCATCTCATACACTTACCACTGCGTTCATCTCCTTTACATTCTCTCTGGGAATGTCCTACCTCTAAGCATCTATAGTACCTCTCTATTTGTGGCCTTTAATATTCTACAATTTATCCACCCGATTTTTATTCTACCCATTTGTGTTAATCGATTAGCAATGTCTTCTTTGGCAATAACTGTAGCATTTTCCGTAAGCCGGTCGTCCTGGTTTAACAGTGTATGTTGTTTCATCACACTCTTGCAAAGTTTTCTTTTGTGCCCCCTCAATTTCTTTAATTGTTAATTTACAGTTTCCAATCCCTTAATGTATATTGTTCTAGATTTAAATACTTTTACTTCCATATTTTTTCCTCCTGCAATTTCTTTGACCTTTTCCGCTTTTTCGTTACCTATTTCAAGATATAGGTTCCCCTCTATAGTCTTTTAAAACTTTTGATCTCTATGTTTTTATCACTTTTAGTTCTTCCTTAACTTGTTTCACACAATTCCGCGTAGGATCTACCTCCTGGTTTGATTTGTATAATGCTTTTGGGTTTTTCGGTGTTGGTTTGTTTACGTGTTGGTAGTTTTTTGATTTTATTTTTTGCGTTCCTTTAGGGACATATATTTTTACCTCTTGATTTGAGCTTAAAAATGTCCACTCAATAAGCTTTTGTTTTGCCACTTCTTCTATATAATTTGGAGCGACCAGTGACACTTTTTCTATACCTTCTTGTATCATTTTTTCATTTCTTTGAGTTTCATGATAGTTTCTCAGAATGTAATTTCTCTGTTGATCCTCTGGTTTTTCTCTTTAAATCATTCGAAAAATGTACCTGGTGTTCGTGTTTGATTGTGTTATCTGTTTCACAAAGCTTGTTTCTTCTTTTTCTTCTTCATTTTTTTTGATCTCTACTCTCAAAAAGTTTAGGATATCTCTTTAACAAGCTTTCCTATAACTTTCTCTGGATTATCATCTTCCTCATACACAGCTATATGTTCTTTATTATTTATTGGCTTTCCCTCCTCAACAGTTGTTTTAATATATTCGTCCTTCTGCCACTCTATATCAAGCAGTTCTTTAATATTTTCATTAGTTTTTGCACCTTTAATTCTTTTAGGTAGTTTTTCCTTTTCTTGTGCCTTTTCCTGCTCTTCTCCATTAAACTGCTGTCCAAAATCGGTTGTTTGCATCTCTATCTGTTCACAAGCATCTATTGTTTCTTTGTTTTTGAATTAGTTTTCATATGCATCTCCTTTTTCTTGTCTCCATCTCTTTGGTTTCCTTTCCATGGAGGATCTTAACATATCTTCCAAATTTTGCAGTTTTATCTTTAATTTATTTCTTGGTGTTTGCATTAAAAGATACGACTACCTCTAATTCCTTAAATCATTTGTGTACTAAATAGTTTGTTCTACTAGCATGTTTGCTTTTTTCAGGCTTTTTTCTATGTTTCTTGCTTTTTTGGATGTTTGTTACAAATACTTTATTAAACACAATAAAATTTCCTTTAAATGTATAGCTGTATAGCAAGAAAATGTTATTTTCATGAATAGAAATTTAGGGGCGTCCGTAAATTAAATCAATTTTTAAAAACTTACCAAGTTGACAAATTTTATCCAATTTTAAAATTACATTTCCTGTTTAAAAATGTATAAGTCAGTGGGGTAAGACTTATGACAAACTCTCCAGCGTCCTCCGGTTATGGAGGTAATGTAAACAAATTAAAAAGATTTTCTTAAAAAACAAGCTCTTTATCAAAAAACGTGTTCTAAACTTTATTGTAGAGAATAAAATTATATTTTAAACGATGCATAACAAGGGAAGAGTAGTTTTACTATTAACAATTTAGGGGCGGCCATATAAAAAATCAATTATTAAAAATCACCAAATTAATTTTGATTTGATTTTTGTAAGATTCTTAAAATTTAAATCAGTAGCGAGTAGGCCGTGCGCCTACCCTCTCAACCATCTATCCGCACCCACGCGGGGTGTGGAGGTTAGGTGAGTAGAAGGGATCTTCTTTGCTGTTAGTACATTGAATCTTTTTTGTTCTGGTCATTTTAAAAATTTTTATTTACCGGCGCCTTTAAAGTGCTAATAGTAAAATTATTTTCCTTTATTACACAGCGTTTAAAAGAAAATTATAATATTAATATTTCAAAGTGCATATGTGTTAAAGTTTAAACAAAAGTGTGTCTGGCATTTCTTTTATCACTTTTACTTTATTTTATTTTATTTTAAAATGTGTGTGTGGGTCAAGATAAATAGTAGTCTCGGTTGATCTACATTAACATAATTTTTATTCAAAGAAAAATAATTATATATATATATATATATATATATATATATATATATATATATATATATATATATATATATATGTTGGTGCAAGCAATGAATTTCCTATTTTTCATTTTCTTTTCCTTTTCTGCGCGTTTAAAATAATTTAAATTTTCGCGCTCTTAAATATGCATATGGGTTTTCACGGCACCGCACACATGCGAGGACAAGCAGCGCCGCGCAAACAACCACCGTCACAACAAGACACTAGAAAAATCACGTTCCCAAAAAAGTGAATTTTGAGGTGAGAAACTGGACGTTTAAACGTTGACTGGAGCCGCAAGAGAGTCCGAGGTAGGTGCCTTTTCATATAAAATTCCATTTGTATCGTAACTTTCCATTTACAATCGTCAATACCGACAATTATTTTTAAATGTGCTTGTAAAGCCAAACCGGCGACCTGTCGAAGGAAATTCCATTATTTTTCAGTACTTGCACGCACATTTAATGGTCCTTCCACCCAAATAATATTTTTTCCAACTACCTAGACTCCTGTGGTTCACCAATTTCCTACAAAAATTCCAATTTTCCATATATTTTCAAAATTTCATTTCCAAAAGTGAGTCGGCTATTTTCTTATCGGTAATCACGCCATATTGATTCACACCGGTTGGACATATTTTCCTAAAAGTTGACCGAAGTTTTCATTACGTTTCAAAAATAACTATCGCCAATGTGCATATTTTCAAAGTTGATCGCTTTGTTCATTACATTTTCAGTAAAAGTGGCGTCAATACGCCGAAAGTGAAATTTTAAGGCGGTTCTTCCATCTACTTTCCTTTAATTATCGATTTTACAGGTGTCGCGTTAACGCGCAGGTGCAAGTGTCGCCGTCACCAGGGTCATCCCGCTTGAATAGTGACGTGGGTCTCACGTTGCGCGCTCGTTGTTTCTTCGAATACCGACTTTTCTTAAAAACTTTCAAACAGGACCGCTAGTCGTATGCACAGAGTGTGCGACTTGGAATCGAGAGGTACGGGGTTCAATCCTTGGTGAGACATAAAAGTTTTTTTTAAAGGATATGTTCAAATAATAACATACAGACAAACTTACAAACATTTCATTTAAAAATTTTCGAAAAAAGTTAATAAAATTAAAATAATAAAATTGTTTAATTTTTGCTAAAATTCGGGTTATATTTTAAGCTATATTTTAAGCATTTTTTTTTGGGTAATTTTAAAAACAAATTAACTTTCAAAAACAAAAATGTCTACGCAAAAACAGAAAAAACTTTGCGACAAAAGGCTTTTGAGCTTCAACCAAATGGCGGAAGCTCACGAGGTAGCTTTGAAAGCGAACTCGGATACAGCGTTTCACTTTTTGTTTAAATCCAGATATGAAGACGTCGAAGAATGTCATGCTCAATTCTATAATTTTCATAACCAAATTATTGGCTCTCTTGAAGAGTTTAAACTTTCATTTGACGAGCAGGATAAAACTAGAAAAGACTTTGACAACCTTTATTATGAATGTAAGGGTATTTACTACGACCTTTTTAGGGCCAACCCTGTCAATTACGTAGGCAACCCTAACCAACAAAATATTGTTCAGAGGTCAAATACAAGATCATTTCCACAACCAAGGTTGCCAATTTTCGATGGTAATTATAAAAACTGGGAACACTGGTTTGACTTATTTAAAGTCATGGTACATCAAAATTCTGATTTAAGTGATATAGAGAAATTTCAACAATTGCGGAGTTCTGTTCTGAATGAAGCCCTTTCTCTAGTAAAAACCATTCCCCTCGCAGATAGCAATTATCACATTGCGTATGAAACCTTAGTAAAGAGGTATCAAAATAAACGAATTATTGCTACTACCGCTTTGAATGCTATTAACTTTCTTTCAACTAAGTCCAGTTCTGGGAAAGAATTACGTTCCATGTTGGATACATTTTCTGAGAATCTAGCCATCTTAAATGAGCTTGGTTTTCCTACAAAAGAATGGGACTTTCTTACTTTTAACATGATGCTCTCAAAACTTGAAGTCAAGATGAGGACTGATTTCGAACTTTACTATAGTAGAGAGAAAAACAATTCAGAAATTCCGTCCTACACTGATCTTTACACGTTTATAGAAAATCATTGCGTTGCGCTCGAATCTGTAGTGCAAATGCCCAGTTTTAGTAGGCAAAATCAAACCCCTAGACAACCTCAAACTACGCGTAATTCTCAACAGAACAGTTTGCAGAGAAACAGTTTTAATAATTTTAATTCACCTTCTGCTTTCAATACAACTATTTCAAATCAAAGTTCAAATTCAAGAAATCAACAAAATACTTTACAAAATAGCAATCAACGCAGCAACCCTCAAATACAAAATAATCAGAACAGAACTTTTAATCCAAAAATAAAATGTTACCTATGTTCTTCGAATCACGCATTATCGAAATGTATCGAATTTCAAAACAAAAGTCCACAGGAAAGGATGGGTTATGTTCGGCAGGTGAATCTATGTCAAAATTGCTTACATTTTGCTCACCAGACCGTGAACTGCCCCTCCTCCTACAACTGCATCACGTGTGGAGCCAGACATCATAGTCTTCTCCATGTTCCACAACCAGTAGCACCCTCTGTGAGTGTTAATTCATATCCTCCAGAGAACGCTAATATTCCACTTTCCAATTCCAATAGCACCCCTATGTCAGGAAGCCATTCCACAAACTGTCATGCGACAATGATTTCCAAAAATTCCACTTTTCTACTTTCTACCGTTGTAGCTGACATGTTAGACTCAAGGGGACATTACCAACCAGTTCGTATCTTACTCGATTCTGCCTCAGAGGCAAACTTTATTTCAGAAAAATGTCTAAATCGTTTAGGTCTTTCGAAAAGCTTCTTTTCTACTTCTATTCAAGGCTTAAATCAAATGACATCTTCCAATACCAAAGGTAAGACGAAATGTCTTATCAAACCTCAAGGTCAAGCGGGACCTACCTTTGATTTTGAGGCTTTAGTACTTCCAAAACTTTGTACAGAGATTCCTTCTTGCGCTGTCGACTCGAGCAAGTGGAATCACATTCGCAATATCAAACTTTCTGATCAAAACTTCCATATACCAAGTTCCATTGATGTCCTAGTAGGTTGTGAACTTTTTCCGCATCTCTTACAAGAGGGAGTTATCCACGGAGAGCGTGGACAACCTAGTGCTTTTAATAGCATCTTTGGCTATGTGCTGATTGGTAAAGTTGAAACTTCAAAGCAACAAAATCCACAATCACTCATAAGCTGTTACACTTCCATCGAACCATCTCTGGATATCTGCCTAGAGCGCTTCTGGGAGATAGAGCAGGTTCCACATAAGGTTCATCACAGTCCTGAGGATATTATGTGCGAAAAATTATTTTCACAATCAGTTTCACGCAACGAATCAGGTAGATTCGTCGTTCCATTACCTTTCATAAACTTAGAACCCCAGTTGGGTGACACCTATCCAATCGCTTTAAAACGTTTCAAGCTTCAGGAAGCTAGACTTCTCAAAGACTCAGCTAATTATCAAGCTTACAAAGATTTTATGCAAGATTATTTAGACACTGGTCACATGATACCTATTCCTACGCCTATATCTAAAGATGTCTTGGATAATTCCTACTTTATCCCTCATCACAGTGTCTGGAACACTGGGAAGATAAGAGTGGTCTTTGATGGGTCTCAACGTAGTCCCAGAGGTGTCTCACTCAACGAGACGTTGTGCGCAGGTCCTAAACTGCAAAATGATGTCCGTGAAATTCTACTTAATTTTCGAATTCATGCTGTAGCCTTTGTTACTGACATAGTAAAAATGTTCCGACAGATTTTAATTATTCCTGAGCACACGCGTTATCAAAATATTCTATGGAGATTTTCTGAGGATGATCCTGTCCAAACCTACTCCTTAAGAACAGTTGTTTATGGACTTAAGTCATCACCTTACTTAGCTATTCGTACTATACAAGAACTAGCTAAACTTGAGTCTGAAAGGTATCCTAATGCTTCCAAGGTGCTTCTCAAAGACATTTACGTCGACGACGTGCTCACTGGGCAGGATTCTGTGGCCTCTGCCAAAGAACTTCAGTCGGAGTTAATCTCCCTGTTGCGCCTAGGAGGGTTTGAACTTAAAAAATGGGCGAGCAACAGTCCGGAACTTCTCTCCTCATTCTCAGAATCAGAAACACAAATGTCCATTCGTTTCGACAAATCCGAACCTAATTTTGTAAAAATATTGGGTCTCCAATGGAATCCTATCTCAGATTCGTTTACCTACTTGGTCGTACCAGAAGATAAACCATGCACCAAGCGAGGTATCTTATCTCAAATCATGAAAATTTTTGATCCCTTAGGTTTCTGTTCTCCCGTTTCTTTACTTGCTAAGCATCTCATGCAAGATCTGTGGAAGGAGAAGCTGGACTGGGATTCTCAGCCTCCTCCGCATATCGTAAATGTTTGGAATCAATTTCGAACCGAACTTCCAAATCTTTCAAATATTCATTTACCTAGACGCCTTTCCATTGATCAACCACGTAGCATTGAACTTCACGGCTTTTCAGACGCCTCTATGATAGGTTACGCGGCTACGGTCTATTTCAGAATGGAGTCAGTTTCCGGAGAAATCCATACCTTTCTTGTAATGGCCAAATCTAAGGTCGCACCAGTGAAACCAGTCAGTCTTCCGCGACTGGAGCTTCTTGGTGCCACTTTACTTTGCGACCTACTTTCCTTTATTCAAAACACTTATTCAGATATTCTTAACTTCAACCAAATCTGTGCATGGTGTGATTCCCAAGTGGTTCTATGCTGGTTGGCGGCTTCACCTCACAGGTTTAAAACGTTTGTGGCAAACCGTATCTGTCACATTCAAGAAACCATTTCTCCTACGGCCTGGAAATATATTCCATCAGCGCTAAATCCAGCCGACTGTGCTTCGCGTGGTCTTATGCCTAATCAACTTGTCAAACATGACTTGTATTGGGAAGGTCCTTGTTTTCTTAGGCTACCAAAAAAGAGCTGGCCTGATGATTTTCGCTGTCCAGACCCTCCGGAAAACGAGGTTATTCTGGAAGAACGAAAATCAGTATTTCAAACATGCACAGTTGAACCACACATGCTTGATACTTTTCTTTCTCGTTACTCTTCCCTAGAGAAAATTCAACGCATAATTTTCTATATTTTTCGCCTTACCGAAAAGAAATCTAAATATCCTAACGAAAATATTACCGAGGTTGAACTTCAACATTCTCTTATTGTTCTCGTTCGGCATGTTCAACGTTCCATCTTTGCTGATCTCATTTCACGTTTGAATGACGCAAAGCTACTTCCTAAACAATTTCGTAAACTTTCACTTTTTCTAGATACACAAGGCTGCTTAAGAGTGGGGGGTCGATTACCACATTCTTCCGAACTCTCTTATTCAGCAAAACACCCTTTACTTTTACCACGTTCTCACCGTCTTACTCAACTTGTCATTGAGTACACTCACAAAAGGTACTGTCATCCCGGTCAAAAAACGTTGCATTACCTCTTGAGACAACAATTTTGGATCCTTTCCCCTCGCTATGCAATCGAGAGTATAACTTCTCATTGCATTTTATGCTATCGATTAAATCCTAAACCTTCCGTACAAATCATGGGCAACTTGCCTGCTCAACGCATCTCTCAAGTAAAAGCATTTTCACATGTTGCCATAGATTATTGTGGTCCCTTTCCAATTACAATGGGAAAGTACCGAGGTGCAAAGGTATCCAAAGGTTATATTCTTGTCTTAGTCTGCTCCGCAACAAAGGCAGTTCACCTAGAACTTACCTCCGATATTTCCACGCCTACCTTTCTTGCGGCTTTTAAGAGATTTGTGGCAAGAAGAGGAAGAATCTCTGACATTTACTCAGATTGTGGTAGCGCGTTCTTGGGAGCTGATCGTTTACTCAAACAGTACTCCCAGGAAGCATGTCACAGTCTAAAAATTACCTGGCATTTTTCAAGTCCTGGTAGTCCGCACCTAAACGGACTAGCCGAGGCAGGAGTTAAATCCACCAAGGCAAATTTAAAACGTGTAATAGGTGAGCAACGGTTAACCTATGAAGAGTTTTTTACTTTTTTGTGTCAGGTCGAATCCATACTAAACAGCCGGCCTCTGTATGCCCAAAGTATGGATCCGAATGACTTTCTTCCACTGACCCCTGGTCATTTTCTTACCCTGGAACCGTTGAATTCCGTACCAGAACCCGATTTTTCTGATTCCAAGTTGAACACCCTGTCCCGCTGGCAGCTGGTGCAAAGGCTCCAGGCCGATTTTTGGAAACGCTGGAACTTGGAGTACCTAAACACCTTGCAACAGCGTTCTAAATGGACAGAGGCTTCTAACAATATTAAACTAAATACTTTAGTCGTGGTAAAAAATGAACAAAAACCGCCATTGCAATGGGCTGTTGGGCGAATTGTCGACGTACACCCTGGCTCAGATGGTCATATTCGTGTTGTGACCGTTAAAACAGCTACAGGAACATATCGTCGACCAGTAGTGAAACTATGTCCTTTGCCTATGCCCGACGCATAAGGCAAAATTTTCTTTTTCTTTCTTAATTTTTTCTAAGTATTTTTTTTCTCTTTTTTTAATTTTAATTTACATGCATAATTTAATGCATATTTGGGTTAATGCTAAATTGTATCGTTTAATTGCTAATAGGCGAATATTATTTAATTTTTTTTCCTTTCCTTTTCTTAACTAAGTAAAAACACCCGTGTTTTACCCCAAAAACATTTTTCCAAATGAATTTCCTATTTTTCATTTTCTTTTCCTTTTCTGCGCGTTTAAAATAATTTAAATTTTCGCGCTCTTAAATATGCATATGGGTTTTCACGGCACCGCACACGTGCGAGGACAAGCAGCGCCGCGATGAGTGCGCAAACAACCACCGTCACAACAAGACACTAGAAAAATCACGTTCCCAAAAAAGTGAATTTTGAGGTGAGAAACTGGACGTTTAAACGTTGACTGGAGCCGCATGAGAGTCCGAGGTAGGTGCCTTTTCATATAAAATTCCATATGTATCGTAACTTTCCATTTACAATCGTCAATACCGACAATTATTTTTAAATGTGCTTGTAAAGCCAAACCGGCGACCTGTCGAAGGAAATTCCATTAGTTTTCAGTACTTGCACGCACAATATATATATATATATATATACTTCTAAAATACTTTTAGGTAGGTATATATTCTAGAATAATAAACTAACTAAACTTGTTATTAGATATATATTTTTTGTGACTTGTAAAAACATTATTTTATGTAATAATTGGCAATAAAGAAATCAAACTAAACTTAAGTCGCCGTCGTGGTAGCAATGTTTGTTTCCCACACCGGCGGTCCAGGTTCGATTCCTGGCTAGGTACTTGTGTTTGTTTAAAAACGTGTTAACTTTGCTAACACGTCGCGAAACTGGGCGATTGATCCTGGTTGGATGGAAATAATAATAATAAATAATAAAAAAAACTAAACTAAAGACCCTGCACACTTCTTCTGGGATTTTGGTTGAACGCGAAATTTAAACATAATTTGATATGTTGTAGATTTTAACCTCCCAATTCTTATGGGCACAAGCCGATCCTATGACTAGGTTTGGAGATACAGTGGTTTTTCTATGCACTTGATTGTGTGTTTGTGCCTATAAAGAGCACATAGAAACTTGCATTTATTGCTTTATTTTATTTATTTTTAGAGTAATAAACTAAGGGTTTATTTTATCTTTCTTTACCTAAAAATGTTTATCAGTACGTGTTTGTAATTATTTATTTATATATACCAGGGAAAAATTTTCAAAAGTTTGAAAAATCATGTACTGCGTTGGTTGGTTCGCGAAAATTTACCGCGCAGGGCTCTAACGCGAAAATACGTACCGCGCTAGGAACCGTGCCGGACTCTACCGCGCGAGCCACAGAATCGGACACCTTAGCGCAGACCTCAGTTATTAACTGACGATGTTACGGCTTGTGCGGTTTTGCATCAGCGCGGTTCAGGTCTTGCGCTTAGGTGTCCGAGTCCGTGGCTAGTGCGGTAAAATCCTAGCGCTGTAAGTATTTTCGTGGTAGAATCCTGCACTGTATACTTTTCGCCATTTTGGCGCCGAATCAAAACGTAGGTATGAACAACAAGTACACTATTTTTCATACTTTTGAATATTTTTGGCCATTAACTCATTTACCTAAGTAATAGCCATAGTTTTACAAGTCATTTCGCACAAAACGCGACCGCTCAGAGTTTGCTATTGATCACATCATGTGACGTGGATGGTCACATCGTTCAAGACTCAGAATAGATACCCTGAGGTACTATTAGAAAAATCCCCGTGTCTCCGAAACTAGTCATAAGATCGGTTTGTGTCCATGAGAACTTTCACTCAGGAGGTCCAAATCTACAACATACCAAAATTTGGTTAAATTCCGCGTTCAACAAAGATCCCATAAGAAGGGATCCCGTACCCTTTGACAAAAATTGAAGGCCTTGGTGCAACAACCGGCCACGTGCTAAAATTCAAATTTGTGGGAAATGAAAAGAAAACTGTCTGAATTTGAAAACAAACTTGCAATTGTCCCAAATTTTGGTTCTAATATAGATATTATTAGTATTTGTTATAATATGGCCCAGTATAAAATTGATATTTTGTAAAAATCACACCAAAAATTATTTTTGAAAATTTGGACTTGCCTGAATCTAAAAGTGCACTTGGCCGGTTATTGCACCAAGGCCTTCAATTGCTAAAAATACCCAACTTTTTACGAATTCTACGAATTTTGATAATTTTTGTCAAATTTAAAAATTTATATCTAGACTATTCTTTGTCCCATTGTTATGGAATTTCTGGAGGTATAAAATAGTAGATCAAATCGGCAAATTTTTTAACATAAGTATTTTTTTGATGCTGGAACACAAGGGTGGCGGACACAAGGACATTCTATTTTTACCAGCTTTGTGGACTTAATAATTCAATACTTTATTTTTTTCATATATCAAAAAATTTTGATACAACAAATAAACCCTTTCTTAGGTTCCAGAGCCGGAGCTCTAAAAGTCTGGGACCTGGAGGCAGCTAAACTTGTCAGGACTCTAAATGGCCACAAACACACAATCAAGTGCATAGATTTCCACCCATACGGAGATTTGCTGGCCTCGGGCAGTGGAGATACTACAATTAAGATGTGGGACTCTAGGAAAAAAGGTAAGAACTATATACAGTAAAGTCCGGATATTATGAACTCGAAGATTGCACGGAAACTGGTTCGCTATATCCGAGGTTTACTATAAGAAGAAATATAGACTATTGTATACCTAAGTAAAAAAATGTTTGGGTATTTTGAACGGGGTTTGCTATAAGCGAGTGTTCATTTTAAACGGGTTCGTTAAATGCGAACTTCACTGTATGTACAAAATAAACCAAAATTATTTAGGTTTATGTAATTTTCTTAAAAAGTAAGCATTTATAAGCAACTATATTATAGAAAATTAAATTATTCTTTAAACGATGTATCACTTAAGTGTGTTAGATACGAACCCTGTGTTAGTGTTAGCAGTACATCCGTTTCCAATGTATTTCCATAGGTCAACTCCGGATATAGTCAACTCGAAGATTGCACGGAAACTGGTTCGCTATATCCGAGGTTTACGATAAGAAGACGTATAGACTAAACTAATAAAAAAAAATTCGGTATTTTGAACGGGGTTTGCTATAAGCGACTGTTAATTATAAGCGTGTTCGCTATATGCGAACTTCACTGTATTACACTACAGTAGGAAATAAAGTATACTTTACCGCACGCTCGTAGATAAAATATGTTATGTTCTAGGTGTCATATATTCCTACAACGGTCACCAAGGCACTGTAAACAGCCTGAAATTCAGTCCCGACGGCCACTGGATCGTCTCGGGCGGTGACGACGCCTCCATCAAAATCTGGGATCTGCGAGTGGGCCGAGTCCTTAAAGAATTCAACGATCACCTAAACGCTGTGACTTGTGTCGAGTTTCACCCTCACGAATTCTTATTGGCCACGGGTAGTTTGGACAGGACAGTACACTTTTTCGATTTGGAAAACATGTCTTTAGTGTCAACGGAAAGTGACGTGGGCGCGGTAAGGTGTCTTCATTTTAACTCCGACGGGCAGTGCTTGTTCACGGGAGTGAGAGACTACTTGAAAATTGTCGGTTGGGAACCGAGCAGGTTGCATGACAGCGTTCCGGTATCCTGGAGTAGAGTTTGTGATATTTCGACTGCTCAAAATCAGTTGGTAAGTTTTAAAACTTGTGAAATGTTTTTGGGGTAATACCACGAGTGCTTAAAAACGATGCTGTTAATAATTTTACGAGTTTGAAGAAGAACGAAATTAGCAACTTGTCGATAATTTTTTTCGAATGCACTCTAGTGCTGAGTTAAAAATGATTTGTTTTTATATTTTATATTCCTAAAAATCTTTACAACTTCCGGTTCACTGAGATGTTTTGCCCCCACCCCAAACAATACTCTACATAAATCAATGATTGCAAATGACTCTTAGGCACAGTGCTAAATTGAATATAAAGAAGTTTGGCTGTCATAGCAAAGTTAAAAAAATATATATTTCCAAATTAGTAAGAACCTTTCATTTTGAAATTTGTATTGGAGAACTTGGCTTTACTTTTATCTCATTTTTTTTTGCGGAATACCATTTTCGCATACTTTACTTTTTTACATGAAATGTTTTTTTATGATATCACTCCTTTTTTTTAAGGATTTGGATAATATTTAAAATTTATTCCCTTTAAGAAAAACAAATAAGGACGAAAGTATTAGAGAAAATGAAAACCTAGAATGCATCGAAGATTGTATCAGAACCGATTAGATGAAAAATTAAAAAACACAAATCACTCATTTGAAGAGATACATACAAACATAATAAAAAGCTTGAAAAAACAAGCAACGAAGCTGTTGGGTACCAAGATAATAGAAATAACAGGAAGATTTGGTGGACGGACAAAATACAGGAAATGGTCAAAGAGAAAAAACGCACATAGTTGAAATGGCTCAGTACTAAGGAGCAAAGAGACCTAGAAATCTACAGGGAAACCAGAAGACAGCTAAGAAATTTGATACGCGCAGAAAAAAATTAAATGTTCGAGCGCAACTGCCACGACATAAACACACACGTAGGAGGTAGGCAGAGTTCTGAAGTATGGAAATTAATTTCTACAGTAAAAAACCCAACAAAAGAAAAAGTAAACATCTAGATAATCAAACCAGAACAATGGACAGAACACTATAAGGGACTGCTGCAGGAGACGAGACCCGAATATCTGGCAGCCTCTCCGAGAAGAGACATAGAAGTACATGGAGAGGAAGTAATCATCGAAAAAGAAATGATAAAGAATAATATCAAAAAACTTAAATCCGGAAAAGCTAGCGGACCTGGGGGAATATATGCTGAAATGCTCAAATATGGATCAGAGAAACTACTCGAAAATCTCACATATATTATTAATCAATGCATAAACGGACATCCAGTACCTAATGATTGGAAAATTGCATTCATATCCTCAATACATAAAAAAGGAAACAAGCTGGATTGCAACAATTACAGAGGAACTTCAGTAACCAGTACTCTAAGTAGATTGTACGGTAGGATTCTTAGAGATCTAATAGAGAATGATTTTCATAAACAAGAAGAAGAGCAAAGTGGGTGTCGCGCAGGCAGATCTTGTAGTGATAATGTTTTTTGTCTTAAACAAGTAATTGAGAAAAGGAGCGCCAGAAATATAGAGACTCATGTTACCTTTGTGGACCTACAAAGGGCATATGATACCGTTCCAGTAGAAAAATTATGGACAGTTTTAGAGCAAACTAATATCAATCATACATACATAAAAGCGATAAAAGAACTATACAAAGGGTCAAAATCTAAAATTAAAATTGGACATCGACTTTCAAAAGAATTCCTGGTAACAAAAGGCTTAAGACAGGGATGTTGTATCTCTCCAACTCTTTTTAAAATATATATCGCAGTAGGTCTAAAAAACTGGAAACGTAAAGTGCACGGCATGGGAATACAACTTAACGACCGATTTACCATATACACACTACAGTTTGCTGACGACCAAGTAATTGTGGCTAATGATAAAGAAGACATGGAGTATATGATGAGAAAGTTAACAGAAGAATACCAAAAGTGGGGATTAACAGTGAACGTGGACAAGACACAGTACTTATGTATTGGAAACGAATCCAGTGAGTTAGTACTAGAAAATGGACAAACAATATCTCCATGCTATGAGTATGTATACTTGGGTGTCACATTTGATAAGACAGGAACAGACTGTAAAGAATTGGAAAAAAAAATTGTAAAAGCAAAAAAAGTTATTGGATGTCTTAACAGTATTTTATGGAGCAGAGAGATAAAAAAGAATGTAAAATTTAACATATATGAAACAATGGTCAAAAGCACGCTGTTGTATGGAATAGAGACTTGTCGCGTAACAGAAAAATACAAAACAAAAATGGAAAGTGTCGAAATGGATGCAATAAGAAGATCAATGAGAATATCTAGAATAGATCACATAAGAAATGAGATCATAAAAGAAAGAATGGGAATCGAGGGAAGCATAACGGATGACATCACTAAAAGGCAACTGATATGGTACGGCCATGTACAACGGATGAACGACGAATGATTACCAAAGCAGGTCCTAGAATGGCAACCAATAGGGCGCAGAAAAAGAGGGCGTCCTAAACTAGAATGGCAACAGTCAATCCAAAGATCAATGAGTCAAAAGAATCTAACAGAGGATGATTGTCAGGATCGAAGGAGGTGGAGAATAGGCGTCGGACAACGTAGAAAAACGTTCTAAACCGACATAGTACTAGTATAATATTTAAAGTAGATAAATATGTGGATTATTTATCAAAACTTTTGCAATGCTTTATTAATAATTTTGAGGTTTTATCTAAAGCCTAGAAGTGGGCAATGTTACTTTTACATAAATTTACATTTATAATAGGGGAGGGAAGTTAATTAAAAATTTGAGGTTTTTAATTTTTTTTTCTATAGTTTTATCATAGTTTCAATCGGCCATCCAAAGCTCAACTCTCTAGCGTTTTTGGAAGTGGGCAATGTTACTTTTACATAACTTTACATTTATAGGGAAGGGAAGGAAATTAAAATTTTGGGGTTTCTAAATTTTTTTTCTATGCTTTATCATATTTTTTATCAGTCTGCCAAACCTCAGCTCTCTTAACTTTGGGGTTTTTTTCCAAGGGTTTGGTCACAATTTCTATCAGTCTGCCAAATTTCAGCTTTGTAGCATCTCTGGATGTACAGTAGAATTTTGATGATCTATACATGAGTGAGTGAGGGAGTCAATTTTTTAAATTTCGTAACTACTTTACTACTTTATGGAAGCCTATGATTCTTGAAGGGGTTGTTAACTCTATAGTAGAGTTCTAGGTAGGTCAAATATGGGTTGAAATGTTTAAAAAAAAGATGGTACAGCAGTTTACGCGAACGAAAATCCCTGAAGCTTACAAACGACTTGCTATATAGATGCGGTTTTGACCTTTAACGATCTCATAAATATCGACGCTCGTAAGTAGGGTCAGGGTTTTTTATATCTTAGAATATATCTCTAGAAATACCTGAAACCCTCCGAAAACGTCGAATTTTGGACACCCTGTACATGTACAGCGGTTCAAAAAAAAACGACTAGGCTGTCACATGAATTTGATCATGTTTACATAATCCAATCACAATCATGTGACATTGTAGTTAATTTTATTTGAACAACTTGTTAAATCAGGTAGATATTCACAGGTCACAGATTAACAAATTAATTGTTTTTTGTTGATAATATGAAAGAAAATACGATATGTCACCACTTTTTTGAAAATAATCAAAAATTTGTTTTTCCAAATTTGTGTAAATAGTCAAAAAGTCATTATTAGCAATTAGATTTAGTGCAAGTTTGTTTGGCAATCCCGGTATAATCCAAACTTTTCAAGATTCAAGACTATATTATTATAAATATACCTGCTGCAAATTACCCTTTTTGCTTTAGGCAAGGCAATCAACCAAGGCTGTGACCAATGCAAATAATAAAATTGTATTTTAAAACATGCACAGTAGTAATTATTATAACACAAACTTGCTAATTGAATTTTATTAATAAAGCAGAATAAGCAAATAAAATTAAATTATTAAACGGTAATATTGTCTCAATTACAAAGTACTAAGCAATGAAAGTGAATTAAAATGAATGGTCAAAGGGTTTGAACTTTTTTTATTTTTTTAATATTTTAGTAGTGCTTTTTAGTAAATTGCTTTTTGATAGCTACTATTGGAGCGAGGCAGCTTTCAACTGCTCTCAATGCTTTTACTGTTTTTGAAAAAAGTAGTTTTGCCCATCAATATGTTTGAACCAAATTTGAATGAATTTATTAGATGAAAATTTTTTACTTGTTTGATTTTTCTGTATTATTTAGTGATAATTAAAATAATGCAGCTATTTTTCTTTCAATTGTCTGTTTGGTTGCTCTTTTGATTATTCCCGTTAGAAAATAATGGTTCCATTACATTTTAATTTTATAATGGCGGTTCGTCATTGGCCTTTTATCATTTAAATTTTAAAAAAAACAAACTATATCTTGCTGAAAACTTTTTTGCAAAAAATTATTTTTTGGGTTCATTGGGAGTTCATATTTATAATTTCATCTGACAATATAATTTTATGAAAAAAAAAAAACGGTGGTTGGTGATGAGTGTAAAGGGGGTCAGAAAGACGGTGGCAAGTGAGGGTAAAAAGGGGCGAAATTCAGAACTTTGGAACCGAAACACCGAGACAAACTTGCGGTTTTCAGATTTATGATTTTGATCTAGTGATTTTACAATATTTTGAAAAAAACCAGTGGTAGGAGGTGGGTGAGAGGTGTATAGGAGGTAAATTCTTAACTTTAGAATCAAAACAGATACAAATATTTTCAGATTTTTGATTTGATCTGGTGAAATACAATTTTATAAAAGAAAAACGTTCAAATTATTAACCGGAAGTAAGGGATGCGTTAAGAGTGTAAAGGGGGGTAAATTCAGAAGTTTAAAATCCAAGCAGATACGAACATGCGATTTTCAGATTTATGATTTGTTCTGTGACACTACAATTTTATTTAAAAAACCGGGGGTACGGCTACATGGGCTTGTACAAAATTGACAGGAAAAAAGCCTTGTAATAATGAAACATTGCTAGAAATGGAAATTATGGCTTTTGCAAGCCATAATTATGCCATAATTATACATCCTGCATTTTGCTTATTTTTGATTAGGACAAAGAAGTTAAAATAAAATATATTTTTTTAAAATTAAACCATTTTATGTGCTATTAGCGCTATTGTTAAATCTAGACTATAGTAAACAGAAATCTGCCAAATTATTCTTAACTTTTTATTACAATATTTTTATTTTAAAATCAAACAAGTTTCGTGGCTAATCGGGCAAAAAGGAGTTTTTTGTTTCCCTTATTTTTTTCCGTGGGTAGCCTGAAAGCTTAACCTCACGGGGGTCCAAGATCTAATGGACACCTAATAAGTGTTGACAGTTAACCGTTTCGTCCTTATGGGACTCCTCAGAACACTGCTGGTCAATTTGACATATTTTGCGAAGTTAATCAGACGGTTTTGTCTCTAATTAAATGTAATTAGTGAGAGAACTATAGCAAGAAGCGCCATCTACCGAGATACGAGAGAAAGAAAAAACCAAAAGCAGGCGAAAACACTGCTATACAATATCGATCAATGAAAAGATCGAATGCAAATAAAAGAAAACAACTATAGTCCGTGACCTACGACAGCTCTTTGTCTTTCAGGCCGGATCAACACAGATTGCATTTTTACCCGTCTTCAAGACAGTGAGCGTCAATCAACGGAATTTTTAAGCCAAATAATACTAACAAACGTTTGTTACAAAAAAACTCCTTTTTGCCCGATTAGCCACGAAACTTGTTTGATTTTTAAATTCACGGGTACGAAATTCCACGTTTATTTTTATTTTATTTTTTAATATATATGTGTTTTATCTCATACTTACAGGTACATCAATAAAAAATGCTGTGAAGGTATTTTCTTGAAGAGTAAAAACAAATCAAGCTGCTTGTGGAACAAAAACGTTTTTTGTTTGAAAATACAGGGTTTAAAAATTGTTTTTTTTTCAATTTATCGTAATTTATTATTTGAAATTTCTGAGTTAACAAAAGTAATAATTAATAATTGGTTTTAGTTGTCTACATTTTCATCAAGAATCTATTTTTTTTTGGAATAAATTTTAAAAATATCACACTAATAATAATAATAATTGATAAAACTGTTTTTTGAAAAAAATTCAATAATTTTCTAAAATCTTTTTTTTTTGGAACAAGTTTAAAAGCAATCGTTATAACATGGAATGCTAATGAGTAATTCCACGCCAAATCATCCAATGGGGGTAGCTGCCATGTCACGAAAAATATCAAATTTTGATAACATGTATTAGTGTCCTTAGGAATACCAAATTAACAAATTTTAATTTTTAATGTCGCCTCCCGTATTTTACAGGCCACTTTAAAAGTAAAAAAAAAGAAGAAAATCAGTTGTGGCCTTATTTTTTTTTATTTCTATGGTATTTAATCTTATGTAAAAACAAATTTGTCTGAGGAAATCTTTAATATTGGTTGGATAATCCATACAGAAAAAAAAATTTACCTCACTTTTTTGACATAGCAAAAATAGTTGAAAAGAAATAGAAAATTTTATGATTTTCTCGATTTTTAATTATTTACACCGGTGCGGAATATGGTCCATAAAAAAAAAGTCTATACGCACATTAAAGCTCAGTGGCTTGACTATCATATAAGGCAAAAGAAAAATTTCTAGGTCCATTGCTTTCAGCAAACTAAACTTTTTAAAATTGGAAAAACCGCAAAAACCTCAGAATTGGCAACTTTTGACTAAAAAAATTGTCATGTCTATCTGTCTATTAAAACTTCGCTTGTGCCTTGTTTTAATTGACAATGTATCGTCTAAATAAAAGTAGAATAAAAAATCTGGGTCTGTCATTTTAACATCAACTTTTAAGCTATTTGGTTAAAGCATGTAAAAAATCAAATTGGAAATCAAAAGGAAAAAAATTATGTATAAAAATCATCGTCAGGGGATCTTATTTATAGCCACATACTGTTTTGTGTGACATCCTAGTTTGTGCGTTCAAGTCCCATCTTCGTACACTGTCGGATTTTTTTTTTAGTTTTAACATTTTTGGTGAGACACGGACATTAATTAGTTTCTTTCTTTGGTAAATGAAATGGTTCAGATTTAACAGTGGCGTACGCAGGTGGGAGGGGGTTGGAGGCCTAATCTTTCCAAAGCCATTAAATAACTTCTCCTAAAAATTGAATTTTTCTGAAAGAAGAAATAGTTTTCCAGGACTTTGCTTTTACTCAAGCCCCCTCTCCCAACCCCCTTGGAAAATTTCTGGGCATTAAAAAAACTAACTACAAAACTAACGCATGGAAAAAGCCCATGTGATGCGTTTGGAGGTACTGTGAAACGATTTGTTTTACCTTAAAATCTCAAACAAACAACAACTGGACACCATTCTTTCACTCCTCTGGATGATTTAACTAAAGATGCTAAATTTACTTCAAGCTCAGAAAAAAAAGTTGTTGGGTTTCTGAAATTATAGAACTCAACTTCTTTTCCGATTTTTTAAATATGAGAGTAGGTAACTACTAAAAAAGTAAATAAACTTTTAAAAAATGTGTGTAGTGACCTTATGAAGAGAGTTTAGATCATAATTTATTGAACAGTGCTCATATAAATAAACTTTACCTTCTGATAAACCTTAATTTGCAGGGGTGGACCTAGAAACTTTATTTTGGGGAAAAATATCATAATAAATATTTCACAAAACTATTTTGCATAGTGACCAGGAGGTGTATTCTGTGTGTCAAAACTGAGTAAAGTTTCAGATTTGGGGGGGCATCCCCTCCCGTAGATCCACGCCTGTAATTTGTGATGCAATTTAACATCACTAAAAATATTAAAATAACAAAAAAACGTGTAGTGACCTTAAGGATTACAGACCCAGATTTTTTATTCTTGTTTTTAAAAGTATATGATACAGTGAAAAATTTACCCTACTTGATTACCACCAGCACCCCGATAGACAGGGTCATTTTTGATGCTGAAGTTGAGGGATTTCCCAGACATTCTTAACTTCTTCGTGGAACTCCAGGGTAACGTCTACTTTTTAAATATGTTTTATACAAGGAAGATATAGTCCTTGAGTATAGTTTTCCAACACTGTATCAAAAATTTAAGAAAACATTACATTTATACCCCAAAAAAATATGAAAACTTCGAAAATTTCTGCGTTTTTTGGATGTTCTCTAAATTGCTCTAATTAAGCCAGTATAAAAGATTTTGCTAAACATCACATTTTTTTGAAAACTACTTTTATGTATGTTTTTAAAATTATAGGTTAATTTTTTTTAGGTGCTGTTTACTATGAGCATGATTTTTTTCTTTAAGGTCCCATTTTGCCCGTTTTTAGACTTTTCAAATGCGTGTACAACAGACTAATTGGATTAAAAAATCTAAAATTGTGCAAAAGTGGTTAAGCATAAGCTGTTTCATTTAGTAAGCATGATTAAAGAAAAAAATTAAATGTCAGGGCAACACTTTTTTTGTAAATTGGATGACATGGCGTGGAATTGCCCTAATGTCAATATTTTCTGTAGGTAATTAAAAAGCAGCCTTTAGGAATTCGCAATAAAAACCTATTCTGGATTTTTTAAAACGGTTATAGCAAATCTCTTCTCGGATTATAGTTTAAGAAAACATAAGTTTAATTGCCAAATTTGTACAGGCTGATTTTTTTTAAACGCACCTCCCGGTAAAGTAAGAAAAAATCGCTGAAATTTCATAAAACCTTTAATTTTTATTTGGTCTCTCTATATGTACAGTCGGGGACTTTTTAAATTGCCGTTTTATTTTTTTCTGTCAAAATTAATCAATTAAAGAAACCAAAAAATTTTTTTTTTAAATATGTATGTATACAGACAGAGGTATTATTTATATTATTATAACTTCCTAAGAACTTAGCGAAGCACCCTCCTCAAAAACGGCTCTAGACATCACCAATCAAAATCGAATACGGTGGATAATTTGCCACCAATTAGTCGCTAATTAGTTGTGGATAAATTAACTTTGTCGCTATTAATTTTGTGTTTTTTTTGCTAGCTATGGGTAATAACTTTTTGTTTTCTTAAAAGGTTGGAGCTTCTTTCTACCTCACAAACGTTCAAGTGTACGTCGTGGACCTAAAAAAATGTGCCCCTATCTCCGCCATGACTGAGTCGATGGAGAGTTCATTCGACAACAAAATTTCCAGCCCTTTTTCGCAAAATAATAGCCTGAGAAAGAGTTTTTCAAAAGCCGAGAGACCTGTTAGTTTGAAAGGAAGGTAAGGATAGAGCTTCTTTGACTCAAATGCCAATATTTTTTACTTTGTTTCAATGTTCTGACTATCACTGCTTTTTCTTCTTTTTTTAATTACTGTTTTCAGATATCTTAAATAATTCTAATAATGCCGTTTTTTCTAATCTCAAAGGATTTACAAAGTAAGTAATGCCGAAAATGTGTTATTTGGGTGTATTTTGACCTATCTTACCAATATCGTCGTGATGTCTGTGTGTGTGTGTGTGTGTGTGTGTATGTCTGTCCGTAGCATGATAGCTCCTAAACCGCTGAACCGATTCTTATAAATTTTACAGGTAAAATAGTGTTCTACACTGCAACGAGCTGATTAGATTTTGGTCAAAATCCATTAATGCTAATGACAGTTTTTTGACAATTATAAAGTTTAAAGAATGCTAACTTTTTAACAGAGCATCGCATCATTATGCGGTTTCCGGAATATAGTAGATCACGTTTTTTTAAATAATTTGCGTTATAACCAAAAACTTTGTAAAAACTTTCGTTTCTGTGATATTTACAAAAAATTGGTTTTAAGGCTGATATATCATAGAGTTCACGTAAGATAGGTAAGGTTGATGATAGGAAAAAAATGGTGAAAAAAATGTTTTGACGCAGAGAGCATTAGTTTATTCCCCTACAATTTTTCACAAAATATATTTGTAAATAATAATAATAGGCCAGTCATAATATATATTTGAGGTTACAAAAGTCCGAAAGTTTTGAAACTTGGTACAGTTATAGGGTTGATGGTCCCAAAGTTAGCGACCACGCGTCCCGTCCCATCCTCTAAATTCAGTTTCTTTCTTCATTCTATGAACCAACTGCAGCACGGCGAAAGAAAGGGTAATGTTTTTCGATTGGGATATGTATGTATGTATGTAAATGTGTGTGTTTGTGTCACGCTAGAGGCTAATCGGCTAAACCGTTTTTGACAAAAAAGGTGTCGTTGAATTGCTGCTACTGATCCCGAAGGTGCTATAGGCTATATTTTTTAAAACAGGAATCAATATGGCGGTCTTCACGCCATTTTGTCACATGATTTCAGCTTTAAGGCATACAAATTATCTAAATTTCAGACGATTTTAATGAAATTCCTTTGATCACCCATTCCAAATGTCCTCTTATTTGCTGTAGTTACTTTGTAGTCCTGCCTGCTCCCACTAATCTCCCCTCCTGTCATTCCCCCACCCTATTCAAAAACCATATTCGCATAATTTTATCAAATAAGGGGCGATTTCAAAAATTCTTTCTGCATACGCTTTTAGATTTTTTTTCCATTACCATTTTACTAGTCCTCCCCGTCTATCCCTCTCTCCTCCCCGCCCTCCTTATTAGTAACAGTTGTGACTATAACTTTTCAATTTGAATTTTTCGATATTTGGCAGATTACCAGATGTCAAAACAATAGAAGAAAACACATCAGGAACCGATCCTGAAGAAGAAACCATGGCGGATATTACGAATGTCAAAGAGTACAAAGAGATATTCAGGGGAAGGGACAGGCGTAAGTATTTTTGTACCTGTTCTTTGGCTAATCTACATTTATATTTGTTACATTCCAATCTCTTTTGACACATTAGATCTGTGCTCAAAATATTTCTAATTGCAGGGTTAGCGAATTAAAAAAGTAATCTTGGAAATAAGGTCTAATTTTTAATCTCTTTTGACACATTAGATCTGTGTTCAAAATATTTCCAATTGCAGGGTTAGCGAATTAAGAAAGTAATCTCAGAAATAAGGTCTGATTTTTCTTTTTGATCCAGTATTTTTGACAGCTTTTCTTCTTTTGGTCTTTTTTAAGGCGCGTAGATAAAGATTCTTTGTTCTCCTGTATTTTTTTCATATCTGGAAATCGTTTCTAATCATGGAAATGGTCTTTGTTTAGTTTTTAGTCTTTTCTTGCAGGCATTTCTGGAACAATTCTCATGCTATTATTCTCATGAGACATAGTAGCTGTATAA
This sequence comes from Aspidapion aeneum, assembly GCA_963576565.1. Lineage (NCBI taxonomy): Eukaryota > Metazoa > Arthropoda > Insecta > Coleoptera > Brentidae > Aspidapion > Aspidapion aeneum. Next base: position 35,344,007 of record OY755041.1, read on the forward strand.
CTGTTTTACACTGACAATTAATCCATGGATATCTTCATGAATGAATTCATGAATTTATTGAGGGCCATTTTCGTGACGCTGCATATACCTCTCACAATTCTCGTGGATTTTTTTGTGAATTTATATCAGAAGACAGTTTTTTTGTTTTTGTTACTGGCAGTAAGTTTTATGGAATTTTTCATAGAATAAAATTTTAGTGTTCTGTGATAAAAGCGTTACTTAAAACGGTTTGGCACTCTTTTGACAGTTGTTTTGTCTATTCTGGAAAAATTGGACTGCAAACTTAATATATAAAATTAGAGCATGTTTCCAATCGATATCTGTATTACATTCATGCCGTAAAGATAACCCTATAGTTTGGAATTAATTTTTTTTTAATCTTTTAGTATTGCAGTACAAATTAATGTCTGTAAATTGTCAAAGGTCGTATTCAAGTTATGTCTCAAACTTTAATATGTTTGAAAGGATAGACAACTTATCTTTTTATTGCAATATTATACTTTCACCTGTTTAGATAGTACGTTTTATCGGAAAAAATGTATAAAAAGTTTTTGCAAAATATTTAATTAAACCTGAAGAATTTGCGCGTAAATGGAAAAAAACCTGATTCTTGATTTCAGTGAAATCAATACATCAATAATTAAACTATGTCTCTGCAAAAACACTATCAAGATTCAAGTAAAATAATATCAGTTAGATAGAAAGTAGTTTTGGTTGGTTTTAAGATAATTATCATAAGAACTAACAGTAAGTAATTTAGCATTAAAGCAATTTATAAAGTGTGGGTTAAAAAATTCTGCTGACTACTTTTTAAGGTACCTATTTTTTACAACCGTCTCCGTGTTAACTAAATACCAATAACAACTTTAAAATTTTAAATATATCTTATTAGTATTTTGATTGTCTATCTGTACTGTTTAGAAAATTTTAATAGGTCAAGCCCTTTTTTGAATTTGGCGGCTTGTCTAGGTGAGAAAGCGTCCCGCAGGTGTTACCCTTTTGCAATAAAGTGTATCTAATTACTAGTGAACAAGTTTCCCAACTTGTTTTTATTTTTGTAAATAATTATATTCTCTAATTTTCACTTAAAATTAGAGAAGCTATCTCTCTTAGTTTTTAAATATTTTTGGGTTACATTTTCTACGCTTACAAGCGTTTTTAGAATATTATTTTGATTTACTTTACGCTATATCTTTCCATATTTTAAATTAAAACTTCGCGCGCTTCTTCCAGCAATGAAGGATTTGAGATAAGCGGCTAAATTCGGCCTAGCAGACGAAAACGCCGATCGTCTGCGAGAACAACTCAACCACGCGCCACGTGCAACTAAAGTCACCGCACCGCTATTATTTTATATTAAAATTGTGGAAACTATTAATTTTACGCTTTAGTTTATTAGATATTAGTGTTTGGAACATTTTGAACTATAGAACAATGGAGAGTCTGGTACTTCGCGTATAATCGGGCTGGCCAGCCAAGTAGCTACGAAAGACATCTAATGGTAAGTCGCTTTCGCAATTTTTCATTGCTACGCTATTTTTAGTAAATAAGTTTTTAGGCTCTTTTTTCCCTGTCGGAGCCCTGTGGAAAGATACAGTCCCTCTTAACTCCCACACGTTTTTCTCGAGCTATCTCGAGTGGTCCTTCGGTATATTTTATTTTCTACAGAAGGCCTGACCTCACCATTTGGTCCAGGTTCGAGCCCGATAATAGGACCCCGGGAAAAATTAAAGTCTAAATCGCATTTTGTTAAATATAAAATTTTTAATAAATACGCTGACCTTGCTCTTTTTGCTGTGCTCGCAGTAAAAATAACAAGTAAAAAAGTACCGAACGCGCATTGTTTTCGCGCATTTCCTACCTCTTTTTGGCTGGGCGTCACCTGCACGTAGGAAAAGTTTCCACCACATCGCTGTAAAAGATCTTAGAGAGGTAAATGAGACTTGTTTACATTGTTTATCGCCTATTCTCTTTTCTTTTTAAACGCTTTTAATTTTTAAATATTAAAAATTTCGGAAACTAATCGTTCACCTGTTTTAACGGAGTTTTTTAAAAACATTACAATGAGTACGCAACTTAAGAAGTTAGAAGCACTCCGTAATGTGCAACATAATCGCATTAATACTCTTCATAACTTAGCTAATGCTTGCCTAACGGATGATACAAAAAAACCGTGTTTACAGGTTCGACTTATCGACCTTGATGAAATGAAAGAAACATTTTTTATTTATCAAAATCAAATAATAGAGGCTTATTCGGCAAGTCCGGAGAGACTGGAAGAAGAAAATGAACGCCTTACTGAGTTTGACGACAGCTTCTATGATATTAAAAGAATTCAAAAACAACTATTTGAGGTGAAAATTGAAGCTCCTCAACCTCAAAACTTAACGCAAATTTCAAATTCTTCTGATCCAGACCGCTTTATGGCGTCTTTAATGCCAAGACTGCGCATTGTCGAATTTCATGGCGACATCACTAAGTTTCCAACCTTTCTAGATATGTACAATAGTTCTGTACACAATAATCCTAGTATTCCTACAAACGCTAAATTTAATTTGTTACTGTCCTACCTAAAAGGACCGCCTTTAAACGTAGTTAAACATTTACAAATAACCGACGCTAATTATATAATCGCTTACAATACGCTTCTAAAACGCTATCATAACCCCCGCTTATCGGCTCAAACTTATTGGCGCTCCGTGTATAATTTTCCCGCTCTCAAAGACGACAATCCAGAAACGCTACGCACGCTGCTTGATGTTTTTTCAGAAAACATTGAGGCTTTAAAAACTCTAAATTACGACACTGATCAATGGTGTTTTCCGCTCGCCAACATTTTACTAGATAAATTGCCTGAGGTACTACTTTCGCGCTTTGAACTAGCTAATTCTAGGTCTAATGAAATGCCCAAATATCAAGAAATTTATAATTTCCTTGAAAGTCAATGTAATTCGCTTTATTCGCTACAATCTAAAAATAGATTTAAAAATAATAAACAGTTTTATAAAAATAACGCTTCGCCTTATTATACAAAAACGCTACTTGGTACGGAAAATACTCATTCTAAAGATAGATGCGCTTTTTGTGATTCTAACACACATTCAATATATTTATGTCACGCATTTAAAGGTAAATCTGCCTACGAACGCTATGCTTACGCTAAAAATAAAAAACTATGTTTAAATTGTTTAAGCTCAATACATTTAACAAATTCTTGTCAAAGTCTACGCTCATGTCGCTATTGCCCTGGTAATCAAAGACACCACTCATTAATTCATTTTGAGCGAAATTATAATTGCGCTAATTCTCAAAATCAAAATAGATCCCATTTTGATGCTAACGTGAATTTCTCACAAAATCTCTCTAATATGTCTCCCAACGCATCTCCAAATAGTTCAGCACGTGGTTACTGGGCCAGTCAGCAAAGTTTTAGATCCCCGGCTACTGGGTGTCCGCTTCAAAATTACTCTACTCAAAATAATAACAATTTTACTTCGACGTCTTCTAATTCACAAGTACCAATCGCAACTCCTTCGGGTTCTAACCCCACGCATTGTGGTTTTATTTCTGCGCAATCGCAAGTTTTATTGTCAACTATCCTAGTAAAAATTCAAGATGTCCGCGGTCACTTTCAAACAGTTAGAGCCGTTTTAGACAGCGGTTCGCAAAACACTTTCTGTTCTCAAAAATTAGCGCAACAATTGGGCCTTCCCAGACAACCCTTACGTTCAAATATACAGGGGGTTGGAGGCAACTCTCTTAATTCTGATCTAGGATCGATTTTTATTAAAATTTGTAATTTTCAAAAACCAGATATTTTTGTGTCTACGCAAGCGATTATTTTGCAAAAAGTTTGTACTGATTTACCGTCAGTAAAAATAAATACAGAAAATTGGCATTTTATAAAAAATTTACCCTTAGCAGATCCCACTTTTTACAACCCTTCGCCTGTAAATTTACTAATTGGTATGGATCTCTTTCCACTAATTATACAGGGTGAAAAAATCGCTAGCGATGATCCAAATCATCCCTTTGCTATGGGAACTATTTTCGGCTATATTTTGATGGGACAAATAAATCAACCCTTAATTTCTACCCCGCCAATTAATGCTCTTTTTTGTCAAAATGAAAATGACTCGCTTTCGCAATTAATTTCAAAATTTTGGGAAACCGACTGCGTCCCCCAAAAAACTCATTTGAAACCAGAGGATGAAATGTGTGAAAATTATTTTAAACAGAGCGTGTCGCGTAATCAAGACGGCCGGTATACTGTCTCCCTTCCCTTTCGCACATTTGCAAATCCACCTCAGTTTCCTGGAATAAAACAAGTCACGCTAAATCGTTTCTTATCTTTAGAAAAAAAACTGCTTCGCGATAAAAACTTGTATTGTGAATATTCTAAATTTATGAATGAATATTTGGAATTGGGTCATATGGACTATGACTCAGAAAAAGAAGACGATTCAGACAGCTATTTTATTCCACATTTCGCTGTTGTTAAAAATGAAGCTATCACTACTAAGACAAGGGTAGTTTTTAATGCGAGTATTACTGACCCTTTTACGCATATTTCGCTTAATCAAGTGTTATTATCGGGTCCGAAACTACAAAAAGATATTATTCAAATATTATTACATTTTCGCCTTAACCCTGTGACGCTCACCTGCGATATTCAAAAAATGTATCGGGGTATAAATATCAACCCTGATCATCAAAAATACCAAAAAATATTTTGGCGGTTTAACCCGAATGAAAAAGTTTCCGTTTTTAAACTACGAACTGTCACTTACGGAGTGAACTGTTCACCATATCTCGCTTTACGCACCCTTCAGCACTTAGCTGAGTCCGAATATGATAACTACCCTCACGCTGCTCAAGTTATACTTAACGATACCTATATTGATGACGTCACTACTTCATGTAAAACGGTTCAAGAGGCATTAAATTTGCAGCAGGAGCTTACGGAGTTATTAGGAAACGCTGGCTTGAAATTACACAAATGGTCTAGCAATCGCTCAGAAGTGATCTCTCATTTAGATCCCTCCTTAGTCAACCCCGCAGTTTTATCTCTCGATTCGGATGACGTCACTAAGGTCTTAGGCCTGTGCTGGCATCCTTCCTACGACGAGTTTCGATTTAACATATTACCTAATCAGCAAAGCTGTACTAAAAGGACGCTTCTCTCTTTTTTAGCACGCTGCTATGACCCCCATGGGTATCTTACCCCAGTAACATTCACTTTAAAATATTTGATTCAACAAATTTGGTTACTTGGTATTTCCTGGGACGCCACGCCTACTTTAGAAATAGTTCGTCAGTGGACACTCTATCAATCTGAATTTCAAGTTTTAGAAAAATTTAGTTTACCCCGCCACATTGACATCAGCAACGCGGAATCCATCGATCTCTGTGGTTTTTGTGATGCGAGTGAACGAGGGTACGCATGCGTAATATACTTACGTGTCTTACGAAACGCTAAATATCACATATATTTTGTTCTTGCGAAAAGTCGCATCGCTCCACTTAAAAAATTTGTTAGTATTCCGAGAATAGAACTTCTAGCCGCTACTCTTTTATCTGAGGTTTTAAAATACACATATGATATATTCATAAAAAGGTTCACAATAAATAATATTTACGCTTTTTCGGACGCAATGGTTGTTTTACACTGGATAAAATCCCATCCAAGTAAATGGAAAACTTTTGTCGCAAATCGTGTTAGTCTTATCCAAGATAATATTAATCCAGAATGTTGGTTATATACCCCCACATTTCTCAATAGTGCCGATGTAGCCAGCCGCGGCTGCTCGCCGAGTGAGCTTTTAAATCATCCCCTATGGTGGGCCGCCCCTAGTTTTTTACAAGAATCTTTCGATAAATGGCCAACAAAAACCCCGCAAGTCAAAATAAATGACAGTTTAGAGACTGAGGAACGAAAAAATGTTGCTCTGATTTCTTGTGACCGAACAACGGAAAATTTTTTAGATTCGCTTTTAAATAATAAATCCGATTTTTACGCTATTCAACTACTTTTAGCCCGCAGTTTACGATTCATAAATAATTGTAGACTATCCGCAGACGTCAGAAAAAAGACAAATATAGATTATATCGATCTCTTTAACGCTTTAAAATGTTTGGCTAAGCACGAACAACAAAAATACTTTTCTGAAGTAATTCTTAACCTTCAAAACCAGAAAAAATGCATAAAACCCATACAAAAATTGAATCCCTTTTTAGACCAGGATGGTCTTATAAGAGTTGGAGGACGCATTCAACAAGCCATGACTATTTCTTACGGACAAAAACATCCTCTTCTTTTACCCAAGGAAAGTAGACTTTCTTATCTTTTTATTGAATATATGCACAAAAAATATTTGCATGTCGGAGTGCAAACAGTCCAATATCTCATTAGTCAAATTTTTTGGATTTTATCTGCCAAACGCTTAACTAAAACGGTTTTATCCAAATGTGTTCGTTGCTTTCGCGTCAAACCGCATTCTTATGAGCAAATCATGGGACAAATTCCGTCCTACCGCTTGATTCCACAAAAGCCTTTTACTTTTAGTGGAGTAGATTTTAGTGGTGCTATACCTATCACTCTCAGTAAACACAGAGGTGTAGAAACACAAAAAGCATATATCTGCCTTTTTATTTGTCTAAATACTAAAGCTTTACATCTCGAGTTAGTGTCAGATCTAACTTCGGACGCTTTTTTAGCTGCGCTACGTCGCTTTGTTGCCCGAAGAGGTTACATAAAAACTCTTTTTTCAGACAATGGCACAAATTTCGTTAAATCAAGCAAAGAATTGCTTGATCTTGCAAGAAATGCTTGCACGCAACAAGCTATCGCCTGGAATTTTATCCCTCCATCAGCTCCCCACTTCGGCGGTCTTTGGGAGTCAGGGATAAAATCAGTAAAAACTCACTTAATTCGTACCATTGGCTCGCAGATTCTGAGTTATGAGGAGTTGTACACGGTTCTTTGTCAAATTGAGGCGATTTTAAATTCTCGCCCCTTGACTCCGCAATCTACCGACTGTAACGATCTACAGGTTTTAACACCGGGACATTTTTTAACACATGGACCTTTAGTTTCTGTTCCTGACGAAGATTTTTCAAGTAAACCTGAGAATCGGTTATCGCGATGGAACTTGGTCCAACGAATACAAGCCGATTTTTGGCGTCGTTGGAGCCAAGAATTTTTACATACCCTTCAAGTACGAAATAAATGGTTGGAACCATGCGCAGAGCCAAAAATAGGTACCCTCGTTCTTATCAAAGACGAGTTATCACCGCCCCTTCAATGGCGGGTAGGTCGCATTATTGAAATTTTTAAAGGGCCTGATGGGCACGCTAGGGTGGCAAATGTTCGTACCGCGTCCGGTATCTTTAAACGACCTTTAGTCAAGCTTTGCCCCCTTCCAATTGATTCAGATTCACCTACCGAAAAATGATGCTCATTTTGGTGGGCCGAATGAACAAGTTTCCCAACTTGTTTTTATTTTTGTAAATAATTATATTCTCTAATTTTCACTTAAAATTAGAGAAGCTATCTCTCTTAGTTTTTAAATATTTTTGGGTTACATTTTCTACGCTTACAAGCGTTTTTAGAATATTATTTTGATTTACTTTACGCTATATCTTTCCATATTTTAAATTAAAACTTCGCGCGCTTCTTCCAGCAATGAAGGATTTGAGATAAGCGGCTAAATTCGGCCTAGCAGACGAAAACGCCGATCGTCTGCGAGAACAACTCAACCACGCGCCACGTGCAACTAAAGTCACCGCACCGCTATTATTTTATATTAAAATTGTGGAAACTATTAATTTTACGCTTTAGTTTATTAGATATTAGTGTTTGGAACATTTTGAACTATAGAACAATGGAGAGTCTGGTACTTCGCGTATAATCGGGCTGGCCAGCCAAGTAGCTACGAAAGACATCTAATGGTAAGTCGCTTTCGCAATTTTTCATTGCTACGCTATTTTTAGTAAATAAGTTTTTAGGCTCTTTTTTCCCTGTCGGAGCCCTGTGGAAAGATACAGTCCCTCTTAACTCCCACACGTTTTTCTCGAGCTATCTCGAGTGGTCCTTCGGTATATTTTATTTTCTACAGAAGGCCTGACCTCACCAACTAGAGACCCTGTATGTATGACGTATTTTAAATTATGTCATATATACAGGGTCTCTAGTAAATACCATTAATGCATTATTTTTAAATCTTTAGATGAAACAACTTTTTTACCTCCCAGGGGGTCGTAAGAGGGCGCTAGCGTGGGTTAGGGGGAAATTGGGTAGTTCAAATTAGTTTTTATCATGATTTCCAGTTTTAGTACACCAAAATACTTAATAATAACATGCATTAATTTACTGTAACAAGTGTGTTTTGTATCAGAACTTCTAGTTGTGTGCCTGACAAAATTTTTTGATATCTAGATCTCCCGTTAATAATATGCGCTCTAATTTAGAGTAACAAGTGTGTTCTATATCAGAACTTCTTGTTGTGTGTCTGACAAAAATTTTTGGTGTCTAGTTCTCTCCACTTTATAAGTATTCTGAAATGATCTGTATTTTTGAACGGTCGCGGAGGGTAAAGTACTGTTTTAGAGCGCGCGGATGTTATATATGTTAATTGCAATTTAATGCTAGGTTGTGCATAAAATAATGGATACAGACCTTTACAGTTAAATATAATAAAGAGAGCTACAAAATGAATTGTAGAAATATTTAAGAAAATAAAGCTCAGGCAATAATCTAAATTATAATACAATTTGTGGGAAACAGATTATTTCATTCTATTTAAATAACAGCATTTTGATACCTCTGGTGCTTTAAATAAAATTGTTAGTCTTGGTTTTCAAAAAAACTAAAAAAAGCTTGAATTAAAAAAAAAACTATGAAATGTCATATTTATTAATTAAATAAAATGATTATTAAAACTGTTTTTCATTTGTATAATTCTCTTTTTTATTATTTTAGGCGATGTTTTTAAATTTGAAGAATAATTAGATATTTTTTATATAATACATCACAGTAATTAAAAATTTAGATAAAATGGTTAATTAACAACCCAAAACATATCAAAATAACTGCTTCGTCATCTTCACATATCTCATTGTTTTGATTAATAGTTGGATTTTCGGAAGGTTTTAAAAAACATGATAGTAAATTGCGTGTATGATCTATAAAAAGATTTGCATCACAAAAGACTTAAAAAATATCTATCTCCTCGAGCATAGACTTTGTGATATCTTTGGTATATCTAAATAATTAATAGACAACATTTTAATAAAAAGTCATGATTTGATTTAGACCAAGCATCAGTCCATGAATACATTCAATTTTTGGGGAAGTGCAAAAGGTTATTAAATATTGGGATTTCAACGTTGAAATTGATAGGGTTGAAAAACCCCCAGTTACCTCAATTTTTATTTCACCTTTTTCAAATTTAACCAATTCGTTGTGAAGATATTTGAGTTTAATAAAATCCTGTTTGTTACAGTTTTTGATTGCCAATATTTCCAAAATCGATTAATTTTCAAAATAATTTTAGTGGTTTGAAGGCAATTAAAACCGTTTTTTACTTGTTCACCCTTCTCATTGAAACGATAAGAAGGTTGGTTTTGCAAAAAACATTTTAAGAATATTTCTGGTGGAAAGTTTTAAAAACACTCTGTTTATACGGTAAATTGAAATACATGAACAAACGCTACTAAAACGTTTTTGGCGATGTCTTTTTGGCCGAGCGAAAAAATAATGAAACAAAATATTGAATTAAAATATCAAAAGTACATAATATTGAAAATGCAAAATAACTACAAAATATTGAAAATATCGAAATGAGCAACCAACCAAACCAATTAACCTAACCAAGTTGAATTGCTCTGTCTAACAGAGGTGATGATCAAATCAGGATAGTTTTTTTTAGTATACTCATCTAACCTGTCAGGTTTCCTAACCTAACCAGGTCAAGGCTATCAACTATCCTTTATATTTTCTTTTTTCGATTTGATATTTTGTACTTTTGATATTTTGTGTTTTGGATAATTTGTGGTGTCGATGATTTATGGTTTCAATATTTTGTAAATCGAGAAAATATAGTTTCGACATTTTATATGATTTCGATATTTTGTTTTTTTGATGTTTTGCGTTTTCCATGTTTTGTGTTTCTATATTGTTCCTCCCGGCCGTTTTTTGTTATAATATTCGACATAATTGAGTAGTTTTTTGGGAAATAATGCAAATATTATTTTTATGTAAACATTTTTTTCTCATAATTGGAAACATACATACTTTATGAGATACTTTTTTGAAAGTCGTCATAAAAGCCAGCATTGGCCAGGAACTAGGACTTTTAGTTGACATAGACATGTCGTATGGTCAAAACGTAATTTTTGCTTTTTTTCATTCATAAATTGCCAATACTTAATTTCATAGATAAAGAGAAATTTCAGTTGTTATTAAATAAAAATTACCCATAAAATATTTGACTTATTATTATAAATAGATAAACACCCGGAGCGTTCACTAATTATGGCAAAATCACTATTATATAACCTGTTTCATTATGTATGCATATTTAATAATACCGGCGAGTGTTACAGTTTCTAAGTGGAACAATGAATAAGATTAATTTCGTTTTTTAACTGTATTATTATCCGTTCATACAATAGGCTATTATTGGGATCGTCAACATAACTTTTTTTACCTCAAAATAAGTTACTCCAAAAAGAAAAGAACTAATTACAAAATTTTGTGATGGTGTCTACGTCTGTTTATTTGTCTATAACTTAAAAACCATTTAACCAAACCTAGTTAAGTTTGGCACAAAAATTTTGCGTTACCCGTAGATAAGGTAATTAGTTTTAGTTGTGTGCAAGGGGTCAGAAGGGGGGGTTGTTAGAATATATTTTTTTAAATCACAGCTTCTAGTAAAATGCGGTTTACAAATTTGGGTTGATTTCAATTGAAAAAATTTGTCACAACGTCAAAGTTTGTCAGAGTCGCAGTTTTTCGTTGGATCGTATGGAAGGCTGTGCGTGCGTTTTTTTATTTAGAATAAGGAAGAAAATATAAAGTTTAAACTAGGTAAACTATTAGTCAGATATTATTTACGGGGGCTCAACACCCCGTACCTACCCTGGGATCATCGAAATTAGTTACTGGGTGGCCCCAAAAAAACCGGACAATGTTTTTTCATTATAGCTTTTGAACTATACAATCGATTTTAATAGGACAAACTGCACTTGATAGGGAATTAATCAGAGTTTTGACTAAATATATCTTTTTGTCTGCCATCTCAAAATCCAAGATGGCAGACGAAATTAAAATGTACCCTTCAAAGATGCTCGTTTATTCTTGTGTTGCGAACATGTTTTAATTATTTTTTTAAATTAGGGGAAAACGCCACGCACAACAAGGTACGAATCAGCAAAATCGGTTCGATGGTTCAAGAAAAAATATTTTTGTTTCTACCATTGTTTTGCATATTATACGATTACCTTGCCAATCATCTCTGCATTTATTTCCTTATAAATTCATTACTACTAAACCGATTTTAATAAAATAAAAAACATCCAGAATTACTTGCTTTTTAAAGATCATGATCAAAATTTACCGCCATCTTAAAGTTTAAGAATCATACTTGATTCTTTAAAATGGCGTGTTTATTCTTATTTTCTGCAAAATGTTTTAATTTTTTTTAATCTATAGAAAAGCACTACTTTTCTCCCGCTTAACAAGGTACAAAGTAATAAAATCGGTTAAGTGGTTCTCACAAAATCTGATTTTGTTTTAACCATTGTTTTACAAATTATACGATTGCGTTGCCAATCCTGTCTGCATTCAGTTCTTTTTTTTGGCCCACCGGTATATTGCCTATGATTGACACTTTTGGAAAGTTTTAAGGCTACAGGAAAATGATTTCTATATCTTCTACTGTTACAATCGATTTTTGAAACCGAATATTCTCTGTACGACTAGCTAGCATCGAAACGCATTGGTAAACTTAACTTAAGAAGTTTAAAACTCGAAAATTGGCAATGGACCTTCTGGAGTTGACTTAATAACTTATTGTAATTTTACCATGTGCCAAATTTTATGCTTACATAAGTACCTAAAAGTCCAGTTACTTTGTGATAAACGTTTAATGGTAAAAATAAAATAATAGAAATAAAGTTAAAAAAGGGATACTTAGATAGTATTTTTGTATGAGTTCGTTTTAATTTTTCAGTGAGTCGGACGCCTCCTCCAGAACCAGAACCTTTTCAAGAACCAGAAAGGGACTACTCAACCAGTAAGTATTATACAGTCAGTAAATGTTAAATCAAGAAAAATTCAAATTTGACAATCTGACCGGTCAAATTGTCATTGTGATCTAATTAATTTTATTATGAAATGTAAAATAAGATGTTATAAAACACATTCACCAGTATTTACTAAGACCTTAAAACTTAGCATTTTAGACCGGGTTTAAGTATTAAGTCTATAGACTTGATACCGACTGGTTTAAGTGTATTTTTTTAATACTCACAGGTCAAATAACTGCAAAGATTCGGTTTACCCTATTATGCAATATAGTGGATAGTAAGCATTTCTCAGTAAGTTTCATCTCATATAAATTTAAATTAACTTTAAAAATAAAGAAAAACTACATAAACAAATGGTAATGAAATGTCATTTTTTGGAAATTACTCAGTGCAGTCGTAGGATTCCCATTAAAAATAATCTTAAATTGTAGTACCACCCCTGAGGGAGGGGTGGTTTAAAGTTCTAAAACAATAGAAATAATCCATTATTGATTAAAAAAAAACTTATATACAAAAATTTCCAAAGCTAAATAATACATAAATAACTTAAAACTATGTCTGTAGATGTACTACCGTATTAAATACGTATCAATATTTAAATATTGTAAAAAACACAAGATATATTAGAATCCTTTTTTAATTACACATCCACCCAAAATAGTTGAACATTGGTTTAATCGCTAACTTGTCTAAAAAATTAACATGTAAAACATAGGGGACAGCTGACACTGACTTACACCGTTTTTATTGGACATTTTAGTGACGTTTGGAGGGTTAAATATGGCTACCATTTTTAAACCAAAGTATTGTATTCTTTTCATTTATTTCTAACCTTTGTGTGGAAATAATTTTTTTGTTACAACAAAAAAAGATGACCCATATCGCAAGGTATTAATGAACAATTTATATAAACATTAAAAACTATTGCATTCACGGGTAAAATAAGTTAAAGCTTCAACCCAAATCTAGACTTGTAGACCTAGGATTGTAGCACTTAGCACTGTAGATCCTTTAGTAAATACTGGTGATTAAGATTAGTTATGAAAAATAAAGTCGGCTAAATTATTCTGTCCAAGTTTAGCATGCTTTAATGTCTACAATTTCTGGATACGTCATGTAGACTCCCGCCATGAGGTATTTAAAAAAAAAAACACCCTTGGGCCACAGCAACCAATCATGCATCTAGCGGTAACAAAAAGGAACGCGAACCCTTAAAGGCATTCGAAGTTTAAACTGCTCTTTTTCACTCGTTGACGGCTAACTTCAGGAACTCTCTTTTCTCGTTTATTTTTACATATGTAAATTCTAAACAAACCTCAAAAGAGAGAGAGAGGAAATAATTTACATAAGAAGAAAATAGCGAAAGAGCCGTTTCTTTTTTCTGCTCACGTAAATTTGTCTCCCTTACTCTCTCTCATTAACCTAACAACATTCTACGTACATAAATTTTTTTTATTTGCGTCTCTTTTTTTTGGCTATTAGTGTCATGTTAGCCAGCTCTTTTTTCCGCTACGCAAGTTAACATAGAAAATAAACGTGTAGGACCTTTATGTAAAATCCAGCACTTTCGGTCTAACTAATCAATAAAATGCAAAATAAATATATTTTTATAAAAAGTTGTTTAACTGATAATTTAGACCGGCTTCAAAATTAAATGAACTCATTTATAGACTTTTTCAAAAGTAGCATATTTGCATTTTGTAGTTTGTTCTGTTCTTCTCATCTAATTTGCCAATATATTTTGAAAAAGTTACTAATCTGGAGGTTTCCTTACCTATAATTATAAATACTTACACACAACTTGTGGCTTACAATATATTTTTTTTAAAAATCGATGATTTATTTAAAAAACTAAAGTAGAGGCATAGAATTAGTGACGGATCCAGAGGGGTTTGTAACCCGTTGCCTTTCCTGTTCCAACAGAAAACTTGTTTTTAAGTTTCAGAAAAAAAATAGCAAATGCATAAAACCTGATATTTAATTTTTTTCGCAAACGTTAGATTAATGAATATTATTTTTACTAACAAACGTGAAATTTAGTACCCGTGAATTTAGAAATCAAACAAGTTTCGTGGCTTATCGGGTAAAAAGGAGTTTTTGTTTCTCTCATATTTTTCCGTGGGTAGCTTGAAAGCTGAGGTTGTTTACTTGCCCACTTCCAGAAACGCTAGAGAGCTGAGCTTTGGAAGATTGATAGGAAGTATGATAGGACTATATAAAAAAATTAGAAAACCCCCAAATTTTAATTTACTTTCCTTTCCTATAAACGTAAAATTAACATTGCCCACTTCCAGAAATGCTAGGGAGCTAAGCGTTAGAAGACCGATAGGAACTATAGGAAAAAATTATAAAACGCCAATATTTTAATTTACTTCCCTCCCCAATAGATGTAGAGCTATGTACAAGTAATGTTACCCACTTCCAGAAACGCTAGAGAGGCGTTGCAAAAGTTTTGTACAATATTCCGCATATTTTACTACTTTAAAACTTAAATATTATTCAAATCCTTTAAAAAAGTGAAATCATAACAAAAACATTTCATGTAAAAATACTCTGCCAATATATGGGCTCCTAAGCTCACACTAGATACGTGTACGTGTGAGCTAATATAACTAAAAACTGAAATATATTTTATTCAACCACACAAGCCATATTTTGACTTAAACTCAAATTTTTGAAATCTACCCCAACCCTTAAAAAAAACAAAAACTGAAATGTATTTTGTTTAACTCCGGACTCAATTAGCTTTAGTTTGATATCACACACGCCATATTTTCACTTAAACTCTAATTTTTGAAATATACCCGCACCTTTTTTTTAAATAAATTAAAATGTATTTTGTTAAGTCCAGACTCAATTACCTTTCGTTTGATATCACACACGCCATATTTTCACATAAACTCTAGTTTTTGAAATCTACCCCCACCCTTTTATTTGGCTTGTGTTCGGTGGATTTTGTTCATTTTTAAATGGGACCATCTCGACCCAAGGGCCAGCCTAGTTACCAAATTTCATTCAAATCGGCCAAACGGTTTTTGAGTTATGCGCGTTGGTCGTTACAGACAGACAGACAGACACACAGTCAGACGGCGCGACAAAAAAGTTTCAAAATCATCTGAAACGCAAAAATATATAAAAATTTTTGAAATCGGAGCAACTTTTCTCGAAAAAATTAGGATCACCATAGCTCACACTACTATAGTATAGTATATGTGTGAGCTAATATAGTATAGTATATGTGTGAGCTAAAATTCCAAGTACGCGAAAATGGTATTCCGTAAAAAGAATTTAGATAAAAGTAAAGCCAAGTTCTCCAATACAAATTTCAAAATGAAAGGTTCTTACTAGTTTCGAAATGTTTTTCTAAACTTGGCTATTACATTTTTAAGAAACTAGTGCATTTGCAGGTTGGATTTATGTTTACTAGACACCTTTGAGGGGTAAAAGTAACCTCAGATTTTGAATAACGAAACTGGGTCAAGTGATACCTCTTTTTGACGGTATTTGAAATACCTTTACAGTTATGCCAAAACTTTTTAATTCTAATAGTTAGTTTTTGAGATACTTTACATGTCAATATGACAATTAAGGTGTTGATTGTCAATAAATTTTAAGACCACTATAAAGATAAATCAAAGACCGTCAAAAATGGGTATTACTTGGTCCACTTTCCCTATTTAAATTGTAGGGTTAACTTTTACCCCTTAAAGGCTTTCTATCTAGAAAGCATAAATCCAACATGCAAATGCTCTATTGTCTATAAAAATGTTGGAATAAATCATTAAAAAAAACGGTTTAAAGTTGGATCCTTGGGAAATTAAAATTCAAATATCTCAAAAATTTTAACACATCTGTAACGCACATTCGAAGACCTTTAAAAGGAATTATCACTTTACCCACTTTCCCTATTCATATTCTTGGGGTAAGTTTTACCTCTCGAGGGGGGTGTATCTAGGAAACATAAATGCATCATACAAATGCACTACTAACAAAAATAAAATCGACGGATCTCAGGGTTTGTTTTAAATTGTTGAAATACATCGTAAAAAAATCGGTTTAAGTTGGTCCAATGGGAAATTAAATTTTAAACATATCAAAACCTAATCGATAGATTTTTGAAATTTTAACATAATAGTAAAGGTATTCAAAACTCCTCCAGAAAATGGTGCCACTCGACCCACTTTCCTTATTTAAATTCAAGGGGTTATTTTCACCCTGCTTAGGAGGCGCGTTCTTCCGAAACGTCAAGAGTGTACCCTTGAATACAAAATTGACGTGTCCGAGGTTTTTCCCGAAATCGCACTCTAAATACCCAAAAAGGGCTCTGTTTCGATGTTCGTGAAGCACCCTGTATACTAGGTGAGGGAGAAAATTAAAAATACAGTTAGGGTATCGTTGAAAATGTATTTAAAGTATAAGAGATTCGTAGGATGGTAAATTATTTAAAACAGTGTTTTTAGAACATACATTTAATCGCATCTTTTAATCCATTTATGTTTAGAGTTCACAACATGTGAAAATACTTGTAATACAAAACGGCACATGCAAAAATATGATACATACATTTGTATGTATGTATGTGATAAAAAAATCTTAAAATATAAATAATATTTTTCGTAGAAAAATAAAAATAACCATAATGTTTTAGCGACATACGCATACTTTTTTGCCATTGCAGTAGCCTCCTCTTTTTCTTAAGGCCAGACAGTGGCTCGCGCAAGCAGCATCGTTAAGCTTGATTCCTTTAATTTCAAAACTGAGGACGTCACATGTGACTCGTTTTACTCTGGAATGATCTGAAAAAAAATATTTTTATACAGAATACTATTGAGTAACATGCTAATATTTAAGGAGGTAATACTTTTTGAGAAAAAACTGAATCTAAACATATGTCCTAAGCGTCTTAAATTTCCTATGATACTGCTCTAGATATTTTTGTAAAATTTGGTACACACTTTCTAACCATCAAGAGGTATTTTTTTTTAGATTGTTATTCCTTCCAGTTGCAATTTTTTTTGTCGTTTGACGTCGGGAACGGGGGTAACACAGAGGGGCCTTTTTTATATGCTCATTATTTTAAAAACCAAAAGAAATATTTTTGTTTTCTTAATTGCGTCATATTAGTACATATCTGTATAAATAATTTTTAGTGATTTTTGATATATAAAATAATAAATAATCATTATGTCATTTATCTCATTATTACCCATGCAGGAGGTACAGTGAGACACTATTAAAAATAAACTTTTTTTTATTTGAATGTGGTACAAAAAACTGAGACTAATGATGCATAACACGGTAGAGACTACAATGGGCCAATCTATTGAACTTTAAAATTAAACCTAATTTTCAATACATAATCTGAGTTTTGATATTTTGTTGTAATAATTAATAAGCAAAACCATTTCTTTGAAACATTGGAAATATAGATAATATGGTGACAATAAAATTGATGACGCTTAATATGTCAAAAATTAAAGAGACCTTCATAACCTATGGACCAATTTTACTTTTACAAAAAAAATCCTGGATTTTTTCAATAGTGATCCAACTTTTGTAAGTATTTATTAAAAGTTACTATTTGACATTCAACATTCAAGATGGCGGCCGAAGTTTAGATAAAAAGTAGTAGTTTTTTTTATTCTAGAACCAGTATTTCAATTTATACTAAATAAGGGTCGCTGATTTTTAAAAATTCCATAATAATAATCGAAGATGGCGGTATTCAAAATATAAATACAACAGTATTTTTTTGGTTTGGTAAATTTTTTTACCAAAAAATGTCATTTTATATTACTCTAAGCTAGTTTTAAATTATAATGTGCAAAAAAATATAATTCATTTACTTTTTAAAGATGGTGGCGGAAAAAGTAAGGAAAATGCATTTTTGTTTTTCTTTTGAAGGTTAACGAAAAAAACCGGACAAAACAAGACATCTCGTTATAAAAAACACAGATTTTTTAAAAATGTCACAAAAGTTGACATGTCACGTACCGGGTGATTGCCATTTTTTACATAATAGCTATCTTTGTTGATATTGATCTGAGAGTAATGGCTAAACTAGTAAAGTTAAAGGATTTTTCCAGAATCATCAGAATCTGATGTCAAAAATGACATATGTCAAACTCTTGCCAAATTTTTGACATATAGTTTTTTTTTAAATCACTCTGTATTTAATTTTTATAAACGATAGGGCTCCTTTTTATGTTTTCAAAAATATATGTTGACATTTGGCCCATTGTGAGGGTTTTTCCAAAAACGTATGATAAATACCCGAAAAAACCTGTGTTACCTTTAATCAGCCTGTGTTTTACTAAAGGTAACGCATAACATGAATTTATTAATTAAGAAGTATTAAAATTTTACTTACTGTTGACTTCTGAATTTTCTTGATTTTCCAAGTCTAGATCGTCCAAATTCGTTGGAGCGGCCTGAGTCATAAGTGCTAAAAGGCCAAAAATTCCGAAAAAGATCACACACTTCATGATTTTTTTTAATTTTTTTTTTTTTATAATAGGGTTTACTATTTACTTGTATACAAGTCTGAGTGAGTATGTGCCTTTGTGTTAGGTTTTTCAGTTCTTATAGCCGCTAAGAATGCTTATTGTGCTGGGAATTACAATGTCCAGTTAAAAAAAAGAAATTGTCAAGGGGATTTCCAATCGTGAATACACGATAGTAACTTATCAATCATAATACAAAAAAAAATATTGTTTAATTTATTTCTTGTGATGCTTAATATATTTCCAAACAATACAATAAAGTTGTTTGTTTATACAGTAAGGTCGCGTAAGTCCAATCAGATTTATTTAGAATGTGTAAAAGTGTATTTTTTTTTAAAAACACTGCGGGTTTTTTCAGTATATTATGTGTACAGGGTGTCCCGAAATCGATGTTTTTGAAGGGTTTCTGGGGGAGATAGAAAAAAATTGATGATCCCCACTTGCTAGGCTCGATTTTCTAGAGAAGCTTAGAGTTAAAAACCGCATTTTGATACAGCAAGCCGTTTTTAACATACAGGTCTGCCGATCCTAAAAAGAACCTAAGAAGAAAGCCGCATCTCGATTTTTTGACATATGGAATTATTAAAATTTTCAGGTTCTTTGGACAAAAACATTAGAAAATATAAATACATCCAAAAAATCCAAAATTTTCAAAAAGACGGACTTATTATTGATTTTCAGTTTTTTGTTGAAAAAAACTAAAAAATCAATAATAAGTGAAATTTTTATAGAAAATTGGAGTCTTTAAGTTTAAAAAACACACAATAAACCCTCAAAACCAATGTGATCTATTAATTATTCCTGGCTTATGTCAACTGGAAAAAAAACTTTTTTATGTTTTGTAATGTTGTTGGAAACTCTAGAGTTTTCAAAAAATTTCAAAGAATTTTTATGTTATAGTGAGCCGTCAAAAATTTTTTTTAGTCAATTTTATTAATGAAAAATAGTAGTAGTAGTGGATAATAAGTAACTATACTAGACTCTAATCCAGAAAGATTTTCTCTTGGTGTAAGCATATGTTCAAGACAGTGATGATGGCGAAATGCCGAAAGCGCTCTGTCAAAGAATAATAAAATAATATAAAAATTATAGCACTCAGTACAAACAAACCCCCTACTCATTTCAAAGTACAGTGCACGCAACCACCCCCCTTCACTGAAAATACATTTTAGTTTATTTAATAAAACGGGTGGGAGTAAATTCCAAAAATTAGAGTTTAAGTTGAAATATGGCGTGTGTGATATTAAACGAAAGGTAATTAAGTCTGGAGTTAAACAAAATAAATTTTAGTTTAAAAAAAAGGGTGGGGGTAGATTTCAAAAATTAGAGTTTAAGTCAAAACATGACTTGTGTACTATCAAACGAGAGGTAATTGAGTCTTGAATTGAATAAAATATATTTCAGTTTTTATAAATATTAACTCACACGTACACTATAACTATAGTACCTAGTGTGAGCTTAAGTGCCCATAAATTGGCAGAGTATTTTATAACTTTAAACTCAATATTGCCGGTCAATTGATTCCACACAAAAAAATTGTAATTAAAGTATTTTTTACATTTTAGGTCCTGTAAGAGACACTTATATCGACCCCACTGTTCCACAAATCCTAGGAGAAATGATCACCCAGCCGCCTCTCACTTACTCCCCCCATCAACCTCAAATCCTGGGCAATCATATCACGGACAACTTTGAAGCTTTATCCCTGGATAATAACCTAAGCAACTACCACAGGATAAATACTACGCCCCGTGCCCCTCCTGCGATCACCCCCAATCAGTATTCTAGAAGTAAATCGAATTTGGATCAGGTGAGGCAACATAATTTGTTCAGAGACAATGTTTTTACCCAACTGCAGCACGTCGAAAGGGTAATGTTTTTCGCTTGGGATATGTATGTATGTAAATATGTATGTATGTATGTAAATATGTATGTATGTAAATATGTATCTAAATATGTATGTAAATATGTATGTATGTTTGTGTCGCGCTAGAGGCTAAACGGCAAAACCGATTTCGACGAAAAAGGTCTCGTTGAATTGCTACCGATCCCAAAGGTGCTGTAGGCTATATTTTTTTAAACAGGAGTCAATATGGCGGTTGTCAGACGCCATTTTGTCACATGATGTCGGCTTTAAGGCATACAAATTACCTACATTTTAGGCGATTTTATTCAAATGTCTTTGATAACCCATTGTAAATCTCCTTTAATTTGCTGTAATTACTTTGTAGTCCTCCCTGCCCCCAACAATCCCCCATCCTGTCATTACCCCTCCCCCACCCGCCCCCTTAAAAAACCATATTTGCATAATTTTCTCAAATATCGGGCGATTTCAAAAATTCTTTCTGCACACGCTTTAAGATTTTTTTTCCAACACCATTTTACTAGTTTCCCCCTCCCCATTCCTCGCTCTCACCCCTCCGTATTAGTAATAGTTGTAGCTATGACTTTCACAAATATAGAGCGATTTCAAAAATTCTTTCTGTACACGCTTTAAGATTGTTTTCATCACCATTTTACTAGTTCCCTCCTCCTCTCTCCTCCCCGACAATCACTCAATGGAAGGTAACACTGGTGGCGTCCGTAGTAAATCTACACGTACCTTTCGGGTAACGCTAAATGAATGGTAAATGCATAGTGCTTTCTATAAGGCTGTTGTTTGGAAGAAGGATACTAAAATTAACACATGAGCAGTACTGTTATCTTTTTATCATTTAAAAAAATAATTGCTAATATCTCAGAAACTATGGCTCTAAACTACGGCATATCGGGTATTTTTGGAAAATATGTTCCAAGGGTAATCTATTAATTAAATAATATAAGAGCATCCAATTTACAAAAACTATAAATTTGAGCGCCTGTCAAATATGGTAAGCATCAGGAATAAAGTCAGATGCAATTTAAAATTTCGCGAATTCGAACACAATTTCTTGTATATTCCTATATCAATTATTAATGGTCTAAAAGGGTGGGAAATAATATGATGAGACACCCTGTACATATACAAGGGATAAAAGTGACACTTTTTATTTCGAGCCGAAAACCTAACACTTTTATCCCTATAATGGGGGATTACAAGTGCACTTTTCAGCACCAAAGTACGAAAAATAAATAATTAAATGTTTTGGATTTCTCAGAAATGTGGTTTTTGAGGCAAAAATCGATATTTTCCATATTTTTGAACGTTGTAAATACATTCCAGAAACCTTCAAAACAAGAAATCACTCGACCCACTTTCCTTATTCAAAATATAGGGGTAAAGTTTACTTCTAGAGAGGTGCTACAAAAATTACAATAAAACTAAATTTTATTACAATTTTAAACAAAAAGGGAAATTTAAATGCTGATTCAATGTATACACATTGCAAAGTTTTAATCTAACAAAACAAAACAAAAAAAACAGGTGATTCAGCTTAGCCAACATTAAGTTTGTTGTGGGCATAAAAATCACTCTTGTGACGCCCACTTTCACTATAATTTCATTATAATTTTAATCCCAAGTTAAATATATGCTAATAAAGTGTCGCTCAGACATTAAACAAAAATGCAGTAAAAGGTGACAAATTAATTAAACAAGTTTTGTGTTCACTAATCATATAATCATATTTTTTAACAAAATTTTAATAATTTTGGATTAGTATAGAGGCTATAACTTCAATATTTTTCTCATATCGCGTGAGACGGATATTTTTTTCATAAAATTCTATAGTGTCTTTTTGTTACGTTTGAAACCTTTAGTGGGCAAAACCCTAGGGCCACTTTATTTAATTTTTTATAGGTATTATAGAAGTGACAAGATGCAACTATATTCTTTTGGTCTTTTGACTGCGTCTTCTTAAGTTTTACCCCTAGATGTCCTCTGGATCGTTCACGGTCATATGTACTGATTTTTTGCTTTTTGCCACCGAGGAGCTGAAGTTTTCGAATTTTCAGCGAAACTAACTTTTTTCTTTTCCAACAATTTCACAATTATTACGGGGAAATGTAAAAAAAATAGAAATAAGAATAATAATCAAGACATTTAAACACGAATCGATTACATAATATTAGAAAGCTCTTGCCCAATCCATTTCAAACAATGTAACGTGCATTTGTATACAGTTCATATTATTATTTTTGAGACAACTTTTTTTCGATGGCCTATGCTATTTGTTATGGTAAACAGCTGATAAGTGTCAAAAAGTTATGATATGGCGTTTAGTTGGGGTGGTAATAGTGGTATAATAAACGGCAATTTTTGAAAACGACTCTATGCACAATAGATGGACGTAGCCAAAGGCGAGGTCCACAAGTCCAGCGAGTGTGCAAAGAGGTTCGGTTACCGTTTTTTGAGATCGACTTTGCCGTGCGCAAAACCTTATATTCTGAGGTATTCGTATAAAAAAGCTTTTAAAAAGCTTTTTTCTATATAGTTTTGGGCAAAACTGGCTGACACCATTCGAAAGAGGGGCAGAATTTGTGAAAAATTGAGTATATTTAGCAATTTTTGCCAAACCTATAAATTTATATCTAGACTCCCATTTGTTGTGGAATTTTCAGGAGGTTCGGTTTTTTCTTTCTTTCGAAGTGTGTCAGCCAGTTTTGCTTAAAGCCACGCAGAGAAAAGTTTATTCAAGCTTCTTTTTAAACGTGACTAATGGACGCTATAAAAATAAAACATAAAACAAATCTCCGTGGCTTGTCAGCTGAGAAATAGATTGAAGTTTTCAAATAGACCACTTTTTTATAGTTACTGTCGGAGCACATTTTTATACTGTTTTTGATCATTGCTAAATTTTTGACAGCTACTATAATTCTACAACAAACAAAATACAAGTGGTATACTAAAAAAAAGATGATTTAATAAATATTTGACCTTGGTTGACATTTTAAATACTGACCAAAGTAATATAAGAACTGTTTTTCTGTGCTGCTACCACGCTTACAATTTAATACCCAAATTATAATCTTCAAACCTATTTTTTTTCCACATTTTTTTGCTTTTTTTTACCAAATTTGACAAAAACCAGGGACAGTTCATCAGTCCCTATACAAACGTATTCTTTTATGTCCTAAATACGTCGTCGTACATATTTTAAATCAAATTATTTGTTTTTACATTTTATTTTAATTTTAAGGCTAAAAAGAAGCCCCTTTTATACGAAAATGCTTAGGTTTGGAGAGCAGTTGTTTTGCAAAAATCAGTGGTCTTTTTTGTTATCACTTCAGTTTTAAAATAGTGTAAAAAATGAAAAAAAATTGCCAGGAGACAGAATTTGAGCAGTAAAAAATAGGAAAATTAAATTTCTGCAATATAAGTTAAATCGAATTCTATGTCGTTTTTGCTATTTTGACCCAACTGCAGCACGGCGAATGGAAGAGTAATGTTTGGATAGTATGTATGTATATATGCATGTTTGTGTCGCGCTACAGGCTAAACCGCTGAACCGATTTTGACAAAAAAGATGTAGCAGAACTGCTACTAATCCCGAATGTGCTGTGGGCTATATTTTTTAAACAGAAATCAACTTGGCGGTTGTCAGACGCCATTTTGTCACATGATGAAGGCTTTGGGGCATACAAATTACCTAAATTTCAGGGGATTTTAATGAAATTCCTTTGATCACCCATTGCAAATGCAAATTTACTGTAATTGCTTTGTAGTCTGCCTTCCTGCTCCCACCTATCTCCCCTCCTTTCATCCCCCCCCACCCTCGTGAAAAACTATGTTCGCATAATTTTATCAAATATAGGGCGATTTTAAAAATTCTTTCTGCACACCCTTTAAGATTTTTTCCAACTCCATTTTACTACTTTCCCCCTCCCTCTCCTTCACTCCTCCCCACCCCTCTTAATAGTAATCCTTGTAGCTATAACTTTCACAAATATAGAGCAATTTCAAAAATTATTTCTGCTCACGCGATTTTTTCAACACTATTTTTATTAAATTTTGTAAAAACAAAAAATTAAAAACAATAAAACCGGTTTTTCCAGTTTTCTCGAAAAGTTTTAGGCTAAGTACAAAAATGGTTTATACAAAAGTTGTTATTACCTAAAACTTTTGTATTGAAATTTTTTGATAGTAGGTCTATAGGTAGGTAGTTTCGCTAAAAACCTTGAGAACTCATTATCCTCCCCGAAAAGTTGGCTCCATTTTACCATTATAACTCGGATCGAGCTTGATTTATTTTCTCTGTTGGCTGTGATCAGAAATTATAAAACAGCTAGAGATTGGATCTCACAACCAAGCAAAACAAAAAAGTTGGGTACAACATGCGTTTGACATTACCATTGAAAAATATGGATTCTCGGCTGAAATAGAAGGACACTGGTAGACAGCCTAACCAAACTTACTACACTATACTATACTAAGGTCTATAAGACCTTTTCAAGCGGTGCACCGTTTGGTTATTAGCTCTCTTCGTTTAAATGCGAGAATCAAACAGAGAGCGCTTAATCAAGAAACGTCAAATAACCATTAATAACCCTGCTCCGGAGGTAGGTTATCTTTGGTTAAAAGAACAGTGAAATTGCATGAATTTTTGACGTTTCTTGGGTAAGAGATTTAGGTTTGATTTTTGCATTTAAACGAAGAGAACTAATAACCAAACAAGTTTTCGTGGCTAATCGGGTAAAAAGAAAAATTAAGGGTTTTTTGTTTCTCCAGTACTTTTCCGTGGGTAGCTCGAAAGCTTAACCTCACGGGGGTCCAAGATCTAATGGACACCTAATAAGTGTTGACAGTTAACTGTTTCGTCCTTATGGGACTCCTCAGAACACTGCTGGTCAATGTGACACCCTTCATAAATTAAGTATACGGCTTTATCTCTCACCTTACATTGCTAGTGAGAAAACAAAGTCATGTACCCAACAAGAAGCGCCATCTAGCGAAATACGAGAGAAACTAAAACAGCAGCAGGCGAGTAAAACTGCTATACCATCGATCGATGAAAGTATCGATTGAAAGAAAGAATGAACAAACGCAATTAGCGTTGACCTGATCTAGAAAGGCAATGCGTGTCGTAGGTCACGGTATGGATTCTTTCTTTCAATCGATACTTTCATCGATCGATGGTATAGCAGCTTTACTCGCCTACTGCTGTTTTAGTTTCTCTCGTATTTCGCTAGATGGCGCTTCTTGTTGGGTACATGACTTTGTTTTCTCACTAGCAATGTAAGCTGAGAGATAAAGCCGTATACTTAATTTATAAAGGGTGTCACATTGACCAGCAGTGTTCTGAGGAGTCCCATAAGGACGAAACAGTTAACTGTCAACACTTATTAGGTGTCCATTAGATCTTGGACCAGAGACAAAAAAGAGACTGCCGAAAAGATAGGGCCGCGCAGCCAACAAGTTCCAGTAGCGCACAGCGCTGCAATCGCGGACTATGTTTCTATTTGTATTTAAAACTAATTTTATTCTGTTCGATTGGGGTCGTTCATAAATTACGTAAAACTTTGAGAAAATTGTCTATCACATAACGCTTAGTATTTTCCTAATGCCATTTGTTGTTAGAAATGGTTTACTATGTTGAATTGAATTAAATAAATCTTTATTAGCAAATCATGCTATTTCAAATTACAAACATAAATATAAAAAATACATTTAAATGTTAATACATACACCAGTATTTCTATAACAAAACAAATCCAAACTTATAATACTAACAACTATTTACTTCTTATTATTACATAATGGATAATATATCTCTGGAGAACAGCATCGCTGTGGAATAAGCTTCCTGCGACACTTTTCCCTGCAGGTTACAATCTGAACCTTTTCAAAACCAACATACACCAACATTTCCGCGCACTTGCCGCTTCTCGAGCGTGATAGGGATCTCCTTGCGAGTGCGCACCGTAAAAAAAAATGTATTGAAATAAAGCCAGGTTAAATAACAGCAATTTTTATTCAACTGAATTAGGATATAAGTCATTGTTTTATAAAGGAATCAGATTGTATAACAAATTACCATTAGACATTAAAAATTGCAAATCAAATAATATGTTTAAGAGAAAACTTAAGAAGTACTTGTTGCCTAGTCAGCCTGATTGTTTATGTAAACCACCCTTGGTACTATATTATATTATATTATATTTTATTATTTTAGTCTCCATATTATTTCTTTGGTGTGTTTTAATATAGTGACCTTTTCTCAAAAAGAAAGATGGCATCAATGTTTTTTTTAGGATAGGATTAAAAACATTTTACAGTACAGTATAAGTACTTGATAAAGCTGTGTGTTACTAGATTATTCTTTTAGTAGGTAGGTGATAGTTAGTTCTGTTGGGAATGATACAGGAATGTGCTTGTAATGGTTTTTCGGTATTATTAGAGAATTATTGAAATATAGCCAGGCTATAATTGTGCCAGGCACAATTTTGACACCTTCACATTGTAATATCAGCTGTGATCTTTCAACACATGGCCTTTGTTTACTATATGAACCGGAATAAATAGTGCCTTCTTTTATTAATTGAAAATAAACGACGATAGTTTTAAATTCGACTTTGGTATGATTTTTAAACGATTAACTGTCAGTTTTCAATGTAAATGTGTTAAAATAGTGCCTGGCACAATTATAGCCTGGCTATATTTCTCTTATAATACCGAAAAATCATTACAAGCATTCCTGTATCATTCCCAACAGAACTAACTATACCTACCTACTAAAAGAATAACCTAGTAACACACAGCTTTCTCAAGTACTTACACTGTACTGTAAAATGTTTTTATCCCTATCCTTAAAAAAACATTGCTACCATATTTCTTTATGAGAAAAGGTTACTATACTAAAATACACCAAAAAAATAATATAGAGACTAAAATAAAAAAATATAATATAATATAATATAATATGATACCAAGGGTTTACTTAAACAATCAGGCTGACCAGTGGCGTATATATGCCCGCCCCCTTCCCGAAGCTAAGATTTTTTTAGATATTTTCCACATATTTCATAAATACAAATATAAAATACGTCTTTATAAGGTCTGGCCCCCCCCCGAAACTTTTTTCTATATACGCCACTGAGGCTGACTAGGCAACAAGTACTTCTTTTTTTTTCTCTTAAACATATTATTTGATTTGCAATTTTTAATGTCTAATGGTAATTTGTTATACAATCTGATTCCTTTATAAAACAATGACTTATATCCTAATTCAGTATTTATACTGTTTAAATAAAAATTGCTGTTATTCGTTGTTGCATAGGTATGAACATCTGTAACATTCATCAATCAATGTTAATAGAAGTTGCAACCAAAAAAATAAATAAATAATACAGGTATTCTACCCATATTACAAATTGCAAGTCATTTTTAAAAGCAAGTTACAAGTATATTGTAAACGCAGTCGAGTCAAACCTAACCTCAAATTCTTGGTTTGTTTTTCTGGAATTTTCGGATGCAAAAATTTTGCTACGAAATAACTTTTTCACTACAAAGGAGATCTGTTTTGTGTTAAAGCGCGTGTTATCAGACAAAACTGGTCTTGTTTTGTGACTAAGACAAGGTAAGAAAGATAATTTATGTTATTGAAGTTAGGGTCGATTTATATACTTGTTATACAGATTGACACTGAACATATACATTGGTTTTAGATAAAATGTGTCAACTTAGTATTGATGTATTGTGTGTTCGGGAGAGGTGATCATCTGTCCACAGCAGGTATACAAATTTTTTTAACAAGACTGTGTAGGACTCCACAGGACACTAAAATACACTACAGGACCAAGAATTTATTTGAGTCCTGTAGGATGGTGTACAAATTTTTTTTAGCTGTTCATTCATTTAGGGGGGGTAGATATCATAATAAATATTGCATAAAACAGTTTTGCATTGTGACCAGGATGTGTATTCTGTATGTAAAAACTTAATATAGTTTGAGATTTGGGGGGGGGGAGAATTTCCCCTCCCGTAGATCCTCACCTTCTTATGGGTCATTGTCCATATAATTTTATTATTATTGATGTATTGCCTTTTCGGCATTTTCCATTTTTAGTTTTAGTAGATATTTTAGTCAGTAGTGCACCCAAGAATAGGTCTTTGGGGGACCCGAGACACAGTTATGCCATATCTTCACCTATTTAATTTTTTTATTCATGAAATATGTGGAAAATTTCTAAAAATCCTTAGGCTTCTGTCTTTTAGTTTAGTGTTTGAACATAATTCTAGCTAGTGCTTTTACTTTTTAGGTACACAGACATTATGGAATTGTATGGATCATTACAATCACATTGAGTACACACTGCTTGGTTGCAAATGTTTTTTCATTTAGGTAAGTAATAGAGAAATATTGGTTAATAAGTTCTGTCTCTTTCCACACCCATACTAGGGCCTATTCTTAAAATACATAATGCCATTTAACATAATAATTATATGTTCAAAATTAATGCTCAAAGGGGTAGCAGTGTTTGGCCTTGTATTACACATAACTTTTTTTTAATATATTTTGTTTCTTGAAAATTCTGTACAGAGGGTGGAGGTGGGTCAATTACATAATTTAAAAATAGGCCCAAAGTGTACTTAGGGCAGAGCTTCAAGAGCTAAGCTCCCCCTTAAAAATTTAAACACATATTTCAGACAGAGTCGACACGAAGGCTTAATGGGGTGGGGGAGGCAACAGCCACCTTTCCTCA
Source organism: Aspidapion aeneum (assembly GCA_963576565.1). Taxonomy (NCBI): domain Eukaryota; kingdom Metazoa; phylum Arthropoda; class Insecta; order Coleoptera; family Brentidae; genus Aspidapion; species Aspidapion aeneum. The sequence continues at coordinate 35,373,439 of OY755041.1, forward strand.
GAAACTTTTTGATCTTCTGCAATTTTTTGTAACTCTAACTGTTTCCAAGAAAAGACAAAAAAGGAAAATTTGTACTCTGCATTATTTTAATTTTATGCGAGTTTTATGTAATTTCTAAATAGCAATTGAAGATACAAGTTATTTTATTTTGTTTTTTTTTTCTGAAAAATGGTTAGAGATAAAAATATTGCAGATCAAAAAATTTCTGAATAAAACAAGGAATTCATTGTACATTTTTAAATCTGCCAATAACTTATTGCAAAAAAGTTCTGGAGAAAAAAGGGGGCATGTCCGCGAAAAAAATATCACCCTGTAGTTTTTCCTAATATTTGACATGCTTAATGATGTATGCTTTGTAACAAAACAACAACAACATATTCCAGACTTGAGCTAAATATCTCAAAAACTGCACGAGTTATAAATAAAAAGCAAACAAAAAACTAATATTTTAATAACCCATATCTCAAAAACTAAGCATGGTTATACAAAGTTTTTTTTCTTAAAATCACTCAAGATAATCCTCTGAAGTTTGGCGACATACTTTATTAACACCTGTATAAAATACCTACTATTATGAGTCCCCTGGCAGCTTTTTTTTTGCTTTTTAGTTATCCAACGCAACAATTAACAATGGGATAACATCATTATGTGGCCACCTTTATTATTAAAAAATGGATTGGAGAATGGATATTGTGAAGAATATATGAAAATTACATTACAACATTTGAGCAATTCCACATAAACCTAGAAATTAGAAAATTGAAGACTGTAAAAGTGTGTTCTTATTTTTTTTAAATATTGGTTTTATTAAGGATTATTAGGTGGTACATGTTTAACTATTTTTAAGTTTTCTAAAAATCCACAGTTTTTTGTAATATAAATACCTAGTTTATACATTTAAGAAAAAACATTATATTTGTTAAATATTTTTAGATTTTTCTAAAACAGTACTCATTTTTAAAAAAATAAATATTACATTTTTTAAAAAACATAGTTTTTTATTTAAGTATTACATTTTCAAGGTCATGCAAATTTTTATGTATGCGGAAAAAGTTTGGATATCTTACAGGTTTACATGACTAAAATTAATATATTTTTGATATCCAAATTCTTTTCGCATACATGAAATTAGCCTGACCTCAAAAATAGCACCTTTACTAAGAAAAAAATCATTTAAAAAGTCCGCCGAGCCCGCCCGCGCATTCTTAATTCTTCCAGTAGCCAAGGGTGGCGCTAGCGTAAACTTGTTGCCGCTTTTGAACCATAGAATTAAGCACTCTTTTATTATTTTCTCTATGTCTTGGACCCCCTTGAGGTTAAGCTTTCGAGCTACCCACAGAAAAGTACTGGAGAAACAACGGAAATTTGTTCGAAAACCATTTCTTCGATCAGAAAGTTGTTTGAAAACATTTTTTTCAAACGGAAATTTGTTCGAAAACATTTTTTTCAAATGGAAATTTGTTCGAACACCATTTCTTTGAACGGAAATTTGTTTTGGAACGGAAATTTGTTCTTAAGCAATAGTTATTCAAAAACATTTTCTTCGAATAGAAAACATTTTCTTCGAAAGCAAGCTTTTTGAAAAAAGACGCTCTAGGCCTGTATTTCCAAACCTAACACAATTCATATAGTTTGACTAAGGCAAGGTCTTTCTAACATATTTTTTCAAAAAAACCCTGACTTCATTCCCGGGATCGTAAACTGTCTGAAATGTTTTCTACTTTCCTCCTTTTGGAAGGTCGAAATTAGTATTTTCCTAAACTTTGTCAATTGATCGCAAACGTATCCGAACTGGTCCAGATACCCTCTGATGTGCTCAATTGAGAAAGGTTAGAGTAACACCGATTTCAACCTTCTAAAATGAGGACCGGAAAGCTAATTTAGGGAAATCATTTTTCGAAAATAGGTTTCGGTTGGTTCGGTTTGGTTTCACACCCTCTAGGATCCCGGGAGAGAAGTCAGGGAAGTTTTTGTTTCCAAAAATTGTTAGAAAAAGACCCCATTAGTCGAACTATATGAGTTGTGTTAAGTTTGGTAAGCCAGGTCTAAAATTTTTTTTTCGAAAAATTTGTTTTCAAAAAAATGTTTTTGAACAAATTTCTATTTAAAAAAAATATTTTCGAACAAATTTCCGTTCAAAGAAAATGTTTTCGAACAAATTTCTGTTCGAAGAAAATGATTTCGAAACATTTCTGTTTGAAGAAAACGTTTTTGAACAATTTTTCTTTCGAAGAAAACGTTTTCAATCAATCTTTTGTTCGAAGAAAATGTTTTCGAACAATTTTCGGTTTGAAGAAAATGATTTTCGAAGTTTATGCTTTCGAACAATAATATTAAAATATTTATATGAAATGTACTATAAAATTATAAGTAATTAAAGCCGAACCTTACTAAAACTCGAATTGTTTTTGGGCTTTTTTTTTGTCTTTTGATGAAATGTAAAAATCGGGATAAAAAGTTACTAAAAAAGAACCACAAAACCTAAAAACACCGAAAAATAGAAAAAAAACTTGAAAAATAGTGCAAAAATAGCGTATAAACCTTGTGATTAAAGTTTCTTTTTGTCCCTTGATATATTATATAGTATTAATAAACATTTAACATACAAATGTATTTCTGTCCTGTTTGTTTATTTATTACGTATTATTTTTATACAAAAAACACAAATAATATTTAAAAGAAAATGATTTTTAACAATAAATATACCAATAGCCATTTCGTGTCCTTTTGGAAAATTTTGATTTGAATTCGTGGGTTAGAGGACTGGACAACAATGAAACTACCAGATTTATGGCAACGTTTCGGTTTTAATTAAACCTTTTTCAAGCCCTAGAATGAAAGAGAGGCACTTTAGAAATAGAAAACATAATTTTACAATACAATCTTTTTTGAAAAAAATTTTTTTTTTGTCATAGAAATAGAAAATAGAAATAGACTAATGCTTACTCAATCTCCTGTTTCGTAAGTCCGTTTAGGATGGAATAAAGCACTTGCATCATGATTTTAAGCGAATAAAATTGTTGTTATTTTTAATAAAACTGGCTGGTATTTTGAGGTTATGTGATCGCTATGATGATGATTGGCTTTCAATGAAGTAAGATATTAGAGAGATATTGAAAACAAAAAAATTAAAGACGTGCACATTAGAGAATTATTGAAACAAAGTTATAAGTACGTTCGTGTTTTCTGTCCCAAACCGACTGCCGACCCGTAAGGAGTGAGAACCTGCAAAATGATAAAAAATAAATAAAATTTTTGATACATTTAAAACAATGCACACGTTAAAATACCATACAACTTACATACACTCACACTCTAAATAACTTTTTTGTAAAAAAAACAGAATGGTTAAAGCTATTTCCTAAACACAGAAGTCAAAACAACTACTAAAACTTAAATCTATGTGTTTTCACTTGGGTACTTATGTAGACTAGATAGTTATAGGTACATACAAAAGAGCATATTAGGAAATCCAATTAAAAATCACAATAATGATAGAGACTTAAATGACTTAAATATAAAATAATATCACATGGTGTTTTTGTCAGGTACAATTAAAAGGAACTTAAATTTTAGTCAGTGCTGTTGACATTTTTATAAATTTGTAATATATTGTTGTATATTCCGCTTAATCTATCTGTGGTGTCAGTTTTAATGTTGACTGTGTCATTTAAACTTATATAAATCATCTCACTTACTTTTCTCTTGTATAGTTGTGGTTCTGAGTCTATTATTCTTGCTTCATCAAATTTAAAATGGTGGCCAGTTTGAAAATGGTGTTTGGATAATGCAGTTTTATCTGCATCATAACTTCTATCATTGCGGCAGTCATATTTATGTTGTTGAATCCTTTTGTCTAGATACTGCATAGTCTCTCCAATGTAACATTTTTGGCATTGGCAGGGTATCTTGTACACCACTGAGCTTCTTTTCCCTTGTGGTACCTTGTCTTTGAGCGGTGTAAATAGAGAGCTGGTATTTTTTGGATTATAAAAAGCTAGTTTTGTTTCAGTTTTGTTGAAACATCTTCCTATTTTTTGTGAGAGTCCATCAATGTAGGGAAATTTGAAATATTTATTCTGTTGTTCTTGCTTGTTCTTTTTGTTTTTTGTTTTGAACTTATTTATGTTTCTATTAATGAAGTTTAAGGGGTAGTTGTTGTTTAAGAGTAGTTTCTTTACTTTTTCCATGTTGTCAGTGTGAAATTCCGGATGACTAAGGTTGATGGCTCTATGTAATAATCCATTTATGATACCTATTTTGTTGGAAACTGGATGGTTAGATAGATAATTAAGCAGCCTACCAGAGCTGGTGGGTTTCGAATACCAATTTGTAATGAGAGTTCCATTTGTTTGGCAGTGGATTTCCATGTCAAGAAAACATATTTTTCTCTCATTTTCTATTTCCATAGTAAATTGAAGAGATGGATGAAAGCTGTTAAATGTCTCCAGTAATGTTTTTAGTTGGTCCTTGGGAGCAGACAGGATTGTGTCATCAACATATACATATATAAATGGAATGTCAAACTGTATATTCTTTAAGACTTCAGTAACCAGGTGATTCATGACTAAGTTAGCCAATATTCATGACTAAGTTAGCCAATATTGGTGATGCGGGATTCCCCATAGCTGACCCATCTTTTTGTAGGTATATATTTCCTCCATAGCTTTGAAACAAGCTATTTTTCCTATGGAGGAAATATATACCTACAAAAAGATGGGTCAGCTATGGGGAATCCCGCATCACCAATATTGGCTAACTTAGTCATGAATCACCTGGTTACTGAAGTCTTAAAGAATATACAGTTTGACATTCCATTTATATATGTATATGTTGATGACACAATCCTGTCTGCTCCCAAGGACCAACTAAAAACATTACTGGAGACATTTAACAGCTTTCATCCATCTCTTCAATTTACTATGGAAATAGAAAATGAGAGAAAAATATGTTTTCTTGACATGGAAATCCACTGCCAAACAAATGGAACTCTCATTACAAATTGGTATTCGAAACCCACCAGCTCTGGTAGGCTGCTTAATTATCTATCTAACCATCCAGTTTCCAACAAAATAGGTATCATAAATGGATTATTACATAGAGCCATCAACCTTAGTCATCCGGAATTTCACACTGACAACATGGAAAAAGTAAAGAAACTACTCTTAAACAACAACTACCCCTTAAACTTCATTAATAGAAACATAAATAAGTTCAAAACAAAAAACAAAAAGAACAAGCAAGAACAACAGAATAAATATTTCAAATTTCCCTACATTGATGGACTCTCACAAAAAATAGGAAGATGTTTCAACAAAACTGAAACAAAACTAGCTTTTTATAATCCAAAAAATACCAGCTCTCTATTTACACCGCTCAAAGACAAGGTACCACAAGGGAAAAGAAGCTCAGTGGTGTACAAGATACCCTGCCAATGCCAAAAATGTTACATTGGAGAGACTATGCAGTATCTAGACAAAAGGATTCAACAACATAAATATGACTGCCGCAATGATAGAAGTTATGATGCAGATAAAACTGCATTATCCAAACACCATTTTCAAACTGGCCACCATTTTAAATTTGATGAAGTAAGAATAATAGACTCAGAACCACAACTATACAAGAGAAAAGTAAGTGAGATGATTTATATAAGTTTAAATGACACAGTCAACATTAAAACTGACACCACAGATAGATTAAGCGGAATATACAACAATATATTACAAATTTATAAAAATGTCAACAGCACTGACTAAAATTTAAGTTCCTTTTAATTGTACCTGACAAAAACACCATGTGATATTATTTTATATTTAAGTCATTTAAGTCTCTATCATTATTGTGATTTTTAATTGGATTTCCTAATATGCTCTTTTGTATGTACCTATAACTATCTAGTCTACATAAGTACCCAAGTGAAAACACATAGATTTAAGTTTTAGTAGTTGTTTTGACTTCTGTGTTTAGGAAATAGCTTTAACCATTCTGTTTTTTTTACAAAAAAGTTATTTAGAGTGTGAGTGTATGTAAGTTGTATGGTATTTTAACGTGTGCATTGTTTTAAATGTATCAAAAATTTTATTTATTTTTTATCATTTTGCAGGTTCTCACTCCTTACGGGTCGGCAGTCGGTTTGGGACAGAAAACACGAACGTACTTATAACTTTGTTTCAATAATTCTCTAATGTGCACGTCTTTAATTTTTTTGTTTTCAATATCTCTCTAATATCTTACATCATTGAAAGCCAATCATCATCATAGCGATCACATAACCTCAAAATACCAGCCAGTTTTATTAAAAATAACAACAATTTTATTCGCTTAAAATCATGATGCAAGTGCTTTATTCCATCCTAAACGGACTTACGAAACAGGAGATTGAGTAAGCATTAGTCTATTTCTATTTTCTATTTCTATGACAAAAAAATTTTTTTTCAAAAAAGATTGTATTGTAAAATTATGTTTTCTATTTCTAAAGTGCCTCTCTTTCATTCTAGGGCTTCAAAAAGGTTTAATTAAAACCGAAACGTTGCCATAAATCTGGTAGTTTCATTGTTGTCCAGTCCTCTAACCCACGAATTCAAATCAAAATAAATATACCTACAATAAATATTCATAACCCAAAAACTCAAGGAACATATTTTTTATTTCTTAAGCTGTATAAAAACGAGTTCTTTTTAAGTTTTATTAAAACATTTTTTTTGCTCAGACTGTATAAAATGAGTATTTTTCACGAACGTCTATGGAATTTTGAGTACGGTTTTGACATGCGTGTCGATACCCCTGGAACCTTTATATAAGAAAGGAGATCCAAGTGAAATTGGAAACTACAGACCGATAAGTTTAATCTCCTCTTTTTCCAAAGTGTTTGAAATTGCTTTTTGTAACAGGCTCATGAGCTTTTTTGATAAATATAACCTAATTAGTCCGGTGCAACATGGTTACAGAAAGGGTAAAAATATCGAGACAGCCATATATGATTTCTTACAAAAAATTACTGAGAGCCTAGAAAATAAATGTTTATCAATGGGTTTGTTTCTTGACTTGTCCAAAGCTTTTGATAGTTTAAATCACAGTATTCTCTTTAAAAAACTGGAAAAGTATGGTGTCAGAGGGACTGTGCAGGAGTGGGTGAGGTCGTACCTGTCGCAAAGAAAACAGATTGTTGTTGTGGAGAAGGATAATAATGTTCATCTTTCAAATGAAGGGCAACTTCCCAGAGGAATTCCTCAAGGGAGTGTTTTAGGTCCAACTCTATTCCTGATCTACATCAATGATCTTGTGGACGGAGTGGCAGGTGCAGACATTATTCTTGCAAATTTTGCTGATGACACAAATGTGCTGGTGGTGTCTCCTTTGTTCAATGACTTGGTCGAGAAAACTTCTGATGCAATGGACAGGGCACAAACCTGGTTTATCAAAAACCAACTGACATTGAACAGGGATAAGACCCAGTATGTGTGTTTTCATACTCAGCAAAAGACAGATATGCCAGACTCAATAAACATTCAATCAACTGAAGTTGCTCTGACATCAACAAATAAATTTCTAGGAATACATATAAATCAGAATTTGTCATGGGATGAACACATTGATGAATTAAACAAAAAATTAAGTAGTGTTTGCTATAGCCTAAAAGTTCTAAAAAACTACACAAGTTCAGATACAGTCAAAGTAGTATATTATGCAAACTTTCAGTCACTGGTGAGATTTGGAATTATCTTTTGGGGAGGATCTAGTCGGTGTGAGAGCATATTTCTGACACAAAAAAAGAGCTCTGAGGTTGATGTTGGGATTACGGTTTCTTGAGAGTTGTAGGGGCAAATTCAGGAACTTACAGGTATTGACAGTGTATGCAACTTACATCTATGAATGTTTAGTATTCTTGTTTAAAAATAGAGACAAATTTATTGAGTTCACTTCACAACATGAATATAATACTAGAACCTTAAATTACAACTTTCCAATACATAGATTAACTTTAACTGAAAAGATGCCCACCTATGCTTGCATAACTTTTTTTAACAAATTGCCAGAAAATTTAAAAAAGCAAAATAGTTTTAATATTTTTCAAAAAAAATTGCGCAATTTGCTTTTGGAAATCGAACCTTATAGTATCTCAGAGTTCCTTAACTATGCAATGTGATAAATTAACATCTGTGATAAAAAATAAAAATAGAAAGAATTGTGATATAAACTTGTTAAATAATAATAATTTAAAAAAAAAAAAAAGTTGCTAGTTGCCATTAAATGTTAAATGTCTAAATTTTAATTGTATTTTGTGGTTTTGGATGTCTATATTTACTTTTAAATTTTGATATATGTGTTTTAAATTTTAAATTTTGTTATATGTGTTTTTTTTTTCTTTTTTAAACAATTTGCTTAAGTTAGGTATAATAATTGATCAATTAAAATTTATTTTTTTGCTCCTTTTGACTACAATTCATTCTAACAGTTGTGCATTTTTTGTAATTGTATCAACGTTCTTATGAATAAAGATATTTCTATTCTATTCTATTCTATTCTAAGACGCCAGGCTTCCAGGATGCAGTGACCCTAGGTACATGACTTTGTTTTCTCACTAACAATGTAAGGTGAGAGATAAAGCCGTATACTTAATTTTTGAAGGGTGTCACATCGACCAGCAGTGTTCTGAGGAGTCCCATAAGGACGAAACAGTTAACTGTCAACACTTATTAGGTGTCCATTAGATCTTGGACCTCCGTGAGGTTAAGCTTTCGAGCTACCCACGGAAGAGTACTAGAGAAACAAAAAACCCTTAATTTTTCTTTTTACCCGATTAGCCACGAAAACTTGTTTGAATTTTAATTTACGGGTACTAAATTTTACATTTTTTAAGAACTAATAACCGAACGGTCCACCGTGGTGGACCGCTTGAAAAGGTCTTATAATCTTAACGCGGCCTTGTCAAAATGGCGTAGACTGTCAGTATTTGTTGTTTTTGTTGTTTTTTTTTAAACAAAAAAAGAAATTCTAGGACTTTCTCTACTCTAATGGAAAAAGTAATGTTTTAAGACCCTCAACAGTTTTTAACCGTTAGATTTATTCCCAAATTTAAAAAAAAAACTGACACAAACACACATAAACAAAAACAGCGGTTGACAAGCATGTGCCTTTCTAAACCAGAGAACAAAATGTCAGACTAAAACCAGAGGCGGACGGCGGCCATTTTGGATTTGCCACTTTAACTTTGGTCAAATTTAATCCGTTTATGTTCAATCATCCGTGGCGGATATATATGTATTTTTTTTAATTTCCCACAGTTTTCATGCTGTTATTATACAGGGTGTTTTTTGAAGGTTTAAATTATGTTATCTTTAAAAAAAACAGCTGTATAAAGTTATTTGCACTGGTCTATATCGCACTAAATTGAATTTCTGGAGCTGTTTAATTGTTTTTTCAGGTTTATTTAAGTCGACTCTCGAAGCAAGAAGACCGCGAAAACAACTTGCCCAACAATAATCCTGTGATCAACAACAAAACAAAATTGGCCCCCAAACTTAACTTAAATCGACACTCAAGCGTCAAGGATGACAAAAGTTCGAATTTTCAAAAAAATGGCGGAGGTATTAAGCATAGTGTATCTGAAGCTAATATAAATAACAAAGGTAACTTTAACTAACTAAATTAATATTACTACTTGTTTCTGAGGTGTTTATCGTAGGACTTATTGAATATCATCATGACAGAGAATCTAATATTCCATTGATGTTAAGTATTTACTTCTACAAATAAAGAAGTACGAACCCTGTCCCATTTCAGTTGGCCCAATTAAAAATATTTTAATTATTGAATAGGGTGAGGAAATTTTAAAAAAATTGTCTCTAAATATTTAGGTTAGGTTAGATTGGGTTAGGCCAAGTTCAGTTAGGCCAAATTAGGTTAGGATAGGTTGAGTTAGGGCAGGCTATAAAAAATACAGGGAATTCAATTTTTTTTTAAAGTATATTTTTTTTGAACCTTGCCTAGCCTGGCCTAACTCAACCTATCCTTACTTAATTTGGCGTAATTCAACTTAGCCTAACCCAATCTAAATATTTAGATTTTTTTTTTTAATTTCCTCACTCTATTCAAAAATTCACATTTTTTCAATCGGGCCAACTGAAATGGGACGGGGCTCGTATTCATCGTAATCACTTCTGTTTATGTAACCACACCACATGACCTAGTCTATTAAAATCGATCGATATGACGTCTGGTAATAGTTTAGGGAACTCCCACGCATGTCTTGAAAGAGTTGTTTTATTTTTGTCCGACACATTGTTTTATATGTTTTGGTGGTGAAGTTTTTAATAGGTAGGTGCATTTTTTTCCTAAAAATACGACCAACCTACGTACAGTCCTTTTAAGTTAAATTCAATGAAAGCACATTTCGATGATTCTTTTCTCAGTTATAAAGAATGGGCTATCGGGTGGACCAAAAAAAAACCGGACAATTTTTTTTTCATTACAACTTTTGAACTATACTATCGATTTTAATGGAACAAACTGCACTTGGCAGATAATTAATCAGAGTTTTGACTAGATATATCTTTCTGTCCGCCATCTCAAATTCCAAGATGGCGGACGAAATTAAATTGTACCCTTCAAACCCTTATTCTTGTGTTAACATGTTTTAATTATTTTTTTAAATCACACACACAAGGTAGGAATTAGCAAAATCGGTTTGGTGGTTTCAACGATTGTTTTGAATATTTTACGATTGCCGTGCCATTCATGTCTGCATTTATTTCCTTATATTTTTATTACTACTGAACCGATTTCAATGAAATAAAAAACATCCTGGTGAGAATTGATTGCTTTTTAAAGATTCTGATCAAAATTTATCGCTATCTTAAAATTTAAGATGGCGGACAAAATCATCCTTGATTCTTTTAAATAGCGTGTTTGTTCTTATTTTCTAAAATTGTTTTAGTTTTTATTTAGGTTATAGAAAAGCAGTACTTTGCCTTCGCACAACGAAGTATAAATTAATAAAATCGGTGTGGTGGTTGTCAAAAAATCTATTTTTGTTTCAGCCATTGTTTTACAGATTATACAATTGCATTGCCAATCCTGTCTGCATTCATTTCCTCATAAACTCCTTATTACTAAACCTATCCTAGTGAGATAGAACTATTCATAGTGAGAATGGATTGTTCTTTAAAGATTATAATCGAAATTTGCCGCCATATTAAAAGTTAACATGTCGGACCGAATCATACTTGACCATTCACAGAGGCACGTTTATTCCTACTTTCGGAAAATGTTTTAGTTTTTTTTTAAAGTTATTGAAAAATACTACTTTTCCGCATAAAAAGATACAAAGTTCTTACAAAAACTGATTTTCTTTTAACCATTGTTTAACATATTATGCAAAAAATTTTCGGAAAACAAGAATGAACACGCCATTTTAAAGAATCCAGTATGATTCTGTCCGACATCTTAAATTCTCAGATGGCGGCAAATTTTGACTATAATCTTTAAATGATTTTTTGATTTCATTTAAATCGGTTTAGTAATAACGAATTTATAAGGAAATAAGTGCAAACAGGATTGGCAATGCAATCGTATAATCTGTAAAACAATGGTTAAAACAAAAATAGATTTCTTGAGAACCATAACACCGATTTTACAAATTTTTACCTCGTTGTGTGGGGGAAAGTAGTGCTTTTCTATAAGTTAATAAAAATCTAAAACAATTTCGGAAAATAAGATTAAACACGCCATTTTGAAGAATCAAGTATGATTCTGTCCACCACGTTAAATTTTAATATGGCGATAAAAATTGATCATGATCTTTAAAAAGAAGTCAATTCTAACCAGGATGTTTTTTATTTCATTAAAATCGGTTCAGTATTAATGAATTTATAAGGAGATAAATGCAGACATGATTGGCAAGGCAATCGTATAATATGCAAAACAATGGTTAAAAAAATATATTTATTTTCCTGATTCGTACTTTGTTGTACGTGGCAAGAGTGCAGCTTTTCTACTAGTTTAAAAAAATAAATAAAACGTGGTTGCAACACAAGAACAAACGAGCATCTTTGAAGGGTATATTTTAATTGCGTATGCCATCTTGGATTTTGAGATAAAACTCTGAATAATTCTCTGCCAAGTGCAGTTTGTCCCATTAAAATCGATTGTATAGTTCAAAAGTTATAAAGACAAAATCCGTTTTTTTTGGCCATCCGGTATAGACTACCAGTAGTGACGTGTTTAAATGTAAAACTGGACGCCTAAGAAGTGTCAACGTTAGCGCAGGGAGAAAGGGTAATCTTTTCCCCTCCTATGTCTCTGGTTAATCCTGATTCTAGCTAGAGTCCCTGTATGTTGACATATTTGGATTCCAAATATGCCAACATACAGGGACTCTAGTTCTAACGAGCTCGTGTCCCAGAAAAACCCATATTCAAACTGACTTTAGTTAATTAGTTGTTAATACATATTACTATTATTTAAAAACTAAAGAAACTAATCCCTTCTTGTAATTTGCTCATTGATAATAATTTCTAATCTATAGGTGCCATAACGGATCTAATACCTTCCTAGCTAGCCTATTAACACACTTCAAGTGAAGCCATGATATATCAGCTTTGAAAACAGGTTTTTGTAAATATCTCAGAAACTAAAGATCTTACGAAGTTTTTGGTGATAACAGATATTATTGACCAATATATGGTCTACTATATTTCGAAAACAGTATATTGATACGGTGCTCCGTTAAAAATTAGCATTTTTTTAATTGTCAAAAAACTATCAGCAATAATGGATTTTGACCATAATCTATTCAGCTCGTTAGAGTGTCGAACACTATTTTACCTGAAAATTTTATTAAAATCGGTTCTGCAGTTTAGGAGCTATCGTGTTACGGAGAGAAATAATACACACACACACACATACACACACACACACACACACACACAGACAGACATCACGACGATATTGCTAAGATAGGTCAAAATACACTCGGCGTTATCTCAGAAAATAGTTTTTCGTCGAAAATAATACCTTCTGTCATTGTACACGGGCTAGGAAGGTAATAAAAAGAATTATAAATTACAACAAAATAAAAATTATCAAAAATAGTATTTTGATACGAAACAAACACAAATTCGTACTGATTTACCGTAAGAAGATAATCACATCTCCCGATCAGAAAAATTACATTTGTTGATCAAAGTCTATGATAGACATTATACCATATTCGTATTCCTGAAAAAACTCTGCATAATTTGGACCGCTTAAATCTCACTTCCATACCGGGACGGAATTAAAATCTAACTTTTTAATAAACAATTAATTAGTTCCAACGTGGTAACTAAACCGGTTCTTATTATTTATTCGACGTATTAAGAAAAGCCTAGAAAGTGCAAGTCTTTTTGACTCTTTGTTCTAATTTGTATTTTTTCCAAAGAATTTCTTAAAACATTTAAATACAAACTTACTTGAAGTTGTTAAGGGATATTTATTTAATAAAGTTAAAAAAGAGTTTTTTAGACGTGGCCTTACTTTGCGTCATTGCATCTTACTCAATATCTTACTCATTTCACCTTTGTACACGGTGTTTCACGAACATCGAAACAGAGGCCTTTTTGGGTATTTAGAGTGCGAATTTGGAGTAACGCTCGGACACGTCGATTTTGTTTGCGAGTGAGTCACTTTTTGTAGCACGAACCCCCTTCGAGGGGTATACTTTACCCGCGGGGGAACTCGCTACCCCAAAAAACGTACAGTGATTTCCATTTTTAAAGGTATTCCCAATGATTACCAGCGATTCCCAGGTGATTTCCAGTTAATCCCAGCGATTCCCATATATGATACCCATATGATTCCCAGAAAAATGTACAGTGATTACCACCCGCGAATTCCCCCTCGGTTTAGGAAAAGTCGGGAAAACACGGTAAATGTTTTGGAAAACTAGAAGACAAAAACTCAGGAAATGTTCAGGAAGACTATGCTAAAATTTAGACAAAGTCTGGGAATGTTTAGAGAAAGTCTAGTAAACTCATAAAATGTCCTGGAAAACCCTGGAAATATTTAGAATAAGTATGGAAAACTTGGAAAAATCTTGAAAAACTTGAAATATTCTGAAAAACTCTGGAAATGTTCAGGAAAACTTGGGAAATGTTCAGGAAAGGTATGAAAAATACAAGAAATTTTTTGGAAAAGTCTGGAAAGTTCTGAAATAGTTTAGAAAAAGTATGGAAATGTCTGGAAATACCCTGCAAAAAATTGAAAAAATTCTGGAAAAATTTGGAAATGATAGGAAATGTTCAGGAAAATCATGGAATACTTAGAAAAAGTTCAGAAAAATTATGGAAAAGTCTGAAAGTGTCCTAAAAAAGCCTGAAATTGTAAAAAAAAAGTCCCAAAGTTTTCACGAAATATATGGAAAAACCTGGAAAAGTTCAGGAAACGTCTCAACATTTTTGGGAAAATCTCCAGGAAAAGTCTGGAAACCTCTGGAAATGTTTAAGAAATGTATGGAATAATTTTGAAATGCGCTGGAAAACTTTAAAGAATTTCAGGAAAGGCAGAAAATAATCAGGGAAATTCTGAAAATGTTTATGAATACGACCCTGAAGATAAGTTTATTTCATAACTTTTTTATGACTACCAAAAATCTAAAAATTATACAATATTGCGATTAAAACAAAACTTTTTTTGTGTTTATTTCTAAGTTGTCCTTTAAAAGTATTGGTTGTTGTTTCCTTTTAACACAAGTTTGCTGATGGATACCTATATTAACTTGAATTTTGGCATGAAATGGTTGGAAATTATATTTTTCTCCGTTCACAAAATATTTTAAGATTTAAGCACAAACACTGAAAACTACGCACAGATAGAATAGATTGTAGCAGTAAAGTACAATATATGTTCATAACCTTAAAATGCCAATGATTCTCAGTGATTCTCAGGTGATTCCCAGGTGATTTTCAGTTATTCCCAGCGATTCCCAGGTGATTCCCAGAAATATGTACATTGATTACCATCCGCGAATTCCCCCTCGACTTAACCCCTACATTTTTAATAGGAAAAGTGGGTCTAGTGATACCTTGTTTTGAAGCTCACTTGAATATCTTTACAACCGTGTAAAAATTTAAATAAAATACATCGATTATTTTTTGAGATATTAGCTTTCAAATTTTTAAATTTAACATGGAATGATAAAATAAAAATTTTATCCGAAAAATAATAAAATTCTAATTAAATTTTTATTTTATCAGTCCATGTTAAATTTAAAAATTCCAAGAAAAGAAACTAATAGATAGATTTTTGAAATTGCTACACGCTTATAAGGACATTCAAAAGGCCTTCAAAACAAGGTATCACTAGACCCACTTTCCCTATTCAAAAAATAGGGGTAAAGTATACCCCTCAAAGAAGGTTCGTGCTACAAAAATTTTGAGATAGCTAAAAAGTGTTCCCCTCGCAAACAAAATCAACGTTTCCGAGCGTTTCTCCAAATTCGCACTCTAAATACAGTGTTAATACAGTGTGTAAATGGTATGAGTCACAATATTTTAGCAAGTGATAGAGAAGGTCAAAATAAGAAAAAGAAAAAAGTTAATATAATTTGGGGGATTTGCGAGATACAGAGCATTAAAGTTAAAAATTTTGTTGTGAAGTCTTGTATCAAAATAGGAACAATAATCAGATAGAAAAATTAAATAAAAACATGTGTGAAATGTGATAAGATACCGGTTAATCTATAATCGATAATCTTTTCTGAATACGGGACAAAAAAGTTTTTCCTACCGTGTCAACAATAAGCCCCACAGTTTAAAAGACCAATTTCATGTTCGTTGTCTCTTTTTTACAGCAAGTTGCTCCATCTTTTATTTAATTAGCCAATTTTCATGAACCAAAAGAGACTACACTTTTCTACACTTACATAAGAGGAAGATTATGCATTAATTGTACTTCAGTCGCCATTAAACAGCTGATTGTGACTTAGCGTAGAGTGTCATATTTCAAACTCAAATTATAATAAAACTGCATTTTTTTCTTTACAGAGTATAACTATTGTTTATAAAATTATTGGAGTATTTTTGTATACAGTTTTTTCTTTACTGAAATCGTAGTTATCGAGATTCTGATATCTGCACAAGCATCTAGAGCGCTTATTTTAAGATTTAGAATTTTCAAATAAAATACCGGTATAACAAGTTTGCCCATATATTCTTTTCACACAATTATTTTTTGTCAAATATCAAAAATTAACCAATTATTTGCCATGTCCTTTATTTTATTAAATTTGTTGACCCCTTTTTTGATTCTACTAAATTCCACCCATTAGTTTTCGAGATATTACATCTCAAAACAAGATCATCTTGACGGACTAAAAACATTTGGACATGCATTGACAAAAAAATGTCACCTGGATAAACACTATGCCGTGCATCCCCACGTGAAGTATACCATGTGGATAATATATATTTTTCCAAAATTTTTGAGACGTAATATCAAAAAACTAATGCATGGAATTTTCTAATTTCTGTTGTGTTATTTAGAGAATTCGTAGCCGAATCGCAAAAAAATATTAAAAATTTTTTGACAACGACTGTATACTCATAATGGACGTGGTTTCCAAATTTATATTGTAAAATAAATGAACACAAGGGAACAACAAAAAAATTTGAGGTTAGTTAATGGAAAACCTCGGAAAAAACAGCTTAAGGGTAACCTACTTTTATGGTGATAAGTTGAATCACAAAATTTACATTGTATATATTTATATCTGCTACTGGGTAATAGTTTTTTTTTATAAAATTTCTTTCTTTTCTTAGGAGCAGCCTCTCAAAATGCTTCAAGAAAAAATTCATTTTCTCGGCCTGCAAGGAACTCTAGTGTTCCGAATGTTAATATGCAACCGCAACCTAAACCTACCTTAAACAGTGCCAGAAATTCGATATTGCCGGAAAAAACTAGGTCTTTAAGTAAGTAAAATCCCTTTTTGCAATTGCAAGCAAATTAAAATGGTAGAAAAAATGTAAAAACATATGTTGGAAGTTATACTGAACCATTCGTTTTCAACTTACGCAAGATAAATATTTATACCGAAATTGCAGAACCTTAGCTGATCTGCCGTTTGAAAACAGGCTATAATCTGGCGTTTGAAAACAATCTATTTTCTGGACCTGGGCGTTATGGTAAAATTTTTAAACTGTATCTACATATATTTAGTTTTTATTTATGATCTTAGCCCCATGTTTCACCGTTAAAAACTACTTTTAAAGATCAAAAGTGACAGCTGATATCATTAGGTTCAAGGGAAGCACTATTTGCAATAAATGACTAGTACAGTGTTGCCTAGATGTTACGCAATATGTCTACGTCTGTTTTATCGATTAAAACAAGGCGTTTGACAAAATCCGTCATGATCCGCTATTAGAATTTTTACAAATTTTGCCTTGCATAAAATGCAACCAACTGTATCAGCAAACATCAGATACAATTTTAATCACGTGAGTTGTAGACTAAGATTGTGTTCTTTCACCTATTTTATTTAACATCTACTTCGAACAAATGTGGAAAAAAGTGAGCATGGCAGTGTGGAAATAAAAATAAATGCAGTTTTTCTAGTTTTTCTAAGCTAATGACACTGGAATTTTTTGCGGCATAACTGGTTTGATACAGCGGTATGTAAGGTCTAACACTGAATGTGAAGGAGAGAATACGAAAATATGAAACAAAGTGCACAATAAAAATGCACGTATAAGTGTCAATGGCAAGCCAATCGAACAAATAAAACTAGTCAGAGAAAAGCAAGATCAAATTTTAACAAGTAATTGTTTTACAAGTAAATGTAGCTTCTAAATAAATAAAATTAGGCATGAAAAAGAAACGTCAAATTTTATCGCATAAAGTGAGTTTTGATAATATTAATAATTATTAAAACTCAGACAAAAATTATTAAATGCCATGTTTTTTATTCCGACTTAGCTTAATGTCGTCGAGCCCTAGACATTAAACGCAGAAATAGTCAAAGGCTTTTGAGATTGGGCTGTACTTAAGAATACTTAAGGTGTTGCAAGTCCGTCGAATTCTTAGTCGGTTAAATCCAATCAAAATTACTTTTCACTAAATCTAGGCAATATCTTGCCAATGTGACATGAGGATCAAGATTCAAGTAGGGCATCTTCAACTAATTATACAAAAATTTATGATCCAAGAAACCCGATAAGATTATCTTCGATTAAACTTCTTAGATTAATAATAATATATTAAGAGGAGGTTAAATATGATATGAACCCCCGGATTAGCTTGAAGGGACAAGAGTGGCTTTTGATGACTTCTAATGATGATGAGTCTTTGCAGATTCGACTATGTCCTAATCCTAAATAAAATAAGTCAAACACCATCGATAGGGGCAATAAAACGACCACTGGCATTACTAAGTAACTGTCACTTTCCGAGGTGCACAATGATAACAGAACAGACTCGGCAGAATCAACCCATACAGAGGCCGGGCAGAAATATACCGGATAGTGAAGACTGGAGGCTGGCGTATCAAATCGCAACCCTGGACAAAATAAAATGGGCGGTCAACACCTTTCACCCATTCAAATCCGGTGATTCCGGTCTTATTCCAAAAAGAACTGGAACCTCTAATAGCCACCCTGACCAAGCTATTCAGAGTGAGCATAGCATGGAGCTACTGAAGGTAAGGGCAGGCAGGTTTCAACCTACCCAAATCATACTGAGCAATAAGCCTAACATCAGTTCTATTGAAATCTATAGAAAAACTGATTGATTGGCATTTTAGGGAACGGGAATATGCTTATCAACCAGGCAAATCTACGAATCTGGCAATGAACAACCTTGTCAGGAAACTAAGAGAGACTAGACAGCAAAGAAGTTGCGGTTCGGTTCGGTTCGGTTCGGTTCGGTTCGGTTCGGTTCGAACCGGCCTTCTTGGACATAAAAGGAGCATTTAGCAATGTCTCAATTGACTCACTCATTAACTACTTTGACTACGCATGTAGTCAAAGAGGTGTGGAACCTTGCATTAAGAACTGGATTCGGATGATGGTACAAACACGTTTTGTAAAAACCACTCTTGGCGTGAAGGAAATCAAAGTAAAGTAATCAAGGAAAGTAAAGTAACCCCCTTACTATTGACACTGATGGTAGACGGGTTGCTAGCTGGAACTTTTGCACAGGGAGGGAATCGAGGCGCACGCATACTACTATGACGTTGTGGTTAGAATACAAGGCAAATTTGATGGTGTAATATCCAACATCTTACGAAGGGCGCTAAACCTAATAAATGGATGGTGTATTAGGGGGGACTATCAATCAACCCTAGGAAAACCACTATAGTACCCTTCACAAGACGTTGGAAACTAAACCTAACAGAACCCACCGTCGGATTAACGGATACGCATTCCTTTTCAAAAGGATGCCAAATATCTGGGACTGATTCTGGACCAGAAACTAAATTGTGGACACGTACCGAAATTTGTGGAAAGTCATTGGTAATGAAACCAAAACAAACCTACTCGCTTTACCTAACGGTTGTAAGACTTTGCTTGGTGGACAAAAACTATGCAAAACACAACCAGGGATAAATTGCCACGCGTGCAAGGCATGACGTGTGGACAGTACAATGGAAATGATGCTAAACCTTCATCCTCTACACATTTGGGCAGGGCAGCGGTGTCAAAGTTCAAGGGCAACCTGGACAAGCTAAGGGCTAACTTCACAGGACTGGCTGAGGTATTTCGGAATAACCGAATACTTAGCATGATAACGGACTTCATGTTACCCAAATAAACCTTTTTACCATAAGGGAGGAATGGCTAAAGACCGACAGACTGAAATATCAGTGGTACTTGAAAACTAAGCAACCATATTCGAGCAGAACTACATGCAATGGAAGTATGCGGTACAGAGATTACCCGCAGTGTCCTCTGAGACAAGCCAGCAGAACTAACAAGATCAGTCTTGTCTGGGTGGCAAGCCATACAGGGGTTGAGGGAAATAAGAAAGCAGAGGCTTTGGCTCCCGCCCTGGCTAGTAGCAGAATCCGCGCTTGTTGGACCGGATGGGATTCTGTTGGGTTGATAGAAAGGGGATTCAAAACTGGCGGGCAACTCTTGGACAACAACACTTCAAAGCCTTTCTAAACAAGCTAGACAAGCACATAACAAACCAACTCACAGGCCAATGCCGACCCAACAAACACATGAACAGACTGGGAGTAAGTAACACACCAGGCTGCAGGTTCCGTGGTGTTGAGGGGGGAACGCCCCTTCATTTAAGCTTCTGCGTAGCACGACAGAGAACTAGGGTGAAAGTATTCGGACCTGGACAGATAGAGCCTCAGGACCTTGAGGAAATGTCACCAGACAAATTGATCTGCTTCTTAAAGGAAATAGGTATTGGTGACATTTAAGTTAGGATGAGCCACAATCGACCACTTGTGTCGCACTCATAATCAAACTTAACCTAACCTAATCCTAAATAAAACCCGAAACAATAAACACTTTAGTGGAGAAGACATAGTTA
Source organism: Aspidapion aeneum (assembly GCA_963576565.1). Taxonomy (NCBI): domain Eukaryota; kingdom Metazoa; phylum Arthropoda; class Insecta; order Coleoptera; family Brentidae; genus Aspidapion; species Aspidapion aeneum. Next base: position 35,393,962 of record OY755041.1, read on the forward strand.
TTTTTCTTTGTAATTTTGCAAACTCCACTTTTAGAAGTGGACTATATTTTCAATTTGAAAGAAGCTTTTTCTACTTTCTCTGCGCTTTCTACCAAAAACTTTTTAGGTGTTTTTCTAAAATGATGTTTTTTTCAGGTATTAGTAAGGAACCACAAGACATATACATCTCAAAAAATGTATCCAAAATTGACCCTCAAGATTTCTACATTGCTTCAAAACTCGAAGATATCTCGCCTGTGGATTCTAGTCGAAAATTTGTTCCAACATTGTTCGATAGGCCGGTTGGGTTGGAGTTAGACGAGTTTATGCCGGTAAGAGAAGTTTCTCACTATGCAAATTTCTTTCTCTCTCTCTCTCTCTGTAACTAAATATTTTTCGATTATATTAGGTACGTATAATTTAAAACTTTGCGGCGCCGGCGTTCCCCGTCAGTCCTAAAATACTGACATGTCATTCAATAAAAATCCCACAATCCAGCTTGGCGGTCAGAGTTTTAAATTGTGGCGCGTTTTTACTTTATTTTATACAGTAAAAGGTTACGATTAATAAATGTAAAATTTAGTACCCGTAAATTAAAATTCAAACAAGTTTTCGTGGCTAATCGGGTGAAAAAATAAGGGTTTTTTGTTTTTCTAGAATTTTTTCATGGGTAGCTCGAAAGCTTAACCTCACGGGGGTCCAAGATCTAATGGACACCTAATAAGTGTTGACGGTTAACTGTTTCGTCCTTATGGGACTTAAGCGGTGTTCTGAGGAGTCCCATAAGAACGAAACAGTTAACTGTCAACACTTATTAGGTGTCCATTAGATCTTGGACCCCCGTGAGGTTAAGCTTTCGAGCTACCCACGGAAAAATACTAGAGAAACAAAAAACCCCTATTTTTTCACCCGATTAGCCACGAAAACTTGTTTGAAAGTTACGATTAATGGTAGACAGAAATATCACGGACTTTTTAACGAATTAAGAGTTTCAATAAAAAATCTCTTGGGTTGTGTTTCAGAACGCGATTTTAGAAATATTATCTTACTGCATTCTTTGTAAAACTATACGAGAGATGCTCGATTTAGTAATTTTGCAACACTTATTTTTTGTTTTAAGAAATTAGGCGACCTTACCTTACACGTTACAGCTTGGATTCTTATGCCGAAAGTTAATACTAAAAATAAACTACATAATTTTCGAACTTCTACGTACCCTTGGCACCAGAAGAGACTAAAATTAAAACTAAATCTTTTGTTTTGCAGAAAAACCTCAGCTTTGGCTTTGAACGATCGATGCCAGAGATGTCGGACGCGGAAGGTATTAGTGTCCTTAACAAAGAATACCAACGGATATGCAGTATTACAGCCACAAGGGCACGGAGTATGCGGGTGGTGTTCAGTCAAAACGGGTAAGATAAAAGATGTGTTAAATTTTATGGGAATCGCCAATCACCACTTTTATTTAAGTATGCTTTTCTAATAAATATTTAAAAAAATTTTGTGGTTCGAAACCGAGGGTCACTCTTCTTTTCCTTCTCTTAGCTTCAATTTTTTCTCTGTCATATTGTCACAATAGAAAATAATTTCATTTCCTATTAACCAATGGGTTTATAAGCAAGTGAACATTAACCATAAACAATCTAAGAAAATGAAGTTATGTATTAGCTTGTGTGAATTTCTTATTACGTGACCAAAGTATTCCAACTTTTTCTTTTTTAGACTTTCTTTCAGATAATTTCTTATTCCTTTTAAATGTTCTGCATCAGTTCTTGATTCGTGACTTTGTCGGTTCATGAAATTCTAGTCTAGTTATCTCGTTTTTTTTTATTGTCGATGCCTCCACAATATACATAAATTAGGGTTAAGAAAATGTAGCAACTTAGCATTCTTCCCTTAGTGTCGCTCTAGCAGAGAAGCAAAAAACGTTCGTTCATTTCTTGGTTTAATTTCCTGAGATTTATATACGTTTTCGTTAATCCATATTCTTAGATATTCTTTACCGTGACACTTGCTATTAGTATGTTATCGGTAGTCAGATTTACAGTGACTTTTGGATTCATTTATTATGGTTATATACCTAATTTTCTTAAAACTCTCTTAATCTTCTTAATAATTAGTTTATAATCTAGTATCACCCCCAATTATAGTCCTTGACATAGGCAGTTACACTTTTGTGACATTTCCAACCTCTCATATTCATACTGAGAGCAACAAAAATATATGATAAATGACATGTTTTTGAGTTGTTTTTATTTGTGCATTTTTTTTTGTCAACCTACAGTCAGCATCTTTTTATCCAGAAACAAACACTTTAACCTTTAATTTTATACCAACATGACATAATAGAGAATTATTGAAATAAAGCCAGGCTATAATAGTGCCAGGCACAATTTTGACACCTTCACATTGTAATATCAGCTGTGATCTGTCAACACACGGCCTGTGTTTACTATATGAACCGGAATAAATAGAGCCTTCTTTTATTAATTGAAAATAAACGAGGAAAGTTTTCAATTCGACTTTGGTATGTCAATTTTGAAGGATCAACTGTCAGTTTTCAATGTGAATGTGTCAAAATAGTGCCTGGCATAATTATAGCCTGGCTGTATTTCAATAATTCTCTATTTTAATTTATTTCTGGTTGGGAAATATGTTTATTTCATGTCAAAGTCAAAAGTTATGACAAGGACTATACGATACATTATATTGTTCTCTATGTACATAGCATAAAATACTATCCAAAATATTCCAATGATTGAACTTTTGGATTATATTTGCTAATACAGAATGAGATACTGAAATCCATACTCCAAAACTAAATATAGATATTGAAGTAAACCTATGCATCATTCTCCAAGACAGATGAACAGCATTTCTCTAGGACTTGTGTATTTTCAAAAACCAAAAGAATCCCTAGTGAATTCTCCATGTTTTACTCAACATAATGAGCTTAAATCAATACGAGGGTTGTCCGTAAATTAAGATTTCCAGTGAACTCCCGTCGCGACTGGGTGAGCTAGAGTAAATCTAGCAACAGAGGCGCCTTCCTTGTTTCTTCCACTACTATTCTGGCCGATCCCTGCATCTTTACGACGCTCAGTCTTGGCGTGGCAGCCATTTCTGATGGACCAGAAAATTGGCGCTCCCACCAAGTGCGAATTGCGTTCTGTTATTAGATTTTTATAGTTTACGGGGACAATCCCCTATTAAAATTCATCGCCAGTTGACCGATGTGTATGGTGAAGAGTGTATGTATGTTAAAAATGTGCGTAAGTGGTGTGGGGAGTTCGCAGAAGGCCGTACAAACGTGCCTGATGTGGCTGGCCGCGGGCCGGACGAGGCAGTGACAAAAGTTGAGGAAATTTTGTTTGCTGATCGGCGTGGACTGTACGAGAGATTATCGAACAGATAGGGGACGTCTCTAAGACTACCGTGGACAAGATTTTGACGGACATTTTAAAGGATCACAAAGTGTGTACCAGGTGGGTGCCTACGTGAGTCGCCGGGAGAATGGTACCACGCAGGTATGACAAAACTTTCAGGGCGTCTTGAAAGATGCATCGATCGTGACGGGGACTACGTTGCAAAATAGGTTAAGTTCTAAGCTTTCTAAATAGGTAATTAGCTTTGCAATAAAATTTTGTTTACGACGAGGGCTCTTCGAAAGTTCTCGGCCTGACATAGAGATGGCGGTGTTATCACTAAAATTTTCTGACGCTCTTCAAGCTAGAACTTGTAGTTAGTCGGCTTTAGACTTTCGAGTGCGTACGGTGTTTTCCTAATTTTTGGAAGATTAAAAAAGCAACTGTGTTTTGGACAATTATTAATAATGAATAAAATTGAAGTTCGGGCAGTAATTAAATATTTTGTGTTAAAGGGTTTAAGCCCAACAGACATACAAAGTTAGTTTAGAGAGACATTAGGGGATTCTTCTCCTTCATTTTTCACAATAAGGAAATGGGCTGCAGCGTTTAAGCTTGGCCTTACATCGATACAAGATCATGAGCGTTCAGGACGACCAAAAACGGCTAAATCAGACGAAAACGTGGCAAAAATTCACAATGCTGTCCTGATTGACCGGCGATTAAAGGTGCGTGGACTAGCGGAGATGGCAAAGATCTCATCACGACATCTTGTGTATGAGAAAGCTATCGGCAAGATGGGTGCCGCGTTTACTGACACCTGACCAAAAACGCATCCGATTAAATATTTCCCAACAATGTTTGGACCTATTTCAACGCAATCCATCTGAATTTCTTTGACGGTTTATAACAGTAGATGAAACATGGATTCACCACTACACACCAGAAACACAAGACGAAGCAGTGGATCAGGCCTGGTGAAAGAGCCCCCAAAAAGGCAAAAACTGCCCATTTTGCAGGAAAAGTTATGGCTACGGTTTTCTGGTTTTCAGAAGCTAGAGAATCGTTGGAGCAAATGCATTTAATTGGAGGGAGATTATGTAGAAAAATAAAAAAAATTAATTCCGTGTTTTTCTTTGTCAGGCCGACACTTTTTCGAACTGCCCTCGTATGTGAAAAAGCATCGGATACCTTAATTTACGGACAACTCTCGTACTTGATATTATCCCTTTTTTAGGGTGCGCCTGTTAGATAGCTCTAACTGTGGGATGTGGAGAAATTGGAGTTTAATATTATGAAGTGTTCCTTTATTGGTATTTAAACTTTATGAATAATGGCCTCCCACAAAGTAGAATATTTAAAGACTGTACTGATCAAAACCAGGATAATAATTTATATGCAAAAGATATTATATTGTTTAAAGTAAAAGTCTAATTAAATCTCTCTTTGAATATGGGTACCTTTCCGGATTGATAATTCAACGTTGTAAGTATTTTTATTAATATTGACTTAATACTATTCCTGGAAAAAAAAATACGCAGTTTTTAAATAGTTGGAGTCTACTACAAAGGGTTTTTAATCTGGAAATGGCAAAACCAGTGGCGACTCGAGTTATAAAACATGATAGGGCCAGAATTTTGATAGCCACTCAAAAAAAAATCGGGGTGCTGCGTCAAATTTTTGCCCAAAATTCGTTAAAAAACATGCCTCAATGAATTTTTTTTTGTGGAGCAAAAAAAGGGTCTCTAACCCTAGTTTTTTAATGAAACTAACCCAGACTTATCCAAATTACACCATGAAATGACTGAAAATTTAAATAATAACTTAACTTACCCTTTGTTTGCCATAAATCCACGAGGAGTCTTTAGGTACAGTTATTTACAAAAAACTTACAAAAATCAAAATTATTGTTATCACAAATAGTTTTATTAAATTTTCGACAACGCAATTTTTGTCCACTTTGATTTTCAATTTTTAAGTCAGGTAGTGGCCGGCCTAATTCTTTAATTTTTAGTTTTTCCTTTAGGGAAAAACCATTAAAATAGTTTTTAAGACGCTAATTTTCTTCGTTTTCACTTAAAAAATAGAACAATATGCAGAGTATACGAGTATTTTTTTTGTCGCGTAATTTAGAGGGCGTAAATTAAAGCATACATCCTCCACTCACAAAAACAAGACGACTAACTGGCTGGCGTGCCCGGCACAAATTTTCGTTGATTCTTCTCATTTATGCAATTAAAAAATTGTCCAACTCTGTCGCTCATATAGGCTACTGGTAAAAATCTCTCTGTTCGGCGGCGCCAGCAGCAAAATGGCACACACTCTGCGTTTCAACGGTAGCCAGCGTGGGCCAGATAGTGGTCGTGCATTATCAATTCAGAGTGTGATCCACTGCATTGCACAGGGTTTAATACCAAACAATAAGATTTTTAAAAATAAAAAAATGTGTTTTTGTAGAAAAATAAGGTAGTCAGTCCATGGTTCCATCAAACCAGAATTTATTTTTAAGTTATAGTTAAACCTTTTACCGGTGATAGCTTGTAACCAAGGATGTATACATGCTTGTTTTAACCAAAAAATAACTGCTATTGTACGAACTCTTTAATGTGTTACTTTACATGTCCTTAATATTTTTGTTTTTTTGCAGGAGTAAAGGTCTTAAAGCAGCTATAGAAACGGTGGTGGCTATGGATGATATTAGTATATTTGTGGATGTCCTAAATGTGATGAATTCTCGATAGTAAGTATCATTTCGATATTAGATTTTTTTTAGGCCCCGAAAATATGAAAGAAAAAAGCTTTATGGATTTATTTTATCACCCTGCAATTATAAAAGATTTTTGTACACTTCTATAGCGGAGCGATACATATTTGTGATATCCGTGGAGGGATTTTAACCGTACTAATTGCAAAAGGAACAAAGTGCGTAACAAGGGAATACCAAATATTTTATGAAAATACTTTTTTTGACAGTCATTTGATTGAAAAGGACAATTTTTAGCCTTAATTTATACTGTTACTGTGATACATGACTACACCAAAATTAAAATATCTATTGGGATGGTTAAGGAGGAAAAGAAAATGTCACACTGTATCTTAAAACATAAAGATTTTATACTAATGTAATAAAATATGTATGTAAGTCGAACATTTATACTTATTTTATCCTTGGCTATTTTTTTTTGTTTTAGCTCAAGTTGGAACTTAGATCTGTGCGTTGCAGTTTTGCCCAAATTGAGGGACTTACTGCAGAGTAAATATGAACAGTAAGTAACAGATTAAAACTATTAAACTCTGTACATATAGTTAGACCATCATCTTTATTTCATTCTTCTGAGTTCTGGATCCCCAGAAAGGCAGGATCAATTCAGGAGCTCAAAATATTACTATTTGTTCATATTTGCCTTAGTCGAAAAGTGGATAGTTTAGAAGATACAGGGTGTTAAAATTATTTTTTAAATTTTGTCCCTAGCAAATTGTTTATAATTCTGTTGTAGAGGGCGCCACTTACGGTATTTCTAGTGCCTTTAATTTGGCATATATTTTTTGTGGGCTAATTTTATAAATAAATCTGATGCCATATTTGAAATCCTTGATGTCTTTTATAAAAAAAAGGTACACTTGTTTAAACTCTTAACACTTACCCATTTTCGAGAATACAGTGTGTTAAAAATGGAAAAAAAGAACATTATTTAATTAAATTTTCAAAGTGTCTGCCATTGCACTCAGTACATTTATTGAGACGTTTGCTTAGATAATTGTATTTTGTTTTTAATTTCTTCCACACCATTAACGATTTTCACACATAGTTGTTGTCGGGTCGCTGGAGTGGTTTTATAAACAATCTCTTTAAGGTAGTCCCAAAAATAAAAATCCAAAGGATTTAAGTCGGGACTTTTAGGCTGCTGAAATTGATTATTGAGATAATAATGAGGTGGTGGCTCATCTTGCAGAAACCACATATTATTCCTCATATGAGGAATACCATCCAGCAGTTCTGGTAAATCATTTTCCAAGAACTGTAAATGAGAGGGGCCATTTAAATTTGATGGAAGCTCTACAGGGCCAATTATGTGATCACCAATTATACCACGCCATACATTAATTTAAAATTTATTCAATTCAAGTGTGGATTTTCAACCTCACAATGGTGACTATTTCGTCAATTTAAAACTCCACGCCTGGTAAACGTCGCTTCATCAGTGAATAAAATTTTACTGTTGAAATCGGGATCTTCTTGCTTATTGCGCATTATTGCTGAGAATTCCAATCTCTGAGGGTAATCCCCTGGCAATAAATCTTGTACAGGAGTAAAGTGGTAGGCTTTAAAATGTCCTTTTTTGAGTATTTTTGTACAACTGTTTGACTTAACTCAGTTGCTTTGGTAATCTGGTTCTTGTTTCAGGCTTTTCTGCTAAACGTACTAAAACTTCTTCCTCTTGCTTTATTAATACCATTGGACGACCAACGTTATCGCGTTCTGGATAAAATTACCCTGTCTCTTCCAATTGATTAAATAAAATTTCTGTTAGGGTACATACGAGCATACCTTCTAACTACAGCATGGCCGGAAAAGTTTTCTTGGGCATAAATGCACACAATATCTCGCATTTCTCTATTTAAAAACGCTCTGTGTATATATTATATTAGGCATATTTAATTAAAATGTACAAAATTCAGTAAATATTTCTGACTAACAAAATAAACTTTTCTTTTGAAATAGACAGTTATTTGTCATGTTAACATAACATAACATTTCGTTATTTTTCCAAAGCCGCTATACAATGCTATTCGAGTAGCATAAATACTCATCACGGCCTCGGAAAAAATTTGGTTTACCACGGAAGAGATTATAAAATTGCGTTTTTTTCGCATTCGGTTGGGTGGTGAGAGTTTAAACATTTTTTTTTATAAAAGACATCAAGGATTTTAAATATGGTATCAGATTTGTAATAAATTAGCCCACAAAAAATATATGCCAAATTAAAAGCACTAGAGATCCCGCAAGTGGCACCCTCTACAAAATTATTCTTCTAAATAATAAATAAGTATCTTCTAAATTATCAACTTTCGGACTGAGGCCAATATGAACAAATAGTAATATTATGAGCTCTTAAATTGATCCTGCAATTTTGGACTATTACCTAGAACTCACCCTGTATAAAGCTAAAAATCGCAGCTCCTAGTTTACGCGTGTTTTGTTGAGATCTTAGCAGTCCACAGTACACAAGTCTATTTTTTTACTGAAAGTTAACAGACTCAATTTTGGTAAATGCCTTCATTTTGTCAAGACGCCCAACGATCTTCTCTGCCATAATTTTTTTAAGTGATTCCTAACGGAGTGCGCAGGATCAGATATCTTTCCAGCGTAGGACTGGCAAACTGGATTGACGATCGAAAAAAAGAAGTGCCGTAAAGTTTAAACAAGTTACCTTTTGATTTAAAATTTTAAAGTTGTAAGCATCACGATAATAGAATATACGTCAAAAAGTAGTAAACCTGGTATGAATAACCATAATTTTTCATTGACGTTGATATCTTATTCTGTTCAAAAGTTAGCAGGGGTTTTCGTAAAATATTCAATTACGCAATATGTTGCGGAAAATAAACGACCACTATAGAAAACTACTAAACATTTCTGCACATACACTCTCTTACCGATACTACGCATACTTATTTTACGCATCTGCGGAATTTTGGGGTTTTTTGATATTTACCTAGATCTTTTAATAAGTTCCCTAGTTGATTAAACTGCAAAGGCACCAAAAAACATAAAGGCCCTTTCTGAGGCTGAATTTAAAATAATTATTTTAAGAAATCATAAACTAAAATAACTAAAAAATATCTAAAAAATAAGCAAAAAACAAACTATACAAAAATTAATTAACTTGTCCATAGCGTCCAAACAATTTGAATCTGATAAATCGCCATCCTCAGTTATCACCCAAGGAGCAATATATATCAGAAGCAACTATATAGTCCTTGCCATACGCAGTTACACTTTTGTGACTTTGATATGAAATAAACATATTTCCTAATCAGAAATATATTAAAAAGTAAATATATAATGTTGGTATAAAATTAAAGGTAAAACTGTCATTGTTTTTGCATAAAAAGATGCTGACCGTAGGTTGACAAATAAAAACGCACAGATAAAAACAACTCAAAGGCATGCCATTTTTGCGATATTTTTTTGTTGCTGTCAGTATGCATATGATAAATAAAGAGGTTGGAAATGTCACAAAAGTGTAACATTTTTAAAATTTTCCAGTCTTTAAAAACTAGTTTATTGCAAGGCATCATGTGATCTTGCCAACGAGTTTTGTAATTTGTTGATCGGAGAATCATTCTTGTATTGGCAATGTAAAAAGTTCAATAGGATCCATTTCTTCACAATTGTTACTTTATTATACATTTTTCTAGGCATACATTTTTCTAGACTTCCAACGGGATCCGAAACTTCAATGTCCTCAATGAAGTCAGGATTGTCCCCCAAATAATCCAGATAATCAATTTTATATGTAGAAACCTTTAAACCATAACCTTTAGTTTGGTTACAGAATAAGTGGTCGCGGATCTGGATTTTAAAAATGAAAACTTAAGCGATGCTTGTGTTTATTGGCTCTGGAACGAAATAGCGATTTACAAAATAGCGAGTATTAAAATAGCGGTATCGAAATAGCGACAATCAATATAGTGAAGTAACAAAATAGCGATTATCAAAATAGCGATATTTTGGTTTGGTTTTGGCATATAGTTCGACAAAGGGGTTTCTTTCTAACAAATTAAAAAAAAAATCCTGACTTCTTTCTCGGGATCCTAGAGGGTGTGAATCTGAACCGAACCGAACCGAACCAGCATATTTAAAGAAAAAAAACTCTCCAGACTTCTTTTCCGGGATCCTAAAAAGTGTGAATTTGAACCGAACTAAACTGAACCGAATTCGGTTCAGTTTGATTCGGTTCGGTTCGTATTCACACCCTCTAGGATCCTGGAAAAGAAGTCAGGGAAGTTTTTTTTAAATTTGTTAGAAAGAAAAGGTGTTATAGTCAAAATACCGCTAGGATATAATAGCGCATTTCGGTTCGGTTTGGATTGGTTTGAATCGATTCGGTTTGGTTTGACTCGGTATTTTGATACATCGCTATTTTGATTGTCGCTATTTTTATTGTCACTATTTTGATACATCGCTATTTTGATTGTCGCTATTTTGATACATCGCTATTTTGATATGTCGCTGTTTTGTTACAAACGCTATTTTGATAGTCGCTGTTTCATTACATCGATATTTTGATAGTCGCTATTTCATTACTTGCTATTTTGTACATCGCTATTTCGTTCCAGAGCCGTGTTTATTATTATTTTCTTTTGAAGACTTTTTTTTAAATTTAATTATAATTTTCTTTTTTTTGCAAAACTAGCGGGCCATCTTTGTCTGCTTTATGAAAACGGTCTTTTGGCGTATTTCTTTGATGATATTTTTATAGTTCCTTGATATATAAAATATTGAAATGTGTTAGCTACACAAATTAAGTTTGTAACTTAAAAGTCTAAAAAAAATTATTACAAATTATCTTTAAAAAATATTACTATTTTAGATGGTCACGTCTTTTAAGCCTATTTTATTTAACATCCCACAAGAACGTGCGAACCCTAATAACGAAAGGGTTGAACTGCATCGAATTGCGCCCACCCCAACGAGGGTAAAATCACTTCTTTTATCGGCATTTTCGTTACGCCCATGAATAACTAATTTTTACTGACCGTGGGCGTAATGTTGGTTTAAAATTTGAATGGACCACAGGCCAGGCTTTAAATAGTCTATTTTTGCTAATTTTTCGCTTGTTAGAATTGGCTACTTGGGCGCATAATAGAAAAAGGCCATATAGTATTTATTGATTGGAGATAGGGTTTTAAATATTAAAATATTATAATGTAGCTTGAAAAATTGGCGATTAAGTATCGAATGATTCCCAGGGTCCATGCTTTAAATAAATTCGTATACAAATCGAACTTAAGTTGTCGGGATATTCCTATACGATTTTATCTAAAATGGTATCCGAGACATTTTCGATTTTTATTAAAACGGTATGCATTCGCACTGTACAAGGTGGTCCAAATTTGAAGCTTTTTGGGGGTTTCAGGCTAGCCGAGATAGGTAAAATTGAGTAGTGATGTCCTGGGCTCGATTTTTGAGACGTCTTCAAATATCGAAACTGCTTCTCGATAGTTTTTTGAAACCAACAGAAACAACTACTCCGAGGGAAAATACCCCTACCGGCATTGAATTATACTGATGGATTGATGCTTTCGTTGGGAACTTGATAAAACTGTCTGGTTTTCAGTATCTCCAACGTCGATCACAGGGATACGAGTGACCCAGTGGATTGGCATGGATCACTTATTCCTGACTATCAGGACGTGTTCCAGACGGGGGTCACTCGTATCCTTGTGATCGACGTTGGAGATAGTGAAAACCAGACAGCTTCTCGATAGGTCTCGTAGTTTTTCAGATACGATGGGATTTTGAAAAGTTAGAATTTAATGCCCATAAATACGCCACTGCTAACAAAACAAAAAAAATATAATGAATATAAAGGGGTTATTCCATGAAGAAATAGCAATTTTGCGTAATATCTCAAAAACTAAAAGTGACAGATAAAATTCAATTTGATAATTGGGGTCTTTATTAAAAAAAACTATAAAAAGCAATTTAAGCCAAAACCAAATTTAAAAGTTATAGACTCCCTCCCTAAATGCACTCTTCAAAATCCCCTCGAAGCTGAAAAACTACCAGACCTACCAAGAAGTGGTTTTAATATTTGAAGACGTCGCGTCGTCTCGAAAACCCACGACATATCAACTCGTTTTACTATCTCGGCTAGAAATAACTAAAACCTCCCAAAAATATCAAATTTTGACCACCCTATCTATAAGTGTGGGTGTCCCAGCCTTCTCTGCGTTTGACTTTTGTATCTTATTTGTCATAGAGCAATATTTTATAGAAAAAAACATTCAAATACGACCAGCAGCATGCCCACTTCATCATTACCAAAGAAATGAAACTGATATGTCAATCACTAACAGAAAGAAAATCCTCAGGCTCCGGTAACATATCTCCAGAATTACTTAAACACGGCACGGAAAAGCTATATATAGTTGATATTGTATTAAAGTGGCACCGCGTCATAGCTATGGTAAACCAAATTTTGCGGCAAAATCTAAGTAAATAAGCCTTAAGACCTTTTAAAGGAGAGATCAAATAGGTACTTACCTAATAGATAAAGATCCGAAACATAAAAGAGGATCCAAAATTATATTAAAATGTGCGCAAATACAGATTTAGTTGCAAAAACGGTAATTTGTTTTGTAAAAAGCTCCGTCGTAAGTTGTTTGACATAAACAGTCAAAACAACAATGAATAGAAAACGTCAAAGCCCGGCTAAATCAATATGTTCGTAACAACCAGATAAGAGTACATATTATGTTCCTTTCTAATGAAATCGTTTAGAAGAAGACATCAATAAAAAGCAAGTAAAATAGTAAGCTAATAACTACCTATCGGTGTTATCTTAAATGTGTAAAACAAACATTAAATTTTTTTCTTTGGCCAACCTATAACCAAGGGTTAGGTCAGCTTTTGTGGAATTGAGGAAGGTAAACCCTACTCCCTCAATTCAAACAATTTGGAACAAAGTAGAATCAAGAAAATTAATTAAAACAAAGCAGCAGTAAACGAACGACAACAGAATAGAACTATTTGGAACCACCAGATTAATAAGAAAGTATGGACCTCATTGACGGAAATTTGAGCTGTTAAAGGTTTGGCTAAAGAGCCCAAAAAATATCAAAACAAAATTTAAGGTTAGGTTTTCCCAAAAATTCAAATAAAAACAATAACAAAAATAGCTGGCAGCATTAAAAAGTATTTATTGGATAATAAAATCATTTTAATAGTTTTGTACAGTCTTAAAAATATGCCTTTCTAATAACCGGACTGTATATCCCAGACCCTTAGCAGTAAAATTTATTACACATTTCCAAAGAAATCATCCCTTCATAACCCGTGTCGATTGGTCCAATAAAGTCTCTGACATCTCATACTTTGTTACAACGCGAAAACGACGTCGATAATTTTCTCGACTACAAAGGGAACAATGCACTGTCAGCAAGAAAGGCTCGAAAGGTCCTTATTTATTTGCATAAAGGGCCAGCTAGCGTTGGGTCTAGTTAATTTTTATAGTTTGAAGCTCTGTTGACAGATAGTGTCTGATGAAGGAAATATTAACGCACAATTTTTGAACAAGTTGTAAGCTTTATTTGTAAGAATTGATTTCTACTCATGATACAAACCAAACAAGAAATTTAAAGAGTTTTTGTTCTAGACAAGTGTATTTTTGGACAAAAAGGAATAACAGCAATAAAGCCAGGCAGTGGCGACTGTTAGTTGATCTTTCAAAATTGACATAACAAAGTCGAATTTAAAAATAATGTATTACTTTTCTTTATTAAAGGAAGGCAGTATTTATTACAATTCTTACAATACGCAAAGGCTTAATATTGTCCAAATACTGCCTGGTACTATTACTGGTTGTCTTGTAGTGATAATGTTTTTTGTCTTGAACAAGTAATTGTGAAAAGGAGTGCCAGAAATATAGAGACTCATGTTACCTTTGTGCACCTACACAAATATATGATACCGTTCCAGTAGAAAAATTATGGACAGTACTATATTAATCATACATACATAAGAGCAATAAAAGAACTATACAAAGAGTCAAAATCTAAAATTAAAATTGGAAATCGACTTTCAAAAGAATTCCTGGCGAACGAAAGGCTTAAGACAGGGATGTTGTATCTCTCCAACTGTTTTTAAAATATATATCGCCGCAGCTCTAAAAAACTGGAACGACGACTGATTTACCATATACACACTACTTTGCTGATGACCAAGTAATTGTAGCTAATGATAAAGAAGACATGGAGTATATGATGAGAAAGTTAACGGAAGACTACCAAAAGTGGGGGTTAACTGTGAACGTGGACAAGACACAGTACTTATGTATTGAAAACGAATGTGTGTTGGAACTAATAAACAAACAATATCTCCATGCAATGAGTATGTATACTTGGGTGTCACATTTGATAAGACAGGAACAGACTGTAAAGAATTTGCAAAATAATAGTAAAAGCAAAAAAGGTTATTGGATGTCTTAACAGTATTTTATGGAGCAGAGAGATAAAAAAGAATGTAAAATTTAAGATATATGAAACAATGGTCAAAAACACGCTGTTGTATGGAATAGAGACTTGTTGCGTAACAGAAAAATACAAAACCTGAATGGAAAGTGTCGAAATGGATGCAATAAATAAAAGAAAGAATGGGAATTGAGCGAAGCATAACGAATGACATCACTAAAAGACAACTGATATGGTATGGCCATGTACAACGGATGAACGACGAAAGATTACCAAATCAAGTCCTAGAATGGCAACCAATAGGGTGCAGAAAAAGAGGGCCTCCAAACTGGAATGGCAACAGTCAATGCAAACAGCAATGAGTCAAAAAAACCTGACAGAAGGTGATTGTCAGAATCGAAGTAGGTGGAGAATAGACGTCGGACAACGTAGAAAAACGTTCTATACCGACACAATAGTAGTACTATTAGTGCCTGGCCTTATTGCAATAAGTCTCTATTTTGTAAGGCTGATGGCACAATTAATAAGTCAAGCTTCTAGGTCATAATTATTGAAATTACAAAGGTTCAAGCCACAATTGAATTTTGGATTATGATATAAATTCAAAAATTGACCAATGAAATAATCTATAATTTTAACATTTTTGACGCTTGACAACTAAACAATACATCATTATGCTCACTGCCGCCCTTTATCCTTTTTAATATATTTTGTTTATACTTAAGGAGAAAGCAGTTTAAAAACATAACATTAAACTAAGTTTTTATTGACGTTATGCATAAACATCAAAAGAGGGGGTTTCCATTGGTCAGATACAAATTACAAGCTACACATTAAGAAGGTTTCCGTATTTATCATGGATAATCACTACTACTACTATGTCGGTTTAGAACGTTTTTCTACGTTGTCCGACGCCTATTCTCCACCTCCTTCGATCCTGACAATCATCTGTCAGATTCTTTTGACTCATTGATCTTTGGATTGACTGTTGCCATTCTAGTTTAGGACGTCCTCTTTTTCTGCGCCTTACTGGTTGCCACTCTAGGACCTGTTTTGGTAATCTTTCGTCATTCATCCGTTGTACATGGCCGTACCATATCAATTGCCTTTTAGTGATGTCATCCGTTATGCTTTCCTCGATTCCCATTCTTTCTTTTATGATCTCATTTCTTATGTGATCTAATCTAGATATTCTCATTGATCTTCTTATTGCATCCATTTCGACACTTTCCATTTTTGTTTTGTATTTTTCTGTTACGCGACAAGTCTCTATTCCATACAACAGCGTGTTTTTTACCGTTGTTTCATATATGTTAAATTTTACATTCTTTCTTATCTCTCTGCTCCATACTGTTAAGACATCCAATAACCTTTTTTGCTTTTACTATTCTTTTTTCCAATTCTTTACAGTCTGTTCCTGTCTTATCAAATGTGACACCCAAGTATACATACTCATTGCATGGAGATATTGTTTGTCCATTGTCTAGTTCTAACTCACTGGATTCGTTTCCATTACATAAGTACTGTGTCTTGTCCACGTTCACTGTACGTCCCCACTTTTGGTATTCTTCCGTTAAAATTCTGATCATATACTCCATGTCTTCTTTATCATTAGCTACAATTACTTGGTCGTCAGCAAACTGTAGTGTGTATATAGTAAATCGGTCGTTAAGTTGTATTCCCATGCCGTGCACTTTACGTTTCCAGTTTTTTAGAGCCACTGCGATATATATTTTAAAGAGAGTTGGAGAGATACAACATCCCTGTCTTAAGCCTTTTGTTACCAGGAATTCTTTTGAAAGTCGATTTCCAATTTTAATTTTAGATTTTGACCCTTTGTATAGTTCTTTTATCGCTTTTATGTATGTATGATTGATATTAGTTTGTTCCAACACCGTCCATAATTTTTCTACTGGAACGGTATCATATGCTTTTTGTAGGTCCACAAAGGTAACTATATTTCTGGCGCTTCTTTTCTCAATTACTTTTTTTTAAGACAAAAAACATTATCACTACAAGATCTGCCTGCACGAAACCCACTTTGCTCTTCTTCTTGTTCATGAAAATCATTCTCTATTAGATCTCTAAGAATCCTGCCGTACAATCTACTTAGAGTGCTGGTGACTGAATTCCTCTGTTATTGTTACAATCCAGCTTGTTTCCTTTTTTATGTATTAAGGATATGAATGCAATTTTCCAATCATTAGGTACTGGATGTCCGTTTATGCATTGATTGATAATATATGTGAGATTTTCGAGTAGTTTCTCTGATCCATATTTGAGCATTTCAGCATATATTCCCCCAGGTCCGCTAGCTTTTCCGGATTTAAGCTTTTTTATACTATTCTTTATTATTTCTTTTTCGATGATTACTTCCTCTCCATGTACTTCTATATCTCTCCTCGGAAAGGCTGTTAGATATTCGGGTCTTGTCTCCTGCAGCAGTCCCTTGTAGTGTTCTGTCCATTGTTCTGGTTTGATGATCTGGATGTTTACTTTTTCTTTTGTTGGGTTTTTGACTGTAGAAATGAATTTCCATACTTCAGAGCTCTGCCTACCTCCTACGTGTGTATTTATATCGTGGCATTTGCGCTCAAACATTTCATTTTTTTCTGTGCGTATCAAACTTCTTAGCTGTCTTCTGGTTTCCCTGTATATTTCTAGGTCTCTTTGCTCGTTAGTACTGAGCCATTTCAAGTATGTGCGTTTTTTCTCTTTGACCATTTCCTGTATTTTCTCCGTCCACCACATCTTCCTGTTATTTCTATTATCTTGGTATCCAACAGCTTCGTTGCTTGCTTCCTTCAAGCTTTTTATTTTGTTTGTATATATCTCTTCAAATGAGTGATTTGTGTTAATTTATTTTTGATCTAATCGGTTCTGATACAATCTTTGAGTACTTTCGATTTCTAGACTTCTAAAGTTGTATTTTTGATTGTCTTCTATGCACTCTAGGTTTTCATTTTCTCTAATACTTTCGTCCTTATTTGTTTTTCTTAAAGGGAATAATATTTTTGCTTTTACCAGATGGTGGTCAGATCCACAGGTAACACCACGAAGTGCTCGCACATCATACCACTTTAATTGCGAGTGTTGTCCATCTATAGCATAATCAATGATTGATTTAAGATTTCTTGTTGGCTGAATCCAGGTATATCGATGAATATCCTTATGTTTAAAAAAAAACATTATTTATTTTTAGGTTGTGTGTGGATAATCAGCATCTTGTATTTAATATTTTAATTATGTTTCAAGTAAGTAAAAAAAAGTTTTTTGTACAAATCCTCAAAAGCGAGGTAATGATAGATTATATATTACATTTTATATTCCAGTGGCGTCCCTTCAGAATTAAATCATATATTCGTCCTTTACTTCTCTACACTTTTTGCGTCTTTAGAAAAAAAAACACTTGGGAAAGGTTGCAAAAAATTACAAGGAAGGGTTTGGAGTACCTATCAATTCACATTTAGATATTTAGTTTTCAATAGACCCTCGATCTGGACTGAAATCCAAAGATATGTCAAGGGATTCTTTGTAGGACAAGAACCGGTAGTTTGCATTACAAAAGAAGGGCAAGTCGACTCGCTACACTAGAGCAAACGTTTGTCAAAATACGGTGTTCAATTTCAAATTGATATGTCTATTAGAAGGATAATATGAGTGTTCGATTTCTTCGTGTGAATTATTATGTTGCCGGGGCCAGGAAGGAATAGTCGCAGAACAACTACAAATACAGGCTACTAAATACTAGTGACAAATACTGCAATTACAAAGGTTTGAGGCATTATACTGATTTCTAGAACATTTTTGGTAAATTCCTGATCAGCAGAAATATGAAAATTATGTATTAATATTATTTTTCTGTTAAATATTTGTTATGAAGCAATGTCTAGAAAAATCCTATGAACACAACTTAAATATACGAGGTGTGACAATTAAATTTTAAGACTGGCCCCCGTACTAACAGGTTTTAAATCTCCACGCCTTGGGCGGTTGGAGTTATTCACCTTGATGTGCGTTCTACTACCGCGCGCAATCTTGTCCCCTTTCCTCTACTAGTTTGGCTTACGCAGTGGTTTGAAGCGGATCGTGCATAGCTCATTTGCCGGAATTATGACAAACGAAAAAATTGAGTAACATATTAATTTAAAGTAAAACTCAAAAAACGGCTACTGAATACTTTTGAATGCTAAAAAATGTCTACGGAATGCAGTGTATGTCTCGTGCAATGATTTTT
The DNA here is from genome assembly GCA_963576565.1 of Aspidapion aeneum. Taxonomy (NCBI): domain Eukaryota; kingdom Metazoa; phylum Arthropoda; class Insecta; order Coleoptera; family Brentidae; genus Aspidapion; species Aspidapion aeneum. Next base: position 35,412,742 of record OY755041.1, read on the forward strand.
ATGTGGCATAAAAGCTTTTTTGAAAGTTGTGAAGAAGTTAAAGATGATAAACCAGAAGGGCGCTTTAGCACATCCATAACAGCGATGCTCATTGTTTTTTTTTCGATATTAGGGTTGTTATTCTTATCGAATGGGGCGTGAGGGTCAAACAGTGAACCAACATTTATATTTGGAAGTATTTATGTAGCTAAGGCAACGTGTAAGGAAAAAAAGTCCAAATTTGTGGAAGAAAACGCGTGGCTGCTGTACCAGGACAATGCACTGGCCCACAATGCCCTATCCATTAAGCAGTTTTTAGCTAATAAGTAGATCCACGTCGTTAACCACCCACCATATTCAACAGACTTGGCCCCTTGCGACCTCAACCTGTTTCCGTTTTGAAATATTAGAACACGTCAGGAAAAAACGACAAGACTTCTTAACAGCCTCTCTTCTGATGATTTCTAAAATTGCTTCCAACATTGGAAAAAAACGCGTGCAACGCTGCGTCGATAGAGAAGGAGACAACATTGATGGGGAACATCATTTAGTTGTATTAGTATTTAAATAAAGTAGATTTTTTAGAACAGTCTTATAATTTTATTGTCACACCTCGTATATAGTATTTATGTAGATTTTAAACACGTTTTTGACAGCGCAAATCGGGGGAGAATGATGCAGAACTTGACAGAACAGGATACGTTAGTAAACCCGTCACCGCTTCTATTCAGGGTTTCAAAGCTGGAGGAAGAATAAATAACCAGTTCTCAGAGCCATTTTGTGTAACTTCAGTGTATGAATTCTTAAACGAGTGAGAAAGAGTACTCCCTCAAAATCTGCTGAAAGTCAAACTGCGCATGCGATTTCACTTCATTTCCGCATCTCTATTGGTCCTCGCTCGAATTTCGATGAGTACTCGCTCGGCGAGATTTCAAAAAATAACGACACAGGAGTACCGCATGGTGATGCGTTTTAATCTGGTCCTTGAAGCTTCTATTATGATTGAAACAAGCGGATATAATGGCACCAAGTCAACGCAGATAGCTGGCTACGCGGATGATATTGGTGTCCATAGTAGAGACAAAAGATCTTTGACCGAAACTGTAACAGTGCTTGTTATAGAAGTCAAAAAATGAGTCATGAACTAAATTCATTATTTGGTGTACACAATAAATCTGCACAATTTATTTTAGAAAAACTACAAATCTCAGCCGCAATTCATTAAACTTTCACCCGATCAACAAGAGACTTGCGAGCTTTCTTTCAGGGGCCATACTACACTACCATAACTGATGACACTTTTTACCATGCTGTTGTAAATTATATGTTTGATTTGTTTTGATGCAGCCTTATCCCAGAGAATACTGTTAAGTTGTCTAATTGCTTGTTTTCCTTGGTTATTTCGGTGTCTGATTTCTTCACCTAAACTACCGTCATTAGTGATGTGCACTCCCAGATATTATTTTGTACTTTTTGCATTATTTTATCTGATGTTGTTCCAAGATAAGGTCCTGTTGCTCCCCACCAATGCACATATATTCCGTTTTCTGAAGATTTACCTCAAGCCCCCACTTATCGTATTCTTCAATTAATTTTCGGGTCATATATTATAAATTGTCGTAATCTTGAGCCAGGGCTATTTCATCATGAGCGAAGCAGATAGTATACAGTACGTAATCGTTCAGTTTTCAGGAATGTTACAGATTTTACTTTTCTTAAAATAATTTTTATCCATATCGACAATTAGATATTAGCTCACACGTATACTATAACTATAGTATTGTTAGCTATGGTGATCGTGTCAAAAAATTGAAAGTGGCTCCGATTTCAACATTTTTTATAAATCTTTAAGTTTCAGATGATTTTGAAATTTTCTTGTCGCGCCGTGTGTCTGTATGTCTGTAGCGACCAACGCGCATAACTCAAGAACAGCTTGCCCGGTTCTGACTGTAGATGGTCCCATTTAAAAAAAAAATAAATTCAAGGGACTTAAGCCGAAAGTTTTCAGTTCACCGCGTCCCCGGGTGGCGGAAAGGGGGGTTCTTTTTGCGGACCAATATGAGTAAAAATTACATTATACATTAATCGTGTGAGCTTAGGTGCCCATAAATTGGCAGAGTATTTTGGAAGTGATTATTTCCAAGAATATTCGAATGATTCCTCCATCCACACGGATTTCAACAAACAGTGCAGTAACTTGTCTGTGCTGTTTTATCAAGATTTTAGGAAAAGACCATCAGTTCCAGCAGCTTTTTTAATTTTGAGCTGGGCTTTTACCATTTTTTATTTCCTATACACATAATGGATTTGTATTAATTCTTAGTACTCTTTTAGGCGCAGGTGATACTTTTTTCAGGCTCAGTTGGATTTGTTGGGTTGAGGCTTTCACTAAACTACACCTCTTCGTCTGATCTCCGATTTTGTTTAAAGCTCTCTTACCAAAATATACCTATACTAGACTTTAATTTACAGGCCAAGGGTGGGCAGCCTTTAGTTGGATATAATATGCCATTAGCCCTTTTTCCTCGATATATTCTGATGTCTATATTAATGCCTATGGTGAGACAAGATAACGCAGAAATGTATACGTTTAAATACCAGCTGTGAAATGTTATCCCAAATCAAAATAAACCTCTTAAAATTCATCATCAAAGCAAACCCTTTCAGTGTTTATGCAAAACACAAACAAACGCAGAGGTGTCAAATTGCGCTGCCGAAAATCTTTATTCGTTCATTCAAAAACGACTCATAAGTGTCACATGCTCTTCACCGAAAGTATCCGAAAATGACATTGAGTGCTCTTGAAATTTAAATGAGAGCAAAAAGGGCTCTGCTCGATAGTGTATGCAAAAGCGATATGATATTCACAGGTAAAAATTGACGTAAGGGGCTGGGTTGACATGATGGTCTGACTGATCACTTTAGTCCCTTATCAAACTGGATTCATGGTGAAAATTAAATTATTAACTGATACAGAAATTTATGATTTACAAAATAATTCCACGGCGTCAAAGAATCTGGCATACTTTAATTGGGATTTCAATCTATCTGGAATTTTGATATGTTGTGGTTTTTCTGATGAAAAGCTATTATGGGTCAAAACGAATAGTTTTCGAGAGAGAGAGAGAGAGAGCTACAGACGTTTCCAAGAGCGAGACAGAGGCGAGTCTGTGAAAGATATCTTTGTAAAAAATTAATTATTAGGTTTGGTATTTTCTATATCAGAAAAAGCAAACCATTTTTAAGAAATGCACAACATGTGTTACAAATAAAGAGATTTTATCTCATTAAGACAAATGATAAGAAATCTAGGTACTGTGAGATAACAAGTGATCAAAATCATAAGCTGTGTGTCTGTAAGTGCGACAAAATCACTGCGTCAGTATTAGTAACAATATTTTTTCTACGAGCCCTAATAATATTGTGCGAAAAGACCACACTTAGCTACTCGCTCAACGAGCAGGCTACTGTTTTTCAAGCAGAATGGCAAAAAAGAGCAATTAAGGTCTGATAGCTATGCCACCCTGAAGGCGCTCAATTCAGCTAAGATTGCCGACGGCTTGGTGGAAGAATATGCAGAGGCCTCCAAGGCTTGGAGATCCTACGCGATGCCAAATGGGTGACGCTGGTTTGAGGTCCGGGTCTAGAGGTACTGGGCAACAAGAAGGCGTATTAACTCGAGCTGATCGTAGCAGTAACCGATTATGTAGACCCGGAACTACTTCTGACCAAAAGATAAGTGCAGAGAATACGCAAGGAGTTTGGCCAGGTTAAACTAACAAACTCTTCGGAAACAGAATTCGTAGACCGACCAAAAGTGACCAGACTTTGATGGTTTCTGGGACGGACGTAACAGGTTACGGGAACACATAACACGTATAGAAGTCGAGAACTACCCAACCTGGCCAGCCTGTGGACAGAAATATTTCTGCCGTGTAAATATTGGGATTTTGTTGCTTGAATAAAGCAGTCACATATCACATTTTTCAAAATCTGGATATGGTCGATTTCTAGCCAGTTTAGAATAATTTTAAGTCACAAAAATGACAAATAAATTGACAATATCAATTTCACGGTTTTGTTTTTCCATGCTGAAGTAAATTTCATGAGTTGCTGTGCTACCATCAAATAATTACTATGATATTATTTTTGTAACTTTCTAACGTTTTTTACTTTATTTATAAATCTTTTAATTAATGTTATGAAACAGATAATCTAAAAATCGTTAAACTAGTGTGTTGTGAAATTTTTAATTTATATTTACGTTGGAAATTTCCAGGTTCGGACTAAAAATTTTTGAAAAATATTAATTTTTTTAACCCTAAATCAAAAGAATATTAAAGTTTTATCATTTTAAAATAATAATAGCATGAAAATAATGAAAATAGTAATAAAAAAACTGCAGGTCGTATTTAATTTTTTTATGATAAATACTTTATCTCAAAAACTAAACAATATTTTAAAAAATTGACGTCATTATTTTGCTGTAAAAAAGTTGCCATAGAAAGGTTTTTACAGAATAAAAATGTCTTTCAAAATAACCGAGAATTATTAAAAATGCAATTTTTTCAAAAACTCCCTGTATTAGCGAAACCATGAGGTATAGCAAAAATCTGATTACACCATTTTTAAGGGCTCAAAAAAAGAGCACGGTAAGGTTCAATCAGAAAATCCATATTTTTAATAATAACGGAGTTTCCCATTCCACACGCTCTACTAGTTTTTTAAATAAAAGGTATGCAAAAATTGTCATATATTCCTTCCTGGAAGACACGCTGTACATAAATATCAGCTTAACTCTATAATAGGTCAATACGAACAGATGGTAAATCATAAAAATTTATAAAACCAACCATTCTTGCTCGGGAGAACGAGAGAAATGAGAATCTCTCGACGAGGGAGGGTCTTTCTCTCGTCTCGTCTCGAGCATTCATTCCAGAGAAAATACCTCCCTCGTCTCGTCGAGAGAGGGCGAGACGAGAATCTCTCGTCTCGGCGGCAACACTAGCTCAAATGGGCTGACATGCTAGACTTTGTACAGAGAACAGAAAAACCTGAGCTACCTGAACATCGAATGGAATTGTAGAGAGTGAATTAAAGGATATAGACCTTGGGGTCCTGGGGCATGAAAACAATTGCCTATTGGGGTACTTGCCGGACCTACGAGTCACCTTCTTACGACTACTAGTACTGACCACACTTACGAAAATGAAACAAAATAATGTTTTTTAATATTGTGTAAAAAAGAGCTGGCTAAGAGGCCATTTATTTTATTATTTTTTTTTCTGTGTATTGTTTCAAAAATTAATAGCAGAGCAATTGAACTCTTTTATATAGTATAATTTCCATAGAACGTCAGCTGTGAATTATTTTCGACAGCGAGAAAAAAACTAAAAACAAGGGCGGAAACCGATCATTAAAAATACTCCACTTTGTTAACGAATTGATGCTTAAAAACACGAAATGTTAAACGTTTTGGGTGTATACAGGGTTTGTACTAACTATAGAGATATATATAATACAGTGAAACCTCTCCTTGCGGACACCTCTATTAAGCGGACACTCCCTTTAGCCGGACAACTTTGTTAGAACCCAGTTTTTCCCTATTTCTTTACCTGTAAAATTCACTCCTATAACCGGGCACTCTAATAACCGGATGCGGACAATTTTTTTTGGTTAAAAAGTTCTGAAACCTCCCTTAACCGGACGGAAACCTCTGACAACGGGACGGAGCTCTGCACGACATGGACATTAATATTATGTAGTATGTTGGCAACAACGCACTCTGGAGCCGGGGAATTACCTTTTTCCGTTTTAATGCGGAGACTAAATATTGCTGACGTATTTACAAAATATTTTATTCGGCTGGACTGCTGTGTTTTATTTTTATTGTTCAGTTGGGTAGTAATAGATCTCTTTGAAATGGCGCCTAGTAAAAAACTTCTTACTTTACGTGAAAAAATGGAAGTTGTTAAAATTTCGGAGAAAGAACATCTATCAGCACGAAAGATCGCTGAAAAATTTAATATCGAAAAAACTCAAGCAGCGGAAATTGTTAATAAATATATAATAAAATTTCGCAGTTCCCTCTCATAAGCAGACACCTCCAATAAGCGGACCAAATCGACCAAACCGTGAGTGTCCGTTTATAGGAGGTTTCACTGTATTATATGTTAAGGCTTGGTCTCCCTGTTTCCGGAGTGCACGTCTGCATTTGCGGCGAAAATTCAGATATATATGGCTCATATGGGCTAAGCTGTAAAAAAAGTGCAGGGCGTGCATCAAGGCACAGGCAGATCAATGATATTATCAAGAGGGCTGTAGTTTCGGCTGAATGTCCTTTCATATTAGAACCTTTGGGAATATGATGAAGTGATGGAAAACGAGCAGACGGAATGACGTTATTGATTCCCTGGAACTATGGAAAACAATTATTATGGGATGCAACATGCACCCATACCTTAGCAAAAAGTTATTTAGACAAAACTTCGAAATTTAAAGGCGCCGCGGCAAAATTATCGGAACAAAATAAAATCAGAAAATATTCGGAATTAATAAACAGATTTATTTTCATACCATTTGCTGTAGGGCCCTTACGTGATGAGACAAAAGAATTTATTTTGAAAATAAGTGCAAAATTACCAGTAAAAGAATCACAAAATTATCTCATCCAAAGAATAAGCTTGGCAGTACAGCGTGTCCCATTTTCGATGGGATTAAATGGCAAACTCGGTTATTATTAAAGATATTGATTTTCTGATTGCACCTTACCGTGCTCTTTTTTTGAGCCCTTAAAAATATCGTAATCAGATTTTTGCTATACCCCGTAGTTTCGCTAATACAGGAAGTTTTTGAAAAAACTGTATTTTTAAAAATCCCTTGTATCTCGCTTATTTTGCGAGATACTTTTATTCTGTAAAAACATTTTTATGGCAACTTTTTTAGAAGAAAATAATGACGTTGTCAATATTTTTAAATATTGTTTAGTTTTTGAGTATTTATCATAAAAAATTAAATACGGACCTGGATTTTTTTAATTACTATTTTGATTGGTTTCATGCTAGTATTATCATAAAAGAATAAAAATTTTAAAAATTTTTGGTTTAAGGTCAGAAAAAATATTTAATACTTAAAAAAAAAAATTAGTCCGAACGTGGATATTTCCAACATAAATATAAACTAAAAATTGCTAGTTAAACAATTTTTAGTTTAACTGTTTTGATACTTAGCATATTAAAATGATTTTACGTTAATTTACAGATTTATTTGAAACAAAGTCTACGAAAAATACAAAAAAAAACAAATTATAAAAAATAACTAATTTTCTGATTACCATTTTGTGTAAGACATTGTTGGCATTTTTGAGTAATTTTTCTTAACGCATTTTGCATAAAAATATTTCTGCCATTTAAATATTGGAATTTTGTTGCTTGAATGAAGCAGTCACATTTTTCAAAATCTGGATATGGTCGATTTCTAGCCAGTTTAAAATAATTGTAAGCCATTCACAAAAATGACAAGTAAAATGACAATGTCAATTCCCCGCGTTTGTTTTGTAAATTTCACGACCTGCTGTTCGGTTATCAAATAATTAGTATGATATTATTTTTGTAACTTTTTAACGTTTTTTACTTTATTTATAAATCTTTTAATTATCATTTCAAAACAGATAAACTAAAAATCGTTCAACTAGTGTGTCTTGCAATTTTTAATTTATAATTACGTTGGAAATTTCCAGGTTCGGACTATAACTTTTTTTTCAAATATTAAATAGTTTTTTTTAACCTTAAATCAAAAAAATATTAAAGTTTTATCATTTTAAGGTAATAATAGCATGGAACTAATCAAAGTGTTAATAAAAAAAATCCAGGTCCGTATTTAATTTTTTTATGATAAATACCATATCTCAAAAACTAAACAATATTTTTAAAAATTGACAACGTCATTATTTTGCTCTAAAAAAGTTGCCATGAAAAGGTTTTTACAGAATAAAAATATCTTGCAAAATAAGCGAGATACAAGGAATTAATTAAAATGCAATTTTTTCAAAAACTCCCTGTATAAGCGAAACCACGGGGTATAGCAAAAATCTGATTACACCATTTTTAAGGGCTCCAAAAAAGAGCACGGTAAGGTGCAATCAGAAAATCGATATCTTTAATAATAACCGAGTTTCCCATTTAATCCCATCGAAAATGGGACACGCTGTACAACGGGGAAATGTAGCATCGGTTTTAGGCACAATGAAAGAAGAACCTGGATTAGACGAAAATTTTTAGACTTATTTTTTAAATTTATGTGTTTAGGATTTTTATTATTTATGATGTATAGTGTTATTTATTAATTAATTATTGTTTATTTTGCTGTAAATGGATATCAATATCATACATAAATATGTTACTTAATTCCGATGAAAATTGAGATTTAGTTACGATATATGTAACTTAATAGATCCACGCTAACCGTGTTAGAAGTAATGCTAAATTAAACTCACAATTTCTGACTTTAGGTATTGTGTTAATTTTATTTAAATAAACAAATTTTGATCCAATGATATATGCTATAGTCTTCAAATAATCTATCTTGTTAGAAAGTCTCCTGTTATAGTTTTGTGTTTGTTATTTATATTGTACCTGTTTTGTCAGTTTGTTTTTAAGAATTTTGATTTTGATAGTTGTCAATAGAGAAAAAAGTAATCAAATTGTTTTTTATAGTTTTTATAGTTTAAAACAGTTTTTGGTATTTATAGAATTCATAGAATAATAGAAATATTTACATTTGGTCCTTCGAACTACGGAACAGCTCTATAGAAGATAGTCCACAAAGAAATTTATAGAAATAATCTTTGAACATTGAAATAATCATGAGTCAAATTTCAAAAGAAAATAATGATAAAGAAAATATAAATAGTAAAGAGTTGGACAGTTTAGAACTTGCTAGTAAATGTAAAGGTTTCTCAAACAAAGAATTTGATAGGAAAAGTAAGTCATTAGTTAGCAAAAAAAGTGAAAGTCAAAAACATGTAGAACTGCTAAAGCCTCTTCAAGCAAAGAAAGGTTATTACTAGAAATTCAATGAAAGAAAGAATTAGCTATTTTACAACAAGAAGAAGAACAGGAAATAATTGACGCTGAAAAAGAAAGACTCGCTGAAAAAGAAAGAATCCAAGCTGAAAAAGAAAGAATCCAAGCTGAAAAAGTAAGAATCCAACAAATGGAAAGAAAAAAGAGACAAAAAGAACGAGAACTTCGTAAGGAAATAATGGAAATGGAATACCAGTTAAGTTTGAGGGATGTAGATTCATCATCTAAAAGTCAGATAAGTGTTAGTAATAAGTTCGATGAAGTAAAAAGTACTAAAAGCAGCCACTTTTTGGATGTAATTCGTGAAGAAGATATAGATAAAGTTGGACTTTGGCTGGACGATAATAAAAACAAATTTTGTATTCACTCAGAAAACCCTTCAAATGAAAATATACATCAAACACCAAACAATATAGAAAACTTCTCTGTAAGCGAGAAAACACAATTAGAGAAACTCATGCTAAGGCAAACAATTGACAAAGAACTACCCGTATTTACAGGAATCATAAAAGATTGGCCTAATTTTTACAATCAATATAAACATACTACTAATATACTACAATTATCAGAAGAAGAAAACATTTGCAGACTTAGAAAATGCCTAAAAGGAGATGCCAAAAAAGCAGTTGAAGGATTACTTATTTCCACCACAGTAAAAGCTACTTCAGTGATAAATGTTTTAAAAGAAAAATATGGTAGACCAGATATTATTGTAAGAACACTAGTACAAGATGCAAAAAAATATGTCAATTGTACGAACGAACGATTTTGCTGCTTTAACGTCTTTTTATGAAACTGTAAACAATTTATATTTGACTCTCGAGTCACTTGATATGCAAAATTATCTAACATGTCCACAGTTTTTAGATGAACTCATGCAGAAATTGCCTTATGGTATGCAGCTTTCTTGGGGTGAGAAAATTTCATTTAAGGAAGGTCAATACACCCTAAAAGATTTTAAGGATTGGGTAGCTATTAAAGCTCGAGCTTGTACATATGTTCAAGGATCATCCAAGCCTAATAATGATAAATTTAAAAGAACCATGTTGGTCTCAAATCAGAAAGCTAGAAATTGGACTGAACAGTACATTGCCTGCTCCGAAAAACATAACGTAGAAAATTGTTCCAAATTTCTAAAAATGAGTGTAAATGACAGATGGAAATTTGTTAAAGAACACAAAGCTTGCTATTGTTGTTTGAAAAATACACATCGTATAGTTAATTGTTGAAATAGACAAGATTGTGATGTTTCACACTGTAAGAAGAAACACCACAAACTTCTTCACTTTGAAACTCAAAAATCATCCGAACTAAGTTTAAATAATGCTAAAAATAAAGAAGAAAATATTCAATTAAAATCAGAGATTTTAGAACCAATGCCATCTACTTCACAAATGGTGAAATAATTTTAAAAGTTGCTCCAGTAATTTTGAAAACAGATACAAAAGAAATACAGACTTATGCAGTTTTTGATGAAGGCTCAACAATAAGTTTAATTGACGAAGAATTAGCAACTTCGCTTGGTTTAAATGGTCCTAAAAAATGTTTAAATTTAAGATGGACAGACAAAAATACAAATAAACAGACATTTTCAACTTTAGTCAACTTTAAAATATCCAATACCCTGGATCAAGAGTTTTTCCAAATGAATGATGTTTATACAATCCCAGACATGGACCTTCCAGTTCAAAATATTAGTTTGAAGTCACTTCAAAACAAATGGAAACATTTACAAAACGTACACTTGGTTGATTTAAATGGAGCCCACCCTAAAATTTTAATAGGCCAAGATCACGCTGACCTTATTACGACAAGACATTTAATAGAAGGTCCGAAACATTGTCTTATACCAAGTTGGGTTGGATACTGCACGGAAAGTCTGGATTTTTTAAAGGTCGCCTAGATATCAATCTACACATCAGAGTGGAAGAGCTGCATAAACTAGTAAAAAGCTTTTTCACATTTGAATCACTAGGCGTAAAGTTTCAAACAAAACAGTCTAATGAAGATGAACAGGCAGAAAATATTATTAAAGAAGTTTCGCGAAGAAAAGATGGAAGATGGGAGACCCATGGCACTTAAAAGATTTGAATTTATTGAGAAAAAGATGTCCAAATACCCACCCTATCTTTGCCGAAGCTTATGCTAATAAAATAACAGAATATGAAGAAAAAGGTTATGCAAAAAAGTTAAACCAACAAGAAACTCAAAAAGAAACAGAGAAAACATGGTATTTACCACATTTTGCAGTGGTTAATCCAAACAAACCTGGAAAAATTCGATTTGTATTTGATGCCGCGGCTAAAGTAGAAGGACAAAGTTTAAATGATTTTCTGCTTAAAGGTCCTGACTTATACAATTCACTAGTCAGCATGATATTTAAATTTAGAGAGAAACCCATTGCTTTTTTTGCCGACATTAAAGAAATGTTTCACCAGATTCTAATAAGACCAGAAGATCAAAATTCTCAGAGATTTTTATTTAGAAAAAGTCCCGAAGATCCTTTAGACACTTACGTAATGCAAGTTATGATATTTGGTGCCATTTAATCGCCTTACTGTGCACAATACATTAAAAACCTAAATGCTCTAGAATTCAAGACACAATATCCTCAAGCAGTAGAGGCGATAGAACATAGGCATTACATGGATGACTATTTAGACAGCAAAGAATCCACAGATCAAGCTATAAAACAAATTGATGAAGTAATTAAAATTCATCAAGCAGGGGGCTTCGAATTAAGAGGATGGGTGTGAACTCTCAACAGGTCTTTGACAAAATTCCACCAGAACTCAGAAGCGACGAAAAAATTTTGGAAGATACAACTTGCCAAAAAAGAATATTAGGTTTAAAATGGGAACCAAGAGAAGATATGTTACTCTTTCCATTATCATTGCATAAAGTGTCCTTAGAGATTATTTCGGGAGAAAAAATACCTACCAAGCGAGAATTATTAAGAGTCATAATGTCTCTTTTCGACCCATTGGGGCTTTTAGTCATTTTGTAATAAAAGCAAAAATTTTAATGCAAGAAGTCTGGAAAAGTGGTATACAATGGGATCAACAGATTACAGATTTACAATTCAAGAAATGGTCAACATGGTTGTGTGGTTTAGAGAAAATTAAAGAACTCAAATTTCCCAGATGTTACAACCTAGAATACTTTGAAGTGAGAAACATAGAACTTCACATCTTTTGTGATGCAAGCGAACGAGCATGTTTAACAGTAGCATATTTTCGATTTGAACCGAATCGAACCGAAAAAATTCTTGTTTGCTTGATTATGGCAAAAACGCAAGTGTCTCCCTTAAAGTCGACAACTATACCCAGAAAAGAACTTCAAGCAGCTTTGATGGGTAGCAGTAGCTAAAAATATCAGAAGCGAGCACACACTCAAAATTAACCGAACATTTTTATGGTCAGATTCAGTAACTGTTTTATGTCGGCTACGGTCAGAAACTAATAATTTTCCAATTTATGTCAATCACAGAGTAGGAGAAATTTTAGATAATACAAACGTTTCACAGTGGAGATGGATTCCTTCTAAATTAAATGTTGCTGATGATGCCACTAGAGATGGCAGAGAAGCTGATCTGAACGAAAAAAGTCGATGTTTTAACGGTCCAGAATTTTTGTTACAACCGCCATGTTTCTGGCCCGAGGAAGAATTGCTTATTGGACAGCAAAAACAAGAAACAATTTTGCTTCACCATGTACAGGAAAAAATGTGTCTTCCAGAAGCAGCTAGATTTGCGTCATATTTAAAACTTTTAAGATCAACAGTTTATGTCTTAAGATTTATTAGAAAATGTAAGACAAAGAATGATTGTACCAAACATATTTTGTGCGATGAAATTACTAAACCAGAGAAAATTTGGTGCCTTAAAGTTCAAAAGGAGTCATTTCAAGAAGAGTACAAAATTTTGTCCAAAGGAAAAAGTGTTGAAAAAAGCAGTAGAATTTACAAATTATCACCGATAATAAATAATGGATTAATTTGTATTGATGGCAGACTTGACAGTTCACCTGAATTGGCTATAAAAACAAAATATCCCATCATTTTAGAAAATAAACACCAATTTACGAGACTTTTAGTTGATTACTATCATAAGAAAAACAAACATGCAGGGATCGATTTAGTTTTTAATAAAATAAGACAACGATTTTGGATAATAAATGCAAGAAAAACAATAAAGTCAGTAAAAGATGATTGCTACTTTTGTAAAATTAGAAAAGCAAAAGCCCTGGTGCCTGAAATGGGAAAACTACCAATAGAAAGAACGACAAGACCAACAAGAGCTTTTACTTATACAGGAATAGATTACTTTGGACCCATGCAAGTATCGGTCGGAAGAAGGAGAGAAAAGAAATATGGAGTTCTCTTCACTTGTTTGTCTGTCAGAGCGATTCACATTGAGATAGCTGACAGTTTAAATACAGACTCAGCTCTATTAGCAATCAGGAGATTTATATCAAGACGTGGACAGCCTCTCATTATTTATTCTGACAATGTAACCAACTTTAAATCATCAGACAAAGAAATGAAACAAGCGTTAAAAAATGTAGATTTTGAAGTTTTAGAAAATAGATTAGTAGCGGAAGAAATCCAATGGAAGTTTATCCCACCGGCGGCACCGTCAATGGGAGGAGCTTGGGAGAGAATGGTTAGAAGTGTAAAAGAAACGTTAAGAATTATTCTTAATGAAACAAATCCAAGATTCGAAGTTTTGAATACCCTTTTAACTGAGGTCGAACACACAGTAAACAGCCGCCCATTGACGTACGTTTCCTCTGAAAATAGTACTGCCAGTATCACACCAAATAATTTTTTAATAGGAACGTCTAGTATTGCCAAGCCTATGGGCATTTTTCCAGAAAAGGTTGACTTAAGAAAACATTGGCGCTATTCACAACAACTTAGTGAACATTTTTGGAATAGATGGCTAAAAGAATATTTACCAACTTTAATTAACAGATCCAAATGGCTACAGAAAAATCGTAATATCCAGATAGGCGAACTAGTGGTAATAATGGACAATCAGTTACCCAGAAATAACTGGCCACTAGATAAAATTACAGCTACATACCCCGAGAAAGATGGAAAAGTGAGGGTGGTTGATGTTAAAACCAGTAATGGAGAATACCTAAGGTCACTCATCGTGCTTGACGATGAGTGACCTTAAGAATACCGGCGTCCAGTAGTCAAAGTTTGCCCCATAAATAAATTAGAATTAACAGAAGAGTAGTAATCTTCAAGAGAAGATTATTGAGGGGAGAATTGTTAGAAAGTCTCCTGTTATAGTTTTGTGTTTGTTATTTATATTGTACCTGTTTTGTCAATTTGTTTTTAAGAATTTTGATTTTGATAGTTGTCAATAGAGAAAAAATTTCTAATCAAATTGTTTTTTTATAGTTTTTATAGTTTAAAACAGTTTTTGGTATATATAGAATTCATAGAATAATAGAAATATTTACATATCTATCTCTATCTATTTAGCCTTCTTTAATCCATCATAGGACATAGGCCTCCCCCAATATCTTCCACCCCATCCCATCTCATTTGGGGGTCTTTCCTTACTTCTTTTATTCTCCCAAGGTCTCCAGTTTACAATAAATTTGTTCCGTCGTCTTTCTGTCTGATATTATGACCGACAAATTTCCATTTTAATTTTGCTCTTCTCTGATATCAATTACTGTTTACTTTTTTTTTATTTCTTATACATTTATTTCTTTTTCTATCTGTTAGCTTAACATGTAACGTTTGTCTTTCCATTTAATCCAGGTCTGGGATCCATAGGTGAGTATGAGTATACATTGTTAATACACTTTTGTTTTGAGGTACTAAGGATATTTTTTATTTTGCAATATGTACCTTAATTTGAGCTGTTTCAATTTTGATCATTTATCTAAGGCCTTAAATTTAAACTAAAACTATTTCTGCCAAAGCAACATTCTGATATTTTCGAATCATATATATTTGATAGACACTTTAGGGTAATATTTCTTTTTAAATTTTACTCAAATGAAAGAAGGCGTGCCTCAAGGTAGCGTACTAGGCCCTTATTTCTATTTATTCTTCACTTGGAAAAAAAATTGAATTACATACAAATCACATTTAACAACATTTCCGTACCATATTCAAATCAAACAAAATATCTCGGTATGACACTTGCTATCCACTACCACTGCTTTATAGACAAATACTAAAACCACTATGGAAATATAGGATTCAACTTTGTGAGGTTTTACTAAAAGAAAGTACTAAGAAACATTGTTAATGCACATTGGTACGTTCGAAACTGTTGCAGAAATTTTAGCGAAATGCCATGAAGATAGACTCCATCGACATGTGAATGTGGAAGCGATTAAGCTTCTAGACAATAATGTGTTAATTCGATACCTTAAAAGAGTAAAGCCGTTTGAGTCTATAAACCAATAAATTAAAATAAATAAGACAAACTCATGCCATAAACACTACCCTAAGTTTTGCATAAGTTTTCTCCTAAATAAAGCTAGAACAAAATAGATAGTCTTACTGACTGTATTGTAATACAATAAACATAGTATTTGTCTAGGCGTATACAAACCCCCCCCCCCCCCCAAGAACCTGGCAATAGATTATGTTAAAAATATTGATTTTTCTACTTTTTAATCAATTCAATATATACATAATGGAATAGGATTTTTTTGTTACCGCTTATCTCAGAAACTACTTAACCCATTTCAATTTAATTTGGCATACATGTTCCATGAGCTATTCTATCTGGACATTTTTTTTACGCTAAAGACGCGAACCTGTTTATTTTTAGGCTAAGATGTAAACATAAAAATGGACATACATTTACAAGCCCATTCAAGGCTATATTTTGTAGACGACACTGGTGTTTGAAAAGTTAAAACATCTGTGGGCATGAACATTGTGAGTCTGACACATACAGATACCACCTTTGGTTGTATTTCCATGGTTTGACTTGAATTTACTTGCAGCCTCAAATGTGTGCCTATGTGTGCCTTTGGGCACACACAACGAAAGTATTTTTCTTTATCATGCAGGATTTAATTTTCACAATAGTATTTTGTCGAGGAATGAGTTCTTTTACATGCAAAACAATGAATATATGTTGCATGAGTCTTCCGAAAGACGCCACTAAACTCAACCTTACCATGCCTTCTAGGTAATGCAGCTCGGCCTCGGTTAATGCAGTGTTATAATTTTTATTCAGATATTCTGTAATTTCTTAAAATAAAAATTTCAGGCCAACTATAGTCTAACTTATACGCACTTGTAATGACGTCACCAGGTGAGAAAAAATCGTATGGCGTAGATATTTTTGCCAATCAATATTTGTTATTATGTTTTTGATTGACAGTGACGGATACTTCACATAACCAATTACCTACCTATTTAAAAAATGAATTAATCATAGACACTACCTTTATTAAAAAGTTTATTGTCACCGCTGTTTATAATATCCTAAACAAAGATAAACAAAAATGACGTCATTACAAATGCGTATAATTTGGACTATACCGAGATTAAACCTGTGAACACTCGATTGTCAGATCAAAAGTACTCTTTGTTAGTGTTGTGAGCTATCCTGTATATTAAGGGATGACGATAGCCTAAAAATTTGGGGAGCTAATTGTTCGAAAATTAGTTCCGCATCCGGATTGCGTGTGTATCGGTGATAGATAACCGTTACTTTTTTTGACAGTCAAATTTAAATAATTTAGGTTCATAACACAGTTTCAATAAAAATAGCTAAGACCACAAAGAAAATGTGAACCCTGCTCAGCTTGTGTAGTATATTGGGACGTTCGTGTATTGGGCCGGGAGAATCGAAAATTTCAGGAGGCCATTGAGAAATACTCTGCCAATATATGGGCCCCTAAGCTCACACTAGGTACTATAGTTATATTGTACGTGTGAGTTAATATAACTAAAAGCTGAAATATATTTTATTCAACTCCACACTAAATTACCTTTTGTTTGATACCACACAAGCCATGTTTTGACTTAAACTCAAATTTTTGAAATCCACTCCCACCCTTAAAACAAACAAAAACTAAAATATATTTTGTTATGAATGAACTCCGGACTCAATTACCTTTCGTTTGATATCACACACGCCATATTTTCACGTAAACTCTAATTTTTGAAATATACCCCCACCCTTTTTTTGAAATAAATTAAAATGTATTTTGTTTAACTCCAGACTCAATTACCTTTCGTTTGATATCACACACGCCATATTTTCACATAAACTCTAATTTTTGAAATCTATCCCCACCCTTTTATTTGGTTTGTGTTCGGTGGATTTTGTTCATTTTTAAATGAGACCGTCTCGACCCAAGACCCAGCTTAGGTACCAAATTTCATTGAAATCGGCCAAGCGGTTTTTGAGTTATGCGCGTTGGTCGTTACAGACAGACATACAGACAGACAGACGGCGCAACAAAAAAGTTTCAAAATCATCTGAAACGCAAAGATATATAAAAATTTTTGAAATCGGAACTTTTTTTTTCTCGAAAAAATTAGGATCACCATAGCTCACACTACTATAGTATAGTATATGTGTGAGCTAAAATCATAATAAAATCTATTTGTTTATTTTGAATACCTACAGTATAATTATATCCAGAAAATTTCAGCCAGAAATGTGTTAATGTCCCGTCCCTGATTTCATGACCGAGAGCATTTATCAAAGTTAGCTTGTAACGAAGATACAGAATTTTAAAAATAAGACATTTCATGTAAAAAAAGCCAAGTACAATTCCAATTCCATAAAAAGAATTGAAATAAAAGCCAAGTTCTCCAATATAAATTTCAAAACGATAGGTTCTTACTAGTTTGAATTTTGTTTTTTACAAAATGGATAAAAAAAACTAAGTAAACATTTTCATTAAACGCGAACATATTGCCTAATTACTAAAAATATTTGGTTTTTAAATTCCTCTGATACAGTGTGTTCTCAAAATGGGAACCTTGGCAGTTAAATGGCTAAAATATATTTATTGATTTTTGAGTTATCGTGACGCCATCAAAAATTTTGGAGGTTAGGTCTTTTTTGATACAAACTTTTTAATAAGTCAACTCAGTCAAATTTTTATTTGTCAAGCAAGAATTATTTTTGACTGGGCAAAAATCAAGTTGAAAAACACGACAAAAAAATTAAACTATTTTTCAACAGCTGCTCAAATCTTGGATTAATTTCACAATTACATCAAGTAATATTATTAAAACACAACTCTTTATGAATAAAATTATTGGTGTTATCAAGCAATAGGGGGCTTTTTAGAAATTAAAAAGAAATTTGAAGGACAAGAATATTTTGCCACTTACTTTGCATGCATTTAATACGCTTAGGATTTTAGTTTCTTTGGAAAATAGAAAACTTAACCAAACTTTAGTTTGAGCATGTTTTCAGCTGTTATAAGTAAAAATCTAAAAATCAAAGTGCCATAAAAAAATGCGAATTGCCCATATCTCTACTACTTATCATTGCTAAATATTTTATTATTTTTGAGTCCTAAACATTTCCAAAGGGGGATTGATCCCCCCCTAGGTACGGCCGTAACATTTGATTTTTGAGCTAAAATTAAAAAGTTATTGCGGCCCCTGCACTGTAGGCATATTTTAAATATCGTGCGAATTAAGTGCTTACGGTTCGGTTCGGTTCTGATTTTCAAAAACACGGTTTTACTAGTATTTTTAAAACACTTGTTTTTTGCAGATACATGACAGTTGGTTGCAGTTCCCTAAAGGTAATCCTGAAACACTTCGGTCCCGTTATAAGGAATAACCTCGCAGCTCCCTGTGGAAGTTTTGGTGTGGATATTCCTAGAGAAGAAAGGTTAGTCGTTTTGGTTAATGCTATGACCCAGAATTGAGGGGTGGATCGGTGGGTGTAATTTCGTGTACAAGTTAGGGGACATTGCCTGGGAATTCTAGATATTACTGCTTGGGCATGGCAATGTCCTTTAGTTATATACAAAAATAGGCAAGTGATCCTCCCTCTCTCAGAGCTAGTTTACAAAGAAAATAAAAAAACTAAACTTATGAAAAATTAATAGGTGGACTTTTAATAAAATTTGCTTTTAATGTTTTAAGAATCTGAAAAGTCCTCAAGCATGAGAACGATATATATAGCTTAAGTTTAAGACCAGTGTAGATACGTTTTAATACAGCAATAAATAAAAAACATTAATAACAGCATAAAATCTGATGGAAATTTAGCGCAGCAAACGGGAAAAATTAATTAGACTCCTTCTGTAAGCAGTTTAAAAAAGTAAACATTACTATAAAAAATACTCTGCCAATCTATGGGCACCTAAGCTCACACTAGGTACTATAGTTATAGTGTACGTGTGAGCTAATATAACTAAAAACTGAAATATATTTTATTGAACTCCAGACTCAATTACCGTTCGTTTGATACCATGTTTTGACTTAAACTTTAATTTTTCAAATCTACCCCACCTTTTTTTTTAACTAAAATGTATTTTGTTTAACTCCAGACTCAATTACCTTTCGTTTGATATCACACACGCCATATTTCCACATAAACACTAATTTTTTAAATTTACCCCCACCCTTTTTTTAAAAGTAAAATGTATTTTATTTAACTCCAGACGCAATTACCTTTCGTTTGATATCACACACGCCATATTTTTACATAATTTTTGAAATATACCCCCACCCTTTTATTTGGCTTGTGTTTGGTGAATTTTGTTCATTTTTAAATGGGACCATCTCGACCCAAAACCCAGCGAAGGTAACAAATTTCATTATAATCGGGCAAGCGGTTTTTGAGTTATGCGCGTTGGTCGTTACATACAGACAGACGGCGAAACAAAAAAGTTTCAAAATCATCTGAAACGCAAAGATATATAAAAATTTTTGAAATCGGAGCAACTTTTTTTTTCTCGATAAAATTAGGATCATTATAGCTCGCACTACTATAATATAGTAGTAGTGTGAGCTAATTTTGGCAGAAAACAGAATTTAAGCAGTTTGAGAAAAAGCAAAATAAAATATTGCAACGAACTATTTAAATCAAATTCCCTCTTATTTGGCAATATTCCAAAATTTTTGCTGGGGATTCAAAAAGTTTTTGCTTTTTCCTGGCCAATTTTAGCTCTAAACTACAGTAGTGTGAGCTATGGTGATCCTAATTTTTTTAGCTCACACTACTTCTATATTATAGTAGTGTGAGCTATGGTGATCCCAATTTTTTCGAGAAAAAAAAATTGCTCCGAATTCAAAAATTTTTATATATCTTTGCGTTTCAGATGATTTTGAAACTTTTTTGTCGCGCCGTCTGTAAAATTTGGTACCTAGGCTGGGTCTTGGGTCGTGATGGTCCCATTTAAAAATGAACAAAATCTACCGAACGCAAGCCAAATAAAAGGGTGGGGGCAGATTAAAAAAATTAGAGTTTATGTGAAAATATGACGTGTGTGATATCAAACAAAAGGTAATTAAGTCAGGAGTTAAACAAAACACATTTTAGTTTAAAAAAAAAGGGTGGGGGTAGATTTCAAAAATTAGAGTTTAAGTCAAAACATGGCTTGTGTGGTATCAAACGAAAGGTACTTGAGTCTGGAGTTAAATAAAATATATTTCAGTTTTTAGTTATATTCGCTCACACGTACACTATAACTATAGTACCTAGTGTGAGCTTGGATGCCCATATATTGGCAGAGTATTTCTTTTACACCATCAAAAAATACATGTTTAAGTTTAAAATCAAAATAAAACGTTATAATAAAGATTGATTTTAAAAAAACAACGTGTTTCAGACATAAAAAGATAAATTGTCACCAAACTTTCTGAAAACAAATACTTAACAATTGTGCGAAATGAAAATCAAAAACAAAAAAACCGGTTTTGTTCGATTTCTTTTTTTTAAATTTTTTGGTATGTAGAAAACGGTTTATACAAAACTTGTAATACTGGTTCGGTTCCGTTTGGTTGGTTGGATCACCTATACTCTTTTATGTAAAACTTTCTTCGATAGGAGGTTCAATTTCGCTGGAAATTTTAAAAAACCATTATCTAAATGTCCACTTAATTTCACCCTAAAAACTTGGATCGAGTCTAACTAATGTTTTTCGTTGTATATTTTCTTCCATTTCTAACAGTTTTTATGCTGTAATTATTTTATATATTGTTATAAAGGGAAGGCATTTTAATTATATGCCCGGGCGGCGTAATTGCTAGCAGGGCCCTGCTGTACCTTTGTGTCGCCAAAAGATCTATAAAAATCTGAAGCAAACTTCAAAATTAATCACTAAAAATTCTGTAAAAAATATTGAAAATTATTCCAGAGTTTCTGAAATAAACGAACGGTCAAAACGGTATTTTTTATTTTTAAAATTTTATGTAATTTTTAGGTATCAAAAGTCTCTAAAATGCCACGAACTTCTGTCTCAACTTCGAGCTTATGTAGTTAAAAAGCAAACTCTACCTGGGAGTTTGGGTTCGCAATTTAGAGAAGTGGAAGCCCTAATGCTAGGCTCACTGGACTGACACAGGCTGAAGAAAATCTCATTGATTAAGTTTAAAAACGCTAGTATTTGAGAGACCAAAACTCCAAGAAACATAACAAGGGTAATAGCAGGTAAGAATAAAGATAAAAAGACAAAAAGAAACAGAAAAAGAACATTTTTACGAGGATTTTACAAAAGAAGCAAAAAGAAATTTAGTTTAAATTTAGAACTTTTTAATGTCTAAAAAATATTTGTGGATTTGTCGTTTACCCAAAAATATACTTTTTAGTTCGGATGAATTTATCCTATTTTTAAATTTTTAACATATTACCACGATCAAAAAACGTAATTTTTAGGCAAGAGGGGCCAGCATCGTATTGTCTAGTGTCTAGTTAATTTTTTAGCATCGAATAATGATCATACTCGCACAGTACGTAGAAACTATACAATTTAACAATTTAAGTTATAAATCTCGGCAGAGATCATATTTGAGTTATTTTTTCGATGATCTCGGGTATATCCTTAGAAATTTGCTGAATTGATTCAAGCGGAAATATTTACATAAATGCTCTATATCTGAAAAAATATTTTAATATTAAAGTATTCACATCATATACGTATTTTTCAAAAAAAGAATTTAATAAATTTATTTAAAATAAGAAAACTTCTCAAAATATGACATTTGAAAGGACCTATGCAACAAGCACGACAAAAACAGCGCATATTTTAAAATATTGCTGCAGTTGTTTCAGTTTTTCTATTTTTTATATAAAAACAAACTCCGAAATCTGGACATTACGGCGCTGGGTAATCTCTCCACAAACCCAAAAAAAAATTATATAAACTAAAGTCCGCCATAAAAATGGGTACAAAAACAAATTTTCTTACACAAATTACACTTACACTTGTAAATATAGTTTTAGTTTTTTATAGCAGTTAATTTTGTTTTTAATTTGGAATCTTTAACAACTCTCTATGTACTGTATTAAACCTGCTATGAGTTGTATTAAAATAAGGTTGTAGTATTATTTTTAAAAAATACTGTTGCTCATATAACTATTTCAATTTTAAGTTCGTTTCAAAACTCTTAAGGAACAAAAAATGTTAAAAAAAACCTAAAGAAAGTAAATAAAAATTTGCTTTTTTTGAGTATTAACGACTGAATATTTACTTATTTTAGCATTTTTTTCTTGTAAATTATTATTTATTTATTTTTTAATGTTCTTATACTACTATAAATTTTACTTTTTAATAGAAAAATTATAAGCAGTTAATAATAATTATAGTTCAATTAAACAAACTAATAAAATGTGATATTTTTTAGTTTAGATTTTATAAGTATGAAATTTTTGTCTTGTGTCTGTATGAGTTATTTCCTACTTCAATGTGGTGTAACGTCTTAATTATAAAAACCTTTTAAAAAAGTAATAAATAAAAATTTAAGACTCAAACTCCGTCCATAGGTCTTAAAATTAGCTTTAAAAATGCCATATATAGGCCTTGTATTTTCGCATATCTTAGAAACAAAAAAAATATTTTATAACAAATATTGCTTTTAAGTGACACATAAAACTATAATTCTATATCAGGAAAAAATTTAAAAAAAAAACAGATTTTTGTACGTCTTGCCCAGCAGTTTTTTTGCATTTTACTTATATAATTTTGTAAATATATGTTTTTGTGGCGTGCCATTTTTTAGCAAAGTAAATATGTCTAATTTCAACGATTTTCTATGTATTTTCTTAATTTTCTTAATTAATTTTTTTGTTCTTTTTACAAGAAAAACATGTATTATAACAAACTAGCATATAGAACGACTGTAATGTTTAATATTGACCAAAAAGTAATGATTTCAAAAATAAAGAAGAAAAATGTAGTAACAAAAAAGTTTTTTTTAATCACCCTTGTTGTGCTTATTATGACAGCCATTTTAAACTAGTCTATAGTAGTAATGGAAAAAAGTATTCTGAAGTTTTTTTTATTTGGCATTTTTGAACAAAACTTATTATTTATAGTCAAAAATAGCAAAATTCTATTTTCATAGTTTTAACTTTTATGAAGCACCTACAGATAAATATCTGTGAGTTAGTTTCTTAGGTATAGTACGTCAACAAAACGCGTTTAAAAATTAATATATTTTAGGTTGTAATAGTTGATCCACAAGCCAGGGTAGTAATAGTTCAGGCCCTACATGTGAGATTTGAGCGATATAGTGCATTTAATGAGAGAAACAAAACACTTGGTATGGATAGACATGAAAGTCCCACGAAGTTTTTACGAAGGGGAACCACTTCCCCCCTTTCCCAGACAGAGGGGTGGTTCCCCTCCCGTAAACGTGCTTTTTGACATTTGTTTGCTAATAACTAGAAAACTTTCTCTCCATCGATGTAGAGTCGGGGACTTTTTAAATTGCCGCCCTCGAAAATATAAAATATTCCTATTTGAAATTCGGAAAAGTAGTTTAAACCAAAACAAAAAAATTGTGAACCTTACCTCTGTCTGTACACATACATATTTAAAAATATATATTTTTTTTGATTTCTTTAAATGATTAATTTTGACAGAAAAAAAACACAACGGCAATTTAAAAGGTCCCCGACTCTACATAAGTCTTCTATAAAAGTGGTGCACGTGCACAAATTCTTACATCGGTGGTAAGGAAATTTTGTCTGCTTAAAAAATGATTTTCAGAGGATTTTCAAAAAAGTTGACAGTTTTCGAGTGATTAGCAAAAACTGTCAAAAAGCCTATTTAACGGAGGGGAACCACCCCCTTCCAGAGGTGGGGAGGGGTGGTTTCCCTTCGGAGGAGCCTTATGTCTATCCATACCACGTGTGTTGCTTGTCTCAGTAAACTCAGTATCTGAACCTGAAGGGCCTGAACTATAAGAAGACAAAAAAAGGTAATAAAAAGGTCTGCCTGGGACACGAAAACTTAAAAACCGTTGAACGGATTTTTGCAGTACTCGTGCATAAGGCCATGGGTTTTGAAAGAATATTATGGGGTTTGAAAAAAGTGGGGCCCCCATGGGATTCGAATGTTTTAAAAAATCATAATTTAAAAATCAAAACGCACAAAATTTGTCGAAGTTCGTCATAGTGGCAGTTTTTGACACACAAGTTTAAATAATCATGTTACGAACCAAAGCAGCTAGCGAAACCCGGTTTTCAAACTTAGATTGAAATTTATATTATCAAGAAAATATGTCATATCATCAAGGATTGCCAGCCACAATTTTTTAGAAAAGAAAAGAGTGTCTAAATATATCTCAAAAACGACATCAAATAGTAGTTTTCACAGATTGATTGATTATTTTTAACAAAAATAAAGCCCTTTAACACGGCTCGGTCTTGTAGATCGCTATACATGCCTGCTGGGGCCAATTTTTTTTAATTTACCGTAGTTGGTTTGAAAGAGCCGCGATCCCACGGTGTTCCAACATGTAATGGAATCACCTGAATCATCCAAAAAAGTTTAATTTTATCTTTTCTGCATTTTATTTTTTATTTTATAATAAGGGAGCAAGTTGTTTTATTGGGTAAAATTCTATGGAACGATTCATATTATATTATGATACTTAATGTGAGAGTTATGGCTCTTATAATCTATTCAAAATCGGTGGTTATTCGCATTTAGATCCGACACAAAAATGTTTGCTTTACGGCTTACGTCAATTATTGAGATTTCTATGCCCTGCCAAAGGGTAGAGAACAGTGGTACAAAACAGCTTTATTTCAACCCCTTTTTTGATTAAACAAGGTTAGTAATCTTAAAGCGACGTTCCGCTATATTTCACGGTATTAAAATATTAAAATTTTTATCTGAAATCGAGATATGTATGCCTTTTTTACCCTTTTGATTATGTATACCCTTCCAGACGTCCATCGTCATATCGCACCCTTAAACCTAAAGCGATAGAACAAAAATGTTTGAAATTGTTCCTTTTTAAATGAATATGATCATTAATTCATATGAATTGACCCAACTTTAACCACGGCTTATAGAATTTTAACGGATTGGAATTGACGAAAGTAAGTAGTAAATCCAAAATGGCAAATCTAAAATGTAGCAAATCCAAAATATAGTAAATGCAAAATGGCCGCCATCCCGTTTTGGTTTTAGTTTGACTTTCGTTCTCTGGTTTAGAAATGTGAAGTATTTGTCAACCGCTGTTTTTCTTTATTTGTGTTTTACCAGTTTTTTACCTTCCTAGCCCGCACAGCAATGGCTAGAGAAGGTATTGTTTTCGACGAATTTTTTTTTAAATAACGCCGAAAATGTGTTATATGGGTGTATTTTGACCTACCCTAGCAGTGTGTGTGTATATGTAACTCTGTCCTTAACACGATAGCTCCTAAACCAACCAACCATCCGATTTTCATGAAATTGGGTATTATATTTAGGTAAAATAGTATTCGATGCTGTAACGAGCTGATTAGATTTTGGTCGAAATTCATTAATGTTAATGACAGTTTTTTGACAGTTAAAAAGTTTAAAAAACGCTAACTTTTTAACGGAGCTGTTTCATTCAATATGCGGGTTTCGGAATATTGTGGCGCACATTTTTTCCAAAAATTTGTGTTATAACCAAAAACTTGGTAGGAGCTTTCGTTTCAGAGATATTTAAAAAAAAACTGTTTTCAAGGTTCATATAACATGGAGTTTACTTGGAGTGTGCTAATGGGTTAGGAAGGTATCAGATCCGCCATGGATCCTTTTATTTTAAATTAAATTAAACTCTAACTGTCAAAAACTGTTTAGGGTTTTAAAACATTACTTTTTCTATTAGAGTATGGAAAGTCTCAGATTTTTATCTTTTCCAACAAAAACACGACAAAAATAACAATATCTGAAGAGTCGCCGCCATTTTGACAAGGCTGCGATAAGAAGGTTGGGTTTTGCGAGTATAGTTAGGTTGCCTAATGGATTGCCTACGAGTGCTACTCTACTACTACTACACTGTCCTATTTTTGATGATATTGAATGGAAAACTCAATTATTATAAAAGATAGAGACCTGGGAATTTCACATTATCCTTGTTATCAGTTTGTTAAAACTTCTCTACAGAAAGTTGATCCTGTCAATAAAATGACGTTGTCAAATTTTTGACACGTCGTACTTTAGTCTGAAACCCCAATATTTTGACCAAAAATACCAAAAACTAACGAAACAATAAAACTGTTTAGTTATATATTTTTTTAAAGTTAAATAATGGCACCTTAAAATTCCAGCATGATTGGCTTCGTTGTTTGAATTTAACATTTCCTGACAATGAGTAATTGTTTTTTTATTGTTCATTATTTTTCACTAACTTTAATGTGCTATTTCTAAAAAGTGCGAAAATCTAAGAATGGCTTTTTTAACCAAAGGTAAGTAGATTATTTTTTGTTAATTTCAGTGACAGGGATTTTAAACTTATTCTTTAAATACCAGTACAAAAATTGTGCAAGAAATTTATGATTTTTTTTCGATATTACATTGGACTAACAAAAAAGCTTTGACGAACTTTTAAATTAATTTTTGTGAAAATGTTTTCGTCCTAATTTGTACTTTCCGGAGTACGTACACTTTTGGTGCGAAAAAGTGCGACAGTCTCCAAATTAGTTATTAAACATGACCGTATACATATTTTGATAAACACAAAATATATTTTGTGTGTTTGTATTTCCGTGTGTCTTCTATATAGATAGTAATGAGCAAAGTACCTTACAAAAAGCAAAGTGAATCATAGATATCAAAATTCCTGTCTTAGCAATGAACTTAATAAAAAACAAGAGAAAAATTTAAGATGGCCGCCAAAATAGATAGAAAATTAATTGAAACTTAACATTTAAAGCACACACATCGGTTTTGGGGTATTTGGGGCATCTAAATTCAAATGTAGAATAATTTTTATCGGGGGTCGGAAAACACTGTTTAGCATCCCCCTGGGAACTTAATTTTGTATGGAAATTACTTTAGGTACGACTAAACTTCTATATGAATTTTTATTTTAGGCTCTACGGCTTCCCCTCTTAGGGAGGAAAGAGGGATATTGGGAGAAGGTCGTATCCAACCCAAAACAGAAGAAGATAAATTATTCTTTTTTATTGTCTTGGTTAAATTTAGCAGTTCATGACCATTAAAAAAGTAAAGTTTTGACCCCCAAATAAACGAAGTAAAAGGGGAGGATGGGCTGATTGAATGGTTACAAAACTTTTTAATCCTTATATTTTAGTTCTGCGGACCAAAATACTTAAGAATATATATGATATTTTGAATTTTGACACCCAGGGAGGGGTTAACAGGGGCAAATTCGATAATTGAAAAAAAATTTTGGGGAACTTGGTTTTAGCGCACCAAAATTAAGAGGATTTTGGGGGTCTACCCTCTGAGTTTTGCAACTTATTTTTTTTTATTAGACTGTGTAATTTGTAGACCATATTAAAAATAATACGATTTTAAAGGGCTTTTAGGCAGTATAAATCACGAAAGTGGTGGTGGCAAGAGTGGAAAGGTAATCAAAAATACTTTTTAATAGTATGTTAGCGCTTTAGATTTCTTTATTGATTTGCGTTTAAGTGATTAGAGGGTTTAACTGTAAAAGTCTATTTTTGGCCAAAATATTGATCGGTCTGAGGGACCATAGGGCGTGGTTAAAACTTGACATATTTTTCTTCGTCTCAAAAGAGGACAGTAATGTAAAATCCCCAGGTCTCTATCTTTTATAATAACTGAGTTTCACATTCATATATATTTATCGGTTTCACAACGTTCTGCGTCTTCCGATACCCAATCTCCACTCGTTTATGTTTGCCCATAATTCATTATCTAGGCCTCTTATTCTTATTTCACTGTCTATTCCTTCTCTCCAGCTTCTCCTTGGCCGTCCTCGTTTTCTTCGGCCAGATGGTTTCCATTGTAGTATTTGTTTAGGTAGTCTTTCATCATTCATTCTTTGTACATGTCCGTACCACACCAGTTGTTTTGTTCTTATATCATCCACTAAAGTACGTTCACCCACTGTCATAATTTCTCTTATTCTTTGATTTGTAACTCTTTCTCTTTTTGATTTCCCTGCGCTCTTCTCCAATAGTCCATCTCCGTAGCGGAAAGCACTTTTTCTGTTCTATCCTTGATTGGCCACACTTCTGAGCCGTATGTAATAATACTTTTTACAATGGTGTTATATATAAGCTTTTTGTTATGTTTTGATATACTTTGGTCCCAAATTATTTCATTTAATAAAGTTATTGCTTTTCTTCCTTGTACGTTTCGATCTTTTATAGCTTTATCTAGTGTTCCGTCAAACTTCGCTGCCCGGTATTTAAGATTAGATCCTGTTTCATTCCACCGATACACATATACTCTGTCTTATTGAGATTAACCTCTAGTCCCCACTTATTGTACTCTTCTATTAGTTTTCGTGTCATATATTCGAGGTCGTCATAATCCTGAGCCACTACTATCTGATCATCGGCGAAACATAAAGTATACAAGGTGGTTTCGTCCAACGGAATTCCCATGTTTTGGCATATTCTCTTCCATACTTTAAGGACTTGTTCCAAGTATATCTTGAAGAGCGTAGGCGAGATACAGCAACCTTGTTTAAGATCTTTATTTACTTGAAAGCCTTTGGTTAGTTTTGCTTTTATTTTAACTTTTGCCTTACTATTGCGGTATAACTCTTTGATGGTCTTAATTAGTTGTCCGCTTATGTTTGTGTTTTCCAACGCTTTCCAAAGTAGATTTAGTGGTATACTATCATATGCCTTCTGCAAATCGACGTAAAGCATATGCAGCTCTTGTCCGTATACCATTTTCTTTTCAATAACTTGGGTTATACAAAAGAGATGATCTGAAGTCGATCTACCCGCCCTGAAACCGTTTCACATTCAATACCATTAAAAATAGGACCCCCTGTATCGACTTTTGTTTATTTTGGTTGGTTATGAAATCCATTCTCTAATTGTTCTACAATCTCTGACCTTAACGCTATATAACGTGAAAAATAGTCTGTATAATTTAATATTTAGTAAAAAGGGCCTAAAAATTAGCTGTAATTTTAGGGCATATAATCACCCCTTCTTTTCTATAATCTATAGCACGGTCTACCTTGCAAACAATATAATTGTTTAAGTCTAAATACAGTTAATTGAGCATGTCATGTCAGAATATAATGCGCGTGGGTGTACGGTACGTCTAATAATACCCTTGATATTGAATGGCCATTCAATAATGGGTATTGTTTACGCCCTTGTTTAATAAATACCCCACTATTGACTTCTGATTGATAGGTTCTATTAATTTGCCTCTAGAATAACCGTGGATTTCAATAAGTAGTTTTAATTTTTTATTTTGGTAAATAAAAGTATTAAATAACACGTTGCCAAAGAGTTTAAACACCATTTATCCCAGGAATTAACCTAGCCTACTTTGCAAGTATAAGACTTCTTTGCACTTCAGGGATTAAAACGTATTTTAGTTCCTCATCTCAGGGACCAAAATAAAATCAGGGGACTTAAATAAAATTTGGGCCCTAATAGTACATTATAACCCTAGATACTAACGTAGTACTTTTAATCCCGAGTCAATTAGTTTGGGATTAAAGTGTATTCTTATGCCTCGGCAAATCGTAGCCCTCGCTAGAGTCGAGCTAGAATTTTCTCGCATCGGGAGTACTAATTACGAAAAAGTATATTTTTAGTCCTCGGTGAAGAAAAGTGTCACTTTCTATCCTTTTGCGAAATTTAATTTCAAAATGCGGCGGTTTACAGTCATATAGGTGTACTGAACCCCGAGTAAAAAAAACAAGTATACTGTAGGTTATGATTATTGATATTATTAACAGTCTTTTTTGCTTTGTATGATGGTATAGCTGTTGTTATTAGCTTTTGAAATCAACTAATAAGGGCTCTTAAGTCTTATTCTTTAGATATCAGACCCCTTGTATTTATATCAAAACTGACACCTTTCTTATAAAGGGATTTATTACACTGTAATCCGGATGTTTTTTCTTTTCTAAAGGCTTGCTTGATATTTTGAGACTGTTGTTGCACTTTTCAATTCAGTTTTCAGCTTAAAAAAAGTTGAGACGTGCCTATTTCCTTTAACGTATGGTACACGGGAATAGATCCTTTTACTATAAACTAATACGCGCTTTGAAACTCTTTTATCAGTCTATATGCGTTTATTATAATTTTTTTAAAATTAGCTGCCCCCTCCTTCTTTTGAGTATAAATACGTGTTTAAAAAATCGATAACTGAACCACGCATAGCTTGCTTTGGAAACAAAATCAAATACGCATGCGTCTGTTTTGTCACCTAGACACATAGCTGCTATGTGGTTGGGCGCCATATTTGTTGTTTATTTACATTTTGCGGTGTTTTGCGTTTGTCGTGAAAAATTATGTTTTTTTCTGTGAAAAATGGGAAATAATTCACGTAAAACATAGGCGGTTTGTGGAAAAATGTCCGGAAGAAGTAAGGGAGTGTTATTCCATAGGTAAGTACTGGTATTTTTCTTTATAATTTGTTAATAAAGTTAAGAGTGGTTTATAGATACCATTAAACACTTTTCATTGTGTCCATAATGAAGCTGCAATATTATATTTAGAAAAACTACAATTTTAATCCATAATTTGATAAATTTTCACGCAATCAACTAGTTTTTAGAAAAAAAATAATAGACTTAACCATACATTTTTTACAATTGTCAAATAGTGTAGTGACGTAACGGAGCATGTACCAAAATCACCGAAACTGACGCATGCGCAGTAACCGAAAAAGGAACATTAAGTATTAAATGGGGGTCCTGTCAAACGTCGCGTATCAGAATGCATGGGTATGCCTCATATTTATGCTTTAACGTGTTTGGGATTTTATTAGCGTGTCTGGTTAGAAATAAAATTTCGGACTTGTCTTTATTTATTTTAAACACGATGTTTCGGTTAGTAAGTATCTAACCGTTTTTAAGTTTAAACTAAACAATAGTCTCTAGGGCACTACTTATACTACTAGGTGTGCAGTCAGGTGTAACGTCCCGCCCCCTTTTTAATCCTAAGACGCCTGTTTTCCTTAAGGAGTAGTTTCCATATGTATGGTATGTCCGTGCTTGGTTGACTGAAAACTTCTTTATTCTGCATTATAAACGCAGCTTCAATAAACTTTCGTTCTCGCGAATGCGACTCCTTATGCAAAACTTTAGCTTCTGACCACTGAATCCTGTGATCATTGGAAGACTGAAATTTTATTTCTACTCAATCATTGTCTACAAGTTTCAAATAGAGTTACTGGTTAGGTTCTTCCAATATCAGGTATTTATTTCATACTAAAACTCTAAGTTGCCAAGTAGAATGAATTTTGTCTGTTAACGCCTGGGATAGATTTCTTGTGGCAAGTTATTTTAATCTTATATTAATTTTCTATCGATAAACTCTACAATCACTTTGAAGGCAGTTCTTGAATTTAAAAACTTGACAAACCTCTAGTGACACGTTACCGCTGGGACATTTTCATGTTTAAAAAAAAATGTTTGTTGCTTCTGACTAATTAATTAGCGACTTTAAGTGGTTTCAGATCTAAAATGATTCGTGTTCATAATAAAATTCAAAAGGCTTTCAATAAATAACTTTTTTTAGTCTGTGGCATCCAAAATTAGGTTTGTTTCTCTTGAATTAATTTCTTATTTGGAACTTTAGACGTGAAGATTTTATTTTATTAGATGAAATAAATTATGTACAGTTGGGTAATTAAAAAAGCTGACGCTAATACCGTTTAATCGAGTTTTTCAAAATAAAACATCAAATTAACAGAAAGTCACTTAAAGAAGTGATTTTTTAGGCAGCTCACATAATTTGTAGACGTTTTAAGCCGTCCTAAGAGCCTGTTAATAGCTGTTGTTAATACTCTATTATTTTTCGGCACCTTTTGAAGGCGCGTGTTTAAAGTTTGTCTTTTATTTTTAGAGGAAAGTAGGCAGTATAAATTCAAATGTTTTGACGTGCACTGCTCTTTGGGGACAAATGTCAGGAATAAATCTTTTTAGTTTTTAACAATTTTAGTCCTTGTGAAAATGTTGTTTTTACGGACAGTAATTGTTCTGACTATTTCAGTTTAGGATATGGAACGGAGGTTTTTTTTGATCAAAAACTTTATCAACTTTTTTTCGTAAAATTGATATGTAAGAACATTTTTTTGTAATTTGTCAAACACACTGTTTATTGTATCACAATCTATAAAGTAACACTAATTAGCAATCTTTTTTGAACTTAATGGAAAAGTTAAACTTAAATTTAGGGCTTACCGAACCTGTGAAAAACGCAACTGCATGCCAATCACGATTTTGTTGCGTTTATTCCATTATTTTGTTGTATTTATTTTATTTAGTTTACTAGCTCACACGGCTTTATTCTCTTTAGTCTTCTGACAAGCATAGTATTAGACAGTTTTTGGTCGTGTTAAATTTAGGCCCGATAAATTCGCCGACAACGATAACTTTAACGATATTTGACAGTTTGAGGTGGCAGGTATGCAAGATTATTAAAATCAAGACAGGGAAAAGTGAAGCGTAGGGGAAGATGAGGGAATATTTTTTTGTCTGAAGGAAAGTCTTTATTCGCAGTTTTAATACTTTAATTGTTTGTGGTCAAATGTAAGTCTTTCTATGTATTGTTTTTAAGTTTTCCTTGTGTTAAACAAGTACTTTTAAATGGAAATGTTTCTTATTACCCCTTCGTTTTGACTATCGTGTTATAGAAAACATCTTAATGGGGCAATAAGAAATATATCTGAGGGCACGGCACACGGTGGTTTCACCGTAATGACAAAAATAAAAAATACAGCCTTCCAACTTTTCACCGCTATTATCTAATACATGTCAAAAAAAGTCTAAAGTTGGCGTTGAAAACAATGCATGTTGTCTAGGTAATAATAAAACTCTTGTTTTGTGAGTCAAATCTGTCACATTTTCCACAAAAGCTATTACAGATTTTTTAACGTATGTTATTGTAAAAGTTTTTGTTGCAAAAAAAATATCAAAAGTGCCTTTAAGTTGGATTTTTGATGATGGAGTTTCAAAGGCAAGGTATGTATATTTAATTAACTGTTAAAGAGTTGAGATAAATTTAATAATTTCTACAGTATGAGTATAAAACTGCAAAGCAGATTTTACAAATTTTTTTATGGTATTTCTAGAAATGTGTAAAGTTTTAAAGTATTTGTCAACCTCAGTTAATTACCATTTTTAAGTCAAAGTATTAAATGGGGTTCGAGTTTTTTAAAAAAAGTTAATTTGGGCCTTACAATCATCTACTCGTTGAATTATTGAAGCGCAATTTACTAAATTCACACTGTAAAAATCTATGTTTGAAATGCTCTTGTGCTCTCTTATTTGTTATACTACCATCACCTGTATACAGGGTGTACCTTACTACATTTCCACCTTCGTTTTTAGGTAATTTTTATGAATGTAAATTGGAAAGAAAATATATATATAACATTTGGATTACTAAAAAGGGTAGCATGTGTGAGAAAGCGACAGAAGTTTTTCGGGCTATTGAACAGAATATACCAAATATTCCAAATAAAGAAAATTTAATATTCAAGAAGTTAAAATTACAAGTGGATTATATTTGTAAACGTATATATGTAACACTAAAGGAGTGCAAGGGAAACAAATCTTACTTTTTAAAAAAGATTGGCTGAGTGTGTCAGAACAAATTCTTTTGGAATTCGAAAATTCATCCACAACTGTCAGTAACCAAAAGCGTGGCAGGCCGAGAATAGGATTTAGTGGCAGTATAAGAACAAAGGAAAGAAGATTGGCTGAACTTTCTGGACTAGATAAGATTCTTAGAGATTCCCTTCGTGAGGCATCCCATTCTTCAGAAATTCCACCAATCGATCCAGAGGAAGTTGTGTCCCTTACTGTGGAAACCAAACTAACCAAACATCAATATCTACTACTTAAAGATTTTATAAATAGTAAGTTACCAGTAAAACTGCTGCCATCTTACAAACAAGTATTGAATGCCAAAAAAAAATGTTATCCAGCTGAAATTAGGGTTACAGAAAATTTAGCAGAAGTTGAACTTCAAAACCTTCTAGACCATACTGCATCTAGAATAATTCGTTCTGAAAAAGATAAATTAGAAAACTTGTCACCGTCTTTAAAAGATTTAGTTTTATATGGTAAGTGGGGGTTTGATGGAAGTTCGAGTTATAAAGAATACAAACAAAAACCTTTCCAATCCAGTAGTAACGAAAGTAGTCTATTTGTTACTTCGTATGTTCCACTGCGACTTGTTGATGCTTCAGACAAAACCAATATAGTATGGAAGAATCCAAGACCTTGTTCTACGAGATATTGTAGGCCCATACGTTTTCAAGTTATAAAAGAAATCCCGGAGGTTTCTTGCGATGAAGCAAAATATTTTAAAAACAAAATATTATCGTTAATCCCCACTAAAACGAAGATTGATCTAGAGGATATTTCTATTGTTCACGAACTCCAGTTGACAATGGTAGATGGGAAGGTTTGTTCGGCTCTTTCCGAGACAAGTTCTGCCAGATGTTATATTTGTGAGGCAAAGCCTTCAGAAATGAACAACATAGATAAATGTTTAGAAAAACCAGTTCATGTCGATAGGTTTGAGTTTGGATTATCTACGCTTCATGCATGGATTCATTTTTTTGAATATTTCATCCACGTTGTATATAGGCTCCAAATCAAAACATGGCAAGTAAAATCAACAGAGGATAAGGATTTATTTTCTGAAAGAAAAAAACATATTTAAAGTCAATTTAGAGATAAGTTAGGATTAATCGTGGATCAGCCACAGCAAGGTGGTGGAACATCTAACGATGGCAACACAGCACGAAGGTTCTTTGAAAATAGTGCATTATCTGCTAAAATAACAGGTCTAGACAAGTGTCTCATCGATAAATGTGCTACAATTTTAAAATCGATGTCTTCCGGATATAGTATTAACATTCTGAACTTTAAAGAATTTGCTTTGGAGACTGTGCGTAACTTAGTTCAAACTTATCCCTGGTTTTACCTGCCAGCCTCTGTTCATAAAATATTAATCCATGGATCAGAGGTAATAGATAACGCCATTTTACCTATTGGTGAGCTTTCGGAAGAAGCTGCTGAGGCTAAAAATAAAGATATTAGGTCTTTCAAACTCAACCACACTCGAAAATTTTCCAGGACAGTTATTAACTTGTACTTAATTATTAGACTTCTTCTCAGTTCCGATCCGTACATTACAGGACTACGAAAACTACCAAAGAAAAAAAAAGTTACTTTATCTAAAGTAAGTAACTATTTTTTTAAAGTAGCTTCAGTTTTTATGTAAATAGTATTGTTGTCCATGATTACAATTTCAAATAGACGTTCCTGAAAATTATTTAGTGTTTTTCCAGATTTTTTTGATTACGTTTATACTTACGGTTATATAAAATTAAAAAACGCATCTACTAAAATTACATACAAAAAAGGAGTGCGACGACAAACGACCATCATAGAAAAAGGAAAACAGCATTTTCCTATTTGGTTCTATATCATCTCCAAACTGCATATTGCAATTTTTGACACGCAGTTTTCTTTTAGATATAAATTAAAAATGTTTTATTCTGGCATTGCAAAGTACTCGCTAAGAACTTTAAAATGAGGTATCGCAAAGCCATTCTTTCCATTTAGAATACAAGCAACGTTGTCGGTATTAC
The DNA here is from genome assembly GCA_963576565.1 of Aspidapion aeneum. Lineage (NCBI taxonomy): Eukaryota > Metazoa > Arthropoda > Insecta > Coleoptera > Brentidae > Aspidapion > Aspidapion aeneum. The sequence goes on from OY755041.1 coordinate 35,449,004, forward strand.
GAAAAAGCGGCAACATCGCATTAGTTAAAATATTTTGCAACTATTATCCAATGCTGTCAAAATCTGAAAAAATTCTATTTTATTTCTAGAAAAACCGACCGCGCTCACTTCTCGTGGAACACTCTGTAGATATTTTGATGAAAATTTTTACCAAAATGGATGCTCCAATGGTTTTAGACCTTCATCCAAAAAATTATATTGTAGATTTGGAAAATAAGCAAAATACATATTTTTGACGCCATCGTTCATATATACGAAACCACTGTGCGGCAGTGCCTCGCCAAGTTCGCGCGCCCTAACCATCTTTTCTTGAAACATTTCAGCCGATATTTGACTTACCTAAAACTCTACTTCGGAATGAGCTACGCATCTCAAACTTTGCACAGTCGTAGATCTCCATGAAGTTAACAACCCCTCCAAGTTTTATGGAATTCCATAAAGTAGTTAAGTAGTTACGAAATTTCAAAAAACGTCGAAATTGCCACTCACTCTCACTCACTCATGTATAGATTATCAATATTCTACTGTACTTCCAGACATGCTACAAAGCTGAAATTTGGCAGACTGATAGAAATTATGACCAAACCCCTGGAAAAAACCCCAACATTTTAATTTACTTCCCTCCCCTATACATTTAAAGTTATGTAAAAGTAGCATCGCCCACTTCCAGAAATGCTAGAGAGTTGAGCTTTGGTAGACTGATGTGAACTATGATAAAACTATAGGAAAATATCAAAAAACTCCAAAATTTTAATTTACTCCCCTCCCCTATACATTTAAAGTTATGTAAAAGTAGCATTGTCCACTTCCAGAAATGCTAGAGAGTTGAGCTTTGGCACACTGATAGAAACTATGATAAAACTATAGGAAAAAATTAAAACACCCCTAAATTCTAATTTACTTCCCTCCCCTATAAATGTAAAGTTAAGTAAAAGTAACATTGCCTACTTCAAGACATGCTAGAGAGCTGAGCTTTAGAAGACCGATAGTAACTATGATAAAGTTATAGAAAAAAATTAAAACACCCCTAAATTCTAATTTACTTCCTTCCCCTATAAATGTAAAGTTATGTAAAAGTAACACTGCCCACTTCCAGAAACACTAGAGAGCTGAACTTTTTAAGACTGAACGACAATATGATAAAACTAAAAACACCAACATTTTAATTTACTTCCCTCTCCTATAAATGTAAATTTATATAAAACTAACATTGCCCACTTCCAGAAACGCTAGAGAGCTGAGCATTGGAATGCTGATAGAAATTATGATAAAACCATGGAAAAAAATTTAAAAAGTCCAATATTTTCATTTACTCTCCTCCCCTATAAATGTAAAGTTGTGTAAAAGTAACATTACCCACTTCCAGAAACGCTAGAGAGCTGAGCATTGGAAGACTGATAGGAACTATGATAAAACTATAGGACAACATTTAAAAACATGACAATTTTAATTTATTTCCCTCCCCTATACATGTAAAGTTATGTAAAAGTAACATTGTGCACTTTCAGAAAGCTAGAGAGCTGAGCTTTGGAAGGCTGATAGGAACTACGGTAAAACCATGGAAAAAAATTAAAAAACCTCAAAAATTTAAGTCAGGCATTGCAAAAGTTTTGAACAATATTCCGCTTTAAAAATTAAGTATTATCCAATTCCTTTAAAAAAGAAGTGAAATCATAACAAAAACATTTCATGTAAAAAAAGCCAAGTACGCGAAAATGGCATTCCGTAAAAAGAATTGAGATAAAAGTAAAGCCAAGTTCTCCAATACAAATTTCAAAATGAAAGGTTCTTACTAGTTTGGAAATATTTTTCTAAACTTGGCTATTATTCATTTACAGCCGTAGTAAATGACTCTTAAGCACAGTGCTAAATTGAACATAAAGAAGTTTGGCTGTAATAGCAAAGTTTAAAAAACATTTCCAAACCAGTAAGAACCTTTCATTTTGAAATTTGTATTGGAGAACTTGGCTTTACTTTTATCTCAATTCTTTTTACGGAATGCTATTTTCGCGTACTCGGCTTTTTTTTACATGAAATGTTTTTGTTATGATTATTTTTTGTTGCACATTGATTTGAATAGTAACGCCAATAGTCCACAGTACACCGGTCTATTTTTGAAGTGATGACTAATAGGCGGAATTCTCGTACATAGCTTTATTTGGCAGAGACACCTAAATATTTTCACTGCGAAAATTCTTTAAAAAAGATTCCTAACAGAATGAGCTGGCGCAAACTTTTTTAAGCTTCGGACTTACTAAAACCAAGCATATGATTTAGGGGACAATGTTTCCATTTACTTTCAAAACAGGTATTAACTTTTAAATTATCTCAAAATTATAAATAATGAGATGAAAAAAGTTCCATTAATGAATTATTAGTAACCGGCAGTTTTTTTTTCTGTAGCCTAAAAAATGTGTTTGAAAGTTAATGGCAATATTGTTCTTCAAATCATATGTTTGGTTTAGTCAGTCCGATGCACGAAGCATGTCTACGCCTGCGCACTCTGTTAGGAATCACTTTTAAGTATTTTTTCCGGGGGAAAAAGTTAGGCGTCTCGGCCAAATAAAGCTATGTACGAAAATTTAGCCAGTTAGTAATCACTTAAAAAATAGACCGGTGTACTGTAGACTATTTGAGTTAGATAATATTTTTGCAATTTTCCATTTCTAAAGCTTTACATAGGTCACTATTGTCAAATTTAAAAATCATTTCTTATTGCCTCATTACGATGTTTTTTATTACTTCAGGATAGTCAAAAGGAAAGGGTAATTTAGAAACATTTCCCTTCTGAACTACTTGTTTATGACAAGCAAAATTTAAAACAATACATAGAAAGTCTTACATTTGACAACAAACTAAAGTATTAAAACTGCAAATAAAGTGTTTCCTTTAGACAAAAAAAAAGATTATCTGAAAATGTTTGCTTGCGAAAAATATGTTTAAACAGAGCACAAAACTGCTAAAAAATATTACTATTTTAGTAGAAGAATTTTAATTGCAAGAGTAGCAAACATATATTTCCTATTACTCCTGTTTCTTATTCCCCCATCTTCCCCTATGTGAAATAAATGGTTCCGCTCAACACTGCAGTGACCTGTGCAGCCAGCGCCAGCCAAATGGCGCGGAATGAATAGAAGCTCACTAAAACACAATTGCGCACGTTCTACGTACGTCAAAATTCTTAAGTTAACCGTTTGTCAGTTTGCGGCGTTCCACTGAAGCCTTTAACGACATGTCGGCCGTTTTTGGTACGACCAAAAACTATCTATTGTCTAGAAGCTCAATCGCAATATCGATGGAGTCTATCTTCAAGGCTTTTTGCTTTTAGCTCACACATATACTATACTATAGTAGTGTGAGCTATAGTGATCCTAATTTTTTCAAGAAAAAAAAAGTTGCTCCGATTTCAAAAATTTTTATATATCTTTGCGTTTCAGATGATTTTGAAACTTTTTTGTTGCGCCGTCTGTCTGTCTGTCTGTCTGTTTGTCTGTCTGTCTGTCTGTCTGTTTGTCTGTCTGTCTGTAACGACCAACGCGCATAACTCAAGAACCGCTTGCCCGATTTTAAAGAAATTTGGCAGCTAGGCTGAGTCTTGGGTCGAGATGGTCCCGTTTAAAAATGAACAAAATCCACCGAGCACAAGCCAAATAAAGGGTGGGGGTAGATTTCAAAAATCAGAGTTTATGTTAAAATATGGCGTGTGTGTTATCAAACGAAAGGTAATTGAGTCTGGAGTTAAACAAAATACATTTTAGTTTTTTTTTAAATGGTGGGGGTAGATTTCAAAAATTAGAGTTTAAGTCAAAACATGACTTGTGTGGTATCAAACGAAAGGTAATTGAGTCTGGAGTTCAATAAAATATATTTCAGTTTTTAGTTATATTAGCTCACGCGTACACTATAACTATAGTACCTAGTGTGAGCTTAGGTGCCCATAGATTGGCAGAGTATTTTTATAGTCACTGCAACAGTTTCAATTTTTAGGTCCGGATGAACGATGAACGTCACTGATCGTACCAGTATCGTATCGTATGTTAGTACTTTATTTTAAAATATCTGTACAGGGTGTCCCAAATTCCATGTTTTTGGTTGGTCTCGGATTTCTAGGGGACATAGAAAAAAACTGACCTCCCTTTGCGATGCTGAAATTTCAAGAGAAGCCCTAAGATGTTAATCGCATCTTGATATAGCAAGCCGTTTTAAAACTATGGGGTGTTTTTGAAAAGCCTGCATTTTGGGAAAACAATAGACACTTTCATGCGCCGCAGGCAAAAATTTTGAATTTTTATTAGCAAAAACATTACTTTTTACTCATTTTTTGTATATTCAAAAAATTCTCGGGGGGGGGGGGGGCAGGTGCCCCTAGTGTCTCCCCCCGGGATCTGCCACTGATACAGAGTATTTCTTTTAGAACGAAATATAGGGATTTGTGAGAATTTTTAGAAATTGAAATAAAAAACGCTTGGAAACGTCAATTTTGTTTGCTAGGGGAAATTTTCCAAAATTATTAGATACATTTTTCAGATATCTATATTTAAAGTTACCATGATTAGGCAGTGGCGTACGCAGAAATGAATCCTGGGGGGTTTGAGCGCGGCTCGCTATGCAGAGATGGATCCGGGGGGGGGTCGGTTCGGTTCGGGGGGGGGTTCGACCAAAAATTGATACATTTTAATCTTGATTTTGGGGGAAAATTCATGTGTTAAGAGTAAATATTTGGCGGCTCTGGGTTTTTTAGAGGAAAGCTAAAAAACACTTGCCCTGATGCTTTCATGGCATACCACTTTTAGCCACCCCAATGTTTTAAATATATTTTAGAAATATTGGGGCAACAGACAGATAAAGCAATATTGCTAGCTATATTTGTTGCACCAGTGTTGGGGCAGCTGTTAAGCAACACCTTGAGAAGTGGACACACTCTTAATAACAACACATTTTCAGAAACAAAGCACCAAAGACGGTGTTTTTTTTGGTGCGTCCTGTTTAGTGCGAACTACAAAATAGGTCCGTTTCGTGTGTAAACCTATTGATAAGACCCAAGGTAGAAAGAAAGAACATTAAAATAGGTAAAAGTAATAATAATAGTAATAACTAATGTTCGAAGGCCTGCATCCATTGGAAGGGCGCCTAGCGAAAGCATCATGTAACTTTGAGTTGTATACACGGTAAAAAAAATTGTCTTAGATCAAAGCAAATTGCTTTGAAGTAAAATATTTTGTGCTTTCCTATTCACCAAGAGAATATTTTCTTGATTTCGAATAAAAAATGTCTTGCCTTTTATTTTAATGTGAAACAAAAGTTGTTTGATTATAAATTGGAATTGAATTAATCTAAGGCACCGATCTCTCTGGAAGCAAAATATTACTTATATGAAGACAATTTGCTATGTTACAAAATGGAGTGTACTGAAACAAAACAATTGAAGAGGAAAAATAAAGTCTCATTTCAAGATTAAACGCTGCGTTGAACTAAAGAGAAATATTTTAATTCAAAACACATTGTTTTAAGGTAAATCAATTTATTTAAAAAAAAAAGTGTTTTCATTGTAGATAAAATTTTTATCGTGTAGCTTATCTCTCACACTTGCGATTTATCAATGCAAGAATTGAAGTGGAGCAGGCTGTATGGTTTGGAACCCAACTCGAATACGTCTGTTTGAAAAAAATTAAAAATTTTATCTTATCCACGTAATTGCTAACCCCTAGATGCACATGTAACAAGGCTTAGCTAATCCATTCTCTATTTTTGTTGTTTTGTATGTAAGCAACAAGGACTTAATCGCGATTAAACCTATAATCGCGCTTTTAACTTAACTTTTTTGGAAGAATTGTATTAACGCGTCATGTCGCTCGAAACCGGACACTAAATAGCTCCAAGTTTATAGCAGCGAGTTCAATTGTTTTTAAACCACCCCGTAGTTTGCATATAAATTCAATATGGGCTCTTTTTAATGGGTACATTATTTCAACCCCCTGAATTGGAAATAGGATTAGTGATTAACACGTTCATAGTTTGCCGATATGCTTTAAATTTAATTATTTCTGCAGTGTTCATTGATATGCATAGCAGGATGGAGGAATAGAAAAAATATGCACCTGTTTTACTCCTGAATCGCATATGCTAATAGCAAAAGCATTATGCAGATTTAATTTTTTATTCATTTCTAGCTTCCGCAGACAAACTTACAAGGACGTTTTTATGATTCTAAAGATGTGTCCGAGAAGATAGTAGCCTACAGAAAGGATTTTATCACCATTGTGTGTCTCGTGGACATAGATGAACTCGGGGCAACGGCGTACTTGGTACTTAACTTTATGAGTCTATGTCAGTGGCGGATTTAGGGGGGGCAGAGGGGCCCGGGCACCCCCCTGGACACTTTTTGTTTTAAGTTTTTTTAGTTCTTATGAAAGTAATTAGTATTTCAAAAATTTTCACCTGCGGCGCATTTCTGTACCTACTTTTTTTTAAATTTTAGACATAAGATTATTAAAATTAACAAAAAAAAATCAATATTTTGGTTTCTGCTTCCCCTTTGGCCCCTCCCCCCTGGCAATCCTGAATCCACCACTGGTCTATGTTTTTATCTCTTTACATTAACCCAGAATACAATAGAGACTTATTGGAAGTGTATTAAGATCTAGCAGTAATAATGGGCAAAAAAACCAATCACTTTGATAATATAAAGAAAAACAAAAAAGTGAGGTTAGAAACTTTCTCGGGAACTCGTTTTCTCCGGAGGTAGGGGGATGGTGTAAGGTCACTGTATAACGAAGTCTTAGGTGGGTAAGGGGTGTAAAGGGGGTTATGTTTGTATTCATAAAATATGTGGAAAATATCTACAAAAATCTTAGCTTTGGGGGGGGGGGGGGCAGGCCCCCCCTTATATACGCCACTGGTGAGGGGTGTAAAGGGGGTGGGTGATGGGTGTAAGGGGTGTAAGTTAAGAACATTGTAATGAAAACAGATACATACATGCGGTTTCTAGATTTATGGTTTGATCTGGTGACAATATAATTATTTTATGAAGAAAAAAACGGGGTTTCGGTTCGGTTCGGTTTGGTGGTAGGTAAGTAGTAGTAGGGCGGTAAATTCATAACTTTGAAATCAGAATAGATACGAACATGCGGTTTTCAGATTTATTATTTCATCATCTGATGATAATACAATTTTATAAAAATAAACGGTGGTAGGGGGTGTTTGAGGTGTGTAAAGGAGTAAATTCAATGGACTTATTAATAATCGCGGTACGATTTTATATCGAAATATATAATGTGGCATTAACGCTATTGTTAAATTGATTTGTGAGAGTAATGTTTTTTGTGAAATAAAAAATAAAGATTTTTTCCTCTTATTAATTACATGTTTTTTAATTTGATAACACCCTGTACATTGTACATCTAAACAAAGATTTTATTATGGTAATCTTAATTTCTTAATTTCTCAACAAGCGGAATTTGTTATAAAGAGTGAGTTTTTTCGTAAAATCAAAAATAAAGGATTTTTTCCTCTTGTCAACTCCATCCGGGGACACTGTATTTATGAGTAGACCTATAGCCAACTCACCCCCGTGTCCCCTATTTATTCGTGTGAGCCGAAAGCTCAAAAATATTTTGTTTCCGATAAGCATTTTGTTATTGTTTTGTATTTATTAAAGTAGGTATTTTTTCTGATTATCACACCAAAACCCTGAGAAAATAATTTCTTATCTTCATTTTTTTTAGTAACTTTTTTTCCGGCCTAGGATTATCAAGAGGAGTGAGAGTCACACAAGGTTGGTGATAATAATAACAGCGGGAATTAGAAATACCTACCTAAACATGTGCAGAATATGTATGATTCTTTCGAAAGCAGAGTTAATAGCTATTTTCCGAGCAGTAGCGTGTCGTATAGGGGGCCAGGGGCCCCTTTCCTCTGCGCTTGGCGCCCATGGCGTCCTTTGAGAAAAAAATAGAAAAACCAAATTTAACGCAAAAACGCCCTTTTATCCACGACACGCTACTGTTTCCGATTACAGAAATGGAGTTTTCCACACGCGGAAAATTAAGTCAGGCAGAAAAAGTATGCTTTTGCAATGTTTAGGTACAATTGTTTTTCTACGAGCGATCGGAAAACATTAAATAATAGTATATTTCCTAACAAGTGCGGAAAGTGTTGGTTTTCCGCACGCGATTGCAGTTGGTCGACCGACGCATAGCGGAGTTCGGCCCGAAATAAACTACGGAAAAGAAACTTTCCGCAAGGGTTAGAAACACTCCGTTTTCTTCGAGCACGCGGAAAACATAAAAAAATTTTTTTTATAAAAAAACGTTTATATTGTACGAAACTTTATACTATTTGCCAGATCGTTGTCAAGCAGATAAAGTATACTCCATATCATAATTTTTGAGATAACTTTTTGACAGTTATCAGCTGTTTACCATGATAAATAAAAAAATTATGGGGGGGGGGGTAATTCTTCTGTTTTCCCTTTAATTAATAGGAAAAAGTGCATTTTTTTTGCGTGCGGTAAAGTGACACATCGCTGCTATTTATTTTCAAACAAATTTCTAAGCCACGGAAAAAAAATTGTCGGTTTCTAATTATTTACTGTTACTTTTTTCGTCTCGTAAATTACAAGTAAGAATTAATGGATCCATAACGGATCTGATACATTCGTAGCTAGTCTATATTGGCACACTTCAACTCCACGATATATCAGTCTTGAAAACAATTTTTGGTAAATATCTTAGAATTTCATTATGACACAAATTATTGAGAAAAATGTGATCTACTATATTCAGAAAACCGCGTATTGATCCGTTGCTCCGTTAATAAGTTGGCACTTTTTGGCACGAACACTGTTTTACCTGAAAATTTTATAAAAATCGGTGCAGCGGTTTAGGAGCTATCGTGTTACGGACAGCGATCTGGATGAAAATCTATGCGGGGGGGTAATAGTCGACGAAAAAATTATTTGTAATAAAAAAAATTCTAGGGGGGGGTAATTCGCCTATTTTCCCTTTAATCAATAACAAAAAGTGCATATTTTTTTGTTCTAGGGGGGTAATTACCACGTTACCCCCCTCAAATCCGCACTTGGCGGACAGATATACACACACACAGACAGACATCCCGACGATATTGCTAAGATAGGTCAACATACACCCAAATAACCCTTTTTTGGGCGTTATCCCAAAAAAATGTTTTTCGTCGAAACTAATACCTTCTCTAGCCATTGCTGCGCGGACTAGGAAGGTAAAAATTAATACTTAGTAAAGAATTCGAAACCGGTTATTTCTGTTCTGTCACGTAAAATAGTTTTTGGAAGTAAATTGTCCCCAAAACCGCATGCTTGGTTTGGTCATTCCGAAGCTCGAATGATTTCTACGCGCGCGCACTCTGTTAAGAATCACTTTGAAAATCTTTCGGGTTTTCCACGATAAATTTTTTCTCCTAAAAAAGTAACGCTTCGTTTCAATCGATTTAATTACAGATTCATACGAGTAGCGTCTTATCGAAGGGGAGGAGGTGAGTTTATTGTCTCCAACACGTGACCACCCATGTAGAAAGGCTCACGCGACACGTGCATTACACGCGTCGCCTACTACGCCGGTAATCCTAGGTTAATTGGGACCCCATCAAAAACTAAATCTGGTGACCTGTCATCCAAAGAGGGTGGTAGGGAAATAATTAGAAAAATATAAGTATACATTTTTCTATGCATGGAAAAGAAATAACAAGAATTGCAGGCTCTTTGCGTTTGTAAATGGTAAAGGTAAGCGGAAAATATGTTATTTTGTTAGTGTAGTAAGAAAGTTTGAATAAATAAGCTCATAATCTACGCGTAAGATTCATGCCTGTGCTACAAAAATATCTAAAAACTGAAGCACTCGCCGAAAATGACATTATAGATTTGACGGGACGCTCCGTTCAAAAATTGAGATTTAAAAAATATTCAACCCTAAAAAATAGTCTATGTATCGAATTAGCATATTTTTTATAAAACTGCTTACATTCAGCTCGTTGTGGAATCTAACCTTAGAGTAATAATGTTATTACTCTAAGAATCTAACAGTATTTTTTCGCGAAAATTTCATTAAAGTCACTCTACTAATTCCGAAGTTTCGTGGCAAGCACCGTTGCGCCGGATGCACGCACATAGCTAAGATTAACAATAGACTGGATTTAGGTTATTATTATAATATAATTAGTCCAATCATAGTTTTGAAACTTAACACAATTATAGGGATGATTATCCTTAATATTCTTAAGTTTGCGACCTCGAAAAATGTTCGCTCGCACCGGCACCGGCGCCGTCCCCCTCCCGAAGCTAAGATTTTGTAGAAATTTCCACATATTTCATGAATACAAACATAGAATAGCATAAAATATAGCCTCATGAGGTATCGCCCTCCCCCCAAAACTGCCTCGGGCCCACCACAAAACTTTAATGCTTTAATGTGTGGATTTATTTTCATTACAGCATAGACTTGCGTCTGCTGCATCATAGAAAACTTAGGTGCGAAATAATTTGCCCGCATGGAATCGCCCGAATACTGATCGCAAAGAAAAACAAATTTGTCTGCTTAGTAGGAATAAGCTTTACCATTAAAAGTGTGGAGACTCATAACATAATTTAACCCTATAACGGAATTCGCACTCCAGAATAGCCACACGGTGGTCAGCTTGTCAGTTCTGAACGATCGAAATTATTTTATGGTTTTAATTTTGAAAAATTTATGCTGAAAGTTAGGACATGTCAACTAGCGTTTAAAAAATGTGATTTTAATATACTGTGCATTCTGGAGATGGTACAGTCGCCTCTAAAAATAATGTTGCATATCATTTTTTTCCTCTTAAGCAAAAAACTTGAAAAATTGATACTTTGAGAGTGTGTGTACGTAACAAGCTTATAGTTTTTTTTATTTAACATAGCTTTTTTATAAAAATTTAACTAAATTTATTAATCTTGCTCTACTATATATCAATTTTTTAACATGCACTGATATTCTTTATCGTAGTCTATATATTCACTATTTTCACGTACATAGCTCAAATCGGATTGATTTTTATCCTGTGAAACCGGTGTTTTGTGCCACATTTTAAATAAATAACGTCGGCCAATCCCATGCGCCAACGCTGAAATAATAAATCATAGCTAATACAGCGGCAAGAAGCGGCAGCTGAATGTAGCATCATTACAACCCTTGATACATGATTGAAATAATAAATTCACAAACGCAATTGATACGTAACCATCCAGACTTTTTCAGTGCAATATATATAATACATATTTGAAAAATTATAATAAATCAATACACAACTTTTATCTAATTTTTTTAATAAGCAAATTGAAACTTTGCAATTGGTTCATTCACGAGTTAGTTGATCGATTTTCTGCATTGGGGTCTACTAATAAGGTAATTGGGCACTTTTTTAAGACTTGTGGTTATGATAGAAAATAGTTCGATATTGAGGTTTCGATCGTCTAAATTAGACAAGCTGACCTCCGTGCGCCACTGCCCTGTACTTAAACCTAATTATTATAAGAAATCCGATCCTACCCTATTATTTAAGCTCAGTTTCAGTAGCAAGCGTTTTATTTTATTTTGTTTCGCTGTTGCTTTAAAAATCAATTTCCTTAAAGGAGCCTTATTGATTCTAAATTGCTTTTGGATGGGTCGAGAAATGAGAAATGGTTGAATGATCAAACAAAAAATAATGATAATACAAGTGAACAGCAACCAAGTCAATCAGTTACGTGATGGTTTTTTTTTGCAGTGACGGAGATATCTTAAAAAAGCAAAAAAGAATAAACAACCGTAGAAAAAGTTATCCCATGTATTATAGCAGCAGCGCACCCAGGAATTTGGCTTGGGGAGGGGGCCTAGATATTTCATGCTCTTTTTTGCTTTTTTTTATGAAATATGTGAAAAATATCTAAAAAAAATTAGGTTTAGGGGGGGGCGGGCCTCGAGACCCCCCCCCTGGGTGCGCCCTTAATTACAGAGTTAACTAGTTGTACCACAAAGTACTACTGTATGCTTCGTACTAAAGAGGCTAGCAAAGTAGTGCCCAATTTTATATGTACCCTCCTGCAACACGCCATTGGTATGACTTTGGTTGGCCCCCCCACTTAGCATTTAATTTTTACATGATATCACAGTAAGGGCCTGTCCTTAAATTAAGTAATGCTCTAGGGGGAGGGGGGGTGTGGCCTTTCGTTACACTCAATGTTTTTTAATGTGTTATTTCTTGAAAATGCGTTATGAGGGGGGGGGGGGTCAAAAATAACAAATTTTTGCGTTACTTAATTTAAGGACGTTCCCTAAGCACAGAAACGTAAACATCGTTGCACTGCATGTTGATATATAAAGTGTCATTCACGTTGACTCTACGTTAAATGTGTAATAGGCCTATAACCTTGAGGTATAACACTACTATTTTCAATTGATATTGTAAAATAAAGCCGCTTTTGAAATTGTTTTTACTATATTCTTGCAGAACAATTTTTTCTTAATGTATAATAATCCTTAATTTTTGAGAGCCTCTTCATTAGCTCATACAAAAATTAAATTCAAAGCAGAAGCGAATCAGTTCGTTTCTGCGTGGAAAGTAATCGACTAAAACTTATTTAGATGTGTTTACAAAAATTACAACATCAAAAAATTATTTTTTTGTAGTGTAATTTTGTTTTAAAAAGATCAACACTAGTATTTTGGGATTTTAAATGAATTTTATAGTAGAAAATTATTAAAAAATCGAAAAAGTTTTAGAATACAAACAAATGAACAAATGCTATGACAAACACAGATGATAAAGTGTAATAAATGTCAAATATAACAGTTGGCATGCGGTACATGGCGGGTAATTTGAATTCAAAATGAGGAATGCTAGATCTTGAAGATTTTAACCTTATAATCATCTTGCATCCTTACAAAAGTTTGGTGGAATATCGGGATGGTGTCTGAGAATATTTCACTTAAATTTCGCGGAAATCTGTAGTGCCATTTTGAAAATATCATAAAAAAACATCTGACCTCCCATAAGACCCAATGAAAAGTCAGCCCCCCGAGAACAACTGATTTTTTCAGGGTCGTGGCCTGTATTTTTTTGTTGGCCTTGGTTGAGGTAGTAGTAGTAGTAGGGAGACCATTTTTGGTCCAGCGATTAGGCGCAAACCCCGATTTGTCCGTACACCAAATAGCAAACTGATGAACCACGTGCCCTTCAGGATGCAAGTTTTCTTTCTCTAAGAGGATTTAATTTTGCCTGACACCTCTTTGTCAAGGGCATTATACTGGAACTTTTCCATCCATACTAGGATCAATCGCCCAGTTTTTGCCAAAGTTTTTGCGTCGAAAATAGCTTTTTAGACATAACAATACAACCATTCGTTAAGTGAGACTCGAACCCACAAACTCGCGCAACGCCGTGATCGAGGCAGTTCCGTCGAATATAAGCTGCCATCATAGCAGCGCTATATCCGAAGCAGGACCACTACACAAGCGGACACAAACTCACACATCTATCTAACATCGCTATCGTCCCAGCAGAACTTGGTTACTTTAAGGTAACATGTATCTATAATATAATTTAATACATGTTACAAAATTTCAACAAATGTCGTCGTTTAATTAATATTTTAAATTTATGTAATATGTTACAAGAGCTCGCGGTCCATGTAAGAACAGAACTTACTTTAATTCATTTGATGTAAGTTTGGGAAGCAACTGCCTCCCCTAACCAATTACAGATATTAAATAAAAAGTAAATTGTTAATTCCTAGTTGTTTGCAAAAACAAACTCTTTTGCAAGTGTAGAAGATAATTGTATAATGAGTCTTTTGTGGCAAAAAAAGTTTAAATTTTAAAAAATCTATTTTTTCTGTTTTAAATTTCACTACACCTTCACCTTGGAATATTATACAATAGCATTGTAGGCCTTACACATTTCCTGTGGTGGCAACGTGGATCACACAATATCAACATTCAGTGCAACGTTGATGTCAAGTATTTGTACTTGCTGGGTTTCTGTAAAAAAATGTTTTGGTCCCGCCAGCCACACAGGCTAAAAAGCTAGTTATAACGTACTAAAATATCTAAATTATGTTTGTGTTGATTTTTTAAAATTGGTTCCTATTTGGTTCCTACCCAAGATAAGCAAAGTTCCTAGTGCACACATAGAAACAATTTTGAGTAATTTATATTTTTCTTTGCAAAAAATACTCTTTATTTAAAATACATTAAAAATTAAATTTAACGATTTTATACACTTTCTGTGCTCTACTCTTTAGTTCTGTTTTACACGGAATTCACGCCCGGTTTATACTTAGAACCAAGTCTACATAAAATGCCAGAAATGCTTGTCATGCTAAAATAGTATGAGAGTATCACAAATTGACAAACCCTTTAAATTTTAATGTGTAGTAAAATATATATTTTTTTCTTCCTAGCCCGCGTGGCAATGACTAGAGCAGAAATTAGTTTAGACGAAAATTTGTTTTTTTAGATAACGCCAAAAATGTGTTATTGGGGTGTATTTTAACCTATTTCAGCAATATCGTCGTGATGTCTGTCTGTGTGTGTGTATATTTTTTTTGTCCGTAACACGATAGCTCCTAAACCGCTAAACCGATTTTCATAAAATTTTCAGGTAAAATAGTGTTCGACACTCTAACAAGCTGATTAGATTTTGGTCAAAATTCATTAATGCTAATGACAGTTTTTTGACAATTAAAACATTTAAAAAATGCTAACTTTTTAACGGAGCATTGTATCAATATGCGGTTTTCGGAAATAAATTACATTTTGCTCATTAATTTATGTTGTAGCTTTACTATTTAAAATATTTACATTTACACTTAAGGTGTGCTAATAGGCTAGCTAGGAAGGTATCAGATCCGTAATAGATCCATTTATTTAAGTTTTAGTTTAGAGGCTTATCGTCAAAAATCGTGCCCCGTTGGATAGTTGTGGAAGATTTTTAAAACGGCCTTAAATCGATTGGTAATAGATCACTTAATTGTAAGTCACCGGGTGTTTGCCTCCAGTTTGAGTGGGATGGCCTTTGTGACGTCATAAATCCAAGATGGCGGTTTTTAATGTTTTTCACAAACTTTGGCTTATAACTTTCGCTAAATTAGTTTCCCAGCAAAATTGTCAATACGTTTTTTGTTTTCAAGATAAATTAGCGTTATATTTTAAAAACTAACAAAATTTTTTTAAATAAAAAAATTTACTTTTTTTACCCGAAAAAAAATTTAAGGAAGGAAGTTTAAGACTATCTCAAATCTATTAGTTATCGATCATTCAAATTTAAGTAGCCGGGGGTTTGCCTCAAATTTGAGCAAGAGCGCCTGTGTGACGTCATAAATCCATTTTTTCCATGGTTTTTTCATAAACTTTTAAATTTCGCTGGGTGTTTGCCTCCATATTTTTTCACAAACTTTGGCTTATAACTTTCACTAAATTGGTTTAACAGAAAAACTGTAAATACGTTTTTTGTTTGCAAGAGAGCATTAATTAATTTAATAATTTAGCTTTACATTTTAAAACTAACGAAGATATGATTTTTTTTTTACTAAAAAAGTTTGACTATATTTTTTATTAAATAAAAATACATTAATATTTTTGTTAGTTTATAAGATGTAAAGCTAACTTCTTCACTATATTCATCTCTGTTCTCTTGCAAACAAAAACCTCATTTACAGTTTTTCTGTAAAACCAATTTAGCAAAAGTTATTAGCCAAAGTTTGTAAAAAAAATTGAAAATGCTGCCATTTTGGATTTATGACGTCATATAGGTCCTCGTACTCAAATTTGAGGCAAACCCCTGGCGACCTAATATTAAGTGATCCATCACCAATCGATTTGGGAAGTCTAAAACTTTCTTCCTTGATTTTGTATTTTTGGGTAAAAGAATGGCTATTTTTTAGTAATTTTTCAAAGATAATATATATTATTTTTGTTAGTTTTTATCGTCTTTTTTGGGGTTCTATTGCAAACAGAATACGTAATAATTTTTTTATACGACTGTCTTGTAAAAGGGGGTTTTGCGCACGGAGAACACGATCTGAAAATGGCATTTTGCGCACGCTGTGTGCAAAACGTTTTGCACACGCTTATGTCATTTTTGCGCACGCCTATGTCATTTCTGCATACAGGTCTCCCGTCATTGTGATTTTTGTTGTTGTCACCCATCAATATAAGTTGGCTTAGTTCCGTAGCAACCGTCACTGCTCGTATGTTTTACGTCAAAAAATTGTTGAATTTTTAAAGTTTTGTTGTAAAAATGTCGGAAATAAAAACAAGTTAAATTAAAATTTGATTTTTCTTTCTTTATTAGCAGTCGTATAAAAAATATTGTAAAAAACTCGTTTGAAAACCTCTTTGCACACTCCCTCGACTTGTAGACCGAGCTTTCGGCTCTCGATCGTGTGCAAAGAGTCGTTTTCAAACCTTGTTGTTTAAATAACTATTCTGTAAAACTAATCTAGAAAAAGTTGTTAGATTTTACCGTCTTTCTTGGGGTTCTATTGCAAACAAAAAACGTAATAATTTTTATGTAAAACTAATTTAGAAAAAGTTGTAAGCCAAAGTTTGTAAAAAAAACATGAAAAAAGCCGCCATGTTGGATATATGACGTCTTACCGGCCTTCCTACTAAAATTGGAGCCAAACACCCGGTGACTTAAAATTGTATGATCTATTACCAATCTATATAGAGTAGTATATGTATATACTATTTACGTAGTATTACTCTATCTAAGTAGGTGTCCTAGCTGTACGAACTTAATATAAACCCTATCTTTGAAACGTCAATATTCATCTTTTAGGTGATATTTTTGATGTCCTTAAAATATTGGATGGTTATGCGTAAAATGATGCAGCTTAAAAATTTCTTGTTGGCACCTTTCGATACGGCGAAATTAAAAGAAAGAACCTTCTATTCTTAAATTTGATTCTGTAAAAAACCGTGTCCAATCTTTTTGGTCCATTGAACAAGTACGTCCAGTCCTTTGTCTGACATCAATGAAAAGAAGTGCTACCTACTTACTATAAATCTGCTTTCGTCATTCGTTCATAAATCAATGAATTTTTTAGTATTAAAATGCTAAAATTAATATTTTAAAACAAAAAAAAAACAATCACTTTTACTCACTTTTTTGCTTCATAAATTAAGTATTAGTCATCAGTAATATGTGATTTGATTTAACAAGGGCGCACCCAGGGGGAGTTCGGGGCCCGGGCTCCCCCAAGCCTAAAATGTTTTAGTTATTTTCTATATATTTAGCATAGCATGAAATACGACATCATGAGGTTTCGGCCCCCCCCCAAGACAAATTTTTGGGTGCGCTACTGGATTTAATTTATTTTAAAAAACACTAAAACCAGTATTTACTAAAGGTTCTAAAGTTCTAGGTCTAAAAGTTTAGGTTCTGATTGAAGGTTTAACTTATTTTTTTCCTTGGATGTTTTTGATTTTTATAATTTGTGGGTTGGGAACAATTCGCCTCGGGCCTATTCGCCGCAGGACCATTCGCCGCGGGGACGATTCGCCGCAATTATTTTGGTTTAAGTTTTATTTTAATCTAACTGAACTTATTTTTTACGTCATCGCTGCCCTGTCTTCTTTTGTTAGGAGATAAAAATCTGTGTTAAACCTAACTGTGGTCAATTGATCGCAAACATATCCTAACCAGTGTCTAGACCAGCAACATGTTGCAACAAAATGTTTCCCACAAAAAAAAATATTTAAAAAAAAATGGTTTTTTAAGAAACTAATTTATAAAAAAAATTAAATTTGGAAAATATTACTTTTTTATAAAGTAGTCTATAAAAAAAAGTTCACATTTTTTTTATAATAGATACTTTTTTAAAAAGCAATTTTTCCAAAAACTAAGAAAATATAATTTCTTACTCTAGGGGTAGCGTTTATAAAAGAACACGCTGTACCTACGTACGTACTTATTGTGCATTTACATCGTGGCGTTTACCCTCGAACATTTTATTTTTTTCTGTGCGTATCAAATTTCTTAGCTGTCTTCTGGTTTGCCTGTAGATTTCTAGGTATCTTTGTTGTTTAGTACTGAGCCATTTCAAGTATGTGAGTTTTTTTCTTTGGCCATTTACTGAATTTCGTCCGTCCACCACATCTTATTGTTATGTCTATTATCTTGGTATCCAACAGCTCCTTTGCTTGCTTCCTTCAAGCTTTTTATTATGTTTGTATATATCTCTTCCAATTCTAGACTTAAGTTGTATTTTTGATCCATCTATCATCCATCCATTAAACGCTTTGTTAAGTATATCCTAAACTATCAAAGATAACATTTTTCGACACTTTTATCGGGCGGACGTTTTTTAGGCTGTAGCATGCACGTGCGCTGATGGGCGTTTTAAAAAACTCCTAAAAAAGGGTCGATTAAATAGGGGTACAAGCGTTCGCAAGAGATTGATTTTATAGACAAAGAGTTACACACAAGTTTTGATTTTTTTCTTAAATTAAATCCAAGGAAGAGGAACATTCAAATAAACTTAAAGTTTAACGAATTCAAGAGCCTCATCTGTTTTAGATTTGTTAATTGAATTTGTGCTTCTGTTCATGTAATAGAATGTCCTATAATTAAATTATTTTCTGCAAGTCCCCTTTTGCTTCCATCAATATAGAGTAGCAGTGGCGGCGCGTGTTGTAAAACTTTAAGGGTGCACACCCAAAAAAAAGATATATTTAGTTAGATATTAGTTATCTATTATTATTGCTTATAGAAATAAACTATAAATGTATCATACCTAGTTTTTATATTTCACAACCACGTTTTGTATTGTAAGTGAAGTAAATTCTTTAATAACGAATTCATTGAACTTTGGAATTTCTTGAATAATTTTTTTCTCATTAGATAAAATTGCGAGGGCAGTTAATTTATTATCACCCATTGTGCTTCAAAGGAAAGTTTTAATTCTCTAACCAAACAACCTTATGCTTCTGCAGTTGTCATAGGCATCGTAACCACTGATTCTAGCACGCAAATGCTATCAGAATTAGAAACTTCCAACATTCTCGTATTTCCGAAATCGTCGAAATCAAAACAATATTACCCGACCGATGACGCCAAGTTGTCTCAGTGCACTAATTTAAGGTGCACACACACACACACACACACATCTTTAACAGCCAACGGTAACCAAGGATGCGGATGGCATCAAGGGGTTGCGGCCGGCATCGATTGCCTCAATTGATTCACAAGAGCACAAATCGATGTAAGGCCCAGATTATGTGTACTGTACTGTAAAATTCTATAGGGACATGTCGTTCTCTCTTTCTATATTTCGTAATTAGAATGCGACATAACATCTACGGTGCACACAATTTGGGTCCAGTTAAGTGCGACAGCAGCCGGCCTACGCATCTACTTCATGTTCGTTTGAACACGAATAAAAAACACATGCATACCGGGTAATAGTTTTTAGTTAGTAATCAAGTCTTTGATGCATTTCTTTTGAGGTTTATTAATACTTTATGATAAAATTATTTATTAAAGAATTATCAAATTTTAATATTTTTTTAAGCAAAATTTGGGAGTGCACGTGTACGTGTGCACTTATGAAGGAACCGCCACTGTAAAAGTAGATAATTGAATGTTACTTCTTTTTTCATCTAACACAGCATAAAATTTTCTTACATTTTTATGCAATTTAAAATTCAAATGTTTGAATGACCAGTCTTGTTTTTCACCGGCGGTCTATGGAGGGAGGGGTAAGAAGGTAAACTATCGAAAACAATATTTAGTTTTAAGAAATGGTAGCTACTACAAGCGGAAAAAAGATTTTAGTTTGATTTGCGGTTAGTCAGATTTCCGAAAAAAAGCGAACAGGAACTATCCGTACAGAAAAAAGCGGACACGGAAAAATTGCACTCGGAAAAAAGCGCACAGATAACAGTATAAAAATAAAACCGACACACAAAATAAAAAAATGGTCTCTAAATTTGACTATAGAAATATCGGGCTCGTGTTGCTCATACACCTCAAAAATTTCGATGGAATTGTGAAAAATCTAAATATTTTAATATTACAAATAAATAATTTTTTAAAACTCATCAATGATTTTGCGATTTTCAGCGTTTTAATTTTGTGTGCAGGTGTAAGTTTTCATAAATTTTTAAAAATCTAAAACATTTTAAAAAATCTCAAAGTTTTTCAAAACTTTGCTTTTTAAAAGCGCTCCAATCCTTTCCATATTTATTATTAGGTACAGTAGGGGTTTAATGTTCGAAGGGTACAGTGCTAGAAATATTTTAGTGTTTTCTCCTAGTCTATTGACAAAGACCAAGAACCGCCCGTTAATCCTTTTTGATATTAAATCAAGTGTGCATGACCAATCGATCATTAGTTTTTGCACTATTTTCATCAAAACTTGATGTATCATCGCCGCTAAATAGCCCACGGTGTAATCGACACTTTTTTTAATAAAAAATGGATTATCATCACGAAGCTTTATTTGTCGCTGTTCAGGTTTTACCCGTGCGAAAGCAAATATAATATATTTTCTTCAAGTGAAAATTTTGGATCTTTTGTGTTTTATCAAATGCTGTCAGCGGATGTTCCTCTATTGGAGCACATATGCACCACATGCAAAATATAAAAGAAGAATAAAATGTTTATTTTATATTATTTTTGTTTAAACCTCTTCATAATTATTTATATTAATTACACGGTTGAGAATAACCCGTGGAGGTAGTTTCCCACTAGTTTGGCGCAAGGGCGGATCCAGAGGTGCTTCTCGGGGGGGGGGGGGGTCACTTTAGGTGATATTCTCTGTTGGTAAAAAACAGTATATAATTTTTGAAAAATTTTGAATTTTTATTAACAAAAACCTTAGTTTTTACTTATTTTTTGTATAGTCAAAAAATTCTCGGGGGGGGAGGGCAAGTGCCCCTAGTGCCCCCCCCTGGATCCGCCACTGGTTTGGCGTGCTCTCACTGCTCGATGACGAAAACGAAAACGGTTGATTGGGCGGTTGCGGTCGGCACCCATGCGTTGAACGGGAAAGACTTATACAGTTTACAAAATATAGATGCACATACAACGTACGTCTTCCTCTGTTTCATAAAACAGCTAAAAATATGCTCAAGTTTGGACAAGTTTTCTATTTTGTAAAAAAAATTAAATCTTAAGCGTATTTTATAATTAAATGCATGCAATTTTATTTTAAAAAATCATAAATTTTTCTTTTAATTTCTAAAAAAAGCAGCTGCTGCTAACCTATGGATTTTCGAAATTTTTATCATTACATGTAAAATTTGAAAGCAAATATCTCAAAAACTAAACTATGGATTTTCAAAATTTTTACACGGTTGTAAAGATATTCAACAAAATTTCAAAACAAGGTATTACTAGACCCACTTCTTTCACTATTCAAAATATAGGGGTAAAATATACCCCTCGAAGATGGGGCGTGCTACAAAAATTTCAAGATAGCCAAAAATTGCCCCCCTCGCAAACAAAATCGACGTGTTCGAGCGTTTCTCTAAATTTGCACGAAAAATACCCAAAAACACCTCTGTTACCGTTTAGTTGGGATACCCTGTATTATTGCTTGAATAATATAAATTTGACTGAAAAAGCATGCTGGGTTGACTTATTTTTTAACCATCCATAGGTAGGAAGGCAGTGGATCGTCAAAAAAAACTTTTTTTTATTTTCACTGAATATGTTTGTGTCAAAAAAGACCTAACCACCAAAATGCTTTATGGCGTCTGTCCGGGTCCGTCTGGAACAGGATAACTTAAAAATCAATATAGCTATTTTCCTAACAAGTGCCAAAAATCGATTTTTCCGCACCCAAATGCAGTTCTTTGACAGAACGATGCGTAGCGAGTTTTGTCAAGCATTTAAATGCGGAAAATAGATTTCTGTAAGCTTTAGGAACAATTGTATGTCTACAAGCGAAGCGTCAACGGGAAAACATAAAAAAATAAAATTATCATAACAAAAACATTTCATGTAAATAAAATGGTATTCCGTAAAAATAATTGAGATATAAGTATAGCCAATTTCTCCAATATACATTTCAAAATGAAAAGTCTCTACTAGTATGGAAAAGCTTTGTTAAACTTTGCTATTACAGTCAAACTTGTTTATGTTCAATTGAGCACTGTACCTAAGAGTCAATTTATAGCCGTTATAGCCAAGTATCAGAAAGCTTTTAGAAACTACTACTTTGAGAACAATTATTTTTAGTGAATACCATTTTCGCGTACTTGTTTCTGTTATGATTTCACTTTTTTTAATTAAAATATGTGGAATATGTTTAAAACTTTTGCGATGCCTTAGCTTTTACCTTTTTTAATTTTCCTTTTGAAATGAATAAATTTCTATTTCCATCAATTTGTGTTTGGGCGGGGGAGGGTGTTATTGGAGTTTCTTTTAGGAACTTTTCTATAATTTCTGTGAGTTTGCCAAATCCCTGCAGCTTTATATGGATGATTCTACCATATATATCATATCATATATATCATTTTTAAAATAACAGTACAGCACAGTAAATAACTTTGTTTTTTTAAATTTATGTAAGTGTAAGCTAAGAAACATGTATTTTCCCGAATTTTAGGAATTATTGCATAAAAATTCCAGAGGGATGAGTACCAGAGGAATGAGTTTTTTAATGGTTTTCCAATTTAAATCAAAATCTATTGAGACTACTTAACTTAAGTTTTATATAAACAAAATTCCTATACTTATAATTTTAAAACAATCAACAAAAATATTATACTATTGATATCAGTCGAATATTTACTACCGAAATAAAAAGCTGCCGAAAATAAAAAGATCTATAACTTAAACCAAACTAAAGTTGACATTATCTGTCACAACTTGTCACCCTCACAGGTAAATTAGATATCCAGGGCCGGCTCTTTCTCTAGAAATTAACCGGTGGTATTCACAAATATTGTGTTATTAAAAATGGAGCACGTTTAAAATTGTAAAATTTTCCGGAGAAAATGTAAATTCGGATTTTCAAAAATATGACTGCAAACTTAAGTTTTATCAATTTTTTGATAAATAGTTAAGACTTGGTTAAATATTATTTATTAGGATATTTTTTTCAATCTAAGTTTTTAATATTTGGTTTGGGACTACACCAGAGGAATGAGGTATTTGCTTTGTAATAAAAAAATTATAAACTTGCAATTTTTTTATACATTAAACTCAAATGCTCCATAAAGAAAACATTTCGTTTTAAATCTTATAACTAAAACTATGCTTCATTTGCAGTCTGTGTTTGAAAAATATGCATTCCCACTCCACAGCACCATTTTTGTAGAATCATCCATATAATTTATGGAATCGGGCAATAATAGTTTTACATAAGTTACCATGTATAGAGGAGGGATGTAATTAAAAGTTTTAGTATTTTTTATTTGTGTGTCTCCGTCACTGTACATTTTTTTTACTTTTAAACCACAAAATATAATGAAATTTGGCGTTGGAAAATCTCTTGTGACCATTTTTTCAATAACTAAAAATACTGTCGGAACTTTGGTTTTCCAGATATCGAAAGAAACGTAAAATTAAATTTTAAAGCAATATATTCACCCAACATGGAGTATTTCTTCAATTTCAATATCTTTTTGTTGGGAAGGCATTAGATCCATTATACTCCGTTTATATATTTTATTCCACGATTAACATTAATATTGATAAAGGGACACTGTGCAAAATTAACAACATTTTTAAGAAGACTTTTTTGTTGATAGCGAGTTTGAGAGAAATTAACATTTCATGTAATTCCCAATACAAAACACAAATTTTCCAAAATTCTATTTTAAACTTCTTATCCCCCCCCAAATTTTTTTTCCTGGGGATGGTCATGCCTTCTCTAGTAGTTAAAGTGATGGTCTGTGAACTACAGACCGTAGTTTTTTGTACTGCTATTGCCATTTTTACGATACGATGCTAATCTAAACTAAAACCTCCATGTCACTTTTTTGATCTTGAAATTTATTGCTATTTAGCAGCAAAACCAAATTCCAGATCTGTAAAACTGTGTTTTTTATATATAGTCCCCCCTAATAGTCTATGGACAAATTAAGTTTCGTGTGCAAGTCGTGCCAACTTTCTGCCGATAAGCTAACTTTGTTAAGGGCATCCCATATATCAGGTTTTGACTTGCTGTCATTCTGATAAATGCGTTTTTTGAAAGATATGGCGGATTTAAAATGGCGGAAAGGCGTATCTTTAAAAAAATTGTAACTTTTTTATTTTCATGGAACAAAGTTTAAAATACTTTCTTTGTAATGTTTTTAAAAATGTATTGGTTAGAAAATATATAATTTTTTGTATGTCAAAAAACAAAAAAAAATAAAAAAAAAAGGTAAATTTTTTTTATTTTCTCTAATTTTATTTATAAAACTATTGGAGCTAGAAAAAAACGGTTTATATAAAGAAGATAGCTGATTTGATTCTTTATTCAAATATGGTTCAAGTGTTCCAATGCGTTAATTAGTTTTTAAGTTATTTTCAAATAACTGGAAAAAAATAGAGGTCTTTGGGGTATATTTAAAAATTATGCTTTTAATGAAAACCATAAGAACAAAGTAACTTAAATTTGTTTAACATACCTAGCAGATCAGGTTTTGACTTATTGTCATTGTGATAATCGCGCCTTTTTTTAAATATGGCGGATTCAATATGGCGGAAAAGCATATTTAAAGACAAATTGTTTTTTTTATTTTTTATCCGATTTCAATACAACAAAGTTTAAATTACGTGATTTCAAATGTATTTAAAAAATACTTTTAAAAAAATGTATTTTTTTTAATATTCGAAAGACAAGTCGGGTGAAACATGTGACAAAAATGATTTTATTTATTTTATTTTTTAATTGACCCCCATATATGGACGTCGCTGAAGGGTTTGTCATTAATTAAACCCCACTGACTTACCCATTGTTAAAAAGAAAATTT
This sequence comes from Aspidapion aeneum, assembly GCA_963576565.1. NCBI lineage: Eukaryota > Metazoa > Arthropoda > Insecta > Coleoptera > Brentidae > Aspidapion > Aspidapion aeneum. The sequence continues at coordinate 35,473,954 of OY755041.1, forward strand.
TGTTTCCTACAATAATAGTATAAAACACATTTTTGTCAATTAAGCTTAGTTTCTGAGAAAATTGGAAAAAACTTGTAACAGAATTAATTTCTTTGGTGATTTGTAGAAATTGATTTAAGTTGCACAGGCCTGTGAAGTTTTAATCTGAAGATAAATCTTACACTATTGTACACGTTTAAAAGGAAATTTTATTGTCTACAATCGACTATAGGCCACAATTTTTGATAGAGAGCTTGGTTTTTAAGATAATCGTGTAAAACCTATGTGGTTCCTTTAATTGTTTTATATTTTCTTAATAAACGGACGCCGCTGGAGAGTTTGTCATTAGCCTGACCCCACTGACTAATACATTGTTAAAAAGGAAATTTTATTTTCTATAATAAACGGCAAAATATGTTTTTTTCCAAAAAGCTTAATTTTTGAGAAAATTGGATAAAACTTGTAAAAAATTGATAAATTTAGTGATTTTTCAAAATTGATTTTATTTACGGACGCCTTTAAATTTCTATATATAAAACTACCATTGCCTTATTATACATCATTTAAAAGGCAATTTTATTGTCTATAACAAAGTGTGTATTATATTTTTTGATCTGGAGCTCGGTTTTTGAGAAAATCGGGTAAAACCTTTAATAAACATGTTTCTTTTTTAAATTTATTTACACTACCTCAATAAACGGACACCGCTGGAGAGTTAGTCATTAGTCATACCCCACTGACTTATACATTGTTGAAAAGGAAATTTTATGGTCTACAATAAAAATTACTACATATTTTTCCGTGGGCTTAGTTTTTAAGAAAATTTGAAAAAAATCTACAAATTTCAGGATTTGGGGAGTTTGGAGGATTTTAAATTTTAAAAACTAATATAATTTTATTTTTAAATTTGATTTTACACATTTTTGATCTATTTCTATGTCATTGTGTCTTTAGAGCGTCAACTTAGTTACATTTTTAGAAATTCGAACACGACTATATCAGAGGGGGGGGATAAAAAAATTGGACCAAAAACTTGCCCGGCAACATCCAAATCGTTAGTCTGTGACCTATTCTCAGCTAGGATCCATTGTCAAACTGCGGTCCTCATATTTTGCATACTCAACTACCTCTAGCACCTGCACTATATTGTAAAAACTTTCGTCGATTGATAGTAGGGACTTATTGGAATAAGACCTGACTTTATTTTGGAGTCGACTTTATTTTGACACATTTAAGTGTCTATTCACTTTCAAAAATAACAATAACAACGTTGTTTGATAATGTCCATTAAACAACGATAACAATAATAATAGAAATCACCTGTTTTACTAGACGCCTTAGCTGCGTAAAGCCGCGCGCCGCCTTATAGGCGTCCGCGTACGGTAATACACTTTCGGTAGTCGTTTTGGTGACAACAAATTGTTTTTTATTGAAACAAATATAAAATATACATCTATATAAGACTTATATACACCAAACTAAAGAAAAGTGTTCATTCTATAACTTTTATTTAAACTTTTTTTTAAAATTTTGCTTTAGTGTTATTAAAAATGTAGGTTAAACTTTACTAGCTATACAAAAAAAAAATCAAAATTTTATTTTTTCTAAAAAAACGAAGCAAAATTTTGAAACATATAATAGAAAGTTATTTTATTGCGGGTGTTTACTGATTCATTTGCCATTTTTGCAACCCTCTACGACTATTTTTAAGAAAGATACAATGTTTTAAAAAGTATCGTGCAAAAAAAAGTATTGGCAGCTTAACTTTAAAAAAACGCATTTACCAGAATGACAACAAGTCAAAACGTAATCTATGGAGTACCCTTAACAAACTTGGCTTATCGGCAAAAAGTTGGCACGACTTGCAGAAGAAACCCCCTTTTAGGCCGATTTGTCCATAGACTATAAGTTGGAATCATATGGAAAACTTTTTTATTTTTAATTTTAGGAAAAAAAGTTATTCTTCTTAAAAAGTTCTGCATTATCTAAAACCTAGAATACAGTCATCAAATATCCAATTTTTTCAGTGGTATACGAGATTTGTTAAAAAATATGAGTTTCACTTAAGAGTAAAGTACCTTTAAATTTGACAAATTCGAAAAATGTTACTAAAAAAAGTTGATGAGAATTAAAAATTACGTTTAAATCTGCAAATACATCCACTTAAATTAAAACTTCAAATTATTTTATTTTTTACTAATATTTATATTTAGAATGAACATGTATCTCTTTGTGATTACGAAACACATAATAACCTTTTAGTTTTTCGATGTTTTCTAATAATTTTGCAATTAAAACGCGTAATAAGTGCATATTCATTTATTTAGCAAATTTAAAGGTACTTTACTCTTGGGTAATACTCATATTTTTTGACAAACGTCGTATACCACTGGAAAAATTTGACATGTGATTACTGTATTCTAGGTTTTAGATAATGCAGAACTTTTTATGAAGAATAACTTTTTCTCCTAAAATTAATAATAAAAAAGTTTACCATATGATTCCAACTTAGGGGGTCATACTATGTTACTATGTATGTATGTATATATATATATATATATATATATATATATATATATATATATATATATATATATATATTTAAAAAACTACTTTTATGGATTCAAAACTCAATTTTACACCAAAATGTCAAAAAATGGTTTAAAATTTTTTTTAATATGGTTTTGTAATTTTCAAAGAAAAAATCAATATATTGTTACCTTCCTAGCCCACGCAGTAATGGCATTTTTGAGATAGTGTCGAGAATGTGTTATTTGGGTGTATATTGATCTATTTTAGCAAAATCGTCATGACGTGTGTGTGTGTGTATATCTGTCCGAAACGCGATAGCTCCTAAACGGCTAAACCGATTTTCATGAAATTTTCAGTTAAAATATTGCTTGACACTGTAACGCTTATTAAATTTTGGTCAAAATCTATTAATTCTAATGAAAATTTTTTATATCAACCTTAAAAACAGTTTTTTGTATATATGTCCGAAACGAAAGCTTCTACCAAGTTGGTTATAACACATATTTTTGAAAAAAAATATGCGCTACAATATTCCGAAAAGCGTATATTGATGCGACGTTCCGTTAAAAAGTTAGCATTTTCTTAACTTTTTAATTGTCAAAAAACTGTCATTAACATTGATGTATTTCGACCAAAATCTAATCAGCTCGATACAGTATCGAATACTATTTTGTAGTTGTAGTGAAATAAACATTTTCTTTTTCCAATAAAAAAACTTATTTGAAAACGCGTTACGCGTTTTCCTAATATGGGTTAGGACTATTTACAACTAGGGCGACCATAAGTAATGATTATTTTCAAAAATTTAATATGACTTGATTTATACAATTTGAAGCATATCTTGTTGACATCATTTAAAATAAGGGGTCCGATCAGAGCACAGATGCAAAAATATGCATATGCAAACTATTGCCTTTAAAAAATACTGTATCCCTTTGTTTAATAGTGTAGCGTTGTAGCTACAGCTACCCTGAAAAGTTTCAAACACTTGTCGCGTAATCTTGATAATTTTGCCGGGGCGTGACGTGTTAATTTTTTGGATTTGCATTAATTTCAATATGCCTGCTTTGAATAATTGTTTTCGATATGCATTGTTAAGTGGGGTGCTTTAGTTGATTTTGTATAATTTATTGAGTAAATGTCGATCGTTTTTTGATTGAAGATTGAGCTGTTATAAAGGTGTAACAAGGTTCGGTTTTTGGACCTTTTAGTAACTTCTTGAACGAGCCACTGTAAATCTATACTGTAATAGTTACTACTACTAAATTGTTTTCGTTTTAATATGTATTTAAAAAAATTCTAATTTTAGTTTTTTTTTCACAATTTTGTGTTAATTTCAAATAAAATCATTACTAGTTCTATTAAATCATGCTTTTTAGTAATATTTATACATTCCTTTATTCTTCAAAAATGTCCTCAATAGTCCGAATTTCTTGATAATTCGGATCTGCCTGGTGTACCTTTGTATTATTTCACCAAGTTTTGGAGGTCTGGTTAAATTAACTAACCACTTTTTTATTTAGTGTTCTGGTGTTCTTAGTTCAGTTGTCTCTGACTCATATTAAACATGTCTAAAACCGATTCTGCATTAGTTAATACAGGCTCAGGCTCAGGCTCAGGTGTCATCCGTACTCCCTATTAAAGATCTTTTAGGTAACGCTTTCTGGCCCTACATTTTTTCTGGACTCAATATTCAGGGGTGCCCTGCTCAAAATAGTAACAAGGCATGTTTCAATGCAACTGTTTCACGCTCAGCTGCCTATCGGTATTAAGAGTGTGTATAGAGGAAGCTTTTCTGGAAAACGGTTTGAAAATAAAAATAGAGTAAAGGTAATCTTTGTTTTTATATTGGCACCAAATCAACGCAGATAGCCTACGCGGATGATATTTTGGTGTTCATAGTAGATAAAGATCTTTGACCGAAACAGTGCTTGATATAGACGCCAAAAAACGAGGACTAAAACATAGCTTACTTTGGCCGGAGTTTGCAAATCTTGGAGACAGAATAAGATGCAGAGTCACGCACTTTTGGAGGTATAGGTGCTAGGGGCTAGAAGCCGATACGAGTCCTCTTATAATCTACAATCTACCCATTTTTATAAAAAACTTCAAAAAACCAAAACCGATTTTAAGAAATACCTATGCTAGTAAAAAAGAAAATAAGACTCTCCAATATATAGAAGCTTACAGGTAAATAAATTACAACAGACTGTACTAAAAATGTCATTTAAAAAATGTGTCATAGGCTTATACAATACCTTAGAAGGTTCCTTAAATTTCTTTGCTTAGAAGAAATAGAAAATAAACTTAATTTTAAGTATCTACTTAGAATAAAACAGCTCGGACCAAGATATTATTCGGTGGAAAGTAATGACGTCATCTATGACGTCATACGCTACGACCATCACCGCTTGGATAAAGTTGGTAATTACCAGATGAGAACAGTAAATTCAGGATGATCGCATGGATATAACTATAGCTTCTATGGTAATTGAATCTGGAGTTCACGGAACACTAAGGGTAGCTATTCTGGGTCTTAAACGATGCGCCCATTCATATCAGACGCTTTGACCAATAGCAAACTCTGAGCGGTCAGGTGTTGTGCGAAATGACTTGTCTCGACCAATGGCATAATCGCCCGCTCTTCAGAGTTAGTGAATTTTACACTTTTGAAGTCAAATCTGTTCTCCTGCCCCGGACCGACTAAATAGTTTCTCGGTCGGATCGTACGAGAAGCTTGCGCATTGGAGGGCTTTTCGCATAGCACGTGACGGCTCGGAGCTAATTTAAAACTTGCCACTGGCCAAAGCATGTGATGGGAACTATCACATCGTTCAAGACCTAGAATAGCTAACCTGGAGTTGAAAGAAATACATGTCTTAAATAATCCGACCCAAAACGAATTTTTGTACCTCTTTTTTCAAAAATTAGGCTTGTACACCGTGGCCGAGGGTGCGCGAACATTCGGAAAGAATTCGCCTTGGGAGGTATTTCGAATTTTTTATTATGTTATTGTAACAAATGTAATTAAGTTAAATATGATTTTTACAAAACATTGAATCCATACAATGCTCGAGAAAGGGGTTTGTTGAAATAGTTGAAAGGGTTGCTGGCCTTTTTATTTAGTTGTAAAAACGGGTGTACAGAATTTAAAATCGACGATGTGGAATGGAAAAAATAAAGAGTGAATTTAAGTGTCAGTAATTCGATTTGAAAAATGATTTTTTTCCAAGGGATCTTCGGTAGCTGAGAACATTTTCGGTACACCAAAGAACGAATTTAATGTTGATAACTTAATTTTTACCTTCCTAGCCCGTACAGCAATGGCTACGGAAGGTATTGTTTTCGAGGATTTTTTTTTGTTGAGATAACGCCGCAACTGTTTTATTTGGATGTATTTTGACCTATCCTAGCAATATCGTCTGTCTGTGTGTGTGTATTTTTTTGTCCGTAACACGATAGCTCCTAAACCGCTGAACCGATTTTCATAAAATGTTCAGGTAAAATAGTGTTGTACACTCTGACAAGCTGATTAGATTTTGGTCAAAATCCTTTAATGCTATTGACAGTGTTTTGATAATTAAAAAATTTAAAAATGCTTACTTTTTCACGGAGCATCGCATCTAAGGTCACTCATCGTCAAGCAAGCTTTACAGGTAGCGAAGCTAACGTCAGGCTTTCTATTTTTTGGTTATTATTTTTGACATGTTTTCCTCGGTTTCGCAGTGGCGGTTCTGTTTTATTTTGAAGATGTTGTTTTACACAGTATGAAGGTACCTAAGCTATATATATTTATGCAATTAGAATTAAAAAGTTATGCTGCAAACTATCTTTAAACTGTATCATTATTAAATAGATCTTTAGACTGTGTTAAAACCACATTTTTAAAATAACAACGAGCCGCCAATGCGAAAACGAGGAAAACATGTCAAAAATAATAACCAAAAAATAGAAAGCCTGACGTTAGCTTCGCTACCTGTAAAGCTTGCTTGACGATGAGTGACCTTAATCGCATCAGTATGCGGTTTTCGGAATATAGTGGACTACATTTTGCTCAATAATTTGTGTAATAGCCAAAAACTTCGTAGGAGCTTTAGTTTCCCAGATATTTACAATAAACTGTTTTAAAGGCTGATTAATATAGCTTTAATTGAAGTGTGCTAATAGGCTAGCCAGCACCTTTTAACCTTTTTGTATGCCGGTGTTATAATATTAATTTTTCTGTGCGCTTTTTCCAATCTGCGCTTTTTTCCGTGTGCATTTTTTTCTGTATGGATATTTCCTATGCGCATTTTTTCCTATTGTGCGCCTATTTCCGGGATTCTAATAAAATCGTCAAAAATATTATTCTTCAGCCTTTAACTTTTTTGGAGTACTAGCCATACCTATTTTTTTGGGCTCTGGTGGGGTAATAACCCCCTTTACAATAAAAAGACCGCAGTATAGGTAGCCAGTGTGGGACTGGCCCAGCGGGTAACCAAGTAAAACAAACCGAACCGCTAGGTAAGCCCCCCCTCCAAAAAGACAGGGGCCCCGCTTCTCTACATGGGCCAATTGGAAAAATAAATGAGTAGTATGTCAAGGCAATTAATTTTTTTTAAGGCGAGAACTTTTTTTTTAGTTGTCAAATATTTTCCAAGATAATGTTTAATTAGCTCACACGTATACTATAAATAGTAGTGTGAGCTATGATGATCGCGTCAAAAATAAGAAAAAAAAAGTTGCTCTGATTTCATAAAATTTTATATATCTTTGTATTTTAAATGATTTTAAAACTTTTCTGTCAAAAACTGCTTGCCCCATTTTAATGAAGTTTGTTACCTAGGTTGGGTTTTGGCACTAGATGGCACACTACACAAGCCGAAAAAAAAGGATGGGGGTATAGATTTTAAAAATTTTGGTAAAAATTTGACTTGTGTGGTACTATATTAAAACTTGCGGCTACAGACTAAAATGCATGGCTCCTTCGATTTCGCGGGTTAATTTGAACGTATATTTTTAAAATTCGTAGTAGTTCGGGGCCTAAGAGGGAAATTTTGGGGTTTGTCTGCATTTTTCCGTACCGTAATAAAATTTGGCACAGAGGTAGTAGACACCTAGAGATGCCATTTTAGAAGAGGTGCTCCGATGGAACCCAGTGCAGGGCCCAGATACAGGGGCGTACTTGAGGTGGGCAAGAAAAAATTTATAAATTAAATGTGAAACTCATTTCGCGTACAGTTTTTTGTTTGTTTCACCTTATAGCTTGTAAATCCAAAAAATTTACAAAAAGTAAAGTTTTGAAAACGGTTTTTTTCAGGGGAGGGAGCAAAAGGAACGAGGACAGATATAAATTAAATCAAAACGTCAAACTGTTCACATGATATATCAAAAACTGACACCTGAAATGTACCAGTTCTGAGATCTATGTGAGAGAATATTAAAAACACCTAATCAAACCTAACTTAATAAAATTTGATAAATTAAGTAAAAATGAACTTTCTGGAATTTTTGAATTATAATGTACAGGGTGTTAAGAGTTAAGTCGCCACTATTACTTACTTCGTTAATATTAGAGCTACAGGGTCGGTTAAATAGACAAAGTTGTGGTATTTTTTTTCTCTGATTACGATGGTGATGAACGAAAAGAAAATCAAATTACTAGTAGGTGAGTTATGTTAAAAAAACCACATTTTTTTAAATGGGACACCCGGTATTCAGTTCAGCCAATAAAATAATACTACAGTGTTGTACTATATTCGTATCAAGTATCATTACGGTACCCAAAAATGCAGACAAAAGTGGCTTAGGCTCCGAACTATAGGAATCCAGGCTAAATCTTTTTGAGGTTTAGGATTTATGGAAAATTTGGTACTATATAATTAAATCACATTTATAATGAAGATTCGATATAAAACAAAAATAAACAAAATGTAAAATGTTTAAGCTATTAGCTGAACTCAAAAAAAGATTTTGGGAAACACAAAAATAACAAGTGGGCAGATGCAAAAATAAATTATTCTTCTAGGTATTTACTCTATTAGGTTTTTATTATTTTTAGAAATCAAGAATGTAACAATTGATTTGCTATTACAATTGTCTCTTCTGGCTTAGGCTCAACTCCAGACTAAATTACCTTTCGTTTGATACCACACAAGCCATGTTTTAAATTAAACTCTATTTTTTGAAATCTACCCCCACCCTTTTTTATACCTAAAATTTATTTTGTTTAACTCCAGACTCAATTACCTTTCGTTTGATATCACACATGCCATATTTTCACTTAAACTCTAATTTTTGAAGTCTACCCCCACTCTTTTATTTGACTTGTGTTTGGTGGATTTTGTTCATTTTCAAATGGGACCATCTCGACCCAAGACCCAGCCTAGGTAGCAAATTTCATTGAAATCGGGCAAGCAGTTTTTGACAGACAGACGGACAGACAGACGGCGCAACAAGAAAGTTTCAAAATCATCTGAAACGCAAAGATATACAGTGTGTCCACGTAAGTTGGCGGCATATGGGAAACTTTTTTATTATTAGCTTTACGAAAAAAAGTTATTCTTCATAAAAAGTTCTGCATGGTCCAAAACCTAAAATGCAACCATCAGATGTTAAATTTTTTCAGTCATATTACGAGGTTTGTCAAAAAATGTGATTTTTGCTCTAGAGTAAAGTACCTTTTTTTTTGACAATATCGAAAATTGTTATAAAGAAAAGATGTTTAGAATTAAAAATAGCTTTTAAATATTCAACATTGTTTATTTACATTAAAAAAAATATTTTTTTCTACATTTTCTCTGCGATTATGTTGGAAATTTAAGTTTGCACATGCATTGCATTTATTAATTATAAATTTGATAAGTGTTCATACCCTGGCACTTTTTGAAATACGATTGTTGACGTTTCTTCGAATTTTCGATATTTAGACAGTTCGCAAAGCCTACTTTAATTATCAGTTTTAAAAAATGCCAGTGCATCCTAGATTAATTATGCATTAATGTGCAAACTTAAATTTCCAACGTAATCGCAGAGAAAATGTAGAAAAAAATATTTTTTAAATGTAAATAAACAATGTTGAATATTTGAAAGCTATTTTTAATTCTAAACATCTTTTCTTTATAACAATTTTCGATATTGTCAAAAAGAAAAGTACTTTACTCTAGAGCAAAAATCACATTTTTTGACAAACCTCGTAATATGACTGAAAAAATTTAACATCTGATGGTTGCATTTTAGGTTTTGGACGATGCAGAACTTTTTATGAAGAATAACTTTTTTTCGTAAAGCTAATAATAAAAAAGTTTCCCATATGCCGCCAACTTACGTGGACACACTGTATAAAAAAAAATTCATCGGAGCAACTTTTTTTTTTCTCGAAAAAATTAGGATCACCATAGCTCACACTACTATAGTATGGTATATGTGTGATAATAATAAATGATAAAAAGCATCAGGGTCAAAAATTTACCTGGATGAAATTTTTTTAAATGAGCTCTTAAATTACACTTGGAAGAAAAACTGATTTCTTGAGTGCACTCGGTACATTCCATTTTTTAGGTCGATGTATTTTTATATGAATTGAAACAATAACACAAAATTAATTTGACCGAACGAAAGGTTGGTTCAGCCTCATAAATTACATTAGATTAAATCAAATTAACTTACATTAACTTAACCTAAGCCAAATTAGAGTAACTTAAGAGGAAATTTTCTCAGTTTTTACAGTTTTATAAAGTTTTTTACTTGTTATTTTCTGTAAAAAGTTTATTATATGTTTTTGGGAAACTTCCTAAGTAAAAAAACAACACTTTTTTCACAAAAAAAGCTCTTAAGTTAGTCTAATTTGGCTTAGGGTAAGTTAATGTAAGTTAATTTACTTTAATCTAATGTAATTTGAGGCTGAACCGACCTTAACTACACGAAAAATATAAAACACGGACTAATTTTTAAAACTGGAGGGGACTTCAAACTTTAAACAGTCCCAGGCTATTTGAACAAAAACAAAACAATTAAAACATAACCTCGAAATCGAAGGAGCCAGAGTGCATTTTAGTCTGTAGCCGCGAGTCTATATTAAAGGATGTAGATTAAAAAAATACATTATGGTTTGCTTTATTCAGTGGTGTGTACACTAGGGGAAAATCTCCAATGGGACGCCTCCCCGGGTGGCGGATAGGGCCCCTATTAGGGGGTTATTTCCGCGGACCAAAATAGGTAAAAATTACATTATACATTAATCGTGTCAGCTTAGGTGCCCACAAATTGGCAGAATATTTTTTTGTTCACATTTTTTCCAAGCCAATATTCCAATTTTTCCCCCGATAATGTTTAAATTTTTTAAGGCAAGATTTTTTTTGTCTTAAAAAAGTAATTGAGAAAAGGAGTGCTAGAAATATAGCAGGCGCGGATCTCGGGAGGGGAAAATAGAAGACCCCCCCCCAATCTCAAAATATATTTTGTTTTGACACACAAAATACTCGAGTCGTTAAATACCGAGATGAATTCCAAGACGTGCGCAAGCGTTGATCTGTCACTTCTGCCAACCAATCAACTGAGAGATATTTTAGTATAGTTTTATACAGCAAAACTTTTATAGTTTCCAGTGATTTTTGATGAAAATTCGTCGTTTTTGTGCTGTGAAAATGCCGGTGACGTGCAAGTTGTGTGACAAATTATTTAGTGCCCAATTTAATTTGAATAAACACTGTCAAAGTAAACATGGCATACAAAAACAAAGGTATTCCTATGCAGAAAGTGTTTTTATGTTTAGATGCCTAGAATGTAAATGCTCCTTCGCAAAAAACTTGGATCTGTGTGATGATTTGAAATACAAACACAATCAAGAAATACTTGAAGAAACATTGGAGTTGAGAGTCAATACTCCCATGGCAAAACAAAGTAAACGTGAAATGCATAAGATCATATAGAAGAAATACTGCATATACCTCAAAAAATATTAATCGCAGCACGTAGATATTGTATATTTTTGAAATCAGAAAGAAAAGACGAATCTTAAAATGCAAAAATATACAAGGTGTTCCCTCTCAAAAAATCGACTTCATTGTCACACCCTGTACAGGGTGTCCCAAATTCGTTGTTTTTTTGTGGTGTCGGGTATTTCTAGGGGAGATAGAAAAAAACTGACCCCCTTTGCGACGCTCAAATTTCAAGAGGAGCCTAAAGGTGAAAACCACATTTAGATATAGCAAGCCGTTTTTAAGCTACGGAGTGTTTTTGTCTGCATTTTGGGAGGGGGTCTATAACTTTTTTGTTTATGAAAATTTTGTTTTTGTGTAAATAGCTTTCTTATAGATCTTTTCTTGAAGAATTGACGGTGTAAACGGTTTTTATTTATCTCTTTTGGTTTTTAAAATATTGCATAAAGTTGTTATTTTTCTTACAGAATAACTCTTTTTTTATTCGATTTTTAAAATCAGCTTAAAATTTCCTGTGATGTATCACACTCAATATTTTATTTTTTTATTTTTTTATTGTTTTCTTTATTTTTATTTTTTAATCACCTCTTTATTATTTTTTTATTTTTATAATTTCATAATATTAAAATATTTTAAACCCATTAAGCAAACTAAAATATGAGGTAAAAATAAAAAAAAATACAAAAATATAAAGAAATAAAGGGATCCTCCCATAAAGAAAAATTAATTTTATGTGATATCTCAAAAACTAAACGTGACAAATGAAATTTAATTCCTCTTAAAAAAGTGTCTTAAGAATGTTTTCACAGAAATAAAAAATATTAATAAATAAACAAGTTATAGACCCCTTCCCAAAATGCAGACTTTTTAAAAACACCCCGTAGTTTAAAAACGGCTTGCTATATCAAAATGCGATTTTCACCTTTAAGCTTCTTTTGAAATTTGAGTGTCGCAAAGGGGGATGAGTTTTTTTTAGCCCCTCTAGAAATACCCGAAACCCCCCAAAAACATCGAATTTGGGACACTATGTACATGGTGACGGATAGAAAAAAATTATGTTGGCTTTTAAAGTTGTCATAATTAACCAAAAAAATCTCAATTTATTTTCAATGATAAAGTTGCTGAGTGCTCCGGTTATAAAAAACCACCCGGTACCGATATAAAATCATACCTAAAAATTAGAATTGACCATTATTTTATACCTTGAATTTTTTATTATACGTTAAGCTCTTCGAGCTCGCGCCAATCACGGTATTCGCGCCAATAATTTAAATTAGACATTTTGACGTTAATTTTGGCGCATGCTCCTTTGATGGAATGCATCTCGGTATTTAACGACTCGTCAAAATACACCTACTGGTCACTATTCAAAATAGTTTTATGCAATATTTAATATGATATCCCCCCCGCCAAATAAACTTCCTAGATCCACCCCTGAATATAGATATGATACCGTTCCAGTAGAAAAATTAGAGACCGTGTTAGAGCAAACTAATATCAATTATACATACCTACATAAAAGCGATAAACGAACTATACAAAGGGTCAAAATCTAAAATTAAAATTGGAAATCGACTTTCATCTTTGTAAGATATATATCGCAGTAGCTCCAAAAAACTGGAAACGTAAACTACATGGGAATACAACTTAACGATCGATTTACCATATACACACTACAGTTTTCTGACGACCTAGTAATTGTTGCTAATGATAAAGGACATGGAGTATATGATTTAAAATTAATGGAAGTATACCAAAAGTGGGAGTTGACAATGAACGTGGACAAGACACAATACTTATGTATTGGAAACGAATCAAGTGAGTTAGCACTAGACAATCGACAAACAATATCGCCATGCAATAAGTATGTATACTTGGGTGTCTCATTTGATAAGACAGACTGTAGAGAACTGGAAAAAAGAATAATAAAAGCAAAAAAGGTGTCTTAACAGTATTTTATTGAGCAGAGAGATAAAAAATTATTTAAAATTTAACATCTATGAAACAATGGTGAAAAGCACGCTGTTATATGGAATAGAGACATTTCGCGTGAAAGAAAAATACAAAATAAAAATGGAAAGTTTTGAAATAGATGTAATAAAAAGATCAATGAGAATATCTTGTACATATCATATAAGAAATGAGACCATAAAAGAAAGAATCAGAATCGAGGGAGGCATAACGGATAACATCACTGAAAGACAACTGATATGGTATGGCCATGTACAACGGATGAACGACGAAGGATTACCAATAGAGCCCATGAAAAAAGACGTCATAAACCGGAATGGCATCACTCAAGCCAAAGATCAATGAATTTAAAAACCTGACCGAAGATTATTGTCAGGATCAAAGGAGGTGAAGAATAGGCATCGGACAACGTAGAAAAACGTTCTAAACCGACATAGTAGTAGTATTTCTTTTTGTTGGTCGTCAAATTTTTTCCAAGTCAATGTTAAATTTTTTGATACTACGATATTTTTTTTTTTGGTTATTTCAAAGCGGTCACAATTTTTTTGAGGTAAGGAACTTTTTTTTGTTTAAATTTAACATGCTTTCCTGATTCACGAATAGAAATCAAAATCTATTAAAGCTACGGCTCCATAAAATTCGCAATATAAAAGAAATTCTAGGAGGGTGAAAATTTTCAAGTGTCATTTTTAGATGTTTATACCTTCTTTTGACTGAGGATTAATAATACCTTTTTGTCGGCAGCTCCCGATTTATTTTCGTAAGTTTTTTGACAACTTCTTTAACAGGATATCAATTTCAAAGTCAGCCAAAAAAATACTCAACTTTCTCTATAAATAAGTGCATCGTCTTTTACCTGGCCAACTTTAAAATAGACCTTAAAAAAATTGCTTTTTATCTTTTATATCAATTGTGAAAGTGTCACCATTTAGAAGAAGTATACAGAAGCATCGAGATATGTCTACAGGGGGTGATGATAGTTTCGAAAATACCGTGATTTTATCTGCCTTAAAGAGCAAGCACAAAGGAAGTAATGAAATTGTATGCACCTAGGTACCGGGTGATTTATTATTAAATTTTATTTGTTTCAAATAAAAAAGGCGACCTTATTCAATGACATATTTTAATAGGAATTTCAATTTTTTAATTAGCACCTTATTAATTGCCATAATATCTCCCACCTCGGTAAGCATTGTCAATAATCCTAAAAAAACAAAATCATCCAAAAATAATGATGCTTTGTTTCAAATTATGTATTTAGTTCTTTAATCACAAAATTCTTTGTGCTTTAATGGATATATAACCGTTACCATTTTCGACCCTCTATATTATTATCACATTTGCAAGAATGCAGGATTATCACAGAAATTTATTTATTTATTTTTCTTTCTAATGACATATTTGATATGGACCTCACAAGTAGTCTTGGACGGTGTTGGTGATGTTTGCTTTAATTGGGCACTGCTTAAAAATATGAATCACACCATAGATCCTTAACCTTCAATATTTATTTTTTTTTATTGAAAATTTTATAAAATATTTACTGACGCCAACTTGATATTGTGAGAAATAAGAGTAAAAATTATTAAGGGTTAAAATGTTAAATATTTTTTACAATAAAGTTAATTTAATAAAAAAAATACCGGTTTAATAATTTTTTAACAAGATTGCACCAAAGATTATAAAATAATACTTATTACAAAAAATAATTCTTTTTTTATGTATTTTATCAAAAACCGACGGAAATTAAAATATTTAAAAATGTCGAGGTTATAAATGCCCTGACGTGACCCTAAAATTAATACTCGATCTTGACTTCAACAAAGTGGCCCATCTGTTTTAATAGGGAGTTTCGATAACAATTAAAATTTTGACATCCGTTCTGGTACAAAGTTAAGTATGTTAGAAAAAAATTATTTGCCAGTCTAAGCTATCAAGTTTGGTAATACACGCAACACGCAAATAAAATGCGTAGACGAAAATTTTGGGAAAATAAAGTAATGTTTTGTAAAAATGTATTTTTTTTTTCTATATCTAGGCGAAGGCGGGCCCCACTGCCTCCCACCTCGATATGCCACTGGCCTCATGATGTCGTTTTTTATGCAATTTTACGTTTGGTTGGGGAGGCGAATTACAATGTGTGAAAATTAAAAGAGAAAAAATAATAAAAAAACTTACATTTTCTAACTCAAACTAAAACTAGTGCCTGATAGAGCCAAAGATCTCTCACGTTTTGACATGAGTGGCGTGCACTTACATGTCATAGGAAGAGAGTAACAAATCTTCACATATTTAAAGAAAAAAAAGAGAAAAGCTAAGATTTTCTAACTCAAACTGAGAGTATAGTATTTAATAGAGCCAAAGATCTCTCTCCCTTTTGACACGAGTGGCGTGCACTGACATGTAGGAAGTGAGTAACACAGCATTCAATATTTAAATACAAAAAGTAAAAAAAAACAAGATTTTATAATTCAAACTGAAAGCAGTGTATAATAGAGCGGGAGACTCCTTACCTTTTCACACCAGTGGCGTGCGCTTAAATGTCGTTGAAAGGGAGTAACAAAGCGTCAAATATAATAAGACAAAAAAATATCATAAAAAAAATTATATTTTCTAACTTAAACTGAAAGTAGTGTTTGATAGAGCTAAAGATCACAAGTGGCATGCACTTACATGTCGTAGAAAGGCAGTAACAAAATATCAAATATTTGGAGAACAAAAAAATTAAAATAATGTTTGATGCTTTGACTCTCGATTTGATATATCAAGTCTCCGTGTGATGAGTTTACGAGCTTATCACAGCAAGAGTTGGTGAAGCGAATGTCAATAATTTCTGTCAATTTTTATCTATATTCAAGGCCAACACAAAAATAGAGGCCACGACCCTGAAAAAATCAGCTGTTCTCCCGGGGCTGAATTTTACATTGGGTCTTATGGGAGGTCAGACGTTTTTTTATGATATTTTCAAAATGGCACTACAGATTTCCGCAAAATTTCAGTGAAATATTCTCAGACACCATCCCGATATTCCACCAACGGTTTGTAAGGAAGCAACATGATTAAAAGGTTAAAATCTTCAAGATTTAGCATTCCTTATTTTGAATTCAAATTACCCGCCATGTACCACATGCCAACTGTTATATTTGACATGTATTTGACTTTGTCATATGTGATTGTCACATTCGCTTCTGCTTTAAACTTAGGTTTTGTGTGAGCTTATGAAGCGGCTATGAAAAATTAGGGCTTACTATACATTTAAAAAAAATTGTTCTGCCAGAATAAAGTAAAAACAATCTCAAAAACGGCTTTATTTAAAAAAAATCAAATATCCATGAACCGTCATTCCAACTTCAATATTTTAAAGACAATCAGCTGTGTCGTAACGTGACCATCAAAAAAAAAATCAGCCCCGGATGTGACGTCAACAAAGTGGAGGATCGTGGCCCGTCCATTTTGATAGCCCTGCTATATTATTCTACGAAACTTGCCACTTTTTATTTGACATTTCTAACATCAGCGCTTGCTGTAATATTCTCGTAAATTCAGCGCGGAAAGTATAGGTTTTTGTTTATTACTAATATGCAATAAATTTAACAACTTTTTATTGATATGCCGGAAGATTTTCGTCATCGGAATCTGCTAGGTCAGTCTACTTCACACTCTAGCTCTTCTGAACTGCTAGTTTGTTCTGCATCTACTTCCAACATAAACTTTGGTCATCTTTAACTTTTTAACTAAACGTAAATTAAAATATTTCGTAAACATTTCAGTACGATGATTTCAACTTGTAAATTTCCAACCTATACGTCAACCTCAACTGCTTTTATAAATCTTGAGTAAATCAATCATTAAGAAGATTAGTTACAATAACTGCATGCTAAAAAAATTATTTTAATAGATAAAAAAAGACCAGGGACCCAATTCTTGAAATAAATCCGTATACGGATTCGGCGAAACGTATACGGATATTCACCATTCGAATTCTTGAAAGCTCGTATACGAGTTTTTCGTTCGGAAATAGAGTCGAGTGGTAAAGTCCACTCGAATCTCAATTTCCGTATACGAATCTGAGTGATCTAACCTAACATTTTTGTTTACTTTAATATATTTTATGGTGTTTGCTTAATTTTTCTTTATTTAAAAAAAAACTGGGAGGTCTTGTGAAAAAAGACGCGATTTGGCAATAAAAGGGCTTGAGGACGCAAAGAGGTGGAAGGGGGATAGCCTCTTGTGACATTCAGTTTTTTTTAATTTCTTTTTTTCTTGGAAATGCCTTACGACTGGGGGGGGGGAGTGAAAAATCCTGAATTTTTGCGTTAATAATTTATGAATGAACGCTCTAAAAAAGAAAAATAATTAAAAAACTTTGTAACACATTTTCAAGAAAAAATATATAAAAGAGCGTTTTCGGGAGGGACGGGGGGATTAAAAAGTTTTAATAAAAATTTGAGTATTGTGCAATTTTTTTGTCTTATTTGTGTCTCTTTTAACACACTTTATCAACTATTTTGTGGGGCATTGATACCTCTTGATTCCCCCCTGGGTACAATGCCTTATCTTATTTTGCTTAATTTTTGGATAATATAAGGGCCCAACTGCTTCAAGTAGGAAAATCCCCTGCATGTAAATAATAAACTTAATCTTATACTTTACCAGATTCACTATTTTTTCTGACTTTTTCTATGTTGGCCAAAAATAAATATAAAATATAAAAACATTAGTTTTCTTTATTTACATTTCAAAGTACATAATAAGTACTTACTGTCAAGTGCATTAAAAAACGCTATACAATATGACTACAGTGTGAGAACAAGCCAGTTGGAATAAACTTGCTAGTCGGTTAAATTTAAGTTTTTTGAAAAAATCCAAACACATGTTAACTGAGATTTTGAACCAGCAATATTTTTTGGACAGACCCCCAGAAAGGGGTCCACTAGCATACAACTTATTTTTTGAGATGGAATAACCCCACTTAAGGCACTTTGTTAGAAAGGGTATCAAATAATTTTTTTAAATTAACAAAAAGAAAATTATTTCTATTTTTTAGTAATTTTTAGAGAATATGTGTCATTTAAAGTAAAACCTATAATTTTATTAAAATATAGGTGGTGGACCCCTGACAAGAGATCCAGTAATACCAAAATTTTTTTGCAACTGGTAGACTCAACTTGTAGCACTTTGTTCAAAAATTAATAAAAAATGTTTTTTTCTTAATCTGACAGATTTCAACAAAAAAGTGAACCATAATTTTTCTTTTTCAATAGGCTTTCCAACAAGGTGCCACAAGTTTTATCTTGTTGGACCCCTTTCTGGGGTTCTGTCCAAAAAAATTCATCAAAAATATTGCTCATTAAAAATCTCAGTAGGCATGATTTTGGTTTATTCAAAAAATTTTTAATTTAACCTGCTAGAAAATGTATTCCAACTTGCTCGTTCTCACTGTATAAGCTTTTATGTAAGAAGTTGTATAAACTTTATTTTACTTATAATTTATTTAAAAATGTTCTTTAAAAGTTAATAGATTACCAAATGCATGTGAGTATTTCTAGTAGGATCATCATTGCAACAGGACCGCTGGGCAAAAACTGCTTCACACCTCAAAAATGATCTTCATGTCTTCTCTGAGAAACCTGTAACAAAAAGTTTTTTCATTGAGTGTACCACAGCAGACCTCACTGGATCCGTATTACTGGCAAGATTTTTATATATGTCCTTGTTTATAACTTTTGAAAAACAAAGACATCTACAAAAATAATGTACATATTCATATCAAATCATACTGATCATATGAGGTTGCTTTAGTCTACAACAGTTTTAAATTTTTTTGCAGTTAATTGACATGTAAAGATATTCAAATTTAAACAAAAAAATGGGTTTTTTGAACAAAGGTCACTGATTTTGTCAACTTTTACTTGAAATGTTTATTATGCTTATCGGCCTAAAGGGCAAAACTGTTCTACTCAAAAAGAAACTGAGAAAAAACACTGGGAGCAAAAAATTAAATTGTTTCTATACTACAGACAAAATGCAAACTCCAAATGTTTCAGTAAAAACCCCTATGTTACTTAACACTTGTACAATTTTTGTCAAAGCATGAAGTATGCAAGTTCGTCAAACACTGGCCACTCATTACAAACAAAGCCTCAAGTTCAAGACCCCTTTAGAATACTTATGAAGTTTATTTGTTTTCTTTTAAGCAGTCTCAAAATTCAACTGCGAATTTTACCCCCAAATTTCCACACTTCAAAGGCCTAGGCCCCAAATTTCCATTACTATAATTTGGTACTTACCGTTACCAATGATTAAACAATCATTGCTGTTACCAAAATAAAACACAGCTTCTTGTTCTAAAAAAAACACATCGTGAAAATAAATCACTCTTTTAAAAAAAAATTACAAAAACAAAAGATATAATGTCAATCTACTGTCAACCTTACTTCATCGCGGCAAGTTTAGGCGCACATACCGGCGTTAGTTTGGTCAAAATTATACGAAAGCAGCGTTGCCAAGTAGTGTAGTCGAAAAAAAAGTCGTACACGGAATTGGCGTTCGAGTGGCATTCAAGAATAGCTATTTTTCCAAGCACTCGAAACTACCATTCGAATTTTACTCGTATACGACAAAAAATCCGAGTGGTTCAAGAATTGGGTCCCTGATCCTGATAAAGCCCATAAAAAACCAAATTATCCACGCATTCACTATGACATTATTATCAGTATTGCAACCCTTTATGTTATGACCAACACCCCTTTTGTGATAAAAAATAAATAACAAAAGTCAGTTCTTTTGACACTGGTCGAATTTCAATTGTTTTGCACCCCTTTTTCCTAAAATCTGTGAAATTAGCGACATGTGCGACCCATTTAGTCCCTAAAATTATTGCTTTCCAGCTAAATAAAAATTTTCCTTGCTGATAGATCTTGTCATTGGGTAAACTGTGCGCGATTTGCTGTTTTTCTTTGAAAATTATATACCTACCGAGGGATTATCCGTTCACAACAGTGCTGTACAAATTTAACAAGAGGACCCGACAGGACACATTTCAAGACCCAACAGGACAGGAAAGGACTTTGACAAGACTTAACAAGACACGACAGAACTTCAACGGGATCCGACAGAACCCGACCTGACACAAGAGGGCACGACAGAACCCAACAGGACACGACAGGAGGTAATGAAATTTTATTTTTCAGGGCAATTGAAAATTTGTGGACGGTAACGTTTTTTTTTGTCAACATCCTTTTTTGGAGGTAATGGTAAAATAGGAAAAAGTTTTTGTGATGGACAATTGCAAATTTTTAGGTGATTTTTGTTTGATGAAAAATTATTTTTAACCTAAAAAAGTTGTGGTGGCCTGGGCGACTCCTGTGTCGTTATTCTTGAAATCTCCAACCGAGTACTCCTCGAAATTCGAGCCGGAGTGGGCGTTTCTCCCCCAATCGTCTTCTTGAAACTCTTACCCGACATCACATCGAGGAAATCTCGATAGGTGCCGACGTGGTGACTTTTGTAAAAAAATGTGAAATAACCTAAAAATTTTTGTTTTGGTTCGGTTCGGTTCGGTTCGGTTCGGTTAAGTTTTCTCCCTGACTTTATAAAATCCACCATTAAATCTTTTTGGGCTAAATTTATGGAATTGGGACAATTCGCCGCAAGAATTTTTGTTTAATTTTTATCTTAATATATATTTTTAAAGAATTATATTATACAATAATATATATATATATATATATATATATATATATATATATATGTATATATATATATATATATATATATATATATATATATATTATATTTTTAAAGAATTATTTTAAAAAAATAATAAAAAAAATATTTTTTTATTATTTTTTATTAATTATTACTTTTTAAAAAAACTGCATTTTAAAAAAGTTTTATTAAAAAAAAACAAAATATTATTTTTTTAAAGTTAGTTTTTGTAAAAACTACTTTTTGAGAGTTTGATTTTCACAAATAATTTTTGTATAAAAATTTTTTTTTGCTTTTTTTTTGTTTTTAAAAAATAATTTTATTTTTGTGGAGACATTTTTTTTGCAAAATGTTGGGGGTCCGCACAACGGTTTAGGATGTTTCCGATTAATTGACCGCGGTTAGGTTTAACACAGATTTTGATCTCCCAACATATGAGGAGCGAAGCTATGATTTATGAAAAAATAAGTTATATTTGAATAAAAATTAAACAAAAATTCTCATGGCGAATTGTCCCCGTGGCGAATCGTTGGGCGGCAAATTGTCACCGCGGCGAATTGGCCGCAGCGAATTGTCCCCTACCCAAATTCATATAACTCATTTTTCACAATGTCCTCAAACAAAAAATCAAGGAAAGAAAAATTGGGCTTACTTCCCTTGAATTACATAACTCTATTTAGTTAGTTGTCTGTTAAATTTTTCTGCTTTTTTGTTGGTCGAAATTGACACCTGAAAATTGGCAACATTGCGCCCGTTTCATATCACTTTCATTTATTCCCCAAACCAAGAATCTGCATATGCAATACGGTGAGAAACGAAGGAGTGCTCACTCGTCGTCACTCCCCGGGGACTACTCTCTCAGAGAGATTTCAAGAATACTGACACTGAGGGTGAATGCCCATTTGAGAGAACTAATAAATACACAAATGAATAAAATCTTAAAATCGGTGGAGGAATTGCATTCCAAGTGAGCACTGAGCATTGCACAATCTTAAGAAATACAACTTTGTGGTTGTTAAATTCCGTAAAAAAACTAGCGATTTCAATAAAACCGAATCACTGATGGCTAAAGAAAATGAAGTTTTATGGTTGCATGAAGAACCGTGATGAACCAAGAATATTTTTGCGGTCAAATTATTACAGTCAGACCTACATACAGACAGACATTAACGAAGTTATTGAGCTTGAGGTTTTTTTCAGTTCAAGGCATAATAAAATGTAGCTTGTCAGCTGTGGACTTTTATCGCTTACAGCGTTAGTTTAGAGGTTTTTTTTATAAATGGAACACCACCGGCGGTTTAACGGGAGGGGGTGGGGGTTAGCACGCACTGAAGAAAAAATTAAACAATAATCTCGTTTTTAGTGGCTGAGTACACGTTGTTAATAGATATATAATAAATGAAATGTTTTCTACCTCTGGCAAAGTGGCTACACTGTAGCTGAAGACGTAACTGCTGGTCTGTACATTTGACCAGACCTATCTTTTTAGGTATATGTGTTTTGATGCGCCAAAACCAAATACGGTGTTTGTTTTGCCCGCAGACCCTCAAATTGCGAAAAAATTGATCAAATTATTGCAATATACCGGGTGGGCCAAAAAAAACCGGTAATTTTTTTTTATTATTACCTTTGAATTGTACAATCGATTTTAATGGTACAAACTGCACTTGGCAGAGAATTAATCAACTAAATATATTTTTTGTCTGCCATCTTAAAATCCAAGATGGCGGACGAAATTAAATTGTACCCATCAAAGATGCTCGTTTATTCTTGTGTTGCGAACACGTATTAATTATTTCTTTAAATTAGTCAAAAAGCTGCGGTTTGGCCACGCGGTTGAGTGGTTCTAAAAAAAATAATTTTGTTTCAATCATTATTTTGTAAATTATACGATTGCCTTGCCAATCATGTCTGCATTTATTTCCTTATAAAATCAGTACTACTGAACCGATTTTAATGAAATAAAAAACATCCTGGTGATAATTGATTGCTTTTTAAAGATCATCAGATAACATGTTTGCAACACAAGAATAAACGAGCAATTTTGAAGGGTACAATTTAATTTTGTTCGCCGTTGGATTTTGAAGTGGCGGAAAAAAATATATTTGCAGTATACAAGGGGGGAGGAGGGCTTGGGGGCGAAAGCCCCCCCACGAATCTAAAAATAGATTATGTTAAAACTATTTATTTTCCTACTTTTTAATATGTTAATAAATAAAAGTGGAAAAAATTTCCAAGCCCCTCCAAGGCGATTTTTTGTATACGCCAGTGGTTTCTGTATATATGTATTTTTACGGGTTCACAACGACAAATTAAAACTCGCAATTGTTGAAAATGATACGTCAATTTATTTCGACAAATTATGTACAAAAACACGCACTTAAACTGACTAATAACTCGCTGATAAGTCACTACTATAATCGGTCTATTAACTTCGTGTTAATATCTCACGACCACTACAGTATGTTATCTGTGACTGACTGGTTGGTGCACGACCCCGGCCCTATATATAGGATCGTCCATCTCTCTCGAACTTTCCGGCAGCCTTCGACGTCCGGAAAGTTCTCGTATTATTTGGAACGCAAGTCACAGATAACGCAACTAAAACCTAGACTAAGAATACAACCTTAAGATAAATCAACCTAATACTACACTAAACCTAAATAAATTCCAATTATAAAATTTAAATAACTTAAATTTGTAACACTATCCTCCTCTTCAGGTTTGATCGTCTCGATCAACATTTCCCAGGTAAGGTTTTAGTCTGTCTAGATGAACAACTTGCATCTTGGACTTCGGGCTTCTCTGGATTCGGTAGACTACATCATTAATTCTCTTAACAACTTTATAAGGCCCTTCCCATGGTGGTGTCAACTTAGGTGATCTTCCTTTCTTGCGTTGAGGATTGTATAGCCAGACTTGATCATTCTCTTTGAACCCTGAGGAGTTTGCTTTCAGGTCATATCTCGCTTTCATGCGGTCACTGGCTATTTCTATTCGCTCTCTAACCACTTCATGGATATCGTGCAGCTTTTGCCTTAAACGTTCGACATAGTCATTAACCTCTAAGTGTGCTTCTTCAGGTGAACCAAACATGATATCACATGGTAAACGCAGTTCTCTACCAAACAGGTTCTATAGGCCATCAAAAACAATGGAATATAATGGTCCCAATCTGTTTGGTGCTCATCAACAACTTTGCAAAGATGTTCTTCTATTGTTTTATTAAATCTTTCAACCATGCCATCTGACTGCGGATGTAAAGCAGTAGTCCGTGTTTTATGTATTCCTAAAAGGTCACAGAGATTCTGGAAGAGCTTTGATTCAAAGTTTCTTCCTTGATCTGAATGTAGTTCCAAAGGAACTTCTGCAACTGTAGCGGCCTCTTGGTTGGGCAAAGCAAAAACTTCTGGCCATTTGCTAAAGTAATCTATGACAACAAGGATGTATTTGTTGCCCCTTTTAGTTTCTGGAAATGGTCCGGCCACATCAATAGCAATGCGTTCGAATGGCAGACCTACGTTATATTGTTTCATTTGACCTCTGGACCTTGTTTTGGGGCCTTGGCTGGCTGCACAAGTCGAACATCGGCGGCACCAGTTTTTCACATCTTGAAAGTAATTGACCCAATAAAATCGGTTTCGAATTTTGTCCATGGTTTTATTTATGCCTAGGTGCGCGCCTGATTTTCCACCATAGCATTCGGCCATTATATTGTCTACCATGCTCCTAGGAACCACTACTTGATTAACCACAGTAAGGCCATCGGCACTTTCCCAGGCACGTTTAAGGATGTTTTCCTCTACTATCAGTAAAGCCCATTGTGCCCACAGTGATTTGAATATCACCCCTTGGTTTGCGATATCTTGCCATGATGGTCGTGGCTTGTTATTTTCTTTCAATCGCAAGATAGGTCCTACATCTTTGTCGTTAAGTTGTGTGGTTCTAATCGAAGCCGACATCCATTCTTCATCTGGTTCTAACTTTATCTGGCGCACGTAGGTAATTCCTTCTTTCTGGTCAATTTTCCTGCAATGTTTACAATCCTCAGGGCAAGGTCTTCTTGACAATGCATCCGCATTATTATGCACCCTTCCCGCTCGGTGCTTAATTTGATAATGGTATTGTTGTAGCTTTTCTATCCATCTCGCGACTTGCCCCTCAGGTTGTTTCATTTTCATGAGCCACTGTAACGCAGCATGATCCGTTCTAATCAGAAACTCTTGTCCGTAGAGATATTTGTGAAAGTGATCTACGGATTTAACTATGGCTAGGAGCTCCTTTCTAGTAACACAATAATTTCTCTCTGGTTTGGATAGCTTCTTGCTGAAAAATTCGATGACCCGTTCTTCTCCATCTTGTACTTGGGAGAGTTCTGCTCCTATGCCATCGTTGCTCGCATCAGTATCTAATATGAATTTTCCTTTTGGAATGGGATATGCAAGAATTGGACTAGAACATAATGCTGCTTTTAGTCTTCTAAATGTTTGGTCACATTCGGTATTCCATTTGTAAGAAGCTTTATCTTCTGTAAGTCTATGTAATGGAGATGCTATTTTAGCGAATCCTTCTACAAATCGTCTGTAGTATGTACACAGACCCAAAAAGCTTCTTAATTCATGTTTGTCCCGAGGTTGAGGCCATTCTTTTATTGCTTGTAACTTCTTTTCGTCGGTATGGATGCCTTCTCGGGAAACGACGTGACCCAGGAACTCAACTTTTTCTTGGAACAGAAAACATTTCTTTGAGTTCAATTTAAGATTTGCGTTCCTGATTCTTGAGAATACTTCTCGTAAATTATCTAGATGATCTTGAAATGATTTCCCCATTACTATGACATCATCTAAATAGACTAGGCAGGTTTTCCAAGTAAGGCCTCGTAGAACGACTTCCATTAGTCTTTCAAATGTAGCTGGGGCATTGCACAGGCCAAATGGCATCACATTAAACTGATAAAGTCCACTTCCAGCAGAGAATGCAGTCTTCTCTTTATCTCTTTCAAAGATTCCTACTTGCCAATACCCACTTTTCAGGTCAAGAGTAGAAAACCAATATGATCCTGCCAACGTTGTTAATGTGTCGTCTATTCTTGGCAGTGGGTAACTATCTTTCTTAGTCACATCGTTAAGTTTTCTGTAGTCGACACAAAATCTAGTACTTCCATCCTTTTTAGTGACCAACACCACAGGAGATGACCAAGGACTTGATGACTCTTCAATAACACCGTCGCTGAGCATTTTATTAATGAGATTGTGAACTTCTTCTTGCTTGGCCATTGGTAGTCTTCTTGGGGGTTGTCTTATCGGTTGGGCATCGCCAGTGTTGATAGCATGTTGAATAAGGTTTGTGCGTCCCGAACTACTTCTAGTTTCGAAGATATTACTTTGTTCTTCTATAAACTCTCTCGCTTTACTAAATTCTTCTGGAGTGAGATGTTGCCAAGTTGACTCAAATTGCTGAAGTACCTCCATTGGTAACTTGCTTGTATCCTCGGAAGTTGGCTCTTCACATCTTGTTACTTTCTGTACTGGTTCAAATAATGCTACCACCTCCCCCTCATTAATTTTGACACTATTTGGGAAAATATTGGCGACTCTAATCGGGATGTCTTTATCGGTTTTAACTAGTGATTTTGCAACGAGGTAGGTGTTGGGTGTGTTTTGTTGGCTTATGAGTCCGACGCAGCTTGATGTTTTACTTTCCAGCCTCCCAAAAATTATGGTCTCACTGTTACCGACTAGTCTTGTTGTGCATACTGCCACCACCTTAATTGGTTCTTTATTGATGTGACTATTTGACAAAATGAACTCTTCGTTCCCAAATCTTAGGGTATTAAGTTTATTATCAAACGCAAATCCATGTTTACTTATCAGGTCCATTCCCAAAATAAATTCGTCTTCTATGTCTGCAACTAATACCGAGTGGCGAATCTTCAACCTCCCCAGCTGTAGGTCTATGTCTGTCTGCCCCAACACGTCGGCGGATTCTCCAGTCACAGTCTTAAGTGTTATTTTCTTTTCTGTTGGTCGAATTTTATATCTCGTTGCAATTTTGAACTTAAGCAATGATATGGCAGCACCAGTGTCTACTGCTATATTAACTTTTCTTCCATTAATAAGTCCGTCGATGTTAAGACTGTCAGCAGTATGTTTTAAGCTCTTGATAGAGTAAATTTTGGGGGCTAAATTCCCATTAGCCAACACCCGCCCCTCTACGTTGACTAGTTTTAGTTTTCCTGATCTCTTCTTCGGTATTCTGTCCCACTAGATGGTGAGCGAGACCTCATTTGGACACGACAATCGCGTTGAATATGCCCTGTACGTCCGCATCTGAAACACTTTACATTTGGAGGGGATCGTCTACTTCCTTTCAAAGAATCAATCTTCTCTATCAGTGATTGAAACAGTTGGTTTAGCGTTTTTAAGTTGACCTCATCTCCAGTGCTCATTTCTTCTCCCTCCTGAATTGAAACAGCTCTTACTTTTGCCCTGGACATATTATTTGATGATTCAATTTCAAGGGCTCGAATCAACACTTCACTGCTGTTATGGAAGCGTTCTCGACGTCCGTGTCTCGCAAGCCGTTAATAAAGCGATCTACCGTGAAGGGATCTCTGTAATTTTCTGGCATTTCTGGGTAAGCCAAGTACATCAGCCTCCTGATATCCGCTTCATACTCTTGTAATGACTCTCCTGGTCTTTGCTGACGAATATTTAATTCTGACCAATGTAAATTTCGCAAGTGTTCGTCTCCATACCTTCTTTCTAACGCTGCCACTAAAGCGTTATAATTCTGTTTTTGTTCGACTGGAATGGACCGTAAAAGTCCCAGAGCAGGTTCTCGCAGAGCTACTAACAAAGCTCTAGCTTTTTCGTCATCATCCCAACCATTTGCAGCAGCGGCAGCTTCAAACTGTTGTTTGTAAGTAGAACAGGAAGACGTACCATCAAAATTTGGAGGCTTAATGTTTTGGTTGGAATTCACGGCACATCCATGAGCTTTTATTTTGTTGTGTTCTTTTTGAAGCTGTATAAGCTGTTTTGAGACGTCCTGGAATCTTTCTTCCATAGTTTGAAAAACTGCTTCCCTAACATTCTGTAATTTGTTCTCCACTTTTTCTTCAACATTTTGTACCTTCTCCTCAACATTTTGTACCTTTTCTTCTACATTCTGTAATTTATTTTGTACCTTTTGTTCCACGCTATGCACTCTTTGAGTTATTTCTTCCTTAAGGTCTTCGGTTGCAGTCTTAAACTCTTCTCTCAGCTGTTCGGAGTTGCTCTTTATTTGATCGAAGTTTTCTTGAATGCCATCTAATCTTTGCTCAAATGTCTGTTTCATATCGTTCTGGTTTTGTTCCATGGTCTGTCTCACGTCGTCCATGGTGTGTTTTATATCGTTTTGGTTTTGAGCCATTTGAGCTGCTAGAGCCTGCATCATTTTAGTTAGATCTTCCATCTTTGCCGATCCTTGTCTAGTAAGCATCAACTTCCTGATAAATCACTTAAAATGTCTATTTTTAGGCTATAAAGCTAATGTCGCAGTCGGTTTTTGTATATCTCTTCTAGTTCTCGAATAGAACGTCGTAGAATGTTATGGAATCTTCTAGAAATTCTTTCTAATTCTTACTTTTGAAATAACTAAACTAATGTCGAAATCGGTATTTGTATATCTCTTCTAGTTTTTGAATAGAACGTCTTAGAATGTTATGGAATCTTCTAGAAATTCTTTTTAGTTCTTACTTTTGAAATTACTAAGCTAATGTCGAAGTCTCTTTTTGGATATTTCTTCTGGTTTTCGAATAGAGCGTCGTAGAAAGTGATGGAATGTTCTAGAAATTCTTTCTGATTCTTACTTTTAAAATTACTAATCTAATGTCGAAGTCGGTATTTGTATATCTCTTCTAGTTTTTGAATAGAACGTCGTAGAATGTATAAAGTATTCTAGAAAATCTCTCTAATTATCAATTTTTGGACTGTAAAGTTAATGTCGAAGTCGGTTCTTAAATATCTCTTTTAGTTTTTGAATAAAACAATATCGAACTTCTTCGAATATTCTGGAAAAAATCACTTACTGTTTTTCTGTCCAATTGTCCTATCCGGTGGTAATATGTAAGGGTAGTCTTTGCACTATTCAGTTCCGAATATTCTGGCAAAATCACTTACTGTTCTTCTTTTTAATTGTCCTAGCCGGTGGTACTGTGTAAGGATAGTCTTTGCACTATTTATTTCTTTTAATCTCACTTCTGACACCAATTGTTACGGGTTCACAACGACAAATTAAAACTCGCAATTGTTGAAAACGATACGTCAATTTATAAGACTAATAACTCGCTGATAATTCACTACTATAATCGGTCTATTAACTTCGTGTTAATATCTCACGACCACTACAGTATGTTATCTGTGACTGACTGGTTGGTGCACGACCCCGGCCCTATATATAGGATCGTCCATCTCTCTCGAACTTTCCTTCAGCCTTCGACGTCCGGAAAGTTCTCGTATTATTTGGAACGCAAGTCACAGATAACGCAACTAAAACCTAGACTAAGAATACAACCTTAAGATAAATCAACCTAATACTACACTAAACCTAAATAAATTCCAATTATAAAATTTAAATAACTTAAATTTGTAACAGTATAAACTTTTATATACTAATATGTTGCTTTATACTTTGCTATAACGTTTATTACCTTTACCGTTAAGCTGCTGGCAGCCAAAATTTTATAAAAATAATTAGAAAATGCATATAAAATGGTAAAATCGACAATGTCCATTTACCATTTATGCAAAACATCCCCCCCAAACAAATAGCTTACCACCTTGCTATAAATATGTTTGAGAACACTAAACTCTCCAGTCTCTCAGAAATAATGATGTTAAGGCCAAAAAAAATCATTTCCGTCCCACCAAACTATCGAAAAGCAGTAAAAATAGGTAGGGGGGGTCTCTCCCAAAAATGGGGGATGATGGGGAAAAACGGAGTTCATATTTGGATTCAGGAGGTCATTTTACATAAGAATCAGCAAGAATGGTGTCACGGCCGATTTTCATGCCGACCAGTGTAATTGCCTCAAATATTTATACAGTTCACTATGCCATTTGTACATACATTTCAAAACTTTCGATGTTTGAGCTAAATAAAGAGAAATTTTGGAAAATCAACGCACGTTGTCAAGCCAACCATAGAAAAGTTTCAAAAAAACTTTATCGATAATTTGTGTTAAATATAGAGAGGACAGGAGATATTTATAGTGACTGGTCTCTTTACCGGTCACTGTCGACTAAGAGTACCCATGCAAAGAATGGGACTAACAGAAGAGACCGAATGTAGACTTTATATGGAGGATGACGAAACAGTCAGACTAAAACGGCTATTGCACGTTTACGTCAGAACACTTTCGGTAAACCTCAGATTGAGTCACAAGATCTGAACAGTGTTTCACCCAAACTGATAGCCAACCTTTTCGGAGAATTAGGCATACAGTGGTGAGAAACCACTCAAAGGTGAGACACGCACTGGTGGTCGCAGGTGAAGAGCTGCAAGGCCCACTCACAAATTAATCATCATCAACTCCCTGTTTAGTTTTTGAAAATTAGATAAGATTTTCTTTTTGATTCTACTTATATACAGTAATTGTTATGCCTCCATACCTTTCTAAATTTTTGAGGTCCTTTTTTCTTCCCTAGCCCTAGGCATATCTGAGTCGGAATGAGTCAACTAGGCGTGACTAGAGTCCCTGTATGTACAGTGACTCTAGGCGTGAACAACTTCAATAACATTTATGAGATCAGGAGCTATAACATATTAAAATTTTATCACAATTCAAGATTGTTCAATATTCCAAAGTATGTCTGGTTATTTTACCTTTATTGTCCGTCGCTACTTAAAGCTTCGTACAGACAAGTCGAAGGGCGAACAAAACCGCGATGGGCTTTTTTATTTTGACGAGCAGAACAACGAACAGAGCGTTTGTGCCGTTCCCACAAATGCCTGTTTTTTTTTCCTTCGAGATTCAAATGTCTGTTAGTCGTTTGGTTTTGTGCCGTCTAAACCTACGAACATTATCTTTGTCGTCGTTCAGCTCGTTGCGCGGCTCAATCTTCGTCGACATGTTCTAACTAAAATCATTAACTTTACACGCTGTAGTATAGAAGGCTCGCTGTGCCTTTCTGTCGGATTATTTTTCTTTGAATTGATCATGTCAACACACTGCTGCGAGTTGCATAACGAGCTTCAAGGGTGGCGCAAATATCTAAAGGGCGCGAGACACTGCGACCCTTCGCAAATTAAAGAGCGCCCTTTTCCGTCCCCTTAAAATATCTGCTCTTTGAGCGGGATAAATAAAAACTTTTATAAATAAAACGAGTGGGACTGTTCTCAGAAATTTATTGGTGCTTGCTTAAAATCGCAAAAAAAAATAGTTTCTGGGTGAAGAAGGAAGTTAGAATCGTTGTTCTTTGAACCTCCAGTCGCGTCGGTCGGCGCCGCGCGCCGTGTCATTAGTAAAAGCGCAGTAACTAGATAAAGGGCACTTTTAAGCCGGGATCAAACGACTCGTGTACTTGGCGAATAATTGTTACTTGCGTATACTTGCCATGTCGTGTGAGTGGGTTACTTGTACAATTATTTGTCACTCGTTGGTTTTCCATTGGTGGTCGGTAAAAATGGGCCGAGTCAAAGGGCTCACGATTATGCGTATAGGTACTTGCCAAGTACGCAAATAATTGTGTATTTGCCAAGTACACGAGTCGTTTGAGCCCGGCTTTAAAGAAAACAAATTTAATATGACACACCCAAATATACTTGGGTTTTAGGTTCAGGAAACACCACTAGTATTTACTAAAGCGTGCTAAATGCTAACTTTATATACTGGGTCTAAATTTGAGTCGAAAGTTTTACAAATTTTTTTGCCTTGATTGCAATAGTTTTTAGTATTTATATAATTGAATTAATGTAATATTTTTTCGATGCTTATTCCTTTCTATTTTTCATCGCTGAATCTGAATTTAAGGTTCTGACCTTCAAGGCCAAAAAGTACCTCCAAGAAGGGTATATGGGAATACCATATTTGAGCATTTATACAAAAACTCAATTTTCCACCCCTTTTTAGAGGTAGTTTTTGGGCTCATGGGCGAGTTCCTGGGGTCTAGAATGTTTTAAACTATGATTCGGATTGGCGTCAAAATATACAAAGAAAATATATAGAAATACCATGGTTGAGTATCTATCATTAAAAAACAAATCTTGCACTCTTTTTTAGGAATAGTGTTTGGCCACATTGTGAATTCCAGGGGTCTAGAATTTTTTTAAACTTTTAAATCGGATTTATATTAAAAGTATACATGGGAATACCATGCAACTATGGTCTACCATCTAGAACTTAATTTTCTACCGGTAGGGGTAGTTTTTGGTCCTGGGGTGAAATCCAGCGGGCTTGACCTTGGATCCGGATCCAGCATAGAAAACTACATAGGAAGAACATGGCTAAACATCTGTCATCCAAAACCCAAATTTCAACCTTGTAGGGAAATTTTTGGCCCTGGGAAAAATTAATTACGTCTAAGACTTTTTTGACCGCAGATTCGGTTCGGGTCGAAAAATATATGGAAATATCATAGTGTCTCTTACAGTTTTCCAAATTTTTGGAGAACTGTAAGAGACACTATGATGTTTTTCCAAATTTTTTACGAGGCTATGTAATATTTGATATACAGAGATGGATCTATAGGTCACAAACAGTAGTCGGTTTCAACGAGAGAAGAAACAAAAAATCAAAAATTTAAGAGATAGGTTGCTATTATAGAGGATAAGGTCAAAAAAATTGAAGTAAACTGATATGGAAAAATCATAGTACAGAGGAAAGAAGTATTTTGGTAATCTAAGCTTCCTAAGGGTTTATAACGATAATTGAAGAAAGATAATAAATATATAATTGAATCATTGCTCTAGGATACCTATAAGAGATATAAATTGCCAGAAATTAGACCTAAAATGCGAAAAAATATCTTATACAAAAATTTTCTAAGGTTCCCACGATAAGATCTGGTGTACCAAAGAAGAAGAGATCGATTTCTTTAATATATCGGAAGGTCCGAAAAAACGTTTGCACTGGACAATAGGGCCGTACTTAAAGGAACCGCCTGGCTTAAGTGAAACTCAAATCTCTTAATGACACCTTTCAGAAACTGAGATTGATCTGCAAACTCGCTTTTTGTGTATCTTTATTTAGTAAACTTTGCCTTTGTCCACTTTTTCGGGCAATTTCCAATGGCCTTTATTTGCGCAAAAATATTTCGTGTCTTAAGGATTATGTCAAGCCGGAACACAGGTGGATGGATCTTTCTCATAAATGTACTACTTTCGACACAACCAGATGAGGTACTTAATGTGCTGTGGAATTAGATATTTAATGTAGTAGACTAACAGATGCCCAGTTCAGTAAAAAAGTTAAGTACTTTGAAGGAACATGACTATCGCCTCAAAAGGTGGGCCTTTAAGAAAACACCTTACGGATTTTAAAGACAATCTATGATTCCTCTGTTCTGAACACTCGTGGGAGACAGAATCCTGAGCAGATTCAGTAGACAAGGTTTTACCGTCCTAGGCTAGACAGATGATCTGGTGGTACTAATCAGAAATCAGAGGTAAGCATAAAGGCAAAATATCAAGCCGAATGCCGTATACATTATAAAGAACTGGAGTGCGAACTCTCACTCAATCCCAACAAAACAATAGTAATCCCATTAAAAGGCACCAACCTTAAAGAGAATAGAAGTACTTAGGGGTAGTGTTCCTGTATGTTAACATATTTGGATATTCCTATTCCAAATATGTCTTCATACAGGGACTATACTTAGGGGTAACCCTTTCAGTGTTCAACAGTCGTCATCGAATCGGCTTGCAAAGCACACAAAACCAATCGTTGACCTTGAACATCGAGAATATACACAGGTGTAGTCCAGGAGCCGACAAGCAACCAGCTTAATATAAGTACTACTGTCGGTACCAGGATAGCGGCAGCATAAATATCCTAAAATCCTCATGACGACGACGACTGTTGCTCTGAAAACGAAAGAAATATATCGTCTATAACCAAGTTGTGCTGGGACGATAGCAATGTTATATAGATGCAAGTTTAACATGTGGAGGAGGACCACCTTTTGGAAGGGGCGTAAAAGTGTGAGTCCACTGTGTATAATTGCTACGCAGTATAAAGATCCCTGGCCTCGACAAAGAAGTGCCAAGCAAAATTAAGTCCTTTTAGAGAAAGAACACTTGCATCCTAAGAGACACGTACATCATTTTGGATTATGGTGTACGGACAAATCGGGGTTTGCGAAAAGGTCCTGCCTGCTATGCTCTACCTACTACTACTAGGGGTACCCTAGATGGCAAACTAACTTAAAAATAGCCACCTGAAAAAAATAATCTCCGGGGATATCTGGACATGACGTAGACTCCTGTGCAAAACGAAAGGGCTACAACCAAAAATGGATTATTGGATATATCAAACTTTGACTAGACCCATGATCACTTATGCGTCACTATTGTGGTGGCCAAAAGTCGAACAGAAATCTGCTCAGACCAAATTATTTAAGAATAACAGGAGCAATATCAACTTAAAGGCAATATTAAACCTGCCTTCACGACACATATTATGTATTAACGCACGCCTATAGGCTTCTGCAAAGAGAAACTAAAGCCTGGTAACCTATGCGGACACCTTAACATACGAGAGGTGGTGAAGCTTGACAACATTAACAAGTCAACGCACCATGTGACGGTCTTATTGGACACAGATAAGTGGTTATAAAGGGCCGTCAATCATGGACCATAAAAGAACTACCACAAGCAAGGAGCGATTAGCGCTCCGGTATAACAGGTCCAAGTTTCGAACTCTCTTTGGCAATGACCAACACACCCATCATATTCCAAGCAAAAGTGCTTGCGATAGACGCGGACAAAAGTGCCTAAATATGAACATCAATGGGAAAAATATAACCATACTTTCGGACAGCCAAGCGGCGAGAAAGAAAAGTCAAAGCTATTGTGGGAGTGTAAATAGAATTAAAAAGCCTGCTTAAAACAACAAAATCACACTGATGTGGGTACCAGGACATCAGGGTGGTATTGAAGGAAACGAGGAAGCAGACAAGCTTGCAAAAATCAGAGCCTTTCTGTGATCTAATGGAAAGCCAGTGCATAATAGAACGGAATGAATGGACAACGAATTAGTTGGATTCTTACTGGAGGAAAACTCAGGGATAAGCTTCTAGAAATTAACAGAAACGACCCAAGGCTAGTAGTCGAACTACTTACCGGACACTGCATGTCCAGTGAAGTATTATCGAAAGGCAATAAGTAAAGTCAACGATGACAACTGCAGATTCTGCTGTAGCGCATTAGAGACAGCTAGACTTCTACTCTGCGAATGCCCTGCCTGCGTAAAACCAACTCCCCAGAAAATAGCTCCCTTCGGCAAAAGAATTTCTTGGAGGTATATGTGCTAAGCGACTTGGCAGTGGTACAAAATAGCACAAGCCAAAATAGCGTATGATCAAAATAGCGGCAGGCCAAAATGGCGCATGGCCAAAATAACGCAGGCCCAAATAGCGCATGGCCAAAATATCGCATGACTTCTTTCCCGGGATGCTAGATGTTGTGAATCCGAACCGTTTGGTTCGGTTCGGTTCAGATTCGCACCCTCTAGGATCCCGGGAAAAAAGTCAGAAAACTATTTTTTTTTTAATATGTTGGTTCGGTTCGGTTTGGATTCACATCCTCTAAAATCCTGGAAGAAATAGCGAATGGCGACAAATTGCGATATTTTATGTTTTCGATTTTTTGTGTATTGATATTTTTTCGCCCGACCTGTTCTATTTTGGCCATGCGCTATTTTGGCCGTGCGCTATTTTGGTCATACGCCATTTTGGCCTGCGCTATTTTGGCCATGCGCTTTGCTCTGCGCTATTTTCGCCATGTTCTATTATGACTTGCGCTATTTTGGCCATGCGCTAATGCCGACCTGCCGAGCGACTTAATAGCCGATACGACTCCTCGAGTAATCTACAATAATGCCGGGTTTCGCACATGTGCTTAATGGCTTGATACCTACTCCTCGTTCAATCTACAAGAACGTACTTTTTTAAATTAAGAACTGAACAATAAAATGTTTATGCCCATGTAAAAAGTCCATTTTCTGCAAATGTGTTCTAATTGAGATATTTCATCCTTATTTTTACAACATTCACTATTTGTTCAACTGAAACATTTGCTTTTAGGGGCAAACACATTATCCAGCACTTGTCTGTTGAAATAACATAGGTACATACCAAACCGTATGGTATTGCCTTATACTGGACCAACAGAAATCCTTAGAATGTTCACTCTGTGTCTTGACATAACCTATGGAAGATTTTAATACATCTCCTAGCAAAAAATGATTACTAAGAAGTGAGTAAAATGACCTGCTGGGTATATAATAGTAGTGTCGAAAAACGCAGGTAGAAGGCGATTAAAAGTTGTAAAGCATCTCAGCAGGTAGTGTTTGACTATACTTATAGAAAGTGAGATGTTTTGGAACATTTTACAAAAAAAACACACTATAAGCTCTGTGTAATATCGAATTACCACCGATTTTTTCTGTGAAATGCAAAAAGATATCTCGGATTTGACCTAGCTGAGTAGCTGTGCTGGGTGAATCTTAATCCTCAGTTCGTATCTTCTGGTTAGGTTTTTTGTTTTAACTTAAATCTTTCAGGGGCGGATTTAGAAACTTTATTTGCGGGGGCAAATATCATAATATTGGAGGAGGTGAATATAGTTTGAGATTTTTTTGGTTCGGTTTGGTTCGAAGTTAAAGTCCACTAAAAAAAATTGTCAAAATCCAAAATGTTTGGCGTCATAACCCAAAAACAATTCGTCTGACAAAAAACCGTACAAAAGCGTTTTTGAAGGAAATGTAGTTGTCTTCAACTTTTGTTTAAAATGTTTTTTTTTTCTAAAACGTACAGTAACCAAGTAATTTAAAGAAAACCGTTTTTGTGCATACTAAATCCAAGATGGCGGGGTGAGCCGGCTTCCCCCAAGGTCGAAAACTCAAATTTGGTTTTAGGATTCCAATGTGAACAACATCTGTCAAAATCGCGACCACACCACTTTTTGCAAGCTAAAATTCTACAATGCCTGAAGCACTTTCCATATTGGTTTTTAAGCAAAAGGACGTTATGTTTTAGTGCTCGCATGTTTTCCAAGTCTTCACACTTCACACTATCAGATTCCATAAGATAACTGTTTCATGCGATGTAAATCTCAAAAAGCACTGCAATTCCCGAGCAGAAATGACTGCTCTCTAGCTAGCCTATTAGCACACTTCAAGTGAAACGATTATATCAACCTTGAAAACAGATTTTTCTAATACCTCAGAAACCAATGTTCCTACATAGGTTTTGGTTATAACACAAATTATTTAGCAAAAGGCAATCTACTATATTCCGAAAACCGTATATTAATGTTAAAAAAGTTTGCTTTTTTTAATTAAAATTTTTTAATTGTCAAAAAACTGTCATTAGTATTCATGGATTTTGATCAAAATGTAATCAGCTCGGAAGAGTGTCGATCACTATTTTACTTGAAAATTTTATGAAAATCGGTTAAGCGGTTTAGGAGCTATCGTGTTACAGACAGAAATACATACACACACACACACACACCTACACAAATACAAACACACACACATATATCAGGAAAATATCGCTATGATAGATCAAAATAGACCCAAATAACACATTTTCAATGTTAACTCAACAAAAAATTTTTTGTCGAAAATAATACCTTTTCTAGCTTTTGCTGCGCGGACTAGGAATGTAAAAATGCCCGCAAGCCCCAATCAGTTATGGCCTTAGAGTGTCCAAATTATCATCGATCTGGCCCAAGTATAACTGATTTCGAAGCGAAAGATTGAGTTATTTTTAGTAAGTATGTTAAAATATTTCCATTCATTTCTAGATTAGCTGAAGTTTCCACAATTTCTCCCAATCACATGCCTAATTAATTAATTATAAATAGTGGACAAGAGAAGATACAATTTGACAATAATTTCATGTGGTCCTTCGATTATTTATTGATGTAGCTTTTCTTCAAATTAGGGACGAGCGAGGAATCTCGCTCGAAGACAAACATGTTATTGGTCTATATATGTAATTTCTCAGCCTTTTGATACAATAATGAAATAATTTGTAACGAAAAATTTTTGTTTTCGTTTATCTAATTAAAAACCAGTCGAATAACTTGAATCAAAAATAATGCCTCAAACAATCAGATGTGTGTAGATATTCGAGGGAGATTCCTCATCTTTTTCTAGCTTAAAGAATAGGCACACGGATATTTAAAGTTGTTTCTTTAACTGACGCAAACTCTGTTCATCGGAGCTGTTGTTTTGTAGTGCAATGTAGATCGAATTCCTTTGGCCGCCTCTCTATCATATATATCAAATAATAATTTGTGAAATGTTTCAATACCAACGACGCCAAGTAGGTATACCATCACCATCTTAACCTAATGATTTAATGTTTTAAGAGATTTAATAGCATTTCTTAGTTCAACTTATATGTCGGTTTTATCTCTATTTCACCAAAGTCTGTTTTATTTAACTCAGGCGTTTTTTGCTAAAGAGCTTTTTGAAGTAATGCGTGCGTTGCCACTTCAGCTGCGCTGTCTGCCGTCATTTGTTCCTACCTCTAAATCATCAACTATTTTGAACTTATATGCATCATGTTATGATGCATATAAGTATATCAAAGAGGAATATTTGATTAGTGTGCATTGTTTAATGGTAGCTGCAAATTGAGATCTTAATTTGGTTTAAAAGTAAACATTTTTCTTTACCGTAAGATGAGAATCTCCAATCGCCTTTGAGTAACTAATGAAAAATTCTGGGACCATTTGAGCTTATATCGTGGATGCGGACCTAAAATTAACAATTTAAAAATTTGCCTATGGGACTGTTTTTTTACATCTTTTACAAAGCAAAACAAAATTGCCTGCGGTGCATTAAAAAAATATATAGCTATGCTTCTGACATTTTATCTTCAAAAATGTCAGATTTATTTTTGTTATTACTACTACCACTATGTTAGTTTAGAACGTTATTCTACGTTGTCCGCCTATTCTCCACCTTCTTCGTTGTTCCTGACAATCACAATCAAGGTTTTTTTGACTTATTGATCTTTGGATTGATTGTGGCCATTCCAGTTTAGGACGCCTTCTTTCTCTGCGCCCTATTGGTTTCCATTCTAGGACCTGCTTTGGTAATCTTTCGTCGTTCAGCCGCTGTATATGGCCGTACCATATCAGTTGCCTTTCAGTGATGTCATCCATTATGCTTCACTCGATTCCCATTCTTTCTTTTATGATCTCATTTCTTATATGATCTGTTCTAGATATTCTCATTGATCCTCTTATTGCATACTTTTAGACACTTTCCATTTTTGCTTTGTATTTTTCTGGTACCGGACAAGGACTCTATTCTCTTTTCACCATTGTTTCATATATGTTAAATTTTACATTCTTTATTATCTCTGTGCTCCAAAAAATACCGTTAAGACATCGAATAACCTTTCTTACTTTTACTATTCTTTTTTCCAGTTTTTTACAGTCTGTTCCTGTCTTATCAAATGTGACACCCAAGTATACATACTCATTGCATGGAGATTCGTTTCCAATACATAAGTACTGTGTCTTGTCGACATTCACTTTTAACCCCCACTTTTGGAATTCTTCCCGTTAACTTTCTCATGTCTTCTTTATCATTAGCTACACTGTTGTTATTACTCTAAGGTTTGAACATTTCCTTTCTGGTGCCTATTGGGTCATGGTCATGCTAAGGATCTCCATTTCTCCAGATTTATGACTTGTCATCGTCATTTTCAATCCGCCCTAAGTGTTTCTGCGTAAACATTCGTAAATATTTCTTTTTCGA